>CM038006.1:5484771-7884771 GCA_021234005.1 Nephelium lappaceum | reverse complement strand
GATAGAGATAAATTCAAATTAAGGTTGGATAGATTCCATAAACTTAATCAGAAAATATTGTTCTTTTAGAAAGTTATATGGATTAATTTTGAATGACTTTAGAGATCACTGGAGTGCGACTAGTAAAATGTATCTGCTATACGTGGTTAAAATTTTGTTTGGCTTCATATTTCATCACCACTGCATGTTTATGGTTGTCTCTTACAGATAATTATCATATGACATTTCACAGAGCACTAAGATTACCTTATTCTAATTTTTAGTTATATTCCATCTTCTTTTTGTAGTTCTTCAGGCTTTTAACTATTTCTATTTTCTTATACAGCCATGTCGTTACCATGATATCTTAGTCTTTTTATCTCATTTTGTGACAAACAGATGCTGCCTCTATATTCCCCATATAAATTTTTAGTCTAGCTATTCTTGGATATTCATGTGCTTAATCTATCATTTGTTCTTTAGGCTTTTCCTCAGCAAAAGTACTCATGAAACATGTAGAAGCTGATACGCACGAAATTTATACAACTGTGTTCGATTGGACCATGTTTTTATTCGATTGTCTGTTGGTACCAGCATCTTTAGTGCGAAATGATGCCCTTTAGGATTACTGATTTACTACTAATCTAGGATTTTATAATCTAACTTTTAACTTTGCTGTGACGCAAATTTGAAGCTAAAGACCTAGTTCATTTTGCAGCTACCTAATTGCTTTAATGGGTTTGCAAGTGGTCTGGAGCTTTGGGCTTGCCTTATTATATGCATGTGCCTTAATCAAAAGGAAGGTCCTCCTCCATCCTGTTTTGGTCAGCCTCTTTGTGATAGGAGATTGGGTCAGCCCTATATTACCCTTTAATTATTTCATGACATCTAAACAGTTTCGTGTTTGTGGTGACTGTTAATTAACCTCCATCAAATATTGAATTCTTACAAGTGACAGCAACACTGTCTCTCGCTGCTGCTTCAGCTTCAGCTGGCATCACAGTGCTATTCTATAATGACTTAGGACGTTGCCATTTTGGGAGGGAATGTGAGAGGTTTCAATTATCAGTTGCCTTGGCTTTTTTCAGCTGGGTTATGACCCCTACATCATCTCCTAATTATGCTTTGGCTATTGGCTGCAGGTTAGAGATTCCGGTGTACAGCATGTCAGATTCTTTATTACAATGAAACTTACTGGTCTCATAAAAATTTTGGCCTGTTTATAATGTCAATACTAGGAAAGCATGAAAATAACATTATGATACTTAAAAGATTGCCTTTTTCATTTCCTCATCTATAATATTCTTTGTACATCCGTCTCTCATCTTATTTGTGGTTCAAATGGAACATCGATTTGGTTAAATGAAAATGATATAATAATCTTCTTGCTGATCATAATAGTTTGAATTATTAGCAAAAGAAGATTCCTACCGTGATGCAAACATACTTGAGAATGATTTAGTACCTGAAGATTGCTATAAGACAATCGCTTAGTGACTGAACAGCTTGCAATAGTTTTTTGCCATCTTTTTTGTGTGCTCTTTTTTGACATATCATTTTCCATTCAACCTTGTCTTGGCAATTTCTGTGCCTTAGTGTACATTGCTTTTATACCAAATTTTCAAGTATTGAGTGCAGAGCTTTCTCTTTCCAGCTTGTCAACTATATTTGCCGCATGATCAGTTGTTTGTGCTCATCAGATGATTCTTCAGATTGCCTCTTTCTCTCAAGTGAGTCTCAGATTTACTTGCTGGTTGAAAACTGTTTAGGATTCGTTTGGAATTGGAACATATCATTATTTGTTATTGGGCTTTTGATTTTTTTTATTAACATATCATTGTTTATTGGGCTTGGGTTTGGGCTTTATGATGGATTTATCTAATAGTAGTACTATTTGAACCCATTAAAGCTGCATGTACACTTCCACCCGGTTGAATATTATTTAAAAAAATTATAATTTATAACCATGACTTATTTAATATAAAAATATTATTTTTTTAAATTTTATTTGTATTATACATTAAATAAATGACATATATATATTTTAATGTAAATTAGGATTTTTTAAAAAAACCATGTAATTGAGTGCATTTACTAAAGGGATGTATACACATTTTTGGAGGGGTGCAAATATGGATGCTCTTTATCTAAAATAAATGTCTTTTGAGAACAAAGACGGTACAGATAACTGGTGGTGGAGGACTTTGTTTGGAAGTATAGTGATGATAATTCTTGGGCTTGGTTGCCATTTTCTTTTCCTTAAACTGATAATTAGTCTATTGACGTGTAAATCTAATAATGATTTATTGCACTTATAATATGAGTTGTAATTGTAATTGTTATAGTATTCATTGAGATACAACTTAACAATGAAATGTTTAACGTTACTCAGTATTAATCCTGAAAACTCCTTTGATTTGATCAATTCAATAAATGGATTACACTATTTAAACTGGTTAATCGCATACGACACCACACCTCCTGCCTACTTTTCCAGTTATCTGCTCTGTGAATTAGCTACTTCGAAGATGTTGATTGCAGGCGAGATGAGGCAGTCTTAGGAGTTAGGCAGGCGGCGGGGGAGGTGGGATTCTTCCAGGTGGTGAACCATGGAGTGGCCATGGAAGTGCTGGAGGGGATGTTGGAGGCGACACGTGCTTTCGACGAGCTGTCGAGGGAGATGAAATAGAAGTATTATGCTAGGTATGCAGAGAGGAAGGTGAAATACGTAACTTTGATTTGTATCAGTCAAGGTTTGCAAATTGGAGGGACACTTTGTTTTGTGTGATGGGACCTGACCCTCTGGACCCTGAAGAGTTGCCTCTTGTTTGCAGGTATTTGTTTGTTCAATGAATTTTGGATCAGTTTGTCAATTTGCTTCATTTCCTAGAATTTTGTACTAGATATCTCTAGACTGGACTTATTCGGATGCAAAATTGTTGATGCAATTCACTGACCATTAGTGAGTTATGTGTACCTTAAAATAATAGTTGTTATAATACATTTTTAGTATTAAAGACCTCTGTTGGTTTTAAAAGAGTCAATTATCTGAAGTGAATAATATAGTGTTTTTGTCAAATATCCAGGGCTGTAACTATGGAGTACTCTAAACAAGTTTATACATTAGCGATTACTTTGTTTGAATTGCTGCCTGAGTCACTTGGGCTCAAGCCTGACCACCTCAGACATATGGTTTGCGCTAAAGGACATTGTCTTCTGAGTCACTACTACCCTTCATGCCCAGAGCCTGAACTTACTATGGGCACAAGCAAATACTCTGATCCTGATTTCCTCACCATCCTACTTCGGGATTATATTGGCGGACTCCAGATTTTTCATCAAAATCAATGGATCAATGTGCCTCCTGTGCCTGGAGCTCTAGTGGTAAACATTGGAGATCTTTTACAGGCAAGTATTATTATCCATATTATCAATTTAATTCGCCTCTGGTAGTGAATATTGGAAAGTTGAGCAAGGATTCTCTGCTAATTTATTGTTTTTGTTAAACTTTTTATGAGATGTATTTAAGTCTGAGTGATGTATGAGAAAGAAAAAGTGCAACGATCTTAGTCATAAATTAATTATACGTCGATAGATTATCAACAGGATGACAGAGAATTCTTGCTCTAAAAAGCTTACTTCAATTTTGCTGAATTGTTGTTTTTCCATATTTAGATGCTGTGTACTATAAATTTCAGAAATCCAAATAGATTTAGACACAATAATTGAGATAATTACTTGATTCTTAGAATATTTGTTTTCTTCAAATGGACTTAATGCCTTCTCTTAGGGGCCAATACTTATCTGTCTCCTGCTTAAAATTGTGTTCAAATCTTTGCCTAATCAATGTATAACAGTGCAGAGGAAAACAAGATGACTCATGGAATCGACTGATTTGATTCTTTTGTTATTGCAGCTTTATGTCTAATGACAAATTCAAAAGTGCAGAGCACCGTGTGGTGGCAAATCATATAGGCCCCGGAGTTTCTATAGCATGCTTTTTCACTCCACGTCGATACCCATCAACGAGGATTTATGGGCCGCTCAAGGAACTGTTATCAGAAGAAAACCCACCTATATATTGCGAGACCACAGTGCAAGACTTCATTGCCTACTATGATTCAAAAGGACTCGACGGGAACTCTGCCCTCACTCATTTCAAGTTGCAAAGGTAGTCATGGACAGATGAGGGTTCTATTGGCTTGATGGAATGTTCATGTTCAAGAATACGGGATAGTTAGGGAAGATAATTTATAAGATATTAATAAAGATAAAAGCCAAAATATGTCTTTTAGAATGATAATTATGTAAGAAAATATTTTAATTATGATTAAAATATTAAATGATTGAGCTTTAACTTATAAATTAAAATCTTTTACTTTTTATTTTAAATTGTTTTTTAATAATTTTAAATTATTTAATTATTTAAAAAATTAATAAAAATGATTTAATGAATACAATTCAAATCTATTAAGTGACAAAGTTAAAAAAGTAAATACTATAAATATCAGTTGAACTTGAGCTGGAACACTTTGTGGCTACGGACATCACGTAATTTGTTCAAATTTATAGACTTTTCTTTTTTTCCATTTAATGCACGTGAGAAAAATATCTTTTGTTTGTTTTTTTCAAAGTCTTTTGAAGATGAAGTCATATTGATTTTTGGGAAAATTTCATTTTAGTCCCTAAGGTTTCACGAAATATCAAAATTTTAAGCATATATTGAAAACAGTTGTTTTAATCCCTAATTTTTTCAAAACTCTTCAAAATAGTCTAAACCGTCAGTCAACTAATGGTTAAACCAAACAGAAAAATTCAAAAGATTTAATTACCTTCATCACTTAAAATAACCATTTTGCCCCCAATGAAATCAAAATATTATATATTTTTCATCCAATAAAAAGTCGACACGTGTATATATAATTATTATTTTTTTAAATATGATTATTTTTTTAATTAAATAAGAATTAAAAAAGAAAAACAAATGGCAGAAAAATAATATTTTCTTTTCATTCTCTCTTTCTTGAGATTGCAAGACAAAAAAAAAAAAAAAAAAAAAAACAATGACAGGGGCAACGCACCAGATCGTCGATCGATGATCTGATGTGTCAATCTGGTTCGATCGATGCACCAGATCTGGTGACGATCTGGTTTGAACCAGATTGTTGGGATCGATCTGATGCAACGAACCAGATCGTCGCACTTCCAAATCTGGTAATGATCTGGTTCGAACTAGATCGATGAGCTGGTGAATCAATCTGGTGCGACAAACCAGATCGTCGCACTTCTAGCTCATTGATCTGGTGCGACGAACCAGATCGTCGCACTTGAACCAGATCATCACCAATCTGGTGCATCGATCTGGTGCGACGAACCAGATTATCGCACCTGATGCGACGATCTGGTGCGAACTAGATCGACACTCGTCGATCTGGTGCGACAAATTAGATCGTCGCACCTGGTGTGAACCAGATCGTTGATCAGATGGTGCCAACCAGATCAACGATCTGGTTTAAGCCAGATCGACAAACCAGATTGTTTGGATTTTTGGTGTCGCGTAGAGATTCGATTCGCATTTTTGGTGATTGATTTTGCAGAAGAAGGAAAAAGAAGAAAGAACTTTAGTTTATGGGTGTTTCATAGATTGTTGGCTATTGATGATGTTTAGATTGATTTGGTGTTGATGACTTTTTGTGGATTGTTGAACTGGTGATTGCGTGGATTGTTTAACATGTTATGAAGTGTTGATGATTTTTAGATTGGGTGTGATTGTATGGTGGTTGTTGTTTTCTTTGATTATTTTGGTGATCAAGATTAGTTTTTGTTTGTATTAATAATGATGATTCAAAACTTTTTTTTTTTTTTCAAATTAAGTTATTTATTAAAATCTTTGTATTTATCAATTTTTTTAAATATTTTAAAATCATTACCGTCCATGTGTCACGACCTTAACATTTCATATAAAAAGATCATCTTGCCCTTTTTATCTAAACTATCTGTTACTATTGACCGTTAGTTGACTGACGGTTTATACTATTTTGAAGAGTTTTGAAAAAATTAGGGATTAAAAAAGCTATTTTCAATAGATACTTAAAATTTTGATATTTCAAGAAACCTTAGGGATTAAAGTGAAGTTTGCCCTTGATTTTTTAATTTCTCCGCAAATGAGAATGACTATACTCCGGTGTCCCAACATGTTTTATAATCATAAAGAAAAGTCAACATCAAAGTCTTATCATTCTCCATCTTTTGCTTGTAATCAGAAATAATGGATATCTCTGTTGCCGGAGAACCATCCATGCAAACTGCACCAGTTTACGATAGAGATCAGGAGCTAAGAGCTTTTGATGAAACAAAAGCTGGTGTCAAAGGACTAGTAGATGCTGGGATTGTGAAAATTCCCAGGATCTTCATTCGACCGTCTGATGAGCTCGTTGAGGAGTTGAACTGTCAACAAAACAGCTTCCAAGTTCCACTTATAGATCTTGATGGGATTAGAGGCAGCAAGCGTGAAGAGATTGTTGATCAAGTTGGGATTGCATCCATGACTTGGGGGTTTTTCCAAGTGGTAAATCATGGGATTCCATTGAATGTGTTGGAAGAGATGATTCAAGGAGTGAAAAATTTTAATGAACAAGATGTTGAGGTGAAGAAAGAATGGTATAGTCGTGATCAAATGAAAAGAGTGAGATTCAACACCAATTTTGATCTCTATCAATCACGAACAGCTAACTGGAGGGACTCGTTGGGTTTTTCTTTCTCAGCTTCCAACAACTTGGATCCTGAAGAACTGCCTACTGGTTGTAGGTAAAGTTTTATGTGTAACTCTCTCTCTCTCTCTCTCTCTCTATGTTGCTTTTGTCTCCTAAATTGTTGATTGAGATCATTCTATGACTCTATAATTTTTTTTAAGAAAATTACACTGTTTAGATAATTTTATGACTCTATGATTGAGATCATTCTATGACTCTATGATTTTTTTTAAGAAAATTACACTGTTTAGATAATTTTACTAGCAACTTACTACCAACTGCTATCATTTTAGTCCCCTAGCCTTCTTCAGTCATGTATTTAAATCTAATTAAACTATATTGCAACTCAATTGATGTCATTTTTAGTGGATTGAATTTGATTTACTGAACTAACTTTATGTTATTTGAACTTCTTGAATTTATTCATTTGCTTACTAGCAATTTATGTCTGATATGTGGTATCTTTGTGTTCTCTTTTTCCCATTACTGGTCAATCAGGTTAAGAACAGTTTTCTGTTTGAAAATTTTGTCCAACTACTACTATTGAATTAGATTATCCGCTGCCAACTAATCCTATTAGTTTAGATTATTTAGTTCAATCAGTTTGAAGCAATTATTTTGAAATGGTCATGTTTTCTGATCAAGATCTCACACCTGTTTCACATTACAAGTCATCCAGATCAGTAAAAATGTAACTATGTTTGAATCTTCCTCATACACAACATTAATTATTTTTCATTCGAATGTTGCAGAGAATCTACATTGGAGTACATTAAACATGTCAGAAAGTTAGCGGACACTCTATTTGAAATATTATCAGAGGCTCTAGGATTGGAAGGTGAGCATTTACAAGGTATGGAATGTGCAAGAGCATCAACCATTGTGTGCCACTATTATCCGCCATGCCCCAAACCAGAACTGACCATGGGAACCAGCAGCCATTCAGATCCTGCATTCCTTGTTATTCTGCTACAAGACCAAATTGGAGGTCTGCAAGTCTTCCACGAAAATCAGTGGGTTGATGTTCGCCCCATTTCAGGAGGCTTAGTAGTAAATATTGGCGATTTTCTCCAGGTACTTCTCTTACAATTATAATTAACACCATCACCATGATCATTATGATTCATTACTGATTTCCCATGATTTCCAAAAATTTGATAGGTCATTTCAAATGAAAAGTTTAAGAGTGTTGATCACAGAGTGATTGCTAAAAGTGTCGGTCCAAGGGTTTCTGTGGCATCCTTTTTCATAGGAAGTGATGCTGTACCACCAAGGTCGTATGGCCCCATCAAAGAGTTGATATCAGGAGAGAATCCACCTTTGTACCAAAACTTCCAAGTGCCTGAATATGCTGCCAAATTTAATGCCAAGGGGCTGACTGGGAAGTCTCACCTTGAACAGTGGAAGCAATGAAGCTTTATAGTTTTACTTCAATTATGTCTTCAATTGCTGATTGTACCATAATCGGATAACGACGGCATGCAGAGTCTTCCCAAATAATTCTACAATTAAAAACAAATGCTTTGCACTCCTTGCCTTGAGTTACTATATATGTTCAGGGCCAACTTTGTTAATTCCAGACTTCTTCCTAATGGAAGCTTACTTTGTTCAATTCCACCGAAATTTCATTTTTTTTTCATTAATGTTCCTGGTTTTACAGACGACAACATTTTTTGCCGGCCAAATATGTTTGACTGTCGTATATGGAGAACTTAGCGCCGTCCGTACTATAAATTATTACCAGTTTCATTGACTAATTCATTTCCATATACCCTATTATAAACAAGAAACTACAACTAGCAAGAAACAATAAATTACGATCGAGTGAAAGAGCTCAGGGCTTTTGATGACACCAAGCTTGGTGTCCAAGGACTAGTAGCTGCTAGTGTAGTGAAAGTTCCTAAAATGTTCATTCAATCAAATAATGAGCTTAAGGAGGAATTAGATCACCCTCGGGCATACGTTGGGCTTCCAATGATTGATCTTGATGGCCGTCTGATGGCTCAACGTAGGAAAATAGTTGATGAAGTATGAAGAGCATCAGAGGAGTGGGTAATTTTTTCAGGTTATAAATCACGGGATGCCTAATAGTGTAATGAACTATATGTTAGATGGGGTATGCAGGTTTAATGAACAAGATATCGATGTGAAGAAAGAATTCTATTCACATGATAGAGCAAGAAAAGTGAGATTTAACGGCAACTATAACTTGTTTAAATCTCCAAAGGGCTGATTGGAGGGACTCACTGTCTATTTCCTTGCTCACCTCTGATCATGTTTACCCTCAGGAATTGCCCATTGTTTGTAGGTACAGATTATTTTTCAATTTTGGACTAATATGTTTATCGTAACTACCTACATGATCAGTTAAATTTTAAATAAATTATACAATCTACTAGATTGTGTCAAGAGAAAGCAATTAAATTTTATAGAAGAAATTCAAAGATAGATAGGGGACATATTGTTCGAGTTGTTATCGAAGGGTTTGGATCTGAGACAAGACCACCTAGGAGCCACAGAATGTAACAAATAACGCCTTTTGGTATGCAACTATTTCCCGGCATGCCCTGCGCCAGAACTAGCGATGGGCATCACCAAACACAGATAGTTCGTTTCTCACAATCTTAGCTCAAGGCCAAATCGGTGGCCTCCAAGTTCTTCATCAAAATCAATGGGCTGATGTACAGCCAACTGTAGGCGGCTTGGTAGTCAACATTGGGGATCTTCTCCAATGTTTTTATTTTTTAATTCAAGTCTTGGTACATTATTTGGGCTTATGTGAGTGATTGAAGTACTAATTATGTGCTATGCTTTTTGACCCGGATTATATCAAATGACAAGTTCAGAAGTAATTTGCAGAGAGTGCTTCCAAGCAGTAAGCCTAGTGCATCGACAATCTGTTTTTTCAGCGGAGGTTTGGCTCCACCGGCAAGGCTCTACAGTCCAATTAAGGAGTTGATATCGGAAGAAAATGTAAACTGGTATGATGTAAACTATACTCCAATTAAGTAATGTTTGGCTCCAAACCCATGCAGGAATGTTTTTCAGAACTCGGAGAGTTCTCACGGAGTTCTCGGAGATTGGCGCTCCGCCGATTCAAGAACCCCCAAATCGGGAGTTCTACTCGCCTCGGGCTACTCGGCCCAAGCGACTACTCTATTTCTTTGTTTCTTCTTCTGTTTTAGATGCAGAGAAAAACCCATACACACATAAACCCTCTCTCATAAACACATTACACGCTCAAACTGAAAACGGCTTCGATCGAAACTGAAACTAAAACTGAACCGAAAACCGCACTCAACCGTCGCCGGTTCATGGCTTTTCTATCGCTTGGCGAGAGCACCATAAGACTAGGCTGTGTTTGTGCTTGATGTTAGACGAAACTGAAACTGAAAATGGCAAGTAACAGTTGAGAGAGGAGAATGAGAGGGTGGAACTGAGGGAGGAGAATGGAGAGGGGACTGGGCAGAGAGAGCAGTCGAATGAGCGAGAAGTTAGGGATTTTGGATTTGAATAGATAATTAAGCCTTGTTTGTTACTAGGATAGGATTGGGTTTGGACTATTTTTTTTATCCAAACTCATGTTTGGTACTTCCACTTAACTTTCACAAATTTAACCCATCACTAATTTATCTCATTTGTTTGGGATAAAACTAACTTATTCGCTCACATGGGTTAAAATAATCTTATTGCTTGCTCTTTCTCCAACGCCTCGCTGCCGCCTTCATCGTTGTTGCCTTCGATCACTTCTCCTCCTTCCTTGCCTCCCTCTTTCTTTCCCTTCGTGCGCCTATACTGGTCTTTCTCACTCACCTCTCTCTCCTTCCATTTCGTCTTCATCATGGTTTTGTCTCCACTCGCCGATCTTCTTTTTCATTTTCGTCTCCATCAACGATTTCTGTGCTCACCGATCTCCTTCTTTGTCTCTGACTCTCCGTCGCGGTTTCTACGCCAATCTTTGTCTTCGTCTTTGAGCGGTTTCTACGATTTCTTCGGCATCACCAATCGCCAATGTCTTCTTCAACGTTGCAGATCACTGATGAAGGAATGTTGTAATGGATAAGGTGAGCAATGGTGGTGGTTGTAGAGTCAAGTTTGATATGTCTTATTCTGCAAATTTTTGTGAAAACCCATTGAAAAATTACTTTAAAATCCAAATTTGTCCCATTATTTTTAATCTTATTCTACGTTTCACCTAACATGGGATAACATCCAATCCAATTTCATTTCATCTCATCCAATCCAATCCAATCAATTCTCATATAAATTATCCAATCCTATCTTGTATACCAAACGAGGTCTTAGAGTACTAAATTTGAAGTACCGTGGGCAAATAATTTGTCTACTAACCCATTATTATTATTATTATTATTATTATTATTTGACAAACGCTAACCCAGTAATTTATCATTAGTACATGACTTGAGTTTTGTTATTTGTGTGGTTATACGCCTCAAATGTATTGTTCATTTATATCTTTTTATTAAGTTTTGTTAGTTTTGTGTAGTTGCATGCCTCAACTGTTATATAATAAATAAATATTTGACTACGTTACCGGTTGGGTAACTAATGGTTGTAAGGGTAGTTATTGAAGTTAATCCAATGATTGTAATTGTTATGTAAAGTTACTCAATTAGTAAGGTAGTCAAATTCAACAAATAATTTCTCCACTAACCTATCATTCATTTATATCTTTTTATTGAGTTATGCAGTTACATGCCACTGTATGTATTTGAAGTATGCTATAATTTTTTGACTTATTTAAATAACTGGAATTATATCATAAGTAAATTTTGTAGGTCACTAATGTAATGAAACATGTATAATATTATAGCTTTATAATTATGAAATAAAATTCATATAAAAACTATAAAGCATTCTGTACAAAACTTTCAGTCATACTTAGCTTCCCTGATGAATATAATCTTTATTTTTATTAAATATTATATTATCAATTTTACTAAAATGCCATGGCCCATGAGTGAGATACATTATTGAAAATTATTGTAACACAACTATGTAAAAACCAAGGTTTCAAAAATCGTTACTCGCTAATCGACCAACGAGACAGCGGTTGGTGATTTATCTGTTATTCAGTGATTAATCGAAGACTAATCGGTGAGTACTATTCATGATGGTCAAATAGGGTCAAACTTGTAAAAAAAAAAAAAAAACCTTAAAAAGGAGGTTAATATTATTATGATCAAAATTTAGATATTGATGTAATTTTATTAAACCTTAAGGGTTGTTTTTATAATTCTCCCCAATATATATACAAACATAACACCCCTCACACAAGCCCTAGCCGTCCAACTCCACCTCTCTCTTTCCCTCTCTCTCTATCTCAAAACCAAACATTCATCACCTTCTCTCTCGCCTCCTCTCATGCCTTAAACCTCTTCTCACCGCCTCACCCTCCTTTCTCACCTTACCTCACACCACATCAGCATCGAAACCAGATCATAATCATCACCACCATGGCTCCACCAGATCATCATCATCACCGTAGTGTCGGCCCCTCTCCTCCATCGCTCTTTTTATAGTTTCTTCTCCTTATTTCTCTACTTTTTTGTGTATTGTGGTGGTTGTTGGCTAAAAATAATATTTTCGGTAGTGTTTAAGGTGATTTTCGACTGAGTGTGGTGTTAGGCTCGCTAGTTTCTAGGGTCCAATTGGACTGATAAATCGCCAATTCGATCGAGTATTCGCCTCCGATGAGTAGGACCCATAATCTGGGGGTTATCGAACTAGTAGAGTATTGGTCAGCAATTAACCGATGAAAAATCATTGTTGATCGGCGATTTTTGAAACACTGGTAAAAACTACATATATAATAGTGAATTCTAACAACTATCATTGGATTTTATTGCATTCAAGGCAACCAAAACAAATTTCTAGAATTTAGAATTACCTTTTATTTTTGAGCATAAAGCTAGGAGATATTATAATAAAATTAAATCATGAATGTAATTTTCATGAAAACCACTCCATTTGTACTTTCCATGGCATTTAAAATATTCATGTGTTAAGTGGGATGTGGTTTATATAGAGAGGACATTTAGGAAATGTCTCATGATATTTAAAAAAAGGTTAGTTTAGGCTCTCAAATTTCAAAAATAATAATTTTTCCCCTTTATCTTACAATTGTTAATGTTTGTAGAGGGTATAATTACGTTCTCACATTAATGTTTTATAATCATATGATTGTATTTTGATTTTATGAATTTTTTTTTTATTAGTTTGACCAAATTTGATCGTCAGTCAACCAATTAACTTTTAATCAATAGTTAAATTGAGTACTCGCTACTTGCAAGGTTATCGGTCAAGTAGCGAGTAGTAAGTTCTAAAACAGGATAATGTATAGTTGTCTCCTTGAAATTTTGTAACACTTTAGGGTGTGTTTGGTATACCAATTGGATTAGATATGATTAAATTTCATATTTTATGTATGATAGGATTAGAGTTGTTGCATTTCAATAATGTGTTTGTGTGTGATAGGATTGGAGAAAAATGTATAGATGTATAATATTATTACACACTATTGATGCATACGGATTGAATTGAATTGGATTAAATTTGGTATGATTAAATCTTATGTTTTGTGTATGATAGGATTAGATTTGTTGCATTTCAATCATATGTTTGGTGTATGATAGGATTGGAGAAAAATATATAGATGTATGATAGGATTACATATTATTATTACTTTGATCCTCTATGTAGCATTTTCGCATTGATTTAAGCTTATTTTTCCTGAAAAGGAATAGATGTCTTTAAGAAAGTTAAAATGTCATAGTGATTGCTTTTTCTTTTTTCCTTTTTTTTTAAAAAAAAAAAAACTAGTTATAGAGATTGTTGATATAATTTCAAATTTATGCTCAATTAATTACATAATACTTTGATCCCCTTTGTAACATTTTCGCATTACTTTAGATTATATTTCCTGAAAAAGAAATAGCTGTCCTTATAAACAAATGAGAAAGCTAAAAAGTTAAGGTGATCGTTGATTTGGCGTGTAAATAATAATTTCAAATTAATGCCCAATTAATTACATTATACTTGCATATTTTCAATTTCATTGTATAGATAAAATATTACTTGTTAGTTATGTAACACGCTCTCTCACGTGTAATGTTGATAGATGTTAAATATATGTTAAATAATAAATATTCTATATCATTATAACATGTGTAACAAGATTTTAAGATAAAAGAGGGGAGAAAAAGTTAGAACTTGAGGTTGACATATGATATTACTAAAATAATAAAAATATGGAGATGTATAATCGTACACAACATATTACTTGTTTGATAAAGTTTAGTGACTTTTAGTCATAAAAACTCATCTTTTTAATTTCAATTTGTGTTAGGATGTGGTTTGAGAAACAAATTAGAAATTAGTTCAATTGTTTGGATGTTAGACATCCTTTGCATTATCAAAGTCAAATATGCGAAAATCACAAAAGTCAACTGATTATAATTGAATTGTTTTTTCCTTATAATACAATCATCGCGGAGAGAAAACCGATGGTCGATTGATTAGTTAGTTAAATATATACATCAAATTCTTGAAAAATATTTTAAATGTCTAAACTTTGAATTTTGAAAACACATCAATTCTTATCTAAAAAATATAAAAAGAAAATACAACAATCCTTCAACTTCATTGTCTGCTTCAATGTCAAAAAGTTATCAACAAAAAATGGATATATATTACCCTCAAGTAAGGTGACATATTACTTAATCACCTCCGCCTATTTCTGTTTCTTTAAGTTACAGATCGAATAACAATAAATCCAATCATTATGTTAATATTTATAAAAAAAAAAAAAAAAGTATGTATTTGAGAGCAATCATTCGAACTGTTATTAAAATTTTATTTGGACTGATCTTAATAACTTTTTTATAAAAAAAAAAAAAAAAAGAAATACATGTGTTAATTCCGATAAAAAGTAAATACTTAGTTATTAGTATTCCCTCGACTACGAGTGACTAAAAACGATGACTTATATTTCAGGGAGTTGACAAGCTCTTCCCACCCCAAGCAATGGCTTCTATAAAGACCGTGATCCTCCACACCCGTGAAAGAGGCGCGTGGTATCACATTCATAAACAACAAATTAGATCTGCCGACAGCAAGTGGACTTCTGTTGTTATGTCTCCTTGAAATTTTGCAACACTTCAGGGTGTCTATGGTATACCAATTGAATTAGACTCGATTAATTAGATATAATTAAATTTTATATTTGATATATGATAAAGTTGGATTTGTTACATTTATTAGATTGGATATGATTACTTTGGATTTGTTGCCTTCTTTAGATTAGATATGATTACATCTCACTTTAGGATATGTTTGGTATACCGATTAGATTAAATTGGATTTATTGTATTCCTTAAATTAAATATGATTAAATTTCATGTTTAATATATAGTAAGGTTGAATTTGTTGGATCCGATCACATATTTGGTGTATAATAGAATTGGAGAAAAATATATAGATATATGATAGGATTATACATTATTAATATAGTTTATCTTCTTCTTATTTTTGTTATTATTATTAATCAAAACACAGTATTAATAAATATAATAAGTATATTTATTCTCATTAATTGAAATAAAGAATCAAAATACATTCTGAAATAAAAAATTAACCATTAAAAAATAATTGCATATTTATTTAAAAATAATATACTTACATTTTTAATCATTTTTAATTCTTTAAAATAGGTTATATTAAAAAAATGAAGATAATAGTAAAAAAAAAAAAAAACTATTAAGTATTCAACCAAACTCATGCAGCACCGTATACCCACCACCAGCAACCATTTTTTTTTTTCTTTAATAACCAGCAATCAATTTTATTCAAAACAATTATACACAAAAATCCAAAAAAAAAAAGAAAAAAAAAAAAGGAAAAAGACCTCCTCTACATCCAACTTCCAAACACAGCCTTATTTGGTAGTTTGGGTAACTAAACTACCGCTCCCAAAACATAATTAGTTTTTGGCTCAAAAAAAAAGAAAGTTTTTGTACTCTCGTTTCAACCCCGCTTGTTCATGTTCATGTCTTTTTCTTAACTCTAATTAATTGTTATTTTTGTTTCATTTTATTACGTTTAATTTGTACTTACCCAGATAAGATTTCTGACTTGTTTTTGTGTCTTTGCGGTTTCTGGGTGCCGGTCACTTGGCTTCTTGGTTTTCATGTTTGGCTTGTATAATGATTTGTTGCGTGTTTGGATGATTATTATTGGAGATGGAAAGCTTTGTTTACGCGAGAACAGTTTAGAGTGTTTTTGGTTTGATTAGATTTGAAGAGTGAAATATGAAGGATTTTGTTGGCACGCCTGGGACGTTGACTGCGTTATGTCTAAGGATTATGCAGTGCTTTTTTGCAGCTATGACGATTGCTTGTCTTGCTACCACTAGAAACTTCTTCGAATTTACAGCTTTCTGGTATTTGTTCTTGCTTTTCTCTCTTTATCATTTTTTGTTGTATTATTTGTTATATTGAATGAGTTTATATTTCTTTTCTTGACTGAGATTTGGTATTTTGGATACGTGTTTTTATCGGGGGTGCTTTGAGTTATTTGTAATTAAATTTTCTATTTCAATCTAGTAGAATATTAAGTGGAAAAAAACTGTTAGATCAAACATCTTATCTGGCATCGTTGTCGTTGAGACTTATTTGTGATTCAACAAATTTATAGTGATTAGTCCCTCCTACTTGTGCTACTGTTGGTTACTGTGATAATCATAGTTTCTTTCTAGTGATGGAAACTTATAGCTTGTTTAATTTCACAATTTGTTTCAAATAACACCATTGAATTTAATTGATTTTGGAAAGGAACTAGCTGAATATGTACGAAAATTATGATCTAGATCGTAGTTGCTTAATTTGAATGGCAAATCAAGGAATTCCTTTCTCTGTTGCAGAGAGTGTACTCATTCACCGTAAGGTCATTGATTTGTCAAATCTGTGGTAAGGGGAGGTTGACTGCTTAAAGATTTAGACTTTCTTCCGTTAGAAATATCCGTCATAAAATTCAATTTCTGGGAATAAAGCAAGTTTCTTGTTGTCATTACAATGAAAATCTTGGTGAGGTATAGATTTTCAAGAGAAAGAAAACAATCCTGTTTTATAAAACTCTGTACAACAACATGGTACGGGCAATTGTAGCACTGATTATTGTGCTTAAAGAAAATGGTGTGCTTCCTCATATGTGCATTGTTGAAATGAAATATTATATTCATTTTGGTTGTTAGATCATAGGTATAGCATTCTCATGGGTTTGTTGTGTTAGAGTTGGCGCTATGTATATGAGCCAAAGAATGTGCTCTTTTCAGTTGACGTTTCTGGTTGGACCTGAGTCATCTGACTGCCCATCAGCACTTGGTTGTCTGTTGTACTATAATGTATTAGTTACAATATTTTTGGTTCTTGTATTGTGCTTTGTTGTTCTCATGAGAAACTGGGTGCAGAGAAAAGTGATGGTTTCAAGATTGAAGCCAGACTAATGAATGAACAAAATTAATTGTAGAAGTTACATTTGATTGGCACAAGGCATTGATGCTTTTCATTTAAGTTAAAGTTTTCTTTTATTTTGGACTTTGGACCCATCAGAAGATGATACAAAACAGTGTAGGAATGACACCCATTTGACTTATCAGGTTATAGAGATATATTCAAATTAAGGTTGGATGGATTCCATAAAGTTAATCAGAAAATATTGTTCTTTTAGAAAGTCATTTGGATATAATTTTGAATGACTTTAGAGATCATTGGAGTGCAACTAGTAAAATGTATCTTTTATATGTGGTTAAAATTTTGTTTGGCTTCATATTTCGTCACCACTGCATGTTTACGGTTGTCTCTTATAGAATAATTATCAAATGACATTTCACAGAGCACTAAGAGTACCTTATTCTAATTTTTAGTGATGTTCTATCTTCCTTTTTTGTCCTTCAGGCTTTTAACTATTTTCTTATATAGCCTTGTTGTTACCATGATATCTTAGTCTTTTTATCTCATTTTGTGACAAACAGATGCTGCCTCTATATTCCCCATATGGATTTTTAGTCTAGTTACTCTTGGATATTCATTTACTTAATAGATCATTTGTTCTTTAGGCTTTTCCTCAGCAAAAGTACTCATAAAACATGTATAAGTTGATACGCACTAAATTTATACAACTGTGTTCAATTGGACCATGTTTTATTCGGTTGTCTGTTGGTATCAGCATCTTTAGTGCGAAATGATGCCCTTTAGGATTACTGATTTACTATTAATCTAGGATTTTATAATCTAACTTTTAACTTTGCTGTGACGCAAATTTGAAGCTAAAGACCTAGTTCATTTTGCAGCTACCTGATTGCTTCAATGGGTTTGCAAGTGGTCTGGAGCTTTGGGCTTGCCTTATTAGATGCATATGCCTTAATAAAAAAGAAGGTCCTCCTCAATCCTGTTTTGGTCAGCCTCTTTGTGATAGGAGATTGGGTCGGCCCTATATTACCCTTTAATTATTTCACGACATCTAAACAGTTTCATGTTTGTGGTGACTATTTATTAACCTCCATCAAATATTGAATTCTTACAGGTGACAGCGACACTGTCTCTTGCTGCTGCTTCAGCATCGGCTGGCATCACAGTGCTATTCTATAATGACTTCGGACGTTGCCATTTTGGGTGGGAATGTGAGAGGTTTCAATTATCAGTTGCCTTGGCTTTTTTCAGCTGGATTACGACCGCTATATCATCTCTAATTATGCTTTGGCTATTGGCTGCAGGTTAGAGATTTCGGTGAACAGCCTGTCAGATTCTTTATTACACTGAAACTTACTGGTCTCATAAAAATTTTGACCTGTTTATAATGTCAATACTAGGAAAGCATGAAAAGATTGCCTTTTTCATTTCCTCATTTATAATATTCTTTGTACATCCGTCTCTCATCTTATTTGTGGTTCAAATGAAACATCGATTTGGTTAAATGAAAATGATATAATAATCTGCTTGCTGATCATAATAGGTTGAATTATTAGCAAAAGAAGATTCCTACTGTGATGCAAACATACTTGAGAATGGTTTAGTATTTGAAAGATTGCTATAAGACAATCACTTAGTGACTGAATAGCTCGCAATAGTTTTTTGCCAGCTTTTTTGTGTACTCTTTTTCGGCGTATCATTTTCCATCCAACCTTGTCTTGGCAATTTCTGTGCCTTGGTGTACATTGCTTTTATACCAAATTTTCAAGTATTGAGTGCAGAGCTTTCTCTTTCCAGCTTGTCAACTATATTTGCCGCATGATCAGTTGTTTGTGCTCATTAGATGATTCTTCAGATTGCCTCTTTCTCTCAAGTGAGTCTCAGATTTACTTGCTGGTTGAAACTGTTTAGGATTCGTTTGGAATTGGAACATATCATTATTTGTTATTGGGCTTTTGATTTTTTTTATAAACATGTCATTGTTTGTTGGGCTTGGGTTTGGGCTTTATGATGGATTGATCTAATAGTAGTACTATTTGCAACCCATTAAAGCTACATGTACACTTCCACCCCGTCGAATATTATTTAAAAAAATTATAATTTATAACCATGACTTATTTAATATAAAAATAAATATTTTTAAATTTTATTTGTATTATACTTTAAATAAATGTCATATATATATATTTTTAATGTAAATTAGGATTTAAAAAAAAAAATATTTAATTGAGTGCATTTACTAAAGGGATGTATACACATTTTTGGAGGGGTCCAAATATGGATGCTCTTTATCTAAAATAAATGTCTCTTGAGAACAAAGATGGTACAGATAACTGGTGGTGGAGGACTTTGTTGGGAAGTATGGTGATGATAATTCTTGGGCTTGGTTGCCATTTTCTTTTCCTTAAACTGATAATTAGTCTATTGACGTGTAAATCTAATAATGATTTATTGCACTTATAATATGAGATGTAATTGTAATTGTTATATTATACATTGCGATACAAATTAAAAATGAAATGTTTAACGTTACTCAGTATTAATCCTGAAAACTCCTTTGATTTGTTCAATTCAATAATTGGATTACACAACTTAAACTGGTTAATCTCATACGACACCAAACCTCCTGCCTACTTTTCCAATTATCTGCTCTGCGAATTAGCTACTTCTTTTAAATCAGCGATCTTATTGCATTAGCCCTATATATATATACACATATATATATATGAAAAAAAATGGACTATAAACATTAGGAAACGACATTCAGAAGATTACTTTCATTTCCTCGTGTCTAATATCATTATCATTGTATGTTTCTCTCTTCTCTTCTTCATTGTTGCAAATGAAACAACACGTTTGTGAACTGAATTGACAAATATAATCTCTACTTGGCAAATGGGTTCCATTGTTAGCAAAAGTAAATAGTGTATAGGGTGTTGTGATGCAACTCAATACTTGAGAATAGTGATTATAACAATGGTGACGAGCATCTTATATTAAATAATTGAGTGGCTATGGAAAGATGTTGCCACTATAGAAATGGAGATTATTAAATTCACCCTTTTCTCATTTTTCTTCATACATTTATATCGTTTCCCAGAATTGGATCACACCTGATACTTGTGTCGGCCATTTAAGGTGCCTGGTGTTTATTATTGCTTCGTCGTTGAACCTCAGCTTTCTAAATCGAAAAAATAATAATAAAAAAAAAGAAAAGAAAAGAAAATCCAATGTGTGCCTCATAAGTTGCTTATGTTGTCCTATTATATTCGGATACTTGTTTATGAGTTCATAAAAAACACATGGCATTACATGATGTAGTCGTTTATATAATTGGGTCAGGCTATATAATTTATTTCTTTATTCTCTTAGTTGAGGGCTCAGAGATGTACATACATGCACGTGAACCACGTGTAAAGTTTTCGAGTTTTGTTACGTACTGCACTGTTTTTCATATCTCATTATATTTAAAACAAATCCCCAGAAAGAAAACGAAAAGGAATAATATGCATACGCATACGCGTAGAGCATAGGTCGATTAGCCAAGTACAAATGATAATGGCCCTGCAATTATGACTGAAAAGAGTGACAATTATGCGAAATGCAGCACGCACAGAGCCACCAATTAATTAAGAACTAGGTGGAAATACATCGTTTCGTTAGCATGCCACGCAGTTATTCACGATCATAACATAAAAATATTAATGGAGCATTACCTCTGGAAAGACGAATCAACGTATGACATACAGAGGTTATCAAAAAAAAGAAAAGTTAAAGAAAAAATCTATGATATACAGAGGAAATTAAATAAATTAAAATTAAAATTAAAGATTAAAAGGGAAAAAAAAAAAAATCAGTTTCGAGAATCATCGAACCATGTCCTCAACATTTTATAGTGGAAACAGTTGTGAAACACTGGTAAGTGTTGGATATCACTTATTAAAAGCATGTTGATAAATAGAAAGTTCTGCCACCGAAATCAAGTGGAAGCCAAGAAGTTGGCCTGCTTGTTATAATTTCTCCTTTTTACATTTTTGGACTCGGATGGTGGCAAAAAGTTAGCTGGAAAATCCCCAATTTAGGTTAAATAACAACTCTTTAAGTGAACTCCCTAAATATTAACTAAAGTTTAGCTAAAATAATGAAAAAATTATTTCAACTAGCAACTTTTAATTCAATCAATCTAATTATTCTCTTTATTTATTTTGATTAAATAAATATGAAAATTAATACAAGTTTATTGTTTCTAACAAAATATTTATTTTACAATAAATTAAATATTAAAATCATAGAAGAAATAATTTGGTTAAAATATTCTTTTTCTCTCCGTATTTGATTAGGGCAATTCAGTTTTTTCAAAATAATTAACAATATGGATGGTGATTAGATGAAAAATATGACATGATTAGTCTTCTTGGCTAAACACAATAGATAACTAGTGTGGTTGGGGATGTTCCCGAGTCATTAAAGCCTTTGGAGTCAGATTTGGATTTTATAACGAATTCTTAGAATTTAGAAAAGTAAAAACAATTATATGTGGCTTAAATCAGTAAGTGTAATTATTGACAATTTTTTAAACATCAAATGGTGGGAATTGTTCCTCAAACTGGAACATGGTGTAATTATCGATATTCTTTTTATACCAAATGTGATGAAAGTGACTCAAATATGAGATATTATATAGGTGAATGATGATTTTTTATCATCAAACCACATTAAGTGGTGTGAGAGTGGCTTTGGTCCCGTGATAAAAGCAAATGCACCCACTAATTGCCTTTAAGATTGTAGGTTCAACTTGCAAAAGTCTCACCTAAAGTGTAGATAATTTTCTCATTTTATGTGGATTGCCCTCTTCCATCTTGTGGGAGAAAAGCTCCGGGTCACACCACAAAATCCTATCTTAGGGGTTCCAGTAGCAATCTGGGCAGTTCTTAGCGAAAAAAAAAAAAAAACACATTAAGCGGTGGTAATTATTTATGTTAATTAAAACTATCACCATATCACATTAAGCTTCCAGCCAAAAAAAGAAAAAAAAACCGCATTAAGTTGTGGTAATTATTTGTTAATTAAAATTATCACATCACATTAAGCTGTGGTAATTATTTATGTTAATACAACTTAATTTAAGGTGATTTAGTTTTTTTTTTTTTTTTGAAATGATTTATATGTAGGTATACTCTGAATAATTGTTTGTAATTTATTTTTAATACTGCTTATAGTGCAGCCACTCGAATCTAAATTATTAGCTTCTGTGTCTGTTTTTCTCGTAATGGCATTTTGTTTGGTGATTAGATTGATAAACTTCGAGTTGATACTAAAGAATCTAATATAGAAAAAAATTTGAACTTCGATTGATGACTGGTTTTCGTTGTTTTTGTCTCTTTGTTTTTTTTTTTCTTTTTTGGTACCGGCATTTTGTTTGGTGATTAAAGTGAAGAATTTTGAGTGGATATTCAAGAATCTGATATGGGAAAAGCTTTGAACTTTGATTGATGATTGGTTTTTGTTGTTTAGGTGTGTCTTGTTGTGGTGTTAATTGTGATGGTTTTGACTGCAAATGTTAGGAGTGTTATTGGTGAAAGAAATGGTGCGAGAGCAGAAAGCCGCGTTGGGGCGCATAGCTTCACCTTTTGTGAACTAGCTATTGCAACCCAGAATTTCAGAGAAGTGAACTTGAACATTCATCTGGGTTCATACTCAGATGAAGGTTCATCCGAGCTAGGTTCATTTAGGTCGCAAGTTTTTAATTTGACATGGAGATGGTTGATGGACGGTGAACATGGTTGATGGTTGATTTTGGGGTCATTTTTTTTTTTTTAAACTTTTTTTATATAAATTTATTTTTATTTTAGTTTTTAAAATTTATTTTAAAATAAAAAATAAAAATAAGGTTAAAAAACAAGAATATCCCCGGATTTATTAAAGTTCACTAGCCATTGACTAACCTACACTATCGGCGGATGAGCATTTTGTAATAAATATATAAAATTGATTTTGCCTGAGAATGTTTAACTTGGATAGCTAATTTGCAATTTACTCTTTTCCAAACTTTTCAAGAAGGGCACAAGATCCACCTGATCCTATGGTGGGTTTGCCCTTTACTTTAAATTAACAATAATATTAATAAAATTAAAATTACAATAAAATGTAACATTTTCTTTTTGATTAATTTATAGTCATTTTCAATGCTTTGATGATAACTAATTAATACAATTAATTAAGGACATATATAGTCTTACAATTTAAAAATATCAAAAAATAAAAAATAATAATAAAATCGATGATTTAAATGAAAGGAAGAAAGCTTAATTATTGACTTACACTATTGGTAATCAAATTATTTGCATCTCTCATCCAAATAATCAGAAATTAAACTCTTGATGAATTATAACTTAAGCAAATAACATAGTATAACATAACATCTCATCGTACTTGAGATTTTAAGTTAAAATCCAACTAAAAAAAATAAAACCTCTTAGTACAAAGACTTTACCCTCGTAATCTCGTTACATCGAATTTATTGATTAAAAGATATAATAACTCATATACCTCATATTTATCAGAAACATTCTTCCGTCATCTTGTTTCATCAATTAAACTACATACGAGAGAAGACAAAATATTTTAATATACGATAAAAACTTGGAAAAAGTTGGAAATACAAAAATGACTTCAAGTGGAGAGTGGTCTTGCTGCTCTGCATGTCACGAGATCAACGACGAATAAAGCTGACAAGTTTTCCCATCGAGAATCATGTGTAGCTATTAAGCTATGTACATTGTAACGTAATATTTTCCTAGTTTCTACTAATTACATATCATGGCATTTTGCATGTTGACACATGGCTTTTGCATTTTGACAAATGCCACTCTTGGAACCTTGATCTACAGACATAGTATGGCCTGATGGATTCCAGATGCTAGCATCCTGGTTTTAGTGGCAGTTTCATATACAAATTTACTACTCTTTCTCTCTCAGCACTATCCATTCAATTGCTTTCTGGTTTCTAACAATTACAAACTTGCTGAGACTTTGTAGATGTTGGATACTGGAGCCAAGTGAAGCTGAAATTGTGTTGACTCTTCCCACCGGCCGACAGAGTTTTGTCTTTTAGTGAGTTCTTTCCTAGCTGGCCTTCTACCTTTATTATTGTTTTAAATTCTTTTGTGCAATTTATTTGGATATTTCATCACAGCTTAGTTAAATTATTATATATATATTGAGATAATATCGTATAAATGTCAGTTGTAAGTAACCATTCTTTTTTTTTTTTTTTCCACTGGGGAGAGAATTTTAAGAAATTCAATTTTTACTAATCAGGCTGTACCTACAATCATAAAATATGAACATACTCAATAACTTAAATAATAAGCCCCTTGGTGTAGTACTGTTGGGTTTTGTCTAGTTAACAGGCTTTTTGCATGGATAGGTATTCGAACATATACTGGCTATAATTGATTTTTAAGCATTTAAACAAAAGATTTTATGGTCAAGGTACTAAATAAATATGTTCAGTATTGTTACGTGGATGATAATTAGTCATTCAATTCTAATTTAAAGGTTCACAAAAATAATATCCTTCTTTAGTTTAGCCAGCCAAAAAAAAAGGCTTTCTGAATTTACCCATATTTTCTCTTTTACAATTTTTTTTTTTATTTTTTATATTTTTAATCTATTAAATTTAAGATTATATGCTCCAGAAATATATGACTTCAATCACAACATCATTAACAAGAAATGAGGGACTTCCATCAGCTCAACTCCGTCTCCTTATTTCTGTAAGGATAGTTGAATACAGTTTGTAATCGCTATCAATCAATCCAATTTGTCCACAAAAGTTAAGTCCCTTTCATAATTACAGGCAGGGCACCAATGAACCCAGATCATCCAAACAATACTCACTGTGCAAAAGAAAACGAAACGGATAACTCAGAAGGAGAGAAAGAGAATAAAAACTCTTCCATACATGAATAATTTCCCCCACTAATATTTTAAAACTCTAGAATATATACCGAGTATCCCACGTTGCAATAATAGGTATTCTTTTAGGATGTGATAGTTCCATCGTTAAAAGTCCAACAAAATCAAATATAGCGTTTTAGGTGATGACGGTCCATGCACTTACAAAAGCATACAAAATTAGTTTCTTCACTTGATCACAAGTCTTAATATTAACTATTGCTGAGGGATTGAGTACTCCATTGTTGCAAACAGTTAATGCATCATGAAAATAATTAATTGTTTCTCTTTTCCCCATATCTGGACATCCTTTACATGTGATAAGAGAGTCTATAGTAGAGAACATGAAACTAACTACATGATGTTTAAAAAAAAAAAAAAAAATTCAAACCCGCAATTGTCCGTCCAATTATTGTCTTCATATTTTACATGCCCTTTTCCCTGCAGCTATGGCACCGATTGCAAGTTACATTCCAGGCATCTACACAAAGTTCAAGCCACACCTGCTCATGTTTCTTGCTCAGATTGGCTACACCTTCCTGTACTTCATCACAGAAGCTTCCTTCAATCATGGAATGAACCCCCATGTCTATATAACTTATAGGCACATTGTTTCTGCCATTGTGATGTTCCCTTTCGCTTATTTTCTTGAAAGGTATGTGCATCGATATTATCTAGGAACATTCCCAATTGCGAGCATTTTAATATGTTAATGCTCAAATTTTGAGATGTTTGGCTAGCTCTTTAGTTAAGTTTCTTTTCGAAGCTATAAACACATTATAATTTTTTCTCTCTGTTGTGTAGAAATTTAAGGCCAAAAATGACATTTGCTCTTTTTTTAGAGATATCTCTTCTCTCCATCCTCGGGTAAGGCCCCAAACATATTGAGTAATTGAGAACAAGCTAAAAATAGCTCAAGGTTAATTAAACATGTTATTATGATGGCTCTGCAGGGTGAGTGCAACTTTAAACATGTACTTTGCAAGCTTGAGATACACTTCTCCAACATTTGTTGCATCAATGGTCAACACCATCGCTGCACTAACTTTTGTGATTGCAGTTGCCCTCAGGTTATTATTATATTTGCCATCTGATTGAGATGTCATCAGAATCTATAAATAAATAGATAAATTCAAGATCATAATCATTATTGACAATTGATTCAGGTTAGAGAAGCTTGATCTTCGACATGCTCGGGGTGTGGCGAAAGTTCTTGGGACGATGATCTCCTTGGCTGGTGTAACAATCATGACACTATACAAAGGACCAGTTTTGAAAAATCTATGGCATCCTCTCATACATTTTCAAAGAAACACCACCATCCATGAGCGCTGGTTGAAGGGTTCAATGCTCACTGGTGCTAGCTGCATAACATGGTCTATATGGTACATTATGCAGGTTCATCTCTAACTCAAATGCTTTGTCTTTAAGACAAATTATGATTCATCTTCCTCCACAGCTTCTCTAAGGAAAATACATTTTGTACCCTGCTTTGTAAAATGTAGGCAATAACATTAAAGCGATATCCAGCACAACTGTCGCTGACAACTTGGATGAGCTTTCTCGGGGCTGCCCAATCGGCTGTTTTCACTGTGATCATCCAACACAAACCGGCTGCCTGGTCAATTGGATTTAATGTAGATTTGTGGTCCACCGTTTATGGCGTAAGTTGGAGTTTAATATTAATAATGACCAGACTTACTGATTGAGTGATTTCTAGTAAGGTTCTAACTATAGGTTGTCAATTCATGGCAGGGAGTGGTGATCTCTGGTTTGATTATATTCATTCAACTATGGTGCACAGAAGAAAGAGGGCCAGTATTTGTAACCATGTTCAATCCTCTTTCAACAATCTTAGTGGCAATAGTAGCATACTTTGTCCTGGGAGAAAAGCTTTACTTGGGCAGGTAATTTACAAGCAAATCCACTTAGACTTAGACACACATTGCAGATTTAAATTTTATTCTAGATTTCAGTCGCTCATCATCGTAATTATATTCTGTGGGTGGTTCAGTGGAACAGGGGCAGTTATTGTCATCGTTGGCCTATATTTGCTGCTGTGGGGCAAAGAAGCTGACCAGAAAGTTGATAATAAAACAGAAGAGCTATCTCGTTTGACTTGTGATGAGGAAAAAGCGGTTGCAAAGGAAGTACCAGAGCCATCGTGATGACATGCATGTAGAGACTTGAAGTTAAAATAAGGGTGAATAATAAGATGTCTTATGGGTTATTTTAATGAAAACCAAGAACTGCAAGTAATTAAGCTGCTTCAAGCTTTGGTAACATAACCAAAAGATTGTCATTGCGTCATTATTTCCTTAAATGAAGCAAGAAAATGACAACGTACAAGAAGATGCAGTCATCTAAATCTAAAATTGATTCCCTCCTTCGCCCTTTTAATAGTTCACTTTTCTCGTTAAAAGTGCTGATTAGTAAAAAAAAAAAAAAAAAAATTCTTGACTAATAAATATGTTTACTAAATAACTCCATCTAATTTTTACTAAATCAGTCCTTTCATGATGTCAAACCGGACTTTGGGTTAGGCACAAGGTAACAACCAAGGTTGACCTACAATCCATTAATTAGTCGCAACACTAATTCTGCCTTGTGAAAAATTGAAATTAAGAAAGGGAAAAACAAAAAAAATATTTGGGAAAATTTAAATTTTATCCTTTCTCTTCCAGCAGGATCGTGTGGGACTTGTGCTTAAAATTATAAGGCACTTTGACAAGTAGGGACTAGGGAGAGTGTTTAGTTGGGAGTAGTTAAGCTTGCGCTGTTGTGTGATCAGATATTGTAGGTTCTAGCTCCTCCATTTCTGCTTCTTGGTGCAAGTTTGCGTGGCATCTTTTATGGTGCTGTTTGGCGTCATTTCGAAGTAGTGTTTTCGTTTTTTTCAGTTGAGAAAACGTATAAGAATGCGTTACTGCTGCATGAAAGCGTCTCCTTTTAGCTCAGGAAAAAAAAAAAAATGGTTCTCTTTTTGTTTAAGTTTTATAATGTTGTTTTCATTCTCTTTTATTTTATCATGGCCCCACCACTATACTATTTTTAGCTTATTATACATTGAGATCAGATATCCCAAAATATCAATATCATTTCACCAGGCGGCATGATATGATAAATAGAATTATTATTTATTGAATTGTTTACTATATTTACTTTTTTTAAAGCCATAATGCTACGGTTGTTGATAGTTTTTTTCTTGGGACTAACCAAGGTAAAATCGAAATCTATCAGAATGACACTTGGCTGTTATAGTCCGAAAAATTACTTTCAAATAAAAGAGATTATCCACATAGAAATAAGGGAGAGACTCATACGAGGATAAGGGAACAACCCACACTGCAAGTAGGGAAACACTTTTAATTTTTAGCTTCATGGGGTGTCGACCCATGTCTTTGAAGACATAGGGGCAACTAACGCACTCACCAACGTAATTTGCTTATTATACAATTATGAAAAACATTAGATATATTTATCAATAATTTTTATTTAATTCAATTCTAATTATTTTATATCTTATTTGATGATTTCCATTGTTATTTTATTGTAATTTTTTTATTATTCGTAATAAATATAATTTTACTTTAAATTTTCATTTCAAAATATTCTGCCAAACTTTTTTCTGTCATATCTTCATTCAATAGAGACATGTTTTTGGATCCAAAAAATATAAAAATCAATTTCTCATTTCAAATGAAAACAAGAAAATAAAAGAAAAAAGAAAAAGGAAACAATAAGTATCTGATTTCCAATTTTATGGGGCCCACCACTTAAAATATTAATTATTTTATTTTTTGGCCAAAAAAAAAAAAACTAATTTTTAACTTATAATTGGAATGAGATTAGAATTTGTCCATTTACCCACCAACATTTTACATATGAAACAATAATTAAAAAAAATAATATAAATCAGGTATAACAACTGATTATTAGTTGATTTTTTGTTATCATATAATAGTAAAAATTTATATACATAAGTGCATGTATGGAAGTGTGTGCGTATGTGTACGTGTATATGTGTGCACATGTGTGTGTGCATAAGTATATATGTATTATACACCATTAATTTCAAAATTTATAAACAAGAAAATCAATATCTCCATTTTAACATATAAAAATAATAATAAAAGTAGAGAATAATACCAAACAGCCTTAAGGTTCGCAATTTTATGTAGTGATATGTAAAAATATTTTGCCTACTATGTTTAATCCTTTCAATAGAAAAGTTTTGTTAACCCTAATGGTATGTTTAACACTTGATATTAGATTGGAGAAATTAGTACTATGATATATTTGGTATAGCAGGTAATTAGATAAAATAGTATCATCTCTTATTTGGTGTAGTATGAGAGTAGACAAAAAACTTATTGTGTTACATCTTTTTAATAAAATAAAACTATTTGAAATTCATTCTAAAGAGTATAATTATTTTAAATATATTAAATCAAATTAAATTTGGTTAACAAATATTTAAATTATTTTTGAAAAATAAATCTAACTATTTTAAAATAATTTTTCGTAAGAACAATATTTATTTTATAATTATTATTGAAAACATTACTTTTTAAATAGTTTAATAATTTTATAAAATAAAATCAATTTAGTGTTTCATATAAATAACTTATAAAAAAGAAAGAAAACAAAAAGAGAAGGGCAAAGAAAGCAAAAGGTAAAATTTTTTCTATATTGATGAGGCAAATTAGTCTCACATTGTGAGGTGGGTTAATATCATCCCACCAACGTGGGACTAATTGATCACATGGTGGAGAAATCCAATCCCATACAATGAATAAATAAATTATTGAATTGAAAATTATCCAGCTCAATCCAATTTCATGTGACAAACACATCTCAAATGTTCAAGATGTCGTGAGAAACAAGTAATACTTGTGCTACCCTTCTTTACGAGTGAACATGTAGTGGATAATATTTGGGCGGCTGTCCAATTGTAAAGACAAACTCTTCGGTTTCAAATTTGTAGACTCAATCAATTCCATAACATTTGAGGATGCATGGTTTGTATGCTAGCATGCAGTTTATATGATTAACTTTGCTAAAATCTATATAAATATTGTAAAGTTAGCATTAACTTGTGCCCTAGAAGTCTAGGACACAGGGTTAATGCCTAGAAATTTGAAATTAAATTTACAAACAATAGTGAATTCATTCATTTATCTTTTGTCATTCACTTCTCTCTTTTTCTTACATCTATTAATTGGTTGTTTATACATATTGACTCGTACTCTAAGAATACATGTTACATGTGGTAATTATAAAATATATTTTCTTTATAATATACATATATTGTTGGACTATTGAGTCATAGGTCGGATACATCCAAGATGATCCAAACCTAAGCCCAAATGGATTGGAACAATTAGCTGCTTAAGCAATTGAAAGCAGTTACGAAACAAAACTGTCTTTGGTAGTTGAAAGTGTGTTTAAAATGGGAGAGTGGGTGGTTAAGTGAGTTTGATACTCTCTGAAAAACAAATCAACATTTGACTTTTAGAATAATATATGTACAAATACAGAGAACAGGGAACAAAAAAAAAAGGAAAAAAAAGGACGAATGTATTTACATTGTGAATTGAGAATTCGAATTTAAGTATTGAATAATCAATTTTGATAAATTAAACAACTTAATTTTTAAGAAACTTTCACCGTAGAAGCATGTGTGTATATATATATATATCTTGTCTTTGGTCATTATATTAATCTTTTAATTAATATTAAATCTCATAAAAATAGTTAAAAAGATACATTATAAATTAATGGCCATACTTTTATCTTATGGCGTGCCTGGTGGGCAGGACTAGTAGCTGGGAGCGAACGACTTATCCTACAGATCCAGGTTTGGTGCAGCTCAAGACTGGTTTAAAGCCACTCCGGATCTTAAGTGGGGCCCATGCATGGTCCTGATTAGTACGACTAAATTGGCGGGTTTTATATTGTCCTGGCTTGCTAGGATGATACAATCATACAATAGTTTCTCTTCCGTTTTTTTTCAATTAATTATAATATAAAAATAAAAATTTAATAATATTTTATTAAATTAATATTAATGAAATAAAAATATTCCGTTTATAATATTTTATTGTATCGATTATTTATATATAAAATATTGCTTTAAAAGTAGTTTGAAATTTTAATCTATTTTAATATCAATTATAAATAAACATTATTTTAGTTATATAAATAATTTAACTATTTTTATAAATAAATTAATTTAATCTAATAATATATTAATTAATCTCATAGCATCAACCATAAAATATATTTACTTTTTATCCAATATCAAATTATACCAAACAAGAGTTAATATTATTTTTTTGTTCAATCTAAATTGTACCAAAAATATCACAATATTAATTTATCAAGTCCAATCTAATCTTTTCTTATCCAATGCAATCCTAATAAAATATTCCAATACAATCCTCCACACCAAAGAGGCCTTTAAGACGTTCTCTCTCTCAGCATTGAAGTATAATGACTTTCTTTGCCCAAGACATCTTCTCACTCTCTCTCACCCTCTGCTTCTCAGATCATTGAGGCTTGCACTGGACCCATACACCCTATATCTTTTGGAACGAATCAACTGAGATGAAGAAATCGACTATTTTCCTGATAATATAGTGGTTAAATATTAATGTACTAGTTAGTGAATGACTGTTTTTTATGGGTTCATTTGCTTTTAGAAAAGAAAAAAAAAATTGCACTCATTTGTCCTGTAAAGCAATTTCTAGTTTGCATGTAGCCGATCACACTTTTTAGGCAGTGATGGATGTTATTTTCGATTACGTGCGGGGCAGGTCAGGGCTCGTGGTCCATCTAAAAAGAAGCAATATGAAAATTTATTATTTTCTTATTCTTAGATCTTTGGAATCGTTGTTTGTGCTCCCAAAATGACATGGATATGATATGAAGGAAATGAAAAGATGTCTTGGGCAATGAAAGAGAAGAGTAAAGTGAGACAGAATGTCAACATGGTTTACTGTCAGATAGAGACAATCATAGAATCATACACCATCTTCAATTTAAAGTAGCGTGATTAATTTACTGTATATAATTTTAAATATTTTTATGAGAGTCAATATCAACCAAAAAAAATAATCCAATGACTAAGAATTAGGTATAAATACAACTCAATTGTAAGATATATTTAATAATTGAGTGGCTATGAAGCGATTTGGCCAATGGCCACTATATGTGGTAGTCTTTTTTTTTTTTTTTTTTTTTTTTTTTTTTTTGAAATGTACCATATACATATATATATATATATATATATATAGTGATGGAGATTATTATTGACCTTTTTCTCATTTTTCCTCGAATTTGTCAGTTTTCAAAATTCGATCCAAACTTGAGTGCGCCATTTAAAGTGCCTTGGGTTGGCTCCATTGCCTTTTACTAGTTTTTAGCTTTCTATATTGGAAAAATAAAAAATAAACAATAAGATAAGATATTTATTTTTAGTATCCCGTTTGATTTCAATTTATAATATGAAAATTAATGAATAGATATAATTTTTAAATGAAACAACTAATCATTAATGAATAATTATTTACTAATTAATGTATCATAAATACATATTAAATTTCAAATGTAAGTTGAAATAAATAATATTAGTTGAGAAATAATGGAAATTGGCAAACGAGCTTACCGGAGTTGTTATTATATTCATATACCTAATAATAAGTATTCAAGAAAAGGTATAAATATAGGCCGACTAGAAGTGGTTTGCCTAGTTGATCAAGCCCACTTTGTTCGCTTACAAAAGTGCAAAGTTTGAGTGTCTATCCACAAAAAACGTGGATAATTACCACTAGTACGCTTTGTGTGTGAACAAATTACACATAACTTCCTTCAAATAGAGGACAATTTTTCCATTTATTGTGGGTCTCTCTCTTTCCGATTCTTAGGGAGTAGAGTATAAATAAATATTAAATTCCAAGTCATATCTTAGAGTTTTATCAATATGATCTCGATAATTAGAATATGTAGTTGTAATGTCAAAAAGAAAAACAAAAAAGTATAGATATGCCTATAGCATTACATTATATAGTTGTTTAATTAATTTCCTTCTTCACTTTTCTTAGTGGGGATGTCATGGAAATGTACATGCGTGCAGATGAAACACATGTAAAATCCCTAGTATTGCGCTTCGTGATGTGTCATGTTAAATAAATAAAGAATTAGCGTTTAGAGACAAATTTAATTAATTAACTGGATACGCTCCACATTTCATATAAGTGGACTCTAAAAGAAAAATAGAGATTTAAAATTTCAAAATATATCCTAATACTGTGCTTCATATATATATATATATATATATTTGTCCCTTTAATCTCCTAATGTACGAATAAAAGAATATCTTTAATTCCATCAAGAACTGAAGTGTTACTAACAGTCTCAAGTATTATGCTGCCAAACCGATTAATTCTCTGATCCTAAGTATCTGTTCAGGTGCCTATGTAATATAGAGACACAACAACTTTGTATATATGGAGAAGTGGCAACGGAATCTGATCAAATACCAACTTGCAACCTCTAGTGATTCCAAATCCACAAGGAAAATGATTATCGAATATATAAATGGAAAAGAATGATATGCCGATAGCATATATTAAACCACTGCAAAATACACCTGGTTTTTCTTTTTTACGACAAAGGAAATATATTCCTATTTTCAAGGGCATTACAAATATTGCCGCTCTAAAAACTGTGAACAACCATCACTTTTCATTCCCTTGTGTATAATATCATTATCATTATATGTTTCTCTACTCTTCTCTTCTACATAGTAGCAAATGAAACGACACATTTGTGAATTGAAGTGACAAATGGGTTCCATTAACAGCAAAGGTAAATAGTGTGTTGTGATGCAACTTACACTCGAGAATAGTGATTATAACATAGCGACGAACATGTTATATTGACTAATTGAGTGGCTATGGAAATATTGTTGCCACTATAGAAATGGAGATTATTAAATTTACCTTTTTCTCATTTCCCTTCAAACGTTTATATCCATATTGAAATGGAGATTCTTTCAAAAAAAAAAAAAAGAGGAAAAAAAGAAATGGAGATTATTAAATAATTTGTATTTTAAAAATAAAAAATTATAACAAACATGACATTTTTTAATTGTGAACATTTAATACTTGGTTTATTAGTTAATGAAATGAATGTAATTAATATTTATCACTGTACATGAAAAAATTTTCTGTATTTTGCATTATCAGCTTTCATAATAAATTTTTAGTGAATAACTCTTTTATAATGTGTTATAGAACATTCAATTTGACTTCTTTCTAATCATAGGTTTCTCTTAATATTTTCGAAATCTTTTAGCAACTCTAAATTTATCAACGATGATTACATATACATTAAAAACTTTATTACATGGAAGACAAACAAAAAGTTAAGAGAAAATTACAACTAGTGGAATCCTTATCTATTGTAGCCACTATCATTCATTAATCAACCTTCTTTATGCAACATACAAGTCCCTGTACATTCTCAAGTTTTTCATCTGTCATGATTGTATTCTGCTCCACTTATAATGCTTTTCTACAAGTGAACAATCAAAAAATTCCAGAACATATACCAAGCACGAAATATCGCCAGGCATGGCAATAGAGATTTCTGTAGAATGTGATGGTTTCATCATCCACAAATTCAAATAATTATTATATGATGACGGTTCATGCACTATAATTAATAAAATGACCTGTTAACTATGCAGTACCCAAGTTTTATAAAAATGTTATAACACAAAAATATAATAATGTTGTAACATGTTTAGAATCAAAATGTTGCAACACATTCAATTTAAAATATTACAACACAATATAAAAATAAAAGCAATAAAGTAAATAAATAACACAAGCACGTTTTTAATATAATTCGGTTTTACCTTACATCTACAAGGCCACGTCCAAAGATATCAACTCATTAATGAACAAACAGTGACACAACCGATACTTGACTCATATAAACCTAGACTCTCTCTTGATGTTGATGCAATCCAAGTTCATTAATGAGGTTGCTTGCAAACTCCCCTTGCCTTCAACGATTGCTAGCTCCTTGAACTACCTTCAAGAGATGCAAACCTACCTTCTCCCAAAAGCCAATCAGTTTTTTCTCCTAAAGAACATTTGTTACTTAAACTCCCTTCAAGACTTAAATCGCCTCCTCTCGGGGACGAAAACGTTCTTCGTTCCGAAGAACTTATGCTCTTTGAAATCCTTTCAATGATTGTAAACCAATATTCTCCCGAAGACCTAATGTTGTGTCATGCCGACAAGCATCTAAACACAAACAAAAAACAAAGATCTAATAAGCTTACTTTCTAAGTCTAAAAATAACAAAAAAAAAAAAAAAAAAAACTTAAAGAACAGACTCTCTAAGAGTCACAAACAAATTCTCAATATTACACGTTAACTCTCAATTGCTTGCTTGCATATTCTACACACCCAAGTTCTCCATTTATAGTAGTTAGGTGCGGTTTAAATTCTGTAAAAATAAAAACAAAATTATCAACTGAAAAAATCAAATAATTTTCAAAAAATAAATATCATAACTAAAAAAAATAAAAGCAACTAAAAAATAGATAAGTCCTATTTTTTAACAAAGACCATATCTTGTTGATTTTCTTATCCAAACTTGGTCAAAAATTTGTCCAGATACATTTTGTTTATGCATATCATCTGATAAACTTCAAGCTCCTACAAAAATACTCAGAGATATATATTCATATAAAAATTTTCTAAAGATAAATTTCAAGAAATATAAAGAGAAAATTATCTTTTATCTTATAGAAACTTAACTACACATTTATCTTGACACAAGATCACATGAAAAATAATAAGATAAAGCCTGAGAAAGATAAATCACGAGAATCAAGTCAATCAAGTCACTACTTAATAAATACTCTGAGTTCTGCATTGAGCACTATTAACAAAAAGTGTTGTAACACAAATTGTGCTCTGATGTTGCAACACTTTTTCAAACCTAGTGTTACAACATTTCAACAGTTCATAAATTATACTACTCACAGTATACTGCTTTAAATAAGATGTTAATATTCTATGCACAACAAGCTGTGCATCAACAATTAATAAAGCTACAAAATTAGATAATAATAGAACTTTATAAAATTTCCTCCTCTTACACTCTAAAATCATTTGGTATCATTTAATCAATCTCAACACGTTAATATGTATTTTGAACCACAAGAAGCTTCGTCATGAGTCATGATACTTCATTATACCACGTGTTCATATATTGTGGACATCAAGTCTTCTTCAGCATGTGAAAGAGAATTTACTATAGAATATGATGCTGGCAACATGAAAAAAGAATCAAACCACATAATTCTTCTACTCTTCTTCTATATAAACAGGTCCTTGTTGTATTGGTTGAGCTTGTGAAGTGAGAAGAGGAGTCCTACAGCTATGGCACTGAGAGCTAGTTCTATTTCAGGCATTCACACAAAGTTCAAGTCACACCTGTTCATGGTTCTTGTTCAAATAGGTTACACTTTTCTGTATTTCATCACAGAGGCTTCCTTCAATCATGGAATGAACCCTCATGTCTATGTAACTTATAGGCATATTGTTTCTGCCATTGTGATGTTCCCTTTTGCCTATTTTCGTGAAAGGTACGTTTGTCAATATTTTGTATGATCTTGGCTATCCCTTTTGCTTCTTGTTAATGAACATTTCCAAATGTTTTTCCAAAAAATTTGTGTAAACTCCTTCGAGCACTGTAATGCATTAATGCTCATATTTTGAGATGTTCGACTAGCTCCTTACTTAAGTTTCTTTTTGAAATCGTTAGTACGTACAGTAACTATTAGATATAAAAGTTTAAACTGAAAGGAAAAAATTCAATAATAATATGTAAACTTGACTCCTAGGACAATAGTATTTAAGTTCTCTAACAAAAACTATAAATTTTACTTATATTTTCTTTTTGTCGCGTAGAAAAATAAGGCCAAAGATGACATTTGCTCTTCTTTTAGAGATATCTCTTCTCGCCCTCCTCGGGTAAGGCTCCATACCAATTTTGAGTACTTTAAAAAAGAAACAAAAAAGCAATAGCTCCAGGTTTATTAAACATGTTTTTATGGTGGCTCTGCAGGGTGAGTGCAACTTTAAACATGTACTTTGCAAGCTTGAGGTACACTTCTCCAACATTTGTTGCATCCATAGCCAACACCATCGCTGCACTAACTTTTGTGATTGCAGTTGTACTCAGGTTATTATATATGCCATCTAATTAAGATCTCAGGATCCATCAAAGGATTCAAAATTATGATGACTATTGACAATTGATGCAGGTTAGAGAAGCTTGATCTTCGACATGCTTGGGGTATGGCAAAAGTTCTTGGGACGGTGGTCTCCTTGGCTGGTGTCACAACCATGACACTATACAAAGGACCTACATTGAAAACTCTATGGCATCCTCTCATACATTTTCAAAGAAACACCACCATCCAGGAGCACTGGTTGGAGGGTTCAATTCTCAGTGGTGCTAGCTGCATAGGATGGGCTCTATGGTACATAATGCAGGTTCATCTCTAACTCAAAAACTATATCTTTAAGACAATATGATTCATCTCCACAGTTTCTCTTCTGAAGAATACATATCAAACATTTTGTACCCTGCTTTGTAAAATGTAGGCAATTACATTGAAGCGATATCCAGCACGACTGTCACTGACAACTTGGATCTGCTTTCTCGGGGCAGTGCAATCGGCCATCTTCACAGTGATCATCGAACACAAACCGGCTGCTTGGACAATTGGGTTCAACATCGATTTCTGGTCCACCATTTATGGAGTAAGTAAGCATATAATGATGTATGAACCTTGATTCGTTTTAAAATTTAGTTTTCTGAATGTATGTGGTCGCTTCATGGCAGGGAGTGGTGGTATCCGGTTTAATTTATCTCGCTCAATTATGGTGCACAGAAGAAAAAGGGCCAGTTTTTGTGACCATCTTCAATCCTCTTTCAACAATATTGGTGGCAGTAATAGCGTACTTTGTCCTGGGAGAAAAGCTTTATTTGGGCAGGTAATGTGCAAGCAAATACACACTCATTGCAGATATTATTCCAGATCTCATGTACTCATCATCATCTGTGGGTTGATCAGTGTAATAGGGGCAGTTATTGTGATTGTTGGCCTATATTTGCTGCTGTGGGGCAAAGAATCTGATCAGGAAGTTGACGGTAAAACAGACACGCAATGTTGGGCAACAGGTGATGAGGAAAAAGGTCACAAGACGAACACAGAAATCACTCCAGCTGAAAAGGGTGTTTCTGAGCAATCTTGATGCCATGGATATATAAAATTAAGGAAAATTTGCGAGAACAACACTATGCTTATGGGCAATCTTAATGCAAAGCTGCACACCATACAAATCAAGAGTGGGTTTTTAAGCTTCGTCAAACTTTGCTAGAACGTAACCAAAAGATTGTTATGATGCTAAATTTTCCCCAAAAGAAGAATGAAATGACAATTTTGGCCAAAGTTATTGTTATCTAAATCCCAACTGATTGCCCCCACTCTTAGTCAAAGTAATTGCAGATTGCAATGACGAGTTTTTTATGGGTAACATTCAATTTCCTGCATTGAGTAAACATACTTTCTAAGATTAAGATCTAAGCCCAAGTCCAAACAAAATTCCAAGCGGCTATTTAGCAGTGAAGAGCCAATTGTTGTAGATATACTACTGACATTAAATGAGAGAGAACATCATAGAGACGGGAAATAATTCATTTCTTGTCAATCCTTTCATTCATTTGCCAACAGCTAAATTAAAGAATCAGGCAAATCTGACAGCAGTATTTACACTGTGAAGGACAAAACTTTTGGATGCTAGTCAATAAACTAAAGCAGCTGGAAATTATTCAGATAAATGATAATTCAAGGGAAGACGAAAAAGAAAGGAAAGAGAAAAAACAGCCCAGACAAATCGCTCAAGGTTAATTAAACATGTTATTATGATGGCTCTGCAGGGTGAGTGCAACTTTAAACATGTACTTTGCAAGCTTGAGATACACTTCTCCAACATTTGTTGCATCAATGGTCAACACCATCGCTGCACTAACTTTTGTGATTGCAGTTGCCCTCAGGTTATTATTATATTTGCCATCTGATTGAGATGTCATCAGAATCTGTAAATAAATAGATAAATTCAAGATCATAATCATTATTGACAATTGATTCAGGTTAGAGAAGCTTGATCTTCGACATGCTCGGGGTGTGGCGAAAGTTCTTGGGACGATGATCTCCTTGGCTGGTGTAACAATCATGACACTATACAAAGGACCAGTTTTGGAAAATCTATGGCATCCTCTCATACATTTTCAAAGAAACACCACCATCCATGAGCGCTGGTTGAAGGGTTCAATGCTCAGTGGTGCTAGCTGCATAACATGGTCTATATGGTACATTATGCAGGCTCATCTCTAACTCAAATGCTTTGTCTTTAAGACAAATTATGATTCATCTCCCTCCACAGCTTCTCTAAGGAAAATACATTTTGTACCCTGCTTTGTAAAATGTAGGCAATAACATTAAAGCGATATCCAGCACAACTGTCGCTGACAACTTGGATGAGCTTTCTCGGGGCTGCCCAATCGGCTGTTTTCACTGTGATCATCCAACACAAACCGGCTGCCTGGTCAATTGGATTTAATGTAGATTTGTGGTCCACCGTTTATGGCGTAAGTTGGAGTTTAATATTAATAATGACCAGACTTACTGATTGAGTGATTTCTAGTAAGGTTCTAACTATAGGTTGTCAATTTATGGCAGGGAGTGGTGATCTCTGGTGTGATTATATTCATTCAACTATGGTGCACAGAAGAAAGAGGGCCAGTATTTGTAACCATGTTCAATCCTCTTTCAACAATCTTAGTGGCAATAGTAGCATACTTTGTCCTGGGTGAAAAGCTTTACTTGGGCAGGTAATTTACAAGCAAATCCACTTAGACTTAGACACACATCGCAGATTTAAATTTTATTCTAGATTTCAGTCGCTCATCATCGTAATTATATTCTGTAGGTGGTTCAGTGGAACAGGGGCAGTTATTGTCATCGTTGGCCTATATTTGCTGCTGTGGGGCAAAGAAGCTGACCAGAAAGTTGATAATAAAACAGAAGAGCTATCTCGTTTGACTTGTGATGAGGAAAAAGCGGTTGCAAAGGAAGTACCAGAGCCATCGTGATGACATGCATTTAGAGACTTGAAGTTAAAATAAGGGTGAATAATAAGATGTCTTATGGGTTATTTTAATGAAAACCAAGAACTTCAAGTAATTAAGCTGCTTCAAGCTTTGGTAACATAACCAAAAGATTGTCATTGCGTCATTATTTCCTTAAATGAAGCAAGAAAATGACAACGTACAAGAAGATGTAGTCATCTAAATCTAAAATTGATTCCTTCCTTCGCCCTTTTAATAGTTCACTTTTTCTCGTTAAAAGTGCGGATTAGTAAAAAAAAAAAAAAAAAAATTCTTGACTAATAATAAATATGTTTACTAAATAACTCCATCTAATTTTTACTAAATCAGTCATTTCATGATGTCAAACCGGACTTTGGGTTAGTCACAAGGTAACAACCAAGGTTGACCTACAATCCATTAATTAGTCGCAACACTAATTCTGCCTTGTGAAAATTTGAAATTAAAAAGGGAAAAACAGAAAAAATATTTGCAAAATTTAAATTTTATCCTTTCTCTTCCAGCAGGATCGTGTGGGACTTGTGCTTAAAATTATAAGGCACTTTGACAAGTAGGGACTAGGGAGAGTGTTTAGTTGGGAGTAGTTAAGCTTGCGCTGTTGTGTGATCAGATATTGTAGGTTCTAGCTCCTCCATTCTGCTTCTTGGTGCAAGTTTGCGTGGCATATTTTATGGTGCTGTTTGGCGTCATTTCGAAGTAGTGTTTTCGTTTTTTCAGTTGAGAAAACGTATAAGAATGCGTTAGTGCTGCAGGAAAGCGTCTCCTTTTACCTCAAGAGAAAAAAAAAAATGGTTCTCTTTTTGTTTAAGTTTTATAATGTTGTTTTCATTCTCTTTTATTTTATCATGGCCCCACCACTATACCATTTTTAGCTCATTATACATTGAGATCAGATATCCCAAAATATCAATATCATTTCACCAGACGGCATGATATGATAAATAGAATTATTATTTATTGAATTGTTTACTATATTTACTTTTTTTAAAGCCGTAATGCTACGGTTGTTGATAGTTTTTTTCTTGGGACTAACCCAAGGTAAAATCGAAATCTATCGGAATGACACTTGGTGTTATAGTCCGAAAAATTACTTTCAAATAAAAGAGATTTATCCATACAGAAGTAAGGGAGAGACTCATACGAGAGTAAGGGAACAACCCACACTGGAGGTAGGGAAACACTTTTAATTTTTAGCTTCATGGGGTGTCGACCCATGTCTTTGAAGACATAGGGGCAACTAACGCACTCACCAAGGTAATTTACTTATTATACAATTATGAAAAACATTAGATATATTTATCAATAATTTTTATTTAATTCAATTCTAATTATTTTATATCTTTATTTGATGATTTCCATTGTTATTTTATTGTCATTTTTTTATTATTCGTAATAAATATAATTTTACTTTAAATTTTCATTTCAAAGTATTCTGCCAAACTTTTTTTTGTCATATCTTCATTCAATAGAGACATGTTTTTGGATCTAACAAATATAAAAATCAATTTCTCATTTGAAATGAAAACAAGAAAATAAAAGAAAAAAGAAAAAGGAAACAATAAGTTTCTGATTTCCAATTTTTTGGGCGCCACCACTTAAAATATTAATTATTTTATTTTTCGGCCAAAAAAAAAACTAATTTTTAACTTATAATTGGAATGAGATTAGAATTTGTCCATTTACCCACCAACATTTTACATATGAAACAATAATAAAAAATATATATATATAAATAAGGTATAACCAGTGTTTCAAAACTCGTTACTCGCTACTCAACCGGCGAGACAGCAAGCAGCGAGTACTCGATAACTCGGAGAGTACTCGGTTTGATCATCGGTCAACGGTCAAACTGTTGACCAATGGTCAAACCTGTAAAAAATAAAATTTAAAAATTCTCTATAGGATCAAAATACAATCATATGACCACAAAACACCATCAAACCTATCTCATGCAATCTTCAAAGTCACTTTAACACAATCACATAATTACAAATACTAGATACCTTAAAAATTTCGGCAACATAACTACTATTTTTTCAACAATTTCACCTGTAATACACAAAAATGACATAATCAACTCTAAAATCCAAATTTCTTAAACAACTATAGCTTATATAATCAATCAATCATCATCCCTAAACAAATATATGTGAAAAAATAGTGTTAAAAGCAAAAAAAAAAAAAGCAACTTACGTAAAACAAAGAAGATGACAGAGACGACGATCGGGTGACGTTGGCTGCGACTGCGACGGATGGCAGCGACCCACGAGGCAGAGACCGACAATTGTACACGAACTGACTAGAGGGCAGAGCAGACGAGCAGAAGTGCAGAACAGACGAGGAAGAAAAGAAATGAAGACAACAGGGGAATGAGAGAAGCAAGAAAGGTTTATAGGTGATGCCAAAACAGCGTCGTTTTGGGCACACCAAAACGACGCCGTTTTGGTGACGAAAAATTTAAAAAAAAAAAAAAAAGAGTCGAGTTGGCCGAGTTATCCTAATTGGGCCGAGTTAAAACCGAGTTGGGCCGAGTTTTTACTAGATCCGAATTGAACCCCTGATCCGGGGGTTCTCAGATCGAGAACCGGTCGAGCTGCGATTTCTCGGTGAGAAATCGACCAACTCGACCGAGTTTTTGTTCAATGGGTATAACAACTGATTATTAGTTGATTTTTTGTTATCATATAATAGTAAAAATTTATATACATGAGTGCATGTATGGAAGTGTGTGCGTATGTATATGTGTATATGTGTGCACACATGTGTGTGCATACGTAGGGGTGACAATTCGGGTTGACGGGTTGGGTTGGACACGACCCGATAATTTTTAACACGACACGATAAGTAAACGAGTTGAACTCACTCGACACGAATACGACACGATAATAAACGGGTCAACACGAAAATGACACGATAACCCGTTTATTAACGGGTCATTTAGCTGACCCATTAAGCTGACCTATTGACCCGTTTATGAATTTAACCATATTTAATATATTTAAATTTTAATTCACATCTAATAAAAAATAACATTAAAATACTCAAATACAATCCAAAAGCTAAAAATACAATCATCCATATTTCAAAAAAAAAAAAATACAATCATTCACAAATACAATCCAAAACCTAAAAATATAATCATTCTTAAATTACAAATATAATCCAAAACATCCACAAATTACAAATATAATCCAAAATAATCCAAACCATAAAAATACAATCATAATCGGTAAAATTACTATTTAAAAATGAAATGTTAGGGTTTTGACTTTCAAAATATATATATTATCAGTGAAATTACATAAACACCCTTTAATGTAAAATTACTATTTTACCCTCCTTAATGGGTCAACCCGTAACACGATTAAAGGAACACGAACCCGACACGATAACTTAACGGGTTAAACGGGTTGACCCATAATTTACCCAACCCATTAATGCTCAACCCTAACCCGCAATTATCGTGTCGGATTCGTGTCGACTCGTCGTGTCGGGTTCCAAATTGTCACCCCTATACATACGTATATACGTATTATACACCATTAATTTCAAAATTTATAAACAAGAAAATCAATATCTCCATTTTAACATATAAAAAATAATAATAAAAGTAGAGAATAATACCAAACAGCCTTAAGGTTCGCAATTTTATGCGATGATATGTAAAAATATTTTGCCTACTATGTTTAATCCTTTCGATAGAAAAGTTTTGTTGACCCTAATGGTATGTTTAACACGTGATATTAGATTGGAGAAATTAGTACTAAGATATATTTGGTATAACAGGCAATTAGATTAAAATAGTATCATCTTTATTTGGTGTAGTATGAGAGTAGACAAAAAACTTATTGTGTTACATCTTTTTAATAAAATAAAACTATTTGAAATTCATTCTAAAAGAGTAAAATTATTTTAAATATATTAAATCAAATAAATTTGGTTAACAATATTTAAATTATTTTTGAAAAATAAATCTAACTATTTTAAAATAATTTTTCGTAAGAACAATATTTATTTTATAATTATTATTGAAAACATTACTTTTTAAATATTTTAATAATTTTATAAAATAAAATCAATTTAATGTTTCATATAAATAACTTATAAAAAAGAAAGAAAACAAAAAAAAGAAGGGCAAAGAAAGCAAAAGGTAAAATTTTTTCTATATTGATGAGGCAAATTAGTCTCACATTGTGAGGTGGGTTAATATCATCCCACCAGCGTGGGACTAATTGGTCGTATGGTGGAGAAATCCAATCCCATACAATGAACAGATAAATTATTGAATTGAAAATTATCCAGGCTCAATCCAATTTCATGTGACAAACACATCTCAAATGTTCAAGATGTCGTGAGAAACAAGTAATACTTGTGCTACCCTTCTTTACGAGTGAACATGTAGTGGATAATATTTGGGCGGCTGTCCAATAGTAAAAACAAACTCTTCGGTTTCAAATTTGTAGACTCAATCAATTCCATAACATTTGAGGATGCATGGTTTGTATGCTAGCATGCAGTTTATATGATCAACTTTGCTAAAATCTATACAAATATTGTAAAGGTAGCATTAACTTGTGCCCTAGAAGTCTAGGACACAGGGTTAATGCCTAGAAATTTGAAATTAAATTTACAAAACAATCAGTGAATTCATTCATTTGTCTTTTGTCATTCACTTTTCTCTTTTTCTTACATCTATTAATTGGTTGTTTATACATATTGACTCGTACTCTAAGAATACATGTTACATGTGGTAATTATAAAATATATTTTTCTTTATAATATACATATATTATTGGACTATTGAGTCATAGGTCGGATACATCCAAGATGATCCAAACCTAAGCCCAAATGGATTGGAACAATTAGTTGCTTAAGCAATTGAAGGCAGTTACAAAACAAAACTGTCTTTGGCAATTGAAGTGTGTTTAAAATGGGAGAGTGGGTGGTTAAGTGAGTTTGATACTCTCTGAAAAACAAATCAACACTTAGACTTTTAGAATAATATATGTATAAATACAGAGAACAGGGAAAAAATAAAGAAGGAAAAAAAGGTAAAGGTATTTACATTGTGAATTGAGAATTCGAATTTAAGTATTGATAATCAGCTTCGATAAGTTGAACAACTCAATTTTTAAGAAACTTTCACTGTAGAAGCATGTGTATATATATATATATATATCTTGTCTTTAGTCATTATATTAATCTTTTAATTAATATTAAATCTCATAAAAATAGTTAAAAAGATACATTATAAATTAATGGCCATACTTTTATCTTATGGCGTGCCTGGTGTGCAGGACCAGTTGGGAGCGGACGACTTATCTTATTGATCCAGGTTACGTGCAGCTCAAGACTGGTTTAAAGCCACTGCAGATCTTAAGTGGGGCCCATGCATGGTCCTGATGAGTACGACTAAATTGCTAGGATGATACAATAGTTTCTCTTCCGTTTTTTTTCAATTAATTATAATATAAATATAAAAATTTAATAATATTTTATTAAATTAATTTTAATGAAATAAAAATATTCCGTTTATAATACTTTACTGTATCGATTATTTATATATAAAATATTGCTTTAAAAGTAGTTTGAAATTTTAATCTATTTTAATATCAATTATAAATAAACATTATTTTAGTTATATAAATAATTTAACTATTTTTATACATAAATTAATTTAATCTAATAATATATTAATTAATCTCATAACATCAACCATAAAATATAATTACTTTTTATTCAATATCAAATTACACCAAAAAAGAGTTAATATTATTTTTTTGTTCAATCTAAATTGTACCAAAAATATTGCAGTATTAATTTATCAAGTCCAATATAATCTTTTCTTATCCAATGCAATTCTAATAAAATATTACAATACAATCCTCCACACCAAAGAGGCCTTTAAGACGTTCTCTCTCTCAGCATTGAAGTATAATGACTTTCTTTGCCCAAGACATCTTCTCACTCTCTCTCACCCTCTGCTTCTCGGATCATTGAGGCTTGCACTGGACCCATACACCCTATATCTTTTGGAACGAATCAACTGAGATGAAGAAATCGACTATTTTCTTGATAATATAGTGGTTAAATATTAATGTACTAGTTAGTGAATGACTGTTTTTTATTAAACTTCAAAAAGAGTTTAACATAGACATAAAATAATTTGAAAGTAAACAAATTTGAATGATAGTAACCTTGCAATTACGATCACCCCTTATGACAGACCCCTTCCCTAAGGCGATCTGCTGGCACCCTACGGTGACCCTCCAGTTAGCCCTTACGCTCAACTAAAGGATTCCCGCAGAGCTAAGCCATAATCTTTCTGAAACCTTTTCCAAAACAGTGGAAACACGGGGAAATTTTTCATTTTTATTTCAAACCTTGTAAAACATTTTATAAAAATTTGGGCAACATCCCGTCTGTTTTTCGGACTTTGCCACCCTGTAAAGTTTTAAATTAACACTTCTATAATATCACAAAATAATTTCCCCAAACTACAGAGCCTCCGGCTCTCATTTTTATCAATCCACAAGCAACCACAATCATGCATACGGTTTAGAAAATACATTAAATTCATAAGTCATGCATATCTTTATTTACATATCCCAAAATATATACATTTTCAAAAGTAACAGCACAGCCTCTTTGACCCCTCTAATTACTGTCCGGAGTTCCTGCCATTGAAGTGCCTGTACCTGTGCCTGTGCCTGGGGAGGTTTTTATTTACAAAAATATAAAACATAGTGAGCTCGACAGCCCAGTGAGTGTCATATAATTTCCATTTAAAATAGGCGTATCAAATAGCCTCCCAAAACTCTTTTAAAACATTTATGCATAATCAAATACCATGATTGAATAATTGATATATCTGAGATTCATCATTCATTTAGAAACAATATATATATTAATCGACATTTCATAAAATTCATTTCATGCCAAAAAAAATAACATTTAAATCCATAGGTTGCAAAATTTCCATTTCTAACAAAATATTTCAATAATGGTGGCAGTAATAGCTTTCAAAGAATTTATAAATATAAATAAGCCAACCATCATTAGTTTGCATCACATGGTACCCTATCAATAGAGCGGAATTTTGCCTCGCTCAGAGCGGAATTTTGCCTCGCTCAGGTCATCTATCCAGTTTTTATGTAACGGAATTTTGCCTCGTTACGGAGCGGAATTTTGCCTCGCTCGGGTGGAAGCTAGCTGATAATATACCTCTTACGTGCATTGGACGACTCACAGGACTAAACAGACACGGTCCCACCCGTTGTTAGTGACAGACTCTCCCAACACAGCCAATGCACGCTTAAGGTACTCAACCCCACTGGAGATACACAATATATAATCAGGCGTACCATAGATTTTCAATATCATTTCAATTTAAATTTCCTTTCTCATTTAAATCACATTTCATGTAAATCATTTCCATAATCCATGCAACCATTTCAAATTGGAATTCATTTGATATTCTAATCAACATGATAAATTTGGCATGCATTTAAAATCAATCATAGTAAACACATTTTTATAAAAACACTCACCTGATCTTAAAAATTCGTATATAAAAGTTCAGGGGCCTTGCCGTGCTCCGCTGGCTTCCGCCTCACCTACACATCATATTTATACATAAATTTACGTCCGCGACAACTTCGGAAAATGCGAAATAACTAAAATTGCATAATCACCCCTAAGTGACCCGTTTTACTCGTAACCTTCCGTATTTCGTTTCTTTATCGATTCTAAGGTTCCGAACTCAGTTTTCTTTGTCTGGAACCTATGTACTATCACTTAGGATTGTTCTGGTACTAACGGAATCGCGTTCGGAGGTCCGAAATGAAAATTATCCGGTTCCGACTCCTTTTGGCCGAACCTATACCTTAATTCAATTGGTTGGTTTTTCTTGGTTTCCTAAGCTCCCAATAACCATTAATTTACTTAGATTTCAACTCATCTTTACTCAAAATCAACCAACAAACAACTCAGAACGAAACCCATTTCGAATCAACTAAAACACCAACAAAATCATCCATGTCAAGCTTAAACAACTCACCTATTTCCTTCTCGCGTTATCCTTGATTTGGGGTTGATCTTTGGACTGATTTGGTGCTAGATCTGGGCTGGTTTTGGGTGGATCTCCCTCTTTTCTTCCTCCTCTCTTTCTCTCTTTCCTTCTCCCTTGGTTCCGCCGCAGCTGGCCGTGTCTTCCACCGCCGATCTGCTGCTGGTTCGCGCGCGCGAGGAAGGCTTCCAGCTCTGGTTCAGCTCGGCAGCGGCGAGCTTAGCGTTGGTCGCGCGGCAGCTTCGGGTCTGATCGACGTCGGCGGCGAGTGGCAGCTCTGGTTCGGTCAAGAGCGCGACGGCTGCGAGTGGTGGAGGTCCGGTTGGCAGCTGCAAGTTCTCCTTCTTCTTCTTTTCTTTCTTCACGAAAATGAGAGACTGGTTCTGTTTTATATTTCAAAAGTCAACTAAATTATTTGGCTTCATGTTTTCCTCCACAATACTTTCACTAATTCCACTTACACCCTAAGACAATTCCAATCTCCTCCCTTAGCTTTTAACTCAATTTTATTTCAACCACAATTATAAAATCGAGGGTTTACAATTTCTTCCCCCCTTATAAAAATTTCGTCCTCGAAATTAAATTACATACCTTATTCAAAAAGGTGCGGATACTGAGCACGAATCTGCTCCTCATGCTCCCATGTAGCTTCTTCTATGGTATGACTTCTCCACAACACCTTTACCAAGGGAATGACTTTATTACGCAGGACCTGCTCCCTGCGATCTAGAATCTGAACCGGTTCCTCTTCATATGACAAGTTTTCCCTTAGTTCCACAGGCTGCTCTTCCAGTATATGAGAGGGATCAGGAATGTATTTCCTTAACACGGATACATGAAATACATTATGAATTCTGGCTAACTGAGGTGGCAACTTTAATCTATAAGCCACTGATCCAACTCTATCTGTGATCTCATATGGCCCAATGTAGCGCGGACTCAACTTACCACGCTTCCCGAATCGAAGTACACCTTTCCACGGGGAAATCTTTAGGAATACCTGATCACCAACCTCAAACTCAAGGTCCCTTCGTCGGTGATCTGCATAACTTTTCTGCCTGTCACTCGCAATCTTGAGCCTGTCTCTAATGACTTTAACCTTATCTGCAGTGACTTGGACCAGCTCTGGGCCAATCAGTTTTCTCTCACCTACCTCATCCCAGCATACTGGAGTCCTGCACTTACGTCCATAAAGTGCCTCATATGGGGCCATACCTATACTGGCCTGATAACTGTTATTATAAGCGAACTCCACCAAAGGTAGGTGCGTATCCCAATTCCCCCTGAATTCCATAGCACAAGATCTCAACATATCCTCAAGGGTCTGGATAGTCCTCTCAGATTGACCATCCGTCTGTGGATGAAATGCCGTACTGAAATGTAATCTGGTGCCTAAAGCTTCCTGTAGCTTAGGCCAGAATCGAGAGGTAAATCGAGGATCTCTATCTGATACAATAGACACTGGGGCGCCATGCAATCTTACAATCTCATCTACATACAACTGTGCCAACCTATCCAGAGAGTAGGTATTTTTAATCGCTAAGAAGTGAGCAGACTTCGTCAATCGATCAACAATTACCCATATAGCATCATGCCCACTCTGAGTCCTCGGTAGCCCTACTACAAAATCCATAGTAATCCTCTCCCATTTCCACTCAGGGATCGGTAGGGGCTGTAGTAAACCTGCCGGTTTCTGATGCTCTGCTTTAATCTGTTGACAAGTCAGACATCTAGAAACAAAGTCTGCTATCTCTTTCTTCATGCCTTTCCACCAATAGTGCTCTTTCAGAGTATGGTACATTTTCGTACTACCCGGATGCATGGCATAAGCTGAGGAGTGTGCCTCCTCCATGATCTCTTTCTTCAGATCCTCTATATCCGGTACACATAAACGTTGACCCATCATCACAATACCATCCCCTCTGATTACAAAATCTGATCTCTGTCCACTCTCAATCTCCCCTTTCAACTTGACTAACCGAGGATCCTCTTTCTGTCGCTCCCTAATTTGATCAATCAAGATGGGGCGAACCTGAAAAGTAGCCAACAATGCTCCTGAGTCTGCCATCTCTAACTTTACTCCCAGAGATCTCACTTCCACCAATAATGGTAGGTACACCGCCTTCAAATGTGCTAAAGAACTAGTAGGTCTCCTACTCAAGGCATCCGCCACTACATTGGCTTTCCCGGGGTGGTATTCTATAGTACAATCGTAATCTTTAATCAACTCTAACCACCTCCTCTGCCTTAAGTTCAATTCTTTCTGGGTGAACAAATATTGCAGACTCTTATGATCTGTGAAGATACGACAAGGAACACCATACAAGTAATGCCTCCATATCCTCAGTGCAAATACCACAGCTGCAAGCTCTAAATCATGGGTAGGGTAGTTCTGCTCGTGCTTCTTCAACTGTCTGGATGCATAAGCTACCACCCTATCATTCTGCATCAGGACACAACCCAATCCCTGTCTCAAGGCATCACTGTATATTGTAAAGCCATCTGTCCCTGAAGGCAATGTAAGCACAGGAGCTGAAGTCAACCTTCTCTTTAATTCCTCAAAACTTTGCTGACAGGCATCTGACCACTCAAATTTCTCTTCCTTTCTCGTCAGTCTAGTCAACGGGGCTGCTATTCTAGAAAACCCCTCGACGAACTTCCGGTAGTAGCCTGCCAATCCAAGGAAACTCCTGACCTCAGTCACATTAGTGGGCGGTATCCAACTCATAATAGCTTCTATCTTTTGGGGATCCACACTTAATCCTTCAGCTGAAATCACATGACCCAAGAAAGCAACTCTATCTAGCCAAAACTGGCACTTACTGAATTTTGCATATAACTGATGCTCTCGTAGGGTCTGCAACACTATCCTGAGGTGTTCCGCATGCTCCTCAAAACTGCCTGAATACACTAGAATATCATCAATAAACACAATTACGAACTTATCCAAGTAAGCTCGAAAGACCCTATTCATTAGGTCCATAAATGCTGCTGGGGCATTCGTCAGTCCGAATGGCATAACTAAGAACTCATAATGCCCATACCGAGTCCTGAAAGCAGTCTTCGGAACATCCTCATTACGGATTTTCAACTGATGATAACCTGATCTCAAGTCTATCTTAGAATACACTCTGGATCCCTGTAATTGATCAAATAAGTCATCAATCCTCGGGAGCGGATACTGATTCCTAATAGTCGCCCTGTTCAACTGTCTGTAATCGATACATAATCTTAGGCTCCCATCTTTCTTCTTTACAAACAATACCGGAGCACCCCATGGCGAGTAACTGGGTCTCACAAAACCTTTTTCCAGTAGTTCTTCCATCTGAGTTTTTAACTCTTTCAACTCTGCTGGAGCCATTCTGTAGGGCGTAATTGATATCGGATTGGTTTCCGGAGCCAATTCTATCTCAAATTCTATCTCCCTGTCTGGCGGTAATCCTGGGAGATCCTCCGGAAACACATCTGGGAATTCTCTGACCACAGGAATCTCTTCAAGGTGAATTTCATCCTTACTCGACTCAACCATATATGCTAGATATCCTTGATATCCTTTACGGAGCATCTTACCAGCTGTCATGGCGGTGATCATACTGGTAGCAATTGCTTTCCGAGTCCCTCGGAATACTATCTCTGGTTCCCCTAACCTGGCCAATCTAACCTCCTTCGCATAACAATCAACTGTAGCCCGATGCCTTGATAACCAATCCATCCCTAATATTACATCAAAGTCTCGAATATCCAATACTATCAATTCCGCTGGAAACTCTTCATCTGCTATGACAATCTTTTCATCCCTAATTACCCTGTCAGCCAATAATGAATTTCCAGCAGGGATGGAAACTACCATACTACCTTCCAAGGGCTGTAGTTCTGCCTTAATCTTGGTGGAAAATGGCACAGATATAAAAGAATGTGTAGCTCCAGGATCTATTAGTGCATAAGCTGAGTGATCAAGAATAGATATCATACCAGTGACTACCTCTGGAGCTGCATCAGCCTCCTGCTGAGTAACTGCAAACACACGGGCCTGGGTGCGAGGCCTATCCGTCTGACCTGCTGAGAATGATCCTCTGCCCGCTGCACCCCTACCTGAAACTGAGGCACCCCGTCCTCTGGTCTGGGAGCCTCTACCTCTCTGTCTCTGGCTGAAGCTGGACTGTGTAGGGGATACTACTGAATATCCAGCATCTGAACTAGCTGTGGCAACTAACTGTGGACACTCTCTTTTAAAATGACCCTCCTGCCCACAATGGAAACAACCTGTGCTGCTCCCTCTAGGTCCACAGTCTCCTATATGCCTTCTTCCACAGCTACTACACTCAGGCAATGTGCTCCTCACACCATGGGAGCCTCCAGATGCTGCAGATGACCTGAATGATCCCTGACTAGATGACGCTCCTCGGCTCATCCTCCTGCCACCTGTCCATCTCGACTTTGGATCCCTTTTTTCTTGTTTACTGGTCCCCTCTCGTGGCAAACTAGATCCACTGCGTTTGCCTCCTGTCTTCCCACTCTGAGTAGTGGATGTAGCACTCCTCTCTACCTCCAGTGCTGCCTCAACTAATCTCCCATAGTGTGTCTTGGGGGCCCATGATAGATGGATCCTAAGGCTGGAATCCAGTCCTGCGAGGAATCTCTTACACTTTTGCTCCTCATCATCAGCAACAAATGGAACTATCCGAACCAATTCAGAGAATTTCTTCTCATAATCTGTCACTGACGTCGTTCCCTGTTCCAACTTGAAGAATTCTTCAACTCTGGCATCTTTATAATTGGGAGGGTAGAATCGATCAGTGAACTCTCTCTGAAATAATGCCCAGGATATCCCAGCTGGGTGTCTCCTCTTTAAAGCCTCTCGCCAGTCCTTGGCTCTGTCTTCTAAAAGGAATAAGGAGAATTGGACCATCTGCTCATCGGAACAGTCCATCACCTCGTAAATCCCACTGACTTTATCTAACCAAGCCAGAGCAGTCTCTGGGTCACCTTTTCCGTCAAATGGTTTCGCCCCTAACTTACATGCACGTTCTATGGAGCGTTTCGACTCCTCAGGGGCCTCCCGCTGCTGATGCATCGCTGCCTCCCGCGGCTGACGCATCGCTGCCATTAATATCTGAGCAACCTGATCGGCGTTAAATTGTCCACCGACCTGTTCAGCTGGTCCCACTGATGCTGGCTGGGATTGCTCTCTTGGAGCATTTACTGACCCCGTCACATGCTCCACCTCCCCAACAGGTGGTACCCCTGGCACTGGAGCTCGATCCGGAGCTCTATCGGAACCCCGTCGACCTCGTCGACCCCACCGAAGCATAGTGCTGTAATTTCAACAAAAATAATTTTATGAACCCATTTGAATTTTAAAATCACATGCATGACAATAATAAAAGAAACCATTTGAAATTTCAACAAAGTTTTGGTTGCTCGCATTTGTATAATAAAATATAGAAATAGCTAATCCCATTTCAAAACTCCGGCTCTGATACCAAATTGACAGACCCCTTCCCTAAGGCGATCTGCTGGCACCCTACGGTGACCCTCCAGTTAGCCCTTACGCTCAACTAAAGGATTCCCGCAGAGCTAAGCCATAATCTTTCTGAAACCTTTTCCAAAACAGTGGAAACACGGGGAAATTTTTCATTTTTATTTCAAACCTTGTAAAACATTTTATAAAAATTTGGGCAACATCCCGTCTGTTTTTCGGACTTTGCCACCCTGTAAAGTTTTAAATTAACACTTCTATAATATCACAAAATAATTTCCCCAAACTACAGAGCCTCCGGCTCTCATTTTTATCAATCCACAAGCAACCACAATCATGCATACGGTTTAGAAAATACATTAAATTCATAAGTCATGCATATCTTTATTTACATATCCCAAAATATATACATTTTCAAAAGTAACAGCACAGCCTCTTTGACCCCTCTAATTACTGTCCGGAGTTCCTGCCATTGAAGTGCCTGTATCTGTGCCTGTGCCTGGGGAGGTTTTTATTTACAAAAATATAAAACATAGTGAGCTCGACAGCCCAGTGAGTGTCATATAATTTCCATTTAAAATAGGCGTATCAAATAGCCTCCCAAAACTCTTTTAAAACATTTATGCATAATCAAATACCATGATTGAATAATTGATATATCTGAGATTCATCATTCATTTAGAAACAATATATATATTAATCGACATTTCATAAAATTCATTTCATGCCAAAAAAAATAACATTTAAATCCATAGGTTGCAAAATTTCCATTTCTAACAAAATATTTCAATAATGGTGGCAGTAATAGCTTTCAAAGAATTTATAAATATAAATAAGCCAACCATCATTAGTTTGCATCACATGGTACCCTATCAATAGAGCGGAATTTTGCCTCGCTCAGAGCGGAATTTTGCCTCGCTCAGGTCATCTATCCAGTTTTTATGTAACGGAATTTTGCCTCGTTACGGAGCGGAATTTTGCCTCGCTCGGGTGGAAGCTAGCTGATAATATACCTCTTACGTGCATTGGACGACTCACAGGACTAAACAGACACGGTCCCACCCGTTGTTAGTGACAGACTCTCCCAACACAGCCAATGCACGCTTAAGGTACTCAACCCCACTGGAGATACACAATATATAATCAGGCGTACCATAGATTTTCAATATCATTTCAATTTAAATTTCCTTTCTCATTTAAATCACATTTCATGTAAATCATTTCCATAATCCATGCAACCATTTCAAATTGGAATTCATTTGATATTCTAATCAACATGATAAATTTGGCATGCATTTAAAATCAATCATAGTAAACACATTTTTATAAAAACACTCACCTGATCTTAAAAATTCGTATATAAAAGTTCAGGGGCCTTGCCGTGCTCCGCTGGCTTCCGCCTCACCTACACATCATATTTATACATAAATTTACGTCCGCGACAACTTCGGAAAATGCGAAATAACTAAAATTGCATAATCACCCCTAAGTGACCCGTTTTACTCGTAACCTTCCGTATTTCGTTTCTTTATCGATTCTAAGGTTCCGAACTCAGTTTTCTTTGTCTGGAACCTATGTACTATCACTTAGGATTGTTCTGGTACTAACGGAATCGCGTTCGGAGGTCCGAAATGAAAATTATCCGGTTCCGACTCCTTTTGGCCGAACCTATACCTTAATTCAATTGGTTGGTTTTTCTTGGTTTCCTAAGCTCCCAATAACCATTAATTTACTTAGATTTCAACTCATCTTTACTCAAAATCAACCAACAAACAACTCAGAACGAAACCCATTTCGAATCAACTAAAACACCAACAAAATCATCCATGTCAAGCTTAAACAACTCACCTATTTCCTTCTCGCGTTATCCTTGATTTGGGGTTGATCTTTGGACTGATTTGGTGCTAGATCTGGGCTGGTTTTGGGTGGATCTCCCTCTTTTCTTCCTCCTCTCTTTCTCTCTTTCCTTCTCCCTTGGTTCCGCCGCAGCTGGCCGTGTCTTCCACCGCCGATCTGCTGCTGGTTCGCGCGCGCGAGGAAGGCTTCCAGCTCTGGTTCAGCTCGGCAGCGGCGAGCTTAGCGTTGGTCGCGCGGCAGCTTCGGGTCTGATCGACGTCGGCGGCGAGTGGCAGCTCTGGTTCGGTCAAGAGCGCGACGGCTGCGAGTGGTGGAGGTCCGGTTGGCAGCTGCAAGTTCTCCTTCTTCTTCTTTTCTTTCTTCACGAAAATGAGAGACTGGTTCTGTTTTATATTTCAAAAGTCAACTAAATTATTTGGCTTCATGTTTTCCTCCACAATACTTTCACTAATTCCACTTACACCCTAAGACAATTCCAATCTCCTCCCTTAGCTTTTAACTCAATTTTATTTCAACCACAATTATAAAATCGAGGGTTTACACCTTAGCCTCATTCTATCTTTAGCCTAACTTGCTCATTATATTACACATTATACAAAAAAAAGCATGAAAATAATTTGGCTAGACATTTTCTCTCTAAAACACTGATTTTCACTTTGAACTGTTTCTCTTTGCTGTGCTACCAGATTTACAATTTATAGAAGGCAAACGCTCCTCTAGAAAATCTTCATTTCACTGAAAAGGAAGGCTTTCAAAATTCAAATTTAATTTCAAAATTTAAATTAACAAAATCTACTCAAAATCTTTCCATCTTGTTCACAATTCTGACTCAATACATCACCACAAATTATCAAAAAAAACTAAAATAAAAATGAAAAAAAAAATTCCTATTCATTTTTCGGTGACTGAAAACCCATTTTTTGGGTTCCCAGAAGCTAGAATCTGCTTGGAACTAATCTTCACCAGCAGCATCAAACAGACAAACACAGAAACATAAACATTTAATCACCACAAACATCAAATATCATCACCAATACACCAAGCACAATTACACCAAACATTTAATCACCACAAACATCATATGGGTTCGAAATAAATTCACGTCTGGGTTCGAAGTCAAACCCAGATGCTCGCATCTGGGTTCCAAATCGAACCCAGAAGCTCGCGTTTGGGTTCGATTTCCGAACCCAAATGATGGGGGTTTGAGAAGGAGAATGAGAAGAAGAGGAGGAGGAGAAGAAGAAAAAGAAAAAGAGACTGGAGAGCGGAGAGCGGAGAGGATGGCGACAGGCAAAAAGCGGAAAAGGGAGGGCGATCGGCGTCGGAGATCAGAGTGAGAGAAAAAGATAGAGAGAGAAGGAGAGAGTTGCTCTTTTTTTATTTTTTATTTTTGTTTTATTTTTTATTTTTTTTTAATTATGTCCACCGTCCATCATGTTGATGGACGGTGGACATAATTTTTTTAAAAATTATTAATAAATTTATATTTTTTTATTTCTTATTTTTATATTTTTAATTATTTTAAAAAATATAATCTATTTTATATTGAATTGACAGTTTTACCCTTTCTAGTTAACGGTCAAACATTGATTCTTAACATCCAAGTTCACGGTAAAGGGTATTTTGACCATTTTAATAAACATGAGGGGTTTTTTGATTATTTTTATAAACTAGAAGGGGCTCTGGAGCGATATTTTTAAGGTAGGAGGTTTTTTTACTATTATATCAAACTACAGGGGGAAAATTAGATTTATCCCAAAAAATAATCCAATCACTAAGAATTAGGTATAAATACAACTTGATTGTAAGATATATTTAATAATTGAGTGGCTATGAAGCGATTTGGCCAATGGCCACTATATGTGGTAGCTTTTTTTTTTTTTTTATGAAATGTACCATATACATATATATATATATATATATATATGTAGTGATGGAGATTACTATTGACCTTTTTCTCATTTTTCCTCGAAGTTGTCAGTTTTCAAAATTCGATCCAAACTTGAGTGCGCCATTTAAAGTGCCTTGGGTTGGCTCCATTGCCTTTTACTAGTTTTTAGCTTTCTATATTGGAAAAATAAAAAATAAACAATAAGATAAGTTATTTCATTTTTAGTATCCCCTTTGATTTCAATTTATAATATGAAAATTAATGAATAAATATAATTTTTAAATGAAACAACTAATTATTAATGAATAATTATTTATTAATTAATATATCATAAATAAATATTAAATTTAAAATATAAGTTGAAATAAATAATATTAGTTGAGAAATAATAGAAATTGGCAAACGAGCTTACCGAAGTTGTTATTATATTCAGATACCTAGTAATAAGTATTCAAGAAAAAGTATGACTATAGGCCGACTAGAAGTGGTTTACCTAGTTGATCAAGCTCACTTTGTTCGCTTACAAAAGTGCAAAGTTTGAGTATCTGCCCATAAGAAACGTGGATAATTATCACTAGTACGCTTGTGTATGAATAAATTACGCATAACTCCCTTCTAAATAGAGGACAATTTTTTCATTTGAGGCGGGTCTCTCTCTTCCGATTTTTAGGGAATAGAGTATAAATAAATGTTAAATTCCAAGTCATATCTTAGAGTTTTATCAATATGATCTCGATAGTTACAATATGTAGTTGTAATGTCAAAAAGAAAAACAAAAAAGTATAGATATGCCTATAGCATTACATTATATAGTTGTTTAATTAATTTCCTTCTTCACTTTTCTTAGTGGAGATGTCATGGAAATGTACATGCGTGCAGATGAAACGCATGTAAAATCCCTAGTATTGCGCTTCGTGATGTGTCAGGTTAAATAAATAAAGAATTAGCATTTAGAGACAAATTTAATTAATTAACTGGATACGCTCCACATTTCATATAAGTGGACTCTACAAGAAAATAGAGATTTAAAATTTCAAAATATATCCTAATACTGTGCTTCGATATATATATACATATTTGTCCCTTTAATCTCCTAATGTACGAATAAAAGAATATCTTTAATTCCATCAAGAACTGAAGTGTTACTAACAGTCTCTAGTATTATGCTGCCAAACCGATTAATTCTCTGATCCTAAGTATCTGTTCAGGTGCCTATGTAATATAGAGACACAACAACTTTGTATATATGGAGAAGTGGCAACGGAATCTGATCAAATACCAACTTGCAACCTCTAGTGATTCCAAATCCACAAGGAAAATGATTATCGAATATATAAATGGAAAAGAATGATATGCCGATAGCATATATTAAACCACTGCAAAATACACCTGGTTTTTCTTTTTTACGACAAAGGAAATATATTCCTATTTAAGCAACTCTAAATTTATCAACGATGATTACATATTCATTAAAAACTTTATTACATGGAAGACAAACAAAAAGTTAAGAGAAAATTACAATTAGTGGAATCCTTATCTATTGTAGCCACTATCATTCATTAATCAACCTTCTTTATGCAACATACAAGTCCCTGTACATTCTCAAGTTTTTCATCTGTCATGATTGTATTCTGCTCCACTTTTAATGCTTTGCTACAAGTGAACAGTCAAAAAATTCCAGAACATATACCAAGCAAGAAATATCGCCAGGCATGGCAGCAGAGATTTCTGTAGAATGTGATGGTTTCATCATCCACAAATTCAAATAATTATTATATGATGACGGTTCATGCACTATAATTAATAAAATGACCTGTTAACTATGCAGTACCCAATTTTGATAAAAATGTTATAACACAAAAATATAAGAATGTTGTAACATGTTTAGAATCAAAATGTTGCAACACATTCAATTTAACATGTTACAACACATATAAAAATAAAACAGTAAAGTAAATAAATAACACAAGCACATTTTTAATATAATTCGGTTTTACCTTACATCTATAAGGCCACGTCCAGAGATATCAACTCATTAATGAACAAACAGTGATACAACCGATACTTGACTCATATAAACCTAGACTCTCTCTTGATGTTGATGCAATTCCAAGTTCATTAATGAGGTTGCTGCAAACTCCCCTTGCCTTCAACGATTGCTAGCTCCTTGAACTACCTTCAAGAGCTGCAAACCTACCTTCTCCCAAAAGCCAATCAGTTTTTCCTCCCAAAGAATATTTGTTGCTTGAACTCCCTTCAAGACTTAAATCGCCTCCTCTCGGAGACGAAAACGTTCTTCCTCCCGAAGAACTTATGCTCCTTGAAATCCATTCAAGGATTGTAAACCAATCTTCTCCCGAAGATCTAATGTTTTGTCATCCTGACAAGCATCTAAACACAAACAAAAAACAAAGATCTAATCAGCTTACTTTCTAAGTCTAAAAATAAAAACGACTTAGAGAACAGACTCTCTAAGGGTTACAAACAAATTCTCAATATTATACGTTAACTCTCAATTGCTTGCTTGCATATTCTACACACCCAAGTTCTCTATTTATAGTAGTTAGGTGCAGTTTAAATTCTGTAAAGATAAAAACAAAATTATCAATTGAAAAAATCAAATAATTATCAAAAAATAAATATCACAATTAAAAAAAAATAAAAGCAGCTAAAAAATAGATAAGTCCTATTTTTTAACAAAGACCATATCTTGTTGATTTTCTTATCCAAACTTGGTCAAAATTTGTCCAGATACATTTTGTTTATGCATATCAGTTGATAAACTTCAAGCTCTACAAAAATGCTCAGAGATATATATTTATATAAAAATTTTCTAAAGATAAATTTCAAGAAATATAAAGAGAAAATTATCTTTTATCTTATAGAAACTTAATAACACATTTATCTTGACACAAGATCACATGAAAAATAATAAGATAAAACCTGAGAAAGATAAATCATGAGAATCAAGTCAATCAAGTCACTACTTAATAAATACTCTGAGTTCTGCATTGAGCACTATTAACAAAAAATGTTGTAACACAAATTGCGCTCTGATGTTGCAACACTTTTTCAAGGCTAGTGTTACAACATCTCAACAGTCCATAAATTATACTACTCACAGTATACTGCCTTAAATAAGATGTCCAATATTCTATGCACAACAAGCTGTGCATCAACAATTAATAAAGCTACAAAATTAAATAATAATAGAACTTTATAAAATTTCCTCCCCTTACACTCTAAAATCATTTGGTATCATTTAATCAATCTCAACATTAATATGTATTTTGAACCACAAGAAGCTTCGTCATGAGTCATGATACTTCATTATACCACGTGTTCATATATTGTGGACATCAAGTCTTCTTCAGCATGTGAAAGAGAATTTACTATAGAATATGATGCTAGCAACATGAAAAAAGAATCAAACCACATAATTCTTCTACTCTTCTTCTATATAAACAGGTCCTTGTTGTATTGGTTGAGCTTGTGAAGTGAGAAGAGGAGTCCTACAGCTATGGCACTGAAAGCTAGTTCTATTTCAGGCATTCACGCAAAGTTCAAGTCACACCTGTTCATGGTTCTTGCTCAAATAGGTTACACTTTTCTGTATTTCATCACAGAGGCTTCCTTCAATCATGGAATGAACCCTCATGTCTATGTAACTTATAGGCATATTGTTTCTGCCATTGTGATGTTCCCTTTTGCCTATTTTCTTGAAAGGTACGTTTGTCAATATTTTGTATGATCTTGGCTATCCCTTTTGCTTCTTGTTAATGAACATTTCCAAATGCTTTTCCAAAAAGTTTGTGTAAACTCCTTCGAGCACTGTAATGCATTAATGCTCATATTTTGAGATGTTCGGCTAGCTCCTTAGTTAAGTTTCTTTTTGAAATCATTAGTACGTACATAACTATTAGATATAAAAATTTAAACTGAAAGAAAAGAATTCAATAATAATATGTAAACTTGACTCCTAGGACAATAGTATTTAAGTTCTCTAACAAAAACTATAAATTTTACTTATATTTTCTTTTTGTCGCGTAGAAAAATAAGGCCAAAGATGACATTTGCTCTTCTTTTAGAGATATCTCTTCTCGCCCTCCTCGGGTAAGGCTCCATACCAATTTTGAGTATTTAAAAAAGAAACAAAAAAGCAATAGCTCCAGGTTTATTAAACATGTTTTTATGGTGGCTCTGCAGGGTGAGTGCAAATTTAAACATGTACTTTGCAAGCATGACGTACACTTCTCCAACATTTGTTGCATCCATTACCAACACCATCACTGCACTAACTTTTGTGATTGCAGTTGTACTCAGGTTATTATATATGCCATCTAATTAAGATCTCAGGATCCATCAAAGGATTCAAAATTATGATGACTATTGACAATTGATGCAGGTTAGAGAAGCTTGATCTTCGACATGCTCGGGGTATGGCAAAAGTTCTTGGGACGGTGGTCTCCTTGGCTGGTGTCACAACCATGACACTATACAAAGGACCTACATTGAAAAATCTATGGCATCCTCTCATACATTTTCAAAGAAACACCACCATCCATGAGCACTGGTTGGAGGGTTCAATTCTCGGTGGTGCTAGCTGCATAGGATCGGCTATATGGTACATAATGCAGGTTCATCTCTAACTCAAAAACTATATCTTTAAGACAAAATATGATTCATCTCCACAGTTTCTCTTCTGAAGAATACATATCAAACATTCTGTACCCTGCTTTGTAAAATGTAGGCAATTACATTGAAGCGATATCCAGCACAACTGTCACTGACAACTTGGATCTGCTTTCTCGGGGCAGTGCAATCGGCCATCTTCACAGTGATCATCGAACACAAACCGGCTGCTTGGACAATTGGGTTCAACATCGATTTCTGGTCCACCATTTATGGAGTAAGTAAGCATATAATGATGTATGAACCTTGATTCGTTTTAAAATTTAGTTTTCTGAATATATGTGGTCGCTTCATGGCAGGGAGTGGTGGTATCCGGTTTAATTTATCTCGCGCAATTATGGTGCACAGAAGAAAAAGGGCCAGTTTTTGTGACCATCTTCAATCCACTTTCAACAATATTGGCGGCAGTAACAGCGTACTTTGTCCTGGGAGAAAAGCTTTATTTAGGCAGGTAATGTGCAAGCAAATACACACTCATTGCAGATATTATTCCAGATCTCATGTACTCATCATCATCTGTGGGTTGATCAGTGTAATAGGGGCAGTTATTGTGATTGTTGGCCTATATTTGCTGCTGTGGGGCAAAGAATCTGATCAGGAAGTTGACGGTAAAACAGACACTGCAATGTTGGGCAACAGGTGATGAGGAAAAAGGTCACAAGACGAACACAGAAATCACTCCAGCTGAAAAGGGTGTTTCTGAGCAATCTTGATGCCATGGATATATAAAATCAAGGAAAATTTGCGAGAACAACACTATGCTTATGGGCAATCTTAATGCAAACCTGCACACCATACAAATCAAGAGTGGGTTTTTAAGCTTTGTCAAGCTTTGCTAGAACGTAACCAAAAGATTGTTATGATGCTAAATTTTCCCTAAAAGAAGAATGAAATGACAATTTTGGCCAAAGTTATTGTTATCTAAATCTCAACTGATTGCCCCCACTCTTAGTCAAAGTAATTGCAGATTGCAATGACGAGTTTTTTATGGGTAACATTCAATTTCCTGCATTGAGTAAACATACTTTCTAAGATTAAGATCTAAGCCCAAGTCCAAACAAAATTCCAAGCGGCTATTTAGCAGTGAAGAGCCAATTGTTGTAGATATACTACTGACATTAAATGAGAGAGAACATCATAGAGACGGGAAATAATTCATTTCTTGTCAATCCTTTCATTCATTTGCCAACAGCTAAATTAAAGAATCAGGCAAATCTGACAGCAGTATTTACACTGTGAAGGACAAAACTTTTGGATGCTAGTCAGTAAACTAAAGCAGCTGGAAATTATTCAGATAAATGATAATTCGAGGGAAGACGAAAAAGAAAGGAAAGAGAAAAAACAACCCTAGGCTGCAGGGGGCCTGAGCTCATGATCATGAGATGTATCACGTGACGATGGCGGTAGATATTGCCACATAGGGACCAAACCATAACTAGGAAATACAGGCATCTTATTCATCCCCGCATGATATGCTGCCGGGTGGGCTTGCAAATACCCAGTAGATGGAATTGCCATAGCTTTCAGCTGCTGCTCCATCCTTTCTTTATCAGCCTTCAGTAAGATTTTCTCTTCTCGAAGTTCATTCTTCTCCACCTGTTGTAGATGATGGAAAGTTAATAGATATTACTTAAATCTCTTGCAATGAAATCTAAAACAAGGAAAAATTCACTATACCAAAACTCTTACTAATTCAATCGCCAAATTCATGCTATTTAATGACAATATTTTCTCTTGATTTATTTGAATTTTCCTTAATATAATATCATAATTGACTATTTAACAATCATCGGAATAAAGGAAAAAACCACACAACACCCCTTAATAGGAGTGGTTGAGTATCTCCCTTACCCTTAAAAGGTCAAGGGTTCAAGTTTCATCTTTATTCTATTAAAACACAAGGTGTAAGGGTCAAAAGTTCAAATCTCATCCTAATTCTATTAAAACATAAAGTGTGGGTGTGAGTCTCCTCTTGTAGAAATAAACATCTTCCGATTGTGGGAGTAGTCATCTGAACGGTACTATCAATGATCGATTTCAACATGTTCCAGCAGTCCTTTGTATTCAATTTAAACCCTACAAGATATGTGCCATTCAGGATCATAAACTACATCACATCATTCATGAACATTCCAACTACATTGCATTGACGCCAAATATGATATCAAAGAGAAACACAAATGTCCACTTTCCAGTTTTATTAAATAAGGATTTACAACATGTCAGCTGTATGCCTTACAAAAAGTTATTCCAACTTCTGTATATACACAACTATAGGATTGCCCTTCCTGCCTAGATTCAAGCCTAAACATGATAGGTAAACTTTACAACAGTCAATAAAGTGTCAACAGCAAGTCACCCTAACCACAAAAGCTAATTAAGATAACACAAGCAAAAATAATCATTAATCACAAACCATAAATAAAATTAAACCCAACAAATGCAGTCCAATTTATACAAAAGGACCACATTTTATAAAATCTAAATGTAAGTCAATAGACCATTTAGCAAGAGGCAAAAAAATTTATTCATTCAACTGAGAACTTTAAAGTTTTCCAATCCAGCTTTAGTAATCAGTATAATCAAAGAACAAAAACTTATTGGACATGTAAGTAAATAACATAGATAACAGCTGTAGCAGCAGAAGAATGGAAATAACAAATAACTGAATTGAGCCATCTATTATATAATAATTCATAACACACTATAAGGCATAAATGACATATTCATTTAGTCCAGACCAATCTAACTGCTGCCAATGGGAGACAACAGAAAATTGATGGGCAAATATATTAACATCCCAAAACAAGAATTGGCAACAAAGAAAATACAATCAAAAGTCTGACCAGTTATTAGAAATTAGAACATCTAAATCACAGTTATTCTAAACCCTTTTAAACGTAAATTGTGAGTATGCTGAACAAAATTTGACAAAACTCTTAATTGGTACAGGATCAACGTTCGAAATGGATGACAATGATACCACTCTGAAGAGGGAGAGTTGGATCATGTAATATGTGCAGCAAATTTCTCAAATTCAGTCCTGTCAGAGGGACAACAAATGAACATACCAACCTTCACAACATAAAACTATAGCATGTTCAGTTATTTCTATCCTTTCAAACATGCACATTCCCTTTTACCACCCTTGACTTCTACAAATGATCACAGACTCAAGGCCCCAACCTCATTATTGTGGGTATGAGAAGCACAGCATTGAACCATACTCATATTGTCACCAGTTACATTATGTTATTTTGAGCTTTTGGACTCGTTTATTTATAACTTCTGATTGTACCAATCATCTCAATTTACGCTACACCATCTTCATTCTATCGTGATTACTCCTGCGTTATCACAAATGCTTTCATTTTCAATATTCTCCACTTAACAGCCGTCTTAATGCATTAGTTCAATCTATCCTTGTAACCATACCCCTTGCTTTAATGTCCAAGAAGCTTATATCTAACCACTATCTTCCACACATTCAGTTACCAGTACAAAGCAAATGCAACAAACTTTCCAACACTTTCCACACATTCAGTTACCAGTACAAAGCAAATGCAACAAACTTTCCAACACTGAAAACAAGACAACTTAAGCATTTACTCTCTGCATCAAATTCTCCCTAGTCAAGTAAAAAAGACGCACAATATCAATAACAACACAAAGACAGTAGTCAATGGCATATCACCTTCAAACTCTTAATTTCATCTCGTAACTTTTCATTAGCTTCCTTGAGCTCCTGAGCCTCATTTCTCAGTTGATTCAAAACTCGAATGGCATCATCCAGTATGGCCGGTTTATCGGTCCTGGCAGGTCTCCCGGGTTCCAAAACACCACTTAAATCAAGAAACCTTCAAAACCCAAAACACAAAATCTGCGCTTTTACAACCAACTTGACCCATTAACCTATTTTCATATATTTACATTCCACATACTTACTAGTTAAAAAAATAAAAAAGCAATTAACCAAAAATAAATCATCCCACAAAACAATTTAAAAAAAAAAAAAAAAAACAGTAGCATGCCTGTCATTCAATCTCTCTCTCCGCAATTTCTCACGACAAGCTTTGGAGCCTGGCTGCCTACATGAACCATTTCGCGGCCTGTCAAAATCACCACCAAAATTATTAATTTTACTATAATCAAAATACCACTATTAGGTTTTAAAAAAAAAAAAAATGAAAAGGTTATACCTCTTACGCGTATGTTGTGTTTCATGAGCAACCGATGAAAAATCAAATTCCACCAAGTCACTGAACAAAAAATCGCCAATTTTTATTTATCTATATTTCTGTTATAAAACTGAAAATATATATATAATATATATATATAATTATCACCTCTCACGCGTAGGTTGTATCTCTTGAGACACAAAACCATCAGATGATGGAAAATCAATGTCCACGCCGCCACTGTTTTTTCAAAAATCACACAATCAAGGAAAAAAAAAATCCAATCAATCAATAAATTATAAATTCAAAAAAAAAAAAAGAAAGAGAAATACCTCTGATTGGTCAAAAAGAGATCGGGAGAGGTGTTTTGATCAATCAAGGTACGGTGGAGAAAATCTTCCCAGCTACTTGAGTCGTCTAAGGAATCCATTTCTTTTGGATTCTGAGTTTTGGTTCGATCTGTGCTTCCCTGAGTTTAGCCTTTCGAGGGAAAGCCAACTCGAGCCTTTGACACGTAGGAGGATTGTACTGCGCGCCGCCCCGTCATTTTTAAACATGCTCGCACGTGTCGCAGCCCACCTTTGATTGGGCCAGATCACAATCTTAATTACATCCACCGAAGTTGTATATACATACGGGTGAGGGTTCTTTTATCATTTTTTTTTTATTAATTTTTTAATGTTTAATGACGTATCAGTCTATAAAATAATAGATAATTAATATTATTATATATATATTTTTTTTTTTTATACATCACTTAAATTTAAACTTTTTTATAAAAAATTTAACATCATATCAATATTGATAAAAAAATTTTGCTCAAGAACGGATATCCCATTAAATATTACTTTAAAAAATTATAAATTATAATTATAACTTATTTAATGAAAAATTATATATACAGACGTATAAAAATTCTTTATCATCTATTTTTCTATTAATCTTTTAATAATTTAATGATATATCAATATATAAAGTAATGAATAGTCAATATTGTTATATTTTTTCTCTCTTATACATCTCTCAAATTTAAATTTTTTTCATAAAATATTTAATATCATATCAATATTAATAAAGAATTCTTATTCAAATATCGACACCCCATTAAAGATTATTTTAAAAAATTATAAATGGTAAACATGACTTATTTAATGAAATGAGTTGTTAAGAGTATCTCTTATGCTTCTACCAATTATGAAAAAATAATGTGCCACGTAGAATTTTGTTAAAATAGTCTTATTCAATGCAACTGCCAACATTGGCTATCAAACTGAGATCATAAAAAAAAAAAACGTAGACGGTGTGAAGGGGACCCTCTACTTGTACAATGTCTGTTGGACAGCCAACTCAACAAATCTTCAATGTCCTTCTCGTCATTCTCTGGACCAAGTTTCTTCAATCTTCTTCTCTAATTTTTCAGATAAAGAAGTCCCCAATATTAGATCTCTGATTTTGCTCACAAAACAACTTTGACAATGACCAACAATTTCAAACAGCATCGGGTCGAGGAGTCGCAGAGCCAGCAACAACCGGCGCCGTAGTCGAAGCCTGCCTCGACGCTGGCAAGCTCCATAACTGTCAGAAATACAGCGCGACAAGCTGACGAAGACAGCGTGGAAGAATTGGCTCTGGACGAAGAAGTCGTCGGACGCGGAGCTGGTGAAGGAGATTTACAAGACGGAGTTGAAGCCTGGCTCGACGCTGCCGAGCTCTATAACTCTGTTGGAAATCCAGCACAACAGGCTGGCAAAAACGGCGTCGGAGAACCGGATTCAGAAGGAGAAGGAGAAGGAGAAGTCGTTCGATACGGAGTGGTGAAGAAGGTTACACGACGGAGCTGACGGTGAAAGAAGGGAGGAAGACGGTGGTTTAACCATAGCTTTATCTACTTTACTCTTGACCAAACCTGTGTCTAAATTTTGCGAAATACTGGAACTGTGTCAATTTTTTGTTTATTCTAAAATGGTTAAAAGGGTTTTGTATTTTTTTTCTTTTTCAAACTTCACATAGAAGCATTGGAAACCATTTTTTGGTTTGATTGTCTATTAATACCATATAAGAAATAATTCTCTTGACATCGATGATACGTCTATTTTTTTTCATAAACAATCTATAGAAGCATTAGAGATACTCTAACCTCTTAAACTATGTCATTTATAGAGATGCAAATATCGACACTCATTTACTCTCTTTTTATTTTTATTTTTATGTTATCTTTTTTTTTTTTTTTAAAGATAACATAAGGGAAAAGTTCTATCAACCTAGATCACTCACTAAATACACTGCTTTCTTACTCAACGCATACACCTTTAAAGAACATATCCATTTCGCTCGAATATGATTACTTTATTAGAATAGTGAGGCCAAATTGCTTTCAAGGGTCTATAAAATTTATTGAACTAGAAGGAAGTTCTGTCTTTGATAGTTACATTTCTTTTAACTCTTAGTTCCAATGAAAAGCTATTTGGGCAAGAATCATAAAGATGTTCAAATAACATGTGCTTCGTTTTTAAGCTTGTCAATCAGCTCATCAACAGAAGAAACAACTACCCCAGCTTTTCTCTTGGGAGGTTCGGTCACTTGAACAACCTCAAAATCAGATCGCAAATCCACGTTCAGCTCCTGAGGAGTATACTTCTTTATGACTTTCGATTTTGCCTTCATTATGTTGGGGAGTGTTGCATACCTCGGTTGGTTAAGTCTCAAATCAGTGCTGCATTAGTAGAACGAAGTAATTAAAGATGATGATCAATGTCATAAAAGATTTCATTGAAAAAATGAATCACACAAGGGCAAATGCATCTTAGATACAAGTATCGGACAGATTAAAACAGGCAACCTTCCACCTCTCTGCACTCCTCACAAAAGGAAAAACTTTTCAACCCTAGTATGAACAAGACTAGTTTCAAACTTTCCAATATTATAAAACATGTCTGGGACAAGGTAATTTTCAATATCCAACAAAGAAACCAAAACATTGTCATATGCTGCATTTTGGAATGCACAAAGTATTATCAATTACCAATAAATGATTGACATCACATTCAAGCTACACCAAATTAGCTCTGGATGCAATGGAATTGCAAGTGCCTTTTGAAACTGCAAATAATGTAATAGCCGACTTATGCACAGACTTGAAAAGAAGTTATGGACTTGCAGTACTCCAAGTACTCAATAGTAACCTCAGTTTGCAATCCATAAGCCAATATTGCATGCTAATTAGGAATGCTCTTAACAATTCTTCTTGTATTATATCATCCAAACACAAACTGCATTCCACAGACCAAAATACACTGTCTCATAGTATCTTTAAATCCCACACTCAACCTCATTACAGGCCAAGTAATACCAAGAAAAAAAAAAAAATTTGCAGCAGAAGACACTGTCTAAAATACCTTTTTCAATAATGTATCTAACAAAGTTATTGAAAGATGATCAACAGTCATCTAAGCATGACAATAATGAAATTGATATGATGACAACTGATGTTTTCTTTATAAAATAGTGCCACCATACATCGTCCTTAAAAACGAACGGTTCCAGGAGTTTCTTTCTATATAGGTGACAATATCAACACGCTTTCATCAGAGTTCAAACATAGTGTATTCCATATTATTTACTACTAGTCCTTGTGCACAAGTGAGATCAAATAATGTAATCTACAGTTTCTTGCCTAATTTTATTACTAAACTCCAACATCAAGAGGCGGGATTTGCCTAGATGATTATACAAACTGCAATTTTCAGAAGTGCTGACTGCAATTAGAACTCGGAAACCTAGTGGAGCTCCTGAGTGTAATATCTTCTCTTTGTAGTTATTAGACTACCTGTGAGCAACTTTGTGCTGAACTGCTCAACAATGAGAACAAAATAAAGAATTAAGGATGGTCTTAACTATTTTTCCACTGCCTACGTTTTTCAAGAAAAGTAGTTGTATATTCTCAACTGTTCTTTCATCTACTTGTAGTAATATAACAAACACCATATATTGTCTTCTTTAAATGAGTCACCAGCATAGTATATCATCTTCAATCTGGTATCAAAATATCTTCAAGTCACAGATAACACATTTCCTAGAACCCACTTAGGTTATCATAAAATGCAACAGGATCAGCCAAATTAGATTTATTGTAAAAGTGTGTGTAATTTAACACTTCCTAACAATGGTCCACAAGTAAAACCACTTTATCAAAATCAAAACGAATCATGGTCCTGAGTAAGACCATTTCCACAAAGTAAATTCGAATCATATATTGCAGTCAATCTCACCAGAAGCACTGGATACAGGCACCGTGAAAGTTCCACTGAGATCCTCACCATACAATCATATCTCATAAGACAATACAGAATTTTCTGCAAATAAGCTACAGAATCTTCTTTATGAGGTTCAATGTTGTCCAGCCATTTGTAGCTTGTACAAGTTTGGGTTCCCAATAATTCTCCTCCTCATCTCCAGAAAGCCCTCAAATTCTCTGAGTAACCACTTGTCATTATAGTAAAGTTTTGAAGATCTAGCCTGTTTCTAAAAAACTTATGGAAAGTATGGCCCTCAACAGGACAAAATGAGGAAAGCAGATTTGTGTATCTAACCCCAACTAGTTTATAATTAAATTAGCTTGAGTTAAGCACTAGGGATTTTATCCAAAACAAGTTAATGTATTCAACATACTAAAGAAAGAAGACAGTCTTAGGCACTGACATAACAAAATCTAAGAATGATCATATATCTACAATCTATTTTATAAATATGTGCATCCTAACCAAAAATATAACTTTATTCTACATACTTGTTTCAATGAATGCAACTAAATAAGCAAAACTAAAGGTTAATATAGCTTTGCATGGTATATAACTCTATTCATTACTCGAGTAGTGTTCAAAAGTATAATCTAGAGGGAGTTTCATGTTATCCCTAAAAGCAAACAACATTTTAAAACACAACTCACAAACACAGCAAATGAGAACATCAGAAGCATAACGACAGCATTAAGTTTCAGACCACTGACAATGAATAAACAAAATTTCTAAAAGTGGTAACAAAATCTACCCCATATCTTGATTCTAACCATAGCTTGAACATAAACATCTCACTTTAAAGGGCATGATCAATTCCCTCTGAAACAGTTACTTGTTCTTAAAAACACTTTTCTTTGTCCTTAACTAGAAAACTTATTTATAACCATTTCCAAAACAAAATTCAATAAAATCTTGAAACACTCTGGTTTCCAAGAACAATAATACAGTGCTTGAAGTCTGTTTTCTACTATCACACAACTTCTCATTCTCATTTTCATTTTAGTTGAAACAATCTCAAATATACATGAATAAATTACAAAAACAAGACATATTCTTAGTACTTTAAATAGACCATCATAATTCTAATAATTCAAATGCATATCAATTCTGGGAGATAAAAAAAAATAAAAAACCACTGTTTTCTCATTTTTGAAAAGAAGAACAGAGTATAATTTGCACACCAAACATGCCCCAACCATCTGAACGTGTTTGGAAGATAAAATTTAGAGGTTATAATACTCACGTGATTACTGCTGGTAAGTCCAATGATAAAGTCTCAAGCCCACCATCTACTTCTCTTTCCACTGTTGCTACTAGTTTCTCTTTGTCCAACACAACCTACTAAAGAATGGTAGTTAATAAGAGGAATCTAAACAACCAAAGAAAAGAAACCATGACAACAGGTAGAAGTCAAATAGTGAATTATACAAAATCAAAGGGGAAACAGAACACTGACAAGCAATTAATTTTTCTTATTTGCTTGACTCCAAAACAATCACTAAAATCAAATGGACACAAATGTATGTGCAGCAACTTCTAATTCATTGGGTCAAGCAACTGTTTAGGGACAATGTGTGGAACTGGCAAAAGGATTGAAGAGTAAAATATTGCATCTATACTACTCACCGTGGGAATATTTAATGAACAAAAACGCCAAAGGCATAGGAAACCAAGTACCCCAAAAAAAATCACTGCACTCAAAGGAGGTTATAATGAAACTAACAACTTAAATTCAGATTAATCAAGATTGTAACTTGAAGCCACCAGAGAACTTCATTCTTTTCTACAGTTCTGACATTGCCACTAATATCACAAGGACCTCGTAATAACTTAGACCCTTATCTATTCAAGCAGTGTTACCTTACCCATGAATTAAAAGAAACAGCATTACAAAGCTAAATTAAATATTAGGTTAGATGCTATTGACCATTTGAGTTTCAACAATATATTCAAGGTTCAAAACAATAAGAAAAGCACGAATTTTATTGAACTTCCCTAGTGTAAAGCGGTCTATACCACCTTCCACAGATTTGGTCGCCAGCAAAGAAAGGGTGTTACAATTTGACTAACCTTAGAAGCAAAAGTTGCCTGAGGCCATCTAAGCAGTCCCGCCACCATTTGCCCCGTTTGATTGCAGTCATCATCAATTGCCTACACAACATGGTAAGAATACCCCCAAATGAATTTCTTTAATCAAGGAGGGAAAAACCAATCTAAACATCCACATATCCAAATCCAAACGCGCCCGCGCGCACAAAGACCACCAAGTAGTAACCTAAAAATAAACACCAAACCACATCTAAACCTGAAACTGAGAAAAAGTCTGCATTCAAATAAAATGCGTGGTAGTAAAAAACAACAACAACAGCAATAAACCAAATGAAAACACAGAAAAATGTATACAGCAAACATGTATACGTGTATTATATATATTCAAAAAAAAAAAAAAAAGAAAGAAAGAAACATTTAGACACAAAACCAAACCTGTTTTCCCAGAAAAACCAAACCAGGGTTCTCAAGCTCAACAAGGCTCTTGAAAATCTTAGCAACGTTTAATGGATATAACCCAGTGGAGGCCTCGACGTGGATGCCTCTGTCAGCACCCATAGCTAGACCAGTCCGGAGAGTATCGACGCACTGAGCAGAGCCCATGCTGACAGCGACAACCTCGGAGGCCAAACCGGCTTCTTTGATCCTCAGAGCTTCCTCCAGAGCTATCTCGCAAAAGGGGTTCATCGACATCTTCACGTTGTTGGTCTCAACACCTGTCTGCATCCAAAACGCAAAGTTGGAAACACAAAAGATTTCAATTAAAAAAACATAATAATAATTAATATATATATATATATATGTGGAATTGTGATTGAAGAATCGGAGTACCTTGTCGGGTTTGACTCTGATCTTGACAGCATAGTCAACAACTCGTTTAATGGCTACCATTATCTTCATTGTTGATTGTTGTTCGAGTTTGCCGGTGCTGAGACACGAATGGTGGTGAAGATGGTTATCGGTTCTCTTCTCTGCTTTGGCAATTTCTTCTACGAAACAAATTGTGTAACCACAACTAGTTAAAATAGTACAAACTATTTTCGAGTCTCGTTTAAATTTTGCACCTTTACGTTCAGGGTGGGCAGTTTATTTTAATATTGCATTTTTAAGGAATTTTTTTTTTTTTTTGAAATAAATTTAGTTGATAAACTTGATAAATCATTATGAGTCATGAGTAGCTGGATAGATGCAATAACATTATTCACGTTATCTTAAAAGTGGGTATCCAATCCAATTATTATAATTATTGGATAAAATTATACAATCAATACAAAAACTAAATTCATTAATTTAATAATAAAATTTTAAAGATTTGTGTCCAAGTTTAATCACATCCAAAAATATTTGCCTATGTGAACATCTTAGTGCATTATTTATCATTCACGTTTTTATCAAAATCTTATCATAGATTTGTGTTATATATAGGGTTTAAATCATTTATACGTAAAATGATATTAAAAACTTATATATCATATTATTTGAATAAAAATTTCTTAATTATAAAAAATCCATAAAAACAAAATAGATATCACATCAATATAATACCATTCCGTGTTTTAGCTTGTGTAAATAACAATAATGCTAATTGCTAGATGTCATATTGTTCAAATTTTCGTCTAATTTAATCAAATTGACTTGATTTAGCAAATACAAGACTACACTAATCGTAAAATGATATAACAGTAACATGATACTTACAAATCGATGTATGCTATATTTTTTCGATCACAAATTTAAATAATATTTTTACTATATTAATATTACTTTTTTAATAATTATTAATCGAAAAGCGATTGGGATTAGAGTTATCAGCTCCTTTTGCAGCCTTAGTCTTAACATCTTCACATTTATTAAACGAGACAATTTTAACAAGACATGGATTATCTCCATATTGTGAGCCTTCTTTCATGTCTGTAAGGATTTAACATTTGGTGCAAATGTGACAACCACAGTTTACTGATATGTAAAATGCAGCTTTAACTTCATAATTTTGATAAACAGCAAACCACACATTCAATGACGAAGTTGTAACTATTTGTATACTCTTATTTAGACCATTCCAAATGTATCCAGGTTTGGGGCGTAAAGTGATGATCCGTTCGGATCATGGGTAGGATTTGAGGTAGGCTTGGCAAAATGGACAGGGTCTGGAGACCCTGTCCATACCCATAAGGATGAGGTTCGGGTATAGACCCGCACCACTCTTTAAAAGACCCTCAAAAGAACCGGATCCAAAAAAACCTCATAATTGCGGGTAGGATATGGATCTACCTGCGGGTCTCCATCAGAACCGCAAAATACCCATGCTTTATATACCCTCTACCCGGTTCATTTTCAAAAGCAAACCCTAACAAAACTCTTAACTCTCTTGACACTCTCTCTCTCTCAACTCCTTCGTCGCCGTTCAACTGCACCTCCCTTTCTCTCCATCGCCGCCGTTCGACTGCGCTTCCCTCTCTCTCCATCGACGCCGTTCGATTGTGCCTCCCTCTCTCCCCATCGTCGCCGTTCGACTGCGTGCCTCTCTCCCTCTCCATCGTCGCCGTTGCACTGTGTGCCTCTCTGTCTCTCTCGATCGTCGTCGTCTCACCTACTGTGTGACCACCAGAACCTCTCCATCTTCCTCCCTCGCCGTGTTCAAAGCTTCGAACTGTGGTATCGCCACCGTCTCTGTTTTCATGTTTTTTTTTTTTTTGGGTCTTTCGGTATCTCATATCCCAGTTTTGCTTTGAGTCTCTCAGGTACATCGACCACCAAAATATCGCCTTCGTATCTGTCCACCAGAACTTCGCCGTCGTCTCTCTCTCAGGTATATTGACTTTTGATTAATTATTTAGTTTGTTGTTACTGGGTATTTGTTGTTGTTTAGTTTCAATCTTCTGGTGGATTTGTTTGGTTGTTGTTCTTTTGAATTTGATGGATGAAATTGGTTTTTTGAAGAATATATGATTCTGGGTAGTTCGTGTTTGAAAACTTAGTAGATCTGATGCTCTTTTTTGGTTAAATGGCTGTGATATGATATGTTGAAACGGTTATTTGACCATCATTTGCATGCTTTATTATTACCATGAGGCTGTGTGTTTATGCTTTAGAAAATGATGGTAAGTGTTGTTGATCTATATGTGTATAGTTTTATGTGATGTTGATGTCTTAATAATGCTCAGATGCAAGTTAGTTGGAAACGGTCCTATTTTACTTTAGTTGAACAAGTTGGCGATTCGTCTATTGGTCATTCTACTAGTGTCCTTGGGGATGAGGATGAAGCTGAATTTGAACAATATAAGCGTGATTGTGAAGAAGCTATAGGTTTGAACAAATCAGAGTTAGAGAAATATTTGGATGAAAAAGTTGAAGATAATCATCCTGACTTTGATATTTTAGCATGGTGGAAAGGAAATAAAGTGAAGTATCCGATCTTGGCTAGAATTGCCAAAGACATCATCGCCATTCCTGTGTCTACGGTAGCTTCTGAGTCTGCTTTTAGTACTGGGAGTAGATTCTTAAGTCCACATCGTAGGAGATTACATCCGGACACGTTGGAAGCATTGATGTGTGCACAAAATTGGATATGGGCTCCACTTTGAGGTATGAAAGTAGTTATAAATTTAATTATATTATGTATATTATTCGTAATCATCAATTTAATTTTCAATTTTTCATTTAATTTGTTCTATTAGGTGGCGTTCCGGAAGAAGAAATATATCATAAACAAGATGAAGAAGAGTCATCATCATCTTGATTTTATTTTTTATATTTATATTTATATTTTTTTGTTATTTGTGTATGTAAATTAAGGATAAATTTTATTTGTTGTTTAATTTTGATTATGACATGTATTTTGTAAAATCTAACAAGATGATTATGGAATGGATTATGTGATATGAAATTAGTTTAATTTGATTTAGTAAATTTTTTTTTTTTTTAAAAAAATCAAGTTAGGATCTTGGATATTATAGTCTATAAATATTTTTTTTTTAGAAATTTTGATTTTTTTTTTTGAAAAAACGGGTCGACCCGATTTGACCGGGTTGACCCGATTAAATCTGGATCTGACCCGTTGACCCGAATGTATTTTGTAAAATCTAACAAGATGATAATGGAATGGATTATGTAATATAAAATTAGTTTAATTTGATTTGGTGAACAAAAATTTTTTTTTTTTTTCAAAAATCAGGTTGGGGTCTTATATATTATACTTTATAAATAATTTTTTTTTAAAAAATTTTGATTTTTTTTACAAAACGGGTCGACCCGATTTGACCGGATCAACCCTCTCAAATCTGGAACTTATCCGGTGACCCGGATCTGACCCGGTCAAATCCGGGTCTGATGAGGGTTTAAAAGCGACCCGCAAAATATGCGGGTCGGGTCTAGAACCATACCCTCAAATTAATTTGAGGGTATGGGTAGGGTCTGGACCCTCAAAAAAGTAAGAGGGTCCAATGCGGGTCTGGGCCTGGTGCGGGTCCAGACCCGCATTTTGCCAACCTTAATTTGAGGCGGGTAGATCCAGTCCTGATCCGATCCATTGCAATGCCTAAGTAGTATGCATCATAGATTAAACAACTTATTTATCATTGATAGATATTATGATAAATTAATACAATGATCATGATTCATGAAAAAAAGAAGTGGGCCTCTTCAAGTTTTCGTTTGATTTGGGCTGTCAGATATTCAAAAGTCAAATGCGACCGAACTTATAGAAAGACTGGACATGGGTTCAAGTATTTTTAAGCCCAGGTGCTTTGAACTTGGGCCCAACTCTGGCCGATACTTTCGTCTTACAATTTCATTCTTTTTCATTTTCGTCCTTACTAAAGCAAAGCAATTGTTTAATCACGCGTGCATAATTTGTTTTTTTTTTTTTGCCCCTTTTGTAATAATCCCAATCATAAAATTGATATTTATCTTAATAACAAACACAATAAATCTCTATAATCATAAATCTCGTTACATATTCATGATTAGTCAAAATATCCCGATTTTAATTTCATTCAGATTAATCATGCATTATTGTTTCCATTGTATACACTATATATACGTTAAGCTGATGTAGGTTCTATTGACAATATAATATCATGTGCATTTCTGTTCTGTTAAACGTGGTTTATTTATTTATTAATGTTTCTGAAACCTGGAAGCAGCAGCATCCTCGTTGTTTCAATTCACGGACCAGTGCATTTCCAACTCACATCCACAGGAGTCTCTGCATTGGACTAGGTTTGGAAACATATAGGACAAATTTACTCAAGACCATAGAGAAAAAATGTTCACTAGGTCACTGAAATAATTAATTTTGGCAGGGTCTTTGAATTGACCAGGTAAAATCTTAACTGGGTTCACATTGTTGGTTCATTGTTAAAGCATGTTCTGTCCGCAGTAGGACCATCCAAGATTTGAGAAATGAAACACGGGGTTGACTCTGGCAAACTATTCATTGAGAAAAAAGAGCTGAAAGACAGAGAAACAAACCATTTGTGTGCAGAGGTCCTTGTTGTAACGATAATGAAGTAATGACTTAATTGTCTCATAATTTATGGTGATATTAGGCAGAATTGCTTAATCATTAATTTGATTATAGAAAAATAATAGATTCTTACAGGCTGGAAATACTGTGCTTAAACAGAACCAAGTGTCATTGGTCTATTACCAACCATGACCAAACATACTTTCCCTACAGTGGCATGATTGGCATGAGAAGTTGGTGAAAATATGTTGTCTCAATTGCAAGAGGACCCCCCCTCTGTACCTCCACAATGGATGGAAAAAAGAGAGTAGGGGACCTTTCCCTTTCTACAATTGCTTTGACTCTAGTAGGCTCTCTGTCTCTCTAGGCCACCAGTGAGACAATAACAAGATTCAATCAAAGAAAAGAAAATGTTAATACCTTTTTTCATATAATAAAAAGGAAAAGAAGGACAAAAAAAAAAAAAAAGAGAATAAAGTGGTGGTTTCAACAATGATGTTGATAATTATGATTCATGGCTGTAACTCATTAACAATACATTGGACCAGTCTCTACACCCTACGCTATTATGAAACCAAACAATTTGAATAAAATAATTCTATTCAATTTCAATTTATTTTTAACTATGTCAACAACTCTACAATTAAATTCTCTATGTCAAAAAAAAAGGAAATTAATTTAAAAAAATAAAAATACAAAGTACAATATCTGTCTCTTATGGCTCCAAATGAACTGGTAGAACAGCACTTCTAGATCCCCTGCCATGACCAAATGTAAAGAAAGATCTTCTAACTCTGCTACTGCAACCTTCAATAGGACTAATAGCCACATTAACTTGCCTGCTTTGAACAGCTTCTTGAATTGCTAAATAGAGCTTGGGATCAGCTGATGAGTCCATTGAAAATGATCTTCTAATGGGTTGGATTGCAAATTGATCATCTTTTTCTCTGATATCAATACATTCATCTCCCATGCTTGTCACCTTGTGATGCTTCCTGCCCTTTTTCTGCACAACCAACTTCCTTGGGGAAGGACTAATGGACCGCCCTAATAAGTCCCCTGAATTCAACCTTTCTTGAGTAGCAAGCAATGTTTGATCAGCTGAGTGATTGTAACCCAATTCAATAACAACATAGTCCTCATCACTGCTGACGTTCTCAGTGTATGGATTTGGATCCTGTGGAGAGGGGCTTGGTGCAATGATTTGATCAATTAAGATTCTTGTAGTAGAAGAAATGCTTGTTCTACAAAGCGGGCAATTCGCATTGCTTTGAAGCCAAACGTCAATGCAATCAATATGAAAAACATGACTGCAATTCGGTATTCTTCTCAGCTTTTCATCTTCAAGAAACTCGTTCAAGCAAACCGCGCATTCACAAAAGTTTCTCTCACCAAACTGTCTGTTTTTGCCTTCTTTCTTGAATTGAAATATTGGTATTGATCTTATCACAGACTCGTCTAATCCTCGAGCTTCCATGGCCGCAGAGTAGACCATTAAAGGGTCTTCAACACGTCTGTTTCGCGATAAGGAGAATCGCCTTAGCAGATCAATACGGTGCCAGTTGAGGCAGCATTTGATGACGAAGATGTAATAGCTAACTAGCAAGAAAGCTGTGGCCAAAATTCCTATAATGGCAATAGCTATAATGGGAAAACTTGAATCTGATGAATGCAAATGTGAACCAAAGATTGAGTTATCAGGACTTGTGATTGGAGAAAGAGGTTGGACTTGTGATTGTGATTGTGATAATGAGCCATGGATCATGTAGTTTCTGCTAACAAGATCCATGACCATGACCCAAAACCAGTTACTACAAAGTATAGAAAATAAATGGACTTTGTTTAGATCTTGAATAGAACAACAGAAGTGTCTGAAATCTATGAAAAACAAAACATACAGTATTACTTGGAGATGCAATGCAAAAAGGCCCAGATGATCAAAAAAGGCTTACCAGAAGAGAAAACAACAAGAGAGTGAAGAAGGAAGATTTGAAAAGGGACATCAAAGATGCAAGAGTATTGAGAAGAGAGAAAATCCAGGTGGTGTAAATGCAAAAATATGATGTGGGCTTCAATATTATTTTAAGAAGAGAAGGAGAGTACGTAGTTGGTGAAATCTCTCTCAAAATAAGTTTGGCTAGAAATTGTTGAAGTCATGTCTCGATTGTTGCAAGCAATATATTTTTCTCTTTACTGCTTTGTTTTTGTTTTGTATTGTTTCATGTAACAGAAACGTATGGTAGAGGGAAATATAATAAGGAGGAGAGTGCATTGAATGGGCGGCTGTCCACCGTGTATGATGGTAGGCTTCACGTATGTAGGAATCAGTCTGGTAGGAGAGAACAAAAATCGAGGATAAGGCAACTTCAAATATTGTTTCAATATGTAAATCATGATTTTGGTTGATCATTTGATGTGATGTCTCAACTAAAGTTAGGACTCACTTATATCTTACCTAAACACAATTTAACTTGGGTTTTCTAACAACAATTACTCTAGATGATTACAAATTTAACTTTATTTTATTCCTGTGCTTATTAATTATGAATAAGATTTGAATTTAAAACTTCTTAACTGATAAAAAAAAACTTACTAGCTAACTAATTGGTGTCAATCTCTTGTGCAGCTTTTACTTTCCTGATTTTGTCACACTACCAAGTAAATCAAATATGGAATTTCTAATTGCAGTCATTTCTCTTATAAAGGCACAGCAGTATAAATCAAGGTGACAAACTGAAGATTCTGGTTTCAAAAACAAGCACCAATATCGTTAAATGTTAGTTAATGACCATGATGATATTCTAATGCAGAGGCTAGCTAATTAAATCATGTCTTAATTAACTTGAAAAACCGTTTAAATGAATTCATAAATGAGTAGCAAGCATGGGATGTACAGGTTTGAAGTTGAAATGGGGGCGTAATGATTTCAAAAGAAGCCATTACTTTCCATACACTCATCTAATCAATCATCATCAATAATCATAAAGCAAAAAAGTCTCCATGGCACATGCATCCCACCATTTATATCAATTTTGGCCATCTTTAAATTACATGGTATATATATACAGAGTTTGCATTCACATCACCATCACATTTATTATATTTTGAGCTAGCCGCTCCTTCGATTTTGAAATCTTCTTAGAAAAGAAAATGTAGGAGGAAGGAAAGTAAAGGCAACACATTTTTTAGATAATATTTTGCAGGTGAGGGGGACCCAAATGGCCAAATTTGTGATAAAAGGAGAAAGTCAAATCCTGAACGAATACACAAAGTCTAAAAATACAAAATATAAAAACAGAAGAGGACCGACAATAGCCATACTTGCGTGTTGACAAACTGATGCATATATGGTCAGGGCCATCACTTAGGTGAGCAAAAGAAACACAGAAACATGTTTTTCTCTTTTCTTTTCTTTTTTTTTTTGGAAAAGTGTGCAAGCAAGAATTCCCTTGGTCAAAGGTTGAGGCCTCTGCCGAAGAAAGTTCTCTCAACTTTTCTCCAATTTTTTCAACTTTTTGTTCACATCACCATCAAGCAGGCGCCTTTTACATGGTGTGGAAAATTAAAAGGTAATTAAATTTTTTTAAAAAAAAAAATTTGCTCAAGAAAAGAATACTTGCCTTATTAAACGAAGAAGAATTGAGTCTGCTAATTGGTGGGTGGATAAAAACTTGTTAACATGACATTGGGAGGGCAGGGCTTAATTTATCTGTCACTCTATATATATAATGTTACCAAACAAGTTAATGTTACATATAGATAATTTAATTTAATAGTGGATAACCTGTTCACGTAAAAATTTTTATATAGTAAATTATTAAGACCTTTTCTTTAAATATAACATAATAATTTGCTGATCATTACTTTTAAGTTAAATTTTATAAATTTTTTTAAGGTATGATCTAAACTACAAACAAGTTTGGTGGTATTAAAATTTATTATAATTTTTTAATATAAAATAAATTTGCAAATTTGAGGGATCATGATAGGAAAATGTATATTCTATATTTGTTTACGGTTAAATTAGATCTCAATAAACTCATTAAAATCTGCCTTATATCTCTAATACAGAAAAGTTGCAACTTCTTAATCCTTTCAGTGGATTAAAAAATTGTTTTTCTTTTTTCTCATATATTATCAACACCAATTCTCCAAATAAGGCTACATTTTCAAAACCAATTCAAACGAACCAAATCTAACTTGGTCTCCAAGTTTTGATTGTCACTAAGCATCGAATTGACTAACATTTTTGCAATATATTAAACTGACTTAGAGGGTGTCCAAAAAAAAATTGACGTAGAGAGTCTCTCTTGATCTGTGTTGAATATCAGGACATACAACTCATGACCCTATCCGATCAGATGGCTGTAAATGACTTTGATGAGTGCCATTGCATCACGGGGAAGCACATGATAATGACAACACCAACCTAGAGAATATTTAGAAATGAAAAACATGTAAGAGGTGGCACATGGTGAAGGGGGCAACAGCTGTTGTTGGATATATAGTCAGTTAACTTGGGAGAAGAGTTGGAGTTTTCAGAGTCACAGAATACGTGAGAAAACTATTCTTAAATTGATTGTTCAGTGAAAGAGAGGTCGCAGCTGTTTGTCAGTCAGCTTTTTCTACGTCTCGTTTGCTGTTTTCTATTCGAAGTATTAATCGGTCAGTTGACTCTGTTTACTTCTCTATATTTTTACTTCTCTTTTTTTATTTTTTAACCTAATACATGTGTTGGACATATGCATTTAGGTCTAGTTTATTGTATAAACAGTCAAGTCATCAATAAATAACATCTTGGTCAAGCCAAATATATATATATATATTTTTTTTTTTTTTTTCTGGAAGAAATAAACGAAACGATCAAATTGTAACCTCTTGCGCCTTTGAAATTTTATAAAGAGTTTGTATTTAAAACAAAAAATAGAAATTTCGTAAAGAGGTTTATTCAATCGAGTTCTGTTACTCAACCATTGGGGATCAATATTAGTATTGCCTATCTAGTTAATATTATCTTAATAAAGGAAATATAAAATATGTGTGTTTGCTTTTTTATATATAATTACATGGTAATTAGAATTTCACTAATACCAATTCTTAGAGGTCTATCAAGGTCAAAGGTCTATTAAAACTCTATTGAAATAAAACTTTACATTGTCAGCCTCAAATTCACTCCCACAACAAAAATTAATCATTACATGTGCAAACTCTAAATCCATGCTCATAATAGTGGGAAATATATACTTCTTACTGTATCGAGATTAAATATTACATATGTGGTCTATAAATCTAGACTCGTAACAACATAAAATCTTTACTTCTCTTTCTATTAAGAGAAAACTCCCTACACATAATGATAAACACACATAATAGAACTCAAACCTCAGTTAACATGTGAAAAAAGAAGCATATTGAAACTATTGAGTTATGAATGGATGTTATTTAAATATGGATGGTTAGAATGAGGCAGCAATGTTGCTGCTGATTAACTCTCTATGCTCAAAGACAATCAGCTCTCTATACTTCTCTATTACCTGTAAGAGTGCGTTTGGCTAACTGTAATTAAGGTCAGATTGGATTGAAAAAAGTAGGATAGAAGTTGAAGTGTGATGCCCTGGATGTAAAGTGTATTCTGTAGTTCACTCATGGATTTCGTGATTTTTTTTTTCTTGTTATGATCAACTTCATTGACATATATTAAGTTTTACCACTAATTTTTATATTTTATAAATATATAATTTAAAATATTGTTATTTTATTTTAAAATTATTAAAAACAATTTTATTTGATTAAACTATATTTTAGTATAATTATATCTAATGCAATGGTACACCAAACAAATGATCATATTCTGTTAATCCATTCCAATATATTCTCATTTAGTTTCATCCAATTCATCCAATCTAATATAATCAATCAATCACACCCTAAATGTGCAATTTCTTTCTTTTATAATGGGGGCCTCAGTTTACAAATTCAAACCTCGTTTTCTAAGTTATTGCCACTTCTCACTGTTTCTACAACAGGTATTATCCTTTCCATTGCCAAAAATCAAATTTCTCTTATCATCTAAGAATAGTATTGTTTTCTATCTACTTATCCCCTAAAAAGAGTTTGTTCGATGGATCAATTTTTTCAATACATAAACAGTTGTACAAGGTTGTTATACTCTTTATTTGATGGGAGCAGTCCATTAACTCACAAGGATGCTTGGTTCTCGATTATCGTAGAGATCATTTGCTTTTCTGATTGAAAACTAAATAATATTAAAATTTCTAAAAGCTAAATAGTGAATAAAATTTGAAATCTAAATAGCATTTTTTTTTCTCACATCTGAATCAATTATAATTTTTTTTAAAATTAAAATTGTCTTAAAATTAGTAATTTGATATTTATACTATTTTTACTATTAATTGTTATGAAACTTTATTTAATATAATACAAACAAGTAAAAATAAAGATTTTAACAAATTTTAAAACACTTTTATGTACACATTATTTATAATTAAAATATGACTTTATGTACACATTATTTATAATTAAAATATGACTAAAAGCATTGTAGAATTAATTATATTTATATATTTAAATCAAAATAAAATAGTCTCTTAATTGAATTATACAACAGCTAAAAAAATAAATGTTTATTGTAAATTAGAATACAATAGTCCAAATCTTAGAAAATTTGAGATGAGATATATTTAGTTTTCTATTTTTTTTAAAGATCTTTTTCTTTTTTATAAATATGTGGGTAAGAAAAGGAAAATTGTATAATATGAAATTAGTACAAAATTGAAAATTTGTTATTTTGGAAAAGTAGATTTAGAATAAAATATTTTAAATATCATAAAACGATTTGCAATTAAGTTATAAGTCCAGAATTTTTACTTTTTTTTCCTTTTTTTAGTAGTTTTAATTGATTTGATCACTTAAAAAAAATAAAACAAAACAAAACAAAAATAAATTAGTAACTGCAATTTAACACTGTTAAGTAATAAGTGTCAAAAATAAATGACTCTTTAATACTAATCAAATGGTCTGCGCAGCTTAATTAACCTACCTCAAGGTGTAAGCTTTCAATAGTTAGTCTTGTAATGGGAAATGCTTGATATACTTGTAAGTATACCATTAGTTGTTGGAGTTGGAATCCTCTTTTTAACCCTTTTATTTGGCCTTGACTAAGAGAATTTTGAATTTATCTCATGCATAAGTAAAATAAATAAATAAACAACAGTCTAGCCTAACTCCTCACTGTTTTTGTTTATATATGTGTTCCATGTTATTACTCATGATCTTTGTTTTGCTTTTATTTATATAGCTACAATAAGTCATGATCTTTGTTTTGCTTTTATTAACCAGAATGTCTTTTAGATTATTAGCAACTATGGACAAGGGCATCTAGCATTGTCGACAACCTTTGGAAAGTATCAAAGTAGACGCTCGACAACACCTAGTCTTAGGAGCTAACCTGGGTCACAAAAATGCAAAAGATTTTATAATTTTGTTTTTTTACAATTTTTCGTCTAAAATTATTATCTTTTTGTTTGGTTCTTCTAATCATTTCATCTCACTGTTACGGCCCCAAACAAGAATCTATATTTCATCATTGTTACGATAATTACTTTAAGAGGTTCATAATTATTAAATAGTGTTCCGAATAATTATACATTTTTATAAATATCATTGATTATTGTTCACTTTAATGTTCTTGCTATTATCATCACATGTAAAATTGAGAACATCACCAAAGAAAGAAAATTTGGTCCCCATTGATTATTGGATTCTAAATTTCTATCTCAACTTCAGTTAATTTTACTTACGAAATGAAGTTCGTCCCCAGTACATTTATCACAACTACCTCAAGAAGTTCATGGAGTTCAAATCATATTACTCCATTTAATTTTTAATTTTATTTTTGAAAATTAATATCGAATAGATTAAAGGTCCTTCAATATCTTTTAAGATTCATTACTTATGTCATCTAGATATTTGCTCCCAACTATTCCAAAAGAAAATTATTCACATAAAATTTATAAAATACATATAGTTAAACTTACACTACTAATGTTGACGAAGACTATGTTTAGTAAAGTTGTAGTGTCATTTATCATACTTTCATATTGCTTTATTAATTGTTTTGGCTAGGGCTCAAAGTAAGTTGATGGAATATCCACCAATCCATCTATCCAACAGTATGAGATAGGTTCAAACATCTATTATAAAAAATATGATATTTTTTTCATTAAAAATATGATTCTACCTTTTTCATCTTCTTTTTTAAGTAGCTTTTCGGGCTATACATAAAATCTCATTCCAATTAATTTCTGAAAGTTGTCCAACTGGACGTCAGAGGATTAAAAAAATATATCTTGTTTGGTTTGGGTTTTTTAATTAATTACCATATTCAATTTTGTAGACTGCTTGCTTGCACTTGGTGGAAATACCAGAAAAGACCATAGCCAGCCACGTGTGCGATAGCAAGACCGTGTCGATATGGGAATCAGAACAAGTGCGTAGTTACGTTGCAGTGACGTGAGGTGCAGAGAAGTGATTTTGTCCCATACCTGGCACCTGGTTTTTAAATTTTACTAGTACCCAATCCAAGTCCTCCAACCAAGCACAAAAACACGTTGAAGCGATGCACGTGTTGTCACGTGCACTTCAAGCCGTCCATGCACAGTTTCCTTTTTGGTGAATTTACGACGTATAGTCATCGCAGTATATAATTTATGTTGACAAACATTTGAGGATCTTTTATTCTAGTTTCTTATTGTTTACTAACTTTAATAGATTTGATTAACATCAAATGATATTTGACTATTTACAAGTAGTTATATTTTAAGAATTATTTGCATGGTTTTGACTGTTGACTCATCCTACAAAGCTAGATCTAGTGATCTAGTTAACTAAAATTATATTCAAGTGATTTTCTATTATATTTTAGCCACTCTTAGCTAAGTATCGTTTATTCTTATTTCACATTTTTAATAAAAATTTTAAGTTTATTATCCATATTTACTTATATATTTTAATAAATTTATTATCAATATGGTCCGAATACACATGTAATGCGTGATTTTATTGGTTTGATTCACTTGTAATTTAGTAAATATCAATGAATAATTTTTGAAAACAAAACATAGTGCAATAATTAATCTACATTCAGAGATTTACTTTTATATTTTAACCACCCCTGGCTAGTGTATTATATCCTTATTTTACTTTTTCAGTAGAGTTTTTTAGTTTATTATGCATATTTATCAACGTTGTTAATAAATTTATTATTGTTGATGTTGAAATAAACATTAAAATTATGATTTTATAAAAGACGGTTCTACTGCCAGCCAAAAAATTACTCTTTACACTCATTTGTTACCCAATGTAAAAATTTAAAATTTTATATTTTTCTTTATCTACCCTTTAAAATATCAAAAAGGACCCTAAACAAATTTATAAAATTTACATTTACAAACATTCTTTTCTTTTCATGCTTTCCTTCCTCTTTTTTTTTTTTTTTTTTTTTTCTTTTTACATTCTTTTTCAATCCATTATCTTTTATTGTTCTTTTCTTTCTTTTTTCTTTTCGATCCAATCTCTTCCTTCATTCATTTTCTTTCTTTCTCATCAATAGCTACGAAATAGATTAGCTAAAAAGAAAAATATATATATATATTCTTCGCGCTTGCTTGCACATATAAAATATTTTGTACAAAAATGATATTTTTAAAGACCTAGATCTGATTTATTTTTTTATTGGATGGAAATATATATATATTATTTTTGATCAAGATATGTTTATTTCGAATATCTTATTTATCTAACCCTATATCAAATACAAAACAAAGGAAAAATAATAATAATAAAGAAAAAACACATACAAAACTTTATCAACCACATTTATTTAATTCACATGCACTTTGGATTTTCATTAATTTAATATATCTTGAATTTAGGTTAATAGAAAAAAAAAAATGTCTATAAAGATAGTTGAACAACAAGATAAGCTAAAAAATAAAAATAAAAAAATCGAAAGTAATTTTATTTTTATTTTTTTAAATTATCATGTCCCTATAAATAATTTTATGTACAGATATTTTTATAATAAAAATTTATATAAAAAAATGGATGTGAGAAACAATTTCTTGGGCAGCAATAGCCTCAGCCTTTCATAAATTTGGACTCATTATATTGAATGGGTATCAATGAATAATTGTGGAAAGTAAAAAGCTTTTCAACAATTAGTTTAGATGTTACACGTGAATTGTGTTTGTGATGGGTAGTTAGCTAAAAACTCATTATAGTTATTTCAATTTTTATCTTTTCAAACCTCTCAATCATTTATTTCTTTTTTTTTTTTTAAAAAAAAAAAAACCCTCTCAATCATTAAAATAGTTAAATTAAAATCTAACAAAATTTCATTATCTTAAATGGTTACAAATTCTGCATAATTTCATGACTCATGACCCTTAAAAGCAAATTACATTTGGTGGGGTTCAATTTTAGTGGATGAGATAGATAAACAAATGGCCGTCATTATCTTAATCCTAATCAACAGTGATGGCTATTACAAATGGCCTTCTCTTAATGATGATGTTAATTAATCCACTGTTATCTCATAGAGCTGCAGCCCCACTGCGCTCGATTTTGTGCCGATAGTTACGGAATCTTGCTGTTTTAAAATAGTATCATCTGCTGATCTCCTTGTTTGATTCTTAATTCATTGGGTAACTATAATTCTTGCACAGGGAATTTTTAATCTATTATTTATTATCAACAAAATATACAATTACACTGCTAAATTTGGGAATATTAAAAATTTTGGAATATTAAAAATCTTCAACTTTTTTGTAACTTTTTTCTAAAAAAGTTGGGTTACTTTGCATGGACCTAGTTAATTTAGTTTGTTATTCTTTATCCATTAACGCATAAAATTTGGTTTCAATCAAAAAGATTGTTAATTAACTAAGGATTCTTTTCCAACTGTGTTTATATAATAATTAGTTCAATTTTCATATCTATTTTCAGCCTGTCGTTAAAATTTTGAAAAAAATTACAGAAATAACCATTCTTTTATATTGAAGTTGAGAAGCAACATTTTTTTTTTTCAGATTTCCTATTCTTATCAAATGTTTTTTTGTCTAAAACAATGTTTCTTGTAAGATTTTAAAAAAAGAGTTAGTGTTCAACTTGAACTTAAAAAAAAAAAATTATTTATAAAAAAAATAAAAATAAAAAAACCCAAAATTTTGGGTTGGATGTCAAAAAAAAAAAAAAAAGAAAATTTGGGTTGGTGCAGAGTCAATCTTGTCAATTTAATGCGTTTTGTCATTCTGTCTTTGATTGGTTTTGTGGGCCGCAGTGCAAGTGTGGGAAATAAATTGAAAAAGAGTAGGCCGATTGATGTAATTGGGCCTAGAAGTATGGGCGAGCCTCTTTTAAATTCCTTCTGAGCCTCGACTCATTGTGGGCCTTCGTGGGTGCCAAATCTGGATTTGGAAATCACCGACGAAGAAAAGGATAAGAAAAAATTGTCATTGCTCTGATTAAAAGCTATTGCATCACTGGCTTTTAGATTTTGCATTTCTCTCACTCAGTCATATCTATTTTGTTTTTATAACATAGTGTGTTGTAATTAGGTGAGTCTATCGATGACATGGTGAGCTCATAGAAGACATTCTTGTGGTTTTCTCGTATTTAACTTCTTGTGAATTATTGATATTTCACATTTTATATATAAATTCTTGCTTGGTTTCTCACTTACCAAATTGAAATGACCTATATATCGCTATAAGTTGTAAATATAGGAAGAAGCAACTAAATCACATAGTGCTCTCTTAGGACTTTTATCAACTACTCGATGGACAACTTCTAACTATGGTAAAAACATCTAAGATTTTATTTGAATGACCTCACAAATAAGAATACAATCAAGTTAAGAGAAAAATTAAATCACAACACAACACAATAGATTTTATATGGTTCACCAATATGATTACATTAACGGAGGTCATCGATTTCACTAAAACGATAATAACGAGGTTACAAGATATTATCTCTACTCACAAACTATCTTCTCCGTCTATTTCTCAATCTTTCAACTTTATAAACTCTCAAGTTTAGGGTTTTTTGTTTTCACTACTCATAGAGATGCACATCTTTCTTCCAAAAAACTCTCTCTTAATAACACAATATGTATTAAAAGACTTTTCAAATTTACAACAAATCCCACCCAAACCAGAAATTGCAAACTGATCACAATACTATCGTATATGTAATTACTTTAAGACATATATCAACAAGTTTTGTCTTGTCGAAAAGAAACTTTAACCTTTAGAAATTATTGGATAACATTCGTGTTTATAACACCTTCACCTTGACGAGAAATCTCCTATCTCAATATATCTCAAGTGGTGAGGTAACCAATTAAATTCAACGAGGGCAAATGTATAACAAACTCAAGCAATTTGTCTTTTGTAATCAATCTGGCGAGCGTATATCAGATGTGTTTTTATTGGTGTGAACCTTTTCAATGAAAACATACATCAATAGTAAAAGCATGGGTGGTTGAATATGCGTCAAATCAATCATATGTCTCTCAAGTCTCGGCAGCATTCATGCCCACCTTGACGGATTCGGGTCCATGAGTCCCTTGTCCTGTCGTCCACGTGATTAATTTCTTGCATGATAAATAAATAAACACATTCTAGTGTCGATATATTTAAGATCAGACAATGTAATAGACCTAATATTTCCTTGCAAGACGATGAGAAGATCAAATGTTAAGAAAATAAGGGTAATTGTCAAATAATTTCTCGACTTTTTTTTCTTTATATTTCAAGGGGTTCGCTTGAATTTCATGCTAAACTAGTCTTTAATTTGCTTTTTCAAGACCAATTTAACCACTATGTTTTTGGAAAAATATTGAAAATGAAGTCTTTCACTGTTAGCATCCGTTAAGAGGCTATTAGTTTAATTGTGTTTAACTTGTATAAAATTAAAGGTTAAAATAAATTTTAAAATTAATTAAATGAAATAATATTTCTAAATATAAAAATTTAAAAAGAAAAATAGTTTGGCATTAGATTTCTTCCACATAAAGAAGATCAATCTCGACATTAAAATCAGATAAAAACACAATTTTTGTTATTAATTTAAAAATCTTTGAAGTTCGTTTCTTAATTGATTAAATCCATTTTTGAATAAAAGTTGGCCATACCCAGATGAGAAAATCCACTTATGAAATAGAAATCAGGATTCAAGGATGGTCCTTTCTTTGCTATGGTTGTTTATTATTCCAAATTTTATGGTAGCAGAATAATGTGGTTTCTTCGCATGGACTATGACATATGACGAGAGATGCTAATGGAATTTTTGGAAAATGGAAAATTATTGTAGACGAAACACACCATTTTGTGGCCAAGAGTGCATGCCAAAGTGCAGAGCTGGAAAATATCCATAAAAATAATTGGAGTCATCATAGCGGTACTATTACACGCAACAAAATTGTACGGATTGTTGTGGGCCTTGTGGCCTGCAAACACCCAACTCTCACTACAGAGCAAAATGCATAAAAACCCCTCGAAGTAAGATTTTAAACATGCAAAAACAAAGTTTGAATTTTATAACATAATAGCTCCAACTTAACAGTCAACGGTAGTTACAATCAATAGAGTGAAGGGTATTTCGATCTATTTATAGAGAAAAAATAATAATTTTTTTTCTTCTCTTTCCTTCTCATCACTCTTTCTCTCTAAAAAAACTGGGTTCATCATTCTCAGTTCATCAACTAAGTTCTTCAAAATCATTTCTCATCCTCTCGCAAATCACTTAGTTAATTTTTCCCCCATCAAAACCCCATCTTCAAATCATTTCCTGTCGCTATTATCGTCTCCTTCTCTCGACTCAACCACTAATACCGACTCAACTCGTCAGCTATGCAAACCTCTCATCAATACCCCATCTTCAAATCTTTCCTCATCTCCATCTCTATCTCTCTCTCTCTCAACTTAACCTCCATCTCTTTCTTTTCGATCTCTCTCTTTCTCTCATTTGGGTTCCAATCCACCATCTGAGATGAACCCAGATGATGTTAATTAACATCATTTGGGTTCGTCCCAGATAATGTGTCGTCTCAAAGGTGATGGAAACGATTGAAACCCTTGGGTCTCCTTTGTCGGAGGCACATGGTCCGGCATCCGGCAAAAGAGATCAAAGGGTCTTCGTCAATTTCATTTTTTTTTTTTTTAGATACGATTTAAATTGAGGGAGAAACAAAGCAGCTGGAGTTGCAAGATGGCGATGGAGACAATGCCCTTCTCTCTCTCTCTCTCCTCTTCTTTTTCCTCCCTAGGTATTTTTAGGTACACCTAGAAGCCCATAAATTTGGGTTTTATTTTTTAGGTTTGATTGAAGATGATGTTTGGAGTTTTTGCAGATGATGTGTTTGAAGATGATGTTTGGGGTTTTTGGTTTAGATGTGTTTGAAGATGATGTCTAGATGGGTTTGCAGTGGGTGGGTGTTTGGGGTTGATGTAGTGGATGATTGATTGATGATGTTCTTGGGTCTTTACAGATGATTGATTATGTGTGTGGGTTTTTGCAGATTGATGTCTAGATGAGTTTTTATATATTGTTATTGCAGGTGGTGGTGATGTATAAAGGAGGGGATGCGAGGAGTAGGAAAGAAGAGGAAATGGTGAAGAATCTGTTTGATACTTTGTGTTGTTTGGTTTTGCCATTGGAGAATAAGGAGAAGTTTTTGGGCTACGGAGATGAAGGTCTCGATTTTTAGGTTTAAAGATGAAGATCAAGAGAATAATGTGGGTGAACAGATGAACTGAATTTTTTTTCCAATTTATTATTTTTTTGTAAGTGTTTTTCTTTATTTTGGAGGTGAAGATCTAAAGAGGGTGAAAAGATAAACTGAAAAATTTGTTTTCAAAATTTAAATTTTTTTTATTAAATTAATTTTTATTATTTTAATTTTAAAAGAAAATAAAATTAATTTAAAAATTTAGGGTATTCTCGTCTTTGCACTCCAAACTAAAGTTGACGATAAGATTTAAGACCTTTTGACCGTTAAGTTGAGGCTATTTTGTTATAAAACTCAAACTTTGTTTTTGCGTGTTTAAAGCCTTACCTCAGGGGGGGTTTTGTGTTTTTTGCTCCACACCATAATAAAACCTTCATTTTTTTTTTCAAAAAAAGAACCTTTAATTTTATTTTATTTTTTTTTAAATCTACTCTTGTTTTTAAATTTTGGAGAACAAAATGGACAAAACAAGTTTAAAAAAAAAAAAAAATGGACAGGACAAAAGGTCTTCGATGAAGATTGGAACCTAATGTGCTGTGTAAATGAATGGAGGGTCTGCGAGAGTGATCTGTGTAATTTTTGTAATGATGATCTCCGTGTCCATTTTTCCTGTTCGAATAATTATTTTTTTGATATTACTGCTATAATTTTACAACTATCAAAACCTTATGAATATAAAACTCTTACGGAATAGTGAAGATCTTTACTTCCGAATAAATAGAAGAAAGTAACTCACATATAATGAGAAACTGCCCCGATACTAATGAAACTATTTAAAAAATTACTCACACTTATGGATTATTTGCAAAATTATTCACTTTTATAGGTAATGACACTCGAACCCAATTCTCAGCGTGAAATATGCAAAACTAGATGGGAGTGATAATATTGTGCCACTTCACTTAAGAATATGTTTGAATAAATTTTAAGGTAATTAATCAAGTACAGAATTTGAGATTTTATTTCACTTCAATTTTCTTTACACATTTTGCATGTTGTAATTGACATAAGTTTTTCCCTCACTTTTTTAAAGTATGTACTTAACATTGATTGTGTAAAAACTAATCTTATTCAAACCATTGATTAAGTGTAATGATTATTTATTATAAGATTACTTGTTTATGAAGGAAAAGATAAAAGCAACAACAATCTAACTATCCATGAATTCTAATACTTATGATTTTGCAAGTTTTGCATGTCATGATTCATATAAGCTTTCTTCTCGGTTTTTTAAGACATATGATTGGTTGTTGATAAAAGTAATTGATTGTTGATAAATTAAATGTGAAAAACAATCATATTCTAATTATGCATTGATTGAAATGTGTTATGCATTATGAGACTACTTATTGATAAAGTAAACATATCATATCTCAATGATTCATTAATTGTAATATTTATGTAGTAAGTTTTGTATGTTATAATTCACTTAAGTTTTTTCCCACTTTTTTAAAACATATGGTTGATTGTTAATAGAGTAAAAATGAAAAACAATCATATTCTAGCCGTTATTTGATTTGAATGCATATGTATTATAAGATTAATTAAAATGAAGAAAAAACTAGGTAATTATGAAATAATCCAAATTTGTAATGATTCACTAGGAGGTGAACTCCCCATCTTAAATTAAGGGCAAAGTACTTTGACATTCCTAAGGTTTGGCTTAATTATAGCTAGATGGAAGTAAATTGTTTTTATACATTGCCACCCCTTTTATGTGATTTATTCAAGATTTCATTGATTTGACCCAAAATAATTGTTTTCAAATTCGAAGTAACCCCAAATTAATTTTTGAAAAAGTTAAAATATCCCTAAACATGAAATAAAAAAAAAAAAACTATATTTCAAAAAAATAATAATAAAAGAAAACTAAAATAAATAATCATATAACAAAATAATATGGAACATTTATCATTTACGAACTTGTAACCACCATCATGCACCAAGTGCCAAAAAATGTAAAATAAAACTAATTTTTTTAATTGAATATTACAGAAAAAAATTATATATATATATCATATATGTTTTGTTCATCATCGAGAATTGGATTTATGATATCTACAAGGAAAAGTTGAATTTAATTTAGAGTGATGGAAGATATAGATTTAGGTAAATGAAATCTTTGATTTGGGTTTAGAAGCAAAAGATGCTCAAGTGGTGGGAAAGAGCTGCTCACCTCCTCTATTTGATTTTGTGAAGGCAAGTAGGCAACAAATGTCACCTCCTTTGTTAGGTTTTGTGGAGGAGGCAAGCGCCTCATTCTCACTACAGTTTGCAAAGGGGGCTAACTACCTCCTTTGGATTATTTATCTTTTCCTTCATTTGATTGTCGTTTTATTTAAATAATTTATTTATATTTTTTATGATATTTTATTTTTATATTTTTTTAAGAAAAAATAATTTTATTTACTTCATTATTTGTGATTTATTTTTTTATGTATGCAAAGGCAGTATGGACGTTTTACAAGTCAACTATTCCTAACTTAATTTTTTCAATAGATATTAAGTCCAAAGGGTATGAGCGTAGATTAATGATATTAATCCATCTTGCTACAATAATGTGAAACATAGGGATGTGACTGTAATTCTCCCTTGATGAATTTAATTCAAGGATACAGTAAAACAAATTAGATTCTTTCAGTAAAACGTCACTTTCAATCCCTAGTGAAAACAATTTATTATTTGTTTTAATAATATCTATCGATAAAGTGGACTTTAGAAAAAAAATATCTCTGCAAAGTGGCGGCTCCGATTTTAAGTCCCTGTCCAAACATATTAATTAAAAATGAAAATATTGAAACTACTTAAAATTGATAAAAAAAAAAAAAAAATCAAGATTTATTTGATAATTTTCTAGAAAAACAAAAATAAAAACCCGGTTGAGAGATGAAATTAGGTTTTTATTAAAATGAAATATCAAAGAGAGTGCTTAACAAAATAAGGATAGAGCTTTAAACGTTTATATTGGACAGTCTCTGCTTCAATATATATATATATATATATATATATATATCACAGCCTCATAATAATGAGGTCTTTGTCTCTTTCGTTTTTAACTTTTGACTTCTGCACTAGCTTTTTTTACTATCTCGAACGCTTATATTTTAGGAAGAAAGAATATAATTAAATCCATAAATTGTAAAAAAAAAAAAACTATAGAATTAACTTTAGTTATGTTTTCGTTTATCACTTCAATTAAATAGCAGACCTAAATCTTATTTAGATCTTACTCAACTTATAAGCAACCTCGACATCGTTTGCAAAACTCTATGTTCTCTTTTTTCTACAATCCATTCATAATTTTTGTTTGTATTCATATAAAAGATAAGATTTGTGTCCAACCACATTTTTTAAGTGCTCGTGTGATCATCCATAAAAGAATGCCACGTCAATAGAAATCATTGTTCAACATTAAAGCCATGTTAATGAGTAAATAAATATACAGTTACGCATGGTGCAATGATTGTGAGTACCAATTACCAAGTCAGATGATAGCACATAAGAAAGTTTTCTGCCAATCAATTTAAGGAGTTGGATACAGGTTGTGTGATAATCACGTAATTACAATTTTATTAAAAAAAATTCAATGTCCCTTTTTGAACGTAATCGAATTTTTTACATAGTTCTTAAAAAAAAAAAGAAGAAGAAAAAGAAGAAGAAGAAGTTTTTAGACGTACGGTTAAAATAATTTTCTTTAATCTATTTGTAATATTAGCTAGCTTCTGAAATTGAGAAAAATAAAAGTTTTATGTTAAAATTCTTCCTTATAAATACATGACTTAATTATATTCCCTATTAATTCAAATGATCATTTTCCTCTCCATTCACTCTAATGTTGAGGTAAAGCCTTATTATACACATTTTACAAATATGAGGTAGTTTTTTCCTATTATGAAAATAAATATTTTATGATTATAGGAACAAAAATTCAAACTAAATGAATAACAATTAATTTTGACACGCAGATTCCAACAAATTAATGTTTTTTTCTTTTTCAATATTTTACAAATAAAATGTCAACTTTTAATAAAAAGTATATTAAATTTTAATAAATAATATTATACAAATATATTATCAGTTTAATATCAACTTTCAATAAAAAATTTATATAAGTTTAAATAATAATTGATCTTCATATATAAATTTCGATAGATTTTTAATATGTTTAGATTAACTACCTGTTTTGTACATATACAAAATTTGTACGGTTAGTTTGTTCTAACTTATCATACAAGCTATATATATAATTTATTTTCTTAAAAATATGTGCGCATGAAATTTGAAAAATGACGATGGTGATAGTGCAAAGTAATCGAACCTCTCATGTCAGCCAACTTGGCAACCTGAGTGGCTCCAGCCCAGTTTGAATTGAATTCTTGGTCAGCCGGTCCAACAAAAACCAGCCAGCAAAACCAGTGGACAGAATCACCTTTCCCTTCTTCTTCAGAGTCGATGACAATGGACGTGTGCAACAAATTAAAATGGTCAAATTATTGTAGCTAGCGACCAATATAATTCTACTAGAAGCGCATCATATATTGCCTCGTGATCAAACTTTTTGGTTTTCGTTTTAGTTTTCCTTTTTTGATTAATTTATTTACATAATGTACCACAAGATGCTTTCTTTTTTCTGGGTTACGTTCCCCCTAGCTCTTCATTTTCACCATTCTTGTATTTACAAAAAATTCTGATTCTCTCACTCACTACTTACAACGAATCATATCGCTTTTTCGAACCCAAAAAGCCGCTCACAAATTCCAATATCTCTCGCTCACAGAATCCACGACTTTGACCTTTGATTATATTATAATACAAACAATGGACAGCTCTCAATTTAACTCGATGATGCATTGGTACAAAATATATTAATATGATATTGATGTACATAACGTAATGCAGATGACCTCAATTGCAACTGAAACACACGCGCGGTGAATATTATTGCCATCATCCGTGACATTTGCTTTTTGAAAACTCGCTTTCTCTTCTTTCTTTCTCTTAATTATTATAAATTTTGAGTCATAAAAGTGACAGCATAAAGAAGCGCTGCTAGTTCCAAGCTGAGATCAAAAGCCATCGCCTTGACTTGGCCCAGATACATTGGACTTTAATTAACGTCACAGTTGATAATCATTCTGGAAACTTCTAATTAACAAGTGTGAACGCTTATAACCCACATGATTCTCCTCGTGGGTTAAATGTGGGCCCTCAGATCTGCCAAATTGGATGCTTTTTTCACGCACATATATATTTGCTACTTCCAAGCTCATGAGCCATGCAACAACCAACCACAATAAAAACAAATAACAAAACACAACACAAAGCAAACACTCACCATGGAGCATGACCCTAGAGGACAGGTCAAGGAAGGAGGAGAGGTCAAGTACCGCGGCGTAAGGCGGAGGCCATGGGGGAAGTTTGCCGCGGAGATACGTGATTCGAATAGGCACGGCGAGCGAGTGTGGCTCGGGACATTTAACACGGCTGAGGAAGCTGCTCGAGCCTATGATAGAGCTGCTTATTCAATGAGGGGCAGCTTGGCTATTCTTAATTTTCCTCATGAATACCCTATGTCTGGTTCTCATGGTACCTCTTCAGCTTCTTCCTCTTCTTCTTCATCAATGCAACGAAATGCCGATCAGGGCTCAAGCTCAGGTGGACAAGGAAGGCAAGTTTTTGAGTTTGAGTATTTTGATGATAAGTTGCTCGAGGAACTTCTGGAGCAAGGAGAGAAGAAGAACAAGAATGGTTAAAGCTAGGTATGATCATGCCATGCATGGAAAAATCTATTTTTCAACTAATATTATATATAAGTTCAAGCTTCCAAAATGTTCAAATGTGTATAGCTGCGGTGGGAAGCATCATTATCGAATTTAGAAATAATTTTTCAAATTTCGCCATGCAAAAAATACTAAAAACATGGCCAACCTTATCTTAATTTTCACTCCCAAAGCCATCATATGTAAAATAATTAACATATTTAAGTTACTTGTACTGCTAGTTTTTCAACTTTGAAATGTCTGAATTGGATGTAGTCATCTTTGATTAGATGATGACTAGAGACAGGGGAGGGCCGACCCCCAGTTGTGTAGGCCAACACTGATTTAAGTAAATAATAAAACCATGCTTGGGACGTTTCAGTGTGCATGTTTGCTAAATTTTCCATGTAATGGCACATCACTTGCATGCACAGTTTCGCAAAAGCAGTTATTGAGAAGCAGCTTTGTGTTTTATCGTTAGCTTGTAATTAAATACTACGACATATTCCAAAAAATTAAATACTACAGCACATCATATATGGAAATGATTAAGAATTTGAATGAGAGTGGATGTTGGTTAGTCGAAATTCTATTTTAATTCTTCTTTTAAGAAAATCCATGTATGTTGATTGACTCTGTTTTGGAATTTCTACAGAGCCATATATATATATATATATATATATATATATAAGGCTGTCCTATGTTTTGTCGTGGCTTCCAATTCCTTCGATCTGACAGATTTTGATGCGACTGTAGCAGCCACATAAAAGGAGAAGAATCGAGAAGAGATAGCACCCGAAGTTTGAAGAAAGTCCTACTTTTTGTTTGATTGATGATAGCTAGACTGATGGCAATTCCATGCAAGGACTCTCCAACCAAAACGGAAGCAACTAAATCAGAGAATCAGTTAACATTAAACTAAAACCAACTACAATAATTATGAAGACAGATTTTGTTTCTGTTTAACAGTACTAAAAAAATGGAGACTTGTTTTATTAGCATTAAAAAACTTAAATGACTATTTATAGATTTTAATGATAAAATGACCTTTATTTTAAAAATTTGAAAGACCATGGAAACAATCACCACTTTTAGTTCATGAAGATGTCGAATTTGACGCTTTGGCAAACTCTGTTTGTTTTTATGAACAAACGACGGTTCAATTGGGGTTGAATTGGTTTGATTATGTTTGATAGAAAAACAAAGAGTCATTAGCGGGCTAGAGTTTCAAAGAGTGAACTGAGTTCAAGTTCATTATTTATTCTTCGAATTCGTGTTCATCATCTTCCCGAAGATGAAGAAGAAAGATGAAGGGTATTTTTCTTTGGTCAATAAAAATATCTTGAAGCTTAATTTTTGATGAAGAAAATGACAGCTCTTTAATGAAGGAGAAAACGACGGAGCTTAGTTGCAAGTCGGTTGGAAATCGGAGTTGCAATAGAAATGGAGAAGATGACAAATTAAAACCTTATTTATTTATTTTAAATGAAGGATATTATTGTCTTTTTAACTAGATAGGTATTAATAAAACTCAAGTTAGGTATTTGATACTAGTCAAATAAGTATTCAGTTTTTTTATACTAGTTTGTATGGTTTTCACAATTATGAAATGGAATTGATTGTGAGTGGATTCTTTCATTGGACATGCATGAACATAATTTTGTAAATTATTTCAAAACTGATGTATTTATTTGATATATATTTCCATATATTGCCAAACGGAACTGAAATCATTCTTAATAGTTTTTTTTTTTTTTTTTTTTAAAAAAAGGAGGATGGTGGGTTTACTATGATGGAAAACATTCAAATAGTGATTTCAAGTACTAATTTAGATGGAATATGGAAGATGAAAATATTAGGTGATAAAAATCAACTACACATTTAACATCAAATTATAACATGTTATCCTGGCATATTTCTCATAAATAGTTTAGTTAGTTAGTTAGAGCAAAACGCAAGTAAGTTGTTTAGATATTATCATTTAACCAACCTAATTTGGCATTGGTGAATGGGGTTAGGTGAAGCTGTACGGTGGTTGGGTGGAGTGCAGACAAAAATGAACACTGTATATTCACTTAATTGCTAGCTTAGGGGGCAACCAGATTTTTTTTTTTTTTTTTGAGAAAAGCGCAACCAGATCTCCGATTCCTACATATTTGGACCATTTTTCTCCCTCTCTCACTCGCACTGGTATGTTTGATTATTATCGTGAAGAATGTCAACAAATTTTCTTTTATTTTTAAATTTTGAACCATTACAAATTTAGGAGTTAAAGAAGGGAGACATAATTTAAATTTATTATTTTATTGAGTTGGTGCAAGAAACTTACCCTTGAGCTCATCTCAACTTTCATTGTTAATAGGTTTTATTAATAATACAAAGTTTAGATATAATTAGTGTTGTAGATCTTGGCCAACTCGATCGAGTTCTCTCGATTACTCCCGGATAGGCAAAACCCTAAATCAGGGGTTCTGCTAGCCTCCCACGAGTACTCGCCATACTCCACCAACTAGGGCTGTTAGGAGTGTCTTAGGTAAGCTTAAGTTGTGAACCAATCATTGAATCCAGCTAGCTTGATTCGCTAATCATGGAGTGGCAAGTGGAGTCAAGTTAGGTAGGAAATGACCAATCAAATACTGCCAACTATGTAAAGGTACTATGGTTTTCAAGTTGCTGTATATATATTGAGAAACAGAGTTGTGATGTAACTTAGATTACGAGCAATATAAACAGAGAACTTACCAGTCATTTTCTCTGACTTCTTGAGATCTGGAGCATCAATCACAAGGGCGGAGTCTTTTTTTTTTTTTTTTATAAAAAAAAAGGAGCATTAAAATAGTGTTATTTTGGTGTCTCCAAAACGATGTCGTTATAGTGGTCAGAAAATTAAAAATTAAGTATTTTCTCATCACCATCTAGAACCAAAATCCTCACCAACAGCTGCCACTTTCAACAAAATCACCCAGAACTGCCCTCAACACCCTCTGACTCATTGCCAAACAGCTGCCACCTTCAAGACCAAAATCATCTACACCATCCAAAAAAAAAAAAAAGAGAAAAGATAAAAAATCAAGATCCGCCACCCATCTCCAATCTCTACTCGAACCTAACACCAACTGGTCGAACCATACCTCTCTCAGCTTCAATCCTGCTCTCTCTCCCGACCTATCTCTTTCTCTCTCTGTCCCTCGCACTAGCCTCATTTTTCCATGTGGTTTTTCAGGTTCGAAATGACTGAGAGAAAAGAGAGATTTTATATCAACACCTTAAAACTGAACCGTTCTTCAAATTTTCCTGAACAAAACTACCCTTCATTGTTTCCCTTTATTTCCAAAAAAATCAGTGGCTTTTTACAATTTAGTCCAAACTAATTATGATTTAATCCAATCAAATTTTGTTTTCACCGTTACATGTATAAAATATCAACTTAATCATTTTTTTTTTAAATTTAGATCTAGCCCTTTTCTTTATGATATTTATAGTTTTTTTTAATATCTTTTTTTATAAATTTAACTAAATTTGACCGTCAGTCAACAGTTTGATCATTGATCAATAGTCAAACTGAATACTTATCGAGTATCTAAGTACTCGCTATTCACGTACGGGGTCATTGATCGAATAGCGAATAGCAAGTTCTGAAACATTGGTTTACACATGAATAATTTATTAGTTCATGACAATTTTCTCCTTTATTCGCAAACTAAATGATACTAAAAACACACATTTTCATAATTTGATATTAGTTTCAAAACTCATATTAATTTTAGTGTTATATAAAAGAAGTACTTTAATCCATAGTCTGCAACAACTATTATTTGTAAACATTGTAATTCAGACATAACATTGGTAGCCACTAATTGGAGTACTTACTCAATTAAAGTTGAATGAGTATCTGTATGATTATATATATCAGGAGGAGGCCCAATTCAAACTACCAGAAAAGCAGACCTTATTATATGCATTCTCACGGAGACGGAAGCCGGCATCCAAATTTTGAACACATATATAAATTTCAACAAATAATGTAGTAACTCGGTCATTTCCTTTAGTCGATAATACTAGAAATTAATTAAACAATAAATCACCTGTTATTTCACCACAGAAGTTTCCTATATAGAAGTTGTTACGTAGAATAAAATCAAAATTACAATTTCAGACAATTTTTTTTTAATTACAATTAAAAAAAAAAAAAACTAAAATCTCTCCTCATTCTTCTATAAGTAAAATTTGATTCTAAGACCTCTCAAAAATTAACCAAAAAAAAAAAAAAAAAATCTTACTGACTTTGCACTACTAAAAAGGTAAAAAACAATAATTAATGAGACAACATTCACAAGTCACAACCTCTTGTAAATTTCCATCGATTTAGTATAAATTCATCTTTTATGCATTGAATATTAATGAATTAAAACAGTCTTCACAATAAAAATAGCTTATTATATTCAACCTAAGAGAAACTAACTAATTTAATTAACTAATCACTGAAAATAGCTAAATCAGAAGGATTTTCAGGATCCTATAGTTATTCTTAATTATGTTGATCTAGCTTCCTAAGTATATATAGCACTGCAGCTGCAAACACACTGAAAGAAGGATAGCGAATAAAACTCATAAAATCTTAGAAATCCACAGAGAAAAGAAAATGTTAATGATGAAATAAGTGAAACGAATCAAACGCAATAGTAGACAAATTAGCTAAAAATTAATCAGCATTATCTATGTAATTCCAACTCCTTAAGATTTTGAAAAAACCAAAAAAGGAGAACACAAAAACCCCATACCAAAATTGAATGCATAAAACATTTATAAAGTAAGAATTATACTTCATTAAACATACTAATAGTCTAATAAATCAATTCGAAACACTACTCTTGCATTATTGATACTAGATCTTCTACAATAGTCTATTATCTTATCTTAAAACAGTACTATTAGTCCAATAAATCAATTCGAAACACTACCCTTGTATTATTGATACTATATCTTCTACAATAGTCTATTATCTTATCTTAACCAAAAAGCATATATCTGTAACACTGATCAATCATGTCTAACTTTCTTTAGCAATTTGCAGTGGAGACTAATGAAAGGAGATTGGGAATATCTATCTCCTGATCAAGATAATACTTAATATTGGATGCCTTGATAATCAAGAATCCTCTTCTTTTTCTGCCTTTCTCTTTAAGATTTCTGGACATTACAATCTTCAAAGTATATTTTGACATAGATAGAACTTTCCATATTTGTTATTAGGTTTTAATTTCTTTATACATCCCTAAAACACCTACAAAAGATATCACCATCACCATCCATTTATATGAAATCAACAACAAATCCAATCTTTATTCTTGTCTCAGGGTTCTAGAATTAGCTTTTTTCCAAAAAAAAAATGAAAGTGTCTTTAATTGAGCGCCTAAACTAATCAGAAGTAAATTAGGTTAATAAATAAGAAGGTCTCAATCAATTTCAATACTGTTGTCTTAACCAGGTTTCTGCGGCAACATAACAAGAATTTATCTGCATTAATTCTACTCAATTCACCAGCCATTAGTAGCCTTTGATTTGCATCATTCTCTCCATGAGGAGATCCTATCATTAGTAACTGAAATAAGTTATGAAAACGTAATAGATAGACTTTTCTCTCAACCCGCAATCTTGCAAACATTAGCCTGGTTAACGCGCATGATCTTGAGAGTCAAGTTAGAATTTTATTTTTTGATAATTCAAATGTCATATGTTGAAAGCGTTTTTCTTATTTACTCTACTTTATTTTTGTTTTGAAAGAGCAAAATTCTCAACTATAAGTCTATAAATAGGTCAGCAACTTAAATTAAGCACGTTTACAACTTAAAACTTGTCCCAATTCAATGCAAGTAAAAATTTTTGCATACCAAAAAAAGGAAGAAAATATAAACATATCAAAGTGATCGCTTTAGCATTCCTCTCCAACAATTGAACAGAAAAAAAGTCACCACCATTGTTTAGATAAACTACATTTAAAGGTAATTCTATAAGAAACTCAGATCTTTGATTAAAGCAAGCAACAGTACAAACCATTAAATAAAAACTCAACCTTTCTTTCGTTTCTTCTTCTCTTCTTCTGATTCAAGAAGCTCATCCAACACCGTATCATCCAAGTACTCAAACTCGAAAACTTGTTTTTGTTGCCCACTTGACGATGAACCTCCCTTCTCGAAACTCCTACTACTAGGATTGAAATTCGAAGAGGACGACGAAGAAGATGAAGTAGTAGAAGAAGAAGAGAATGACATAGATGAAAAAGGACGATGAAAAGGAGTCCCCATCACTTGAGAATAATACTCATTAGGGAAATTAAGGATGGCAAGATGACCTCTCAAGTTAAAAGCGGCGCGATCATAAGCCCGAGCAGCGTCCTCAGCCGTGTCAAATGTCCCTAACCACAAACGAGCACCCTGCCTTGAAGGGTCACGAATCTCTGCTGCAAATTTCCCCCAAGGCCTTCTTCGAACTCCTCGATAACGTACGTCTTCTCTTCTCTTCTCTTCCTTCTCTTGCCCATCTTTTCCCTTGTGTGGTTCCTCCATGCTAGCTTCCTTCTGTTTTTGTTATTTGTTTATTTATTTTTACGATCAAAATGAAAAAGAAGGCAAGTGTTAACTAATATGATGGCTTTGGTTTCTAATTTGGTTGCTCTCTTTCCAACTTATAAATGGGTGGTTTTAGGGCTAGCTGAGATGAGTCAGATCTGACGGTGGATGTGAATTCAGAAGAACGTGGATTGACCATGGCACATGAGCCAAAATATTGTTCAGTCCTTGAAGGAAAGTTCTTTCAAGCAGTATAAGATTTTGATTGTTCGACCTTTCCAATGATAATAATTCAAAAAGGGAAATGAATCGCTTTTAATATTATATTTGATAGGGCATTTCTTCTCTTTTTTACTGATAGGGAATTTTATAATATGGTTCGGATTCTTACTTTTTGGCTACGTATTGAGAATAAAATGGATTTTGTTGCTCCATATATTCAAGTCTATAGTAGCATGAATTTGCTATTTTATGCTGACTTTTGGATCTGGAAGATTTGTAAGGGAGCATCCCCAGATATCCATATCAAAATCACGCATATTATATAGGTACCCTAGAAGGAATTCATTAGGGTAAAACTATCAGAATTTTAATGGTATTATTACTATTTATTTGGTAGGCTGAGAAATATCCAAAATTTTTTAAAAAAAAATGTTGGAAGTGAGCTCTAATCTAAGTTTTAATTCATCGTTCCTATGATAATTATTATTAGTCAATTTAACTGATAAGATCTTATGCATGTTATAAAACCGTTGAATTTAATATAGATAATGCCTAAATTTTTCACTTGAAAGGGATAGGAAACGGTCAAGATTTCTCAATTGATGATCGAAGTTTAGCATGAGGTTTGGTTGATAACAAGCAAATTTCAAAAACCTATATGAGGTTTACTTTTGACAAAAGCAAACAACTTTCACAAAAATTGATAAATAACATCTCATGTCAATATTAATAGTTATTAGTTTTGACCGTTGATCATGTTTGACCAATAAAAAATCCATTACAACTTATTACAATACAAAATAAAATAATTACCAAATGTCAGTAACATAAATTAATTTTATAAAATAAATAATTTGATTACATTTTTCCTTGAAAAAACTAAAACCAATTAAAAAAAGGCATGTAATGGCTTCTTTCGGCCTTCTCCGACAAGAAAGCTAAAAGGCTGTGAAACCTTCTCCCTTATTAATTTGGGAGGCTGCTTCATGGCTTCCTCTACCAAAAAAGGAGCAGTTCTTTGCCACCTCCACCATATGAGATGAAGGAGAGTTTGCAGGCTCCTCTAAGATTTGGGAGGACGAGCCTCCTTTGGTAAAGGAGATCACCGATGATGGCCTCCTTACCAAAAAAGGCCATCTTCAATTCCATATTTTTAGAAAAAAAATTTGATGTAAATAAGTTATTTTATTTTATGATTTTTTATTATTTATTACAATGTTTTTATATTTTCTAATTTTTAATTATTAAAATATTTTTGCATATTTTATAGAATTATCCTTCTAAATCTTAATATTAACATACATTTGTTATAGGAAGAAGAGGATTTTGTACTTTTTATGAAAAGTTTATTCTGCGTGTCATAAGACAAACCTTAGAGAAGTTGTGTGTAATCTGCTCTTGAAAAAGTAAGGCCACTTTCATGTAGATGCATCAAATTCAACTATTATATTGATGAAGAGAAAGATTGAAGCACAAGAAAGAACAAAAAAAGTTCAATAACAATAGAAATAAAATAATAACCGAGTTTCATAAATATTTTAAGATATATTTTTTCTGTTTAAAATCTCATTTGGGATGTGATTACATAATTATCAAAATGCCAGATACAATTATTTGAAAGTATTTTTTATTCCTCAAATTCAAAACACACACACACACATATATATATGTGTGTATAAGTAATTTTCTTTTCAATACGTATTGATATAATAATTTCAATTTCTTAAATATCAACTGTTAAATTCATTTGTTTTCATTTACTTTGAATTGGTCAATATTTATTTATATTCAATCAATGATCCACAAATCATACACTTTAAATTTAGTGTGCATCGAAGAGGTTATATATATATATAATACTTCTATAATTAGGACGTCCTAACTTTAAAAAGTAAGGATCAATCAATCAAATTTATTCATTATATTCTCTTTCTTAAAATAAATTTTCTCTTCTATGTAATTTAAATAGAATAAGTGAATTTAATTGATTGGTCCTTACTTTTTAAAGTTAGGACGTCCTGATTATGAAAGTCATATATATATATATATACAGAACTTCTATTGTCAATATCTTCTAACTTTTTAAAGTTAGGACGAATCAATCAAATTTATCCATTACATCTTCTTTTCTAAAACAAATTATATCCTCTATTCAATTCAAATACAATAAATTACTTTGATTGATTATAAGAGACACTGACTATAGAAGTTATATATGTGTGTGTGGATGGAAAATTCAGTAAGACTTCTAAGGTTCTAAAGTTTATATTTATCAATACGTAATATTATTTCTACACTAATGAAAGAGCTAATTTTGATATGTATTATATATCTTCTACTTATTTACTTATTTTGAATAACATGACATGAACATATATGACTGTTTATTTATTTCAAATAACCGGGTATAAGAATATATAGAAGTATTTAGCCAAAATTAGGGTAATAGGTAAATGCCGGCCGTGTGTTTCTATTTCGAGGGTAAAAAGTCACGTTTGGTTGTCTGCATGGGATTGATATCGAATTTGACTACCATCTTCCTTGGTCCTTACCTCAAGTACCAGGCTAATATAAACACGTAAACAACCAGCCCGGTTGATGCCATGTTAAAATGTCTCTTAACAGTCTCATGTGTACACATATATTATTACAATTGATATAGTTTATGATCTATGCAGCTCTCTCGCGGCACCTGTAACTTGATGGTGTTAGTTTCTTCTTTTCAGAAAAGGGCAAATTACATCATCATCCCTAGTGTTTGATATAATTACACAACTTTGACGGTTTTAGGTATATATATGCAAACACTCCCTTTCATAAGTCTTGCTCGCTTATCCCTACTGTTAGAATAATTTGTTTACTTCAAACAACCAATGGTTCAACTAATGAAAAAGACTAAAATAACCTTTATTTCAACTAAAAAATATGAAAATAATGGTTTATATCATTAGTTCAACATTATCTTCATCATCTAATAATTTAAATAAAAAACTAATATATATAATACTTAAATTTACTTAAAAAAAAGAAGAAGGTACAAATCCATGTCTCCATTTTGGAGATCTTGGTTCGTCTTCTTCATGATAGATGAACCATTTAACATTACTCATCTTCCATAAAATATCCTATTTAGTAAAAATAATAATAATTATAATAATAATAAATGAATTGTGTAAAGATTTCCTCCATTTGGAGGATATTTTTTAAGGTTGCATCTCCTCCAAGAGGACATCAACAAAATTTGGTTTATCCCCCATGGAGGAGATAAACAATAAACAATTTTTTTTGAAAAAAATATTTTTTTTATCTGATTAAAAATACTATATTACCCCCAACATACAATTTTAAAGATTGATGTAACAATATTTGATTGGATAAATTTAATTTAATTAATAAATTTATTTAACATATTACAAAGAGATCAAAGTTGTTAGTTGTTATTTTGAAGGTTGGTTAACTGTTAATTAACTAACAACATAAGGTATGTGAACAAGAGTTATGCAACGCTGTGGGGATATTTACATAGATATACCTAAAACTGTCATATTTGTAATATGTCAAACATTAGGGTGTTTCTGTAATTAGCCCTATAAAATATTATTCTAATATAAATGAAATTTTAACTCAAAATTTTTTATGCAACAGTAAAAGAGTTAACCACTGTTAACTAGTATGTATTATTCAGACGAAAGTCAATTCCAATTACATTACCTAAATAATTATATTAATAAAATAATATTATAAAATATGTAGCGTATGTTTGATTTGATCTTTTACATGCTAAACAAAACTTGCGATTCATGCATAATCGGATTACATTCGACATGTAATTATAAAGCATTGTCCTTCTTTCCAATTGATTACAAATAAGAAAAAGGAAGCCACAAAAATTCCTCTATCGTGGGATATGATTATGAATGAGAATATAAAATTTTGCTTTGTCGCTAATACTTGAACATATTACTAGTTTCACCTATATCTTCTTTACTCTTGACAAATTTAAGAGTTAAGACAAATCATATAATATTTGAGGTTCGCAAAATCAACAGGTTGGCCCACGAAATTCTTTTTGGACCCATTTTGACCCTCAAGGAGAAAAGAAGACATATGCTAGATTTGGGTAAGAAGCGCAGATGCCTTGTTACCAACTGATTTAGGTCAAAAAGTTGTATTTTCAGACTTTCTTGCGACTTCACAAAAGTAATTAATTTCCGTTTTCTTAGTTTTAAATTTCATTAAACATTGCATCTCTTTAGATCCATGCATAGTCGATGCAAATTTCATTTTGTACTATAATTTGAAAAAATTTATTATTATTATTATTATTATTATTTTAAGTGATCCTAGATGTTACAATTGTATTTAGAAGTGATGCAAAAAATGAAACATGTCCAACAATTGTATTATTTGCTTCTGTTTTTCTGTGTAGAAGGAAAAGCCAAATTTAACTCAAGTATCGAAATATAATTTGATGATAGATTAGAAAAAATTTTCGTGGGTCCGTCCATAAATGTAAAACTATATCAAGCGTCATTGCTGAAGCAATTACAAGCTATATTTCAATGGTCATAAGCTCTAGCTATTATTAATATAAAAAAAAAACATGTGGTCATGCAAAATCTAACTGGTTAGATAAATATATTAATGTAGAAAAGAATGTTAAAAAGTGGACAAAAGGGAAACATATTGTAATTGGCCTGGAAAGTGATATAGAAGGACCAGGGACAAGACTCTTAATGGCAAAAAGCAATTAACCAGAATAAATTTTATTATATTTTCGTTTTTAATGGTGAAACTTTGCATCTAGACGAATAATAATTAATCGAATTGTTATTTTATTTTATATTGAATGCGTCTGTACTTCTTTTCTAATTGATTTGGATTTTGTAATGATTTTTTGTTTGGACCCGGATCGAGTATATTTTAATCACCTTTATAGTTTATAATATAATATTTGACAAATAGCTTAACTTACCATACAGCGTTTGGGCCAGGCTACAATTTGATAAGGCTTCAACTTTTCAGCGTTTTTTACTGTTAAAAGTCCAAGCCCACAAAATTATTTTTATATAACTTTTAAATTGTTGGGATCAATAATAACATATTTTCATTACACTTGAGTTAAATAAGAAATATAAATATTTTTAAAATAGATAATGTAATAAATGATTGAGATTAGTAGTCTTTAACAATTTAAAAAATTAGAACACACTGACCATAAAAATTTTATATATATTTAAGAGTGATAATGCAATGAATAACTGTGATTAGTAATCTTAACAATCTAAAAAATTAAGATACACTGACCATTATATATATACACACGAATAGATTTATTTACAAAACTGGTAACTGAATTCAATAATAAGTGTATAATTAATGGTTCATAACTCGTCTTAACTTCTATAAAATCATTGTCAAAGCAGAGTTCTCTATGTATGTGTGTGCGCTTGAGTGTAGGTGTATTTGTGTGTAAATGTGTATGTATGTACGTATAACTATTATTAATCGAGAGAGAGGTGGGAGGGGACAATTAACCATTCATTTGATCTCCTCAACAACAGTATGAATAATGGACGCCATCTCCACTAGTAATGCAGGTTGCGTACCTTGTTTTAAATTTCGTATCATTATATTAAATGAATTATATAAATGAAACAAATATTTCTTTTTATCTTTAAAATGGTATTTTAATTAGAAATAATGTATATATTTTAAGAAATTCTTAAAACTATATTTTTAAATCTTTATAGATACGATTGAGTTTTCATTATTTATCTATCTTTTTGAATATCAGGTGTTTCTGTAACTTATATATATATATATATATATAACTAATGTAAAACTAAATCTTTATCAACTAACTTTTTTGTATGAAAATTTTATGGTGTGTTTACTTGAGCGATTAAGAAATGAAAATGATGAATGAATATAATAGTCGATGTTTACTTGCTTTAAATTAATATGTAATAGAAATAAAAAATGTAGATCGCACGCAAATTTGAGGTTATGGAATGAGATTATCGTTCTCCTCACCCCACTTAGGATTTTTATTTCTATTCCCTTTTGAATATTAAAAAGTCTTTTATACCCCCATTTAAAAACAAAAAAAAAATGGAAATAAAAAAAAATGTGAGAAAAACCTATTTTATATTTATTAATGGTGTAGTAGATAACATTAACTTATTAGTAAAAAAAAAACCATTATTATTATTAAAATAGTTTAATAAGAATAATATTATTATATAAAAACACATATTTCTTGATGACAAAAAAAAAAAAATCTTAAAAAATTGCTAAAGGAATATATATTTTTAATGAATGATATTTTTGTAACTTTTAAACAATCCATTTTGATTTCAATTTAAAGTAAGCATCTCAAAAGTAATATTATTGATTTTGATTAAGATTACTCTAATTGAAGTAAACAACATATTCTGATTTCGATATATCAATATGATTTTAGATCATTTCGATTTCAAATTATTTCAATTACATGTAAGTAAATGCATCATTAGTCTTTCGACTATAAATAAATTGTAAATATGCAAACAATTTCTGAGACAAATAATCTTTCAGATTCAATTATTTTAAATCAAGGACAAAATAGGTACTTTCGACCATTTGGTCATATTTGATCATTAGTGTATTTTTGAATACTTGAAAGCCAAGTAACTGAATACATATAGATTATGTAAACAAAATGACCTTTCTAGAAACTTTGAGACCAGTTTTCAAAAAAAGAAACTTAGAGACCAAATTGTAAATCTCAAAAAAATTAATATGTTGCGTAAACAAAATGATATTTCTAGGAACTTAGAGGCCATATTGTAATAGAAATTGCAAAACAAAATCAAAATGATATTCAAAGTTTTCATCCCAATTCAATCTCTAATAACATTGAAGTCCATTAATTTTCATATAGAAAAACAAAGTTCTCGTTGGCATTAGCTTGGTTTGGGATAGAACTTTTCCTAAATATGTAACAAAGGTGGAGACTGAATCTTTTTCGAACTAGAAGTTTTGGTAAATTTAATGGAGTGATGCTATTGATAATCTATAACATCTTTTTATATCTTATTTATTATTATTATTATTATTTTTATAATTAATGCAGCCGTTATTGTAACCTTTACTAAACTTACTATACAAGACCACAAAAGTTCTAAAGACATTACATACCAGTTTTATAGAATTCACCTATATTTTTACTTCCTCATTCTCATTTAGAAACCCCAAAACATCTTATTTTCCCCAGGACTTTAAAGGTGTGCTTGATTCTAAAGTCTAAGCGAATTCTAAAGTTATACAGAATTCTTTAAAATACGAAATAAACAATAGTATATAAGCAAACTTTTATTTACTTTTAAACTTACAATTTATTTTCACTTTTTTAATTGATACTAAATCTTAAGAAATTTAAATTATATGCTAAATTTTATAAGATATAATTTAATATTAATTTCCTAGCCTAAATTAAATTTATTCATTAATGCATGTTCCTTAAAAAATTATTAAAATTAATGTTACACAAATTAAAATAAAATAGAGTGTTGTAAAAGTTTAATTAAATTTTATTTTTTAAACTGAAGTGTCTATAAAATATTAGTGTGAAAAGTGAAAAAAATTACTATGAAATAAACTGAAATATCTTTAAAATTTTACGTACTTCAAATTTTTATAATGGAATGATTTAAAAAGAAAAAAAAATGAATTGTAAAGGAAAATTCATTCTGATTTATTCTTAAACAGACTTAAAGATGACGAGAAATTGCTAATAAGTTTCCTGGCCTAATGAGGTTCTGAGATCTGGTGAATTCGAAGAAACTAACAACGGATAAGGCGGCGGGGTCATTGAGATAAATTATTAGAATTCTTCCTCCTTACTCCTTTTTTAATTTTTGGAAAGGCTCAACTGCTTTTTAAGTGCGACCAAGATTACTAGTCAAAACTTAGATTAGACCCCCACAAATATGATTAGTCTTGTCCACGAAAAGGGTAAAAAAAATGCGAAACCAAACACTAGTGGCTCCAAGTCTTTAGTACACGTGCAACATGTTAATTTATGACCTAAAATATTATGTGATCAGAAAATAAATAACATAATTAACATTTAATAAAAAAGAATTGAAAGAAAGAAAAAAAAAAAAAAGACTATCGGGCTCAAAAAAAAAAAAAAAAAAAGACAATTGTTAATTCTAAGCACCCAAAGTGTAGGGTAAAAAGAAAAACATGGTCTAACTAGATGATAAGTCATGACTCAACTTATAACTCTTTAGTTTGTGAGTTTAAATCTCACTTGCCCATTATATGGATAATTTTCTTCCCACTGTTGTGAGTGCTTCCCACTTGATATGAGTTGTTTTCTCTCACCTTCTAAGAGTACATCCTTAGACCGTGTCTTAGAGTTATAATTCAATTTATCTCAGTAGCACTCTGAGTAGAGTATTAATAAAGAAAAAGAAAGTATAGGATAAACTTTGTTTTTTTTTTTTTGTTACAAAAGAAATGTAAATTATATGTTGTTCACGATATGTCTAGTAGTTATATAAACTATCATTATTAGTTTGATATTTAATAAAAATCAAATAATAAAATATAATATAAAACAATTTATAGTAAAGTTTAGTGGGTTGGTGCAATAGCACAACCCCTTTTATCTGCTTCTTGTAAGCATGGGGCAAGGTTCGACATCCTCAAATTGCAAGCAATTTTCCCACTAATGTGGGTCGACCTCTCTCAGTCTTGGAAGCAATGTTTCGAGCTGCACCCTAAAAGATCTATATTAGCTTAGTCTTAGTAGTTGTTTAACTTAGTGTTAGAGGCTAAAAAAAAAAAAAGAATTTGTATTTATTACAATTTTATTTTTTTTTGGGGGTCATACTAGGCTGAATCTCTGTCTGGCTCCATTGTTTGGCCTCGGGGAGAAAACTGTAAACTGAAATACAATGTTCAAAAGGGTTAAAACAAAATTTTAATAAAATTCAGGGGTTAATTTTTAAGTTTTTTTAATGTATATTTTCAGCTTTTTTAAGTGGCCACCACGTCAGCCCTTTGTTCCTTCTCCGTCAATGGTATACGTGCGAGTATTTTAAACTTTTTCGTAATTATTATTTCTTTATGTATTTGTTAATAATTAAAAAATAACGTTAAGTTTTTTAAATATTTTATCTAAATTTATATTTAAATGTTATTATATATGAGTTATTAAGATCTTATTAATTATTACATCATTTTATAATTTATAAAATATTGACAATTCATATATCGCACCATCTATGTGGGAATTTGGATAAAATATTTAAAAAATATAACATTATTAGTTTAAACCATATTATAATGTAATTTATTTTGATGGGCATGTAGCCAATATTTTTCTTAGTAGTTTTTTCGTCACATCATGTAGAGAACTTTTAAAATCAGGATAAAAAGTAAATATTAATCAATCAAATTCATTCATTACATTTGAATTAAATATGAAAGAGAACTTATTTTAGGAGAGAGAATGCAATGAATGAATTTGATTGATTAGTTCTGATATTTTAAAATCAGGTATATCTGATTATAAAAGTATTAATAACATGTATACATAAATATAAGTTAAATTATTTTTATAAAAAAAAAATCTAAAAAAATTGTATTGTCTTCTAAAAGTAAAATTGATTGAGAAGGTTGTGTGGCTGTCCTAATTTAAATTACGTCCCTCTTCACATCATTATCTTATCAATTATTGGGTAGGCACATCAAGACCCCGGTTTTTTTTCTTTTCCTCCCTTTAGTATGTAACAATTTTGTATTTTAAAAATGAGTGGAAATGTAATTTGATTATAATTAGATCGATTTTTTTTTCTCTTATTTTGATTTTTTATTAGTTTGAAGTTTTTGATAAATTCTAAAATCGTGTGACTTTTGGAAACCTCTTATAAGGAAAACAATTTATAAGAATAAATATTTACTCTATACTATAATAGAATCAAATGAAATTGATCAGTTCTTTGAAATGATTAAGATTTGAGTAGGTAGAAAATAAACAAACAAGCAAACAGAAAACTGTAGGAAGCCACGAGCATTCTTTGGCCTCATTATATAGATACAATGACCCTAGAAAATGCAAAATTGCTTCATCTAGATTAATTGGAGCCAAAAGAGACACTATTCTTTTGCTCTCGCTGGCACATGTTTATAATGTGAAATGAAAAGGGTAACCCAAATAAGCAATTTAGACTAGGAAGACTGATTGACTGAACCAATGATGACACATGACCTTATTTCTTTGACTCAAATGGCCTTTGCAACTAATTACAATGAACAAATTTGATTACAATAGAGAAATACAGAGTGGAGTATCTTCAACAGACAACATTATCACATTAAAAAATAATTAAATATTTTAATTTTGATAAGCTTTGATTGACATATGTATTTATACATTTAAAGGTTCATGTACCCATTACATCGAATAAACAGTTAAGTTAGTTCCCTTTATGTGAGCATATATTCTGCATTACTAATTAAGTTTCGTTTCTATGTACCAAGAAAGTTGTTTTCATTTTTCTTTCAAATAAAAAAAAAAAAAGTTGTCTTTTTTGTTTTTCATATTTTTTAAAAAGATAATAAAAGAAATTGTCTATCAGGCATGGAAGATGACGTGGTTGAGATACATAGAAATATTTTAAAAGGAGACTCTGGCTGGCCCATAGAATTTAAAGTTACTATGCTCCAGCTATCGTGCTTTTCAACTGCTCTCTTTTAATGATCTGTGCTTTTATTGGGAAATTGCACAAACACTCTAAAATTAGATCAAATTATACCAATATGAAAAATTTTGTCATAGTTACGATAAATTACCTAAAGCTTTCAAAAATATAATACAAACACCCTCTGTCGTTAGCTAATAGTTAAAGGATTACCATTAAACCCATATGGTTAGGGGTAAAATGGTTTATTCCTGCTTTTTTTATAAAAATAAAATAAAAAATTATTTGAAAAAAAAAATTCTCAATGATCATCATCGTTGAAACTCCATCGGGGGAGATGGAGTTTGGTCTCCATCTCCATTGGAGACTAGAGATTTGGTCTCCATGGGAGATCAAACCAGATATAGTCTTCCATGAAGATCAGATCTCTAGTCTCCATCGTCCATGGAGATCTAATGGTTTCCTCCTCGTCGGTGGAGACATAAAGGTCTTCCCTATCGTAGACTAGTGTCCAATTATAGAGATTGGTTGGAGACGACAATTTTTCTCTTTTCATATTTTATTTTCATTTTTTAATTTTAAAAAAATATTTATTATGAATAAAATTGAAAATAATTAAAGTTTGACTTAGACTCTCCAAATTAAAGGGTATTTTGATTATTTTATAACTTTGACTTTGACCATTTGACACCTGATGATGCATAACTAATGGCAGAGATGTTTGAGTTACACTTTTAAAAGTTTAAAGTAATCTGGTGTAGTTATAACCAAACTTTTCATATTGGTGAAATTTTATCTAACTTTAGGGTATTTATGTAATTTTTCTTTTTATATATATATATATATATATTATTTTAGGATTACTAATTAGAACAACTTACGGTTAGAGGGTTCCATCACTATGGTAAGATCCCTATGAAATAAAAAGGTAATAAATGGTTCTGATTAAAAAAAAAAAAATTAGGACAAGGTCCATGCATGATTTGTGGACAATTAATTGAACATAATTGGAGATCCTCCTTTTTTTCTTTCTTTCTTTCTTTTTTTTTTTTTTTTTGATATTATAAGTACAATTATAATTATTGGGAGCTCCTAATATAGACTCTAAGGGACAATCTGGATTTTTGCTCCTTAATAGAATGGAGAGATCTATCCACAAAAAGTGAAAAAACTATCTACACACTGATGGAACTTAAGGAATTACCCGCACTTATGGGTGATATTGATATTTGAACATTGTCTATCTGCTTTCTAGAAAGCAAGACCTGTGCCACCCCACTTGAGAGCAATGGAGATCATAATTTAATAAAGTAATATACTTAATAGAACTATTCACTAAATATATAAATCAATTCTTAAAATATAAAATTATAACACATGAAAAGTTAACAATCCTTTTTTCGCCGTTTAAAATCTAGACAAACTTATGTAAGTTAATAATATTTTTTTGGTGGTGTTTTGAAATTAGTTGAAAAATGATATCATAAAATTCGAGTGTCTGTAACTGTAGAACGGTTAATCCAAAAATTGAATGTGAACTTTCATATTTTATTTTCTGATTCATGAATTCTTTGAAAACATCTTTTAAAAATTATCAACAGTTATTTATAAAAATCGTTAAAAGTCTACACTCTAAGAGATCGTTTATTGAACACGAAAACCATTTTGAATTCAAATCAAACCTTAAAACTGATCTACAGTAATTGTCGAAATTGTTGTAATAAAACAAAAATTCAGGGTCAACATTTGAGGCATGCCTGCTAGCTTATTTCCTTTAGAATATTCACACAACAATAAAACAATGTCACTAATGATCATTGAAATGTCATATACAAAATGACAATAATTAATGTTAGATCATATCGAAATTGAATTTGTCTCCTCCAAGCTCCAACTAAGTTTCACACTCAAAGTGATCAGCCAAATAAAATAAACTAAAATTTGTACTTGCAGTAAAAACATAACAAGAATAGTCATCGGAAACAAACAGTTGTGACAAGGTGAAAACTATAGAGATGGATCGGAGGGGTCTATCAGGCGGCTTGAATTGGACCAAAAGGTCATGGTTGGTGGAAAGGGCACGAGAGGGTGAATCGGTGGGACCCTGGTCCGATTGTTAGTCTTCAAGTTAAATGTGAATTGAGCCGAAAATCGGCCAAGTACCATGAATCTGTAGGCATCATGGCTCGCCTAACCGGTTTAGTCAAATGATATAGTGATGTGGGGGGGTTCGCTATTCTGGCTCCTTATAATCGCTTATTTGGTCTCCATAATCTTTTCCTCTATTTTCCTTTTTGTGTGAAGAGTGTGAGCTTGTTCATGGACCACAATATTTCTAGAGTGTCTCATCACTATCTCATCACGTGACCTATAGGAAAAAATATAATTAGGTTTCTATTTATTTATTTGTTTATGCAGCTCTTGTTATAAAGATAATGTAACGATGTATCCAAGGAGTTTCCTATCTTTTTTTGTTTCCAAGTTCTTTAGCTTTGATTGTTTTCTTTTTCTCTTAGAAAAATCAACACAAAGATCTTGATAGTATGTGGTTGGAATTTAAATAAAAGTTTAAATTGACATGCAAATGTAAGAAAAATACATTAATGTCTGTCCTGTATATGCATTTTAGAATTTTAAATCTGGATAATTACATTTTAATATTCATTTGGGTCTTAAATTTCCAATTGTTACCATTAATCATAGATGAGTGTTTGAAATGTTGAGATGGGTTATCTCCGCTGACAGTCACTTATTGTTTGAAAAATATATATTATTTTATTATACTAACAAAATTCATAAAATGCCATGCAACAACTAACATTAATTTGTTGATAAAAAAGAAAAGAAAATCGGATTCTTTAATTTGTCGATAATATATATTTTTTTTAATCTAGTGGCATCAGGTCAGAACACTATCAAAAATTACTGAGTTGAGACTCTAAAACACGATCCAAATTTCAATTCCCAAAAGTAGGAGAGAACTACCTACATAAAGTGGAAAAACTACCCGTATTATCGCGGGAAATACGGATTGAACTTTTGACTTGAGCAACGGTGGGAGTGCCTTAAATCATAGCAGCAACCCCGTTTGCCGCAATTTGTTGTTAAATCTGGACTAAGAAAATACTCAAAATGCCATGCAACACCTAGAATTTGTTTCCAATGACTTTTGGTGCAAGTAATAGTACACCCAATTGTATACATATACATATATATATATACACAAAGTGCTTTTATAATCAGAACTTCCCAACTTTAAAATGTCAGAGAAAACTAATCAAATCCATCTATTCTATTTGAATTAAATAGGAAATAAAATTTATTTTTAGGAAAGAGAATACAATAAATGAATTTAATTAGTTTTTCCTAATTTTTTAAAGTTACGGAGTCCTGATTATAAAAACACAATATATATATATATATATAGTCAATGACAATTGGCGTCATTGGTTTAAGCGTCAGCTGCCCCTATGCATTAGCATTGGTTGACATAGGAAGACACCAAAAAATAAGCAGCTCTCCCATCTTATGTGTGGGTTGTGCCCCGTGCCGCACCTCCCCCTCCTCCCACCACCCCCTCACCCCGGTGTGAGTCTCTTCCCTACTTTCGTGTGAACGGATGCCTCCCATATGGGGTGCATGCTACCAGTGTCCTTGTTCCCGTAAGGTTCTATAGTCCCTTGGGTTAGTCCCAATTTTAAAAGAAAATTATATTTATATATATATATATATATATATATTGTTCTTGTCTCCATGTGCGCCCATCGTCCTCTTGTAACAATAAGTAACAATTATATATATATATATATATATATAATTTAACTTTGTAAGGGCTATTGCATATGTTTCTGGAACCTATGATTGGAGAAAGGAAAAACGTGATAGAAACGTGTTCGCTGTGTTACATGCTCTGTTATCGTAACCCCAAAAGAATCACTGAACACTGCGCTAACAGCGGTGGCATGGCCCTGTGCCCTCTGTTCCCTCAACAAGAGATATGACAACAAATATTCCCCAAAATCAACAATCTGTACAGTACTCACCAAGAAAATTAGTTGATTAAAATATTGCTATATTCAACAAAATTGATCATTTAAGAATTAAGAATTTGAAAGAGATTTCTCAGCTCTTGTGTCATTTTGTGACCAGTCACCTGAAAAAAAAAAAAAATTATCTTCCCCAAAAAGGGCTTTTCCTAGAAGCTTCACATGAATGTGCATTGAAATGAATATAGAAGATACCTTAGAGAAAAATGGTCTCTATCAGAGTAAAAATTAGTATCCATTATTTTTGGAGGACTTTCAAACATGCAACCAATTGTATTATATCTCTTCTATTTTTGCTGACTGTAACGTTTCCTGAGCTTCAAGGGGGGCCTGTATCTGGACCATTTCAAGCCATCAAATTCAAATCGTGATTGATAGGCTTTATTTCTAGGATAATGATTTTTATTTTTGATTAAATCATGATCGATGGATAAACGAGGCAGATGCAATTCATTCCCATGTGTGTATGAATAGGTCAAGTCATTGTCATTTTAGGGTGTGTAGATCATTGAAGGAAAACATTACACGAGTTGGCAGCAAATTATGATTATTGCTACGCTGTTTCACATGAATCCCCATGTTCCGCAAGAGCATGTAATATATGTAGGGCATAAATATGGATTTTTTTTAATTACATTAAGTATAATTACATCAACACTTACCGCTGTCAAGATTATCTTGATAAGACTCTATAGAATGACCTGAAACACAGTATTATTTTTATCCTTCTCTCTGATAGTAAGGAAAGAGAGACCCACACTAAGTGAAAAAACTATCTCCAACTGAAGGAATTTATGAGTAATTTATCCACATATAAATTAGTTAGAAGGTAAATATCCATTTTTTTGTGACATGAATATTTAAACTCTACCATTACTTATGAAAGTGGGCTTGGTCATCATGCCAAACAACTTTGAAATAGCATATATGGAATTATCACGAGAGAATTTTACAATAGACGCTAACAGAATGATGGAAACTTGTGCGATGCATTTAAGCGCGACTTTTTACTTCATTAGGTAATTGATTGTTCTAATTGAGAGTTCGTCTTATGGAGAAAGTCTAATATCAACTATTTGAACTCTAGACTCTGTTGAAAAATGTCCTATAATCTATGACCTAGTGTTCAATGACTCGGAGATCGAAATTAATAGCCCAACATTTTACTAAATTGGACTATGAAACGAATCAAGTAGAAAATTATTGGGTAAAATGACAAATGGAGAGAAATTATTATCTATCAAGTTGATATATACTTACTTGAGTATCGGAAGGGTTATTGCCAACAACATTATTGACGCCTTTGACCATACCTTTCTTTTGACCAAGCAGCAAGATTAATTATGAAAGAAAATAAAGTACGAGGTTCTAATTGAGTGTCAAAACTAAAGATTCTTTTGGTGTATGGGATTAGATTGAATTATTTTTGAGAGATTAAAATAAAATGAATATGATTTTATTAGATTAGTATTTTGATGTGTTCAGTGCATTTAAAATTGGATTCAAAATAGAATTGTCTTTTGTTTGGTTTAGTATTGGATTACATAAAATTATTTTGTATGAATAACAAATAAAATTTTTAAATTAAGTTTGATTAGAGTATAATTTAAATTAATTTTTGAACAAAAAATGTAAATTATTTTTTAATAAGATAACTGAAATTATTAAAAGTTAATATTAAATAAAATCATATTTATTATCTAATTGATATTGAAAAATTTACTTTTAAGAATACCATTAATAAAATATATTAAATTAATTTTTAAATATAATAAATATTTTAATAATAAATTATTAGTAAAATAAATAATTGAATAAATAAGAAAATATTAAAAAAAAAAAAGATGAATATGAGAGAGGGACTAACTACTCCCATATTTCAACATGAGATTAATTTATCATACTCAAATATGATAATAAAGGATGAAGTGTTAAATTTTATCCAACCTCATCTCCTCAACAAATTTATCCTATTTTATCTTGCCAACGAATAGATCCTAATGGTTAATCTTGACTAATCTAAAAGGACATACTCAACAATAATTATCAATTTCATCAAAATCATATATCATAAGGATTTTGATTAGGGTTTAAACTGATTTTGATGTTACACTTTCATCAAACAAAAGAGATTTTGATGTTACCTTCATTTTAGTTTAAGAGATTAAAATATTAAGAAATCTCACTTTAATTAGCTGGCCAATTTTGACAACAGTAGAATTAATGAAGTTAGGCAACCATTACTCACCCGAAAACAACGGCCAGATTGGTGGGTTCATACGCTAATTATCAAATAAATGGTAAACAATATTTGATTTCACAGGAGTTTGATGTGTTATTTCAGGACAAACCGCCACGTGTAGTCCCAAGTATGAAATTAAACTAGCACCTGCTTTAGTGGAGGATTCTAATCAGATAGGCCTCGACGTAACTCTTCTTCTATCAAAATTTGTGAGATTTCAATGTGCAATGATGAGTTACTTGACTTTGCTCATCATTCATTAGAATTGAGAGGCATTTACGTGTTTCCAAAAAAGGAAGTTTTGATTCATTAGGCCACATCCATCATTTCAATGTTAGATATGTATGTGGCATTAATTTTTATTAGATACAACTGTCTTGATGATAAGTATTTAGATATAAGTTTCAAAAAGAAAAAACTAATTTAGACGTAAATTATTCACTCAAATTAATTTTGTGTGTGGAGGTCCATGTAATAGCTAAGACCTAAGATTAAATATAAATAACTTACAAATAGTTCCAAGTGACGATGAATTACAAGTTTAATTAAAGTATTTTGGTTAGCTAACATTATTTGACCTATATTCAAGGAAAATGATTAAGTGTAGATCTTGTCAATAAGGATTATACATCCATGAAAACATGTGACTTAATTCAAGATGAAACGTACAAATTATAGATAACACGACATTGTTAACACGTAATAGTATCTCATTATGTTAAAAAAAGATAATTTTTTAAATCATTTAATAAGATCGATGTAATCATAATAATATGTATATTTAAGATAGTCTTCTCGTCTCTTCCTTCTAGAGAAGTCTCTATAGAGAGAAGCATTGTGGAAGTCTGCTTTTTTTTTTTTTTCTTTTTTTTTTGGGTAGCTAAGGTCGCTTAAAGTGAGAGAAGTCGATTTTCTGCTCATTTTATTTCTCTTTTCATCTTTTTCTACTAGGCTTGGGGTTTTTAAGGGTTACATATCTGAATCCATCCCTTAAAAATCATTTTAGTTTTGTAGGATTTGATTTTTGATGCTCTATTTTTTAGTGAATATCAGTAGCCGTTTCAGCTTCCTCTGCAGATATTCCTTCTCAATCTATGCAAGTAACATGCCTTTGACATCCTCTACTCCTAGGTTCTTTGAAGCTTAATCTAGATGCAGATATAAGACTTGAGAAGAATCATTTTGGTTTTGGCATTGTATTAAGGGATCTTGATGGCTTTAGCTTGTGAAAGATAACCTTTCACCAAAAATAGGTGAACCGATTGTTTTAAGAGAAAATCTTCTTGCTTGCCATTTCCAGATCCAGGTGATAGTATTAGAACATACTTGTTATAAGGAAACTGAACTCTAGTAATTTTTGTTGGATTGATGCTTTCAAATTAGTGGATATTATCAGAGTTCTCTGTAAGTTAGTTGGATTTCAAAGTTGTAAGTCATTTTTAGGTGTAAAAATTGTTTGACATATCATCTTATCAATCCAACCTTCTCCTCTCTTGAGGATATTTATTGGCCTTTTGTGGATGTAATTTTTGTTTTCCCAACTTTAGTTGAGTGTTAGTACATGAATGTCAGCAAATTTCAAAACATATATATATATATATATATTTAATAATATGTAATATGATTTAAAAGGGCATACCATATAAATGATTGGGAAGCAAAATTAACAACATGCAACAGTATCACATTTGAAGTCTTGACGTGCCCAAGAGGGTGGGGCAGCCGCTAATATATATATGTATACATATATGTATGTATATAATGAAAGAAAGGAACATCTGATGGCGTATTAATCGTCATTGCTGTAAAACCACGTTTAACGGCAAATTAACCGCATAAATGAAGCTGATCTGTCCAGATCAGCACGGGAGAAAAATCAACATCATCCAACGTGGACGACAAGTGGGCAATGCCCGTGGCAACTATAATACGACAAAACCATGGATCGCAGTCTGATGTCATCCCAAAATGTCGTGCTGATCTGGCAGCCCATCTCTCTCTTAATTGACCCATGTGTGCATTTAACGTGCCACTTCTCCACATCTCCAACTCCAAGAAAAATAAAACTGAAAACAAAAATATATAATATATATTAATAATGATGCCATTTCATTCTCTTTCGCAATTTCTTGCATCCTTCTCATTTTATCCTTTTGTATTTATTTATTTTTTTTTAATTTACAAATAAATCCTTTTGCTGCGTATATAAGCCTCCCCTGGCTTCAAATTTGGCATGCTCAAATGACTCAAAAACAGAGTCAGAACAGAGAAGTCTAAAGAGTCTCACAAAACGCACGCACACACACATTCTAACCAAAACCAGCAACCAACGGAAATAGGGAAACAAAATGGATTCCTTCTTTTTCCACTCCCCGAATTCGATTTCCTCATCGGAGTCGTCTTTCGGGTCACCTGATTCATTCTCTTACGGGTTCTCTTCCTTCACCAACGACTCCCTCCCTTTCAACGAGAACGACTCGGAGGAAATGCTCCTGTACGGGCTGATAGCGGAGGCGAAACAAGAAGCTACTTCAGAGACGACGAGCTCGAAGAGAGTGAAGGAGGAGGAGGTGAGTTCGACGAGCGAAGAAAACCCCAGCAAGGAAAAGTCCTACAGAGGTGTGAGGAGGCGTCCATGGGGAAAGTTTGCTGCTGAGATAAGGGACTCGACGAGGCATGGGATCAGGGTATGGTTGGGGACATTTGATAGTGCAGAAGCAGCTGCTTTGGCTTATGATCAAGCTGCTTTTTCGATGAGGGGGTCTTCAGCTATACTGAACTTTCCTGTTGAGAGAGTCCAGGAGTCACTTAGAGAGATGAAGTGTAGTGGTGTGGGTTTGGAGGAGGAGGAGGGCTGCTCACCTGTGGTGGCGTTGAAGAGAAAACACTCGATGAGAAGGAAAATGGTGAGCAGGAAGAACAAAGAGAGAGACATGAGGATTGAAAATGTGGTGGTGTTGGAGGATTTAGGTGCAGATTACTTGGAAGAGTTGTTAACTAAATCTGAAACTGCTGCTAGACCCTGGTGAAAAATAATAGTCAACCACCTACTTTTTTTTTTTTTTTTCTTTTAATTTTTGTAATTTTCTTTTTATTATTGTTTTTTTTTTAATATTCTGTGTTATTTATAATGGTAGGATATTGTAGGAAGGATCATAAGTTTAAGATCTACGATTATGAAATCTTTGTTGTTTTCGAAAGCATTATATTTGCTGGGCCAACCAACGGCTTAAACCGGTAACCATCCATTTTTTAGGAGGCTATTGGCCAAATGTGTATGTATCTAGTTTGTTATTTATCTAATGCTAAAAATATGAAAGTGTTGATGAATGTTGAAGCATATCAAGTTATCAACTGAGCTGACCATTTTCATACCTTCAAACTCTCAAACACAAGATCTAGATAGGTTAGATCAATGATGAGTATTGCAGATTACGTAGATAATTTGGGTTAACGTATATATTATGTATGAATAATCAATTATATTTATTTTTATGTTTCATGACGTAATCAATTAAATAAAAGTTGTTTGCATTAAAATGCATGGAATCAGGGTTAAATTACTATTTTATACAATACACAGTTTCATTATTTATTTCGAACACAACGAGGTCATGAGTATTTTAATTATAAAATTTGAATATATTACATTTGAGGGGATTTTCGACTATATACTTTTTAATTTAGATTAAAATCGAATGGTTTTTGGTATATATTAGAGTTTTTTTTATTAAAATTTAAAATTATAATATAATTTTGATGTAAAATAAGATAATTTTTATCAAAATTTAAACTTAGATGGTTGCCTATAAAAAAGGTCTAATTGCAGAGGCATGTTTACAATTTTTCTTTGTTTTATATTTACATGAACTGGAATATCATTGTTGTTCAGTTAATTGAAATATACTTTATTTGGTTTATTAATTGTAATTACTTATGTGGAAAATGAGTGAAAATCTCCTTCGTGTTAGTAATTTTTCTTTCTTGGAAAGGTCTTTTTCCTCTTTCTTCGAAACTGGATATATAGATTTTGATTAAATTGTAAAAGGTAGCTTGTTTGAGTTTTGAAGAAGAGGCATTGGCGAGGCATTGAGAACGCTACAGTACTACACCAGCCATTTTGCAACTAATTTGTCCCAAGATATGCATTAATATAGTTATACTTGATATAAGAGATAAAAAAAACGAAAAAACTCAAACATAGACCACAATCAAACTTAAAACTATACACTTTCAACAAAAAAAAAAAAAAAAAAAGAAAAAGAAAAGAAAACTTAAAATTATACCATAATTTTTATTGGCCCAAAAAATCTAAAAAAAAGGGGTAATTTTGTGTTTGCCAATCAAGATTTACTTACGAAAAGTTTAAAACAAAGTTCTTGAAATCAAAGTAGCAATGATTTCTTGCGGAAGTGGTGTATAAAAATATATATATATATATATGAAAAATAAATCGAGCCGAAATTAGCGGACAGCAAATGCTGAAGGAAGTTTATATTTATATTTATATTTTTAATTAAGAAAATTACATAATGTTGATGACTATGTGGTTCCAGTTTCATCTTTGATAAGATGAGATCCCTACCATTAGTTCTGGAAATGATTAGACTAATATCAGCTTAATATGACTTATGTACTTTTTTTTTTTTTGAAAGAAATATGACTTATGTACTTAATTATACGAATTTAGTAACATATTCTGACTAGATTATCCGCATATCAGACCTTCTTTTTATTAAAATATAACCCACTTTCATCATTACTGTTTATTCTTTTAAATTTCATTTGGCAATTTGGCCTACTACTTGTCCTGTGGGTTTAATATTAATAAAGTATTGCCCCCTTGTTTTAGACTGAGTAAGGTAGATTTGGTTGGTTTTGAGATTTTTCACAAACTTCTCCTTAGGTATTATAATAATATATGTAAGTTTCCATGAATCTGTTGAAACTTCTTTGAAATGATGTTAAACTGTGTACAAAACCTTTTGTATAATAAATATTTTCAATAAATTTTAAAACTACTGGAGTGTTTCTGTACCTGAATTGTCTTGTTATGTGATATGAGTTAAGGATCTAATACTGTCACCTCATAATACAATTCCACAAAATGGATCAGGAGTTGGTAAACACTTATTTTTTCTTTTCCTGAAATTAGGTAAACACATGTTAAAGACCCAATTCAACTCGTCATGTGTCTTTTGAAAGTATAGAAGTTATCAAATTTATGATACTGAAAGTTTAACTTTTGATAATTAATATTAAAAATTATTTTTTATTTATATCTATGTAATATGTATTTTAAAAGTATACGTTAATATAATCCAATACAATGTAAAGATGATATGCCACTTCGTGGTGGTAGGGTAGAACAGACAACTACAACTTTTTTTTTTTTTTTTTTTTTTAAAGAAATTTTAATTAACAGTCAACAATGTTAGTTATAAGTAGAATATTAAAATATATATAATTGGTTGGTTGATAATTCTCTTAGTTGCAAGAAAAATAAGTATTCTAGTAATTCAAAAGAATCAGAACCATTCAAATTGTCACGTGATTCTTGAAGATTTATTAAAGGGGTACATCACCAGTCAAACTTCAATATAGATTAATTTATAGTCAATTCAAAGGCATTGTCCTTAGTTTCATGTGAATTTTCGCTTTTGAACTTAATAAAAAAAAAAGTGTTAATAAACTGGGTAAATCACGATTCCAACTTTTAGTGATTTTTAACACTTCATCATCGAATGTTAATTGAACTTGGTCTCCTTTTGAGAACAAATAAAAAAACCCATCATATATTATATTCTCCCTAAAATCTTCTAATAGTGAAGATTCATAGAAAAGTTCAAAAGAGAGAGAAAAAAAGATTGCTTATCAATCAGTCTCTTATCTTCAGGTATTCTGCCATTACACGCAGCTTTTGTCTTATTAATAACAAGAAACATCTTCACCGCGTACAACAAATCGAAGATCAGTAAATGTTGGATTGACGTGATTGAATCTTGGAGGGTTCAAGTGGGATTGATACAGAATTAGACTCTATGCAAATAAGTCATGAATTGATTGATATCTTTGATCAGATGCTTAATTATGGTTTATAGTATGGACTTATGATAACTGAACACGTTTGCAGAATCAATAGTATTTATTATGATAATTGTGTACGTACATTTGACAAATGAGCTTCAGTAATAATATGTTTCATTTCACATCATTAAATTTACAGGTAATAAAAAAAAATGTGTACTTCAAAAAAATTAAAAAAAAGGTGACCGTGTATCACTATATTTATTTATTTATTTTGGCCCATGTACCACGCATATTGAAGATAATTGAAGAGTACGATTAAATGGATCATAATTACATAGGCTGACGCATATTTTATCCATTTATTGGTTTATCATAACTTAAAAAACCTTTTTTGGAGTGTTTAGTTCAAGCGTGAATTATTATGGTTTATCCGATTTTTATATTTTTTATTTTTTATTTTTTTGATTGAATAGATTGGTTTATCGGATAGTTGAGATACATTAAAGTTCACAATCAGATAGTTGAATAGTATATATTCTTTAAATATAAGAACCAATCAACCACCTTAAAAAATAGTTTGACATTAAGTTTTCAAAACTTTATAATGTAAATCTCGATCAACTTAATGATGAATAGCATTTTCGATGTCAATAATAATCTGTAAAAAAAGTTTGTAGAACATGTCATGACTCGCAAGTCCAAAACTTTCTTAATATAATTGCAGACATCACCATATTACTAAAGGAAAATTGTCAAAAGGACAAGTCATACTACCGTATTGTACAGAGTCAATACTACTAAGTTAACAGGTATCACCATATTACTAAAGAAAAATTGTCAAAAGGACGGGTCATACTACCGCATTGTACAGAGTCAATACTACTAAGTTAAGAGGTTTCGATCTCGAAATTCTATGGACGACATTTTGTAAACTATTATTTACCGCATCCTATTAGCAGTGGATACATATTCCTAACAAATGAAACTGAAAATGTTAAACTTTAGATTTTTTTAAACTAATTATATATATATGTACATATTTTAAATTAATAATCTAAACTGCTGTAATTGTATGTCTAACACAGATTGTGAAAATCAACTCCAGTACTGTTGCAATTTCCCTTAATTAAGAGATAATAACAACGAAGAAAACTAGTAGAAAGGAAATGGTTTGATTCTCCTGAGAAGGAAACCGTAAAACTTTGACGTAGTTTAATTACAGGATTGTCTAAGTCTAATCATATGAACCAACAAACAAGTTCGGCAAGCCCAAGCAAGCAAAGGTTATTTTTTTAAAAAGGAATAAAGCCATTAACATGTCCCTAGTTTCTACAGTGTCCTTATCCAATAGAGTTACAAAAACTTTGCATTGCAGATCAAGTAATGGGCCACAATTTACTGGCACTGGGCCTGTATATGCCATTCATTCAGGAAAAGCCCACCTAAATTTAAGATAACAATTAACAAGGGAATCATTTTACTTTTGCTTCGAGTGAACTAGACACGACAAATAGCTCAATTGCATTAGAGGCTGCAAAAGCATTACATGCACGGATCTTTCAATTATTGTTTGTCTTCCTTTAATAGTACTTGGACTAATAAACTCATTAACATAAAAACAACACTCTAGGCCATGCAAGAACATGTGTGCTTGTTATTTACATCTGATGCATATTTTTATAAATGATAAGAAATTTTAATTTAGAAGAATCAGATACACAATGAACGAGGTTTTTTAACCAGATTTTGACACTACAAAGCCTTTTTAATAAATAATAAGGGATTTTTCTATTCAACTTCAAAACTAAAAGGTTTTGTTTTCAAAAAAACAAAAATTTAGGGGCACTTTTGCAATTCTCTCAAAATTTAATCAATCTATAGAATATTTGTTGCATAGGTTGATAGTGGCGGGACATAAATTACACGACATATGCCGCGAGCGTTAAAAATTAAATCCAAATCATGACCAATTCAATCACGTATTCACCTTATTTTCCTAGTTTAGAAAAAAATTTTCATTTTCCGGTCGCTAACAATGGTCTTTCATCTTCGTTACATTTGATGCTCTATTTGTTTTTATCGCAGGTGTTGTTGGCGTGGGACGGGAAGACAATCAATGACTAAAATCAAAACGATTACGTGTTTTTTTTAACGAGCTCGAGACTGTCTCGGCCGTCCACATCTGTAAGTGTTTTGATACTCGTTGTTGATTTGATTAAAGGTTATTTGTTCATATACGGATTGTTGATAAAGGTTGGAGAAATTAATGAGTGTTGGCCTGCAGGTTGATGTTTGTGAAAATGTCTATGTGGCCATAAATACGATCGTAACTCATAAATCACCTCACCCAATTCCAAGCCAGCTAGAACTCGAACTTGTTTTGTTTGAACATTCCAAATCTATTTTTCTAGTAGGTTTGTGGTGTATGTTCAATTCAAGACTCATCCTTATCTTTTAACGGGTTCAAATCTTTTTTTTTTTTTTTTTTTTTAATTTTATTATTTTAATTATAAAATAATACAATATAGATAGACCTTTTAGGTAGTGTCAAGTGCATGAGATTGAGATTAAAAAATATCTCAAACTCTCAAATCACATTTTTGGTGTGACCAACTTCGGAATGGAATCCCAATCCATTTCTCACTTAAATCATAATTACATGGGAATCTTGAATCTCATGCCATCCCATGTCATTCAATGGGAATGGACTTAATGAGAATGAATTTCTCTCTCTCTCTCTACCATCTCTTTTTATTCTTCTGAGTTGGGACGAACCTAGAACTATCATCTGGTTTTAGGTTCACCAAACCCAAAACCAAATGGTGTGGTTCTGGGTTCGTCGAACCCAGAACCAGATCTGTTCTGGGTCATCGAACCTAGAACCAGATGAACTCAGAACCATCTGGTTCTGGGTTTTATTTTGAGTTTTTTTTTTTTTTTTTTGTTAATATTATTATGAGTTGATGTTGTTATTATTGTGGGAGATGATGATGTTGATGAATTGGAATGATGATATTCATGAACTGTGAGTTGATGCTGTTGAAATGTAGGAGATGATATTTGGTTTTTTTTTAATAGATTTTTTTATAAAATTAATTATATATAATAAAAATTTAAATTACTTTTATTCCAATCTAATACAATTCTAACCTATACCAAACATGATATGATATAATTTTTAATTTAATCCAAAGTTTTACCAAATATGGGATGATGATTTTTCTTTCTAATCCAATCAAATCCAATTTATTTCATTCCAATCAAATCCATTTCATTCTATTCTAACCTCGTGTGCCAAATGGAGCGTTATCGTAGTGGGAGTTTGTTTTCTGGACTATGCTTGTCATTGTTCATCACTTGTAACAGGTTATAATGTTGTATACCAATAAGTCCTTGATTTGATCAATATCAAATTTAAAAGGACATATATTAAAAAGAATTCATGTGTTTCGGAATAAATTGATAATAAAAAAAATAAATTTGATGGAAGAGACAATAAAATAAGGTAAAAAGAGAAGAGAATTGATCACACATGGTATATTATTGTGTCCTACTAGGTTCGCACTCATTCACATGTTTTGCTTCTTTCCTTTCTAGTTGTATTAATACTTTAAGATATTATTATCACAAGCAAGAAATCAATGTTAACAGTAGTCTTAGCAACTCCGCCTGGCAAACCTAATTTTATCTGTACCATAATCATTTTATCTATCATATTATTCATAATTATTTAATAACAATAAATCAGTTACCATCACTTGTGTTATTTAAGGACCACGTTAATAGGTACCCATATCACTTAGTATTGATCGAGTCATTTGCAGTTGTATCTCACATTCAGTCCACATGTGTTATTTGTGTCCTTATATTAATATTCACGCCACACCACATTATCTGAGTTGTTTGTTTCCTCATCTCACGTTCACATCCCTTCTTTATTTTCAATATTTTTAAAAATTCTTACTTATCTATAGTTGGGGACTTCATACGGTATTGTCACCCATACGGTACCCTGGTGATTTTTTTTTTTTAAATTTATTATATATATTACGAGTATATACTATATAGTAATATTAAACACTTTAATTTGATTATGGTTTCTGAGATGTGGTCCGGAATTGGAGTTTCCTGAAGCGGGAGAGAAGATCCACATCACGTGATAAAATTATCCTTTAACGCAAAAACTCCAGATACAGATCGAACCATAGACATCTTAACCCATATGGGCTAAAGTCTTCATGCGTTGGCTGTGCCATCGGCACCACCAACTATCTGTGGTATCCCTGTGAGTTGTAATGCATGCGCAACACGTCAATAATATATTTGTTAATATATCAATCAATCATATCAATCACTGTTATTGAGACATATTTCTATTACTATTATTGTAAATATTATTCTACTTATCATTTTTATATTATGACTCTCAACCTATAAATAGGTTTAATATTGTATATTGAAATATATAATAAAATAAATATTATTTCTTTATATTCAATATGATATCAGAGCTTAGAGTTTAAAATAAAAAAAAAAAAAAAAATTTTTTACCACTGTCATCATCCACCACCACTCATCACCAATACATCACACACAGTCACCAGTCAAACTCATCATCCAAACCAGTCAAATACCACCCAACTCAGATCTGGCCATCACGCAATCATCATCTCGTCGCCGCTGCTATTGCTCACATCTGGTCATCACGCCGTCGCGCCATCACACCGTCCCTCGCTTTCTCTGGTATTGCATCTGTTCCATATCTGTTCCGCTGCCGGCGTAACATCACTGGTCTGCCATTCAGCATCATCAGATCACCTCATCGCCGATCGTTGTGTGCGTTTCGCGTCTGACAGTTCTGGTTTGTCGCGTCTGACACTGTTGCTCCACCGTTTATTCATCGCACACTGCACCGATCTCTCTCTTCATTTCTATATTGTACATTGAAATATACAGTGAAATAAATATTATTTCTCCATATTCAACAATATTAATATTAGGTTATCCACTTCAACAAAAACGCATATCAAGCCTGAAAGCAATGGCTTCCGGTACTCTTCTTGGTCCGCCGGTTTTGGCCGGGAAATCACTCTCCGATAAACTAGAAACTGATGAAGCCACGGTGACACCGGTGATCCACGAATCCGTGAACATGAATGTAGAAGAGGGAAAACCACCGATGAGCCTGACCGAGAACCTCTCTCCAACCTTTCTCTCCACCGGTAACCCCTGCCTGGATTTCTTCTTCCACGTGGTGCCCGACACACCGTCAGATCAACTGATCCCTAGGCTGGAGTTGTCCTGGGCTCACGACCCCTTGACCACCTTGAAATTAATCTGCAATCTGAGGGGTGTTAGGGGGACTGGGAAATCGGACAGAGAGAATTTTTACATGGCTGCGTTTTGGCTCTACAAGAAGCACCCGAAAACGCTGTCGTTGAATGCCAGGACGTTTGCTGATTTCGGGTACTTCAAGGACCTGCCCGAGATTCTTTACCGAATTCTAGAAGGCCCCCAGAAGAGGAAATTGATGAAACAAGAGCGGAAGAATGCCAAAAGAGCGAAAAAAAGAACAAGAATCAGAAGAGGAACTAGAAGGGAACGTTGAAAATATTATTGAAAAGAAAGGTGTCATTACCAAGGAAGAAGCTAGGGTGTTGAGGAAAGAACGAGAGGCTTTTCAAGCAAAAAGAGCCTTGAATAAGTATAAGTCCGATTCCAATTACAGATTGTTCTATGACAGTACTTGTGATGTGTTTGCAGATGTTTTGAAATTGGATATGGAGTATTTAAAAGCTAATGAGCTTTCCAAGATCAGCCTTGCTGCCAAATGGTGTCCTTCGATTGATTCATCTTATGATAAGGTTACTTTGACTTGTGAAGGGATTGCGAGGAGGGTTTTTCCAAGAGAGAGTGATGAAGAGTATGAGAATCTTGAGGAGGCACATTATGTTTATAGGGTCAGGGACAGGTTTGAGAAAGCAAGTTCTTGTGCCTTTGCATAAGGTTCTTCAATTGCCTGAGGTTTTCATGAGTGCTAATGAGTGGAATTCTCTGCCTTATGGTAGGGTTCCGTCTGTTGCAATGAAGAACTATAAGAAATTGTTTGAAAAGCATGACAAAGAAAAGTTTCAAGAGTATCTTGAGAAAGTGAAGAGTGGGCAGGCGAAGATTGCTGCGGGAGCATTGCTTCCTCATGAGATTGTTAAGTCGGTTAAGGTAGATGAGCTTGCGGAAGTGGGTGAGTTGCAATGGAAAAGAATGGTTGAAGATATGTCTAAGAAAGGGAGACTCAAAAATGGTTTGGCGATATGTGATGTTTCGGGTAGTATGTCAGGGATTCCAATGCAAGTGAGTGTTGCTCTTGGTATTTTGGTTTCTGAGTTGAGTGAGGATCCCTGGAAAGGGATGGTTGTAACGTTTAGTGAGCATCCACAGTTTCACTTGGTAGAGGGAGATACCCTTAAGGCCAAGTCTGAATTTGTTGAAGCTATGCATTGGGGTATGAACACAGATTTTCAGAAAGTTTTCGATACAATATTGGAAATCGCAGTGAACAACAACTTGACTGAAGATCAATTGATAGAAAGGCTATTTGTTTTCAGTGATATGGAGTTTGATTGTGCACATGTGACAGCTCAGAAGATGTTTGATTCAGACCAAGAAATGGAGGCCGAAGACATGGAGCAATCCAAAAGGGGATGGGAAACGGACTATGAATTAATTCAGAGGAAATTTAAGGAACATGGATACAACAAAGTGCCTGAGATTGTGTTCTGGAATCTGAGAAACTCCTCTGCCACGCCCGTTGTGGCTAAGCAGCCTGGGGTGGCAATGGTGAGCGGGTTTTCGAAGAATTTGATGACTTTGTTCTTGGATAAAGGTGGGATTGTGGATGCTGAGGACGTCATGGGACTGGCTCTTGCTGGTGAAGAGTACCAAAAGCTTGTTGTGTATGACTGACTGATACAATTTTGAAGAGTTCTTTAGGAAGTTTTGCCTTGAACAAAGAGTGTGCTGGTCCAGTGTCTAGTGCCCTTTAGATCTTCTGGGTTTTGGAGCTCGTTTTATGGCATGTAATAAGGCCTATGAATACAATGGTTGATCTCTTTTAATGTTTGCTTTGTTGGTCTAGATTGCTTCATGTTTCTTCATGCTGCTTACAGTAACATATTAAAGCCAAATTATGATCTTCATTTATCTGATTTGAGTTTTGAATCTGTGTTTTGAACTTGATTTTAGAAAATTGGCTTGGGATGTTATATGTGAATGGAGCGTTGATATTCGTTGTCATTTGCTGTGTCTGCTCTTTTCATAATTTGATTGGAATGGGCCTGAATCCAATTTTTTTCAATTGTACATATTATAAGCTAATCAATGGCCCATGGTATTTATTATTATTATTATTTTTTGAAAGCAAGGTCCATGTTGTTGACACCCATTTTATTTTCACACCTTATAATTGTTGAAAGAGTGACGATAGTTCCATCCTTTCAAAACGGCATTGCACCCTAAACTATTATTACACTTGATCATGTTTTTGGTTGGAACTACAATCAAATAAAATCAATAATCTCTCTTTTTTTTTGGCTAATATATGCTTATGTGAATTGAATTAGAATATAATCATCCATAAGTTTAACAGATTATTAGCATTATCCCGTCATTCAAGATTGAGTTTTCTTTATTTTCATCTCTAAATCAACAGCATAATTCATATTTGTTTTATCTCTCCTGCTACTCTCTCTTCGTTTACATCATTTGTTCTGACAAAAAAACAACTGCTAACAAATATAAGAGCATATTATCATAGTACCGATTGAAAAACAAAAATTTCTCTTTTTCCTGTTTTTTCTTAACTCTAATTACTGCTTCTTTGTAAAAGAAATGAAGTTTCGTACAGATACCACGACAATTTTTAAAAGTTTAAATGATATATGGTGAATATTCAACAAAACTAACGAGAGTTGAAGGATATATTTAATTTCCAAACATTTTTTTTTCATAAAACAAAGAGATCATAACAAATGAAAATTTTATAATGAAAAAGCCAATGGCATAATTTAAAATAATAATGATAAAAGTTGAATAAATAGTAAAATATTTGTTAGAAAATAATATTATAGAAGGGATAATTTTGATATTAATTAGGGTGTAATAACATATTATAATCATTTTAAAATTTTTAATGGGCTAAACATTCTAAAGGGGTTTCCAAATAAATTCAAATGGTGCATATATAAGCACTCTTGTCGAAACAACTTCGCTTCAGTTTCTTAATCAAGTTACCAATCTACATTAACACGATTTCCTCTTTTTTTTTTTTAAAGACTTCGTCATAAAGCTTGATTTAATTAAATCAAGAAGACGAGAAATTTGATGAATCCAATCATCAAACAACATCACAAAATTCATCATCTCCACTCAAAATTGTTGGCATACAAAGGTAAGGATGCCAAATACCAATCTCAACAGAATTTGAACCACGGAACATTGAAACAGAAGAAAAAAAATATATCATAAAAAAATTTCAGGATTTTGATAATAGAAGGCGAAGCCAATAGCCTCTAATAATTTTTATAGAAGATGTAAAATATTAAAGGGAGCGACAAAAAACCTGATTTGATATGCTCAAATTGAAAACAAACTTGAAGTAAAAATTAATACGGTGCAATTATGAAAAGGTGAGGTAGAAATAACGTGAAGGTGGACGGTGCTTAAAGTTCTTACCATTTTTTTTTTCTTGAATTTAGTTCTTACCTATAACCTTTTGTTAACTTCGATAAGTTTCAGGCCCATTACCGCATTCTCCTTAGAACTTGAAAAAATTAATTTGCACAGAACTGATGTGCCACTTCGACCTTGATATTGTGTGTCCAACTCACTGCTTAGGGTGATGCTTGCTTTTGACAGCAATTGAACTCATGCTTGAAACTGGTCGCAATAGCGGCACACTTTTTTTTCTTTTTAAAGTACTGACAATTTCATTGAAAGTATCCCAAATTTGAAAACCATAAAAATACAACCCTAAAACCAGTTAAATTTGGGGCCATCAAATATACACAATTACACTAGAAATGATCTTCATCAAATGAACTAGAAAAGAAGGCCAAATAGAATAACAAACAGTTCCCAAACATGAGAATGACAAGACAACACTAAATCCGGTCAATCATATACACTAAACACGATTAAACAAAGGCTAATAACAACTGAAATCAGTAGCACCCAAAAAAACCTATTCAGCACTTCCTCCAAAAACCATAAGGCAGCAATAAATATGGCAACCTGGAGATAAGGTACTTCGCATCAGACGAGAACACCCCTATGACAATCGGATCTTTTTCTTGAGCCTGAATAAACCACCCGTAAAGCACCATGAGACCCTTAATTGCTATGCCAAAATCCAATTGAAATACTCTACGTCCATCCCTGCTTCTGACCACTATGGAGGCATGCATCTACTGATTTTCACCAAACACCTAGAAAGTAAACAAACAACACCAAAACATAATGAGTTTTTAGAACCAGATCTAGTTAACAACAGGATCCAACTCTAAAAGCCTCAACACCGGAGAAGACTCTAAAAAACTTGGAATAGTAGCACTTAAAAGCTTATATACCGTGTAATATAATATTATATATATGCATATGTATTTTCCACCACTAGTCTTATATTTTATGTGAAATGTATTAAATAATCTTTTGGGTAGTTCTATTATTACCTAAAAATTCCTCTCCACATCCATTTTCTTACTTTATCCATCAATTAAATTTAACTTTTAAATTTATATTTTCAACATCCATTATAATTTCAAAAATAACTTTAATTAAACTCCATTTTACAATTTGGGTGCGTTTATTAATCATAAATAACGATTTAAGAAAATCTAGTTTCATTGGAAAGGAAATCAAGAAAAGAAACTTGATTCTTTGGATGGAAGGAGGGAATGAAGTTACCTTTTTTTAAGTTAACTAGATAAAATATAAAGTAGTAGATAAAGGTATTATTATCATTTTATGTTGAAATGATGGTCAAAAGTTAGAGTTAACAGAAGTCAATTGATGGTAGGAGATGTTTGTACTGTTACAATGAATATTCCTATCTAGCTGTAATTACACCTAAAATCAAGGATGTTTGTGCAATTTACCTTAGAATCATATGTAGAGATTTTCAAAGTTTTTCATTAAAAAAGTTGCCGTGACACTAATGTTTAAAAAATAAATTGTATTACAACATTTATTTTACTTTTCTAAGAAAATCTTATTCGAATGAGATTTTATTTTTTTAGATACTGTAATGATGAACCTAAGAGACAATCAAGACTAGGTTGGTAGGACCCTAATGGCATGGTTCGGATCAACGGCTCCCATATGACCAGGAGCCACCCACATCGGGATGGAATATAACTCATATACATGAAAAAAAAAATCCCACTTTTATTGGGGGAGGCTGGGTGTCAAACCCGGGTCTTGAAACCAAGGCTACGTGTGTGCTTCCACTGCATTACAAGATAATTGACTTATTCAAATGAGGTTTTATGACATACAATTGACAGAAAAGATTTAGGTTTAGAGTGGTGGTAAAAATTAGATTTAATTTGATATTAAAAAAATTAAATTTAATTTGAGGAATTTAGCAAAAATAGTCCATATACATAAGAAAATTATAAAATGTCCCTTAGAATAAATCAATTGCAAAATTAGCCCTAATTTACTAATATACCCTTCTAACATTTCCGGCCCCTTCCCTTTCATCTCATTCTACCAACAACTAACCTACCCGATGCTTAACACACAAACCTGAAGATCGTCGACCATACCTAAATCATATCGCCGATAATGTTGACATATCGGCAAACATTATACCGTCGTCGGTTATGGTGTGACCGTCAATTACGTCTATGTTTCGACAAGCAGTACATAAAGGTTTAGTTGATTTTTCAACTTCAATCTTAATAGTTACTGGTGAGAAGGTTAGTTTTATCTATTTGATATTGTTTTTATTTGTATTATTGTGTTAAATAAATAGTTTTGGTGTGTTAACTCTTGCAAATGTAATGAGGAACACTAAGCTTGGGTTTTAGGGTTTTGAAACTTATATTTTTGATTAATTGGTGAGAATTTCATCATTGCTGTGATGAATGTGTTGTGGATTTTGTCGGTTATTAACATATTCGTACTAATATGAAGTAAATGGCTAGATTTTGACAGGTTTTGTTGGTTACTACCTGTTTAATTGTATTTTCTGATGATAGATTTAACTGGGTGACGTGTATCCATATGGCTGTCTCAGGTTTTTGCAAGAGTTGTTTCTGAAACACATTCAAAACAGTGGGGAGGATAACATTGATGTGCGGGGACGGTACTAATGATGTTGGAGCTCTGAAATGTTTTTATGGTACTAATACTTTATTTCAAAATTTTTTATGATACTGTAGTGGACTGGTACTATTACCAACATTTTGCTTGTCCGTTGATCTATTCTTTAAAAAGCCACATGAATTTATAGATCTTCACTAATCAAGGATAAAAAGTTTAAGACTAATACTAAACTTCTCAAATATTATGTCCAAATTTTTGTCTAAATGATATGATATAGAAGTTATCAAGCTCCTGTAAATCATAAAATGATTAAATAATTAATAAAATTTTGACAACTGACATATTATATCATTTGGACATAGATTTGGATGTAATATTTAGGAAGTCTAACAATACTTAAAGATTAATTTTATCTTAGATGTAGTTTACTACTACATTTTGCAACATGTCACGCGATTGGACTGTTTACCTAAATCAGCTATAGTCAACTGAGTGTTAATCTGAACTGGGTGCTACCAATGCACCACTTGGACAATATCATTTCTTCATGTTGAAGCTGACACTGGCTATCTCTGGCCATTCCTTTTTGAGGCCTGTTATCTGAGTTACACTGTTGGTCAGAATGGGCACTTTTCTTAGCCAATTAGTAAATTACAGTTGTCAAGTTATTTAGGGCATACTGACATCTCCTACTATCCTTTCTTATCCGTTGCACATACTTGAACACGTTTAATTTTAGCTGTAGTAAGATTTAGGTCTTGGACAAGTCAGCATGTTATCTCATAGTCTTGATCACACCCTCTGACTGTTTTTTAGGATTATTTGTTTTGAGATCTGAAATGGAGGATTTAAATTTGTTTTAATCACAAAAATATAAAAAAGCTAATGTACTAAGATTATTAAGTAGGATTCTAATTTTTGTTCTTTACTTTTATAAGGAAGCACTAAACCATGTTAAAATGAGTTTTTCTTTTTTCTTTTGTAATTGTAACATCAAATTTAGATGTAAATTTAATTTGTTCTTTCTTAAGATTTAATATTTATTTACTTTATTATCATATATATATATTATAGATATTTTATTGGTATAGTACCATGTCCCCAACCTTAATCTTCTCATTTCGCTATTGTCATTATATGTATTTTACAAGCATGTGAGTGTTCTAATTATTTTTTTTGAATAATAAACGGGGCAAAACACCCAAAATCAAGTCTTACATAGTCTAGGGAAGCTCACACCTATAGCATCCTCAAACAGCACATGATAAATATCACTTGGAGTAGATTGAAACACATGAAAACTAATAGGGAGAGTCACGGTGAAATTCGTCAAAGCATTTGCACCTCGATGCACTTGGCGATAAACTTCTCTAATCTGTATTTTTCAATCACGATCGAGCGTACGACGAATATTAAGCACCATGTTAAGATTAGCACTCATACAATCAACTCTACTGGTGATGAAATTAACCACATATAAACTATTAATCTCCAAGACAACTTTTTTAATATTCATATCCTAAACTAAATTCAGCTCCCCATAATTTTACAGCTACCAGCGTGTAAACCCCAATATTCATCGAAAAACCTATCATCCATTTACCTTTCTCATCTCGAATAAAACCACCTGCATAGGCCATAGAGGAAGGATATTTAATAGTTCCGTCAGTGTTACGCTTAAAATAACATTGTGGAGGGAACATTCACCCAATTAATCTTTCTTGTCTCTTATTACCATTCCCTTGCAAATCCATATGAATCCGTCTAACATTTAAAACATCTTTTACACGAGCAAGAATGGTAGCCACAAGATTCTGCCTTTGTTGAGAACTTGGCTCGAAAATGTCCTGGTTTCGCCATTGCCATAAATACTAGCGAGTCACCCCAAAACCAAGAGGCCAATCAAATTGACAAAGAGGCCAATCAAATTGACAAACATTACCAATAGCACTTTGATCTCTCTAAGTTAACTTGAACCCAATCCCTGACAGAAAAGGAGAAGAAATCTCACCAATTTGAAGCCGGAACTAGCTGCAATCACACTCGTCTAACTTCTCCACAACCACGTAAAGCATGATCCAAATCCTCAGGGCCCTCAAAACATCGATGACAGATATCATCCTCTGTCATACCTCTACATTTTCTCTCCGCATTCATAAGTAGTTTTCCATGATAAACTAACCACAAAAATAACTTCATTCTTTCAGGTCCCTACCAACTCCAGACATACTTCCAAGTTGCATTACTCTCCGCTTTCTGTGACATTGAAATACAGTCATACATAAAAGCAATGGTGAACTGTTCCGATTTAAATTCCCCCAATACATGTCATCATCTCCCCCATTCCTTCTTGCTGGCTTGACCGAAGCTAACATAAGAAGGATACTACTTGGGACCCATTCCTGAAACTCATTCCATTTCCATTCCTGATTAACATTCACGTTAATCTATTGATAGAGGAATGTGAGTGTTCTAATATTAAGAGTAAATATCCACATGTTATGATAGTAATTATTTAAATAAGATAAATAATGATTGATCTCATTAGTTTGCTTGTTTGGTGTCAGCATTTAGAAAAATGAAAAAATAGAGCCAAGCTTATGTATATAAGATTTAAAGTGACAGTAATGTGAATCTATCCATTATATCACTCAAAGGATCAACAGAATTTAATTAAATATGAAGCTGTTCAAATGGCTTTGCTTGTTTGGTGTCAGCAGTTAGAAAAATGAAAAAATAGAGCCAAGCTTATGTATATAAGATTTAAAGTGACAGTAATGTGAATCTATCCATTATATCACTCAAAGGATCAACAGAATTTAATTAAATATGAAGCTGTTCAAATGGCTTGCTTCTTGTATCCTTGAGAGATGGTTCTGCATGGCCTGGAAGGAAAATCTAGTTTCAGTTCTGTGCCTGAATCATGGACGAGCCTGTATGACATGTTTATATATATCTAGCTCCAATTTTTTTTCGTTTGATTATGTTCATATTTCATTATCATTTTAATTAACTATTTATAATATATTTTATTCCGTACTTCTACTTTGTACTTTACACATACTATAAGTATTTTTGAAGTACGAAAACCTTGATTAATTCTTCATGCAGAACATATATATTTCTACAAAAAGATTTCTTGTCAGGTTGAAATCATCCCATATATCTCTTAATTTCAATAAATAATTATGACTTGGAAGCATTCACTAGCAAAAGATTATCTCGATCGAATTTAAGTACATGAAAGGAACATCACACCAACCCCATTAAGTCGTCGGCGGTGCCACAAAGAAGCTTAATGGGAACCGCATTACTCTATTCCACTGACTATCGATTGCTTTGATTGACGATAACCCTTAATATTGTATATTCATTTTCTGTCGCTATTTTGGATTAATTGCCAAGATAAAATGTATAAATAAATATCTTATACGTGACCAAGTAAACTACTGACACCGCTGCAATTTACATGGAAACATGTACTGGAATTCTTTAAGTAGGTATGTGGAAGCTTGTGCATTTGTTAGCTGGAGAGAAATTCACATATAAATACTAGAATTTATAAGTGTCATGTGGGTCTTAGGATTGTGATAAGATTTTAATACAGCGAAAAAGAAAAAACTTTGAATAATTCTAATGTTATCGAGTAAAGTCTAAACAATCACATGTATGTATATATGTTTGTAGTTTTTTTTAGGTCTTTGCCGGTGAAAAGGGCTGCATAGTTTATCTGGTCCTGTCATAACAACTTTTTTCATAACGATTTGTCAATATTTTGGTTAAAGTTTGACAATTGAAGATGTTGGCAAGCGATTTTGGGGGCACACATAGATTAGGTGACTGGGAGATGCTGATGTAGTCTACGTAGACACACCAGGTCAAGACAAAGTAGGATAAGATAATACATGGTTGTGTGTCTTTAAATAATTATTCTTTGGAGATGTCAAAAAAATTATTATTATTATTGTTATTATTCTTTGGTGCAAAAGCTGGTGCCTTGAACACATTCACTACTAGTATTTTTTCCTTTTATTTTCAACATATCTAATGATTTTGCAAAGTTGATCATCGGTTTAATTTTCACTTGTATTGGCACCGTTAATGTTTTTGGTGTAGTGACAAACATTTATTTATTTTTCATTACATTACATTGCATTACAACATTGGAACTAATCCAGAGAACAATCATGATCAAATGAGATCGAATACTGATGATATGACCTGGAAAACGGTTTTCATATGGGAGAGGATGACTCACATATGGGTGGAAGGATAACCCTCACAAAGGAAGGAGAAAGCAACAAGAGGAAGGGGCTAAGTTTATGGGATGTCAAAGCCACTTCTTAATAAAGAGGCGGGTGTGCAGCTTAAAAGGGCTCCACCATCAAACCGCTACACATTTGAGGTAGTGACAAACATTTAGATACAATAATTTTGGTTATTTGAATAGACAGCTTAATAGCACTATGATTTTGGATATTAATCAAATTAGTAAAAATAAGTAATTCTGTGATGAAGGGATTGTGCAAGTGTTTATCCCTATACAGTATAACAGAGTAGCTATCACTGGTGGTTCAAAAACAAAGACAAAATATTTAATAGTTATATCCTGAAAATATTCCCTTATATGTTGCAGGCTTCCCTGTAAATTCAATGAAAAACTACACAATATTATTATGAAATGAACTCATCTTAGATGATACCCAAAAATAATCATTATTAGTGTATAACTTTTATGAATTTAACTGAATTAATTTGTCTTTAAACTTCTTTTCTTTTATTTATGGAGGAAACCGAAAAAAAATTGAAAAATCAGCCGCTTGTATGTGTCTCTTCTTTTTTTTGAAATCTGCATTGGTATTAGTTGCTTAATTAATTTGTAATATATAGATGCATAACAGATCTCAGGTTGACATAATGCTATTATGGCACCGATTCAGATATTACGCAATATGAAGTTAATTAGGTTGAGATCTTACTAGAACAAAATTTGATTTGGTAGGCTCGCCATAACATTTTGCCAGAAACTAGGTCATTTATGGTGTTAGAATTATCTAATTAGCAAAATGGAAATTGTGATGCCATGCTCAAGTGGAAGATAGAATCTGCATTTGTTAAAAACCTAGCCATATATTTTACTGATAACATCGAGGTTTCCAAGTCAAAGCCAAGCCGTATAACTAGTATATGGAAAAGGATGAATATCGAGTCATTCCGATCTTTTATTATTATTTTTTTTATTACATTCCAATCTAATTTTTAGTAGCTTGAGATATACTTTTTCGAGCGACTGAAATATATATCGATAGATATTAATTTTGACACAAGTAATAACCAAAGTACTCTCTCCTTGTTCATCTTTGTGGTCTTCAATTTACACGATGGATGTTGTCATTGTTTTGCATAATCTGGATGGATTTAGACTTACGAAACCATAAATCTTACCAATCATATATATATATATATATATATGGCCAAGGAATTCGTTATGCAACTAAACAACAGTGAAATTGAACATGAGGCTAGCTATATATCTAGCAAGTCAAAAGGACACATATATAAGAGAAGGGTTATATTATATAAATATCACTGCAGCTGGCGCTCAATGCCTTTTATATTAAAGAAAAATTAGAACATTACAGTCAAGGAACAAACATACCAATGCTTATTACGACTGGAACAAGCATCCCTAACAGTGCTATATGATTGAACAAAAACACACAGTAGATAGCATAACATGAGCTGGCAAGAGCTAGCTCTTATTTCTACCCATTAATCTGCCTATATCGGCATCGGGGAATCAGTGATGGATAGGTGATGGGGGCTTGCCATATGGTGGCTTGTAAGGGAATGGCTTTTTGGGAGGCTTGTAAACTGGTGGCTTCTCAATCTTGGGGGGCTTGTAAACTGGTGGTTTCTCGATCTTAGGTGGCTTGTAAACAGGTGGTTTCTCAATTGGAGGCTTATAAATTGGTGGCTTCTTCTTAGGAGGCTTGTAAGGATAGGTAGCAAAAGATGGGGTGGCAAGAGCCACTGCCCCAAGCAACAACAGTAGCAAGTATTTGAGAGACATCTTGAGGTTTTGATGGAGTAAAACCTCAAATAAGGTTGCCCATTTTATAGATGTTTCAAGTTCTTGCTGCCAGTGCATTGACACAGTAGTCGCATTCGTCGTGGGCCCATATTATGTTTTATTTTAAACCAATTATTATTTTTTTAAATATTTTAAACTAAAATTGTTAAACAAGTCAACTAAAGATTTGTAATCTTGTTGGTGACTCATAAATGCTGTGGGTAAATTTGGTCCCACGCAGTCGGAACGTCGGAAAATTGGGGCAATGCCTAATTGCAAAAGTTATGAAAGTAGGACGCGCTATCAGAATTCTTTTTGTGTTGGTCTTGAACATTTTTTGGATCTGTCCCAATTCTAAAAATAAAGTTTATAAAAGTAGTTAAGCTCGAAAAAAAAAAAAGTTTATTATTTTGAATATCGACAAATCTCTCACATTTTAATCTCAAATTATTATTTTTTAATGATGTATTAATTAATATTTATATATTAATAATTTTATTAGTGCAAAGTCTGACATCATATGATAGTTGTAAAGATTTGGCTGACAATAGTTGAGTAAACTCAAAATTTGTTAATTAATTAATTAGCCTTTTGATTTGTCTCTGAGATTATTTTGGATATTCTCTTAATAATTTTGAGTTTTAATTATTTTAAATTACCTCATTTTCCAACCTTTTTATTTGTTAAGAAGATTATCAATGAAATTAAGTCGTAACCTAAAATAAATTTGTGTAGGCAGAGAAAGTGTGCGTGAAAATTGAAAGCTAATAATATTTACTTGAAAAGTATGAGTTGTTGATTTTAGGATCCAATTACACTATAATTATCCTGTTTTTCAATCTTTTTATCTATTAAGAAGATCATCAATCAAACTAATTGGTCGAAGCCGTCGATATTAAACAAATTAATGACACGTGATTAATTACCTTAAGAGATATCAAATCATATCAGATGGTATCCATAAATGTTGTATTAAGTAGTTAGAAAACTATTTTTTTTTTTAAAAAAAAAGGAAAGTTTGAAAACTAGATGTATACTAAAACACGTGGCTTGAAGAAAGTAGCACTCCTTGTTTGACCAGATTTATTGGACGAATGTAACCATAAAAATAATAAAAATGAGTGACAGAAAAATCAGAGAGCCAAGGACCTCCTCCGTGTTTCAAAATTCATCAAAAAATCATAATAATTCAGTAGACACAGAACTCAGAAAAGTAACGCTCATGTACTTCACTGATGGGCCACACTGTGCCAATAGATCGTATTGTAAATTTGTAATGTATCTGCACCGATCCATGGTCACATTAAACTTTGTTTTCGCAGTTGAGGATCTTACCGGTTCGTGTTTCCACTTTGTAAGAGAGTGAATGAACTTGGGTTACTGTTTTATGGGTATAGTTACAGTACAGGAAACAGTAATAGTTGGGCGTAGTTAGAAGAATGAGTTGTATTTTTAAACTTTTAATTTCTTTTTATTTTTTAAATATCTGATAGTTGTGGACTCTTAGATTTGAATGATTAGTTTTTTTTTTTTTTTTTTTTTAAAAAAAAAAGAGAGAGAAGATTTAATGATTAGTTTCGTCCCAACAAGATTGCTGGGCTCAACAAGATGGCAAAATTCTGTTTTATAATCAGAGAAAAAGTGAAGATGCCTGGTGGTGCCAATGGCACCCAGCCCATGAAGATTTTGGCCTGTTTGGGTCACGAGTTCATGGTTGAATCTATATTCAAAATCTTTGAGTTATGGGTAATTTTCTTATATGATATCTGTCATTTCTCCAGTTTCTAAAAGCTCCAAATTTTTACCATATCTCAAAGAGTTTGATAAAAAAAGTTTGATAAATTACACGATATGTAATATATTTATGATAGGTGTAATGATAAAAATTTTTAAAAAAATGGAGAAAAAGTGAAATTAAAGTAAATCAATTGCTCTCCGATAATGTCCTACCATTAATTTATAGTTAGCATAAAATGTGTGCAATCATCACTGCGTGGAGTTAACAACCATGATCTTCTCACTCTTATAATCAAAATAAGGGATAATCCCAATTTCTCCCCTCTAATTTAAAGTAATCGTTAATTACCCCTTATAATTTCTAAAAATTCCATTTTATCTCTTCTATTAACTATGTTAATGAGTGTTGGTTTCTAACCATGATAGTAAGTAAAAAGACCAAACTTCCCCTTAACACCATAACACTATAACCATGAAGAACACCATCATTATTCATTCATCCAACTCAGACATCTTCACTCATTTTTATTCAACCAAACCATCATCAACAGCAAACCTCGATCGTCACTATCAAACCCATCAACACTGTAACAACAACATCAAATGCTACAGCAACATAGCACAAACCTCTCAATATTGTAACAATAACATCAAAACACAACAGCAATATAATAATAAAAAAAAATTGTGTTGCCGGAAACCCAAAGATTTTTGGATTTCAGATGTAGAAACTCAGAAATTCTTGAGTTTCTAACACTGGATCTCTGGGTTTCTAATCGAAAACCCAAAAATCTAAGGATTTCTGACATCAGAAACCCAGAGATCTCTAGGTTTTCGACCGAAAACACGTAGATCTGCGGGTTTTCGGTTGAAAACCTATAGATCTTTAGGTTTTCGCTAAGAAACCAGTAGCTCTATGGGTTTCCAATGGAAACCTAGTTTGGGTCTCCGTCGGTGGAGATCGACGGAGACTGCCGAGAGAGATAGAGGAGAAGAAGAAAAAGAAGAAGAAGAAGAGAGAGAGCGAGATGAAGAAGAAGAAAAAAAGAGAGAGAGAGAGAGAGAGAAGATAGAGAATAAGAAGTAGAGAGAGTGTTTGTATGTTGTTAAGTTTTTTATTTTTTTGAATTATTAATATTTTAAAATATTTTAATAGTTTTTATCATCACCATTCATTTTAAAAATGGACGATGGAGATTTTTTTCAATTTTTTAAATATTAAATTATCAATTTATTAAATATTTTTATATTTTTATATTTTATTTTGCTTGGACAGTTTTGTTCTTTCACATTAATGGTCAACTGTTGACTTCTAACGTTCAAATTGACGGTAAGAGGTTTTTTGGATATTTTAATAAACTACAGAGATTTTTTTTTATCCATTTTGTAAATCAAGAGGGAGGATATTAGCGATTTCTAAAAGTAAGGAGAGATTTTGTCTATTTCATCAAATTACAAGGGGAACATTAGGATTATTCCTCAAAATAAAATCAGAAATTATATTGAATCGATTGCATTGAGTTACATATATAAACAAAATGTAACCATATTATCTTTGCAATAAAATGTCTATAGTTAATAGTGTCTCTCCACGTACACATTTGATAAATGTTGCACTTTTAAGGACCAATGCGAATAATCTTCTTTTCAGGATTTGCAAACAAGCTGATAAAAAAAATACATAGATTTCTTACGTTCTTTAATTAATACAGATAAAAAAAAAAAAATACATAGATTTCTTACTTTGTTTAATTAATACATCTCTTTTCCAAGCTCTTTTCCTTTGGGTAAATTTTGATGGTACACGAAATTTTGTTCGGAGAATAGAATCTGTATAACCAATTATCTAATACGACAATAATTGGTAAAACAGAAGAAAATGGGGAAAAAATAAAATAAAATAAAATTATGATCAAACAACCATCTTGGGCCTTTGCATGATTTAATAAGACTAAACTTTTTTTTTTTTTGCATGATCAAACAACCATCTTGAGAGTACTTAGAATCTGAGTTACATTTGTTTTTGTCATTAGCTTAATTTCTTTATATTAGTATCCGAGATATATAAAAGCATAAATCTTATGGATAACGGTGGGGGTGGTCAGTAGCGTTATCAATCTTATTTTTAAATTAACATCCACCCCGATTCAGATAAGATAGCATACGTTTATTAAGTTTGTGTTTCCGCTGGCTCTCGCTCTCGTTAGGGGATGAAAAGTGCTCCATTTAGGGCATGATATGGAGGGGAGGCGCGTGCATGATGAAGATAAGGGCGGGATCATCGGATCAGATTCGCCAACCCAAAACGCTTGTCTCAATTTATATTTAGTAATTTTATTAATTTAATCTTGGTGATTTTAAATTTAATTTGAACTTTTGTTATGTAAAAGAGGATGGTCACTTATTGATCGATTTATATAATTTTTCTTTTCTTAAATTTTTGTTACATTGAAAAATACTGTCTCTTAAGGTTTTATTTTGTGAATATTTGGATGATGGAATATTTATTTTTATATAATTAACAATCTTCTTTAGCTTTATGGAGACTTATGAACTAATTGATGTGAATATATGATTTTTTTGAATGAAATTATTTCGTAAATGGTAAAATATTATTATTAAAATTATATTTAATTGAAATTATTTTAAAATTTTAAGTCACATGGCAAGTTGGGAAACTGAGGGAGTCGGTGGTGGCGGGGCGCAGGGATGTAGGTAGGTGGTGGTTGGGGTAGGCTTGAGCTTATCCTGACCCACGTTAAAAATTATATTATATTTTTTTTCTTCTAGGTAGATGTTGGATTAAAATAATAAATTACTATTTACGGCTTCGATAATAATAAGATTTGAACTTTTGACCTTGTAAGATTAAGAAAGATGCTCAATCATTTCTACTAAGAGGTGATGTGTTATTTATTAATTCTTTTGATATCAAAATAAATAAATATATATTTCAAACATATTACTTGTATTTTCTTGTTCATATTTACATTTTATTCAAATATTGCATATATAATAATTTTATTTCTTACATCAAATATGAAATTTTACTTAAGTTTTTTTTTTTTTTTTTTTACATTTTTTCCTTTTATTATAATATTAATTGCATAATATATTACTGAAATTTAATATTTTTTGGTGTTATTCCTAACGTACTCATTAATTTGAAATTTCATAGTAATTATGATTGCCAAAAAGTAGATTATCTTTATTTAAAGAAGGACCGTTGATGTTTAATGCTATTATTTTATAAATCATAATTGATAAATATAATCATTTATATATTGTTAAATTAGGGGTGGACATCTCCAATTCAACCCAATGGACCCATCCAACCCAACTCAGAGAGCAATGTTAACTCCATGCAGTGATGATTATGGTTGAGTTATGGTTTAAAATTAAATTAAGTTGGGTTGGGTTAAAAAATTTTAACCCAACCCAATGTGACAAGCGCCCATCCTTAGTTTTAAATCCAAGATTTTTCCTCCCTCTAAAAGAACACTTACTAAGGATGAGGTTCAAAGACGATTTTTGTGATGGATTGAATCTTTTATTCATAATTATTGAATTTTAATTTGTACTAATTTTATTTATAACCAAATTGTTAAGACTATGAGAACGAGATCTTTTGTGTTTTTATGATGGATTGAGTTGGGTTGGGTTAGGTTGAAGAATTTATCAGGTTGGGTTGAAAAATTTTTAACCTAACCCACCTTAGGTTGAGAGACTTCTAACTCAACTTAATCCGAATTCAAAAACACTCATCCCTACTTTAAATCCTGTTTGATTACTTGTATTTCATGTTTCTTTTGTATTTTTTTTAGTCCTTTTACTCTTTTATTCATATTTATTTTTTTGTTAACATATTCTAGTCCATCTTGATGTATAACCCTGACTACATCGTTGGATGGGCGCACACTCTCAGTTAGTATTAACAAGTTGGGAACGAACGCAAAGGCATGAGAACCTTTCTCGATCTCGACCGAATGTTCCAACAACAAAGTTAGATGTTTTTTGAGTTTTTTTCTTTTTTTTTTTTTTTTGGTAATTTCTAATTTTTTATAATTTTACCAATATATCATTATAAAATATATTAAATTGTCTATTTATATATATATATATATAACAAAATACTCCATTGTTATAACGATTAACAGTAATGACTGATAATGTTTTATCGTAACAATTAAAGAAAAACATTATAACGGAAAAAAAAAATAGTAACATTTTTAATGTGGTTCGATTTTTACCTACTCCACTAGGCCACACCTAGATATTTATATTTGATTTATGAATGTTTAAAAAGCATATATATAATTTGGCTCATTCAACTAAAAACACTTTCTTTACAATTGACACAAAGTGTATAATTTTTTTCCACTAACCTAGTATAGCGAGCTTCCCTCAACTTTTAAGATATCTACCTACTTGGACTCTCTTTAATGGCTTAAGACCAGTCCTCTTTTGAAAGCAAATAGTCCTTCATCCCAAAGAACTTATATTGCTGATATCCTAGAAAGTTGATCACTCCCTAAGATTGGAAGTATTTGGAAAAATATTCTAAGTTTTACGAAATATATACAGCTCTCATAAAATATTCTTCTCTCACGTTCTGCACAATGATCTTTATGAGATCAATTTGGTTTAATAGAGCTAGTGTGCAACCATTTTTTTCTTTAAAAAACCCATAAAATAAATAGATTGATTAGAAATAAAATAAGTCAAATATAATCAACTTTAAACGAGGAGTTTTATTCTTATTTAATAGCTATGACCAAATCTGATTATTATCATGACTAGATTCATTCAAGAGATCAATTCCAATTTTGGTCAATGAATATCTCTAATAAATAAAATAAATTAACTTTAAAATCAACAATAAAACATGAGGATAATTTTAAAAAATATTTCCAATGAGTTTTATCTCAAAAAGAATTATCTTTGTACAAAAGGAAACTTCAATTAATAAAAAGATATTCATTAACACAGATTATATTTCTCACCAGATAAATATGAAATTAAACTTGAAAAAAAAAACAAAAACACTCATTGAATACATAGAATTAAATTAGGGCAAAAATTCTTCCCTCTTTTCTGCACACTATTGGATGCCTAGTTGTTGTAACATGAGCATGGCAAGACCTAGCTCTTATTTCTAGCCATTCATCTGTCTATATTGGCATTGGTGAATCAATTATATGGGGGCCTCTTACCACCTCATAGCTTGTGGGGGTGTGGCATCCTGGGATGTGTGTAAGTTGGTAGTGGCTTGTAAAGCAATGGTTTCTCAATTGGAGGCTTGTAGATTGGTATCTTCTCAATAGGAGGTTTGTAAATTAGTGTATCTCTATTGGAGGCTTGTAGATTGGTAGCTTCTCAATAGGAGGTTTGTAAATTAGTGTATCTCTATTGGTGGCTTGTTTTCAGGTAATGGCTTCTCCTTCTTAAGAGTCTTGTAAGGATATGTAGCGAGGGATGAGGTGGCAAGAGCCACTACCCCAAGCAACAACAATAGCAAGTATTTGAGAGACATCTTTGAGGTTTTGATGGTGTAAAATCTAAAAGGGAAAATCTCAAAAAACAACTTGACGTATAAAAATGTGTCTATTTTGGCAACCTACTGTTTTGTATTTATCCGAAATACAACTTGACATTAACATAAATATTCAAAATCCCTCTGGAGGCATATGAAAAAACGATAATGTTCCTGATGGTCACGAATTTTGTTAGGTTGACATGACTGACTGTTTAACTTCAGAGGCAAAAAAAAAAAAAAGAATAATTAATTAAAATAATATTAATCAAAATATAAAAATCAAAATAAATAATATTAATATAAAATTACAAAAAATGAGATATTTTTATTTAAAAATAAAAAATAAAAAATATATATAAATACTCTTTTCTCACAACTCTCTCTCTTCTCTCTTCCTCTTCTCTCTCTATCTCTGGCCGGTACATTTCTCTATCTTTCTCAATCTCTGTCCGATGATGATGGTAGCAGACATCTCGGCGATGACATCCATGGAGACCTGAATCTTGTCCACCATCGAAGACCCAAGTTCTTTCTCTCGATCTCTCAGTTACCCCTCTCTTTCTCTCTTTCTCTCTTTCTCCTCAATTTCTTCTTTGACCGATGATGATGGTGGCGGCATTGTGGTTTCGACGATTAATTTAGTGGTTTGGTGTTTGGTGTTTGGTGTTTGGTGGTTGATGATTGATCGGTGGGTTTGATGTACGGTGGTTTGGTGGTTGATGATTGATGATTGGGTTGATGAATTTTTTTATGTGGGATTGATGATTGATAATTGATGATTTCTAGGTTTCTAGATAATGATGTTGATATATATATTTTATTTTTATCATTTTTTTTTTTATATTTTAATTTAATGGATTGATCTCCACTATCCATCTATGGTAGATAGACGGTGGAGATTCGTTCTTATTAATTTATAATTTTTTCATTTTAAATTATTATATTATGATTATTATATTTTTAAGAAAAATTTTGGGTAAAAAGACCTTTCTAATTTTTTTAAAACTTTTATGTTAAAGTGAATTTTTGTTGGATTTTGGATAAAAATAAAATATTTATGAGTAAAAGGGTAATGTTTTAAAAGTTAAGTTCTTTTTTGAGATTTTCCCAATCTGAAATGACGTTGCCCTTTTTATAGATGGTTCGAGCTCTTGTTGCCAAAGCATTCATGCAGCAGTCACATTCATCGCGGGCTCGTAGTTATATTTTAATTTTTTTTTTAAATATTTTAAAACAAAATTGTTAAACAAGTCAAAGCAAAGATTTGTAATTTAGTTGGTGACTCATAAATGTTGTGGGTAAATTTGGTCCCACTCGATCGGAAAGTTGGAAAATTGGGGCAATGCCTAATTGCAGAAGTTATCAACTTCAGAAAAATTCTACTATTTTGAATATCGGTAAGCCTCTCAGATTATTATCTCAAATTGGGTTCTTTTCTTTATGATGTACGTATTAATTAATGTTTATATATTAATAATATTTGTTACTGCAAAAGTTTGCATTATCTGACAGTTGGAAAGATTTGACATTCAATGACCATGATTGAGCAAATTCAGATCTTGTTAATTAATTAGCTTTTTTCTTTATCTCTTAGATTATTTTGAATATTCTCTTAATAATCTTTGGTTTTAATTATTTGAATAATCTCTTATGAGATAATTTTGACTTTAATTGGATAATACCTTTTATTAAATATGGAATTTCTTTGGAATAAAATTTATTAGAAATATTTGTTCATAATTATCCTTGATATTTTGGATTTTAATTATTTTAAATAATTTCTTATGAGATAATCTTGGGTTTTAATTTGATAATATCTTTTTATTAAATATGAAATTTCCTGTTTAAGAAAATGATATTCTTTTGAGATAAAATTCATTGGAAATATTTTTTATAATTATCCCTAATATTTTGTTGTTGATTCTAAAGTAAATCTTTTTCATTTTTAAAGATATTCACTTATCAAAATTGGAGTTGATCTTTTGGATGAATCGGTCATGATTCAGTCATGGCTAAAAATTAGGAAGACTTTTCTATTTTAATATGATTTATTTTAACTCTGTCATTTCTAATTAGATTATTTATTTTACAAACAATATTGAAGAGATTTAAGAGTGTATACTTGTGCTATAAATACGGACCAAATTCATGAATTTTTATGTGTATAATCTAAATATAATATGAGAGCACCAAATATGTACTTAGAGAGTTTTATGTATTTTGTGAGACATAAAATGAATCTCTCTAAGGCCTTTTAGTTTTAGGAAGATTGTTGTTTTCTAAACCAATACAACAATGTAAGTTCTTCATAAGGAATAACTGTTTTGGTTTTCGAGAGAAGACGAGTTTCAAGGCTTTTGAATGGAGTTTAAGAAGTTAGGTATCTATTAAGTTGAGTGAAACTCTCTATACTAGATTAGTTGAGAGAACACAATACTTTGCGTGAACTTTAAAAATGAAATTTTTAATCAATTGAGTGAGTCAAGTTGTATGTATACTGCAAAATTAAATTGCATTAAAAATGTTATTGTTATTTTTGTTTTCTGTTACAACATTTTTTAGTTAATTGTTACAATAATTCTTCTCATTATGCTACGATAGTTGACTCTCAATCTGATCATTACAATAATTGATTCTCAATCGTTATAACAATTGACTATCAATTGTTACAATAACTGGATAAATTTAATTTCATCTGAAAAATTTAGTAACTTAAAAAAAAAAGAACAAATCTTTTAATAGTTTTTATTTGATAACACTAATTAAATTGTTATATCACAAATTGAAATATAAATTAAAATATTTTACATTATTCTATATGTATGTACTTTGTTTGACTTTCTTTATAGGTATTCTCATGTATAAATTTACAGCATATTTTGTTTAATTTTTTAATTATTTTAATTAATAATTATTTATTTACATATGATCATATACAAACAAAAAAAAAAAAAAGTATAAAGTTCAAATTCTCTCCAGGAAACAAAAATTAGTTAGTAGATAATAGCATATGGAAATTACAGCAAGGCATGAACTTGAGAGCGTATATAATTGAATTGTTGACCTAAAAGATTCACCATTCTCCCTATTGTATGCATATATGTTTATTCAATTTTCCTTGCCTTCCATACCATATTCATGCCAAATATTGTAATAGTTAATGGACACCGAGTAGATATTGTTAGTCTTGAACTTTCAGTATAGATTTTAGTAATAACTCATGGCTACCAAATAGATATTATTAGCTTTGAACTTCACGCACAAGTTTTCACCTTCATAAATTTATTTTGAATCATAAACTTCACATAAAAATCCTATATATCTGTGAAACATACTGTGCGCATATACTTAGTTAAAAGGAATCAGAACTATATACAAGTGTTGAACTTCATTAGCAATGTAAAATGTGACAAATGCCCCCACGTTCGATCTTGTGTTCTCTCACGGGCAAACATAATCCAAATCCGCATCTACATAGCAAACCTACTTTTATACAATTTGTAATTGTTCACTGTCACTATTGTTTATTTGAGCTTTATGCAAATATGTTTCATATTTACCCTCGTAACAGGAGAATACTTAATCTAAAGTAAATTTATGTAGGTAGAGAAAGTGTGCATCAAACTGAAGCAAATAATATTTACTTGGAAGGCATGAGTAGTTGATCTTATGGTCCAACTACGCTATAATTATCCTGTTCTTCAACCTTTTTATTTGTTAAGAAGATTATCAATGAAATTAATTGACGTGAATGTTAATGCCATCGTTATTAAGTAAATTAATGACACATGATTATCTACCCTTTAGACATATCAGTCATATCGGATGGCATCCATAAATGTTGTATTAAGTAGTTAGAAAACTAGCTAGATGCTAAACTAGATTTATCCATAAATGTTGTATTAAGTAGTTAGAAAACAGATGGTTTCCGTAGTACTTAAACAGACACGGAACTCAGAAAAATAATGCTCATTTACTTCACTGATGGGCCATAATGTACCAATATATCATATTGTAATGAATCTCCGCCGTTTCATGGTTACATTAAACTTCGTTTTCGCAGTTAGGCAGCTTAATAAATCTTGTTTCCATTTTGCAAGACAATTAACGAACTTGGGTTACTGTTTTATGGGTATAGTTTTAGTACTGGAGAAACAGTAATAGTGGGATGTAGTTAGGATATCGAATGAGTTGTATTTTTAAAATTTTAATTTCTTTTTATTTTTTAAACATTTGATAATTGTGGACTCTTAGATTTGAGTCTAAATGATTAGTTTCATCCCAACATGTTTGCTGGGCTCAACAAGATAGCTTAACCCTATTTTATAATTGGAGAACAAGTGAAACGATAGTAAATCAATTGCTCTGTCATAATGTCTTACCATTAATTATGTTTCGTATAAAATTTGTGCAATTATCACTGCGTGGAGATTAACAACCATAATCTTCTGACTCTTAATCTTATGTATAACTTGATAGGCATGCCTGTTTATAATCAAAATAAAATCAGAAATTATGTTGAAATCGATTGCATTGAGTTACATATATAAACAAAATATAACCATGTTATCCTTGCAATAAAATATTTATAGTTAAATAGTATTTCTCTATGTACACATTTGATAAATGTTGCACTTTAAAGGACCAATGCGAATAATCTTCTTTTCAGGATTTGCAAACAAGCAGATAAAAAAAAAAATACATAGATTCCTTACTTTGTTTAATCAAGACATCTCTTTTCCAACCTTTTTTCCTTTGGGTAAATTTTGATGTTGCACGAAATTTCATTAGCAGAATAGAATCTGTATAACCAATTATCTAATATGACAATAATTGGTAAAACAGAAAGAAACCGGAAAATTTAAAAAAAAAAAAATTGTGACTAAATAACCGTCTTGGGCCTTAGCATGATTTAATTGGGCTAAACTTTAATTTTTTTAGCCCAAACTACTGCCCACTACCAACAAAATGATTGATAAGTGGCGATATTTCCACCCCTTAAAAACTGTGTATACAGCCCTTTTTGTATTTACTCCCCATTAAGATTGTTAAAAATTCATGTTCTATAAGTATACCATAGATATTACCAATTATGTTCAATCATTTATTTATCTTTTAAATATTATAAGTAAATAATTATAAAGATAATTAAATTAATTAAATTAAAATATTAAAAAAAGTGAAACATTATTTTTTAAGCTTGTTTTGGTGCTCCGTTTTATATTCATGATTTCTTCATCTTATACTCTCTCTCATTTTCAATCAAAATTATTGTATTTCATCAAAACCCTATAAGTAAAACTATCAAATAAAATTAAAAACATTCATTTTCACTCAAGTTAAGCTTTAGTCAAACTGTCCCGCACCTCACACCATACCTCCCCCCTAACAAATTAACTCTTTAAATCTAGAGTATCTTCATTTTTATCATTTATAAAACTTCTAAAAATACAACAAAAAACTCTCATCTTTGACCACATTTGATCAAAACAAACCATTTCTTTTATTAGGATTTAAAGTTAGAGTGTTCAAATTTAATTATAATAATAATATCATCTTTTGATTAAAGTGTTAATAATTTAATTTAAGGATAATATTGGAATATTAAAAATATATAAATTAGGAGGGGTGGAAATATCACCACTCAAGATTGATTGGCATTTGGCAGCCATAGAAGAATTCATTCCAGATGAAAAAAAAAGTTCTATTCGTCGACGGCTTAAAGCATATTTCAATTGATCAACCGCGGATGCCATCTTCGAAAGTCAACTGTCAGTCATAATTACCAACTGAACTAAGCAAAATGGGGCTTTTCAAAAAGATACAATTAAATAAGTAATAAGAGAAATTTCCATCATCAAAGGAGGGAAAGACATTGATTGATAATAAAAAAGAATCACAGTTGAGTGTATGAAAATAAATAAGGGAAAGAAATATGGCTTTGTTGGGCCAATTATTTGGTACCAATATAACCATTTTAATTTAATTGACACTGTTTATGCCCAAAAATGTTTTTCTTCCCTCATCGAGAATATTCCATGTATTTTTCATTTGAAAATAACAAGGAATTGAAGCATCGACATTCGACAATTTAAAGATATTATCATCTAATTTAGTGAATGAGAGGAACAAGGTAACAGCACAGCTACCATAGTGCCATGAAGAATTTTCTTGGGAGCTAATAAATATATGAGAGTATTTAGAATCGAGTTACACTTATTGTTGTCCTTAGCTTTCTTCAGATTAGTATCCAAGATATATAAAAGCATAAATCTTATTTATAAAGGCGGGGTGGTCAGTAGCGTTATCAATCTTTTTTTTTAAATTAACATCCACCCCAATTCAAATAAAATAGCATACACTTATTGAGTTTGTATTTCCATTGGTTTGCTCTCGTTAGGGGATGAAAAGTGCTCCATAATCCATTTAGGGGATGATATGGAGGGGAAAACAGTGGCGGGATCAGATTCCCCGACCCAAAACCCTTGTCTTAAATTATATTTAATAATTTTACTAATTTAATCTTGGTGATTTTAAAATTTGTTTGAACTTTTGTAATGGAAAAGAAGATGGTTACTTAATATTGATTGATTTATATTATTTTTCTTTTCTTAAATTTTTGCCATATTGAAAAATACTGTCACTAACAGTTTTATTTTGTAAATATTTGGATGATGGAATATTTATTTTTATAGAATTAGCTACCTTCTTTAGCTTTATAGGAGACTCATGAACTAATTGATTGATTTAGTGAGTTGTGTGAATATAATTTTTTTTTTAATGAAATTATTTTGTAAATGGTAAAATATTATTATATTATTAAAATGAGAAAAATTATATTTAAATGTAGTTATTTTAAAATTTTGAGTCAAATGGAAAGTCGGGAAACTGAGGGAGGCGGTGGTGGCAGGGCACATGGACATAGGTAGGTGGTGGCTGGGGAAGGCTTGAGCCTGTCACGCCCCACCTTAAAAAATTACAATCTTAAAATTCATTAATATATTTATATGCATATATATATATATTTTTTGTTTCAAAATAAATATATGCTTATTCCAAACCTATTGCATTATTTTCTTGTTCATATTTACATTTTTATTCAAACGTTGTATATGTAATAATTTTATTTTATACATTAAATATGAAATCTTACTTAAATTTTTCACCTTTTACTTTTTATTTTTTTTTATCATAATATTAATTGCATAATATATTACTAAAATTTAATATCTTTGGGTGTCTTTTTATACTTAATGCACTCATTAATTTAAGGTGTAATAGTAATTATGATTATCAAAACGTAGATTATCTTTATTTAAAAAAAGATTGTTGATGCTTTAATGTTATTACTTTATAATTCATAATTGATAAATTTAATTATTTAAATATCTTAAAATCCTGTTTAATTACTTGCATTATATATTTCTTTTATATTTTCTTTAGTTCTTTTACTCTTTTTTTGTTATGATATTTATTTATAATATAAATTTTAAGATATAAGACTTATTATATCTCCTCTATAGGTATATCTTTATTTTTCAATTTATAAAATGCTTTTATACCGTTGAAATTAATTTAAAAAATTCATTTTAGTGTACCATGATGTATAATCCTTTCTTGCTATATTCCTGGGCGAGGCACACCCTCGGTTAGGATTAACGGGGTGGGAACGAACGCAAAAATAGGAGAACCTTTCTCAACCCGAATGATCGAATAACAAAGTTAGATGTTCTCCGAGCTTTGTTTTTTATTTTTTGTTTTTTTTTTCCTTAAGTTTTTTGGTTTTCTAACTTTTTATAATCAAGCAAAATATTATTATAAAAAATAATAGATGACTAACATTATTAGTTTTCTTCACTCTCATGTATGTAAGTAGTTTACTCAAACTATTATTCCTCCCATAAAAAACTAAACTCGAACAACAACCTCAATTGAGCCACAAAAATAGCTTGAGAGAATATGTGTATATGAACTCACCAAATTTGCTTGTTTGTATTGTTTTAGGATCGTGCTTATCTATTGATACAGATAGATAACTTCATGAAAATACTTTCAAAATTATCGGCTTACTAGAGTCTAAAGTATCGGTATTTGGTAACATCTCAGGTCTTGCTAGTGACAAGGACTGGAGCATTTCTAGCCCGTTCAAGACTGCTTTAGTCAAAAAATTGGTGGCCTTGCCTTTCATTGATAACAACAGCGCTTCGAAATCATATCTCAAACATAGAACTAGTGTATGAGTAAAGACGAACATCAAGCGCTTCTGATCTATCCTTAAGCTAGCTCGATCTGCTTTGAGCACAAGTTTATGGATTTGATTTGCATGATGGATGTCGACGTTAAATATTACTTGCACGATCAAGACATGTGAAAATGTATTACTAGAGATCATCATAATTTGTCATCATTTACGTAACTAAACGAACAGTCAAATTAATTATAGGATGGAAGCATTAATCTAAAAAATCCTGAGACACAAAAGAGGAATTTATATTTTATATGTATCACAACAAGTTGGGCGCATTGCCTTTTACATATATAGAATTAGGATATACTCATCAGCTACGTACGGACAAGCATGAAACCAAGGCATCAATGCTTATTGCCACTGAAATGAGGGTTCCTAATTAAATTTGAGATAACTGAAAGATAAGACACATAGACGAAGGCAGTACATAGAGTTGGCAAGAGCTCTTATTTCTATCCATTTTAGCTGTCTGTATGGGTACCGTGAATCAGTTGTGATGGATAGGTGATGGGGGTGTGTAATATGGTGGCTTCTCCAGTTTAGGAGGTTTATAAACTGGTGGCTTCTCAATCTTGGGAGGTTTGTGAAGTGGTGGCTTCTCAGTCTTAGGTGGCTCATAAACTGGTGGCTTCTCTATGCTAGTTACAACTGGTGGTTTTCTTTTCTTAGGAGGCTGGAGAGGTGGAACTGGCTGCTCCTTATGAGGAGGCTTGGAACTGATAATTGGTGGCCCTGGATGGAGTGGTGCCGGAAATTTTGGTAACGGTAGTGGGTTTTTTTCTGGCTTCTCAACATGAGGAACCTTGGAAACGGTAACAGGTGGCTTCTTGAAATCAGCGAGGGATGGGGTGGCAAGAGCCACTACCCCAATCAGCAACAACACTAGCAAGTATTTGAGAGTCATGTTTTGGGATTTTGATTGTAGAAAATTAGAAATATAACTACCCTTTTATAAAGTTTTTGTTTTGGTTTTTATTTTTTATTTTATATATATTTTTATTTTTTTATTTTTGTTTCTGAATGAGATCTTCTGTTTTGTTTTTATTTTTCTGTTTTTAACCATAAATTCAACTTTAATCTACAATGGTAATATACGGATATAAGCAATTTATTACTAAACCTTCTTTTTTTTTTCCCCTTATTTTTAAGGTATTATGTTAATAATGTAGGAGTCATAATCTTTAGTTGTTATATTTCAAGCTAAGATTGTGAAATAAGTAAAAATAGTGTTTGTAATTTAGTGTCTGACTTTGGTCCCACTCAGTGGAAATTGTGGAAATTCGGGGCGGTGCGTGCCCGATTAAAAAACTAGTAAGTTTGAATGATGCGATTACGGGGATCGGTGGCCTCGGTTTGACGAGAAAATCTTGGGTGCATTCGGACACTCACAAACCAATACAACACATACGTGTCACATTTTTTTTTGTTTCATTAGTTTCTCGTATTCCACTTGCTATTTCTCCATTTCTATGTCATCTAAAAGCTTATATATATGCTTTATGTTGGATTATTGAGTTGTTAGTTAGGATCCACCTAAGATTATTTAAACCCATGACGTTGATCCAAATAAAATGGATTTGGATATAAACAAATAACCACTAGTGGATATTAGCGGTTACCGAAAAATAACCGTCATCCCTATAAATATATGATGTTGTTTTGCTTTTTGAGATTAATATAAAATCAACTTTAAATTCTACAATAGATGTAGTAAATACACACAATGAATAAATATTGAGAAAACAGAGATAACAAATTAGCAAGACAAATCGCACTATGATTTGAAGGTTTGGTCCTGTAATTGGTGGCCGAACTTCGATCAATTGGACAATGCGATATCCAGGTAATTTTTTATGTGCACAAACAGGTATGTTTTCGGTTCTGTTTTACCCTTTTTGATGAATTTGATACTATATTATAATTGTTTTCACATTATGAATAAATTTATGTGATCAGGTCCCTCATTCAGCAGATGCATTCGATGCACATAAAATTTTCTTCAATTTTAAATTCACAAAGACATGTAGTGTTAGTTTTAGTTGATTTGATTCACAATTTTTCAATTGCATATGATCATTCCATCAAAGATGGCAAATACTAACGTATGGAATTACATAAGGCCTAGAGCATCGATTTTGAAGGCACTAAATATATGATGAATATTGTTGACCTCTATGTTTTTGTTAGGAAATTGACAAAAATAAAAGTGGAACCAATCCCACATTAGAAACAAAGACAAAAATAAAAGTGGAGTGAATCTCATATCTGAAACAAAACAAGGGAGAATGGTTTCTGAAGGCTATAAAAGGAGCTCAATGTTTTGGTTTCAAATCGCCCCAGTCAAAGACACTTTAAGCATTGTTTTTTACTCTTCTTAAATTCCTTTCTTGTTCTTATTATTTTAGAGTGTAGGAAGGTGTGAGTTGATGTATACTTTGGAGAGTATGAGTATATTGGGGTCGTGGGATGTGAGAGAATAGTCTATGTGATTGTAATAATTTTTCACATAGTGAATTTCTTTCTGAGGGCCGTGGTTTTTTCTCCTATTTTGGAGTTTTCCACGTAAATTCTTATGTTGTGGTGATTGTTATTATTTTCTATTTTATTTCTCTATTATTTCTGATATTCTTACAGGAGGCAAACGATCGTAAGATCTTATATATGTATAAAAGCTGAACTTGTCATGGAATAAAGCGAGAGCTATATTATCTAGTCAGAATTTGGGATTCTTGGTCTTCTTTAGTCAATTAATTACTTTTTGACCTGCAATATGAACTTAGGAAAATGAAACGTGAGTTAGTAATGTCAAGTCCTCCAGCCAAGTCTCCATGCACCTACAACACGATATTTTGAGCTAGCTTTTACATAGTCAAAAATGCACAAGCACCTTATAAGTAGAAGAGAAGAATAATCGGAAATGTGGGTATCACAGATACGTATAAACAACTGCCGCTGATACATAATTAAAATAAGGATATGCTGATACATAATTACTAGCAGAAGATACGGCACTGCAACGAAATAAAGGGAGAGCAATCCTTGCAAGTAATGACAATATGAAAGAAAAACACAATGCACTAGCGAGTACGCGTCAGAGAAGTAACAATGATCAGCTCTTATTTCTAGTGACTAATCTCGCTTGCATATTTATCGCTGACTCAGTTGCGATAGACAGGTGATGGAGCACTGTAAGGTGGCATGTGATGCTGAGTAGGCGGCTTCTTATGGTATGGAAATGGAGGAGGCATCATCTTCCGAGGTTGCTTGTGGGGGTCTTCGGGTTGTTCCACTGGAGGGTGTCCAGGGAAATGATGAAATGGTGGTGATGGCTTGTGCAAGAATGGTGGTTGTGCTTCTAATTTAGGAGGTAGAGTGGGTGGCTTGTGTTGTGGTTGTGGTTTCTCTACTTTAGGAGGTTGATGCTCTGGAGCCAGTGGCTTGTGTTCGTGGGGTGGCTTGTGTTCTGGTTGTGGTTTCTCTATTTTAGGAGGCTGATGCTCTGGGGCCCATGGCTTGTGTTCGTGGGGTGGCTTGTGTTCAGGTTTTGGCTTCTCAAATGGTGGCTTGTGCATTAACGGTGATGGTGCTTCTACTTGAGGAGGAAAAGTTTGTGGCATTGGCTTAGGTTGCTGGTGACCTGGGGTCGGTGGCTTGGCAAAAGGAGTTGGTGGCTTTTGACCTGGTGGTGTTGGTTTATGCTCATGATGTTGAGGCGGACTCTGGACATCAGCCAGGGAGGAGGTGGTGAAAACCACAGCAACAATAAGCAGTACTAAGAATGTGTTCGACATCTTTAGATTCTTTAGGCTATCTGATGGTCTAACACTTGGAAGTTTTGATGCCCTTTTATAGTGCTTTGGCGCCTTCTGCATTGGTGTACGTGTCAAAGTTAGTTAAGTTCGTTTCATACATAGATTGGCTACAAGTCAACAAAGAATTCGCAAAATTTCAGGTGACGTAGAGGAAGTCGTCGAATCGGGTCCCTCTGAGTTTAAAATTTGGACAATTGAGAACGGCCCGATTCAAAAACAGCTCAAATAGAGGGGTAGGATTACTTCCTGCTTATCTCAGCACTCAATTTCCTTTGATATTTATATATTAGCTAATTGACTTTAACTTGCTAATATTTTCTGTTACTTTATCTCTTAGGTGGTTCTTTGTCAAAGTTAAGCTGCCGCGTTATTATAACAATGTCAACTTTCATATGGAGTGATTGATGCATGAATTTGGTGAAATGGTCTAATGAAAGTGATGTAACTCATGGTTCTGGGACGAAATTACGATAAATATTCTGATTGTTTCCGTTTACTACGGTCTTCGAATATGAACATAAATCATTACGTTCATTTTTTTCGGAGTGATTTAACCCCTAATTTCTTTGTTTTATATTAGATCCTATATGTTGGTTGACAAGTGGAAGTGATCTTTACGCATCCGCGTTTTTCGATTTCCATGTAAATTGGTGACTTGATGGGCGATCATGAATGCATAAATACAGTCCTTTTTATTTTTTTCTTTTTTTTTTTTCTTCCAATGACGGGTACAAGCCCATGAATCATCATAAACCAAACGAGATATAATCTTGAAATGTAGCTTGAAGAATAGTTTTCATACGGAATGAAGTAATTTATACATGGGTGAGGAAACAATTCACACAAAGATAGAAAAAACCCACATATAAAAATGGAGGAGTGCTGCTGCATGTAGAACCTGCTACACATGCAGATGAGCTGTATACTCTTACCACTAAGGCACAAACCCAACTACAATACATACAATTATTGTAGCATGTGACTTAGTGATTCCTACTGTTTTAAAAAAGAAGCAAAAATAATACACAACCATCTGCAAACCGGAATTGAATTAGAAAATCTAGCATATGCATCACAATTCACAGGCGAGTTTTTTTATTCTCTTTTCTTTCTCTCTTTAAAGCCTATATGAACAGTTATAGGTCAACATAAATTTATCAGGCATGTACACATTAATTCAAATATCTACTCTTTATATTAAAGACACTTTAATTATATTGTTTATAATTCAAATATTTACCCTTTCAATAAAAGGCATTTACTTGCATAATATAAGGTAAAAACATATTTATAAAGGTGTATAATAAAACTCGTTATACGTACCTGATCAAACTACTTCATCACTAGTAAATTATTTTTTATCGAAATCAAATATTACTTCTATAAATCTAACACCAAATATGTTTAACACCAAACAAGTTAAAAGGTGAAAAGAATTTTTTTACTCTGAGATCAAATATTACAAATTATAATTTAAATATCTATTATGCCGTTAAAATAAAGGTTAGCATGCAAACAAACCATGCCATAAAAATAGAGCTTAACGTACACTCGCAACAAGCTATGCAACAAAAAGAAAAAAAATGAATTGTAATAAAAAGAAAAAAAATGATCATTGATTAATTATCTATAATCCCTTCCAGTTTTAACTTTTTTAGGTGTTTCTTTTGAAGACATATTAACATTATTCATTTTTAAATCAACCACGAAATTTATGCATAAATATGAGAAAAAAAATTACTGACGAGGACAAAGTACCAAGCAATCGTAATAAACTAATAATCATATGCTTAATCTTATGTTACGTAATTCATACTATTTTTAGTTTTTAAAATCGTAAATAATCATATGCATAATCTTATTTTTATGTACTTATTTTTATTTTACTTATTTTAAACAATAAAAAATAATTAATTAAAACACCAACAATTTAGGAATAAAAAATCTACCGAAAACAAGAGTAATCTCCGCTCTACATGCGTGACCCAAAAAAAATTCTGTATAAAACTCTGACGCTTTGAGGGGAGATCTCTATTAATGATCACGCTTACGAATTTTTTATTTATAAATCGTACATATTCCAAGCAGCTTTTGTTTAATTTGTTTAAGACAACGTAGAGCTCACAATACATCCTTAAGACCACATTTGTTTCAACGGATTTGATGGATTGTATAGGATTTCAAATCTCAAACCCATCCAATCAGATATTTGGGAAAGGGAAAGGAAATGATATTTCCCTTCCTCAGTCCACCTCCATTTCCTCCATAGAAACCCACCAAAGTTGGTGAGACTTTGGTAGGGTTCCAAATATATATATATATATATATATATTTGACTATGTTTCATTTATTCTAAAATAAATATAATCAGTATACTTAATAAAATTCATTAGAAATATTTTTTTGAGATTAACAATTGGGTTTTAACCAAAAATGAACCATCAATTATTAAATAAAATTTATACTTTTTTATAATTAGTTTTTTTTCATTATTATTTTTCATATTTAACATATTTAAAAATTAATTTAATTTAATATTATATATATATTTTTCATTCCAATCGAATTTCAATTAAACAAAACACACTACAACATAAATACAATCCAATCGGGCGAATGATATGGGACATAAGAGATCAAAACACAAGGACATTATGTTCACCAATTAGATTTCCCATAAGTGCCAATTAAAGCCAATTTCAACCAAAAAGCCGAGATTCAAAATCAGATACCACTGGCTTGACCTTTCCGTCTCCCTTGACGGTAATATTTTATGTAAACTTAGATAATATTACTAACAAATCCATGAAACAAGCATTTTAGATCCACATCATGCAAATTCATTGAAAACAAAACAACACGAAAAGAGAACATCAATCGATCCACAACAACTAATTCCAACACCTTATTACAAGCTAATTTATATGTTTTTCTGAAAAGTAGAAGCTAATATCTTTACTAAAGAAACAAATAACGATAACTCACATTTATATATAATATAGTGCTATTACTCCTGGCCTAGTTTCTGCAGCGTCGACTGAGGCTCGGCAGCAGGTTGTTTCCGTGCCCGGTATTTTTTGCTGTCAAACCTTCCACCATACTCCACCGCTGGTGGCGGCTTAATCATTCCCGGGATTGTAACCGGTACTGCGGTAGTTGCTTTCACTGTGTACTTATTTTCAGCCATCTTCGGTTTAGATGACCGCTGTGTACTTAGCTTAGGTGGCATCATCTCTCTTGGGTTGGGAGCCTCGCCGATACTTCTTTAACAGAAAATAAATGGAACTGTAACATTTTTGAAAGCTGGCGTGGAACAGGAAAACATATATATAAATGCTAGTGAAGAGATTGATCATCATTATAATTTCAAGCGGACCTTATTTCTTGAATATTGCCATTTCAAACAAAGTTGTGTAGATTCAATTTAAACTGCTTTAATTTTTTGACTATGTACAAAACATTGAAGTGAAGAATCTATTTTTTTTCAATTTTTTTTTTTTTTTAATAATCAGAACATGACAATACGTGCATGAATTAGGTGAGAGTGGGATCTTGACTTGATTATTATCATGATAACGTTGTTATTCTGGAGGACTGAAAAGTTGGTGATCAATCAAAACATTCAAATAACTGATTGCACCAAAAGAAAAGGAAATATTCAACGTAAGAAATTAATATATAGTACGTACTGGTAGCCATAAAATAGTTTACATATATAAGATGAGCTATCTGTAAGAGTATGCTCAACAGCTACTTACAAGCCATGCAAGCCAGCACAAACACTGCAACGACCAAAAGCAAGAACGTAGCACGCTACTGTCTAGTAATAACTGATCCATAGAACCGTAACTCTCTAGACAGTGCAATCTCTTATTCTACCATACAAACGAAAATATAACTGAGCCAACTAGTCATTCAGTTTTGTGTTGGAGGCTTGTGCGGTGGCTTATCCCCGTGACTTGGTGGCTGCAGCTTCCTGGGTGGCTTGTATTCCGGGAATGGCTTGTGGGAGTCCTCAACTTCCTCCTCCAACTTGTGTCCGTGTGGGGGCTTGTGCTTTGGAGGCGGTTTGTGGGAGTCCTCAACTACCTCCTCCTCCAACTTGTGTCCGTGTGGGGGCTTGTGCTTTGGAGGTGGTTTGTGGGAGTCCTCAACTACTTCTTCCTCCAACTTGTGTCCGTGTGGGGGCTTGTGCTTTGGAGGTGGTTTGTGGGAGTCCTCAACTACTTCCTCCTCCAACTTGTGTCCGTGTGGCGGCTTGTGCTTTGGCGGTGGCTTGTGTTCTGGGAATGGCTTGTGGGAGTCATCCACTACTTCCTCCTCCAACTTGTGTCCGTGTGGGGGCTTGTGCTTTGGAGGTGGCTTGTGTTCAGGGAATGGCTTGTGGGAGTCCTCAACTACTTCCTCCTCCAACTTGTGTCCGTGAGGTGGCTTTTGCTTTGGAGGTGGCTTGTGTTCCGGGAATGGCTTATGGGAGTCCTCAACTACTTCCTCCTCCAACTTGTGTCCGTGTGGCGGCTTGTGCTTTGGCGGTGGCTTGTGTTCTGGGAATGGCTTGTGGGAGTCATCCACTACTTCCTCCTCCAACTTGTGTCCGTGTGGGGGCTTGTGCTTTGGAGGTGGCTTGTGTTCAGGGAATGGCTTGTGGGAGTCCTCAACTACTTCCTCCTCCAACTTGTGTCCGTGAGGTGGCTTTTGCTTTGGAGGTGGCTTGTGTTCCGGGAATGGCTTATGGGAGTCCTCAACTTCCTCCTCCAACTTGTGTCCGTGTGGCGGCTTGTGCTTTGGCGGTGGCTTATGTTCTGGGAATGGCTTGTGGGAGTCTTCGACTACTTCCTCCTCCAACTTATGTCCGTGTGGGGGCTTGTGCTTTGGAGGTGGCGGGAATGGCTTGTGGGAGTCCTCGACTACTTCCTCCTCCAACTTGTGTCCGTGAGGTGGCTTGTGCTTTGGAGGTGGCGGGAATGGCTTGTGGGAGTCCTCGACTACTTCCTCCTCCAACTTGTGTCCGTGAGGTGGCTTGTGCTTTGGAGGTGGCGGGAATGGCTTGTGGGAGTCCTCGACTACTTCCTCCTCCAACAAGTGTCTATGCGGTGGCTTATGTTCTGGGGGAGGTTTCTCTCCCTTACCCTTAGGGGGCTTATCAAAGGGGGTTGGTGGCTTGTGTTGCGGTGGTTCATGCTCTTCTTTGGGAGGCTCACGATGGGGATTATCGTCAGCCAGTGAAGGAGTGGTGAGAAGAACCACCGCTCCAAGAAGGAACAAAACAAGCAAATACTTAGAAGACATTTTTGGCGGGTTTGGAATTTGAATGCTGTGCAGAAATGAGAGGATTGGAGTCGGGTTTTATAGAAAATATTTGGGGACCATACGCCATCACTTATGTCATCTTTATTTTGGCATTTTGTATCACTTCTGCTACTACCAGCGTTTACTAACATCCCTACACAATTCTTTTTTAAATTCCTTTATATCTTGCCACATATGTTTGGGGCACCATATGGGTCCCAGAAGTTAAAAACTTTGACTTTTGAGACCACCTACCTCCACATGCGGCCGCGTATTGTATAGTGGACAATGCTCAATCGCTATCTCACGAAATTAATCACGTACGCACGATCTTCCCTTTTCGTCCCTAATTTATTTTCTAATAACTCTAAATCGATCTAATAGCCAATCAGATGCAATAAATTAAAAAAATATTTCAAATTTTTAAAGTCTCAGTTAAACCTAGAAAGCTCTAGACGAATATATATATTTCCAATTTATTTTATGAGTAAAAATTAAAATAATAATAATAATAATAGATTAACTCAATACGATCACAGTTAAAAAAAATTGCATGTTTTATTATATTAAACAACATTAGAGATAATCTTCACTTTTCAAATCTCACGCGCTTACGCCGTTTCTCCATTTCCCATTTCGAGAGCGAGATATATCGGAAAACAATAAATATAAGTGCGCCGGTAGAGTAATCCTTTTTCAATCCATAGTATGGTTTTGTTTGTGAATGAATTTATGGTTAAAAGGATATAATATACATAAACCCTCGGAAAAATCGTTTACTTTTAGGTCTGTTTCACACCTATTTTTTTGACTTCACATAGCACCGACCCATATGCTGGGGTTTCTTTACTTTTTTTTTTTTTTTTTCTTTTTTTCGTTTCCATTGATTGCCCCGTTCATCACCATCCGAACCGGTTTCATTTCAATTTATTGTTTCCAAAAATTGCTTTTTCTAATTTATTAATTAAGCATGTCTGCTAATTTGAAAACTAATGGCTAGATCGCAAGTAACTAATTTAAAAAGTAGTAGCACTAGTCGTAACTATTTATTAATTAATGAAGTGTAAATGTGTCATACCTTATGGCAAACGTCGTTTAATTATAATTGGCTTCCAATGGGTTGGGTTCATCTAATTGATATTAAAAGGAAGCTTTAGGTAAAGAAGCACTCAATTCTCTCGCACGCAGAAACCAAGTCGAAAAAGAAGATTTTGCATTTGCTACAAGCGTTAAAGAGATAAGAATCAAGACAGTCCATAGTCGATATGTCATTGTCAAATTTATGTCGCACGAATTATTGACAATGCACGTGTTTCGTGGACTTGTGGGTTATCAGAATCACCTACTTGCCCCCACAATTTGGACTTTGTATTCAGTTTGGAAGACTCGAGTCCATTGTATATGCGATGGAGTTTCTATCAGATAATTCAAACTTCAATGTCGTGACATGCATCGAAATTCAATGAAAATGTTTATTTTTTATTTTAAGAAAGAAAAATGGGAGATGCTGTCACAAAGTCTTCTAAAATGTAAAACACTAAAAAAAAAAACCTTTGGTGTTGGTGGTTCAAAATTGACTGGTCGTTTAAGGTTAAAACCACAGTTCCAACGTCTCCCTTTGTTTCCTTTCACCACAATCCCTCTCTCTTCCCTATGATCTGTCCTCTGCTGTAGTTCTCTGTACCCTTTGGTTGCTCATTGCTCATCGCCCATCGCACGCTGCACGCTTTGTTCCATCTCGTCTATCTCTCTTCCAAGTGAACATCCCATTTGAGACATCCATGTTCTTTTTTTTTTCTTTATTTGAATTTTCCTTTTGAAAAAATGGAGATCAATCTGGTGGGATCTCCACCCCTTATAATAATATATATATATATATATTACTCTAATATAATATTATTATATACATTTAGTAATTAGGAATTTTAATACTGTAATATAATATAATTATTTATTTTCATTTTGTCTTCTCTTTTTTTATTAACTAGATCTAATTTACGGTTGAGATTATATTCTTAATTTTAAAAATTAAGAAATAATAATAGAATTATTATATATATAATTTTTATTTTTCTTATAAAAATAGTAGCGATAAATCTATTTCCCCCCTGTAGTATGATATAATAGTGAAAAAGTCTTTAACTCGAAAAAATTGCTAAAAACCCCCTATAATTTATAAAAATAGATAAAAAAAAATCTCTCATGTTTATAAAAATAGCCAAAAAAACCTTTTACTGTCAACTTGAACGTTAAAAGTAAATATTTGACCATTAAGTAGGAAGGGCAAAACCGTCAATTCATTGAAAAATAAGTTGAAAAAAATTTGAACAAACATATAAATGACACATGTAAGTTATACTTTTAAAATTATTAAGAATTAAAATAATAAAAAATATTTCAAAAAAATAATTAAAAAAGTAATTTTTTTTAAAGTATATACACCGTCCATCAACATGATGGATGATGGACATAATTAAAAAAAAAAAAAAAAAAATCTTACAAAAACACATCTCTCTCTCACTCTCTCCCACCTCTCACTCTCTCATTTTCTCTGGTTTGTTCTTCATCTTCTTCAGCTTCTCTTTATCAGCCTCTTCTTCTTCTCTTTTCTTTCTCTTTTCTCTCACCATTAAGATCCACCCACCCACCACCACCACCCCTACTCTTACCTACCATAAGATCGGTGCCGTCGTCGATCTATCAGACGAGTCCACCTTCACTATCAGCTAGGCCATCAACCAGTACTTCCATCTTAGTGATGACATCGTCCTCATGCATGTCTCTGCCACCTCTATCCTCTTCGACGTCGATTGGGGCTAGTTAACGATCTCCATGGTGTTCGAGTCTTTAATGGTGTTGGCGCTTATGATGCGAGAAAGAGAAGGTAAGGATGAGGACCAACTGACGGTGAAGGTGGGAAGGGTTGGAGTGTAGAAGAAGAAGCAATGGAGGGGTGAGCTTTGTGTTGATGGTGTTGAGGAATTGAAAGAAGAAGACTTTGTTTGTTTGTGTTTTTTTTTTTTTTTTTTTCATTTCTAAGTTTGATTTTTGTATTGTTGAGTTTTTGATTTGGTGATGGTTTCTTGGTTTGATTTTTGTATGGATGAGATTTCGGCGATGATTTTTTAGTTTTGATTTGTTTTGGTGACGGTTTTTCAGTTTCATTTTTGTTTGTATGGATAAGATTTTGATGATGATTTTTGAGTTTTGATTTTTTTTTGTTATGGTTTGAAGATAATGATCTAGGTTGTTGAATCCAGATCTTCAAAGTTTGAAGATCTAGGTTCAACTTAGGTCTTTATTTATTTATTTATTTTTTAAAAAATTATTTGAAATCGGTCTCCACCGTCCATCACTAGGATGGATGGTGGAGATTAAAAAAATTGTTAATAATTTATTTATTTTATCATATTTTAACAATTTTTAATATTATAGGGATAGTTTTATAACTGAAGGGTAATTTAGTCTTTTCGCGCACTGTCACTTTTAGAATCCACTTTTCTATAACAGAACTAACAGAAGGGGAAAAATGAGATTATACCAAACTACAAGAAGGTCCTCAGTGATTCAGTCAAACAACAAAGGGGTTTTTAGTATTATCCCAAAAAAATAAGGATGGTAGATGGGATCTCCACCATTCATCTATCTTGACGGATGGTGGAGATCACATCTGGGATCTCAACCTCCATTTTTTAATTTTAATTATGTTTAATTATGAATTAATAATTAATTTAATTTGATGATTGTTGTTTGATGAATGGTGATGATGATGGTTATGTGTGATGGATGGCGAGTAATGATGGATTTGATATGATGGACAATGAGTGATGATGGATTTAGTGATGTAAGAGCAGTTTGGTAGTTAAGTGTTTTATAAATTTTATTTTTTATTTTTATATTTTTAAGGGTTAATTTTTTTTTCCTATAATTTGAATTAATACTCAAAATCCTTTTTATTTATTAAATAAGGGGTACGTTGAGTATTAATTCAAACTATATAAAGAAAACACTGTTTTTTTTTTTTCTATTTTAAATATTATTATTAATCTATAAGGGTATGCTGGCATTTTTCGTGTTTTGGTTTAAAACCATTTATTTTTTATGAAACCATTGTCCCACTAATAGTAGAGGGTTTGCTGGATATTATTTTTGAAACCAATGGTGGGGCTTTTTAAATTATTTCTTATTTGAATAAAAATGGAGAAAGTGCATGGATAGAAGACTATTAAAAGCCGATTATATGACCTTCAATGAACCTGATAGCTGCTTTTACATGCTATTAGGTTCATAATTTGATATTTTTCCTAAAAAAATAATTGAAAATGTAACTAATAGCATATAAAAAGCAGCTATTAGGTTCATAGAAGGTCATAGAGTCGGCTTTTAATAGTCTTCTATTCATGCATTTTCTCCATTTATATTCAAATAAGAAAAAAGATTCGTACTTTGCAGATCAAACTTGGATCTTTTATTGTTATTATTCTTATTTTAAATTAATATCCTTGACACCAATGATTCGACAGTGATTCGAGCATGATATGTTCTCAGATTGAATAAACAAAATCGATTATCAAATGAATAATGGTTACTTCCATCTTTTATTAATGGGATAATCCCAATTTCTACCTTGTAGTTTAAAGTAATAGCTAATTACCCCTTATAAATTGTAAAAACCTCATTTTACCCATTCTGTTAACTCTGTTAGTAAAAGATAGATTATGACTATCACATTACGTGAAAAGACCAAACTACCCCTCAAGTAAAAAAAAAAAAAAATTAAACCATCCCATCATCATTTATCAACCAACCAACCAAGACATCTTCATCTTCATTCAATCATCCATTCAACCAAACCATCATTAACAACAAACACCATCATCATCGAACCCCCTAACAATGTAACAACAATATCAAATACAATAGCAAAAAAAGAAAAAAAAAAACAAAAAACAAAAAACAACACAACTTTCTAGAAACAAACCATCATCAACAGCAACCACCATCATCATCAAACCTCTCAACACTGTAACAACAATATCAAACACAATAACAACATCAAAAAAAGAAAAAAAAAATCAACAGCACAACTTTCTTGGTTTTGGAGCAGAAACCCAGAAATATTTGGATTTTAGGCATTGAAAACCTAAAGATCTATAGGTTTCCACGTCGAAAACCTATAGATCTATGGCTTTTCGGATCTATGGGTTTCCAACGAAGAGCATCACTAAGAAGAAGAAGAAGAAGAAGAGAAAGAGAGAGAGAGGAAGAGATGAGAAGTATAGAGAGAGAATGTTTATAAATTTTAGGTTTTATTTTTTTATTCTTTTGAATTATGTCCACCATCCATCATATTGATGGATGGTGGACATAATTTTTTAATAAATTATTAAATTATTATATATTTTTAATAATTTTGATCATCACTGTCCATTTTAGAGATGAACGATCGAGATTTTTTTTCAAAATTTTTAAATATTGAATTATTATTTTATTAAATATTAATATTTTTTATATTTTATTTTGCTTTGATAGTTTTTTCATTCCATATTAATAATCAACCGTTGACTTTTGACGTCCAAATTAACGATAGGGGATTTTTTGGATATTTTAATTAACTACAGGAGGTTTGTTTATCTATTTTGTAAATCAAGAGAGAGATATTAACGATTTCTTAAAGCAAAGGAGGATTTTGGCTATTTCATCAAACTAGAAAGTGGGAATTGGGATTATCCCTTTATTTATGTATATATTTTTATCCAACTGTACTTTATGATTTTTCATAAGGAAAAATTAGCTCATTTTTTCAATTTGAAAAAAATAGCAATCACGTAAGCTAGTACTTAAACCAGAATTAGAAGATCAGAGTCCAAAAAAATGGTTTTTGCTTCTTTACGTTTAGGTTGTGAATACAACATTAATCACCATTTGACATATGTTTAAATATTCATACAATGTTATATCGGGATCAGCTCCTAGTGCACCGACAAATTTGCAGATAAAGGAGCATATAGCACGTGCTAGAATGCTTATGTTGCCCAAAAGCCAAATATGTTAATGGTGCCCACAGCACACACAGTACATGAAGCTTATACATCCAACGATCGTCATAACACATGTCAACAAAGTGAAATACCAGGTCGTAACTGACAGCAAGATCTCCATTGAGTGTTAGGATCACTGGTTGCTGACTTGCCGTCCAGTATATTATCTCTCGTTCATGATAATTTTATCGGAGAGAAATCAGGTCCAGAAGTAAGATTGCAAATGACAGCAAAAGAGACAAAAGGGAGTTTTCTTTCAATAAATGCTTTTGGTTCCATTTATTTTCTTCGAGCCATTTGTTTTGTTATTACATCAGAATGTGAAAGCTTAGACATATATACTTCTTAAAGAAAATTAAAAATATTTATAAATTCCTCAAGCTTAAGTATGATATTACTTATATGACTCATATTTATATATATAATACATAAGATTAGTTAGTGGAGTGAATGAGACGGATTGATAGGCCTGAATTCGAAGCGGAATTAACTAATCCGTTGGGAGATTCAAATAAGTTGATTTATTAGATTTATACAAAACAAATAAATTGATTTTGTTTATATGTTTTTAAAAAATTGTTAGTTTTACAACCAAAAAGATTAGTACATTGAATTAGGAAACGCATTATTTTCTTGAACTTTATGCTTTCAACTTGGGTTTTTATTTCATATTTTCTTATTCTACTTGTGGATCGACTGTTTAATCTCAGCTCTGTAAATGATTTTGGGTTGATTTTTTTTTTTTTTTTTTTTGGGTCTCTTGAGAGAGATTTTGGGTTAGTTTCAAAATTCATTATTTGCTCTTTCGATTCTTATATTCTTATATATGATGGAAAAGAAGAGTGGATTAGAAGCATTAGATTTATACAAAATAAATAAGTTGATTTTGTTCATATGTTTTTAAAAAATTATTAGTTTTACGATCCAAAAGATTAGTATATTAAATTAAGAGATATCATTTTTTTGAATTTATGTTTTCAGTCTAGATTCATCTTATATTTTCTCATTGTAGATGTGGTTCGACCATGTAACACTCCCCTCCATACACGATCGGTTTGGGTTGAGTTTTAATTTGCCACCCATATTTAACTTTCTTTTTTTTTTTTTTTCTTAAGTCGGTGTTTTGACAGAATTGGACCCGAGCCTATTATGAAGTTTGTCAAAAACTGTATCAGACCGTCTTAACTTCCTTGGTATGAACTGCCCACTGGAAAGCACCGCACTCACATCACGCCCATAAATTATCACTTGGTACCAGATCCGTGTTTTATCCAAGGTGATGCCCACTATGTTTCGTCTTTATCCACAACTTGGGAACAACGTGTCCAATCCGAAGTTGTTCTTTCCATGTAAGATTATTCTATTTCATGGTTGTCTCTTGTCAATTTGACTTTGTCTTTGAAATTTACTAATCTTTTGTTACGGATAAGATAATACTTCTTTACAGTTCCAATAATAATAATAATAATAATAGTAATAATACTAATAATTCTTTACGATTTTCATAACACAGATACAATTTAACTTTCCCGTCCCCCTTTTTATTTTATTTTATTGTATTTTTACAGGTTCTGTCCTCTCCTTTCTCTCAATGAAAAAGTGGAGGTAGATGCCGAATTATTAATTTCTTACCACATACCGTATTCACAAAACACACATAAGAAAACGCAAGTAAATATACATGATTTAAAAATAATATAATGATTAATTCATATTTTACTAAATACTAAAATTTACCAAAATCTATCCTATCCAAACTCATGAAACGACAAATTTAAGGAGTATTAAAAATTAAATAAAGAGAAAGCCAATTTTAAACTAAAATTGTACCAATAAATTGAAAGTTCTAGAACTACAATCTAGCTTAATCAATTCATTCAACTTATACTCATACCATTAATTAATCACATTCGCACCATATAATTGATCAAGTAATTCATAAATATTCACATTCGCACCATATAATTGATCAAGTAATTCATAAATATTCACACGCATCTAGTGAACATATCCAACATTAATTAATCTAACTATATACCAACAAAGATTAATTAACTTAAAGTCATTAAAAATTAATTACTCATAAACAATTACATGAATCATACAAATATATTCATATCTCATATAATTTATTTCATTCTATTGAAGTCTAAACGCACAAATCTCTTTTCCAAGTTCATCATAGTTACAAATTCAACCAATCAATTGAGAGCATTAAGATAAAATAAAATGGATCACTTGGATGAAAATTAAAACATCAAATTCATTAAACAGGTGAGTTTCATAGTTAGGTTACATGGTAACCCTAAACAATAAAATTAGTTCGTCATTATGATACGAAGCAATTCGATCTAGCAATAATCGAACATCATCAAATACATAAGTTTAGAGAGAAAAGGAGATTATTAATATAAGAAAAATATTATGAGAAAAGCTATATTAATTACTGTTAGGCAATTGAACAATTCAACACGCAAACCTGATTATGTAATTTCTAGCTTTGTGGCTCGAATTTTTCCATATACGACGTACCTAACTTTGTCTATAGAATGACTAGAATCCATCAACTAATTATGATGTTACTGAATATTAAATTAGACTTGATTCATTGTTGTAAATATACAGGTAAGTCAAAGATTGCAAATAGTTGGATATATATATATATATATAATAGAAAAGACTAGTATTAATTTCTAATAATACACAGTGCTTTCCATACTTGCTCAATAGCTCAAAGCCTATAATTAATTTATCAGTGTATAGCACCGCTCTCATTAACATGGACTTGCATGGCCCATTGGCCCTCCTTGCATAAATTTAAACACTAATAGATTGCAGATTAACACCAGTGCAAGCTCTTATTCTAGTTCCCGCTAAACATTAATTATTAATACATGCAGTAACCTGAGCCAGCTAGAGAATCAGTTGGATGATGGCGTTTTGTGGGGTTGCTTGTGCTGGTCCTTTATATCCTCTAGCGGAGGCTTGTGTTGATGGAATGGCTGGAGCTCATCCTTAAATGGTTCATCAAGTGGGGTTGGTGTTGGCTTGGCTCCCTTGGCACCAATTGGTTTACCAAAGTCCAAGCTTGGTGGGTTTTGCTCCAAAGAGTGTAACTCATCAGCCCCAGGAGGACGCTTCCATGGGGGTCTGGTCTTTTGGCCAGTAGCGGGAGTGGTGAGCAGCAACACACCCAAGAGCAATGCTAACACCAACAAGTGTATCTTAGACATATTTGAGTTGCTCAATATTGTTCATGAGTGTGTATGTAGAAATAGAGCAATGTTATTGTGAAACGGTGGCTGCCACCTCTTTTATTTGTGTCAATGTCTGAAGCAAACACGTGTTGATCACTTAACAATGAAACATATTGAAGATGGGGTTGTGCTTAGTGTCAAGGTAACTGACTCATAGAGAGCTAATTTCCTTAATTTGGTGGCACTATATAGTTCGGCAACGAATTTTGTTCCAGGATGTTTGTGTGCAATTGTATGTACATAATCCAGTGATGAAAATACATTCGCTTTTCCTGAATTGATCCTCGTTGTTTTCTTTTGTTTATGTCGTTCATAGTTTATAACATTTGTTCTTTTTCATTTTTTGAAGACAGTGTTTATAACATTTGTTAAGTTTAAATGCTTAATCAAATAAATTAAAAGAAAAGAAAGGTTGATAGCTAAGAACCCAATATTAACATCTAATGACATCCCTGATACATGAAGTTGGATGCATATATAAATATATGTCACATAAATCTATTATAATGTTCTATGCTATAATTAATAAATTTTTGCTTTAATGAATACCATATTAACTTGGTGTCCAACTCCAAAATTTAAGTTAATAGATAGCTAGCTAGTCAATTCTTTCTTCAACAATAAGTTTCTAATAAATTTTAGTTGATTTTTTTAATTATGAAATAAAAATAAAAATAAAAATAAAAATTATATGAAAAGCTAAAAAATAGGATTAGAAATAAGAACAGAAAACATAGAGCACTCCTAATATGTCTAGCTTGGAATAGAGAAAAGGACGGTGCTGTTCAAATAAAATACGATGAGTTTTTTTTTTTTTTTTTTTCAGAGAGAGAAAAATAAGATGATATTGATGTATATATGGCATATTTACACTCTAGAGATCATCATTTGAGAGTTTGAATCATTTCTTCTTTTTTTTTTTTCTAAAATCCTAAATTTATTATAATATTTTAAATATAGAAATAAGGCTGTTAAAGTATAAATTAAAAAAAAAAAAGGCTGTTAATGTATAAGAGGCCACCATTATCACTCATCATTTACTCATCTTTTACTACAGATACAATAAAGGTTTTTTACGGCGGACCTTTTCGCTGCAGCATTAGTGTTTGATAATTCAAAAGAACAGCAAAACTTGGATTCTCTTATCCTCTCAGTTTTGTTCTTATATATATATATATATATATATATTAAAAAGTTTGTGATTGATTATTAATAAAATAATAGTGAAAAACTGAAGTGAGGAGTTTATCAAATCCTCTATATACCATTTTCTAATACTTAGTAGTAGTAGAATCCGTTTACCGATAATTAGTTTCTTTTATAACAACTAATTGTAAGCTTAAGATGTAATCATACAAAAAAAAAGACATTTTGTTTTTAAATTGATTTATAGTCATTAACATATATCAACTTAAGACTTAGAACATCATACTATTAATTTGTTTTTAGTCCAATAATTAAGATACTTACTGATTTGACATGCATTTATTTTATTTATTATTTACTGTGATCGGAGTGAAAATATATGAATGATTAGATGTTAGATTATTTTGTTAACTATTAAATTCAAGGTAAATATTTAAGTAAAATTTTGAAATTTTAGGGTGGAGGATATAACTTAAATATCCATAATCTTAATGTGTGGGTGTGAGAATTGTTTACCATAGAATTTTTCCCTTTATTTTATAAAATTATACTACATGTTTACTGACATCAATATTTTATGAAAATATTGATATTGTAATCTTTGATTTATGAAAATATCAGCAAAAATATTGGAGATGTTATTGATTTTTCAGTTGTTGATCTCGTGTATTTTGTGTCCTTATGGCAGTGCAATGCAGCAAACAATGAAGGTGAATCCTTTTTCCTTCAAGTTTTCAGCCAACAGTCGAGTAAGTTCAATATTCACCAACTTGTGATCTTTTGTTATGGTCCAATGCAATTTAATGGTAGAAAAAGTTTATTTAACTTGATAATAATCTACGTTCGAATCGTTATATCACATGTGCTACATAAAAATAAAATAAAATAACACTATATGACACTTTTGGTCATCCAATGTCGTTTCATGGCACGATTTGTTGTGGCAGATTTGAGATTTCAGTGAGTAATGTTCAACTCCAATCACCATCTTTTTAACTATTAATTATTGTTCGATAATTTGGCTATCGAACAGATAAACTTGATTACATATTTTTTAATCAATTCAATTGTGCTTGAATTTTCAAAACACGGCAGCCAATTTAAGCTCATCCTATAGATATTCATCATATATAACAATGATGGTTGATCACTTGATTGTCAGAAATGTTACTGCTTAGAAAATATAATAAAATCAAATTAATCTTTGTGTAGTCTCAAGCATTAGATTATATTCTATAAACAGAAAACATAAAAAAAGGTATTAATCTAGATTTTAGGCCAGTTAAGTGAGCCTGCAGGATGCTTTATAGTATGTTTCATCCATCAACAGATATTTAATCATAAATCCTTTCCGTATCTAGGTAAATTAAAGAACACTCGTGTAGTTTCGCTTGATTTTAACACAATTAGCATTTCTTGATTAAAAACTTTATGGCCTTGAGGTCATGAAAATTGATATATACCTACTATAAGTTTATGAAAAGTTTAGTATGGACTTCACACACAATTGATCAGCAGTATTAATGATAGAGATAAGATGGTTTCCAATTAAAGATTGCAAATAGCTGAAAGTATAACAAAAGAGACTGGAATTAAATAAGAAGTAGAGGATGCTTTTCATGCCTGCTCATTAGCTCCAAGCCAAGTAGTCTACAGTAACCAAACTGATAAACATGAACATGCATGCATGGCACACCATGCATAAACATAGATACTCGAGTAAATTAAAGAGAGCACCAGTGCAAGCTCTTATTTCCAGTACAATATATTCATAGATGCATCAAGCTAAGCTGATAATTCAGTTGGATGATGGAGGTTTGTGTGGTGGCTTCTTGGGAGGAGGGTGGCTCTTGGGTGGCTGGTGTGGCGGCTTGTGTTGATCAAGTGGTGGCTTGTGGCCACCACCAGGGGTTGGTGGCTTGTGTGGTGGCTTGTGTGGTGGTGGTTTGCCACCAGGCGGTTTACCTCCATCCAAGCCTTGTTGCTCATGCAACTCCTCCTCAACACCATCAGGATGCTTCCCAAATGGTGGTCGTGTTTTTTGGCCAGTGGTGGAAGTGGTGAGCAGCACCACACCCAGGAACAATGCTAGCAATAACAAGTGTGTCTTACCCATATTTTGAGGGACTATGAATTTTTGTGTGTGGATGGTTGTGCAAAACTAGAGCAATTGTTTCCCCTTTTATAATGAACCAATGGCTCTTATAATGACTGTAATGCCATTTCTTTTTACTAGTAATTACCAGTTTGCATTGTTTTCAAACATGCGTTACCCAACATGAAATCGATTTTTATTTTTCGGTTAGGCCCATAATGATTGTATATGGTGTTGATATCGTGAGAATATGGATACCACAAAGCTGCCAAGTTTGACTATTAGGTTAATGTTAACACCTGGGGCAGGTGTTGGCTGAGCTACGATGATTATGGATGTTGGGATTTTTTTATATTTTTTATTAACTAATAATTATATTATAAGTTATTTATTTTAATAGGATTGGATAAGTGATCTATTAACTGAGTTCTAGAGGTATTTATTGGATATGAGTTTTATAGTATGTAGAAATCTAATAATAATAAAATTAGGATTAGTGGGAACGTAATTCAAATTAGTATATAAAGAATACTATAAGGGTTATGATCCTCAAGTCAAATCAACATTTTTGCTTTACTTTTCCTTCCTCATTCAAAAAGAAAACTATAGAGCATGTTAAGGTGATTTAATTGTTAAAGACTCAATCCTTCTTAAGTTTTTTAATATAGATTCAAGTATGTTTTCTTTGTAATAATTATTAACGATTTAATATGAGTTTTTGAATTTTGGTATAAGTTTTCATTTATTAAAATTATATCTAATAAATAGTATTAGAGTCCACTCATGTTGAATTATTGAGAAAATTTTCTCATTCTTAGTTGATTTATTATTGTTGTAACGAAAGCATGAAGAAAAATTAATTACAATGCCTCCTCTATAAAAATTAATCGATTTAAAAGTCAATAAAGGGTGTCTCATATGTTTGCTTCTGGGGAAAAAGGAGGGCAGTAATATGAAATATATATATATATATATATATATATATATTGGATGATGGTGCCTTTTGTCTATTTTACTATTGGGTCATGGATATTCTGGAAAAGTGGAAGGCCATCAATGTTTTGTTATTAGTAGGAAAAACTTCAATTCAGTCCTCAAGGTTTTAGAAAATATTACATTTTTAAAGCTATTTTCAAAATAATTTTTTTCATCCCTAACTTTTTCAAAACCCTTCAAAAAAATTCAAACTATTAGTCGACTAACGATAAATGATAACTTTAGACTATTTTTAATAACTTAAATTCAAAGATACGTTAGGTAATTTAACTTACAAATTCATTATTTTATTAGAATAATTCGATAATTCATATGAAACTAACAACCATCAAGGGTAAAAATAATTTTTTACGTATTCTATTAATGTTAACCATCAGTTGACTGAATGTTTTGAATTTTTTTAAAGAGTTTTTGAAACGTTAGGGATAAAAAGAATTGTTTTCAACAGAGCTTTAAAAACTTGATATTTTCTAAAAACCTTAAAGACTAAAATAAAGTTTTTCCTTATTATTATTATTATAATTATAGGGGTAATACTAAGGAATCCCCTGTTGTTTGACTAAATGGCTAAAGACTCCCCTATAGTTTGGTATAATCCCATTTTCGTCATTCTATTAGAATAGTTACCGAAAAGTGTATTCTGACAATGGCATTGCACAAAAAGACGATATTGTCCTTGAGTTACATTTAAAGCTAGAAAAAATAATAGAAAAACAAAAAAACCACATGTGAACATTGTGAGTGCAATAGTCACATTTCTTAAACCTTTGAAAGGTTATTTCTCAACCCGAACAGAAGCAAAAATCACACACACACACACACACTTAAAACGAAAGTAAATTCATATTAGTTCAGTATTTGCATGCACATTTCACCTGAAACTCAACCAAACACATACGTACACACACACACCCAAAATTGAACCAAAATGCATATCAAGTCACCCTTTGCACACACATTTCACCTAAAACTCAACCAAACACATAAACATACACACACCCAAAACCGAAGCAAATGCATATTAGTTCACCCTTTGCACTGGAATGTACTACCTAAAATCATCAAAATCCAATTGATAATAAAATAAGACAATAGGTGAATTCTCTTTCAATGTCATATAAAATACGTCAAAAGACTACAGTTTGCTTAGCACATTTTTCAATTGTTAACATTATGACTACACAGTAAACTGTTGTATATAGTACACCAACTAAACCTACAAGGCATTTTAATCTCACCAGACCTTAACAAACACATGGCAAGAAAAAAGAGTAACACTAGTTTATCCACATGTCTTCCACTTTCACCGCACCGTTGTTGCACAGTTAATGGATATCTATAAACCTCCAAACACAAACTTAATTAATTATACATATTGTAATCTTTCTTTTTTTAAAAAAAAAAAAAAAGAAGAAAAACATGTACATTTTATAATCTTTATCTAAAGAAATTCTCAAGATTATAATGTACTACCATCATTTAGACAATAGATAAATCACGCCCGGTAACTTCTACGGTCCATGTAACTTTAAGGACACTATTAAAATAACAAATGAGTTTTTAAGAATTTAGGACAAGCCAACTCAAATATATAATTAGATAATTGCTTAAAACATTTTGAGGGCTTGATTTATAGTTTCCATTCCAAACAAATATTGACTTTAGTCATCATTTACGATACAATCATATATTCCTTTACCTTAATATCGAAAATATTCCTTGCTCTGAAAACCATTGTGCTCTGCTTTACATCATTCAATCACTTCAAAGCTACAATACTTGAAAGATTCTGCATCCCCCTTTCCATATAAAACATGTGTTGCCAAAAAAGATATGAACCTCCATGTCGGTCACATAGCCATTTTTCAATATTAATATCTCAAATAAGATAACAATCAAAATAAAGACAAATCATTAACATATATAACTAACAAATACGACAACATTACATGTAAACATAACACATATAAAGACAATACATATAAATAACACATGAAAGCAACCAGTTTTAGAAAGCAACTAGTTTTACAAAAAATATATACCTCTGTTTCAGAAAGCAAACAACCATAAGAAATACCTCTGATTATTTTACAAAAAAAATAGTGATATAAGACAGTAAACATGAGAGCAACTAGAAAGAGACCAAAATCATCCACCCAACCTAACTTGTTATTTACGTAAATAAACCACATACATGATGTTACACCCTCATATGAACCACCTTTATACTATTAATTAAGTGTTTCCATCTTCTAATTGAAAAATCTCCATTTTTTTTTCATTAAAACACTAACAAATCAAAATGAGCAAAATCCATATACATAAACATCAACCATCGAAACCATACACATGAAATAAGTATTTACCAAAAAAAGTCCAAAAAAAAAAAAATAGACACTTAAAAAACTTATCATCTCTCCAATGACCACGAACACCTTCTGACCTAATAGCTCCTTCAAACTCACCCTCAACCACACCACAATACTCCTCAATAGCAGTTCCAGATAGAAACACACAAATACACATGCAATGAGTTTTTCGCACTATAGAGGCTGATAATGACTAATTTAGGGTTTTTTTGGCGCCAAGGTTAGATGAACATATGGGACTAAATGGAGAGAAAAAGGATGGTTTGGTGGAGTTTTGGGACCATCGGTGATTTTCATCTAATTTTTATTCACATGCCCTACACAAGTGTCACGTATAAGTTCAATGATCTTTTTTTTAAAAAAAAATTATCTTCTAATGAATTGTCAATTTTAACCTTCCCCATTAATGATCAAACATTAATTTTTAACGTCCAAGTTGACTATAGGAATTTTTTTTTTTTTTTTTGGCTATTTTTCTCAACTAAAGAGGGTATTTTTTTCTACTTCATGAGTTATTAAGGGGGTTTTAGCGATTTTCTTTGATAAGGGGGCTTTTGGCTATTATGTCAAATTACAAGGGGCAAAAAAAAATTATCCCTTTATTTTATTATTTGTTGATTGATCACAATCAACTATCAAGCAATCTGATTTGTGGCCCCTCCCAATTTTTAAGTTTAGAAATATTTGACGGCCATTAAATTACTTTTGCTTGCGATTTTAGTTTTATATATATATATATATATATATCAGTGTCATCATATATAAAACCAGCCTTATCATGGATGCATGGTTGGTTTTATATATGATGGCAATGATATATATATATATTTGCCTTGTTGAATTAAGGATTTAATGGAAGGAAGATTTTTAATGACAAAATTTTTTTTTTTTTTGTTTTTTTGAAAACACGTTTAGTTTTGATTGAAAGAAAAAAAACACAAATGGTTGCATGATATTTCAAAATAAATTGATTGAAATTATATGTTTATTATTTATGTAAATAATGATCGGCCCAAAGGAAGGTTGTTGTTTAGCCAAATAATACACATACCTATGGTACTAAATGTGTGACGATTATTAGGTCTTTCATGTGAACAATAAGTTAGTTCAAAGAAAGACTATTGTTTGACGACATTAATTGTCAATATTTGATTACTGTATGAAGAGTAACACTTACAATTGATATTTCTATTCAAAGACTAAATATCAATGTTATGCTAGGTATCTTGTGTTGTGGCCCACCATTATAGGAATTGTTTAATCATGTCATGTATGAATTTATTAATTGAGTATTTTTGTATTGTGACATGATTATTGATTGTGAGTTTGTATTTGGTTTTATTCTCGATTCAGTTACTACTTCTACTTCAACAATATATGCCAATATTAATTCCATTTCTGTGCTTCATGACACAAATTTCAAGAATTGGAAAGAAAACGTTATAATTATTCTCGATTGCATAGATCTTAACCTTGCGCTTTGGAAAGAACAACCTGCATCTCTCAATGAGAATAGTTTCTTTGATGAAAAAGTGGGCATGAGAAAGTGGGACTATTCTAATTGCATGAAATATTCAATTCCGAAAACTTTTAAGAGTTTTATATTCGAAGAGAAACTAAAAAGAGAAAAAGAAGCTGCAATTAAGACATCACAGTATAAGATGCAACAGAAACAAGATGAGGAGTTTACTTATTACTTTTGCTAGAGAGTTGGACACTTAAAGAAAGAATGTTTTAAGTATGCCAACCAGCGTGTCAAAAAATGTATGCTTCTCAATTTGGTTCGTTTTGAAGTTAATTTAACTTCTGTACCTAAAAACACTCGGTGGATAGATTCTGGTTCTATTACTCACATAATTGTGTTTAGTGGTGGCAATCCAAGTTGACGGGTCGGGTTGGACACGATACGATTAATAAACGGGTTGAACCCCTTCAATATAAACACGACACGATTATATATAGGTCAATACGAAAACGATACCGTTAACCCGTTTATTTACAGGTCGTTTAGTGACCTATTTAATTGACTCGTTTAACCATATTTAATATATTTAAATTTTAAAATAGATCTAATAAAAAATAAAATTAAAATAGAGATAAATATAACCTCTTAAATCCACAAATACAATTCAAAACGTAAAAATATAGTCATCCACAAATGCAATGCAAAACATAAAAATACAAACATCCAAATACAATCCAAAACATCTCTCTCCAAAAAAAAATATATATATATATATAATCCAAAACATAAAAATACAAACATACATAAAAATGAGTATGAAAACATAGATGGAAAGGAGATGCGTTGAGGGAGATGAAGGAGATAGAGAGGAGATGCATTCAAAGAGATGAATGAGATGGGTTGGGTGGCCGTGTGGTGTGGCTGCGGAATGAAGAGGAGAATGGAAGTGTGGCTGCTGAATGGAAAGGAGAATGAACGTGTGGTTAGGTAGGGTTTTGAAAAGTATACATACTACTACTAAAATTACATGAATACCCTATAATAATATTACTTTTTAACTCTCGTTAAACGGGTCAACCCGTAACACGATTAAGGAAATATGAACCCAACATAATTATTAAACGGGTTAGGCATGTTGACCTGTTTATGCTCAACTCTAACTCGTAATATTCATGTTAACTCATCATGTCAGGTTCCAAAAGTGCCACCCTTAAGTGTGTCTATACGAGATTGCTTGTGGAGTCGAAAGCCAAGTGATATTGAAAGATTTGTCTATGTGGGCGATGACAAAATAGTTGTAGTAGAGGTTATACAAACTTTTAGGTTATTATTAAAGACTGATCAATTTTTGAATTCGAAAGAGACTTATGCAATATCGCCTTTTGGTTTCAGTTTCCATTTTGGACAAATTTAGTTATTTTTGTTCATTTGAAAATAATAAATTTAGTTTTTTTTTTCAAGATTCAAATCTTATTGGTATCAGTTTTTATTTTTGCATGACAATCTACATTTGTTGGATACAATTACCTCAATTAATGAAGCCTTGCATATAAGTTCACGAGGTACAAAACAAAAATTAACTGACATAAATTCCACCATACTATAACACAAGCATTTAGGTCATATTTCTAAACAAAAAATTCAGAGACTTGTGTTTGACGGGATTCTTGATCACTTTGATTTCACAGATTTTTAAGTCTGCATTAAGTGTATAAAAAGAGAAATAGATAAACATTAGGAGACTAGGTGCCAACAGGTGTTTTGATGTCTTAAAACTAATTCATATTGATATTTACAGACCATTTCCTATAGTCTCTTGGAATGGACTAATAGTGTTTTATTACTTTCATAGAGGACTATTCAAGATATGAGTGCCTATATTTGACACGCAAGAAGTCTCAATCCATGGATGTATTTAAGACCTTCAAAGCTAAAGTTGAAAATTAACTTGACAAGAAAATTAAAGCTATCAAATATGACCGTGGTGTTGAATATTATGGTAGATATGACGGATCCAGTGAATAACGTCCAGGACTTTTTATGAAACTCCTACAGGAATGCGACATTGTCCCATAATACACAATGTCAGGCAAACATAGTATGAATAATGTTGTTGAGAGACAAAAGAGAACACTTAAGGACATGGTAAGAAGTATGATCAACCATTTTTCTTTACCAAAATCCTTATAAGGAGCATTAAAAACCTGCAGCATATATCCTCAATAAAGTTCTAAGCAAAGTATTAGCTCAAACCCCTTATGAATTATGAGTAGGTGAGAAACCTAGTATTAAGCATTTACACATTTGAGGTTGTCTAGCTGAGGTAAAGCCTTCAGGTCAAATGAAAGGAAACTTGACTCAAGAACTATAAGCTGCTACTTTGTTGGGTATTCTGAATGATCGAGTTTTAAGTTTTACGATCCTATTACTAGCACAATTTTTTAAGACAGGAAATGTGAGATTTCTTGAGGTAGTTGAGTTTATAAGAGAAGATAAGGTTAAAGAAATTGTCTTTAAAGAGAAATTTGTTTTTCTTCCTGCTATTGTTATTACTATTGATAATGATCAAATTTTTATTCCTAACATTGTTCAAAATGCAAATCCGGAATATCAAGAAAATATAGAAAATCACTCTATGCAAAATGAAGAAATTATAGCTAAAGTGCAAACTCAATAATCTCAAGAAAATATATCATTAAGACAATCCACTAAAGAAAAAATAAGTGTGATTCTGAATGACTATGTCGTTTTTTTTCTAAGAACATAAGGTTGATATTGGAGTGGTGGAAAATGATCCAATCAACTTCTATCAGACCAAACAAAGTTCTAGTTCTCGAAAATGGATTGATGTCATGAATGATGAAATGAAATCCATGAAAAACAATGACATTTAGGATCTCGTTGAATTGCTTGAAGATGTGAAATTCATTGGTTGCAAAAGAATATTTAATACTAAAAGGAATTCAAAAGGCAATGTTAAGAGATATAAAGCTCATCTAGTTGTCAAAGGGTTTCACTTAGAAGGAAGACATTGATTACAAAGAGACTTTCTCTTGGTTTCAATGAAAGACTCTTTTAGGATCATAATAGCATTTGTGGCTCATTTTGATTCGCAACTACATCAGATGGATGTAAAGATTGTGTTTTTCAATGATGACATTGATGAAATAATATATATGATGCAGCCTAAAAACTTTGTATCCAGTGACCCAAAAAAAATATTCTACAAGCTGAAGAAATCCATCTATGGTCTCAAACAAGCTTTCCTTTAATAGTATCATAAATTTCATCAAGTTATTATCTTGAATGAGTTTGAGGTAAATAAGGTTGATAATTATACATATCATAAGTTCAGTGAAAGTAAGTACATATTTTTGGTGTTATATGTCGATGACATACTGCTTATTAGCAGCAATATAGGCTTATTGCATAAAACCAAGAGATTTTTGACAAAGAATTTTGAGATGAAAGATCTTGAGAATGCCTCTTTTGTATTAGGCATACAAGTACATCGAGATCAAGCTCAAGGTATCCTCGAGTTATCATAAAAAGTTATATCAAAAAAGTTCTTGATAGATTAAGTATGAAAAGTTATACACCAAGAGATACCCTTATAACTAAAGGAGATAAGTTTAGTCTCATTCAATACCCTAAGAATGAGTTAGAATGAAAAGAAAGGCAAAAGATTCCTTATGTGTCAGCTGTAGGAACTCTAATGTATGCTTAAGTATGCACGCTTCCAAGCATTGCATTCATAATGGGAATGTTAAGCAGATATTTAAGTAATCTAAGGATGGTTCATTAGAAAGCAGTCAAACTAGTAATGTGTAATATGTTATTTACAGAGAATAAAAGATCACATACTCACTTATCGGAGATCAGATCATTTAGAGATCGTTGGATATTCTTATTCCAATTTTGCTAGATGCTAAGACAGTAAAAGATCCACGTCAGACTATATTTACCTACTAGCTAAAAAAGCTATTTCGTGAAAGAGTGTTAAGTAGACACTTATAGCTTCTTCTACTATAACAGCTGAGTTCATAGCCTGTAATGAGACATCTAATCATGAGATATGACTGCGAAATTTTGTCACAGGGTTGCAAGTTGTGGATTGTATTGAAAGACCATTAAAGATATATTGTGATAATATTTCAACTGTGCTATATTCCATGTTCTTTGTTATAGATATATTTTATATTTATTTTCTACTGAATGTTATTTGTGGTTAATCTCACTGAAGAGTAAAGAATGACCAGTTGGAAATAAGCATATTTGAGATCACGTTGCATGTAATTTCCATACTACGTATCCATACTCGATCTATGTCATTGAATATATTGGTATGGTGACCATTGATGGGCCTGATTACAAACATATATAACAAAGGTCGTTTTAATCTCATGCTAATATACTAGATGAATCAGATTGTAACTAAAGGAATATTTCAGAACAAATAGTTTTTCAATGTGCTCTCAAGACTATAGATAATATAATTGTTTTAGAAAACACAGGTAACCCAAGTGGGAGATTGTTGGAATTTTTTTATATTTCTTATTGTGGGCTTACATATTATATAACTATTATATTATAGGCTATCTATTTTAATAGAGCTAAATAAGTGATCTATTAATTAGGCTTTAGAAATATCCATTGGGTATAGGCTTTAGTGTGTAGAAATCTAGTACTAATAAAATTAGGGTTAATAGGAACCTAATTTGAGTTAGTACATAAAAAATACTACATGGGTTATACATACGTACAGTTTTTGCTCTCTTTCTCTTTCCCCTTCCCTATTCAAGAAAAAAACTATAGAGCATATTAAAGTGATTTGATTGTGAAAGACTCATTCATTCTCAAGTTTATTAATATGAATTCATGTATGTCTTCTTTATAACAATTATTAATGATTTAATATGAGTTTCTAGATTTTGGTATAGGTTTTCACCCATTAAAATTATATCCAACAAAAAACACGTTAAAATCTCTTAGATGTTCAAAATACTTTATTTGTTGTAGAAATTTTGTCGTGCAACATATGCGTCACTCTATTTGGAATGTATATGTGTAAAATGGTGTGGTTAGCTTTTACGTTATTTTCGATTAATCTAAGTTCATCATTGGATATTTAGACTAGAAATGTATGATGCTTGCTACTATTATATATGTAGATAGAGATGTCATACTGTTGATAACCTAACTATAGATCCAACAATAAGTCTTAACTATCCTGATTCGTGCCACACGTTAGGTTTGAAAATTAATCAATTAGCCTACAGAATGGGTAGATTGATCCTGTAGAATTATATTACATAATTTATCAAATCCCAATCCAAACAATTCCAAACAAAAATACACCAAAAAAAAAAAAAACTAATAAAACAAATAAGACATTTGCCTTGCAAAGTTGTAAAATTTTATTAGTAAGCCAAAAATGACATCCTAATTTTTCCAAGGAAACAAGACTTCCTTAAAAAATGAAAACTTAAAAGAAACCAATAAATAACTAAATGAAATAATATCAAACTAATAAAAAGATTTAATATAAAAACAAATTTTGTAAATCCAACACTCAACTCGCTCCAGACCAATGTGCCACCGAATCGCACTACCCCAGTTGGTGTCCAACACAAGTCTTTTCAGAGCTGTCCGCCACTAGCTTGCACTACCCTAACTAGCTCCTTGTCGTTAGTGGCCCCTTTTCACAGTTATGCACCACCAGCTCGCGCTACCTTGGGTAACGCCCTCTGCTAGCCTCACTTCGTACTCTCCTTTTCACCATTCCAAACCTTCTCTTAGCGCTCCGATCATTCCCTCGTTATTTGAGAATACTCTTGTCCTCAAGGGTAAAAGCCGGAAACCTCTCTTCTGTCCCATCATAATCTTCCCTAGCACTCATTGTCGCACAACATAGGGCAACCTCCTTGTACAATTTTTCCATCATCCGGTCGTCACCCTGTTTGATCTCCTTGGATGACAAAATCATCCAAGTTCTTTTCTTATCTCCCAACTTGAACTCCATTGTCATGTTTTTGAAGTCCATAAATACTCTTCTGATACTCTTCATCCATGCGTTACCAAGCACCACATCCACCTATACTATTGGTAGAAGATGCAAGTCAGCTTATCAAAAATATTTTTAAAAAATATTAACTATAACTAATTCTGATGCATTTTTAAAAAATAAAATAATTAAATTTTTAATGTTTTCTAATTATTTAAAAAAAATTATAATAAAAATAATTTTAAAAAAAGTATAGCCATAACCCACAAACATAGGTTCCACCATCCTCATGACGACGGATTCCTCAAATCCCGCACCCATGCGTTTGAAGATCACTGTATTTAATCACAAGTTCCCAACTAACAAGCATCAACCATTGGATTTGAAAATGAATCCAATATCATACTCAGTCTCTTTCCAAACACGGTGCATGTGGTCATGCTACTGTATAAAATTTAGAATTATAATTGGATTTTAATTTCATCTTAAAATAAATCAGTAGAAATGTAGCTTTAAACTAAAAAATTTTTTTTTTTTTTTTGAGAGACAAACTAAAACAATTTGAGAAAAGCTAATGTAAATAATACACTGTATTTACCAAAACTAGCATAAAATCTCAAGCATATCTAATTGCACAAATAAGTGCATAAAAGGACAAGCCAACTGCAATCTGATAAGTATGATTAGTGGCCGTCAAATATTTTTAAATTTTAGTTACATGACTTTTTGTTGAGATGCCTTTACTTCAAATTTTATTGTCATGTATGTCGGCATCGTGAACGTGGCCTTATTTATAGGTGCAAAACAGAACTAACTGTTAGCGCACGATGGCTTTTCTTCATTTCCCACCATTGATAGTGATTTTTCGACAAGATTATGGACCACCAGCGCACCATAACACTACCTTTGTCCTCTAAAATTTGGACAGATTTTTATATGAGAAAGGTTTATGTAAAATATTATTATATTTTTAAAATCCCATCGATTGCATGGTTTACTGGTGCTTTCTTCTTCGTCTAAATTGTCTAGCCTTGCTATTCTTAATTTCATGATTGTCGGCTTCTGTTCGTGAGGCTTGTGGAGTGGCGTGCCAATTCGTCGCTCTGCCGTCATGCCATTGTGGGCACCACCATTCGGAGCAACACGAACAACAATTATGTTTTACTGATTTTTACTGTGCTCGGATCCTTTTCTATACTGTATTTATATTTGTAATCATCAATAATAAAAACTTATTATTATTATTATTATTTCATTTTGATATACGGTGTATTATTATTCATTATTTTAAATTACGAAAAAGATTAGTATAACAGACGGTCTCTTTCCCAACTTGATGGGTCAAAAAACAACGATTGAATGGCCTTTCTATAGTGAGCTGCATAGGCCTATAACGGCGTATTCTTTTTTGTTTCTGTTTCAGTTTTCCAATATTGCTTTTCTATAGGACGGTGCGGAAGCCTGGAAGGCCAATGTGTGCTATACACAAAAATTATCACCGATCTCAACCCTTGGGCTAAAAAGCAGGGTTCATGCTATCCAATAAAATATCATTAAGATTAGTGATCGTTTCAGTAATAGAAAAATTATGAATGGCCTTTCTATAGTGAACTACGTAACTCATGCCTATAGTGGCATATTCTTTATCGTTTGTGTTTCAATTTTCCAATATTGCTTTTCTAAAGAACGGTGTGGAAGTCTGGAAGGTCGTTTCAGTAACATTAATCATACTGTCCATACACAACCCATGGAGTAGACATTTTTGGAATGTTTGTTTGAATTTATATGTACATATAATTTTGGGTTGATGCGGAGGACCGAATGAGTTCAAAATTCTACAATCACGGGTCCATACTTTTCTTGTAAAAGATAAACCATTGACCAGGCCACTCCCATTATACTAAGATTTGGCAATGATCAAGGAATGTACAGTAACAAAATTTACGCGGTATGCAACTATTCGAGGAAGCTTAAAATTAAAGAAAGTGTAGAATAATTGAAGGTTGGACGAAGTTGTGATTTTGATGAGTTTCTGTACAGCAGTAACATGATATGTCTTAGTTGCGTATAAAATATAGAAAAGCAACATCTATCTTTTTCTATAGAATTTATTACTTACTCTTATCTTGTATATAAAATATGGAAAAGCAACATCTATCTTTTTCTATAGAATTTGTTACTTACTCTTATCCTGTATATAAAATATGGAAAAGCAACATCTATCTTTTTCTATAGAATTTATTACTTACTCTCATCATGAGTAGGCATGAATCATGATTGATATAAGATTATACAATAATGGCGTATCTCCATTTCTCACCTTACCTTCAATGGATCTCAAATACCACGTGATATCTGCCCTTCTTACTTAAGTTTCAAAATTTTCAAAAAGTGGTAAATATATATATATATATATATACCCATATATATTATATACATATATATGCAACCATATAAGTCTGTAATGTATAGATGAAATTACTTTGTTCAGCTTACAATTTGATCTCAACTTTGATTAGTTCAAGGTTTAAGTTTCTGGTGTAAGCTTAAGAGAGGAAAATGAGCTCATGAAATTGCACAAACTCATCTTGGTTCTGTACATTGAGTTATTCCATGTCGATCCACAAGAACTTGACTACCCTTCAGGAAATCGAACTAAACACTAGAAGTAGAATAAATTCTAGACCACTTGATCTTTCTAATTACTTTCTGAAATTTACAGGGTCCTCCAGGCTGCCGACAATTAACTTGGAGTGTTTTTGATTCTGCATTAAAGACAAATTAGAAGCACCTATCGGTCCTTTAATTTTGTTTTTCTTTGCATGTTGGGTGGCCAGGATTGGACTGGGTGTTGGTACTGAACAAAATGTAGTCCTCAATTACTTTCGTTTCCACCTTTTTTTTTATCTATTAATTATTTTTATTTAAATACTAATTTAATAGATTTTCTTTTGAAATGAATAATTTAATATATTTATTAGAAGGTTTTAAAAAAAATTACTATTTTTAATTTCAACCAAAAATGACTATTATTTTATTTAAATGAATTATAAATAGTTTCATTTATGTTGAAAAATAATTTAAATATTCTATTTTATTTAAAAATTAATTTAGACAACATTTTAATCAAAATTAATTTAAATATTTTAAATAAATTTATTTTTCTTAGAATTTATTTAAGATGATTTTATTTTATTCAAAATATAATTTAATCTAATCTAACTGAATCCTATGCTAATCAATCTCACATTATATCAAATATAATGGATAATTATTTTTGTCTAATCTCATGCAGTCATTCTACACAATCAAATACTTAACCAAATACATTATAATATCAATTAGTCCAATCTAATTTACTAAAATCCCATTAAAATAGTATAATCTAATCTCAGATATCATACAAGCTCTTAAAGTAAATAAGAAAAGATAAAACAACCTTATCATGATATCATTTACAGTGAAGATGATTTGAATATAATTCATTTCAGACTAAATGATAGTTTTCTTCTAACTTAAATCACATTCATCACATTGGTTGGTATTGTGTCTTCTAAATTTGGAGGCCCATGTACATCAAAATAGTAATAGAGAATTCAAAAGAAATGCATGTACGCCACTAGGCTCAACCTCCTTTTTGAGGGCACATACGTCCATGTCATAGAATTTATCTTTTGCATATGTACTGGACTCAAATCTTTGTGATGAATAAAAACGATCTCATAATCCGTGAAAACCATTTTTTTCTATTGAAATAACAAGCACCCTAGTTAATTTTCTTGATATTCCATTGCTTTCGGAAAAAAGGTATCTCAAACTTGTGGGCTCGAAATGCTTTGAATGGAGACATCCATAAGAGAAGCAAGTGAACCTGGTTAATTTAAAAGAAGATGGTTCTGTTTGCATTTGGATGTGGTTCAGGTGCGCAAACGCCTCTGTCAAATTCTGCTTTACATAGTTTGTTTATATTCTATCAAATAGCAGATAAAATCCTTATATAATTGCACAAGCAAAGATGAGATGCAAGATGTTCAACTTTCTTTGGACTTAATTTTCAATTCATGGAATAGGTGCCCTCCTACCTTGATAAGATATCCCTTGGTTCTTCAAAAGCCAGCGAAATTCATCAATAGTCATCAATATCAAGATTAAATGTGTGAAAAATCATAACTTATCAATATATGTCTCACCATTTAGAGAAAAAATTAACAGTCAGCAATTTGCTTTAAATACAAAAGTATCGGTCGGATCTGTTAGTATTTAGCAATTGATTCTAACCGACCCAACCCTAAATTGAATAAAAAGCCCACAAGCAACCCAAAACGAAAACTTGAAGGGCCCCATCTACCATTTATACTGCTAGAAGCCCAAAAATGCAATATCAGCCCATACTTTTATTTCAATAGCCACAACTCCGAAGGCAGTCTTTACTCTCTGAACCCAAAAATTGACCAATCTTGGTTCGAGTCAGCTATAGTGTATCGGGCTCAGACGCAAACACTGAAATTAATGGACATTATTTTGGTGTTTCTTTTTTTCTTTTTTTTTTTAATTATTATCTAACATCATTTCTGGGTTAAAAAACTATCGAGATCAACTCAAATGAGACTCTGGTAGTACAACTCGGATAATTGCTCATAGACATTGAGAGAAGTCTGTCCACACCTTTTTAGATATTCACATAAAGGATGTGATTATGGAGATTTGAACCTGCTACTTGAAGTAATTGATACAGGTGGTTAAATCATTATGCTAACCTTACTTATCGGTGCTTAGTAAAGTCGATGATAATAAATCATGATAAATTAAACAAATCAAATTGTTTGAATGGTCAACAACCAGGTAAAAGAAAAAGGATTTTTTTTTTTTCCTTTTTAAAATCCAAGTATTTGTTTTGAAGCTCTAGGGTTGCCCAACAAGTCCGTGACTCCATATCGACTTCAAAAGTCCCGTATTTATTTTTTGTATTTCGGATTAATCTCAATTTAAGATATATGATCTTCTACTTGGTCTACTATAGTTTTAGTTTAATATTGAGGTTGTTATATGAATTGACTCGAATTGAATTTTCGACATGTAATGCCTTTCAAATTTATGTTCAAAGGTGTATAAATGAGAGATCTTGAGGTCTTAAATAGTATTAACTATATCCAAAACCCAAAAGTTGTTAGTGGAATAATTTAATAATGTCATAACAACATTCAAAACAAATTCCACCCATGATTAAACTAAATGTGGGTAATTAATATAGTAATGAATAAAATGAAAACAATTTTATTTGTGTATGTAACTTTTAAATTAAAGTCACAACGTCTAACAACGAACCCAATAGATATGCTTGAATTCAAGTATGGAGGGAATGATAAGGTACAAGTAAAGCAACTTCATTGTTCCAAAACTCGCTACTCGTTATTTGATCGACGAGTCAGCGCGTAGCGAGTACTCGAAAACTCGGTAAGTACTTGACAAGAGGTAAAATTGGTAAAAATTGTCAAAAAAAAAAAAAAGTAATAAAAATTATAAATATCATAAGGAAAATGACTAATTCAAAATAATAAAAATGATTAAATTGTAAATGATAAAGAGTTTTTTTTTTTTTTTCAAATAAAGGGAAACAATGAAAGGTATTTTTGTCCAAAGTTGAAAAAGTTAAATGACATTTTTGGACTAACAATTTGGAAAGTCTCTCTCTTCAACAAAAATCGCCCAATTCCCCCATTTTCTCATCCCAAACCAGAAACCCATTCTCTTCCATATCTTCTTCTCTTCTCTTTGTCTCCACTCTTTGATTTCTTTCTTCTTCTTCTTTCGATCTTCGTGTGTGTGGGTGTTAGACGACGAGCAGAGATGATAATGAACGACAAATTTGGAGACGACGATGAACGACGATAAACAACAGCAAGAGAGAGAAGAAGAAGATGGCGATGAATTTGGTGACTGAGCAAAGAGAGAAGAAGAAGATGGCAATGAATAAGGAGTGACTGAGCAAAGGTTCTGTTACTGGCTGTGTTCTCCCTCCTTCATCATGACTGCGATTGACGACAATAGATGAGCTTTTTGGTAGGTTTTTTTGAATATGTGTGAGTTTTTATTGATGGGTTTGGTGGATTGACGACAAGAGAAGAAGGGGGTGATTTTTCATTTTTCTTTTTTGATCAGGAGAGTTGGGCCAAGCGAGTTAGGCCGAGTTAGAACGAGTTAGGCCGAGTTAGAACGAGTTGGGTTGAATTGTCACCTCCGGCAAGTAGAACCTCTGATCCGAGGGTTTTCGGATCGGTGAAGTGTAGATCAACGAGAACTCGGCAAGCACTCAGCGAAACTCACCGAGTTTTAATACATTGAGGAACTTGATCTCAAGTTATGTTCGGCAGTAGGTGAAGGGTTACATATTAATATTATTGTACTAAAAGGTTGACTTATTTTGATACTTGAGCTGACTTTGTTATTCAATTTAGTGTATTTGTTTTTCGATAGTAGCCCAGATGGGTTAAGTCGAACTTGAAACCAAGGGTGAGGTATGAGGAGATGCCCGTGGGGGACACTCATAGATTTTGTTTTCATTTTTCGAATCCATATGACTCCCAATTTTCTATAAAATATATTTTATCCCTTCTTTAAAGTATTGTATATTTGCTTATGGACCTTCCTTAATATGTTTTTCAGTCTCTATTACATTGTAACTATCTAAACATGTTCTCCATCTCCGATTTATATGGATATCAATCCCTATAAATAGGAGACAACTACTCTCATAAAAACAAAATAAATATTAACAGTTGTGTCGAAATGTTAATGACTAAGCACCGTTTTCAAGTTATTTTCTTTAAAAAAAAAAAAAAAATTGAGGCAATTACCTTTGTTTATTATAAGTATTTGGTTGTACTAAAAAAAATTGTGCAAGGGTGTTTTTTTTTTTCTTTTAGGTGCAATATAATATTATTGTAAAGTTAAAATTATATTATTTTTTTTATGATTGAGACCAGTTCAAAGTATAACTGGGACCAACAGTAATAGACGTTGTGGTACGGTCCGATGATTAATTCTCAGGAGCATGAAAGGCCAACTGATAAAGAATGGAGGGAGCCCACAAATAGTGAGAGAAAATTGTCACTACATTTGGTGGCTTTGTTGAGCATTGAACTTGGCATACACAAGTTTATCAAATGGGGTTGTCACTATTAAAGGAACCCACCATGCTCAAAAATTATATTATTATTGGAATGATAGATTTGAAAGAAATATAAATATAAGCAATTGATTTGGAGTTAAGTTAAAGGGTTTCTTGCCCTTTTTTTCTTAGTTATTATTATTATTTTTTGGTATTTCTAAATTGTTTTACAAACAAAAAAACAAACAAAACAATTCAATAAATTGAATTTAATTAAATTCATTACATATTAACTGGAAACAATAAATAACCCATACTCAACTTTTGTCTCGAAATCTAATCAATTACTTTATGACCAAACCTTTAAATTTAACAAGGAATAACAACCCTAATAAATACACACAATTCAAATATAAGGTTATACTTTACATTGGTTGATTCTTCAAATCTCATCATACACATTTAAAGGGGAGTATTTAATTTAAAATTTATTAAAATTTTATAAAATTATTTTTAATAATAGATTTTTATACAATTCATAGATTCTATAGATTATATATTGATTTTGTTAAGATTCTTTAAAAAATCTAATAAAATGTTTAGAAGAATGATAAGATGTTATAATTTTTTTTTTCATAAAAATCACTTCAAAATCTATTCAAATCCATCGTTTAAATGAAATTTGCAAAATCAATGAATTTTTTTAATACACTTAAATTTTATTGGATTTCATACAAATCTGAATTGAATATATTTCAATTTTAATGAATTTAATATAAATTTAGATAGAATATATCCAAACTTTTAAAATATTTTAAATTTTAATAAATTTTAAATTGAGTACACCTTTCTTACTAGTTTGTATAAAGTGTTAATGATAATTATTAAAAAAATAAAATATAAAATCGCATCTAAAATTCAATCATAATCCTCCTAAGCAACACGTTTTCAACACTGTACAACTTAGTAGCTATTTCTTTCTTTTATATAAACATTTTTTAAGGGCAGTCTCACAAAAACTTATTGACCACAACAAGAAGAATATTGTACTAAACAAATAAATAAAATAAACCCAACACTTTCAAAGCACCTCTGACCGCCACCGCCAACCCATCACACAAAATATAAATCCAAAGCGTCGTCGTCTTCCTCCATTATCTCTCTCTGTGTCTTTTAAACTGTTTTTGGGGGGGGTCCATCTCTCTTTCACAGCCATCTGTTATTCTTCATTTCTCTTTAAACGAATATATTCTTCTTTGTTGGTTTCAACTGGCAACATTCTTTGCTCCATCACAAAGAAAAGTCCCCCATTTCATTTCAATTTAAAGGTCTCTCTTTCTTGCTTTTTTTTTAGTGAGTGCGTGCACGTATATAACAGAGTTTAAAGCTCAACCCTTATATGATGCTCTGTTCTTCATTCTTCTTTTCTTTGTGCTCTGCTTCTTCTTCTTCCATATTCTCTGTTTTCTATTTGTAGACCAGAGACGTTATCATATCAAAGAAATGGAGCCTGCTGTTCTTGATGCTATTATCAGGAGGCTTCTTGAAGTCAGAGACAAGCCTGGGAAACTAGTCCAGCTCTCTGAGTCTGAAATCAGGCAGCTTTGTGTTGTCTCCAAGGGTATTTTCTTGAGGCAGCCCAACTTCTTAGAGCTTGAAGCTCCTATCAAGATTTGTGGTATCTTTTTACAGCACCCCACTTTGTTTATTATTATTATTATTTGTTTTGATTGATTCAATTGTTGTGCACTTGATTGATCGTTGAGGGTTGTTGTTAAAGTTGTTGTTTTCAAGTTGTTTTCAAAGGTTTATTGTTGACTATGTCAAGGCAGTGATTATCAGTTGCTGCAATTGTGTAGGTTTTATTTTTAAAACAGTTGGCTTGTTTGAATTGAACCACCCATGTGCTTTTTCTTGTGTTTGACTTTGGAAATTGTGTCTTGTTGGTTAAACAGCTTGAAATGAAAAGTATTTTACTTTATTGTTTGATGATAAAATGAACCCACTTTGTTGATTACTATTTATCTTGTATAAGTACTGTTTCATTTTTGTTGATGGAAATTGATTAATTTGCTCATTTCTATTAGCCTCTTGAGCTTTTCTTGAATTTGAATTGGGAACATCTATTTTAGTGATTTAGAGTTGCTATCCGCTTAGTTAGATTATGATGATGTGAATGCAATAGTCCATTTCAGAAATTGAACATTTCACATACTCTTAAGCAGGCAAAATTCAGTTAATGATTATAATAAATCACTTCTTTTCCTGCTGGAACTTGAGTTCATAATTGTGTTACAGAGAGAATGATAAATTGCAGTTTAGTCGAAGTCTTTCCGGTGTTCACTAGTGTTGTGTTTCAAGGACCGTTTGCATTATAATATTCTTTCTGGTATAAGAAGATCATGTAAATTTGTTGTTTATATTTTTGTCTTAATGTTATGTTAGTAATTGTGTTTCAAGAGTAGTTTCGATTTGCATTGTTTAAGTGTGTTTACAATATACAAAGAAAAGCCATTCTCAATGTTTCCTCAAGTATTATTTATTTATGGCAACCAGGTGATATTCATGGACAGTATACTGATCTTCTGAGGCTTTTTGAATATGGCGGGTTACCTCCTCGTTCCAATTACTTATTCTTGGGGGACTATGTTGATCGAGGAAAGCAAAGTCTTGAAACAATATGCCTTCTCCTTGCATATAAAATAAAATATCCTGAAAACTTTTTCCTTCTGAGGGGCAACCATGAATGTGCTTCAATAAATCGTATCTATGGATTTTATGACGAGTGTAAACGGAGATTCAATATCAGACTTTGGAAAGTGTTCACTGATTGTTTCAACTGCCTGCCTGTGGCAGCTCTTATTGATGAAAAGATTCTCTGTATGCATGGCGGACTCTCTCCTGACCTTCACAATCTAAATCAGATAAGGAATATACAGCGACCTACTGATGTTCCAGAAACTGGTCTGCTATGTGATCTCCTCTGGTCCGATCCTTGTAAAGACATTAAAGGTTGGGGGCCAAATGATAGAGGAGTTTCCTATACCTTCGGTGCTGATAGGGTGACTGAATTTCTTCGGAAGCATGATCTGGATTTAATTTGTAGAGCCCACCAGGTTTGTCATGCCTTTAAACTGAAGCATTTGGTGCACTGACGCAGCTTAGATTGTCTTCTCTAATCAGATATTTTATGTTTCCTTTAACAATTCTCAGGTTGTGGAAGATGGATATGAATTCTTTGCTAATAGACAGCTTGTTACCATATTTTCTGCACCCAACTACTGTGGAGAGTTTGACAATGCCGGTGCCATGATGAGTGTGGATGAGACACTTATGTGTTCTTTTCAAATATTAAGCCTTTGGATAAGAAGCCAAAGTTCATCTTTGGGAGTTCAGCTACAATTCGATCAGGGGGCCCTCCAAGTAGACTAAAGGTACTTCCTTACCATGTCTATCCGAATATCTGGACTTTATCAGTTAGTTCTTCTTATAATCTAGTTATGTTTCTGAGGTTTTTCCAATTTTTTGACAACTGAAATGAAAAAAGATTTATTAAGGAAACTATAAAAATCTGAATAAAGCAGACGGATGTAATGTGTTGGGTAAATCTACTTTCATTAGAAGACTGAACTGCCTAAATCATCCTCACTGATCCCCCAAAAAGAGACAAATAAGATTCTCCTATAATGTTTAAGAAATTTAGTCATAGGATTACTAGTATATGATCTTCAAACAATAGTAGGTACGTTTGTTAAATTTGTTTTAAGTACTACTTTGGGATAAAATGTAGCGTCGTATGTTATCTTCCAAAGTCATTCTCTTCATTTTAAATTAATTGATGGATAAGAATAAATTAGAATGTGATTTTAGGAAGCTCTGGTGAACACACACACATATATATAAGGAAAAGTTAAGTGAAATAAAGAATCATGTGTATGAGTTCATCTTGAATGTTGTAAGTCATAGAAATGTAATCCTTTGTCTGACTCAGGCAGTTAGGCACATGCTGTAGACCCTTTGAATCCTAGCTCTTTCTTTTTTGAACCCTGATTCTGTGCATCATAAATTTTCTTTATTTTTGACTTTCTCCATTTGTATCCGAAGCATTTATATGATTCCCAAGGCTCTTCACTCTTTATTTCTTTTTGCCTCAATAATTGTCACTTGCAATTCAAACTTTCATTCCATTTTCCCCAACTCATCCCTCTTGTTCCATCGTGCCCTTGTGATTCCTTCGTGCTTGTATCTTCTTAATTTTAACAATTCAATTTATATTAGTTCGGTAAACATGCTTTTTTCCTGAAACTTCAGAACTACCTTATTGCAACTCACTCATGTTTATATATTAACTCTGATCTACCTAGTAAAAAACGTGCATGAACCTGTTATCGTTTGAAGTTTTCTTTTATCCAGTCTGTTGAAGAGCTAACTTTTGGATTATAGGTATGGCCTTATTATATCGATAATGAAATTTCACTATTTCAGGTGTGAATTGTTGTCCATTAAATTACTGTTGGGTAATTTTCTGTCCTTGTTATTTATTGTTAGGAGTAAACTAAAGACCCCCATTTTCAAAAGTGTAGGCTTGTTCAACTTTAAAAGTGGAGACTCAACGTTGAGTATCTTATCTTTACTTACGCTTTTGTTTTCTTTTTCCCATTTAGTTTAGCTAAAATTTGCCACAATAATCACCAAATTATGTTCCTCTTATCCTTTTACTTGAAAACTTGCAGGAACTTTAAAGTATCTCCCCGTTTTGTTTTTCAGTCATTTCTTGGTGCAAAAGTATGAGGATCTTTATCCAACAAAGAATATCCAAGCGATGCAGTAATTTTAGAACAAGGCAACATTTCGGAAATGGCCCTTTTAAGAATAGCAAGAGTTATTCCTGACGAGGGAAGAATTGACTACTTTGTTAATCTAAAGACAGAAGATGCTCCACCAAAATTTTTGGAAGCTGTAATAATTTGCTTTACTCTCCCAATGTATATTATTAGTGCAACACACAGATGTAGCTATGTTCTATGTTGTTTTCTTCTTGTTTCTTCTCTAGTCTTTCTTCAGCCTCTTCTCTGAAGCTGTTTTTGTAGCATAAGCACAGCATTAAAAACTTGGTGGCATGTTTCAACATTCATCAGGAATTGCCTTTTCCTGCCATATAAAACTTCATAACTGGGACAATTGTTTTTGTGTGTCTTGTTACTTGTAAATAAGTTAACCGTATTAGCGTATATGCTATGGACCATTGTGAGTCAGTATGGTATATTCTTAGTTGAATTCACTAGTTTATTGCCATCGGTTTTGGAGCCTAAGGGCCTCCTGCATGACCTGTCAATACAACAGTGGAATCTTGACTGCTTCTGAGAAAACAATGGATTGTTTTCGTGCTTGCTATGTCATTTGTGTGTGACATAAATTTGAAAAATCTTAATTTATAGATTCTTATCCAAATTCATGGATTTTAACGTTTTCGTAAGAGCTTACCTCTCCTTTCGTGAATTAAATTGACGAGGTCTATGGAGCTCATTCGTCAAATTCTGACAAGAGAATTGAATTTTCCCATAGAGTTTCAGTCAGATTTTGAAAGTTTTCGACAACTATGTCTTCTCTAGAGCAAATTTTGACTAATATAATTGTAATGGAGCTCCGCCCATCAACTAATAGAACCATTAAAATTTAACTTGATTTTAACAAAACCAAACCATCACTTGTGACAGAATTCTAGTGTTCCTAATGTCGTAAACTACAACTATTTCTTTTTCTAGGTTATAGAAATACATATACATTCAAGAACTTAAACAAATTACCATAGGTAAATGTATGTTGCACATTCTCTCAAAGAAAAAAAAAATAAAAAATAAAAAATAAAAAGAAAAAATAAAAAGAAAAGAAAAAATGTATGTCGCACTGTCACACCCTAACCCGAAAGTTAAGATATGAACTAACATGCAAATAATAATCACTAAAAATCCAAAAAAAAAATGTATTTATGAATAAATACAACTATAAAGTTCTTAACCAAAATAAATAAATATTTAAGAATATTAGAATGATATATAAGCTTGTTTCCTAATGAATCAAGAACTACTGTTGAAATGTTAATTCATTCTATATGCGATAAAAATCTCAGTCATCTGAAATCATAACATACTAAGTGAGTTTAAATACTCAGTAAGCATACTAAACGGTATTTTTTTTTTTTCAACATAACATATATAAAACAAATATACATTTCACAAAAAAAAAAAAAAAAAGACTATAAATTTCAGATTCATAATCAAATTTACCAAATCAAAAAGCATATCAAATATCATAACAGATTTTCTAGATTGCCTTTATGCTTTGCTACATAGTAGGACTTTCATAATACAAAATAGAGTCAAAGTCACTAATCGCCAACTAATGTATAATATAGGGCAAATACAAGTGAAGAATTAATTTTCAAAAACTGAATACTCATGTTTGAAGGTAAGAGCCAAACTCTCGTTGTGATCATCAACAAGTCCTCCACATGCACTATTTTCTCAACACATGAATGTGAAGACTCATTAGTCCCTAAGGTATCCCGGAGACACTCCCCATATACTCACATACACATAACAAATAACATACATATAGGGTTCACATAAATAAAAGAAGTGCCTACTAGTAGCAAAGAATAAAAATAAGTGTAGACAAACGTTAATTAATAGTACTATTTAATCACATATTTTCATAGCACAATAATTTTTCAAACATAATTTCAAAAACATACACATTATTGTGATTCCAGTTTTTAAAATAGTTTAATATACTTACCTTTTAATAAATCCAAAGCAAACAAACTCTTTACGAATCAAACGATCCAAACTTTAGCCTAAATTAAAACATTCACATATAAATCAACTCAAAATAGTGTTTTGGGACTGAAATTAGGGTTATCGAACATCCCCCTTAACTGAAAACCTAAAATTAGAGCTAACCAGTGCTGTTTTAAAATCTATGTGGTGTTCGATTTACGATTTTTAATAAATTTTAAACAAACTGAAAAATTACGAAATTTTCCAAAAACTTGCTACATATACATATATCACACCATAAAAATTTTCGGAAATAAATAAAATCTTGAAATGCCCTAACCAAATTTATTTTCTAAAGTATTTTGGTCTGTCTTCCCGTGGACAACCCATGAAATGCTTCAATTCGGAATTTTTTAAATATTCTATAGGCTTCCGTTTCACTTAAAATTTCGCCCAAAGTAAAATAACTTATGTAGGAGTCTAAAATAAAATTTTGATAGGAAAATAAGATGAATAGATATTTTAAAAATATTTTTGTATTCAAATTTACACATACTGTCTGATACTAAACATATTCAATACTTTGAATAAGAAAAATTATAATTTTAAAATACGACTTAAAAAATTATAAAAATTTACAGGTTAGTACCTCATATGTTTATAAACAACTATATGAAATTGAAGATTTTCATAGAAGTAAAACTTAATAAAACATATTTCATAACCAAACAATGTGTAGAATATTACAAAATTTCAATACTTTTTTCTTAGAATGAAAAATCTATTAAAACTCATATACTTATGATATTTCGTAGGAAACCAATTTTATTTGAAAGGTCAGAAGGTCTAGTTTGCAAAACAAAAAACCATAATATCAAAATCAAACACAAGCACAACTTCTAGTTTTCGAAGTAGGCACTGATTAATCTATAGTTACATAAATTCCACAAACTAATACTAACATAAAAATAAAAAAAAATAAAAAAATAAAAAAACACCCTAATATACTTAGGGTTTCTTTTTCTTTCTAAACAATCTTAATCAAAGAATTAATTCTCTAAGCATTTAAATAAATTTATTAAAAGAAATATGATAACAAACCTTGTAAAGTTTTCTTGATTTTCAAACTAAATTTTTCTTCAAAGAATTTTGTAGAAGTTATTTGTCAAAAGTAAAGAAATCTTTTCTTTAAAATAATTTGTGTTTTATAGAGTGTAGTTTCCTATTCTTATCAAACCACTTTACCCTTTTTAATTTAAATAAAATAAATTTAAAAATTTAATCTAATTAGAAAACCTTATCAAATACAACTTCTTATAAAAATATAACTCCTATAAATTTAAATATTATTTTTATATTAAGTAAAATATCATTTATTTATTTTTACTTAAAACACTTAAGGAATAATTTAGGTGTTACACGTGCATTACTTGGGCTCAGGTTAGACTGTTGGGCCATTAAGTTGGGCCTTCATGGGTTTCACTTACAAAGGCCGGGTGGTATTCTGGTTCAAAAACCAATCCCCAACGTTTGCCGAGCACAATGCTCTCTTCTTCTTCTTTTTTTTTTGTAGAAGTAGAGTTACAAAAGATTTGCCCTAAAATCCATGCAGGAGACTGAGGACTAATTTATATGATAATAACAAATCAATTATAATTTCTAAAAAAAAAAAAAAAAGCGCAAATCAACTCTTACTTCCAATATTCTTTTATTGTAATGTTATTTTCAATTAAAATTTCATTCTACTCAATAAGTCATCAAGATCTTACAATGGACCACTCAATATTCGATCAAGAGCAAAGCAATCTCATTCACCTAGCATCTGTTACTTTTTGACTTGCTTTAAAGGTTTATTGGGATTAGTTGAATTTAACCAACCCAATGGTTTTGCCTCGTTAAAATATTCAACATCAGCTGTAAGTGGCTGGCTACTCCAAAGTGGTCCGTTACACCTAATAAAGCCATAACAAAGAAGTAACACCCCCCCGCCACCCCACCACACCCCCCCAACCCCAACACAAACAACCCCCCCCCAGTCAATAGGTGTGGGATTCTGCATTACCTTTGATTGTAATTGAGCTAGAATCGGGACCATTTATTAGGTGGATTCCATATAATAGTTCGGTTTCAATTATAATACTTTTTCAAAGTAATATTCAGATTATGTGTCGCTTAGAGTTTGACGTGATTGTAGCTATATCAACTGCAATGCAGGAGAAGACTCTGAAAATTTTATAAAACTTGAGGAAAGATTAGATGATTATAGCTATGTCAACGTCAAGAAAGATCTTTGATAGATTTTGAAGGAGATGTATGATAAGTTGAACATCTCAGTCTTAGTTTAACTTTAGACAAAACCTCAAGTGAGGGCAATGAAGGATTCTTAACAGTTCTAGTTTTTGGTGTTGGAAGCTTCTTGATTTCACACAATATGCTGTTTTTTTTTTTAAAAATTAAGTAGCAGTAGTAAAAGTCGATATTTCATGTTAGATTTAAATCCTTAAATGTAATATAAAAACAAATCGATTAATTATCAATTTATCATATACACTCTAAATAGATCTATAAATATTAGAACTTAGAGAAGATGAGGTTGGCCGAATGCCCCTCTCACTTACCACCGAGAGGTTGTGTGTCTGACTTGCACCACCCTCCCACAAATTACAAATTATTGTATGTATCTAAAATATATATATATATATATTAAAACTCTATAAATTATAGACTAAGCTAAAATTCAGGACTCATTTTCTATTTTAAAAGCAAAGAAAAATTAATGCTATACTTTTAGAGGTGGTAAATTCCACCTGCAACCCTACGTTTCTTCTATAACGGAAGAAGTTGAATTTTATTAAATGAATCCATTAACGACTTTAAAATGTGAAATTCTACATTTGATAAGGGTGTGGGTGTGAAAAAAATCTACACTAGCACCTGCAGTTATATATATTTTTGTTGATGTTATTGTTAGGCTTCAAAAATGATATAGATTTTGATTATTAAGTTATATTAATTTTACGATATAATTTTATCATAAATTGGTATCACAATTTTTATAAAAAATTTTTAGTGTTTGATCCCAATTCATAGGTCCCACGTTCAACCCATGTAATTTCGCGGGTGAGAGTGTAATTTATCAGTGTGGGTGCAAATCGAGGTGCCAAAATCTGAAGCCTGGACCTACCCCACAGTTATTCTTACATGGTTTCAACTAGGGGTGGGCAACACCGTGTTCGGATCGGTTTCGGTTGGAACCAACTCGAACATGATAAGTGTGCCGATCGCCGCTTTTGGATCCGAATATGATCCACTAAAGGGGAGGAACCGAATATAATTGAACACCTAAAGTGCGGATCGGATCGGTTCGGTTTCCATGTTTTAAACTCAATTTTGAGCCTTTGTTTGGGCCAAAAATTTAAAAAAAAAAATTAGGCTTTTTTTGAGTCTATTACTATTGGGCTTTTAAGTTTAATTGTTTTGAACTATTTTGGGCTGAATTGTCTTGTGCATGGAATCAAAACAAATAGGTGGATGAAGGAAAAAATTAACAAACTTCTATTGAAACATCAAACATCAAAAGGTAAACTAACCAAACATCAAACATCAAAAGGTAAACTTTACACACCAACCCTATCAATGCATTCAAACTCAGTATTGAAAAAATCTAAACTTTCCCAGAACCCACTTGTATTCAAGCATATAAAATCCAATTCAAGCTAACAAAATTAAAAAAGATCACTCAAACTCAGTAGAAAAAAAAAAACACAAAACATAAATTTACACATAATGCAAAACCAACCTCATTAATCCAATCGCCGATCGGAGGTGGGTGACGGTGCTGCGGCTGTTGAAGGCGATGAGCAGAGATTACTTGCGACGAGGTAAGAGGTGAGAGATGAGAGGAGAGTTGGTGGCTCATGGTTGCATGATGAAAATGAGACAAGGCGCTGCGGGCAACGAGGAGAGATGACCACAACGGCGCTGCGAGCGATGAGGAGAGATGACCACAACGGTGTTGCGGGCGAAGAGGAGAGATAACCAGGACGGTGACGGCGAGCAGAAGTGAGACGTGAGAGATGAGAAACTGAATGAGGAGTCGTGTGAGCTGAGGGCTGCGGCTGCTGCTGCTGAGTGAGGGGTGAGAAATGGTAGATTGTTAGGGTTGGTTTAAGTGAAGGTTTTTATATGACTATGTAAAATTACATTTTTATCCCTGTTCACGGATCGGGTCGGTTCTAGATATCCAAACTTGATCCAATCCATGAAACATGGTGTTTTCAAAAATGGGGATCCAAACATGTGACATTTGAACATGTGAATCGGATCGAACACCCACGGATCGGGTTGTTCGGTTCGGTTTCATGTTTTTGTGCCCACCCCTAATTTCAACCTTGTTCAAGTCTAGGAATTTTTCTTTTTTTTAAATAATTCAAGTCTAGGATTTCATGTCATGAGGATACAACTTCATTTTTACAACAGTCTCAGGAGTTTTTCCTATTACATACTTAAAAGCCTTCACTTAGATGATACTTTTAGTTTATAAAAAATTTGGATTAGATATAATTTAATAATTAATGTCACATTACTTTATAATTATATTTTAAAAAGTTGATTAATATAACTTAGTTGTCCGTCGACTCTAATAACGTGAAAAAATAAAAAATAATTAAACAATAAAAGAAAGACATTCAAACTAGAACTTATTTAATTTATTAATTCAAATGCTTAGAATCATAATTCCATTCAACTTTGAATCACTCTATTCAATATTTTTATACATTCCCTAAGAAAGATAGTATGCCTTCTTTGTTGACAAATTTGTGTACTTAGAATATTTTAACCGTATATATCTTTATTAAAATTTCATATAAAATATACGGCAAAAGACGTGATTAACTATTTTCTTGAATACATTATACAATTAAAATTTCAAAAAGTCCTTTTCTTTGTACATGTTGTTTTCGCCCGTCATCAAAACGCGTAGTCATTTCAACACGTAAAAGCTCTGTCATCCTATTTTCATGAACATTATGTTCCGTTCACACTTTTTTCTTCACCACCTTGTTTTGTCTCAACATTAACAGCTTATTACGGCGTCGTTTTCTCATCTAATTGTCTCGAATGAAAAAGACACAAGAAAATTTTTAAAAAAAATCTAATAGTGTGATTAATTGAAATTCCCAGAAAGTGTTTGAGAGAGTGACAAAATGCCGCCTGTCGATTTTGGGATCTAAGGTTGGGAGTTTTATTTACGCCATGACTTACATTAGTTAATCGTGACTTCCCAAAATCAGACAATAAATTTCTGTTGATTTTTCTTTGCTGTTTCAATTTTCCAACAATACAACGACTAATGAGTGGCTTTTACGTGTAAGATATTAAATTCATTAGAAATTTCATCTGAGGTTGACATAGACGTGAATGTTAGAGATTCTTTTTATTTAAACTTTGATTGCAATTAATTAATTTATATAATACTATGACAGAATGGTGAACTTAAGAATTTTGTTGTGAAAATTAAGTTAATTGTAGTATCCTACCTTTCTTAATCCCTTTCGCTAATACTAAACTGAGGTAATTGCCTTGCGTTCCTGACTAGCTTGAATATAGTGGATTCATCATTTGAGTAATCTATTAAAATTCTTATTATATATTTCAAAATAACATTATTTTGGGGATAATCTCAAAAAACCTATTGTAGTTTATAAAAATATCAATTTTATCATTATAGTTTCATTTTTATTTAAAATCCCCTCTTATGTTAAAAAGTTAACAAAAAATGATTATTTTAACCCCTATAACTTCATCATCAATTTATGATCATTAGAGGTGTTTTCGTTCCTTCACATTCTTTCAAAGGATATTTTGAATATTTTTATTAACGTCAGGAAGAATTTTGGATAAAAATGAAATTATATATGATAAAATTAATATTTTTATAAATTACAATAGATTTTTTTGGATTATCTTTTATTTTGTGTCAATAATTATTGGACTTGTGGTTTTATTTTATTTATTTTATGATTTTACACATCTTATCAACGTGTGGTGACATCATATTTTGAGAATTTGTTTTTTCCAGACTTTTTTAAGGTAACCAAACCTGCACCAATATTCTTTGATCCTTCTTTTTAGATCAAAAGGTGATTAAACCATGAAAGTCAACATATATAATTAATCCAGTTGAAATATGTTGCACGCCTCATGCGTTTTCACAGACGAGAGTTTCGTCAACGTGTTAGAACAGATGGTTATTTCTAGATGGCCCTCAAATTTAATTCTGATAAGACTACATTGATCCAAAAATTTTGACTAAATTTGTGATTTTGGATAATATTGATGTTTGAAGTTGGTGAAGCTAAGACTATATATACCTTATGTATTCAAATTAAAAAAGACTATAACTTGTAATCATGATTTGCCATTTGACTCTAGGAATCAAACACCCAGGATAACATCTCATCGATAGAATTATTATCTATTGAGAGAAACTTGAAAAATACAAGGAAGTCGATCTTATATCTATAGACATGAATGCATCATTGACCTTTAAAATAAACAAAGAAAAAAATAGGGTATATGCCATTAGATGCCGGAGCAAATTCTGGGATTCTGAGGTTTCACTCATCAATTAAATAGCCGACCAACACAAACCACATTCACATCCTCATCTCTCTTCCTTCCATGCAAATTCTACAAACTGGTTAGTCTCTCTTCTGCTTTATTGTAGCCGAGTTAGTAAACATTAATGATTTATTACATGTATGATTGACACAAGGCTGTTTGTTATAAGTTTTCGAATTTGTTTTAATTCCTTTTGTTTTATCTACTTTTCCATTATACATGTATCATGCATGCATCCAAAAGATATATTCCTTTATGAGCAAGGTAAACAATTATCAACCAAAATTTACTTAATAAAAGCTCACTTGATCTGCCCATGATCTTCTGTGATGTTAGTATGTTTGACACTGAATTTTGATTCCGTAACGTCTTATTCTTCTTTGCGCAACTAAGGTGAAAAGGCAGTCACTCTTCTAGTTTTAGAGATAAACAATCATGTAAGGGAAGAACAAATTCCACTTTAAAAAGCATATGAGAGGCAGCGAGAAAAAAAATGGTAACTGGCGTGAGTCTTGTGGGATGACCGTGACAACCTTTTTTTTTTTTTTTTATTAATTTCACTTTTTGTTTTCTTGACATAACATATTTCATGTGATGATCACTTGGTTGGTGGGCCTTCCTCGCCAAAGATTTAGATCTTAAGTTTTGGTCCTTCAAACCCTGGGATTTAATTGCTTGCCGGTTCTTTTGTTCCTCAACTTGTATCCTCTTAGATAAATTTATTTCCTTTCAATGCAGGTAAATTTCTAATTGGTGGTAATATATATTAGCTAGCTATGGCTAGAGAACAACTAACAGTGCTTAATGCACTTGATGTGGCAAAGACACAATGGTACCACTTCACTGCAATTGTCATTGCTGGAATGGGATTCTTCACGGATGCATATGATCTCTTTTGCATTTCTTTAGTCACCAAATTGCTCGGACGTATATACTACCATGTTGATGGTGCACCAAAACCAGGCATACTGCCTCCCAGTGTTTCAGCTGCAGTCAACGGTGTGGCATTTTGTGGTACTCTAGCCGGCCAACTCTTCTTTGGATGGCTTGGTGATAAAATGGGCCGTAAAGGGTTTATGGTATCACTCTACTTCTCATGGTTGTTAGCTCTCTTGCATCAGGGCTTTCCTTTGGAAGCAGTGCAAAGGGTGTGATGGCTACCCTTTGCTTCTTCAGGTTTTGGCTTGGTTTTGGCATTGGTGGTGACTATCCACTCTCAGCTACTATTATGTCCGAGTATGCGAACAAAAGGACTCGTGGTGCATTCATAGCTGCAGTGTTTGCGATGCAAGGTTTTGGGATTTTAGCTGGTGGAATTGTTGCTCTTATTGTGTCAGCCGCTTTTGATCATCAATTCAAGGCCGCTCCATACTCGATTGATCCAAATGGCTCAACTGTGCCTCAAGCAGACTACATTTGGCGAATTATCTTGATGTTTGGTGCCATCCCTGCTGCTCTTACTTATTATTGGCGTATGAAAATGCCTGAAACTGCTCGGTACACGGCTCTTGTAGCCAAGAACGCAAAACAAGCCGCTTTGGACATGTCTATGGTCTTGCAAGTTGAGCTTGAAGCAGAGGAGGAAAAGGTAGCCAAGACAACCCAACTGAAAAACAATTCCTTTGGCTTGTTCTCTAAAGAATTCTTAAAGCGGCACGGCCTTCATTTGTTTGGAACCACTTCCACTTGGTTTTTGTTGGACATTGCATTTTATAGTTCAAATCTTTTCCAAAAAGATATTTTTAGTGGAGTTGGATGGATTCCTCCAGCGGAAACCATGAATGCCATTCACGAAGTTTACAAGATTGCAAGGGCGCAAACATTGATAGCACTTTGCAGTACTGTGCCAGGATACTGGTTCACAGTGGCTTTCATTGATACTATAGGGAGGTTTGCAATTCAGTTGATGGGTTTCTTCTTCATGACAGTATTTATGTTTGCTCTTGCAATACCTTATGATCATTGGACCAAAAAGAATAACAGAATTGGTTTTGTGATAATGTACTCACTAACCTTTTTCTTTTCCAATTTTGGACCAAACGCAACCACATTTGTTGTGCCAGCAGAGATCTTCCCTGCCCGATTAAGGTCAACTTGTCATGGAATATCAGCGGCTGCTGGTAAGGCAGGTGCAATAGTGGGTGCATTTGGGTTCTTGTATGCTGCTCAAAGCACGAATCCAGCCAAGACTGATGCTGGTTACCCACCTGGCATTGGAATCAAGAACTCACTGATCATGCTTGGTTGTGTCAACTTTGTTGGTCTGCTATGTACTTTTTGTGTCCCAGAATCGAAAGGCAAGTCACTTGAGGAGTTGACTGGAGAGAATGAGGATATTGATGAGACGACAGGCCAAACAACTGCTTCTACTGGAACCATTCCGGTGTGATTTGAACAATGTGCTACTATGTTACAATGAAATACGTATAAATTTAATTATGGTTCTGTTATCTTAATTGGAAAAATTATGTGTGTATACAACTTTTTTCTAATGAAAGTTCATGTTTGAAAAAAGATAAACTTCATTTTAGTTTCTAATTTTTTATGAATTCTAATTTTTAAGCTCATTTTCATTATTGGCTCTCGTGGTAACTAAATTTCCATAAACTGATCATCAATTTGGATTTGGTTCCTTTTATCAAAATTTTAATAATCGACTGTGGTAGATAATGCAAAAAGACCATTTCACTCCTATCATTAGTTAAACACCTTAAAATTATTGTTTTTTCCCTGTAATCTCTAAAATTTAACAATTTAACCTTGACTTATCAACAAATAATGATAAATTAATATTAACGAATAAAAAAGTGGATAAGAAAGTCATGAATTTAAGTTGATATATATAGCTTCACTACTAAATACTAATAATAAATAATGAAAAAGAATGTCAAAGGTATAATTACAGTACCAATAACAACTAGGCTTTAATCCTTAAATAAAGTGATCAGAATAATCCCTTTCAAATATATATATATATATATAGTAAATTACAATTTAGCTACCCAATTGAAACCTATATTCAAATGGAGCAACTGTTTCGCATTTATTACATTTAACCCCCCACAGTTGATGGATCTCTGTTAAATTTAACTGATTGAGGGGTAAAATTGTATTTTGATTTTATTTTTTAATTTACTTTTAAAATAAATTTTAAAAGCTTTAAAATAAATTAATTTTTTTAATCAAATATTATTTTCAACATATCTCTCAATTTCTTCTTCTTTTACTTTTCCATGGCCAATTTTTCTTCTTCTTTCTCATCCACTTCTTCATCTTCTTTCTCATCCACTTCTTCATCTTCTTCCTCATCGCCGACCTCCCCTTCTTCTTCTTTCTCATCGCCGATCTACTCTTATTATTTTTCCCCATCCACTTCTTCACCTTCTTCCCCATCATCGACCTCCACTTCTTCCTCTTCTCCATCGTCGACCTACTTCTGTCTTCTTCCCTATCTGCTGTCGTTTGAAAACATAAGCACAAACATCATCTTCTTCATCTCTCCGTCGTCCTTCATCTTCTTCCTTTTTTTCATCTCTCATTTCTCTTCACCGTCGTCGACGCGATGCCAACAATTCCAAAACCGACAGTGCTTCCCTCTTCCTTCCTCTTCCAGCATCTGAGTTTTTGATGATTGTAGGTGGGTGCAATGGGTGGTTGATGTTTGATGATTGTAGGTGGATGTGGTGCGTGTTTGATGTTTGATGATTGCAGGTGGGTTTCCAGTGGAAGCAATGGGTGGATTTGCAATGGTTAATATGGGTGTTTGATGTGTGAAGGTGTTTGAAGCAAAAAAAAAAAAAAAAAAATTACTTGGACTACACCCAGAAATCTGGGTTCATTCGAATGAACCCAAATGAATGCAGAATCTGGGTTCATTCGCACCTATTAAACCCAGATTTCTGGGTTCGAAGAAGAAGAAGAGAAGAAAAAAAGAATAAGAAGAAGAAACAAAAGAAGAAAAGAAGAAGAAGAAGAAGAATGAGAGAGAGACTGTGATAAGAGAGATGATGAGGAAGAGAGAAGAAATTTTTAATTTTTTATTTGGTCAATTAGGTCAACTTCAATCACCAAGGATAATTTCGTCTTTTTGCCACTTTGATACTATTAACTATCAAATATAACGGAATCTTCCTAACGGTAGGGGGGTAAATTGCAATAATATCAAAAATCTTGCTTCGCTTGAATTAGAGTTTGAACTGGGTAGCTAAATTGTAATTTGTTATATATATATATATATATATATATAAAGAAGAATACATAAAAACCTATCAAGCAAAACCATGTATAAAAAGATTTTGCCCTTATGGAGTAACCTCTTACCAATGAGTTGAAGAAACTGATAGACCTACTTTTAGGTTTCTTTTATCAAATATCAATTAAATGTGTTTGAAAATATGATGTTCTATACTATGTGTCGTATTATTCTTCTCATTTCACATGAAAACAACAATCAAGATAATTAACCTAAAAGCCACCAATTTGCGCTTCAAAGTTCGGGCGAGTAATAAAGTCAATAGCCTAGTAGGTAGCACCAAATTTTTTACTGAGTCGCACTATTACTTTAGAATTTTGAATATTTATTCTTAAATATGCATGCCTACTAGATTCTACCAGTACAATTAGAAGTACAGTTGACAATAGCTCCAGAGAACTCCATTTTCATCAATTCAGTCGTCATAAATTTTATAGCAGAAAATGTTAACTATAGTAGTCGCAATTATGCCAGCTGTTCTTATGTGTTCAAAATTCATTATGTTTGGTTTATTACAAAACTGTCATTTCTTTTGACTCATTCTTTTTCTACTAACTACGACAGCATCTACACGGCACTTTTTTTTTTTTTTTTTTGAAAATTAGTTATATTACTAAACACAAAACAAGAAACAACTTTCGGTGCCACCGACGGACCTCAAAAGAGGTCAAGACCAGCGAGACGAGATTATGTGTCAAGCGATTCCCTTTCCGCGGAATGGCCTGGCACGAACCAACCCCCACCTCACTACATAAAGCCCTAACATCATCAACAATAAACCCACTATCCCCCCAAAGCTCACACCTTGATGACAGCATCTACACGGCACTTTAAAACAAACAATCAATACTTATACTGCTTAAACAACTATAAGCTTTCTTAATTAGTTCATATTATTGCAAAAATCTATCGTCAATTTGTTAGTTAAAAAAAATATAGTTTGTACTATTGCAATTGAATACGTATCATAGATTTTTTACATAATTTTATATGAAGAGAGAACATCATTATATATTAATTAAGAACATGAGAAAAAAATAATGAAGCCGCTTTTTGACTTTAAATAAGCATACGTGTTTCCATAGTTGGAGAAATAGCGAGGCGTTGATCTTTAAAACAAAGTATATTTCCCTGGACAAAAAAGTTTTTTCAATTACAAAACAGTATATATATATATATATATATATATATATATATATTCAGACAATTGCCATAAGAGGGAATATTTTGGAACACAAGGTGATATAATCCATGACGGAAGCCTGCGGCGTGCACGTCTTTTGTGCTTGTAGCATTGGTCATGCGTTTTACCTTCTGTATGCATAAACATGTATATAGCTATTTGCACAGCACATCGATTTGTCTTTTCCAGGTGTGAACTGTCTGGACCATTTAGTATATGAACATCGCAAGCGAGACGATAGGTTAAGGGACTCCATTAGGTTATATATGAATCAAATAGATTATGAAATGTGCAATTTCCATGTGTTATTTCTCGACCTTTGCCTAGACAAAAATGATGTGAACCATCTATACTTAACAAATTATGAAGTAAATTATTGTAGATTATGTTCACATTGACTTATTATATATGTAGAAACAATTACAAATTAAAGAAAATTATTGTAGATTATTTATAATCACGTTGACTTATCTACATTACCATATCAAGCATACACTTCATGAGATATATTTGAAGGAAAAAAACAAAAACAACAATTTGTTTTTCATAAAAATAAAAATTTTACGGAACACTAAGTTTTAAAACTTTTTATAAAACTCAAGAACCCAGGATTCATAAAACAATTAAATAAAATAATATAAAAAAATAAAAATTAGATTTTTATCTTCTATATTAATCTCTATGGATTGCTCACCACCTTACTTTCCTTGATATGACTTTGAACTAAGAAACAAGTACGTAGGCACAATTATATAGAACTGTGCTCACTTACTTTTTGATTTTTTTCTAAAAAATAAAAAATTAAATTAAATCAATACTTATAAGAGGTAAATGTTTGATTTTGGTTATATAAAGAACAAAGATACAAATTATTGTTCTTTGTTTTTGTTGTAAAAAAAGACTTTTTTTATTTTTTGCTTTTTGTTTCTAAAAAACATATACAACAACCAAAACTACTTTATAAAAAAGAAACTATTTCTTTTTATAAGCAAACAATTACGGTTTTAATTCATCAATATTAATATTGATCCTAATTTTATTAAAATTAAACTTTTGCACCATATAATATAATTAATTCAAAATTAATTCATGTTATATTTTGAAATAGAACTTGTAACCTCTAATAAATTAATTTATAATTAATTTATACCACAGTCACTACTAAGAATCGGATTCAATACCTTTTATAAAATTAATTAAATCATTAATAATTAAATAATTTGAATAATCAATATTATTCAAATACCAAGTGAACACAAATTCTGTTACTTACATAACACCTATAATTGGAATGTCCAATTATAATATTTTATATACACGTTTCTTATAGTGAAATGAGTTATCAAAGAAACTTGATGGATCTATAGTTTTGAGCTCCGATAATATCGAAATTATTAATTAAACTCTTTAATTAAATAATTTACTATTATTAGTCTTAGAGTTACTCCATTAAAAACCTAAGATTGCACTCTCAAAACTGTAGATGTTTTTATACAATCTAAAATTTTTCGGTGTTTATTGATTTAATCACTACATATGATTTGACTCTCCATAAATAGTTCATAATTAGAGTTAAGTCAAATATTCATTTTATCCCTCTAATTATTTCTTGACCCTAAAGTATTATTGATTCTCTAATGAACAATATATTCATAACGACTTATGAATTTATCTTTCCATTTATATATGAACAGAAAGTTGAGCAGTCTTATTGTTCAAGACCTGAATCAACTCTTAAAGGAACTACTTTTCTACTTCTCGCAAGAATGAGTGGATTCCACTATTGTATAGAATGTTCTCAGTTATTTACTAAATCATATCCCCAAAGTACAAAGTTATTGATCAGATATCTACACCGATCTCACCCATATAAATCAAAAGAAATGACTCAATAAGCAGGAGTCCATAATACACTCAGAATTAAGATCAATTCAATATGATCATCTGGTTGATAAATATGAATCTTTAAGTTTAACGGATATTATTTAGAGACTTATGTTTATCGTGATCCAGTCCTATATAATCTTTATTATATAAGGTGCCTCCATTTCGATATCACCATATGAACAGTCTCAGATAAAACTATCGTATCAAATACGAAAGAGAATGTAACTATAGATTTATCACAAATGAAGTACCCGACTTCGTTTATTTTCTAACAGACTCTTTAGATTACTTATCTCAAACTAAATTCACTTGTATATAACACTTATATACTTAGTTTGAAATTATATCAGTAATCAATGATGTTTTTCATAATATATATATAATTTTTGCAAAAATATATATTGAATAAAATGAATACTTTATTGAAAATTCATAAAATCATTTACATAATTACAAGCTCTTAGGGTACAAACCTCAACAATACTTATATTCTTTTAAATGCTTACATATTCATCATCTCTGCATTTTAATCAAGTTAACTGTATATTTGATTATCTGCAACTGTATTGCAAATTGTTGCCTTTGTGTTTTCATACCAATGGGCATAATTGTCTACACCATGTATTGCAAGGAAAATTTTCAGTTCAACTAGCGTAATTCATCATCACATTAATTAGTTTAAATTAAATGGTATAATTATAATAAAATCTTTACACTTATTATATATATATATATATAATAAATTCAATGTAGTGACAGTTACGATGGTTGAGAGATAAAATCTTAAAATCTATCGTAAATATGATCAAATTTACTAATTGTATACATTAGTTTTCCACAAATCTTAGGTTCAATAGGCAAATTATGTGAAACATGTACAATCATCATATGATAATAGGTCAATTGTGGGTGCTCAACTGCTTAGATTCCTTACACAACAATCGAGTATATATGTGCATCTATATAAAAATTAATATTTAGAATGGGGGCGATCAGATGCATTCAAATTAACACTACTGGTCAATTATTAATTTGTGTAGCTATTAACCACCATTCAACAAGGTTTATAGTAGAGAATTCTCATTTATCCTAACAATTATTTAAGTTTGAATGATTATGTAGCAAGTGGTATTCTTAAAAAACGAAAAAAAAAAAAAAAAAAGGGCTATTTTGTTCTTTCAAAAGATTATTGTCACATATCACCCTCTTGTGAAAGACTAAAGGTGGTTAGGTGGCCGAACGTCTCCTCATTCACTAAGATTTTGAGATTCAATTCACATCAAATTAATTTTAAATTTTATGTGGATAGTTTTTTCTTTTTTATTATATAAGTAGTTATATATATATATATATATCATTTTTTTCCTTTATTATGGAAATAGTTTGTATAGTTTTCTCCCTTTTATTATATATATATAAGAGTAATTATCTTTCGTTTGTTATGAGAATACTCTATTCAATTGGCAGTTTTCAAATAAAAAAATTGTTGTCTGTTGCTTGTCAAACGCTTGGACTAACTCAAAAATCATCATTTGTCAATAAAAGATTGCAAATTTGCTTAAATAACCCAAGATTATATATATATACATATATAAATATTGGAGGAGAAAATTAGATTATTTGAATGAATTTACCATTCGAATATAGGTCACTGTCAAGTTGAATAAAGGCTTTCCACTCTCAAATCACATTAGACAGTGTTCATTTGACAAAGCCTAAGAGAAGCGGTATGTAACTACCAGGCACACATGATCTTGACTCTAAGAACACCTACGTACAGAAATTGCAATCAAGCTTTTATGATACCAAAATTCATCTTTGATTACAATTTATTTGATGAATCCAATGGCTAATTAACCATCTACATTGAGAGAGTATTTATACTTGACAATCATGGAGTTAGTTAGATGTAACTAACTAGTGCTGATATGAACCAACAGAAAGATGACAGAGAGGGCTCAGCTTGAACCAATCATTGCTCAGCAGAGAAGCTACTGGATACCTGACTGTTTAACCAACGTAACTAACTTGCCTTGACTTAAGCTGACTTAGCTTCAGCTTCCTTAACATGCCTCAAACTGATAATGGATTTATCCATAATCAGTTTGTTATTGAGTTTGTCAAACCTGGTATTTGGGAGTGGTTTGATGAATATATCTGTTCTTTGTTCTTCAGAGGAAACATAACAAACATCTAGTGTTTGCGCTGCAATGTGATCACTAATAAAGTGAATGCCCAGTTCAATATGTTTGGTGCGTGAATGAAGCACTTGATTGTGAGATAAAGAGGTAGCATCTGTGTTGTCATACCAAATAATGGGAATATTAGCAACATACATTTTCAGCTCAAAGAGAAGGGAAAGTGTCCAAATTACTTTTGTTGTTGCTTGAGCTAATGCTCGATACTTAGCTTCTGTGCTTGAGCGAGCAACTACCCTTTGTTTTTTAGCATTCCAAGTGATGAGACTGTTGCCTAGGAACAACCACAACCCTGTGGTGGACTTCCTGTCATCAATACAACTTCCCCAGTCTGAATCAGCAAAACAAACAAGTTGAAGCTGAGATAGAGGTCTGAAGTAGAGTTCACTGGTTAGAGTGCCCTTAACATATCTCAGAATGCATTTGCAGGCTAACCAAAGAGAAGTGGTAGGTGCTGCAAGATACTGACTTAACTTATTCACAGCATATGAGAGAACTGGCCTAGAGACCGTTAAGTACTGTAATGCTCTTATTGTACTTTTGTACAATGATGGATCTGAAAAAGGCTCTCCTGAGTTTTGTGACAGCTTAACACCATAAACCGTCGGTGTTGGACAGGCTTTTGAATGAAGCATATTGGTATTCTTCAGGATGTCTGTTGCATACTTTGTTTAAGAGAGATGTCAGCCAAAGGGTGTTCTAGTGATTTCAAATCGTAGGCAATAGTTGAGATGACCCAGTGTTTTCAGGGCAAACACAGATTGCAGCTTGGCCATAACTTGAGCAATAAGAGCTTGATTTGAACCAGTCACTAGTATGTCATCGACATACACAAGCACCAGTAATATTCCTGCCTTGTAATATTGAATAAACAAGGAGTCATCAGCTTTTGAACTAACAAAACTCCACTAAAGTAGAGCTGATTTCAGATTCTCATACAAAGCACGAGGTGCTTGTTAGACCATAAAATGACTTACGAAGCTTACAAACATACTGTGAAACAAATCCTTCAAGTTCCATAAAAACAGTCTCTTGTAGGTCACCAGAAAGGAAGACATTGTTGATTTCAAGTTGTTCAATATCCCATTTAAGTGACACAGCTAAACTAAGAACAATTCTGATTATTGAAACTTTCACAACAGGGATAAAAGTCTCAAAATAGTCAAGTGTTTTTCTCACCCCACCCCAACTTAGTGTGGGTTGTTCCTTCTGTTCTAGAAGCAGATTCTCAAACAAAACTTTAGAATCAAATCGTAGTTGATCCCAATTATGTTCTAAGCATAGTATCAATACTTAAAATAAAAAACTACTACATTTTTGGTTTTATTAAGAAAAAGCACCCAACCATAATTAATATGACAATAATTTGAGAATAAAATAACCTTGGCTAAAACTAGTATATTATCATTTGGAACTTTTGCCTCAAATTCGATGGAATTTAACCAAATAATTTTTTAATAAAGCAAGGGACCGATGGTTAACTAATTTACATATTAAAAAATTGGAATCAACATAATTATATCACTTTCACTGGAAATTTCGTGTATCTTTCTTGTATGGCTGTTCTAGGCGGTTGCCTTCTTTTCTTTCTTTCTTTTTCTATGGTTCACACCTGATGTTTACAGATATTTAGCATAAATTATTTTCCTCATATAAAAACAAAGGGCAAAAAACAAGTGACTTTACACCAAGTGGGCTCCTCAGAAATTCCCTTTTTTTTTTTTTTTTCAAATGCCGCTCAAATTCTTCTTATTATTACAATTGGCTTCATTCACAACTATTTATTGGCTGGATGGTTACTGTTGACTATATCTTTGCCATAGAGTATCAAACAGACAGCTGGTTTTTACGTGTATATATATTTTTATCTTAAAAAAATGTTTGACTATTTTCTCAATATAAACACAACTATTTAATTTTTTTTTTAAACAACACAATATATTGCAATTTGAGACGTTAGGGAAATGAATTTAACTCAAAAATACAATCTCATAATATGGGTATAAAAGAGGTACCACTTGACCTAACTCATCTCGGCAATATAAATTTAACAGTGACCTAACTCATCTCATCAATTAATATATGAATGTAACAATCAATAACTTATGTTAAATTATGATAAACCATATTATATTCTTTCGTAAAAGAATAACTTTGTTATTTTTGTTTTATGTATTAAATGACATTGTTGTACCACTATCCACTATCTCTAATTATATGAGGTAATAAAAATATTTATATCCAAGTCAGATAATTTAAACAAATTAGGAGTTTTATAAATAGAAGTTTAAAATATTAAACAAAGTTAACGTTGTTCAAAGATAAATGTATTATATAAGCATGACATGAGTCATGGCCATCATCTAATTCTCAAATGTATAACAATTCAAAAATATTGAAAACATGCAGTTGACTGGCAAATGCAACAGTTTAGTTTTTAATGATTTATACCATTAATAAAGTAAAAATATTGTATCTGATTTATCCAATTTTGGCATTAATCATTAAGATAAATTTTCAATCGGATGCTCTAAAACATGATTTTTGACTATTTTTAATCTGGTGATTCATGTAAGGCAAAGTGGCCCCAAATAAAACAAGCAGAACCTTTGAAAAAGCAGGATCTCCCATAGAGTAGGCACTACATCATCGGACACCTTTTTACGTTTGCTTGCATCACTCATTTTCCAATTGGATACATATCCATTCCTTGCTGTCCATGCTCCAACCTCAATTTTCTTACTCTTCTCCATGTGTCGACACAAGTTATTTACTCCTGATCATCTCTTTTATGAAAAAAAAAAAAAAAAAATTGCTTTGATCTCAACGTTAAATGGTTTTAATTTTATTTTAGTTTGTATTGGCTTATAGCTAGGCTACTAATTGGCTTCTATAATATTTGTTGGACATTGGGTATTAAGTGTTTAAAATTTTCGAAGCTCTATCACTTGTAATGGATATGCCATTTGACTATGTAATGAGGAGGAAAAGTCACAGCCTCACAGGAAATACATGATAAGAGTTAATGTTGATAAAGAACTTGAAAGATCATAAAGAAGGAAGTCTATGTACATTGAAGCATTGACCTATTAAATAATTATAAACAAGAGTATATGCTAAAAGATGCTGGAGTGATTCTGGGGTTATGAAACTTCACTCATCACTTAAATAGCCAACCAACACAACCGAATTCTCACTTCTCCCTTCGCTGCAAATCTAACAAGCAGGTTAGTCTCTCTCTCTCTGCGTCTCTCAAGTCTTACGTTGCTTAGATTTTTATGGGAGCGTGACAAATTTCTTTATGGTTAGTGCTTAGTTCACCTTATGTTTGATCTTCAAAGTGGGGCACGACCACGCTTCTTCTTTTTTGGAGAGTTGAAAAGCACCAAACGTTTTTTTTTTATTATTATTATTTTTCGCTTTTCTTCACTCCTTATAAAGGGAAACCTTTTGTTTTTTAAAAGTTTATAAAGGGAAAGCTTATGTGCACTGGAGCAAAAACGATCCAATTTATCTTTACATCCTTCTTAATTTGGGATGATTGATATTGAGAATATTTTCAAATATTTTTGATATTTCTGATATTCACAACAATATTTTCATAAATTTAGACTCTTGATATATTTATTGGTACCAAGTTACCAGTATTTGGAACCTTGAACAGGATAATATACTCTGACCAACCAGCATTTGATGTGAAACATTTAGTGGAGAGACTAAAACCGGCGACTTTATAGTTTTCCAGAATCCAATGCATTGAATATCCTTGAAACTCCCTGGAGTAGCTAGGACTGTTGCCTACTTACTCAATTTCCATTTTCATTTTAACCATTTAAATATAGCACTTTCTTTGAAGAAATTGCTTGTAATAAAAGACAGGCAAAATTCTTGCATGATATACATGGAATTTTGTCCGAATTTTTTCACTTAATGCTACACTACTCCATTCAATAATTGGTCTTTGTTCTATAGTGGTTTAGGTAACAAGTAAACATCAATGACGTTTTTCTTTTTCCTTTTTAATTTTTGGATATATAACAAATACAATTATATCGTTATACTTTGTCAAACTAGTTGCAGTACTGCCTTTGTTTTATCCTCTTGCTCGTATTATATTTGTATGTATGTACATGCATGCATCTACTCATATGCACTTGTCTAAACCTAAAGATAATACTCACAACTTCATTTTCAAGTTAAATAATTTCAATTATTTATCAACCAAATATTTTACTTATTTCCGAAGCCTCATTGATCTGTCAATAGTCTTCTGTCATGTTGCTTTTGGATATATTCTTGACTATAACTTTTAATACTGTAACAAACAAGAAATTTTGGGTGAGGCTGGTGTAGTCCGGCCACTGCCCACTTTACACGTAATATCTCTCTCACACTATATATATGAATAGATTTGAAGTCAAATTTATAACCTCAAAGGTATAAATAAAATGAGCATATTATCAGACCAATCTTAACATGTTAATTTTTTTTCTTACTAATGTATAATGATTGTTTTACAATGGAAAGTATGGCATGCTTCTCCCGTCTCTAACGCAAGACTTACTGCATCTGCACGATTTTTCCATTCCTCGTTTTTTAGTTTTGGTCAGTCAACTAAGATTGATTGCTGCTCCTTTTTTCTTGATCAAGTTGTCATCATATGATATGACGAGTTGCAATCTTGGTGTACAAATCAATATATAAATAATTGACTCACCTGCAAAACTTAATTAATAGTATGTATAGTAAAGGAAACGGTAGTTGATCCATCTATTTTTTTAGCAGTACAGATTGAGAATGAAGTATTCAATTCTTTTGAAAAGTAAACACGTTAGTGGGTCATCTCTTATGTCACGGCCATTGTGGATTTCACTGTTCTTGTTTTGGATTTTATTTGACAAGGGAATGAAAATAGGAAAACGCGTATTTCATTTTGTCTTTTAACGAGCAGCGATGGAGATATTATGCTCGGCTGTAAACTCATTTACAAATTTATTGTAAGGTAATTTAAGAGCAGTTCTCTTTGTTATGCAGGAAAATTCAAATTTTAGTTCGGTGAAGGAAGATTGATACCACAAGTTGCGATATCTAACTAGCTAGCAATGGCCGGAGACCAGCTAAGAGTGCTTAATGCACTTGATGTGGCAAAGACACAGTGGTACCATTTTACTGCAATTGTCATTGCTGGAATGGGCTTCTTCACTGATGCGTACGATCTTTTTTGCATCTCTTTAGTCACCAAATTGCTCGGACGCATATACTACCACGTTGATAATGCACCAAAACCAGGCACACTGCCTCCCAGTGTTGCAGCTGCCGTAAACGGTGTTGCACTTTGTGGCACTCTGGCCGGCCAACTCTTCTTTGGTTGGCTTGGGGACAAGATGGGCCGTAAAAGGGTTTATGGTATCACTCTAATTCTCATGGTTGTCAGCTCTATTGCATCAGGGCTTTCCTTTGGAAGCAGTGCAAAGGGTGTGATGGCTACCCTTTGCTTCTTCAGGTTTTGGCTTGGTTTTGGCATCGGTGGTGACTATCCACTCTCAGCTACTATTATGTCTGAATATGCAAACAAAAAGACTCGTGGTGCATTCATAGCTGCAGTGTTTGCAATGCAAGGTTTTGGGATATTGGCTGGTGGGATTGTTGCTCTTATTGTGTCAGCCGCTTTTGATCATAAATTCAAAGCTCCTATATACTCGGAAAATGCAATTGGCTCAACTGTGCCTCAAGCAGATTACGTTTGGCGAATTGTTTTGATGTTTGGTGCCATCCCTGCTGCTCTTACTTACTATTGGCGTATGAAAATGCCTGAAACTGCTCGGTACACTGCTCTTGTCGCCAAGAACGCAAAACAAGCCGCTTTGGACATGTCTAAGGTCTTGCAAGTTGACCTTGAAGCAGAGGAGGAAAAAGTAGCCAAGCTAACTGAAGTGAAAAACAATTCATTTGGCTTGTTCTCAAGGGAATTCGTGAAGCGTCACGGCCTTCATTTGTTTGGAACCGCCTCTACTTGGTTCCTGTTGGACATTGCATTTTACAGTCAAAATCTCTTTCAAAAGGATATTTTCAGTGGAATTGGATGGATTCCTCCAGCAGCCACCATGAATGCCATTGAAGAGGTTTATAAGATTGCAAGGGCTCAAACACTTATAGCACTTTGCAGTACTGTTCCAGGGTATTGGTGCACAGTGTTACTTATTGATGTTTTGGGGAGGTTTACAATCCAGCTGATGGGTTTCTTCTTTATGACAGTATTCATGTTTGCTCTTGCTATACCTTACAATCACTGGACCAAAAAGGAACATAGAATTGGTTTTCTGGTAATGTACTCACTGACCTTTTTCTTTGCCAATTTTGGACCAAATGCAACTACATTTGTTGTGCCAGCAGAGATTTTCCCTGCCAGATTAAGGTCAACTTGCCATGGAATATCAGCAGCAGCCGGGAAGGCAGGTGCAATAGTGGGTGCATTTGGGTTCTTGTATGCTGCTCAAAACACGGATCCATCCAAGACTGATGCTGGTTACCCACCTGGTATTGGTATCAAGAATTCACTAATCATGCTTGGTTGTGTCAACTTTGTTGGCATGTTATGTACCTTGTGTGTCCCAGAATCGAAGGGCAAATCACTTGAGGAGTTGACTGGAGAGAATGAGGGCAGTGATGAGGCAACTGCTGCTATTAGAACTGTTCCAGTTTGATTTTATCAAGTACTACTAATTTATGCCAAACTATGTGAAAGTCCAAATGATGGTTTTGATTTCATGTTTATGTTGCAAACACAGTAATGTAGTTATTTGCCCTTGAATGCCCCGGCCAAGTGCAACTATTTATACGGTGTTGGTAATTTGTTTGTATTGTAATCTAAATTTTACACATGTATTAGTTACCCTTTTCTTTTTATAAAAGACCATTTGTATCATTCAGTTCTGATTACTGAATGCTACCTGTAATCCAAGTGCAATTATGTACATGTTCGTGCTTTTGCACTTATGAAGGATTCTCTCCTTGCCATTACATTTTCGTGTCTGACAAGAAAATGGTAGATGGTAGTCATTCAAGTGCTAGAGGCTGGAAGAGTCACGTTGACATTGACTTGCTCAGCCATCGAGGCTCGAGTCTTTAGTACATCTACTACAGAAAATTTGAAGAAAACTTGTGGTGGTCATTTGGACATTAAAAGGATAAGAGAGGAGAAGAGATGGTTGACCTGATGCCAACCGCACAGGTCGCAGCAAACCACCCACCTCCTTTGCTAGCCTACTGGTAATTACTAATTATGTTTAACAAGGGGGGTTATTTTCATAGTATTTAATGAAGTAATAATTCTCTAAAATTTTTAATTAAGTTAATAATTTTTAAGTAACAAGAATAATTTTCTCATTTTGAAATTTTAAAAAATAATGATAAATTATTACTCCATCAACCACCATTTATTCCTAAATCCCTCTTGAAACTGAAATGTATAAAAAAAAATCAATCAATGTCTTCTCCTGAATTCATTAATCAGACAGAATTATCTTGACAGAAGAAGGAGGGTTGATTTAATTAATCTTCACGGATTAAAAAAATTTTATGAGTTAGTTAGATTATAACCTGTATACAATCATAAAATATCTCATGCTTAAGAGACAATCTAATTATATATATGTTACATAATAATATGGTATTTGGGATCTTCAAGAGAAAGAATCAATTCTATTACGAAATTTGGACTTAAATGATTCATTTACATCTGAATTGAATAGATGGAACTAGATGAATGTGTGCTTTACAACTTCATAACAAACAGAAATTTCTCATATTATATTCGGATTATTGCTGCTGATTCTGCTAGCTGTTAGGCTAGGATACCCTTTTAATTACTTTTGCAAGGTTGCTGATGAATTCCATTCAAATCAATTTCTGGTTATTTAGTGATTTCTCATGATGAATACGTCCAGATATAATCATAGTTTGTGCCCTATCTTTTTCCTGCATCTATCCCTTGTCCATCCTCTCTCTCTCTCTCTCTATATATATATATATATATTTATATGTGGCCGCAATTTGACAACCGATTCGCTTAATATATGAGTCTTCAATTACATACAATGTAATTTCCTAATAAAAAATTTACAATAAAACAAAATTACATAGATTAATTATCTACCCAAAGAATTAACGTAGTAAAAAGCACAAAATTAATGATTAGGTGCTTATGTCCAACATGTGACTTTTCTCCACATAGGGTAATTACTGTATGACACGATTCGAGATAATATTGGCAGTGGGAAGTCTCTTGTTGCTTGTCTTGTCGGTCCTGGGAACAATAATCAAATGTTCCAATGGAAATTTGGACATGATTCGAAATAAGAGCAGATCAAGTGGCCTTACTTGTACGTCGATCAGGACATCGAATTTGGGCCCAAACCTAGGCCACTTTACCTCCCGAGAGGGAGATGACAGGACCAAGGGCGGAGGTGTGGGGGTGCCCACAGCAGCCATGGCCCCCACAAATAAAATTTCATCCAAGTTTCGAAGATGCAGTTGTACTTGGTTCAATCTTTACGTATAACCTTTTTTTTTTTTTTTGGTGCAGCCTTTGCACAGAATAATTTTTTATGGACCGTGTACTAACTTTTAGTGGGCCCTACTTATTTTATTTTTCTTTTAATTTGGTTATTTACCCAATGCTACCGCAACAAGTCAATAACCTTCAATGGGCTCCACTTTCTGTTTTTAATCACTCAGTGCTAACTGTTGAACGCAATTCATCTTCGATTCTATTTTGTACTTTATTTCAAATCTTTTTTTAGTTATTTTAATAAAATAATCTGTTTAAATAATTTGTTTTCCCTTATATAAATTGGAGGACCAAAGCTATGCTTTTAGAATTTAATGTGTATTATTTCACATATTTTTATTTATTATTTTTTTATGCAATCTCTAGAAATTTAGCATCAATTCAACTATAGATGATTTTTCAGATTTAAATGAGTGAAGAGTTCCATTTTGATTTATAATCTTAAGTCTAATTTAATTATTAATTTATTTTTCGTAATAAGATTAAATAGTGTTAAATTTAGGTTTTGAATATTACTATATTTATTTTTAAAAGGTTGAATTTATATTTGAATTAGTCCCTAAACCAATAATTCTAGCTCCATCACTAGACAGAACATTATTACGAATCTACGATGAAAACATGGGATGAGAACTGCATGCTGGGAGTTATTTCATTTTCATTCTTATTGAATTTTAAAATTTGATTCTTGAATTACATGTATCAATGTTTGTTTTGTCATTTCTATTTAAATTTGGTAAGGAATGTAGTTGAGAAGATTTTTTATTGTTGTACAAATAATTTTACATTTAGAATCCGTTTATATTTAAAAAGGGATTCAGATTATTTATTATAAGAAAAATGTTAACATAAATAGTTATAGCCTTAAATAATAATCATTTGTTATAAAATTTAGTTTTTTTTTTTTAATGTTGTATACAATTTGAAAGTCTTTTTAGTGAAATATAAAGACATACAGAAATATACGATGAGTATTTAAAAAAAAAAAAAAAAATGTTCATCGTTTCAAGTTGAAGTCAGTTTTTTAAATTTAAACCCAAATCAAAACTAATTAATTGTAAACTATTTTATTTTCGGCAACCGTTCTATTTGAAGTCTAAATCAATTCAACAAATTAATTAATGATTGAATTGGTTTCAGGTTGCATATGAATTTAAACTTATTTTTCCAAAGTAAATTGTTACATTTAAGAATTGATTCAGTTTCCCAGATATGTTGAGTCTCCATCGAACCTGAATAAAGTCCACTTAAGTACGAACTGTTGAAAAGAAGAATTATTATTCAAATCGGCGAAACAAACAATTTGCATAAATGAGGCTACGAATTGTATAGAGTCTCCCTTGCCATCACCGTGAGGGAAGATACAAAATCCTGCAACCCATATAAAAGTAGTGTTAGATTCTGACAAAGACAACAGCTCCCTCCCTTAAATTATTAATTAAAAAAAAAATGGCTTAATTTATCACTTAAGATAATACAATTAATTGTCAGTAAGTCAACACAAGAATCCATCACTGGACAGGCTAGTACCCGCATAAATTTCAAGTCTACTTGATAGTGTTATTAGTGGCTTTACCTTTCTCATGAGGGCATCCAAGTTAAAGATAAGAGGACGGGCTAACAAAATGTACTAGTTTTAGACCTCTGCCACTCGAAAGATGGTCCATGGTAGGCTGAAAAAGTTGTTTTGACAGACTTCACAAAGACACCCACAACAAATATGAATTGCTTTAGTAATTCCAAACTTTCCCATTGCGCATGCTAAAAGTTATTTTGTCCACAAGCCCTTCATTGGGCCTGGACTTCGGATTCCGCTTCAAGGCTTCATTATCAGTTAACAATATTGAAGAGACATTTATGGACTGTTTAAAATCTCGTGGCTCGTGTCAGTGCCTGAGCTTAGTACGACACCTGTCAGGAATAATATTGACTTTTCATCACCTATATGGAGTTCTGGACTAATCCGCATTACGTCACGGTTGATATCGGGTCAACTTTTTCCACTCCGGCAATTGCTTAAAAGCTCACATCCCAAACCCTTTTGACTACAATTTGTAGGCAGAAATCAGAATCCATATATTTTCACAAGGCTTATCCTCTAGTATTCTACATTGTTATCAGAAATATATTCGTTACTTTACCAACTTATTTCTCAATTGTTACCCTACGTGTGTTCTTGAATCATATTGCAGTCATCTTCATCTCGAATGTAGCAAGATCAAACTGAGTAGCTAAAACTGTATGCTGCTGGTATGGAAAAATGGTCAGAATTTAAGGGAATGATTATGCTATTAAATTGACAATTTTAGGTTTGACTTGTTATCTTCCCGTTCCAAAAAATTGTCCAAATATACATTTCTTTTAACTGAAACAAATCTTTTTTTTTTTTTGATATTATAAAAATAAATATCTAATTATACCTACAATATTTGATTTAAGCATGTTCTAATTTAATATATTATGTCTTTTAAAAGATTTTCCGATACTGTAACATTCAAGTTAATTAAATTACCTCATCTTTAGTGTCTCATTGTTTGTATTAGGGCTCAAAAAAAAAAAAAAAAAAATCTAGGGTAATTGATAGCATTTTTATTATGAATCAAACACTTGTAATCATTTCAAAGAAAACTTGTAAGGAGATATTGCTGCACTAGTCTCTGTTTAAATTCCAAACAATTCCAAAAGTTCATGGCATGTGGGATCATACAATAAAAGAGAATTTCACTATACCCATTAACAGTATCAGGTGGTGCAGTAGTAAAACTTTAACTAGTTAAAATATCAGAAAAGATCGTATTAACCACATACGAAAAGGTAATGATAAAAAATAGCGAGCGAACTTGGGTACGAATTACTCGCACTGTAAAATTAATATTAAATTTATGTCAAATGTAGAAAGGCACTGGACTTTTGTAAGATCTTTCAACACAACACCTCAGCTTTAAAGATAACATTAATATTGTTTGAATATTGAACTAATCATCACAGTTTTAGTAAAAGTAGCAAAATATCATAATTAGGAAGTTCAACCTTAAACCCAAGCTTGCAACTGATACCTCCATCACTGGTGTATTCTTCAATTCTTGTTGACATTGGTTAAGTGGAGACGACAAAAAGTGTCCGAGAGTTTAAAAAACATATATTGTAGCAGAAAAGATTTTGAACACCACTCACTAGCTTGTAACAAGTGTACCATTCTCCACCTTCCATTGTAGGTTAACACATTAGATAAATTAGGTAATAATTTTGTTGACGGCAATGGAAACCTTTTTGGAGAAAAATTTTAGTGTTATCCATGTTAATCTTGCCCGCTTTTATGATTGTTTTCAGGTAAAAATGATAGGATATTGTTCAAATCATCATGAGAAGTTCTAGTTTGAACTGAATTGTGGCCTCACAAATTGGATTTAGTTGAATTCCCACATTCAGCGGTAATGTCATTAGCTTCGGTGAGGAGAAGTACTTACTGATTTTATGCATGCCAGCCAGGACATTCTCCAGCAGATTTTCTGAGATGGACAACAGAAACACAAATGATGTGACTGCCAATGTTGGAACTAAATTTCTACCAATCATCTACCTCAAATCTTAAAGTAGCAATAATTTAATCGGAAACTGAACTTTCTGTTAACCACTCAAAACATTAAGTTGGACACAAAATGAAAAAGCATCTCCTTTTGTGTCAAATGGTGGAAGAATTCATCATTTGAAAGTTTGAAACTGCAAAAGTAATGAGTGAAACTATATTGTTGAAGAGTGAGGAAGGTTTTGGTCCTCATATGCCAAACATTTTAGTGGATATTGGCCAAACCTAAGAACAATTCAGATCATAACTAACTAGCCTGGATTTTATCTATATATGAATCCATACAAGGCTAAGGATTTGTTTCGATAAATACTGAGGGGTCATTTTACTATTTTCTCCTTTTATTTTAAATTGATATCGAACGGATTAGAGATTTGTTAAGACTTACTAAGATAAATCATTACATGCATTACTCTTATATCTATTCCCATTAGTAAAAAATATCGAGATCTCTCCTATACTAATTTTTTTCCTAACTTAAAACATTTACATCTTGTTTGGATGACTACATTGACTTAAATTGAATTGAATGAATTTCATTAGATTTGATAAAATACAATCATGTGTTTTATATATCAGCAGATTTGATTGAAAATAAATTTGAAAAAACTGGATTAACTTAATTTTTAAATTAAATAAAAATATTAAAAATTAATTTTAAACAATACTATTAAAAATTCTTTTTTAAAAATATTATTATTAATTTTAATAAAAATATTTATATTATTTTTAAAAAGTAAATTAATATATTTTGAAAAAAAAAAATAATCATACTTATAATATTCATGACCTTTTTTAAAATAAATAAGGGTCAAATTCACTTTTATCCAAAAATTAAAAAGAAAAAATCATTTTTACCTACTTTTTATTAAAAATTTATTTTTAACCCCTCAAACAAACTATTTTCATTTTATATCCAAATTTATCAAATTACCTTGAAGTTGAAATTTAAAAAATATAAAATTTAAACTTGATACAGGATTTTATGAGGTCACATACCCCAGTACCAAGTTTTGTAGTCCCACATAACGTAGTATCAGGTTTTGTGGGGCCTTAAAACTTGGTGGATTTTATGGAGCCATAAAAATTGGTACTGGATTTTATGACCCCACATAACCCGATACGAGTTTTATGGCACCACATAACCCAATACAGGGTTTTGTGACCCTACATAACCCGATATTGAGTTTTATGATGCAACAAAACCTGATAATCGTTTTTGATACTGCATTTCACTAAAAACCTTAATTTTCAAGTTAAATTCAATCAAATCCAATTAGATTTAACCAAATCTAACCCTACCCAACATTCAAAAAAAAAAAAAAAAACCTTGAAAAATTACAAAAAAATCCCAAAAATTAATAAAGGAAGTCAAAGATCTCATATCATAAACAATGGAGGAGGAGAATAAGATAAGTAAGGGCAATTTAGGTAAAGTTGGTATAGGCTATAATTAATTTGTTTAAGAGGTTAAAAATGAATTTTTTAAAATTGATGGGTATAAACGAATTTACAACTTTTATGGTAGGCATTATTTGATATTTTTCACAATAAATAATGTAAAAAAATTAAAAAATTAAAAATGCCACACAACAAACATCAAATTTACTTATGAATCCAATTTTCGTATCCAATACCACCGTTAATACCATGGTCCAAACGCCCCCTTTAATGATAACACAATCATTTTAATGCCCTCTTAATGATAATACAATTTTTTTTTTCTTTTTTAGGAAAGAGCAAAAACAAAGGACATAACTTATTGGATAAGATTAATCATCAATAATAACTATTATATATCTTCAATAATCATCTTTACAACCAATGAATATTATTGATGAATAATTTTATCTAACCAGTAAGATAGTCAAATCCACAAAATAATTCCAATCATAGATTACACTTGCTCCTAGATTTATATAAATCAGCAAAACAATGAATATAGTAGAAAATCCAAATCCAACAACATATTTGTTCATGCAATAAAATAACATGTTTGTAAGATACATATGGTAGGACTTGAACCTTCACTGACTATAATATGCAATCACGCTACAATTTAACTTGAATACAGGTCTAGTGTAATATTTTAAAATCCGATAACTCAAATAAATTGAAAATAAAAGTTTTGGGGACTCTCAAAACTATACTTTACAGTTTGTATACATACAATTGCATACAGTAGCAAAAATAATTCATATTGAAATGAGAAAATCAATGTGCAATAAATGAGGACAACATTTGGGAGCAGTGTTTTAGGTCATGCCACTAAAATAATATCTTGGTAAGTTCGAGTTGTTTTATGGATTAGTTCCATAATTCAAAAAAATAATAATAAATGAGGACAACAGTAAATTAATTAAACACGACGGTAAAGATATGGTCAAACAAAAGGGCTGGTCAATCTGTTTTTTCTTTTATGTGCAGATTTTTCAGTGACCGATTGACTTTGCCAAATTCGATTACAATTTATTGATGTGAGCCCACATCCTGGTTTTTCAATCAATTTCTCCATTTTTTTTAAAAAATTTTATGGATGAATTTTCAATTAACAGATTAATTAATCAGTCTATCAATTTATGTTCACATCCTGTATGAAATATATAGAGATTAGTACTGGATCAAATATTGTTCAAGTTTTTTTTTTTTTTTGAGATAATATTGTTCAAGTTTTTAGTTTATATAGCAGTAGATTTTTTATTCTTGGCGGCTCGAAATACGGAGAATCATATACAGGTTCTAGTTTCATGCAGTGGCCAAACTGGCGATAATAGGCTAGGGTTTTTCTTTTTCGTTAATTCAAAATAAAATAAATTTTAAACATTTAAAATTAAGTCATATGTATTTAAAAATAATAATAATATGGGATTTTAAAAAAATTAAATAATATGGGTTCAAATTTTATTTTACCATAAAAAGTAAGTGTGAGGAAGCTTCTTCTCCTTGTAATGCTTAATCATTATTATCATTGATATATATATATAGTAAGATAGTATTTATTCAGAAACGAATCAAAGTTGCTTCAGTATTTGAATAGAGTAATATTAAGCCTTTTAAAAATTTTATCTACATTCATACTCAGATGATATGGTATATAATTATCAGCATTATATTAGTTATCATAATATAATTTGTAAGATATTATCATATTATTTGAATATAAATTTAAATAAAAAATTTAATAAGTATAGAATTACTTCATGAAATATTGTAATGGCCCTTTAATCTTAAATTATATTATAATAATATAGTATGAACTACAATTTAAATTCGGACCAAACTAGGATTACATCAAGGGAGACCAAAATTTGAAGCGCTGACTCAGTGCTCAGGACATGACAATCAAATTTAGAATTCAAAGATTCTGTGCACATCAGATTTTGCACGGCAAAGCACAAGAATGTCCTGGATACAAAACTTCGCCGATAATTAGGTTGGTAATTGATTGTTTGCTTTACTGCTACAATTCTATTAAGTATTTGACTGAGGTTGACCAACGTGACACATACTAAATTTTGGTTCAAATGACGTACTAAGCATCAATGTTGTCAGCATGCCAAATGTACAGGTTATTATACATTGCTTAAGCTTAGCTGCATAAGAAAACATTTTCGTGTTATGCAATCATAATTTCAAAATAAAAATAAATATCTTCAAAGATAACATTTTAAATAGATGGTTGTGAATTTAAAGTGGAGAATACCATTTAATTTTATTTTGAGATAATGGAACGTTTATTATTAGTAACCATAGCTTATAGGTAATATTTTTAGAATTATGTTTTAATTATTTGGAAACAAAATAAAAAAAAAAAAAAATTGTATAAAAAGGTTTAAAATTGTTGTTCATAGTCAACTCAAAAAAACAGTTGTTTGAATGTAAAATAATAATAATAATAATAAACAGTGGTCATCAATAGTGACTTAACCATTTAGTATTGTGTACCCACAACCTCCTCAAAACCCATATCAATTGTTACGCCAGATATATATATATATATAGATATAGCCCATGATACAACCAACCAAACTTCTCTCTCAAAAGAGCCCCGTTTGTACATATTTGGTTGAAACCTCAAAATTATCATACTTGAGCAAATTTATCTTTACTTTAGAAAAATAAAAACTTAAACATTTATCATTGCTTTTTTGTTTTTTTTTTTAGAGTAAACATTTATCATTTCAAAATAAAGGAACTAATAGAATTTAATTTTAATAATCAATATGAATCTTCAGGTTAGATATTTCAGGAAAGAACAGTGTGGTTTACCTATAAATGAGGGATTTGAAGGAATAATTTGGATTACAAATGGAATATTCATGCGATCATAGTTAGCAAAGCTGTACTCCCATGTAAATTAAAAAAAAACAGAAGCTGTATTACCATGTATATCAGAAGAAACACGTGATACGTACAATCCAAACACTAAAAGAAGGTAAAAACACAGGCTAAAACACTACGAATATTCCCACGCGGTGAAATTTGGAGGGTAAAAAAGGAAACCAAAAAGAGAGAGGGTCCATTGCAGTTAAATACGGAGCCAACGCTGCCTCAGTTTCCCTCCATATCTCTCTTCAGGACTCCCATCACGACTCTCTCTTCTCAACAACACCGACTCCTCCTCGTATTAATACTACAACACGTGTCACTTTCAAGCGCTTTGGTTGTCTCTGCATCTTCTTCTCAGTGTGATCATCTTTCAAGGTACTACAATGGTTTCTCGTATGTTGTTTGTGTGTGTGAGAGAGATATATGTCATGTCATGCTAAGATTTCTTGTTTTCTTTTGGTTATGGCTCGTGCATGGTATTAAGACATTTTTGCAGTTTTAAATACCCTTTTGAGTGGTCTGATTTGGGAGATTTATTCTTTGGATAAAACGGTGATCGATTTTTGGTTCTTGTTGTGCCTGAAAACTCAATAAATACTGACTTTTAGTTGTGGTGGTGTTGTTTTTTGTTTTTGGACGGTTTTGTTAGTCATGATTTCTTGTTCTTTAAATTAAGTTTTTGCATGCATTTAGGAGATTTAAACGTAAAGAAAACTCACTATTTAGAACTGGGCAGGGTGGTTGTGTGTGCCATACTAGGCTGGGATGTATGTACGTATGGTTAATATTTCATACAATCATTTATGTTCTTCTTTGCAATTTTACTTTCTCTGTACCAAGTTTATTACGTTAAATGTGTTTAACAGTTGCAATTAAGAATCTGTTTGGTGCAATTTTGGTTGATTTGTACAATTTTGAGGGCACTTTTTGCACAAAAAGCTGCTTCTTTCTCTGTTTGTTTGAAGACTTATTGATTGAAAGAATCTGCCATACATACATGCATATATATATAAATATATGAAGAATAAATTTTTATTTGTCTATATTGGTTGTATGTTGCCTTGGTTTATTATTGATATATAATTACTGGGTTATTATTATTTTAATTGCACTTTATTGACCATAACTTGTCATGGTCATAGTCATTTTCTTATGGACATTCTCAGTTGTTACCAGCTACCTACTTTAGTGGTCTCATCCTAGAAACCATTATATTCACACAGAGAAAACTGGCTCTTTTATATCTTCTTCTTTAATGATGTGAATTTTTTGGTGTGTTGGTCCATCTCAACATCACAAGTCATTAGTTTCACTTGGCTGAGACAATTTATGCATTGACTCTTCTTGAGTCCTGTAGAGTTGAACTCTAATCGTTAATTCATAATTTGTTATCTGGTTTCTGTTACAATATACCTATATGAACCTTTACTGTGTTCAAATTTTTTTCAGGGAATACCAATCACAGTGAAATAGTTTGTGACAAGAAATAGACATGGCAGGGCAACAATTGCATGTTCTTAATGCACTTGATGTTGCTAAGACACAATGGTACCATTTCACGGCAATTGTTATAGCTGGAATGGGTTTTTTCACCGATGCATATGATCTCTTTTGCATATCCCTTGTCACGAAACTCCTCGGCCGCATATACTACCATGAGGAAGGTTCTAAAACCCCTGGCTCCCTCCCTGCAAATGTAGCTGCAGCTGTTAATGGTGTTGCATTCTGTGGTACGCTTGCTGGCCAGCTCTTCTTTGGCTGGTTGGGTGACAAGATGGGTCGAAAACGTGTATATGGCATGACTCTTATGCTTATGGTCGTTTGTTCAATAGCTTCTGGACTTTCCTTTGGCAAGGACCCTAAAGCTGTTATGGCCACACTGTGCTTCTTTCGCTTCTGGCTAGGCTTTGGCATTGGAGGTGATTACCCACTGTCTGCTACAATCATGTCTGAGTATGCCAACAAGAAGACTCGTGGTGCTTTTATTGCTGCTGTTTTTGCAATGCAAGGTTTTGGGATTTTGGCTGGTGGGATGGTTGCAATTATAGTCTCTGCAGCTTTTAAGGCCAAATTCCCCGCCCCAACTTATGCAACAGATCCCATTGGATCAACTGTGCCTGAATGTGATTACGTTTGGCGTATTATTTTGATGTTTGGTGCCCTTCCAGCTCTTCTAACTTACTACTGGCGCTTAAAAATGCCCGAGACTGCACGTTACACTGCCTTGGTTGCCAAGAATGCAAAACAGGCTGCATCCGATATGTCAAAAGTTCTTCAAGTCGATTTGGAAGCGGAACGGCCTAAGGTTGAGCAGATACCTCAAGAAAAAGAGAATAATTTTGGTTTGTTCAGTACACAGTTTCTTCACCGCCATGGACTTCACTTGCTTGGAACTGCTAGCACTTGGTTCTTGCTGGACATTGCATTCTATAGTCAGAATCTGTTCCAAAAGGACATTTTCAGTGCCATTGGTTGGATACCTAAAGCGCCAACCATGAATGCCATTGAAGAGGTTTATAAAATTGCTAGAGCACAAACTCTCATCGCTCTTTGCAGCACTGTTCCTGGCTATTGGTTCACTGTCGCGTTAATTGATAAGATGGGAAGGTTTGCTATTCAACTGATGGGTTTCTTCTTCATGACAGTGTTCATGTTCGCATTAGCCATTCCTTACCACCACTGGACTTTACCAGACAACCGAATTGGGTTCGTCGTTATGTACTCATTCACCTTCTTCTTTGCAAACTTTGGCCCAAATGCAACCACATTCGTTGTACCAGCAGAGATTTTCCCTGCAAGGCTGAGGTCAACTTGCCATGGTATATCAGCTGCAGCTGGAAAAGCTGGGGCCATGGTGGGAGCATTTGGATTTTTGTCAGCAACAGATGCTATTGGCGTGAAAAAAGTACTTATAATCCTCGGTGTGATCAACTTTTTAGGATTGTTGTTCACATTTTTAGTGCCTGAGTCGAAGGGAAAATCATTGGAGGAAATGTCTGGAGAAGTTGAGGCGGAGAACGGAGCATCATCGACATAGTCAAGGCAAAGCTCCTGTCAGAACTTTAATAACATTTTTAGTTTAATTTGGCCTTCTAGTTTATATAAAATCATACTAAAATTTGTGAGAATTGATGGAACCGCAAGAGTACGTATGTCTATGTTCCTTTTCATATTTTACAAGGGCGTGAAACCTTTTGTGCTTCACATAAAGCCTGAGATGAAATTCTCTCTTTGGATGCCATGCCTACTTTGTCTACTTGCTCTTGTTTTAGCTTGAATTAAACAGAGTTGAATGTTTTCTACAATTGTTGGTGCTTGATGGATTTTGTGGTTGTTTGTAATTCCTTTTGTCCTCTTAATCTTTGTCAATAACCAACAAGAACGCATATGATTTTGCTTGCCTGTTGGCTCTATTGTTATTTTCTGAGATTCAAGCACTTTGAATACCTCACTGGCCTCCAATGTGTGATTGCCACAGAAATGAAATTTAAATGAAAAATGAAAGGGTCCACTAACACAATTCTATATGTAGAATCACGTTGGTTTCTATACCTGCTCCATATAACTTCATTCCAAGGACAAATTGTTCACCACTGGTTAAAAGGACTACTTACTCCAACAAGTTTTGTATTCCAAAGCTGTCAAAAGCAGAATATGGGGCAACAAAACAATAATGGAGGAGCAAGCATCCATGATGGAGTGGTTAAAATTGACCAAGTTACTCAAAATGTTTAAAAGTTCAAATTAATTGCCACAATCATGGAGAATAAGTGGACTTGAGGCTGCTTAGCAATTGACAAATTTGCTTAAAGTTTGATTAGTAGTAGGTAGCATTAGCAAATGAAACTTTATTAGTTAATTGTTTAGGTGAAAGAATCCAAGTATTTGGTAGCCCTACGTTCTGACAAGAGAAAGATGTATAATGTTTTGTCATGTCCATTGTCATGCTGTTAAGACTATTAGGGTGTACATATGTCATTTACTTTGAAATTAATATAGATTGGACCAGAAAACTTACTGATTGAACTTGCCTCCACGTTAATGTATCTTAATGAATCCTACTATTGCATTAATTTTATGCAATTACTGTAATGTCATTAAAACAGTAGCCATTTATGATCAATAAATCAACTGCTCAATGCTCAATATAACAAAGATTAAACCCCAACACCTTGTTCTAAAACATAAGGTGTCTGAAGTTTTCTCTGGATTTAATTCTCTCTCCCCCACGCTTAAAAATAATAATAATAATAATAATATAGATTGGACCCTGAAAACAATTTGATTGAACTTGCTTACCTATGTTAACATTTCCTAACGAATCTTAGCATTGTATTAATTCTACGCAAAGACATCCCCATTTTCTATAATGCTATTAAAATAAAACTATTTATGATTAAAAAATCGACGGCTCAACAAAAATTTAAATCGCAACTAATATTTGCTCTTTGAGGGAGGAATCGATCTGGGGTCTGAATTCTTGAAGTGCTATATATATAAAAAGCAATTATAAAAATTCAACACTCAAATAAATGATCAACTACTGATTAAAGCAAAAATGTTGTAAAAAGATATATGTGTAAAAGCAATGTCTAAACTCTAGAGAAGAAAATCTTGAATGCACTAGGAACTCCAGAGTCCATGCACCCTGCTACTAAAAACTAAAAAATCATGTCTTCGGCATGAAATGCGTATATGGTTATACAACATGCGAAATCCAATTTCATGGGCTCAAAGCCTCCTCAGAGTACTAACGGGCCTAAATTTTGAAGCCCAATAACGGAGGATCTTCATGAGTCCGTGATATGGGCATCGGCCTGGTGGGTCCAGATTGGCTTCAACAAATTAACTGCCATATCAATAAAAAGTACAGAGTTATCAAGCATCACATCAACGATCAAACCAATCCCAACGTAGTCGCTACTCCAACAAGCACAGGATCAAGAAACAAAAAACGAGTGGCGATGTATCCACCCCTCAAAAATGGTATGTACACCCTTTTTGTTTGTACATCCAAAAAAAAAAAATTAAATTTTTTTAAATTTATTTTTAAACTCCACTTAATACTATGAATACCTTTTTTTCTTAATTTTATTATATATATATATATATATTTGTAAATACTCTCCTTAAGTCAATCATAAATAAACTATAATATGTGTTAAAAGCAAATCTAATATAAATTATTTTGTTGTCATTTATTAGGAAATTTCTGTCTTACCATTTAAATTTTTTAACATCTTAATTGTACATGAAATAAAATCTATACTAAATAAATAATTTAATACAAATCCATTTAACCCATTAACCTTTTTATAAAAAAAAAAATTAGAAATTTATGTATAAACTAATATCTATTTTATTATTTTACTCTCTCAAACCTTAATTTTTCATTTATATCATAAGTTTGCATGAATAATTATCAGCTAATTTTTAATAAAATTATGTTTGTATGAATTATTGAAGACTTGTATGAATGATTAAAGTTAGGGTTTGATGATGAGCTCTTTTTAATTTTTATGATTGAAGTTATAAACCCTTTTTACTCACTCAAATCATAATCTTTCATTTATATCATAAAATTTACATGAATAATTATCAGCTAATTTTTAATTAAATTATGTTTGTATGAATTATTGAAGACTTGTATGAATGATTAAAGTTAGGGTTTGATGATGAACTCTTTTTAATTTTTATGATTGAAGTTATAAACCCTTTTTACTCACTCAAATCATAATTTTTCATTTATATCATAAAATTTACATAAATGATTACCGGCTAATTTTATAGAATCCTATGTAATATATATATATATATTTTATGATAAATTATGAATATCGATTTAGATATATAATTTTTTGATGATTTGAAGCATACTTTTTTGCTTGTTTATTGATATGATAAAGAGATTGAAAAAACTGAGTAACCTTTTTGTTTAGTTTATTAGAAAATCTGATAAGAGAATGAAAAATGTTGATGTGGTAACTGAATGTTTAACAATACTTTTTATGATTAAATTAAGATTTTATAAATAATTGGAGACTTTTCAATTTTTAGTGAAAAAAAAGTTAGAGTTTAAGAGAGTAATAAAGAGAAAAATTAAGATTGAAAGAGTTAAAAAATATTTAAGACATAAATGACATTTTAATTAATAATATAAAATATTTATCATTTTAATAATTTTACTCGTACTTAAAAAATTGCTAAATTGGAGTGTACGTACACTTTTTGAGGGGTCGAACTCTCGCCACTCAAACTAAAAAGAAGAGCCCACATGAATCCATGATAAGAGAGCATGCCTGTGCCATGGGCGCTGCCTGCTAACGTGCCTTTGCTTGCTGCCTTTCTATTCTGATCCATCCAACTTTAAAAGCTATAAATATTTTCGCATCAGTCTTCTCTCATACCTACAGGTTTTAAAATTTTGGGTTCATTTATAAATTATAAGAAACGGATACAAACATTTCTTGCCTTGGTCAAATTCGTTAAAACCCTCCTATTGCTTGCGAAAAATAAAGGCTTGAAAGACGTTTCTCTCGTTTTGATTATTGTTTGACAGTGATAGCTTCCTTCCATATGCTAAGAAATGTTTGAACCTCAGACATTTTCTTTGTGGTACAAATAAAAGAAAATATCATGTTTGTAATTAGAATTTGGAACTGTCACTGTTTTGGGTTTCAACTAGGAGCAAGGATTCCGTGTCAATGTTGAAATGGTGCTAATTTTTTTACGAGAGAAATTTAAGTTTGAGTATTGTATGAAAAGTAAAAAATCTAACAATCTTAATCATTAATTTTTTAATCATCGATTTTTTTAAATACTAATGTATCACTAAATTATAATAAGATTAACAAAAAAATAAGAATAGTAGATAACTAGTACTCTTCAATCAGAAAAGTTTGTTTGGACTTTGGGTAAGGTGCCTTACCACTTTGGGTTTGCTTTAAATAGCATGACATATGATAACATCTACATGAATAATTTGACTAATAAATGAGTTTGATTATCTTCGTGGTTTGATAAAATTAGTCATCAATAAGAACTTTTGGATTAATTATAAATGCAGTTATTGAATAATATCTAAAAGTTATTATTGATGAATAACTTTATTCAACCAATAAGTTAATCAAATTTCTAATAAATATATTATATCCAGTTATATTTCCACTTAGTTAACCGGTTGCAATTTTTTATAGACTTGTCAACATGACATTAATACAACATATTTTAGTAAATTATAAGTTTACAAATTCGAATTTTGACATAATTAATGAAAGAAAATGTTTAGACTAGATAAAGTTGATGCAATAGTATGCCTAAAGACATCAATACGAGTAAACAGTGGGTGAGAATGGGTTCTCCATCCTCATTTGGGGGAAATGGGGATGAGTGTGGATTTTGCCATCCCCATCCCCATCCTCATCCTCGTTTTCCTTATTTTTTTAAATCTCTATTTCATCCCATTTGACTTTTTTTTTTTTTTTAAATATAGAAACTTACAAAATAATTTTATAGAATTTCTGTACACTAAATCCATAACATTTCAATATATGAAATCAATAACGTTGTATGACAATTATAATCTTCTTAAATAAATCATAAGAAATAATACAAGTTCAAACAATAGAAAACTATTACATATAATAAAATCATACTTAAGGAAAATTTGAGAAATTATTCCAAGAAATTTAATTATTAAATTTAAATATTTTTATATTCATATATTATAAATGGTTGAAATAGGGATGGGATGGCTTTCCCCATCCCCATCCTCGTTTAAATTTGAGGATGGATTTCCATCCCCATCCTCACTCCCAACCTCCAAAATCTTCACTCATGTAGGAGTAGGGATTTGGAGCCTAATTGACAACTCTAAGTCTACCTCTCACACTTATGCATGATGTTATACGTTCAAGATATGTTTTTCCCTTAAAATCCTAAATTAATTGTGTATATATATATATACAATCTTTCTACTATAAAAACAAATTGATTTTAATAATATCAGTTCCAATAATGTAAGTGATTGGATGTATTGATTTTTTTTTTATATATAATATTTGACATTAATTATTTGAATACGATTGATACATCACAATGTTGGAATTAATATTATTAAAATCAGTTTGTATTTTTAATAGAATATATATATATATATATAAGTAATTATAGATACAGAATGTGAACACAACAAATTTAAAATTGGTTAAGTTTTGACATAACCATTAAACAACTTGAATGAAAGTTAACACATAGACGAATACAAATAGTGATTGAACTCAATTTGAAAAAATCTCGACAAACCTCTACATGACTTTGAAAAAAAAAAAAAAAAAAAAAAACGAACGAATTGAAGAGCACGCATGACCCACAAGCCATAAGGTGTGAAACGGTAGTAATGTGAAAGAAAATATTAGCTTCGGACATTAAAAAGTTTAATAAAAATGGATAAAAAATATTCATTTTTTAAAGATAAAGAAAGTTACATATTAATATATCAAAAAATGAATATAAACTAATTATCGAAATATTAGCATTTGGATTTTTGTCAGCAACAGATGCTATTGGGGTGAAAAAGGTACTTATTTTCCCCGGTGTGATCAACTTTTCAGGATTGTTGTTCACATTTTTGGTGCCTGAGTCGAAGAGAAAATCACCGGAGGAAATGTCTGGAGAAGCTGATGCAGAGAATGGAACATCATCGACATAGTCAAGGCAAAGCTCCTGTCATAACTTTAATAACATCAAGTAGCTAAACTGTATGTGCAGTCATGGAACGAATGGTTAGAATTTGAAGGGGATGTATATATTGCTGTCATAATTAACTATTATAGTTTTGATTTATTTTTTCTCCATTCAAAATTAAAATTATCTAAATATCATTACTCTTAATCGAAATGTACCTTTTTTTTTCGATATTGTAAGAGTAAATATCAAAATTATACATATAATATTTTATTTAGACATGTTCCGATCTAATATATAACATCATTTTAGAAAAGATTGTTCAACAAGATTATATTTCATTTAAATTAATTCATCTTTATTTTCTCATTGTTTGCGTTTGGGCTCCAATTAAAGAAATAGGGTAGTTGATAGCACTTTTATTATGAATCAAACACTTGTAATCATTTCAAAGAAAACTTGTAAAGAGATATTGCTGCACTAGTCTCTCTTATAAATTCCAAACAATATTAAAGTTCATGGCATGTGGGATCATATATATAATAAAAGAGAATTTCACTACTAACCTATTAACAATATCAAGTGGTGCAGTAGTAAGACTTTAACTAGTTAAATATCACAAGAGATCAAATCAACCACATACAAAAATATAATGCAAAAAAATAGCTACCGAACTTGTACTAATTATTACTCGCACTATAAAATTTATATTAAGTTTATGTCAAATGTAAAAAGGCATTAATTGTTCTTAAAAAAAAAAAAAAGCATTAATTGGACATTTGCAAGGTCTTCCAACACAACACTTCAGCTTTAAAGATAACAATTGGTTGAATATTGAACTAATCATCACATTTTTAGTAAAAGTAGCATAGTATCGCAATTAGGCAACTCAACCTTTAACCAAGCTTGCAACTGATACCTTCCATCACTGGTATGTTCTTCAATTCTTGATTACATTGGTTTAGTGGAGACGAAAAAATTTTCCGAGAGTTTGGAAACCATATATTGTAGCATAAAATTAAGATTTTGACCACCACTCACTAACTTGTAACAATTGTACAATTCTCCTCCTTCCATTGTGGGAACTCATTAGATAAATTAGGTAATAATTTTGTTGGCAGCAATTAATGGAAACCCTTTTGAAGAAAATTTTAGTGTTGAGGAGAAGTACTCGTTGATTTTATTTATGCTAGCCAGCACATTCTCTAGCAGATTTTCTGAGATGGACCGCTGGAACACAAATGATGTGACTGCTAATGTTTGAACTAAATTTCTACCAATCATCTACCTCAAATCTTAAAACAACATTGAAATCTTAACTTTTGTTTACCACTCAAAACATTAAGATGGACACGAAATGATATTAACAAAAAAGAAAAAGATGTAATATTTAAATTATTAATACATTATAAATCATGATATAATAATTATCACATATATGAAGTGTGGAATAATCGGTTTTATGTAATGACTAACTAGCTTGCATTTTATCTATGAATTTATACAAGGCTAAGGATTTGTTTAGATAAATATTGAGAGGTAAATTTACTATATGTATATTTTTTATTTTAAACTGACATCGAACGGATTATAATTTTGTTAAGATTTACTGAGATCAATCATTATATCTATGGTTCTTATATCTATTTTCATAAGTAGAAGGGATTGAGATCTCTCCTATATTTACAACTTGTTTGGATGACCATATTGACTTAAATTGAATTGAATGAATTCCACTGTATTTGATATAATACAATCAATGTTTGGTATATCATCGGATTGAATTGAAAATAAATTTAATAAAACTAGATTAACTTAATTTTTAAATTGAATAAAAATATTAAAAATTAATTTTGAACAATATTTTAAAAATTCTTTTTAAAAAATATTATAATTAATTTTAATAAAAATATTTATATATTTTTAAAATAAAATAATATATATTTGAAAAAAATATACTTCTAATATTCACAACCTTTTTCAAAATAAATGATGTAAAAAAATAAAAAGAAATTTAGAAAATAGTGCCATGCAACAAACACCAAATTCACGTATGAATCAAACGTTCGTATCCAATACCACCATTAATACCGTGGTCCAAACGGCCCCTTTAACAACAATACAATCTTTTTAATTGTAAGGAAAGCGAAGAAGAAAAAAAAGGAAAGGAAATAAATCTCAACCGTAGATTACATTTGTCACTAGATTTATATAAATCAACAAATCAATGAATCTAGTAGATAATCCAAATCCAACAGGATACCTACTCATGCAATAAAATAACATGTTTGTAAGATACATACGGTAAGGCTCAAACTTTTATTCATTATAATAAATGAAAACATTCAAAACCACCTAAATTAGTTAGGAATGTACAATCATGCCAGCATTTAAGTTCAATGTAGTCTTAGGGGTTATTTATTTTTTATATTTAATATTTAATGGTGTCGAATTAGGTCATTTAAGTGATTTTTTTTTTAAGTGGTCAAACCACTTTAAACCACCAAAAAACTACTGAAAATAAAAAGTTATATTTTTTTAACTTTTCACTTAATACAAAATCACTAAGTGATTTTATAAATTTATTATTCCAATTTTATCCTCCCAAAATTGCATATTTCCAAGTTTGTTATTTTATATTATATAAATTTCTTTTAATACTTTAACAAATATATTTCCAAATTTGTCATAATTTTACATTATACATATTCATTTTAATAATATTTATTTTAATGTTATTTTTATTTAAATATATAGCAATAATAATTCAACTTAATATCATTTTATTTATTTTTATTTAATTTACTTTACTATAATAATTTATATAATTTTTTTAAATATACTTTAATATAATAATCAATCATATTTTAATTATGAATAAAAAAATTGTTATTATATACATAAAAGTGTTTTAGTATTTGCTAAATAATTTATTATAAATGTTTGTATTACAATAAATGAAATTACATCACAACTAATAGTAAAATGATATAAATATTAAATTACTAGTTTTCAGACAATTTTAACTTTAAAAAACAAATAAGATTACTTTACATTCAGATGTAAGGGAAAAAAAAAACAAATATATCATTTAGATTTTAGGTTTCAGTCATTGTTCAGTCTTCAGTCTTCAATATCACTATTCATTCTTTAGACAAAAAAACAAATGATCTCTTAGTATAATATTTTAAAATCCAATAACCCAAAGGAATTGATAATTTCAAAATAAATTGAAAATAAAAAAGTAAGTGGGAGGAAACTTCTCCTAGTTTATTATCATTGAAATATATACATCAATATCGGTAGTATTTATTCGGAAAATGCATATGAAAGCTTCAATTTTGAAATAGAATAATGTTCGTCTTCCTAATTTTTTTTGAAAAATGTATCTAAAAGCTTAAGTATTTGAAATAGAATAATGTTAGTTTTTCAAAAAATTTTATCCAAATTTATACTTAAATGATGTGATACGTGAGTTATTAATATTATATTAATTATCATATAATGATTTATAATATGCTGACAACTCATATATTAAATCATTTTGACATAAATTTGAGAAGTCTAATATTATTTTTTGAAATATTGCATATACATGACAATCAAATTTAGAATTATAAGATTCTGTGCACATCAAATTTTGCACGAACAAGCACAAGATTGTCCTACTGGAAAACTTCACAGATAATTAGGTTGGTACTTTTGATTGTTTGCTTTATTGCTACAATTCTATTAAGTATTTGACTGAGGTTGACCAACATGATACATGTAAAATTTTGGTTCAAATGATGTCCTAAGCACATCAATGTTGTCAGCATGCTAAATGTACAGGTTATTATATATTTGCTTAGGCTTAGCTGCATGAGAAAATATTTTTGTGTTATACCGACATAATTTCAAAATAAAATTAAATATCTTAAAATATAACATTTTAAATGGATGGCTGCAAATTTAAGCGGAGAATACCATTTAATTTTATTTTGAGATAATGGAACGTTTATTATTAGTAATAATAGCTTATAGGTAATATTTTAGAATTATTTTTTAATTATTTGGAAACAGAATAAAAAATTGCATAAAAAGGTTTAAAATTGTTGTTAATAACTTAGTAGTCAACTCAGAAAAAAAAATAAATAAATAGAAAGCAATCGATCCCTCTCATAAATCAAAAGAAGTTAACCGTAAATGATAGGAAAGAATTAATCTCTCTCATAAATCAAGAGAAGTCAAATGTCAATATTAATTATAGAAAAGAATTAATCTCTCCTATAACTCAAGAGACGTCAAATTTTAATTCTTATTTATAGAAGTAATTTATTGCATATAATTTACTCATTATTGTATTTACTTAGACATAAAAGACATTTGATTTATTTCCCTTATAACTTTGTTTGCGTATGTATATATGTAACTCTATTGTAAAATAATAAAATACATCTTTCCACCATTTCTTCTCTTAAATTTTATATGGCACAAAACACTCTCACGAGTCTTTGATCCTTTAACTTGTTTTCTTTTTACCATGGCCGATGTTAATCCAGTCTCTTTTTTTATCCAATCAAACTATCACCATTGTACTTCAAACTCTACATCTTCAGACTCAACCAATCTCATATAACCTATTACTAATGCATCTACAAGCTCAAAAAATTTCATTTCTATAAACGTTGCCAACCAGTTGCCTTTAAAACCGACACCTACAAACCATTACTCATGGAAAACACAGTTTGATGCACTTCTCTATAGGTATGATTTACTTGGTTTCATTGATGGAACAATGTCCTGTCCACCCTCAGAAAATCCAAATTACTCTCTCTGGATGAGACAAGATAAGCTTCTTCTTCTTGGCATTATTGGCTCTCTTACTCCTAAGGTTGTTTCTGTCATTCATTCGTGCAAAATATCTGCAGAAGCTAGGAACCTAGTAGCAAAAAATTATTCTAATTCCTCCTCTTTTAGAATGTCTTCTGTTTTGATGAACTTCACGACAAACTTATCGAATATGACGCTTTCTCAAACATGAGGAACTTTGCTCCACTAGTTTTGGAAATTAAAACAATAATTTTGGCAACACAAATTTCGGTTTTTTGATATAAACAGGGTCATATTGCTAGGCAATGTTACAGTGCAAAAAAATTATTGCTTTCATTTGCAGCACCTACTGCCAAAACAGCCATCATAACCAGCAACTCTGCTTCCAGTTGGTTATTAGACTCAGATGCCTCTTACCATATCACTTCAAACATTGGCAACCTATCTTTTCACCAACCATATGAAGGCCCTGACGATATCGTCATTGCTGACGGTAAAGGTTTGAATATATAACACATGTTGGCAAGTCTACTTTCACAACCCCATCTCATTCCTTTTCTCTTTCTAATGCATTATATGCACCATCCATGAAGCAAAATCTGATTTCTGTCTCTCAATTTTGCAAAAACAATAATGCTTCAATTGAATTTTACCCATCTTCTTTTTATGTGAAGGATCTCACCACAGAGGCACACCTCTTGCAAATTGACGAAGTAGGAACAATATTTATTAGTGGTCTAATGAGGATGCTTCTGCACTATGGGTAAAACAAGCTTGTGCGGGTATTAAAGCCTCTCTTGACCAATGGCATGATAGATTTGGTCACCCATCATCCAAAATTCTCCATCAAATTGTCTCCCAAAACACGCTCCCAGTATTTTCCGATTTGTCAAAGTTATCATTTTGTGATTCATGTCACTGTAATAAAAGTCATAAGTTACTTTGGGCAAATGTAGCTTATAGAGTCATTGTCCTCTTAATCTAATTTACACTGATATATGGGATCTTTTATTGATTCGATCTATTAATGGTTTTTCTTATTACATAATTTTCATTTTACAAAATATTCATGGTTATTTTCTCTCTTATTTAAATATGAAGTTTTTAAGATTTTTTCAAAATTTAAGGCTATGGTAGAAAACTTTTTCAAACACTCAATTTAAACTATTTACTTAAATGGTAGAAGAGAATATCAAGACTTAAAAACTATATTTGAAAATCATGGAATTCAACATTTGATTTCACCCCTATATACACCTCAACACATAGCTTCCGCTAAATGTCGTCATCGACATATTATCGAAACTGGTCTCACACTTCTTCATAGTGTCTCGTTGCCACTTTCTCTATGGTTATGTGCCTTTAAAACAACAATTTTTCTCATTAAAAGGCTTCCTACACCGATTCTTCAAAATAAATCACCTTTTGAATATTTGTTCAATCCTTCTCCCAGTTATTCTAAGCTACGAATGTTTGGGTGCTTATGTTATCCTTGGCTTCGTCAGTACACAACCCACAAACTTGAGCAACGTTCAAAGCCTTGTTTGTTTATTGGATACTCCAATATTCGCAATGCTTATATTTGTTTTGAACCTACCGATCACAAATTTTATTTTTCTCGTCATGTTAAATTCGTTGAACACGTATTTCCATTCATGCCTGCATTCACTGACCAAGATAAAGTTAACACTCATACTCTTTCCAACTGGTGTTCAAAATCCCACTAAAAATCCTCACTTTCTAATAAGATTTCCTCATATTTGGAAACCGTATCGAGTCCATCGAGTGATTAGGCTCCCATTACTTTTATTGCTTGATCACCCATGTCTGTTGCTTCGAGTCCAACTCATCACCAAGCCAATCCTCTCCTAGCCACATCTCAACCCAACCATTAGACGAACAAGTCTCCATTTCTCATGTGTCCACTTCACTTGAGACTGCTCCTTCACATGATACTTCCTCCCAAGATGCTATTACATCCACCTCCACTCCTCATGCTAATGATATACCCATGCAAGCTGTTGACATCTCCTCGTCATCCACCACTTATGAGATTGCAACAGGCTCCTCCTCCGACGAGTCACTCTTTGGTAATGATTCTTTACCTCCCTCTACACACCCTACCACTCTACTTCCTTCTCATCCCATGCAAACACACTCCAAAAATAACATTTTTTGTCCTAAAACTATCTTCACTCTCATTGCCACAAAACACCCAATTTCTCCACCTGTTGAACCCACCACCATTGCTCAAGCCCTTAAACACAAAAAGTGGAACACTGCCATGCATGATGAACTGCATCCTTTAGATAAAAATGGTACATGGGAGTTAGTGCCGCGTGAATCTCATCATAATATGGTAGGTTGTAAGAGGGTTTTCCGAATAAAACAGAACCTCATGGCAGTATTACTCGCTATAAAGCTTGCCTTGTGGCCAAAGGCTTCCATCAACACCCTAGCCTCGACTATACTGAGACATTGAGTCCGGTAATCAAGCCTACAACCATCCGAGTTGTACTTTCCATTGCTATCTCTCGTGGTTCGATTGAAAATCAACTTGATGTAAACAATGCCTTTCTTCACGGACATCTAAATGAGGAAGTTTTTATGCCACAGCCCCCTGGCTTTATTGATCCTTCACAAGCTCATCACGCATGTTGCTTGCATAAGTGTCTTTATAACTTAAAGCAAGCGCCTCAAGCATGGTTCACCGAGCTCAAGAGTTTCATTTTATCTCTTGGATTTGTCAACTGTTGTTCTGACTCCTCCTTGTTTATCTATGCTTACAACTCTGTACTTGTTTATTTTTTCGTGTATGTGGATCATTTGTTAATTACAGGAAACTCTCCAACATTTGTTCGTCATGTAATTGATGCTCTTTCAGACAAGTTCCATTAAAGATCTCGGGCTTCTTAATTTTTTTCCTTGGTGTGCAGGTCCAGTCCACTACTAATGGATTATTTCTCTCTCAAAAGAAATACATCCATGATTTACTTACAAGATTCAAAATCGACGGAAGCAAAGGATCTGTAACTCCTCTCAACTCTAACAGCGGACTCACTCTCAATGATGGCTCCCCACTAGTTGCCTCTCAATATCGTAGCTTAATTGGTGGTATGCAATGCCTATCCATCTCTCATCCCGATGTTACTTATGCCATGAATAAATTAGCTCAGTATATGCACTCTTCACGTCAAACTCATTAGACTGCAGCTAAGAGACTTCTCCGATACCTTAAGCACATTATTACCTATGGTCTTCACTTACAATGTTCTTAATTGCTCACTCTCACAGCTTATTTAGATGTAAACTGTGCAGGTAATCCTGATGATTGCACCTCAATTTCTACCTATGTCATCTTTCTTGGCAATAATCCAGTTTCTTGGTCCTCCAAAAAGCAACATCACTCCTCCACTTTGTACAAGAAAAAGTTTCCACAGGTTCACTTAGGGTCGCTCTTGTATCTACTCATGATTAAGTTGCGGATGTGCTCACCAAACCAATGGCTAAATCTCGGTTTCTTCCATACGTTCCAAGATTGGTGTTTCTGATTAAACCATCATCTTGTAGGGGCATAATAGAAAAGAATCAATCCCTCCCATAAATCAAGAAAAATTAAATATCAAAAATAGAAAAGAATCGGTATATCTCATAAACAAGAGAAGTCATATGTCAATATCAATGATCAGAAAGAATCAATCTCTCTTATAAATCATGAGGAATCAAATATCAATTCTTATTTATATGAGTAATTTATCGTTTATAATTTACTCATCAATGTATTTTTTTAGATATAGAAGACAATTGATTTATGTCCTTTACAACTTTGTTTGTGTATGTATATATATAACTATATCGTAGAATAATAAAATACATCTTTCTTCTCTTAAATTCTATATTTGTCAACACCTAAATACCCAACAACCTCCTCAGAACCCATAGTAATTGTTACACAAAAAAATAGTAGCCCATGATACAACCAGCCAAACTTCTCTCAAAGGGAGCCGGTTTGTACATATTTGGTTCAAACCTTAAAAATTATTATCCTTTTAGCAAATACGAGTTTAGATGAAAATAAAATTTATCTTTACTTTAAAAAAATAAAAACTTAAACGTTTATCTTTTCAAAATAAATTAAGGAACTTATAGAATTTAATTGTAAGAACCAATATGAATCTTCAGGTTAGATATTTAAGGAAAGAACAGTAAGGTTTATCTATATTAAATGAGGGATTTGAAGTAATAATTGGGATTAAAAATGGAATATCCATGCAATTATAGTTAGCAAAGCTGTATTCCTTTGTAGCTGTATTCATATGGAAGCAACGCGTGGGTCGTGAAATCCATACAAACTCTTAAAAAAAGTAAAACACAGGTTAAAAACTACGAATCCACTCGGTGAAATTTGGAGAGTTAAAAAGGAAACCAAAAAAACCCATTGCATTTGATGAATTTGAACTCATAAATTAATAAATTAAACAATATCATCAACTTGTAATATATTGTATCAATAACAATGATTAAATTATAAAAGACGATGAAATACATACCTTTAATAGGAGTAAGATCAACAAGAACAATGCTATAAGTCTGACAAATAATCACAATGGAAAGCGAACTCTAATCACAATGTAAGAGCTCAGAGAAGATTTGTATTGTTTACTGAGAAGAAAAAGAAAGAGATTTTTGTATACTATTTCTCTGTTTTTCATCACTAGTTTACGTTGTTTAACAATGTATGTATATTTTTATTTCAAAAACTGTCAGAACAATTGTAATTGATCTCAACTGCTATGACAGTTGATTACCATTATCCAAATCTCATATTATTCATACCACATATTGGGTTGTGATTTCTGGATAAAATCCGATCCAAATCTCAGGACCCAATTATTTATTCTGGACGGACTTTCATAATTTCCACCAACATTTAAATACGGAACCAACCAGCCTCATTTTCCCACCATGCCTCTCTTCAACACTCCCATCACAATTCTCTCTTCTCAACACCGACTCCTCCTCGTATTACTACAACGCGTTTCACTTTAAAGCGCTTTGGTTGTCTCTGCTTCTTCTCACTCTGTTCATCTTTCAACGTACTACAATGGTTTCTCGTACGTTTTCTTGTGTGATATGTCATTTTATGCTAAGATTTGTTGTTTTCTTTTGGTTATGGTTCATGCATTGTTTTAAGCGATTTTTGCTGTTTTAAATACCCTTTTGAGTGTTCTGATTCGGGAGATTTTTTTTGGATAAAACGGTGATCAATTTTTGGTTCATGTTATGCCTGAAAACTCAACAAATACTGACTTTTACTTGTGGTGGTGTTGTTTTTGGACAGTTTTGTAAGCCATGATTTATTGTTCTTTAAATTAAGGCTTTGCATGTATTTTAGGGGATTTAAACGCTAAGAAAACTAACATTTAGATTCGTGTTCATTAACTGGGTAGGATAGCTGTGTGTGCCATAATAGGCTGGGGTGTATAAACGTGTAGTTAATATTTCATACGATCATTCATGTTCTTCTTTGCAATTTTACTTTCTCTGTACCATGTTTATTATGTCAAATGTATTTAATAGGTTCGATTAAGAATCTGCTTGGTGCAATTTTTGTTGATTTGTACAATTTTGAGGGCATTTTTTGCACAAGAAGCCGCTTCTTTCTCTGTTTGTTCTTAAGTGATTTGAATTTTTTGGTGTGTTGGTCCATCTCAACATCACGAGTCAATAGTTCCGCTTGGCTGAGTCAATAAGGCATTGACTCTTCTTGAGTCCTGTAGAATTGAACTCTAATCATTAATTTATAATTTGTTATCTGGTTGTGTTACAATATACAGATATTAACCTTTACTGTGTTCAATTTTTTTCTGGGAATACCAATCACAGTGAAATAGTTTGTGACAAGAAATAGACACGGCAGGGCAACAATTGCAAGTTCTTAATGCACTGGATGTTGCTAAGACACAATGGTACCATTTCACAGCAATTGTTATTGCTGGAATGGGGTTTTTCACAGATGCATATGATCTCTTTTGCATATCCCTTGTCACGAAACTGCTTGGCCGCATATACTACCATGAGGAAGATTCTAAAACCCCTGGTTCCCTCCCTGCAAATGTAGCTGCAGCTGTTAATGGTGTTGCACTCTGTGGTACACTTGCTGGCCAGCTCTTCTTTGGCTGGTTGGGTGACAAGATGGGTCGAAAACGTGTATATGGCATGACTCTTATGCTTATGGTCATTTGTTCAATAGCTTCTGGCCTTTCCTTTGGCAAGGACCCTAAAGCTGTTATGGCCACACTTTGCTTCTTTCGCTTCTGGCTAGGCTTCGGCATTGGAGGCGATTACCCACTGTCTGCTACAATCATGTCAGAGTATGCCAATAAGAAGACTCGTGGCGCTTTTATTGCTGCTGTTTTTGCAATGCAAGGTTTTGGGATTTTGGCTGGTGGGATGGTTGCAATTATAGTCTCTGCAGCTTTTAAGGCCAAATTCCCTGCCCCAGCTTATGCAGTGGATCCCACTAGATCAACTGTGCCTGAATCTGATTACGTTTGGCGTATCATTTTGATGTTTGGTGCCCTTCCAGCTCTTCTAACTTACTACTGGCGCTTAAAAATGCCTGAGACTGCTCGTTACACTGCCTTGGTTGCCAAGAATGCAAAACAGGCTGCAACCGATATGTCAAAAGTTCTTCAAGTTGATTTGGAAGCAGAACAGCCTAAGGTTGAGCAGATAACTGAACAAAAACAGAGTGATTTTGGTTTGTTCAGTATGCAGTTTCTTCACCGCCATGGACTTCATTTGCTTGGAACTGCTATCACTTGGTTCTTGCTGGACATTGCATTCTATAGTCAGAATCTGTTCCAAAAGGACATTTTCAGTGCCATTGGTTGGATACCTAAAGCGCCAACCATGAATGCCATCGAAGAGGTTTATAAAATTGCTAGAGCACAAACTCTCATCGCTCTTTGCAGCACTGTTCCTGGCTATTGGTTCACTGTCGCGTTAATTGATAAGATGGGAAGGTTTGCTATTCAACTGATGGGTTTCTTCTTCATGACAGTGTTCATGTTCGCATTAGCCATTCCTTACCACCACTGGACTTTACCAGACAACCGAATTGGGTTCGTTGTGATGTACTCGCTCACCTTCTTCTTTGCAAACTTTGGCCCAAATGCAACCACATTCGTTGTACCAGCAGAGATTTTCCCTGCAAGACTGAGGTCAACTTGCCATGGTATATCAGCTGCAGCTGGAAAAGCTGGGGCCATGGTGGGAGCATTTGGATTCTTGTCAGCAACAGATGCTATTGGAGTGAAAAAAGTACTTATAATCCTCGGTGTGATCAACTTTTTAGGATTGTTGTTCACATTTTTGGTGCCTGAGTCGAAGGGAAAATCATTGGAGGAAATGTCTGGAGAAGCTGATGCAGAGAACGGAACATCATCGACATAGTCAAGGCAAAGCTCCTGTCACAACTTTAATATCATTTTTAGTTTAATTTGGCCTTCTAGTTTATATAAAATCATACTAAAATTTGTGAGAATTGATGGAGTCACATGAGACGTCTATGTTCTTTTTCATATATTACTATGGCATGAAACCTTTTGTGCTTTACTTCAAAAAAGGAAAATTAAATAGAAGAAGCCTTTTGTGCTTCCCATAAAGCCTGAGATGAAATTATCTATTTGGATGCCTACTTTGTCTACTTGCTTTTAACTACTTTAGCTTTTGTTCTAGCTTGAATTAAACAGAGTCAAAGGTTTTCTACAATTGTTGGTGCTTAATGGATTTTGTGGTTGTTTGTAACTCCTTTTGTCCCATTAATCTTTGTCAATAACCAACAAGAATGCATATGATTTGTGTTTGCCACCTGAAGAAACTCAAAGCTTATGTATTTGATATTAAGTTATGCCATAATTACTGATGTGAGAAATTGTTAATTAGTTGATAAAAAAATATTATAATATAAGATGTTGGCGTAGCATCAATGAAAATAACTTGTAACTTTTTGAGCTTCAAGAGTATTTAGATTACTTAATAATTCAGCTCCATAATTTGAGCTCAATATCGCTTAGTACAACTAAACGATTACGAAATTTTAAACCTTCTTCCAAATATACAGTCCATCCTGAAAGTTTGAAGATGTATAGAAATAAAAAAAGATTATTTTGGTGGAAGGGTATGAAAAAGGATGTGGATTGTTATGTAGCAATTCTATATGTAGATTAACGTTTGTTTCGATACCTGCTCCATATAACTCTATTCCAACAACAAATTGTTCACAACATCGATAGTAGTGCAACGTGCCAGCTATTCTACTAGTTAAAAGGACTACTTGCTCAAATAATTTTTCTATTCCAAAGCTGTCAAAAGCAGAATATGGGGCAAAAAAAGCAATAATGGAGGAGTAAGCATCCATGGACCATGATTGAGTGCTTAAAATTGACCAAGTTATTCAAATTGTTTAAGGTTCAAATTAATTGCCACAGTCATGGAGAATAAGTGGACTTGAGGCTGCTTAGCAATTGACAAATTTGCTTAAAGTTTGATTAGTAGTAGGTGGCATTAGTAAATGAAACTTTATTAGTTAATTGTTTAGGTGAAAGAATCCAAGTATTTGGTAGCCCTACGTTCTGACAAGAGAAAGATGTATAATGTTTTGTCATGTCCATTGTCATGGTGTTAGACCGTTAGGGCGTACATATGTTATTGTCTCTTTGAATATGAACTTTTCATTTACTTTGAAGTTAATATAGATTGGACCCAGAAAACGAGTTGATCGAACTTGGTTACCTGCGTCAACACTTCCTAACAGATCTTAGCATTGTGTTAATTCTATGCAGACAACCTAATTTACTACAATATCTTTAAAACAATAGCTATTTATGATCAAGAAATCAACTATTCAACGTTTGTAATAAAAGGAGAAATCTTAATATTTTATATTTTACAATCTCTATAAAATAATAAACTATTTATGATTAAGAAATCGACTGCTCAACCTTATAATAAAATGTGAAATCTCAACATCTTATATTCTAAATCACAAAGTATGGGTAGTTTATTTGAATTTAACCCTCCTCCCCCACTCTTAAAAAGAATAACAAAATAATATAGATTAGACCCAGAAAGCGAGTTGATTAAACTTGCTTACCTATGTTAACATTTTCTAACCAATCTTAGCATTGTATTAATTCTATGCAGACAACCTAATTTATTACAATGTCTTTAAAACAATAGCTATTTATGATTAAGAAATCGACTGTTCAACGTTTATAATAAAAGGAGAAATCCCAACATCTTATATTTTGCAATGTCTGTAAAACAATAATTATTTATGATTACGAATCGACAGCTCAACCTTATAACAAAAGGTAAAATCCCAACATCTTATATTCTAAATCATAAGGTATAGATAGTTTCTCTGAATTTAACCCTCCTCTCCCACCCTTAAAAAAAATAACAAAATAATATAGATTAGACCTAGAAAACGAGTTGATTAAACTTGCTTACCTATGTTAACATTTTCTAACCAATCTTAGCATTGTCTTAATTCTATGTAAAGACAACTCAGTTTACTATACTGTCATTAAAGCAATATATTAATAATAAAAAAATAAAAATAAAAATTGACAGCTCAACGTTCAGCATAAAAAAAGGTTTAATCCCAACTAATATTTGCTCTTTGAGGGAGGAATCGATCTGGGGTCTAAACCCTAGAGAATAAAATCTTGAATGCACTAGGGACTCCAGAGTCCATGCACCCTGCTACTAAAAACTAAAAATCATGTCATCGGCATGAAATGCATACATTGGTATCCAACATGCGAAATCCCATTTCATGGGCTCAATGCCTCATCAGCGTACTAACTGCCTTAATTTAGAAGCCCAATAGGGGAGGCAATTAGTCAGTCCGTGATATGGTATGGACATTGGCCTGGTGGGTCAAGATTGGCACCAACAAATTTAACTGCCATGTCAATAAAATGTAAGAGTAATAAGCTTCAGCAATCACCAAAAGAGGACCCAACATAGTCCCTACTCCAACAAGCACAGGAACGAGAAAACAAATAAAGGAGAGCCCACAAGAATCCATAATAAGAGAGCATGCCTGTGTCATGTGCCCTACCTTCTAACGTTTACGTGCCTTTGCTTGCTGCCTTTCTATTCTAATCCATCCAACTTTAAAAGCTATAAATGTTTTTGCATCATTCTTCTCTCATATCTACATGTTTTAAGGTTTTGGGTTCATTTATAAATTACAATAAACGGATACAAACGTTTCCTGCATTTGTCAAATTCGCTAAAGCCCTCCTGTTGCTTGCGAAAAATAAGGGCTTGAAAGACGTTTCTCTTATTTTGATTATTGTTTGACAGTGATAGCTTCCTTCCATATGATAAGAAATGTTTAAACCCCAGACATTTTCTTTGTGATATCATGATCGAACTCTCACGTTGCAAGTGTTTATTTTTTATTTTTTGTATTTTCGAATGAAAACAAATATCATGTTTGTAAACTAAAATTTGGAACCGTGTCACTGTTTTGCGTTTCAACCACAGAAGTCCGTTTGGACTTTCGATAAGGTGCCTTACGACTTTGGGTTTGCTTTAAATAGCATGACATATGATAACGGCTACATGAATAACTTGTCTAATAAATATATCAAGTTAAATTTCCACCGAGTTATGCAGTAGTTGCAATTTTTGATGGAGTTGTCAACACGACACTGATACAACACGATTTTAGTAAATTATAAGCTTACGAATTTGAATTTTGACATAATTAATGAAAGAAAAATGTTTAGATAAGATAAAGTTGATAGAGTAGTATGACTAAAAATGTCAATAGGAGCAAACGGTGGTTGAGAATGGGTTCTCAATCCCCACTTAAGGGAAATGGGGATGGGTGTATTTGAGGGTGGGTTTTCCGACCCCCATCCTCATCCCCATTTCCCTCATTTTTTTCAATTTATGTTTCATCTCATTTGACCTAATTATTGATTTATCATTAGTGTCTCATAACTTTTTAATTCATTTATTGCATTCTCTCTCCTGAAATAAATTTTCTCTCCTATTTAATTCAAATGCAATGGATGAATTTGATTAGTTCGTCGTAACTTTTTGAAGTTAGGAGACACCGATAGTAAAATCATTATATTTATATATATATATATATATATATATAGTTTAAACATAACTCACAAAATAATTTTATAGAATTCCAGTATACTAAATCCATATCATTTCAATATACAAAATCAATAACCTTGTATTGCAATTATAATCTTCTTACATAAATCATAACAAATAATAAAAGTTCAAACAATATAAAACTATTATATATGATAAGATTATTAATGAGAGAAATTATTCAAACAAATTTAATTATTAAATATAAATATGTTTATATTCATATATTATAAATGGGGGAAATGGGGATGGGATGGCTTTCCCCATTCCTATTCTCGTTTGTGTATAATCAATGCATCACACTATTATAATTAATATTATTAAAATCAATTTATCCTTATAATACAAAGATATATATATAATATTAAGTTTTTCAAATTTTTTATCTAAATGATATGTCATGTGAGTTATCAATATCATATTAATTATCACATCATCTTATAATTTATAAAATGTTAAAAACTCACATATCATATTATTGAGACAAAAAATTTATATATATATATATATATATATATTAGGTAAGAGTAATTATAGATACAAAACATGAACACAACAAATTTTAAATTGGTTAAATTTCGACATAACCATTAAACAATCTAGCTGAAAGTTAACATTTATAAATTTTGACACAACCATTGAGCAACTTGGATGAAAGTTAACATATATATAAATATAAATAGTGATTGATTTCAATTTCAAAATATCTTGACAGGCCTTAACTTAACTTTGAAAAAAAAAAAAAAAAAATTTGAAAGAGCCTGACCCACAAGCCATAAAGTGTGAAACAGGCAGTAATGCAAAAGAAAATATTAGCATATGACATCAAAGTTTAATAAAAATGGATTAAAAAAATATATTTGTTTTTTTAAAAAAACTTCATTCTAATTCCTAAGATTTCGAAAAATATCTTATTTTTAAAGATATTTTGAAAATAACTCTTTTCATCTTTAATTTTTCTGAAACTCTTTAAAAATGTCTAAATTATCAGTTAACTGACAATCAATATTAACAAAATAAGTAAAAAAAATATTTTTACTCTTGATGATTGTTAGTAATACATAAATTATCGGATTACCTTCATAAAATAATGAATTTACAAGTTAAATTGCTTAAAAATGTCATTGAATTTAAGTTGTTAAATTACAATTTAAATTATTTAAAGTCATCATTGACTGTCAGTTAATTTATGGTTTTAATTTTTTTAAATAATTTTGAAAATGTTAGAGATAAAAATAGATGTTTTCAAAAGAGTTTTAAAAATATAATATTTTTCAAAATCTTGAGGACTAAAATGATGTTTTTGCTTATTTTTTTAAGATTGAGAAAATTACATATTAATACATCAAAAAAATTAATATAAACTATTTATCAAAATTTTGGTTAGTTAAGGCCTTTCCTACGTTCTAATTTGAAATAGTATTGGTATTTGGCAAGATTCCCACTAGCCGATAGGCTATAGGCCTCTCGCTAGGGGATAACACATTTTAGTGTCGAGCGTCAACGTAATCTAATATTAATTAAACAAACCAGACAACCAGCGCAACACGACATGAATTATTTGATTTATTTCGACTCAATTGACGTCACCTGTTTTAAGGTTGTTGTCCAAGACAGCGACCCAACTTTAACTCAGTCAATCCAGCCATGTTATTTATGCGTTGCAATTGCATTAGCCATGTTAGTGCTTATTCAACAATCTGAAGCTCAGTTTTTATGTTTTTAAAGATCACATAAAAGGAGTAACAGTAGTACGAATCTATTGAAATCAAATATTAATTATACGGTACTTTAATAAAAAAAAGATAATTAGTTTTAGATCATCTCTAATGTATGATATTAAATTCCATACCATTATGGTATCAATACCAAGTCTTTTTCACATTTCAATGTATTTTACACCAAATTGGTATAAAAAGTATCTTCAAATGATATTTTATACATAATTGTTTAATCAATTGAAATAATAAATTTTTACATACATTAAAAATGTAGTTCATTTTCTATTAATATACTATTCATAACATATATTAAAAATTAAAAATATATTAAAATATATTCAATATTATACTCATTTTAAAAATTTCAATAAAATATTTTCAACTGTATTTATTTTTTATAATAATTTAATTTACATTTCTAATTATTAATCAAATTATATAAATATATTAAATATATAAAAGACACAAAGGGAAACAATATTGTTGTACAAAAGCAAAGAGGGACACTATTGGTATCTTGAAAAAATAAATAAATAAAGAGAGGCACAAAATCCAACACCAAACAGTGTAACACCAAATTTGGTCTTGAAGTTTGCAATTTGGTACTTCAAAATGGTGTTTAGACGATCTTCAATGCAATGCACCAAATTTTACACTATTTTGGTGTCCAAAAGATATCTACACCAATTTTTTTTGCACTCCAACGTATTTTATATCAAATTAGTGTAAAAGATATATTCAAATAATATTCTATACACAATTCTTTAATCAAATTGAATTTTTACATTAAAAATATTATTCTTTATATCAAATAATTATTGAAATAATAAATTTTTATATATATTAAAACATTTAATTTATTTTATATTAATAAACTATTTATGTTATTATAGCACCCCATACCCGCCCTTTCACCAGACGACTCTAAGGGGCGCTACAGTCATATTTCTTTTTACAAAATCTTTAATTATAAAACCATATATTCATTCATTGATATCAACATACGAATTTCAAAATCAATTTACAAAACAATACAAAAATACTTTTATTTCAAACAGAAAAACTGACAGAGTTTCCTCTTAAATTCGGACTTTCCCAACCTGTTACAAATCATCATATTCATATACCAAACATTTCTTCCACAAACATATTCAATAACTGAAACCAAACTCCGTTTGGTTCATCATTTTCCGTAACTACCACATGTATCAACATATTTACACAACTTGACTTTTATTTAGCAAAAACACTAGTTTAAAATTCAAATACATATATATATATGCGCACAAATACAAATTGAAACTTTTACATACAAAACTAAAGATAATATATATATACCCAAAAATACGTATAAAATGATAAATGTGACTGTCTCAGCTCACTGCAGATGCTTTTCTCTTCAATCTTCGCCCTCCTTACGTAATCTACTACTTACGCGCGAAAATTCCAACGCGTTAAGCATATTTGCTTAATGGGTGTACACAAAACTCAATATTTATATTTTAACACAATCAATTTATACAATTAGAAACAAAATAGCACAATTTATCAATAATTCATTTTAATGTCTAAAAGTAATTAAAAACGATACATTGATCAAGATAATTCTCATAATATCTTTCATGCCCCTAGTAAACACAAACACGATACCATGGACTGGTAGTCGGGTATTCCGGCATTGGACACTAGGGTGACAACCCGCCGGACTATCATTTAATCATGTATATTCGGGGCCGGATACTAGGTGCCTCTCACAACCTCCGAATTCACTGTAACTTTTCACTATAGTTGGTATAGAATCAATCGGCGTAGTACTGCTCTTGTGACCCATTAATGGCATGCCACTCTGATCCCCACATATCTGTGTCAAAGCTTACTAGGGCTTGAATAACAATTTATTTTCAAAATTCATTGGGTTGATTTCGTTTAAACTATCAATTTCTAATCATTTTCAAATAAAATCTGGCAGCATAACGGCTGCATTTCAGAAATTTCCAGAAAACCTGAAAATTTACAATAGCACTTCTAAATATTCTCGTCAATCCAACCCAACTTCGTTTTCCACAATCATACCAATCAATTTTCAATTTCATCATTTCAATTTTGTCACAACAATATAAATTCCATCAATTATCATAATTCAAAAACATGTATTTAATCAAACACATATCAAAATACTCGTAAACAATATTTTAAATATCATGGTATTCAAAAATCGATCATATTCCATTTATAAAAACGAATTGAATAAAGTGTACACCAACCTTTTTATCCAACAGAAGCTCACACTTTCTCCTTTCATTTTCTCTGGCTTCCTTGAGCTACCTCATCTCCTGGATTTTCAAATAATACATAAATACTCAATAAAAGCTCATTTCATAATTTTAAAATGCATGATTTACTAATCCCAATGGATCCAACTATTTTCCAAATCTCACCAACCGAAAATCATCAATCTCAAACCCAAACAACTCGCCCCTATTCCTTATCGAAACAACGTCATTTGGACTGGTTTTGGGGTGATTTTGGACTGATTTTCGGGGCTGTTATGGTGACAGATCTAGGGCTGGTTCGAGCTATTTTTCTTCCTCTTTCTTCTCCTCTCTTCCTCTCTCTCTTTCCCTCTCAGTTCCGTCGCGGTTAGCAGCTGGTTTCGCCGCCGTTCTGTCACTGGTTCTGCATGCGGGTTAAGTTGGTTCGAGCTCGATTCTTGCGCGATTTCAGTTCAGTTCTGCTCTTGTTCGGGTCGGGTTCTGCAGGGCGGTCGGACGGCAGCTCCTCGTCGTCTTCTTCCGCTCCGATCAGCTGGTTCGCGCGGCTGTTCCGCTCAGAGTTGGCATCGCGCGTGCGGTCGGCTTCAGGTCTGTTTCTGCCATAGATATGCTCTGCGTCAGGCTGGTTCGCTGGCTAGTTGGCGTGGTCGGTGGTCGGCGAGCTTCTCTTTCTCTTCTTCTTCTTCTTTCTTCTTTCTTCTTCTTTCTTCTTTCTTTTCTTCTCTCTTTTCTGGTTCGGCGATGACAGCTCTCTCTCTTGGTTGATTTTTGATAGTCAACTATCTTTTTGACTTCGATTTTCCTCCCCAAAAAATCTTATAATACCAATTTCATCCCTTGAAAATCTCATTTTCTTACCTTAAATTTTAGCTATATTTTCCCTTGACCACACAATTCAAATATTATATTCAATTTAATCCCTTATCTAATTAATAATAAAAATAATGTCAATAATATCCATGCATATAAAATTAGGGATGTTACAGTTATATATTAAACTTTTAAAAATATATTAAAATATATTCAATATTATACTCATTTTAAAGATCTCAACAGTATATACTTTTTATAATAATTTAATTTACATTTTTAATTAAATTTAATAATATTTCAACACCATTTTTGGCGTTGGTGGATAGTGCAACACCAAATTATTGTCTTGGGATAATAAAAATGGTGTATTCATTAAAAAGCATTTGGGCACCAAAACACCATTTTGGTGTTCTTTTGGAGATGACCATAGAACTAATGTTGGCACCAAAATAGTGTTTTACACCATTTTAGTGCCATCGATGAATGCATCATTTGTATTATCCCAAACCACTTTTTTGTGTTGATGAATAGTGCAACACCAAATTTGGTATTGCTCAATTTATCAGTACCAAAAATGGTGTTAGAATACAAATTAATTTAATTAAAAATATAAATTAAATTATTATAAAAATATATATCGTTAAAAATATTTCATTGAGATCTTTATAAAAAATATATCTCGTTAAAAATATTTCATTGAGATCTTTAAAATGAGTATAATAATGAATATATTTTAATACATTTTTAAGTTTTTAATATATGTTATAAATAGTATATTAATATTAAATAAACTAAATTTGTTAATACATATAAAATTTTATTATTTCAATAATTATTTAATAGAAAAAGTAATATTTTCAATGCAAAAATTCAATTTAGTTAAAGAATTGTGTAAAGAATATTTTTTTAAGATGTCTTTTACACCAATTTCGTGTAAAATACATTGGAGTTCAAAAAAATTTGGTGTAAGAAAATTTGGTGTAGATGCCTTTTTGACATCAAAATAGTGTGAAATTTAGTGCATAACATTGGAGATAACCTTATAATAAACTAAGAAACTGCTCATAAAGACTTTGAAATATGTTTGGTAAGAATTAAACATCCAACACTTAAGTGAATAAGATTGTGTCCAACTAGAGATGATGTGTAGTTAGAGCTCAATTTTGGATTTTATAAATTTGGGACTTTTAGGACTTATTTAAGGGCTAAACACCCATTCTAAAATGTTAGAAAATTGACTCAAATGGGTAATAGACTTAACAAAAATTGTAATGAACTCTTGAGCAAAGTCTATATGCAGTCACAACTTTACAATGAAATACATAAACTAAGACATAATATCTTCCAAATGCTTGAACATGCTTGCTTGGTTCTTGGAGGCTTTTCAATAGTCATTTTCACATTGATAAACACATTAGACCTCGTAATTAATTTTTTGTGATAATCAAAACTGTAGATTATAGGGCTAATACTTCCTATATTTTTGGTTCATAATAAGAAAGTTTTTAACTAAATTAATTCTGAAGTGACAATGTGACTTTGGTATTTCAATTGTACAATTTTTATCCTATTCCAAAATATAAGGTTGTTTTTAAATATTTTTATTAAAAAAAATTATTATTATTAAAAAGAAAAATTAAACATATTGGGCGCTTCTCAAATCATTTTTTCGCATTTCTCCTAGATGCAATCTATAAAGTCTAATTAATTTGAAAATTTATTTGATTTCAGGGAGAATCACTGCTAGATTTCTTTTTTTTAACATCACATCTACTAAGACCTGACTGAGATATCATTCTAAAATGCGGCTTGAAAATCTACTCCCAGAAAATGGGAGAGATTAACTTTCATAGCAGTGGAAAAGTTACTCAAACAAAATAGGAGAAACTCACAAAAGCTACTCAAACATGTGACATTTGCAATGAAAGCAAGGGTGGGGTGGGGGTGGCCACCACTCAGCGACCCCACTTGGGGCCACTACTAGAAAATTTAGTAACATGAATTAATGATCTTATTATAAATTATAGAATCATGTTTTTATTTTGAAACACTATATATGGTGTGAAAACTTAAACTTGAGACATTGTCAAACAAATGAGCACCATCTACTATCAAAACTCATTAGACTGTGATAAATGATAAATACATTTTCATGTTAACATATGCTTTAATGACACATATTGAGAATCTAAAATATAAATCAATAATTCATATATTAATATAGAGTAATGTCAAAATTTTTAAATTTTTTACTCAAATTTTTGTCCAAATGATATAACATATGATGTTTACAACTCACATATCATCTCATTTGAATAAAAAATTTGAAAAACTTGGCATTACTGATCATTAATATATGATTTTTGTTATTTTAAAATAATTAAAACTTGTTATTACTTTTTAAATATTAATATGAAATTTTAGGATTTGGTAATAGTTTTTAAATTATAGTTACTGAAAAACTGTATATTAAGGAGGCTGCCGATGCCCAGGCTTGGAATCACACAATAAAACAAATCCGCCAAGGTTATGTCAGTCAAATATATTTTCAATAAGAAGTGGTTGAATTAAATAAGAAAATTCTATAGCAAAATTTAGTATAACTGGATGGAGTGTTTGAGGTTTAATTCTTAACAAGTATATATACTTTAAAACTTATATGGATAATTTTATCTTTTTATAGTGAAAACAAATGTATCTTGTTTATAAGAATAAATCTTGATAGTTTTTAATTCGTTTGATATTAACTTAAAAGGGAAAAAATTATATTAGAAAACTTGCAATATTTTGATATTTAATTTCATATAAAAATTGTTCTTTCATCATGGTGTAATCTACACCCATACCTGACTATGATTCTAAAATTCTGATCAGCAAATTATTATTATTTTTGTAAATGGTCTTATAAATACGGAAACGAAACATATATATAATTTGTAATTAGTTTGTATCCTCTTCCATGCAGAGAAGGGCAGCATATACGAGTCTTTCACTGATTTTCTCTAGAGGGAAACTTAGTTGAAAGGGTGTGTTCGGATAATTCCGATTTTCTTCAGCAAATCTAGTCGTTCCCTTCATCTTCTCTTCTCCTTTTCTTCCTTTTTTTCTTTGTTTTCTCTTAGTTTTGGGGGTTTCTAAGGGTTTTCTAGATCCACCCTTTAAAAACCATTTTGTTTTTCTTGTTTTTGTGTAGGATCTGGCGTTGAGAGATTATTAGCAGTAGATCCAGCCTCCTCTGCTGTTAAAGCTCTCAATCTTTGCAAGTAATAGAGCCTTGCCATCCTCCAATCCCAGGTTTCGAAGTTTTAGTCTAGATAAAATGGGGAGATATGAGATTTTATGGATTTGGAGTAGACATCGGAGACTTGATGAAGGTAGCTACGGGAGATAATTTTTGTTACGAACAAGTGTTCCGATTGTTTAGAGAGAGCTCTCTTTGCTTGTTGTTTTCGGATCCCGTTTTTATTTTATATGTTAAAATTGTTATTAGGGAGATAGATCTAAAATGTTTTTTTTGCTTTTGTGCTTTTATGTTTGAAAAATTTATTTTTTCTATAGGTTGGTAGGTTGATCGGGTGGTAGGATTGTCAAACCCTTTCCAAGTAAGAGAATCATTTGATACACCATTTGACCATCCATGATCTTATCTCTGGAGATGTTACGGGGACCATCTGACCATCCATGATCTGATCTCTGGAGATGTTATGTGGACCTTCTCTTAGTGTACCTACTTATGTCCCAACTTTGATTGGATGTTCTGAATGAATATCAGGTTAGAAAAAACAAAAGGGGGGGGGGATGGTGGTGGCGCGCGGGGTGTTTGGGGGTTGAGGTGCGAGCGCGCAGCTTATAACTACGTAAAAAGTACGGTGGAAATAACCACCACAAAAGATGTGGTCAATTTGGTCTATTCAAGATTCTGAATTTCTCGCGATTTGACAACATACCACCGCACCAGTCAGCACTCACTTCTATGCTCCCGAAACACGCCACACTGATTTTCCAATTATAACACCACACCCACAATTTTACTTATCTACCCTTCGGCATTAGAGAAGACAATTATAATTTCTTCTACAGTTTCCATAACTATATTCACCTGATTAAATTCGTAGAACCATTATACTGCCATGGAGATGAATATCAACTAGTGAATTTAAAAATAAGAAGCTATAAAAATTAAAAATTTTAAAAATATAAAAATGAATATTAACTGTTGGAATTAAATTTGTTGAAATGAATATTAAATGTTGGATTTATATTTACAGAGCCACAAAAATTAAAAAATTAAAAAAATATATATTTCTTCTGTAACTGTCTATGCCAATACCATCCACCGCTTTGGTGTTTCCAATGGACAAACCCTTGCTTCAGATTTAGTTGCGACGTGAAGTGCCAGCTTCTTATATAATTCTTACATTTACAAACCAAATTAATTTGCCCATAGATTCTGCTTTCTGCACAGAAGAGATAATTGTTTACTAATTGAATCAATTTAAGCATAAGATTAGAAAAAAATGCTTCAACTCAAACCAAAAAAAAAAGAGAGAGAGAGAGATAAGCAATAATAATAATTATCGGAAACTCCGAAATTTTACATATCATATCATAACATATTATCCATCCGTGAGTCTTTCCAAAAGCAAAGCTAAATAAAAACCCAAAAAGGAAAAAAACAGAAACCAAGCATCCATAAAACACTCTGCTTTACACACTGGGCTCAAGCGGTAGAAAAACTCGCATTTTCTCATCCAAAAAAGCTCTACAAAAGCTGTACTTCCTCAAAACCATTAGCCATCATCATATAAAAAAAGAAAAGAAAAAAAACTTTTAGTGTATAATAAAAGTGAAAGACGGTCATTTATATTCTTCAAGTCAGATCAGTCACTCCTCCTCCCTCACCACCGCCACTTGTTATCCATGGATGTCCTGCAACAAACAACCACAAATTATTATAAATAACAAAAATCACCTCAAAAGATTAAAAAATAAAATTAAAATTAGAAAAACTGTAAAATACTTACTGAGAGCCTGGTCGGCGGAGAACCTTCTAGAAACATCCTTGCATAACATGCGCCTAAGCAGGTCCTTGGCGGTGGAAGACACCGACTGGAAAACACGTGACGGAAATCTCAGATTTGCTCTCAAAACCGCCTCGAAAATATCCGTAACTGTCTCTCCATAAAACGGCGGGAATCCGGCTAACATTATGTACAAAACGACACCGACGCTCCACACATCCACTTTCTCATTGTACTCTCTCCCAGCCACCACCTCCGGCGCCACGTAGTACGGCGTCCCTACCACGCCTCGCATCGTCTCTCCGTTTTCCTTGCAGAAGGCGTCCGCGGAACCGAAATCGGTTAGCTTCACGAGATTTTCGTCGTCTCCCGAGAACATGATGTTGTCCGGCTTTATGTCGCGGTGGACGATGCCGAGCTTGTGTATGTGAGAGACGGCTTGGAGGAGCTGAGTGAGGACGAGTCTGGACTCGGCCTCGGAGAAGACGCCGCCTTTGGAGATGATCCGGTGGTAGAGATCCTGCGAGGCGCAGAGCTCGAGGACAATGTGGAGATGCGAGTCGTCCTCATAGGTGGAGAAAATCTGGACGACGTGAGGGTGCGGTGAGAGGAAGTGGAGGATTTTCGGCTCCGTGAGTATGCACTGGGAGTCGAGAGAGTCGCCGGAGATGAGTCGTTTGTCGATGGATTTCAATGCGAAGGTGCCGCTGGAGATCAGCGAGATGCACCGGAAAACGGTGCCGAATCGTCCACGGCCGATCTCTTCGCAGATTTGGTAGTCTCGCTTCAACGCTTCGGTCATGAGTGAAGTCTCCGATGGATTGTTTGTTAAGTTTGTTTAGTTTTCGTTTGTTGGTGTGATTTGGCGATATGTAATGAGTTTTTTAATTATTTTAATGGAATGTTTTGTGGAATATTCGGTTGATGTTGATTGGCAAATTGTGTTTAAGTTATGGAAATCTAACGGCGGAGAGCAGTTAGACCAAGGGGAGATGTGAAATGACGGCACTGGGGCTGTGTACGTGTCGTGTTGTGGAAGATTGAAGGGGTGACGTGGGTGGACTCCGTACAGATGAAGTCCTTGAGGGACAGTTGGATTGTACAGTTTCGACTTTGCAATAGAGTAGAATACTTTGCCTGGTTTTTCTTATGAAATTACGAAAGTTGCCACTACAAAGTAGCAAACTGCGTTTCTGCTTTCGCGTATTTTTCACATTTTAATTTTGTTTTGTTGTGTTTTTGTGTGAACGACACGTCAATTCCATAACGGTTCCATTAGGCTATGTTTGTTTCATCGGATTTGGACTAAGATTGAGATTTAAAATTTTCAATCTCATGAAATCTAATGTTTGAAGAGGAGAGTTTGGGATTGAAAACCAAATCCCAAACTCTTTGAAATCATGATCTTTTGAGATTCTCTTTCCCAAGTTGATTTTTGAATTTTGTCAGGGTGTAAATGACTCTTTCTACTCATTCTCTTTCCCTCACTCATGTTCTCTCTCTTTCCCTCACCAGTTGCTGCTATCTCTACAACTTCGTCGCTGCTCTCATTCTTCATTTTTTTTTTCAAATGTTGTGATTTGGGTTTTGGGTTCGATCGAACCCAAAACCATGTGATTTTGTGTTCTATTAAACCCATGGTTTTGGGTTCGATTGAACTTGACTAGTTTTAAGTTTAATCGAACTCAGAACTAGAGCTTTGGTTCGAACCATGTTTTCATTTTTTTTTTCTTGACAAATTGTTATTATGTTGTTGTTGTGGGAGTTAATAATATTGTGATGTTGTTAATGATGTTGAAAACGGGTAAGAGATGATGTTGATATACTGGGGGTTTATCAAACCTAGAACATGGAGGATGTTGATGGTGTTATCGATGATGATGTTCTTGATTATGTTGAATGTGGTGCAGATCCAATCTGGTGGATCTTTATTTTTTATTTTTCAAATTTTTTAAAGATTTTTTTTAATTAATTTTAAGAATCTATTAAAATATTTAAATTAATTTTAGTCCAATTTAATTTCAAACTACACCAAACATAATATGATATAATTTTAATTCAATTTTAAGTTCAACCAAACATGGGATAGTAATTGTTTAATCAATCAGTTCCAATCTCACGTGCTAAACGTAACTTTACTACTTTTCCTTCAAGCTAGCATTTGTCATCCAAGTTGCCTACTATCACTTCACTTTAAAATTTTCATTATATAAGAGAAAAAATAGATAATTAAATTTCAATACATACCATATTCCACAACAACATAAAAAATAAATGAATTTTACTATTTACTGATTGGGTAAAGTTATTCATCAATAACAACATTCAATAACTATAATTACAATCAATCCAAAGTTGTTATTAATGAGTAACTTTACTCAACCAGTAAATTAGTAAAACCTTAAATAAAAATATAATTTAATTAAAAAAAAAGAATTGCATATAAAATAATAAATTAAAAAAGGTAAAATTGATGAAAAAAAAAAAAGTTCAGAGTTCGGACTACATTTGATTTTACGATGAATAACGACAATCAACGGTAAAGGAGCAACGATGACCAACGATAATTCCTGACATTGTTTTCTTAGGACATCTATATATATTGAATTTGTGTTCTCTCATAATATGGTCTTTTTGCTAACCTAATCTACTTTTATGATAAATAATCATTACAATCAATAAATAATTGAGATATGATTATTTTTCAAGTCTACTTTTTCAATCATTAATCATATGCTTCGAAAAGGTTCTGAATCTAGATAAATTATAGGAACTTACTGTAAGAGATGCATCTTTCCATAATTTTGTACTTTTATGGATAAAACATAGGTTAACATTTTAAATTTCAATAAATAATTCATATTTATTGTTTTAATATATTGATACATAGTTTTTGGATATCAAAAAAGTAAATTATATTTATATGTTCACTTTTTCAAACCATGGAACGTTTATTGACCTTCTCTTATTTTTATTCAATTTTTTAATTATATTCATTATTTTAAAAGGTTGTGTTTCTTTTAATGACTCAGTTTTGAGTCCAATATCCAATTATTATTGAGACACGAATAATAAGCCAAAGAAAGTGCAATATGACATTGTACCCAATGGAAACATGATTTATTAGCAAGCAAAACTTATCAAGACAACCTAAACTTTAATACTAGAGCTAGACTATGTATTACGTCATTATATAAGTCATTCTATTATTTAGAATATAAATCATTATATAATTATATTTAGAATAGATTAAATTACACTTTATAAGTCATAATATTATATTTAGAATAAATTAAACTGTATAAATTCTAGCAGGGATATTAGGTAAGTTTTAAGATTTTCCATGTATTTTGTAAAGCTAGAAAATAAATTCATGAAGTAGCAGATCGGTAGCTTAGTTGGATAAAGCTTATTGACACCATATTTGAAGTGCATGGTTCTACACCACACAACCTTTACCCCACCAAATAATTGTGTGAATTGTCTCTCCACCTATCTGTGAGGTGATCCCCCTTTCGTATGAGAGCTGCTTCTTGGATCATGTCCTAAAATCTAATCTCGTTTGGTTCCGATTGATCTTTAAACTTATATAAATCGTAAAAAAAAATAAATAAATAATAAATAAATAATTAAAAAAATTAAAAAAGAAAGAAATCGTGCAGACTTTCTATCTAAAAAAGACAATAATCAAGTAGATCTTACATATATATTCACACAAATATGTCTATGAAAAAGGTCAACATAGGTGAGACTCATGCTTTTCGTTTGACAAGAAACGCACCAAACAAAACATCCACAATGCGGTGCAATTGAAGACCGAACCTTTTATTTATTAATTAAAAAAAAGAGCAAACTTTTTCATGCTTTTTTGCATGTCCACCTACTCGCTAGCTAAGGCAACCCTTGTTGACAACTAAAAGCTAGCTTATGTATGTATGGTGGGCAATCTACAAAGCCATCAATCATATGTCCAGACAAATTAGCAACAGCCAACATGAATGAATAAATAAATAAATATGCAGACCGAAAGGTTTATGGAGCTGATTACGGGCAAATTAGTATGGGGACCGATATATATCAACACTATTAGCCGAAGAGAAACTTGCAAAGAAAAGTTTGAGAGGATTTTTCAGGCTTGTTTTCAAATGGACTTTTGGAGGAAGCAAAGGGTGGGTTGTTCATGTTCATTTTTAGTGGGATATGCTATACGGAGTCCGGACAATGCAAGATACAAAACAAAGACGATTACTCCTGATTCTGGCCGGCCTATGCCTTTTAGACTTGGACCATTTTCTAGATATCTTCTCTATTATGATGAATCAATTTATAGGGAGGGAGATTTGACGCAAGACCTTCACTTTATGGAATATGTGATTATCACCAGGTTATATCTGTGACCATTATATTTACAAAATATTACGTAGAATAGTTATATTGTTTTCGGCTAATTATGTTCGGTGGTCATTCTACATATATGGAGCACAACACAATGTAAGTTGTGGGTGTCACATAGACACTACAGTTGGTGGAGCGACTCTTCTAATTATCGACAGATTCTAACAAACTGATTTAAAATTTTGAGGGTCAAAATAGAATTTGACATAAACCTTTATAAGTGCCTTTGATACTTCGTCTTATCATATTATATGTTGTTAAGATATTTTATGAGGGTTAATTTGGAACTTTCGAAAAATAGTTAGAAGATAACCATCAAGAAATAACAATGAGACAACAGATAGGTTATCTTATCAAACAACTTGATAAGATCTAACAATACTGTTTCAAAACTGTAAATCAATCCATTCACTATCTTCCATACTTATCCAAGTGTATCTTTTGTTTCTTCTAATATCTAGCCGACAAGCAAGCACATCAAATATTTTATTGGATAGTGGTTTGCATTTGCAAAAACATTTACTGGACTCTCTTGTTTATATCTCCACCACCACCACCACCACCACCGGTTCCCAGTTAATGCGACCTAGTGGGTAGACTGATAACAGAAATTAACTAAAAAGCCAGTTTAATTTGTAATTTATTATAATTCTTTATATATATATATATATTAAAATAAGATGGTTGATAGCACGCCATAAAAGAAACCACGTGTATATAAATAATTGGATCAACAATGAAAGAAATCTGATTGTAATTAATTGGATATATATACATATATATATTGTTTATGATTCACGTCTTATTATACGTTGATTGATGACTCATTCAATTCTGCTATTTTATAATGAATTTGTCGATAATATCCCCAGTAAACTATAGGCATGCAGTATGTCAGGCAGCTATCAGTGCAAAATATCTTCAACAACAATTATAGTTTGTTTTTTTTTTTAAAAAAAAAAAAAATAATAATAATAATAAATCAAATCAAATCAAATAAAACTTGGAGTATACTTGGACGGCTTTGTCCTAATGAAATTACAAAATAGCAATCTAATTCCAACACTGATTCTTTAATTCTATTAAATTAGTAATCAGTTGTCAACTTAGTAAAGACAGTCATTGGGTTTAATTTTTCAGTCTAAAGGTCGTATGTTTTTACTAGTTTGAAAATCGACTCCATATTAAAACACAGATGGGTATTACTTCTATGTGTTAATAGGATAGTTTTCAATGGAAACAACGAATTTTTGGACATTCAAATCTTATCTGTAAAAGCTGTTGATAAAATAGTTAATTTTTTAGTCCAGTTCTGAAGCATATCCTCTCTGTTTTGGTCAATCAAAACACCTTTCTTGAATGTCTTATGGTAAGAAACTTCGATTGAAATTTGTCAAAATTCTCCAAATTCTAATACACAAAAAGATCTAACGTAGAGGAGATAACAAATTTTAGTACCAACAGAGTTAATCTAAATCTCAATTTATATATAAGAGAGATGATCAGTGACGTTATTAAACACATGATGTCTCGACCTAGCAATTGTTTTTTAATTTTTCGTACATGACCTAAATGCATGCATGGTTCTGTTGTGCTTCAGGAGGCAAGAACTGATCGAGGTCTTTAACATATTCTATTCAGATTGTAAGAGAACCTCATGAAAACAACCATTTGATATGAAATTAAGGTCATATCACCACATCGACTACCGCTTTTCAGAGCATGTTGACTCCTAATAACATTGTATCAAACCTTAAAGAGTATTTGGAGAATTTTTCAAGGCACGTTATTATTCTCTACAAGGTATAGTAATGCCTATAGATGCATCCATAGCGAACACGAATACATAAATATGAAAATCTATATCAAAAAGTTTGAGGCTTGTTTCAATAATTTGAAAGTAACGGAGAAAATGAAGGGATATTTTATCATCAGATTAGAGCACTAACATACAGGTAAACACATTTGAGTTAGCCGTGCCATGAAAATATCGGTACTGCACCTTTAATATACAAACCAGTTATCTTTATTGATCAACAATATAGCTTTCCTTTCGGCATTAGTATTCCATAGCACCTGCAAATTCAACACAATTCACATCTGAAAAATTATAAAGAATTGGCATTGAAGCTTCACATAAGAATAATGACAATTGAACGGCCCTGAAACTGATGCACTACTATATACTATTAAAATTCAATTATTTTATGATATTTCTATCATGGTCCATTTAACAGTACATAAGAATTCTGTAGAATGTTCCTAATGACAGATATAATCAAGTATATGCTTATAACGCGTCCGGCAGAGATGATACGAAAACAATGCAAAAACTTTGTATCAACAGTCGAAAATGCAAACCCTGTAAGCAAGAAAACAATCTTTAAAACAAGAAATTATCCTAATCATGTATCTGGATACTTGTCAAGAGTAGCTTTCCTAACTGAAATCAACTTTAATATTTTGCTTGCTTTTGTTACTGTTGCAACCAGAATGAGTCAAATCTATTCTAACATTTCCAAGCCTTTTTTCCATTTCTTTTTTCTCTTTTCCAATTGACAGTAACGTTTCTCGAATCAAATAAATCCAGATCAAACATTGTCTTTACGCAAAATCAAGCAAACTTGGTTTTTTAAAAAACGCATATCATTAAATTTCATTCAGCAGCTACCATTGTTCCACTAGACGAAGGAAGACCAATACACCCACCGATTAAGTACCAACAGACAGAACCACAAGCTTATACTTTAACATGACCACCTTAATAAATTGGAAATACTTAAATATATTATTAAATTAAAATATTTTTCTGTAAATTATGTCCGTTCCTTTTAAATGGATTTAGCAATGATCGATGGTGATCAAGACTCCTTTACAAAGGTTGCTCTGAGTAATAACTGAAAAATCAAGCTGTACTGAACCACCTTTTAGCACAATTTTCCGCTGCATACAGATTGACAAGTTCATTGCCTTCTGAATTTAAGCAGAAAGATAATTAGATAAAGGCAAGCCTTCTAATACCTAAGAATAATTTAGATTTCAAAACACTTCTCATACAGGAAACATGATACATGTTATGTATGAAATCAATTTAGAGGTGCACATTGTCTCCAACAGCAATTTATTTATCATAACAATTTAGCATAATATTATTTATCATAAGTTTTTTCTCTGAGCATATGTACATGTGAATAAACTTCGTTACAATCTATTTTGAAAACGATAATTTTTCAAATTAATACCTTAGATGAGGTTACAAGTTGCAGGCACACTACCAAAAGCAGCCGCTGAAGGATTTCAACTTTTGCAACTTACAGTGCATGTTAAAGAAATTACCAACTCCAACAAACTTCAACTATGTACTAGCCGGTTAACAGTCGTTACTCACCATCTTTGTTAGAGCTCTGTTCATTGTCTATTTGTTCTTGCCATGGCCTTTCAAGGTCAGAAGACTCATACTCCCGACAAGCCTTTACTTCTGAGGAAGAACAAGACTGCGGAACAGAAAATGAGAAGTTACTCGTGGTCTGCTTCTTAGCTGCAGAAGATTCAGCTGTGGAACACAAGTCTTCATCTGCTCTGGAGGTCCCCACTTCATTGTTGTGATTACACAAATCATGTCGGTACTGTCTTTCTTCGACATTTTTAGATCTTTTCCTGGGAGGTGGACAATTTTTCACATTTTGAAAAGAGGGCACCCTCTGATCATTCAATGAATTTGCATGACAAGGAGTCTTTTCCTTCAAGACAACTTTTGGGATGGCTGAAGTTTGAATGTTTTCTGAATTATCAATCACGACTTCATTTTTCCCACTAGAGCCTGCAGCCCCGGCAGCTGCTTCCATTTCCCACATCTTGAATATAGCTCCAGTCAAATGTTCTCTGGCCAAGTCAACATCAATAATAGGTTTCGGGTAGTTTAATCCCAACTCCACCCCAGCAGCTTTAAGAACAGTAAGAGGTGCATCCCAAGGATGATGAATCCACTCAGTTGGCATTCTTGCTAGCTCAGGAAGCCACAGTCTTACATACTCGCCCTCTGGGTCAAATTTGGACCCTTGAATCTGACTCCCAAAATTTAGAAAAATGAGGCACAACTACATGGCTCTCTTTAAACTATTGATTCAACTAACAAATTCTAAACTCATTGTCTGCTAAAAATGATTCCACTCTGCTCTTATAGATATCCAACCATGATAGGGACATAAATGCATTCCAATTTCTTTGTAGCAACTATTTTATTTCAGATCATGCAATGGAAAGCTTTTAGGATTCAGACCACTGTTATTTTCAGCATTTTATCGAATAATTTAATGACACCTAGTTTTGATATTTAGAGGCATCTAATATTTCGTGGAGATGTCAGCCTTAATGATTACACATAGCCTTAGAAAACGTGTATTTATATGATATATGAAGATATCCCCTATCATAGCCAATATGAAAATTGAAATGGCTGAGACAACAGAAACAATCTGAAAAGTATTAAATATATGTTTGAGACAAACTGAATGGTTCAATGCTACAGAATGTCCAACGTCCAATGAGTTCTATCAAAGCATGACCCTCTGCTCACTCAACATGCAAACAAAACAGAGAAGCCAGGATTCTATTCAATAGAATTTTCCCAATGTCAAGCAAGCTATTATAAATCTTGAAATAATATGATATGAGGAAGTTAATTAACAATAAAATAACCAGACAGCAGAGACTGTCAAATCAGAATTTAACAAAGATGTGTGATATCAGTTGCATATTCATTAGTAAACAAAGGAACTTGACATACCTCAGGGCTGTCCATTCTTTCAAGTTCGTGGCCATCTGGTAAGCTCCCAGAAATATACTGCCAACCAAGGATATCGCTTTCCAAGTCTGCATCTAAAAGTGTGTCCCAGAAATACTTCATCCCCCATCTCCATGGAAGAAGCAGAAACTTAACAGCAAAACTTGAAACAATAACTCTTATTCTGTTGTGTATCCAACCTGTAGCCCAAAGCTCTCTCATTCCAGCATCTACCAAAGGATACCCAGTCCGGCCCTGTCTCCAAACCTTAAAATGGGTCAGGTCAGCATGCCACGGAAAATATTTTAAGTTGCTCAGCAATGACCTCTCGTGAGTGAATGGAAAGTTGAAACAAAGATAACGGGAGTATTCTCTAAGCCCCATGGCTCTAAGAAAAAAAGTCACACTGTCTTTCCCTTCAACGTTTTCTTCTTTTGCCCATAGTATTTGCTTCATCCGCACACATTGGAAAACTTTCCTCACGCTTAGCTCTCCAAAATGAAGATAAGGAGACAAAAGTGAAGTTGAGTTCGCATGAAGCTTCTGCCTATTTTTTGAATAATGAAGGAGGTGGTGTTCAACAAATTCAGTCAGAACTTTATCAGCATTGTTCCAACCTGGAGACCACGCTCTTCCTAATAGGGCATTACTTGATTTTTCAGATTCATCTTCAAGACCTAATTCCTCGATCGAACATTTCTCAACTTCGCCTGTCAAAAAAGTAGAAAATATTCATTCTTTATACACATAATACATATAGTGGCCAGAATAGGTGAACACCAGTGCAAACAAAAACTATCAAGAGTTTCATGCAACTTTAAAAAACAATGCTTTATAGTAGGAAGCCATGGCATATGCAATGCAATTAAAAACCTCACACACTGCTTAAATTTACCTTCAGCAGGCACCAAACGCCATGGAGGAAGAAGTGAAACAGGTTCCATTGGCATTTCCAAACAATTATTCCAGTATGCGTCAAAGGTTGTAAAAGCATGTCCTCCTTCATCATATATTTCCCATGGCTCATACAATAAATCTCCATTATAGCTTTGTACTGAAAAGCCAAGCTCCATGAGTTTTTCTTTGATGTTGTGATCACGAACAAGTGAGACAGGATCTGTGATGAAATTAAAAAAATGAAGAGAAAGATTAACACTTACAACAAGATTTTCTATAGTTTAAACTCAAGAAGAATGGAAACCAGTAATGTCATCTGCAAAGCAATACAGAACTCATCTCTAAGGACCCCAACTAGAAAAGTTGGTTCATTCAAAGATCAAATATGATGTGGCATATATACTTTCAGAATCTTGAAACAGATTGCAACCTGCTTGTGGACATACATTGAGGCATCGCATAAAAGACTTATGTATATGATTGATAGTTAAATGCAAGCTGAGAAATAAAAAACAGTAGAACTGTGCACAATATGACATATGAGTGTTCTTATTACAAAGAGTAGTGATTCTAAATTTGACAAAGATTATTACAGTTCAAATTTTCTGAAATTACATACATTAGCAAATATTAAGCAGGATATCAAGTACAAGTCCAATTGTTCAATATGCTTAGCAGCACATCACAATTTACATTTATATATCTATGCTAAACGTACCGTAAAGATGGTTGAACACTACTTTTGTCGCTTTAACGGCAGTGATGCACTCCAAAAGAGCAGCAAGAGTACTCTCGGTTTTGATCAACACAAGTTCAGCCCCAAGAGACTTTAGAGATTGTCTCAACTGAGAAAGTGACTGCTTTAGCCACCACCTCGACACTCGACCTGGGTAAAACTGTCCTTCTTCATTAGGGCACCAAATATAGACAGGAAAGACACAGCCATCCTTTGCAGCGGCAGCTATTGCAGGATTGTCCTCGATCCTAAGGTCCCTCCTGAACCACACTATGGTCCTATTGTTGCTACCCATACTGTGTAACCTAAATCTTTCAAAGACAAAACAAAATACTAGATCTCCTGACACTCTTAATAATTTCACTTGTGTTTTTTCAATCCTTGAACCAAGAACCTTTCTTGGTTCAAGATCAATCAGACAACTTCTAGAGTTCACTACAAGATCAACCCAAAGTTGAATTATATAACCTGAAATATTGCCAAAATATCAAAATATATCTACCATATCACCCCAAAATTTCCTGATTGTCACTGAAGACCCCAATTAGGAAACCATTAAAGACTTATGCTACTCCATGTATCAAAGTTATGTGACCGAAATATATCCCCAATTAAAACTTCCCTACATGTCTCACCAATCCAAGATATAACCCAGACACCAAATATATATATATATATATATTAGCATTCAACAAAATATCTCCAACCCTAAGACCTAATATCAAAAATTGCTATAAACAACCAGAGAACCAAAAACTGCTACAAGAAAAAACCAACCCAAATCCACAAACATGTCAAAAACTTCAATAACCATATATGCAACTTTTAGTAGTAACTGCTGCTGGTGCTGTCAACAGAAATTCTAGATACACAGTAACAAGATTAGATTTGAATAAAGAAATAAAGATGGGAATCGCACCACAATAATTCCTTAATAATTCACAATAAATGAAGTCATCCACCAACAACTAAAACACAGAATAAATTGAGGCATCTACATTCACAATCAAAGAACAATAATAATTACAAGAATACAGGAAACGAAACTGAAGCGTCCAAGTTAACTTTACCCCAAGGTACTAAACTTTGACTAACTGAAATGGGACAAAATGACCAATTTAGCTACCAACAAAACAACCCCACCAAATAATATGGGGGTTTGGTGCTGCGGTGACAGTGATTTCACGTTAGCTTCACTGTACTGAATTGAAATTCCTTTGCCCAAGTGGGACTAGTATCGTCCTCAAGTGCGAGGAGAGTTGTGTTGTGTTGGTTTTTCTTGATATGTCTAAAACAAAGTGTCAAATGTCACGTGGGTAGGGTGACATTGATGGTGGTGTGATACACATAAATATCTTGTCTACTTTGTGGATCCAATGTCAATAATAACAAGATAAGGCCTCTCTCTCTATAGCTATATATCTATCTTGTCTGGGACTCTAGCAGCATCAACCGCGTGAGTTTATAGTAAACAGCCTTGGCCTGAACCGAAGTTGGTTAGCTCACATTTTCCCAAGTATACACCACTCTGATCTGATCTTGCTTCTGTTTCCTGATCAGGAAAGATTTGATTTCTGGGATTTATTTTAGATATTCAGTTTTAATATAAAATTAAAAAAGCATATATCCCTTGATTAAATTATAACAATTTGTTGCTATTATTATTATTTTGCTTAACATAAGGATTACCAAGGTCCAAATGAAAATAATCCAACACTGAAGATATATGAAAAGAATTGCTAAAGAACAAGAATTGGTTTATGATCCCCAAATTACAAAATCATCACACCTATCATTGTTCTCGTTGTTCATGTTTTTCATTAGGTTCAACATTTTCAACTGAAAATTTTCTTGATTTACCAATATAATCAAACTTAGTTGAGTCTTTGTCAAGTTCAGAAAAAACTGCTCAATTCTTCTCCCGTTCACACCCAACTATGTTTGAAATTCTCACATCCAGTTGTATTTAATGTATATATAGATATTTTATGTGGTGTCACGATTCAAATTCCAAATATTATATTTATATAAGAATTTTATAAAAATATCAATAACTAAAATTGATATGGCTTTTAAATGTAGAAACTTCCTAGCTTAACAAATGATTTTTTTTTTTGTTTTTTTTGAAGTAATCAACGAAATCTAGTAATACAGTCATACTTAGATTTGGTTGACAATTCAATTAAATTATGAATAATAAAATGCTCATTTTCTAAAAATTTCACCGACAACACGTGACACTTTAAAATTATATTATTTTAAATTAAAATACACTAGTTCAAAAGTATCTAATAAAAAAAAATGGAAAGTTCTTTGAACAATTGTGCTTTTGTAAACTTAAAGGGGTTGAAAAAAAAAACAAAAACTTCAAAATACCTTTTCACAAAGTATTTTAGATGTATGTCAACACAAATAGCCTTCGTAAAACACTACAAAGGCAACTTAAGTCTGGAATGCTTTTTCACGTGTGTGAATCGAGCTCAAGCTTTGGCAATAGGTGACGGTTGCTGCTGGTTCAGTCGTTGGTGCTTTGCTAGACCCACGAAGAGTTGATTTGATAGCAGCTCTTGGCGAGACCATAAGGAAACCTACCTTTGAAAGTGTTACCAAACAAATGAGGTGGCACGACTACGTTTGAACGAGGTGGAGGTAGCGACAGCGTTGGTGAGAAACGTGAAGGAGGAGGATCAAGCGAGATGTAGATGCACAGGCTGGAGGCGGTTCCGGAGAAGCTGTTCATGGTACTCTAGGAGATGCAGAGGTTGGAAGCCGCAGGAGTTGTTCATGATGCATTCAATCCAGAGAGCCTCCAAATGCCTCACTTCAACTTCTCCCCCTTCTCCATCTGCGCCAGATTTGTTTATTTATTTATTTAATACAGATTTGTTTAGTTTTAAAAATAATTTAATTATTTAAAATTGATTTTAAATAATCCCAAGTTACATCAAACACATCACAATACTAATTTATCCAATCTCATACTACACCAAATACATTACAACACTAATTTATTTTATCTATTCTATCTTATTCAATCCAATCCATCTCAATCCTATGAAAATAATTCAATCTAACCCCACATGCCACAGAGTCAAAAATTAAAACAAAGGGCCAACTTCACATTAGTTTTCCGTCCGTTGGTTTGAAATATAAAATGTTATGGATCCATGTTTCTCAACCAATTGATCTCTAACCACCAACAATTCTGATTCAAAAGCCAAATGCCAAAAGCTAATGAGTGCTTCAAACACTTTTATTATTAAACAACTCATTTTGTCCAGGACTTTGAAGATAACTTTAAAAATATTGGTCTACAGGAACACAATGCATTGCACAACACCTGAAGGGCAGAGAAAACCTGGCAGCAAACCATCAAAACTCCAAACAAAAGAAAACCGAATAATTTGAATTTGGAGATCGGAACCAGCTAACGTCCAGGATCACATTACTTTGTATAAAGATAAGGACAAATGAAATATTTAATAGCCTGTTTAAAATATATAAATCTAGACAAATGGAAACACCCATATAGAACACCCATTTCATTAATAAGAGTCAATCAATACCCACAATAAAATCCAATGTCACCTGAGAAGCATCATGGTAAGAAGCAGCACAAATCCTAGCTAAATGAATGCCTTGGACATGAGCTCCTAATAATCAGCCTCCCCAGGTGCTGGTTATTTAATAATCAACTATATGTAGTATATGTCTGACAAATACTGCACATGACCAGCAACTAACTGAAGCAGGAAAGTCCGGTCTTTTATATCGCAAAAGAAACTCCAAAAAGGCTCTTACATATGTAGATCATTTGCTTCGAGTGAACACTCAGTGTGCACGTTCTCTGAGCACCTCAAGATCCATCTCTGTTGGGTCAGTGGCCTGGATTTCATAGTGGATGCCATCAAGTTCCCTCCTGAACCTGTCTTTAGATGTTGCATAGAGCATCTTCGCTCGGATCCGGGACACAGAAGGAGACCTTAGAGTAAACATTAATTCATAAGTCATAAGCAAATAGGTGTCCAGGTAAGGACTATTGTCAGTCCATGCACCAGATAGTTTCATGGTTATATATATTATCCTTCCATGAGAAAAGCAAAAAGTCAAATAGCCAAATACATTAGATATGCACTTTGATGAATACTGTGTACAGAGCATTCAACAAGGACTTGGTGATGAGGTAATATTCAAGAGAAAGCATCCAAATTATACATTATCCAATGTATGCACAAAACTTAAAACTCAAAATTTAACGGGATTTAATTGTTCACTTTAAAGACACATACAAAACAAGCTGAAAAATCAGCCTCCAAACTGAAGAAATGCAAATGCTTAATGTACCAAACCAGAAAAACTCACCTCTCCCTATCTTGGCACTCATAAAATGACACAAACCATAAGGTACTTGACAACTGAAAGAATCATTAGTAAATGCTAAATCTATAAGACCAGATGATAGATCAATCCTAACAACATGCCATCAATTAGCCCTCCATATAGTTCTATCTATGATTATCTACACCGAATTTGGTCTCCAGAATCACATCATAACAATTAACAAATAAGCCTGAATTTGTCATAAAGCAAGCATAACAGGAATCCACAATAGTACTAAATACAAGTCAAGAAGCACATATATAATAGTAAAAAAAAAATACCATGCAATGAAGAAGATCTTGCTCTTCTGGCAGTTCTCAGAGGTCACAAAATCAAAGTCATAAACTGCATATCGGCAGTCATTCTCAGGCAAAGATGAGGCGAAATCGTCATAGCTCTCAGCCGGGCCACCAGTCTTTTCAACCACTACCTCGTTTTTCTTGTCATCAATCTTAAAGATCACATAACGGTATACCTTCTTCCGCTGAAGTTCCAGAAATGTGCTCTTGCTGTGCTCAGCAACACCCATGCCCGAAGAAGCACTTCCCTATAAACCAAAACCAAACATTCATTCAATACTTACTACAATGAAAATTCACAAAAATCTACAAGCAGAAACAGAACACCAACACATATAATCGTGAAATTAAAAATATATAAAATTCCCTGATGCCATGTGATGAAACTTAATTCCAATGTGGATAATACCGGAAACGCTAAACCAACTTCGACTACACATTACATGAAAAGAATCAAATAAACACAAAAACAATGCTTTTCCAAGCAAATTCCTTTACCGCGAATGACTCCAAGCCAATGGAATTTACAACTGTACCAACAATTGATTTGTCATCATTCACCAAACAGGGCTCTAAAAAATCCAATTTCAACACCAAACCCACTTGCACTATCAAAATTAATATTAGTATATAAAACCATTCCCAGAAAAAATGCAAACAATCTTTAAATTAAATATAATAATAATTAATTAAAAAAAAAAAAAAACACTAAGATTAAACCGTTGCATGGCATGAAAACCTACAAGCAACTAAATATTTATTTCAATTATACACCAACTACAACTTGGAAGCTGCAAATCAAATAAAAATATAAGTAAAAAATTAAAAATCCATACTTCATCATCTCTCTCTCAAGAACACAAAAGAAAATTCGCCATGATAACACATGCTCTAGATTTATAGTACTAAAAACACATCAAACTAGTGTATCAGGCAACAAACACGACGATCTAACAAATTTTGTATTTTTTAAAACTACCCAGACATCGAAAAACCATTACATGATCAACCCATCAATTTTAGCTATCAGCACATCAACTAGAACTAAAACAAACACAACATAAAACTTCCTTACAATAAATAAATTATAAAAATAAAAAATAAAAAATAGAGGGTAAATCTCACTCCTCTGAAAGACACGCTTCTGAAAGACATGGCTGCTATCAACAAACAAATTGTAGAGGGAGACACTCTGGTTTTTTTTTTAGAGAGGGAGAGAAAGTACAGAGAAACAGGACAAGTCGATTTGGGCTGAGACCACTTGAAATTATATTTTGGTTTTCGTAAAACAATATTTTATTTATTTTTGGATAAGGAAAGAAAAAAAAAAAAAAAGACTTCGAATTTTGAAGGCAAACCACAAAAGGAGACGTGTCTCGTTTCCATTCTTTTCTGACAATGACAACCACTATGTGGGCCCCCCGTTGGATTCTAATTTGGCAGCCCTGTTTTGTTTTTAGCTCTCAGAGTCATTGTATTCAACGGTTGGATTGGATTGAGACGGATAAGATGCTGTGTCAGTTTTACACGTGGCCTGATTAATTTTTGAGTTTTTTCATTTTTCAACTCGGTTTGAAATTGGATTGATCTGTTCTGTGAATATTACACCTTTTTTTTTTTACATCAATATAATATTTATTATTATAATATTATATTATCTCGTAATTTATAAAATATTAATAATTTATATATAATATCATTTATATATAAATTTAAATAAAAATTTTGAAAAACCTAATGTTACACATGATCTATTCTGCATATAAATTATGTAGTTAAAATAAATAAAAAATCTAAATAAAAAATAATGTCACTAATCCTATTTTTTAACATAAAAATGATTATTACATATTTGTTTTGTTTTCAGGGACAATTTTGATCATGCCTCATTAAAATAATGAGTAAGATTAGGGTAAATAATTGTGTTTTGATCAAATTAGGGTTTTGTCTGTTATGGAGAAATTGTAGGTATACTAGGAAGTGAATGCAAAGTTCTACCAACTTTATAAATCCTTTACACTGTGTAATGTGTATGTACCAATTTGTTTAACGGACCCTGTAACAACAATTCACGGAACCAAGATTTATATTTTTTATTTTCATTTACATTGTTTTCTTTTAATCAATTATAGTATTGAATTGAAGTAGTGGTTACTAATTATTGTATAGAAGGAGTTGCACAAAACTCCTCTTAGGTTTGCCCAAAAACAGAGGGAAATATATTTATCACTTTATTACACCAAAACCCCACATCTAACGTTGACTTTTATCAATGTTAATTGAGTGAAGGGCAATTTGGTCAATTTCTCTTTCTTCGTCTTCACCACTGTGCGTCTCTCATTCTTCACCCCTATGCGTCTCTCTCATTCATCATCATCTTCTTCTTCACCCTTCTCTTCGCCGTCACTTTCTTCTTCTTCATCCTCTGTCTGAAGAGGGAGCCGTCGTCGATCCAGCCGTGCAAGCTCACCGAACATCAGATCGTCGATGAGTAGAGGTCACGCGGAACCGAAGACACCAAGCCGAGCAGAACCAGACGACGACGCCGACCATCAGCTCAGCCGACTGATCGAGGAGCTCGCGTTGACCCACGTACGAACTGAAGCTGACCAAGACAGCTTCTTCTTCTTCTTCTTCTTTCTCACCCTCTCTTGTCGATCTGGTTTTGTGGTTGATTTTGTTGGTGAGATGGTTGGTGTTTGATGATGAAGATGATCTGATAGTGTGATGATATTCGAAGATGATGATGAGGATGATCTGATGGTGATGTTGATGATCGGTGTTTGATGGTGATGATGATGATGATGTTCGAAGATGATGATGAAGATGATCTGATGGTGATGATCGAAGATGATGATGAAGATGATTTGATGGTGATGATGATGTTCAAAGATGATGATGAGATGATCTGATGGTGATGAGGATGATGAGGATGATCTGATGGTGATGATGTTCGAAGATGATGATGAAGATGATCTGATGGTGATGATGATAATCAAAATGGGCAAAATGGTCATTTGATTAAAAATCTTGGTCAACTGTTAAAGTTGACGGAAATTGACTAACAGTGTGGGAGTTTGGTGTAATAAACTGATAAATATGTTTTTGTCTGTTTTTTGGCAAACCTCGGGGCGGTTTTGTGCAATTCCTTCTATTGTATATAATTGATACTACATACGCATTTACAAATATGTGTAGGACTTTTTTTTTTTTTTTTTTTTCTAATTTTAGGGATAGATAACTGCTTTTGATATTGATTAACAAAAAAAAAAAAAAAATCTGCTTTTGATAAATAAATAACTATTAATTTTGATCAATTCTAGTAGTTTTTTTGTGCCTTGAATGTTAGTTTTAAAAAGAAAAAAAAAATTGTATATAAAATGTCCTGACTATTTATAATGATAACCTATTCTTAGGTATATAACTGTTTAGTAATAAAATATGCATGATTATGATAGCAAATAGTTCATTTAATTTGAAAATAGACAAATATATAGTGCATGATAATTGCACCATATTGTTGAAATTTAGACAACAATATTAGTCTGGTCCAATATGCACATCATCTTGTTACGCTCCTAAATATTGACTGCCATCAATAAGAGCATATAGTCATCAAAATAAAAATAATAAAATCACCTTAATAAACTTTGTCAAATGATGTACTTTATCTTCCAAGGCAAGTAAAAACGTTTTGAAAGATTAGAAAAAAAAAAACGATTTGAAGTCTCACACAGTTGCTGGCCTTAATTGTGAAGGAACCTTTTCTACATTACTTTTCACATTTTTTTTTTTAATTATTGCAGTCTTGAAACATTTTGATTTTTTATTTAAAGACAGAAGCTTTGTTTGAAGCTTTCTTTTCATAAAATCATCTTTGAGAACTTATTGAAATATAGTTTTATTTATCAAACAATGGAACCATCTTATAATTCATATGTAATAACGATTTATTACATAGGTTTATATGCTGGTCCAATTTTTTTCTTCTCAAACTAAAGGAATCCTTTCTACCAGCTTCACATTTGATGGTGAAAAATGTTGATTGATTATAATATGACACATGGGCTATCCTAATTTAACTAATATTGACATATTAGCAAAAATTATTTTTAAAAAATAATCATATTAGCAAAAAGTACAGTGCAGAATAAAATATGTTAAAAATCTCATTTGGGTCCGTAAGTTTCTAACGTTAAAAACTACATTTGTTTACTTAAATAACATGACCGAAAATACGTAAAAATTGGGAGTTTTCTGGTTTTATATTTAATTTATATTATCTGTTTTAAAATGCTACTTAAAATTTAGAGATGTCAAGGTAGAGCAAATGATGGGAGTGAATTTCCCCATATTCCTCCACTTTTCTCTCATCCCCACCTAAATTCTTTATTTGAGGGAATCAGGGATGAGGGCAGGAAGGGTGGGTACACCCATCCCATCCCTATGTCTGTTTCCCCATTTTTTTACATTTTTAATATTATCATTTCACTCCGTTTGATCCAAAAATAAAAATATATAATTTATAAAATAATTTCATAAATTTTTAACATACTAAATTCATAACATTTCAACATATGAAATCTATAATATTGTATTACAATTATAATTCTTTTATATAAATTATAATACGTGACAAAAGTTTAAACAATATAAAATTATTACATATGGTAAAATTTTAAATAGAGAAAATAAGTAAATTTATTAGAATTAATCTATTTATATTTATATTTTTAGTTTTTTACATTATAAATGGGGATGCGAGTTGCTTCCCCCATCCCTATTCATAATCCTGAAAAATTTCCAAATCTCTTCCCCCAAAATGGAAATGGAGAGCTGCAACCTGTCGACGTCTTTAAATAAAATAGTACTTCCTTAAATAAAAAAAAAAAAAAAAAATCAGCTAGAAGACTAAAAAAATGTACATTTCTTGTCCTATTTCAATTAGCACCGGTTACTCTTGGTTACAGTCAGTTAGTGGAGTTAAATAAAGTTTAAAAAACTCAAAACTTATATAGAGATTAGAATTGGAGTTTGAAAAAGATGATCCGGTTCGTTTTTATAAAGAAAGAACATAAATTAACCAGAAAACTACAAAAACATACTTCTTTTTAGCATCGGTTCGAGGAGTTAGAAGAAATCTGAAAAACTTGAAACGTGTATGGGCATTAAGTTTAGAGATTGAAAAAGATGATAAACATACTAAATTATTGGGTTTAGGGATTGAAATTGTTTTACAAAGGAAAAACATAAATAAACAATAAGACTTAAAAAAAAAAAATCACACTTCTTACATGATTTCAATTAGTGTTAGCTAGTTTCGGTTTATGTTGGTTCATGTCAATTAGGATCGATTAGGTGAGTCAAATGAAAAAGCTTGTAACTTATGCGGAAATTGGAATTATAGCTTGAAAAAGTTGATATAAGTCTTTGTAATAGAAAAGAAGCATAAATCAATTCGAAAACTAGAAAAATCATACTTCTTGTTTAGATTTGATAAGTGTTTATTAATATTAGTTTAGGTCGACTGAAGAGTTAATTGAAATTTATAAAGCTCAAATTTTACGTGGAGATCAACATCAAAGCTTGAGAACAATGGTCTCAATCATTAACATCGATAGAGTTAGAAACCTATTAAATACTACCACTATCAAACACAATATATATAATTGATAATTCATATATCTACCTAAAATAGTATATAATATCTACTTCCATAATATTAAGGAAAAATATCGTTACACACAAGTCTTTTTTTTGGTTTGAAAGGAACTTAGCAAGACTTAAGATGATCTCCAAACATTCATATATTGTGATTTAAAAGGTTCATAGTCGTACAATATTATATTACCACACATTTGAACAACGTTTTTAAATCCAGTCATCTTTAAATATTCAACTTTTAAATCCTTTAAAATTATTACAAAAAACAAAACATCAAACTTTTAAATTTTAACCGCCTGATTATACTTCACAAGCGGTAAAAGAAAAGTGCTTATTTACAGGTTAAACCAGTTCTCGTTTTCACAGTGTCTCCCAAACACACCCTTGAAAACCCAACGTGACTTTCTCGTGCGTGCCCTAACTCGGCGCCCAGAGTTGAATCAAATCCCCAGTTTAAAACTCAAAAAGACAAGTTTTTCAACTTCCAACGTTGAAATCAACTTCCTCCCAAATTTAAATTTCGGGCGAACATGGATTCTGATGGTAACAATTGCAAAACCCCTCAAATTTTCACTCCACCTTCGATGCTCGAGAAAAAATAAAAAGACGAAATTGTTGCAAAATTTGAAGTCTTTTTACTGAACTGCCACTTCAAACCATCATATTTGACTAAAATTCTTGTTTTTCTTTTTTTTTTTTTGAATTTTCTGATTATGTTTGTCTTTTGCCGTAAAAATGAATTTAGGTCATAGAGGGAATTCAAATTCTGCGGCCATGCTTGCTGCTCTCATCAGCAAGAGAGACAGGTTCCAAGATGAGCTTCGTAGTATTGAAAAGCAGGTAATTTTTTGTTGTTGTCTCTCTGAAAGTGACAAATTTTTAACTTAATTGACGCTTTTGTTGGAATTGAAAACTTATAAATTTAAAGACTATTATTATTATTATTATTTTGGTGTGCTGTAATTATTATATGTTATAGTATAATTATAATTATTTTTGGAGATTGTAATTGTGGATGAATTAATAGGTGTTTGAGTTGGAGACAAGCTACTTACAAGAGGCAAGCCATTTTGGGAACGTGTTGAAAGGTTTTGAAGGGTTTCTTTCTTCTTCCAAGAACACTTCAAAGTAACTTTTTTCTCATCTTTGATGTGTTTTGCATTTTATGAGCGTGTCTGTGATATACTAGGTGATTTTCTGTTCAGAATTACGATTTTTAAGTATGTTTGATGTTAACTAATAGTTTTTAGTTATAAAGACATTTTGTGGACTGTTTCTTTTTTTTTTTGGTCTTGTAGATAAGTGGTTTCTGAAGAATGTTTGGGGTTTGCTGTTATGAAAAGTTATGCTGCACTTTAAAATGCGGAGTGATGTGGGTTTAATATTCTTGTTCTTAATATCGTGATGATTATGAGTCTAGTTAAGTTAATCTGTGGTTTATATTCATATTTTTAATTTGCCAGTGTGTACATCAAAACTAAGGAAAGTTTAGAAAGGTGGGTTGCGTATGAAAAACTTTGCTTTTGAATTTTATAGACTTAATGTATGGGATTCTATGATAGGATCATCGTAAATTAAGGCAGAAACCGAAATTTAAAGTCCTGTATGAGTGAATGACATCGTGGTTTAGCCTCTAAAACATGTTTCTCTATCTTAGGCAGTAGAGGTGTAAATAACACCTAGGTTGAGAGGCATGCCGTGATCTGGAAATACATATTAAGAAACTGAGAGGAGCAGACATTGATTATATTACAATTTGTGTTTGGTCAGCTTACCTAGTCACTCTATTTGGATCAGAAAGACTGGGAGAACAGAAAAGTTAATTTTTAAGAAAGCTCACGAAATGAAACTATGATATTTCTTTGTGTAACAATTTCTTTGCTCCTGCTTCTATATCATGAGATTTAAACAGGAATCTTGGATCATCTGTAAAGGGTGTACCCAGCAAGCAGCTACTTGCTGTTGTTAATTCCTTCCAAGTGATAATATTTATAAACAATTTTTTGCTTACAGTTATGACTTATTGCTTCCTATTTCAACTTGATCTTCAGTGTTTTTGAGAAATATAGTCATTTTTGTTTTGGCTGGCGATATCGAGACACGAGCAGTAAAATATTACATTGAAAAGCTAAGCAAAAACTAAATGATGGTGAGTATGTTGGAAGAATGGTGAGAAAACTTAATAATTCGGTTTGCATTCTGAGAGCAATCAATCAAAACTCTGGTGGAAGCTAAAACTATGTGAAGTATTATTGTGTTGTAGTAAGGTTACTACTGCTCAAATCATTTCTGAGGTTTTAAAAAATGCAGAGAAAATCAATTGATGTTCTCAAAGTCGAATGCTATCAAACATGTAAAAGAAGCAGGCATTCAAGGGATGTAAAGAAAGGCACTAAATCTATGTAAAGTTGAAAAATGAACAGTGATGAGAGGAGGGAGTATTTGGGGACAGGAAGGTCTTTGTAAATGAAATATATCTGACAGTGGATTCTTTTTAAATCAAGTAGCAAATAAAGTTTTTCAAATTAATTCATATGATGACATAGATTCTTCTGAAATTCCTATGTCAAGTTTCTGAGTGTGACTTTGGCTGGATTATATTGAATGATGAATAATCTAAATATCTTTTTGTAGCTTAAAGAGGCCCAGAAAATTACAGCCTGAAGATAGACTCTTCTCGTTATCTTCAGTTACCTCACCTGTGGTATGTGCTAAACTTCTGATTCTGATTTCCATTATTTTCTCTTTTTCCGGTTTGAATTATTTAATTCTTTTTCTCTTTGAGTGGCTAACTCAAAATTATGATCTGACCTCTTGAAGATCAAATAAAATTTTGATGTAGTGTTTCTGCCAACCCGCAAATTAACTATGTTTTGCTAATGTTAGGGTCTGAGTTAATTACATGTTATTTATTTGAAGATTTCAATTTCGAATATCATATGTAAAGAGGATTTTGTTCATCAGTTTTCAAACATATTTTATGCCCTTGTTGAGGTCTTTTCTTTTATTCTTTGCTTTTCTTTTCTTATTGGTTTAATTTATTGTTTCAAAATTTGAACTGAGGCGGAGCCTCCAAGCACGTCTCGGCCGCCTCACGACTGGCGGCGACTTGAGGCAACCGCCTCAACCTATGCCAGTGTGGCAGTCACCCTAAGAGCTTGAGGCAACCGCCTCAGGGTTGCCTTGAGGGGAGAGGGACTAAGGCGGTGGTGAAATGGCTCCACATTGGTAGGTAAAAAAAAAAAAAAAAATCCCATTTAAATTTTTTTTTTTTTTTAAAATTTTAAAATCGTAACCCTATTGCAAAAAGGAGAGGGAGCCGACCCTTTCTAGCAGAGTAGGATTGACTCCCACTCTTCTTTCCTCTCCTTTTCTTCTAAATTTCCTAAAACCCTAGAAACCACAACAAAATCAAACCAAATAACAGCCAAACTCCACCAAAATCAAACCAAACTCAACAAAATAACAGCCGGATGAGGGGGAGAGAAAGCAGGGAAATACTAGAGAAAGATAAGATGAGGATAGGGAGAGCGGCGAGCAGAGGTGTGACTTTGAGTGAGCGGTGTGAGATGAAAGAAGTAAGAAGCAGAGAAACTGAAATGACATTAGAGTTGGAATTAAGTTTTGCTTATATAGTAATCAAAATTTATATTTATGTCCTTATAATGCTTTATAATTATAAATTTACTCTAACTTCGGTAAATAAACTTGCTACAAACCCCAATTAATAAATGAGTTAACCCAATTACAACTCAAACCCGATTATGCACAACCCAAGCCCAATCATCGATCCCGAACTTGTGTTGGGTTCACGGGTTGTGACCTTAATCAACTCCCCTATCAATACCTCAATTTCTTTCTCACTTTTATAGTGGTGAATCCTATTAGTTTGGGGTTTACAATTTTAAGAAGCATGTAAAAGGTTTACTTTTACTTTTAAGTGTGGAAATGCAATAATGTGTCTTTAGATTTAATTAATATTTTTAAATGACCAAATTAATATAAGGACATTATTATCCGGAACATTGGTTTAGACATTATTACTCTAAATTGTTGATTTTGTTTGATACTTATGTTTCTAACATTATTTTATTCTATTTTGTTTGATGCTTATGTTTTTAACATTGGTTATCATTATCTTCTTTAATGTGAAAGATGATTTTCTATGTTAGGCTTTTTTTTATAATTTTTTTTTATTTAAATTTTTTCGTCATTTCGAATTGAGATGACCGTCTTGCCTTTCGCTTTTTAAAATCATGGGTTTAATTAGGACTCTCACCATTATATGATAATTACACTTGTTACAAGTGTGTTGGAACGTGCTGCCAAATATGTCAATTCATGAGTTGATGAACTTTTACTCTTTCTATGAGTTTATTTGCATTGCTTCATGGACGACAAGTTTTTATGAACCATTGGAAGGAAGGTCAGGATATTGCTGGTTTCCAGTTAATTAGCAAAGGCTGATGATGACCCTATCCATTTCATTGTTATGTAAAGATAAACCTTTCTGTTTCCACTAGGTGTTATCTTATTAGAAGACGTGCCTTTTTATATCTTAAGGGAATTAATTGTCTAATTTAAACATTGTTATTATAGAGGTGTTCATTTAAGTACAGATGACTCAGACCCCTTTCTGGAGCAAAATTTTCAAAAGGTGGTGTCTACAGGGCTTAAGTGTTTGACATTATTTATCAATGCATCCTCAGTAACCACTAACCAGGCATTGTCAACAGCTAACAAAGAGCTCATGGCCTGTTATCATGGCATCATTGAAGGGATAGTGGGCCTGAATCATAACCACTATTCCTTGGGATCCACTATAATAATTCTAGAGTCAAAGGATTTGTTTTGTACGATTACTTTACGAAACATAAAGATTAATGATCCGCCGAAAATTTATTTTGCTTCTGGCTTTTTGGAAATCTGATGTTCATTTGTTTACAGAGACTTATCATCCTAGCACTTATTCAATGTATTGTATGTAAACTTTGTCTAAGCTAAAAATGATGTGAAACCTTTGATACAATGAAAGAGAAAAGTGGATCTGCTTATATTAAAATCTGTTATAATAGGTAACTGTTTCTGCTCTATTTAGTAGCCCTTCTTCTGCCTTATCATGTTTAAGTTGCATCTTTTATTTCGTCTTTTTTTTACCAGAAATGATAATGCTAAATGGTCAAAACCGAGGCTACATCTCACATGTAAATGTAGTTGAGATATTCAGTAACAAGACTGGTTTGTTCACTTTTTGTTCTTTATGTTTAGGCGGAGGAACTGGGAATTGGACGTGATGGTGAGTCCTTGTCGTTTGTTTTATATGTGCTATTTCCCTCAGTGACGATGGATTGATCCAGATATTTCTTGATTATTGGTTGTTGTAGATGGAAGATCTGATTATGGCCCTGGTAGGTCCAAGGCTGGAGCCTTACCTTCTAACGGACCGTAAGTACACCTGTTTCATCCTTGATTATACTTGTTTTAGTGTAAATTTTGAAGAAACTAGACAAATCAAGATAAGGGAGTAGACTACTATATTGATGTTTAGCTATCATTGGAGTTTCCATACCATGTAATTGTTTATTGAAGTATAATGAAACCCATTTTTAGGGGGAAACCAAAGAAGGGAAGAACTGCAGTGGTATTGAGAGACGGAAAGAGAAACAGGCTGTCAAATGAACCAGATTTCGAGGATGATGATGATCCTGATATGAACCTGAGATAAGTTCATATAAGGGATTTTGTAATGTAATTTTAGGTTGTAACTTGTGAGAGTAGAGAAAAACTGTTTATCAAGTTTAGTCTAGGTAGTTTGTTTAGGCCATGCCAACAAGCAATCTCCCTAGGATTGCTTATGCAGTTTTAATTAGCCTTGTTGAGTTTCCCATTCTTAATTTATTTTGTACTTATTTTCATCCTTTTCTGTGTATCTGTACCTGTTTCTATCTGAAATTCTGTTTTGCATTCTGTTGTATGTGTAATTTACTAAAGAGCTAAATTTATTGAAGTTGGCAACCACCATGTAACTTGTGCTTTCTGCTGGATATGAACTTTTATCTATATTTGTTTATTTCTCCCATTACTTTGTGTGTACCGGTTTGCAATAATCCTCCTGTGTGCTTGAAAATAACATTAATCATCATTAGACTCGTAAAAGGATTCGGGAAAGCTATGCAACTTGATGGGTTGATGTCAAATTTGAATATATATATATATATATATAAAGATTAATATTTCATAATTTTAAAAAGTTAAGATGAATTCATTCTTTTTTCTAAAATAAATTCTTCTTTTTATTTGATTCATCCTAACTTTTTAAAATTAGGAGATACTGATAGTTAAATCATTTTATATATATAGTTTGGGTTCAGTTTTTAGATTTCAAGATTATTTTAATGTTCCTAATGCAACCTTTTTTTCTTTTTTCACTTAAATTTTGCTTATAATTTACTTAAAGAAAAAAGAGAAAAAGCTCTGGTTATAATTCATTAAAAAGAAAGCCAATATATATAGTTTGGGCTTAGTTTTAGGTTTTCAAGATTGTTTAAGTGTTCCTAATGCACCCCATTTTTTTTTTATTTCACTTAAGTTCCGGTTATAATTCATTTACAAAAAAGAAGAATAAAAAAAACAAAAAACTTTAGTATAAATTGCTGTTGATGGATAGGAACAGGATCCTAACTTCAAATTTTATTAATATGGGTATAAGTTTATACCACGTGAATTTCATTCATCAAAACCTATCATGTCCCTCTTTACATGTGTGATTGGTGTTTGACTCCCGACATGTGCATTACTATTATGTGTGAAAATTTCTCTCCTTATTATAGGGGTAGATTTCTTAATATTTTCTTGCAGCACAGTGTTTGATTTGAGCAAAAAGGTTTAAGTTTCACTATATGTATTTACGAACTTATGTAAAGAGATTTTTCTCGTTATTATGAGAGTAGATTTCTCCTAGACTCCTAATATTATGAGAATTGATTTTTGTGCCACATATAACGCTTGATTGAGTGGATCAAAGTTTGAGTCCTAACCTTGCGTATTTACCAGCAGTGTAGGGAGTTTTGGCTTGTTATTTTAAAAATAATTTTTTTTGGACATTATGGAAATAGATGTCCGTGCTGCACATAGTATTTTAATTTAAGCAGTTCTTGGCGATGCATTCAACAATGAGTATTAATAGTTTCAAATTATATTGTCATTATAACGAAAAAATAACTATATTTAATAATAATAATAATAATAATAATAAAGATTTCTCTAAAGTTATGCATCTAAACGAAACACGGTGAAAATCAACCAGTCTTAAGTCCTTGACACCCCATAAATTGCTTAAATTAAATAATAATAGGTGAATTTTATTATTCATTTATTGCATAGTATTAACTCACAATCTCTAGAATGTTAATATGAAAGGTTTTCACTGGACCGATCTTATCTTATCGGTTAATTGATTCAATTGATTACATATTTAGAAATCTTCAAAATTAAGGGGAACCTGATTATTACTTTTTTCGTTAATTAATCTGCTCTGATCAGTTCAAGACCTATTGCTAGTTCAACTAAGGTAATATATGATGTATGCCTATACCTATGCACTGAGGACTTGAAGTTAAAAAAAGAAAAAAAAGAAATCATAATTTGAACAAATCTAATTCAAGCTTAACTCAAGAGCAGTCATATTTGTTTACACGCCAGTGTATTGAAAGTTTCTAAAGATCGGTAATATCAAAGAAGTAAGTATGTAACAGTACTAACAGGTTGATTAGTTCAAGTCTTTTAAGTGGGAGATGTAGAAGAGATGATATTAGCCTATGACAATAATTTATTTATTTTTTTACTAAAACAAGAACTTATCAAAGACAGTATATTATTTTGTTAGAAATTAACTAATCATTTGAACAAATCGTCTCTTGGAAGTAGAGCAGATCAGATACTATGATTCTATGAAAGCGAGATTCACAACTACTCGTGAGGTTTGACCTCTTTTACTAAACAATCGTTTAATTTTGAATTTAGAGTTGTCTGATTTGGTGTACACCTCCGAATTGAAATTTTCTAAGAATTAGTATAATTTAAGAATTAACTATCTTACAAGTTATCAAAGCCCTTTAAATGAGAAATATGATGCTAATTTATGACTACGGTGTAATGTATATAATCTATTATAACTAGAATTTATCAAAGACAAGGTATAGCATTGTTAGAAACTATCATAATAAATCTTGTCCATCACCCTTTAGTAGAAGTGATTGAATATTTCTCTTGATCCTAAAAAGTCAAGATTCAAATCTCACTATTGTCCTAAAACACAATTTATGTGGATAATTTTTAATTTATGAATTTAATCTCCTTCCCCAACCTTTATTTACATACATATATATATATATATATCTATATAACCGATCCTCTGTTGGAAGTCCAGCTGATCAAGTATTATAAAATTCAATTTTAAAATATAGGTCAAGATTAATATGTCATTAAAATTTATGGGAGGGACTCTTGATCCTACACATGCATTCAAGAAATTTCTGTCGCACTAAAGCTAAAATTCGTATGTTAGTGTCCACAACCACAATCACAGCCACAACCAAATATAGTTATAAATTTGAGTTAGATACCTAGATTAATTAAATTTAAGTGTTTATTTTTTTGGAGCTTATGATTTCAATCTCTGAGAATCATGTTATATTTATACACAAATTCAAGATTTTAAAAGAATAGATTCTATTTTTTTTTTCTAATTCAATGTTTTAGGGCGTACCCTAATATTTTTCTCACGTTTATTTTCAGGCAGTGTAGTCAAATAATGTTTTCTTGGAGCCACCGGTCCTGGCAATTGTGTTGGCAAGACATTTAAGAAAAGAAACGGGCCATACATGTCCCCACCTGTCACTTTCTTTCCCACCTTAGAAAAGTTGTTTTTGGCTGCTAAATGTAACATGAGGTCCATGATATGAATGCATGCATTTTGGATTGCTCAAAGATAAATTTTAACTGTGTGATTTACAACTAATAAAGCTAGTATAATTGTGTTTTAGTTTAATTCTCAAGTTGCTTGGGAAAAGCAGAAATTGATGACGAAAATAATAACATAATGTTGCAAGTAGTAGTGAAAAGAAGAGTCATCAACAAAACGGATGATGACTAGCGACTTAAATAAACGAAATTAAGTTAGTGGAAAATTAATTATTTAATTAATAACAACACAATCGTTTTTTTTTTTTTGAAAGGATGAAAAAAAAAACACACAATCTTAAAGATGATAGACTAGAGCAACATAAACAGTGGAACATGGATTAATTAATTATTATTTAAACAAGGTTTAGTCACCTCTAAGGAACAATGATGATGATGATATTCAAACTAAACTCCAAAAAAGAAAAGAAAAAAAACACAAAAACCAAAAGAAAACAAAAAAAAAAAAAAAGTTCTTAGGAAGCATCATGCATGTCTTGTCTTGCTTCGTTTAACATAATTTCTACCCTTTTTTTTCACGTATGGGAGTCTTCTAATCACTTTCCTAGTTAAGTTAGCATCAACCAATGACCAACTCTCTTTTAGATTTTAGTTTTTACTTTTTTTTTTTTAAATAAAAAAAAAAACTGAATTATAATACGTATATATTAATAATAAATTAATGTTATTTTATCGTATTTCCAGGTGATTCAAAGGTTGTCTTTAGATTTTTTATTTAATAAATGGGTTTAAACTCTTGTTTGATTCTTGTATAATTATAAAAGATTTACACATTAAAATGAGAAGTGTACATAATTAAAAGTAGTGGAAATTTCATTTTAGTCTTTAAGATTTTGAAATATATCAAAATTTTAAATATTTTTTTAAAACAACTTTTTTCATCTCTAACTTTTCCAAAACTCTTCAAAATTGTCTAATCCATCAATTAACTGATGGTTAATAGTGATAAAATGCATAAAAACACATTTTGTCATTGATGGTTGTTAGTGGCACTAAAATTACCGGATTACCAATAATAAAATAATGAATTTATAAGTGAAATTGTTTAAAATGCCTATAATTTTGAGTTATTAAATTACTATTTAATCTAACCCACTTTATTTATTTATAGTTGATTTTTTAGTGACATGAGTCTGAATATCTCTTACACAAAAAGATTATTTTACGCTTCCCGTCTAAGTTATCTTTTATTACTGACCGTTAGTTGATTGACGATTTGGACTATTTTGAATAATTTTGAAACAGTTATTGAAAATTTTTGATATTTTCTAAAACCTCAATAACTAATATGAAACCTCAAAGATTAATATGAAATTTTCTCTTAAAAGTATTCTCTTATATTTTTCAGCAATACAGATATAAGATTTTTTGTCAGTTTGAAATTTATAAACTATGTTAAAGCATAGTTCCACTAATTTTTGATTAATTTATAAGACTCCTATTCAAAATTTGAACTTAATAACGATCCGTTGATTTTTTAACACAAGAAAATAATCAAATAATTCGATTTAGCCGATTGAATTCTACTGTTTGGTCTTTTTGGACCTGATAATAATAGTTTAATGGTACACTTTTCCTTTTCATTGTTGTATTCAGCAGACTTCATACAATGTACAGAAAATTCTTTTATATCAAAATTTATAATGTTAATTAAGTATAATGGGAAATTGAACTAGCCATGTGAACCAAAGTTGATTCGACGGAATATACTTTGGAAAGAATAATTAATTATTGATAGAGAATTCATACGTGCAACTTTAAAACGTGAGACTAAATTTTATATTAAAATGAGTTTGACCACCTTACCGAATGAATAATCTTACATATTAATAACAAGTAATAACTCTTGAATTTGTTATAAGAGTGATTATTGAATAATATACAAGTATTTTAATTAATGGATAAGCCACCCAACCACAACCACTAAAGCAAGAGAAGAGAGAGAAGACAAAACACAACAATCTAAATAAAAAGCCTTTGAGATTGTATAGTTTTCTCCGAATTTATAAACCACTTTGAAAAAATATAAAATCAAATTGATATAAATATTTAATAGTCGTGACTTATAAATAAACGTAAAATTATAAATTAAAAGGGTTAATTTATGCAAATTTAAATTAGTAATCTAGATGTTCACCTATCAATTTGCTTTTTGTTTTAATTTAAACATAATGCATTTTAAATTAATATATTCCTACTACAATAACACAGATGAATATACTGCATATAGTTTAGGATCATAATTTTTCCCTCTTTACATGGATTAAAATATAAATTGTTAACAATAAAACTATCTATTTTCATTGGTTGAGATGTGACTGCAGAGAAATAATTTTTTTGTTGCATTATTTACCTATGTTATTTTCAATATTTACCATTAAAAATACTCCAATTTGATGACTATAAATTTGTGTCAGATTTTATATAATCTAATATCGTTTTTTTTTTTAACACACTAGTATTGTCTTATTAAAAATGTAGTTTTATATGCAAATCAATTGAGATTTGTTTTATATTTTTTATATTATTATTATTAGAAAAAAAAGGTATATAAACATGTGGTATTTGATACAAAAAAGGAGGGCGTAAATAATTGACCACAACAACGGCGATGAGCCGCAAATTGCCATAGTCTTTTTCTTAATTTGTCTGTATTCAAATATTTGGAAAGAATTCAGTGCATTGACTTTATGTCAACACTCACAGCTCACAACCAATCAATGTCTGGGAATCCCAAGCAAATTCAATCACTACCTGCAAATTCTTATTAACAACAGTGCAGATTTGGGATTGCCTCAAGAAATAAAAAGCACATGAACAAAAATTATCAAACCAGTCTACAAATGTAGGCCAATGGTCGCTTTCTTTGCAATACAATTTCTCTTTTAAATATAAATTTCATTCGGTGAACGAAAATAAAACTCTTAATGCACGTCACTTCTCCAATATATAAATAATTATATACATTTTAGTCCACTTTAATAATAAAAATTTAAGTTTTATTATACGTAATTTATAAATATATATAAATATTTTTATTTTATTATGAAGTATTTATTTTTTAATTATGAGGATAAATATCTAAATTGCGACTATATTAAAAATATTAATCTGTGTAATTTTTGACAAATTTATGATGCATTCAGTCTTTACTATTTTTGAAAGAAAAAAAAAAAAAGAGACAAAACTGATCCCCTCCTTTAATATTTACAAATAATTTCATTTACAAATAATTCATACATGATGTAAACCAAACAATTTGATGTTTATGTCAAAATTATGGATGGACAGTTAAGATCACTTGATCAAGTGGACGGATTGATTATTTTTTTGACAGCTGATTTGTTTTGAATTTATATCGAAAAGCAAATAATAATAATAATAATAATAACAATAATAATAATAATGATGGTTGAATGTCAAAGCAGATCAATGATTTTGTGATAAGGTATGAATGCGAAAGGATTTGTCAAATAAGATGTCTTAAATTCAACTCAAACAAGAAGTAAAAATATTTCAATGTGATCGATATTTAATTATTAATTAATAGATAATTATATTTTATATACTATCAAATATATTATATTGAGACAAAATGAAATTGGACTGGTGTTTTACTTTTAACCTTTACGCCCTACCAATTATGAGTTCAGTCAACACACCCTTCCTCAACTCTCGACTCTCGAAATTAATATAATAATTGAAAAAAAAAAAAAAAAAACAAATCATATTGGGATGACAGTTGGTATCTTTGGTTCAGAACTGTTAGATATCATAATCTATATTTCAACTTGCAGTGTTGAAAGCTAGGAGGGGTCTACAAGAGTCCCCTTACTCCAGAATATTGAAAAAATTGTGGTACAATTATATATGCATTTCCCCTACATTGTTTATGTTTTTTGGGTGTGTTTTTTGGGCCACTTGATTCTCAAATATTTAATTTTAATACTACTGCCCTCTAACTAAAAAATTTTGACTTTGCCTCGGTGAACTTAAATTTTCAATTATGATGATTGTAATAGGGTCGAACTATGATTGAAAATGGACTTCGTCAGATCTATGAAATCTAGCAACATGTGTCTTACACAAATCAAATAAGAGAGAACGTGGATGATCTTGACATCAGTAAGATGTCAGCCAAAGACTTTCTGACGCTCAAGTTAGTACATTAAACGTAAAAGGTAATGAAAAAGTAAATACAGTGTCGTTTTAGCTGTGTTAGGATGGAAAATAAGGATGGTAGGACCTGTTAGGCAACGTAGACAGTGTAGACTGCAAGGTAGCATAGACTGAATGGCTAAACTGTGAAACAGTGTAAGCTAAAGGTGATGGCAACGAAATGGATCAAGGTTGTTGACTAGAACAACATTGATGATGATACAAGATAGTAGTGGTCCAACATTGGGCTAATATCACTAAATGACTATGTCATGTTAGTGGATCTGGTTGAGCTTGTCGAAAGAAGGAACATGCTGGATGAGAATGTAGATGACATCGTGAGGATTCCATCATTAAGGGTGACTATAGTTAGATCTCAATTGTGTCTAATGACAATCTAGTAGCGTGACAATGTGTACGTGAGATTGAATGCCTGATTTAAGGGTGTGAGGACCCTTTTATAGGTGTATTGTCCTACTAAGTTAGAAGAAGTCTAGTTTTAGTAGACTTAGGAGTCAAAGTTCTAGTAGAATAGGGATAATCGTAGTCATCCCTAAGTTATCAGAGATGATGAAGGTTAATCTTAATCGGATTGTGCCTTATTTCGTAGATGGTTGAGTCCTGATGTAATTAGACTCAAGGTGAAAGAGTTAGAGTCAGATTATGAACCTTAGGTATGTGTCATATCCCCCAACCTGTTGGGTTGGTTCATGAATATTTTGGATCACGGGCTTAACCTTTCGGCTCGGTTGATTGATCCGATAGGTCGATCTACCAAAGGTATAAAATTGGGCTAAGTTGTTGGACTCATTAACCAACTTAGATTGTAAGCCCATGTCGACCGACACGTTGGGTCGTAAGCTTATGTCGATCGACACATAGGAACAATTCATAATTATACAGAATTTGGTCAATCAAACCCATGAATTGTTCTATTGAGAGTGTAGACTGAGTCATATGAGAAAATGTAAATCTATGTCAACCAACAAGTTAGGCTGTAAACCTATGTTGATCAACATATGGGGCCAACACCCAATTGGCTCGTGAGCTTATAATTATTGAGTCTGGATCTATGGCCACTACAATGATATGTAATTTGATGAATATATATATATATATATGAGATAACCTATCTTACTTAACATATATATATTTTTGAAATACTTAACATATATTATGTAAAGTAAATTATCATATGAAAAATTGAAATACAAATTCGAAAAAAATGTCAAGAGGTGTAACACTTTACTTTGTTATAAACTTATAATCAATACCGGAAATAGAGTGAAGACCTAAATTTCTATGACAAAAACTTGGTGAGACCGACACAAATTTACCCTTGCAATCAGTTAATATAATACTATATGGTGTATTATTATATATCATCGAGTGAACAACTACGTTTATAGCACATGAAGTGCTCAAAATGAACAGACAAATCTTCGTGTGATCCGCCCAACTTTTTCTCCTCTTCAATTAAAATACGTAGTGGTTAAACCGATAATGGTAATCCTTGCGGCAGTCGACAAGGCCATCGACCAATGGACGATTGGGCTTGAATTATCACGTTGAAGATTTGGTTAAAATAAGCAGCCGATTAAACTTTGATAATTTCAACTTGGTTTCCCCGCTGGCAAAAACGACGATGTCTTTTCTCCTTAAATAATCATATTAAGACGAAAGTAGTTCAGTTTTAATATTTAAATAAATAATGTCCAAATGCGTTTGATTTGAAGTTATCCACAAAATGTAAGTTAATTAGCTTGCTTGTTACTGGCAAGTAACTCAAAGAGAATCATTCTCCAATGGAAGTAGTCAAAGTCAACAGCACGTGCATCTTTGGCTTATAAGAGTTTCGTTCAGCTAATTTGTATTATCTTTCTTTTTAAGTCTCTATCATATGTTGTTGAAGAAAAAAAAAATCATTGCATAAATTGTACATTTGTGATTGTTTAATTTCGATTTTTGCCCTTATAACATATACAAGAGATATTTATCTATTCTTATATTTTTGAGAATTAAATGAAATTTAAACCTCTCACATCGATAAAATAGAAAGATGCATAAACGTACGATATGATTGATATCTCAAACTTAGATTAAACAATTTAATTCACGCAACTACATCATTTTTCAACTTTATTATTATTATTATTGTTTAAAGATATGATTAATCCATCAACTTAGCTGAAACTATTAGTTGGGGATAATAGAGCAAAGTGAACTTTACACACCAAATGCTGAAACAATAATATGACAAATTAAATTTCAATTGGTTCAATATTGAGATCAGCTGTCAAGGTTTATCAAATTAAAATTTTCAATTCCCCAAATATTCACTTTTTAATTTGAGAGCTAAGATAATAACAAAACTATTATTTATTTATTTATAATCAATTAATCTTTTTAATTTATTAAAACCATAAATTTAATTCAAAAATTTTAAGTTCAGATCGAGTATAAAGTTTATACAAATTAAAAAAAGATCGAAACTATATTCAATAACCAAATTAAAAAATAAATCAAACCCATGCCATAAAAATCATGAAATTAGCAAGGTGAGTCACAGGTCACCATTGCATGTCCGCCACCCAATAAGCCAAGTGGCATCCAAATATTGAAGTCGCTTTTTTTTGACTTGCGGGAGCCCACTCCGATGATCAATGAGCTATCACAGAATTGTAGAATTCAATAGTATAGATATATAACTAATATTATATGCAAACAGTCTAAGCAAATGATATAGTAATCATAAATATTTTTCCCTTCAAAAAAAAAAAAATCATAAATAGTTTTGTCTCATGCTGTGTAGGGCGATTGGCTGCACCTTCCTCTTTCTTTGACTATTGAACCAATCCCCTTTTAATTTCTCAAACCAAGTCAACAAAGGCCAGCTGCTTCCTCTTTATCCTAATTTCCACAAGTGTAATTGATCATTGGTGCGCCGAATAATAGTATATCTTCATTAATAAAAAGATATAGTTTTAAAATTATCTAAAATATTTAAGAAGGATCACACAAGATATTGCATATAATTGATCATTTACTATCTTCGTTAATATTTTGTATTTTTTTTTTTTTTTATAATCGTTAACTATGAGATTTTTTTAGGTAAAAGGATTTTTTTTTTTTTTTAAATTAGGTAAAAGGATTTAAAAGCAAAAAGTTTATAGTAAAAAGAATTAGCAATATGTTAAAAGACACTATAAAATCTATATTATCTCCCCGATCTTATTTAATAAAATATTAAAATCGTTGTTTTGTATACCGAGTCCAACTGATCTATTGTTTTGGACAAGTTTTATGCAATATGATTGATAAATTAATTAGCAGGCTAATTATGATGCTCAAATCACGGGTGTTTAGACTACAAAATAAGTTGCCTTTGAAGTACTTCACTGGAGTTAAAATTTCTTGTGTTGACAAACTTGACCTATTAACCCAGTCGAAATACAACTTGAAAAAAAAAGTCCGAATACAACTCATAGTATTACTATTCTTGTTATGTTCATATACTAATTAATTGATTAATACGAAGAAAAATTCGTGGTGGTCCTTTTGCAAATAAGATAAGTAAAGATCCATATTAATTAAATGCAAAAAAGTTATCACCTAGGCCAAATATATATATATATATAAATTTTTGGCGGCTCCTTCATGAATCTGTCATATGCTTACTTCATTCTCAATTTCTCATTAATCTATAATGAATTAAATTAATTTAACAAAATGACGCTATCTTTTACTAGTCAATACATGACAATGAGTGCAATCTGAAGAGTATTGACTGAAAAGATTATATAAAAAAATTATGCTTAAATATATTAGAGAAATAATTGTAGCAGAGATGCTCTTTCCTGGAAATTACGTTCGCTTTTGAATATTGCGAGATGCTTGCTTGTTTTACTTTTCAAAAAGCAGAATTTGTGGAATATCTTCGAGGATAAATAGCCATCCCAAGGCTTTCAAAATCGTACAGTTGTTTTTGGGATCTCTCTCACTTGAACCCAAAAAAGAAAAGATACAAACATAGAGTAACTAAGAGAGCTCGGTTTGTCAAGATCAATTCAAGTGATTAATTGTAATTGCACTTAAAGAAATTATAATTAAAGATGGTGAGAGCTCCTTGTTGTGAGAAGATGGGATTGAAGAAGGGGCCATGGACTCCTGAAGAAGATCGAATATTAATCTCCTACATCCAGAAACACGGCCATGCAAACTGGCGCGCCTTGCCAAAACAAGCAGGTAATTTATTTACATGATATGTTTTTGTCTTTATAAGACACATCAATAGGTTAAACAATGACCAAAACATGAGCCAATGTCACAATCCCCATCTGATTTTATCTGGAAAGAAGATTATAAGAGAAGATAGAAGAGAAAGAAAACATATTGGAAACGTTTTCTGGTTTGCTGTGACTTATAATTTTCTGGTTTGTATATGTATGTAGGTCTGTTGAGATGTGGGAAGAGTTGCAGACTTCGCTGGATAAACTACTTGAGGCCAGATATTAAGAGAGGAAATTTCACCAGAGAAGAAGAGGAAACCATCATCAAATTGCATGAAATGTTGGGGAACAGGTATGCAACAGTAACTGACATATACACATCCTAGTTTTAAAGATTTTTGCTACTTTTTTCTGGTTCTTATACGTGTCATTTCCAGGTGGTCTGCAATCGCGGCAAAATTACCAGGGAGGACAGACAATGAGATTAAAAATGTGTGGCATACCCACTTGAAGAAGAGACTCAGACAAAACCAAGCCAATTCAGACACCAAAAAAGTCCCAAAGACAATAATAACCGAGTGTGAGTCCAGCATCACAAGCCCATCACACCCGACAAGTCTTGCAAGTGGCCTTCCAATGTCGCCACAGCCGTCTTCTAGTGATCTCTCCTCCTCAGTCACAACCACAGCTGGGGAAACAAAACACGTGGAAATTAAAGAAGAACACGCCGATGAACCGTTTGCAAGTTTCCCTGAAATCGATGAAAGTTTCTGGTCAGATGCATTTTCAGATGAGAATTCAAGCCTGCCATTAGATCTTGGAGGGATCATTAATGGTGATGAGTTTCAAATTCAATCTCCATTCTCTTCAGTGGAGTTCACAGGCTATGATCATAATATTCCAACAGCTGATGATGCCATGGACTTCTGGTACAACATTTTGCTTGCAACTGGGGGGGAATCAATGGAACCATTTTTCCGCTGACTAATTGGTTTTTTTAAGTCTAGTTTTTTGACCATGTAGAGAGAAGAAATTTAAAGTACAGACAAATTTACGTGGAGGCAATGATACATATCATAACCCAATATTACTGAACATAGAATCATTGTTTGACCAAGGACTAGCTTCAAAAAAACCGAAAAAAAAAAAGCGAGTCGTGGTTAAAAGGTACCAGGAATTTGTGTCCATTGGTGACTTGGTTGTGATTTATGGGGACAAAATGAAGAATCATCAAGTGATATGCTACATGCATCATCATCAGAGACTAAAAGCTTGACTTGGGTTCGGACTTTCTAAAAAGCCTCAGCATACATACATGTAATTTATTCCAGCTAGATAGGTTCTTCGGATTTGATTTCTAACCCCTTTTTTGGGACATTGTATCAAATTAACGAACAGTGATGGATAGGGTATGTATTAATAATGTACCACGTATCTTTCGATTCATGCAAAATTTGTTTTCTTCCTATGACGATTGATGAGTGAAACATTGTTTATATGTATTCTTCTTTTATGTGATTTAGTTACTCAACTCGTTTGTTTGTGCAATTTCTTGTATTTTATTTGTCATTGATCTTCCATCTTTGCTTAGTAATATATTTGTAAATCACATTCAAAATTCATGGGTATAATAAGAATTATATAAAATTTAATTGAATAAATATATATTTAAGAATCAAATCAAAAGAGGATCAGATCACTACATTATTCTCTTTCTATATCTTCTATATAATGTCAATATCACAGCTCGAAAGGTGGTGCTATATCATGCTAGCAAACATTAACATGAGGTAATTAGTCGTAGCTATTCCTCCGGTATACGCTAATGCGAAAATTCTCAAATATCATCTTAAAATTCATTTTTTATATTTTATAAGTATACCCTTCAGGGATTGTTGGATAAAGGGCTAAAAGACCAACATACTAATTTTCCAAACTATTATTAGATCTTATTCACTTATTAAAATTTAACATCTGAATATATAACAAATTGTAGATCATCCGCATGCACCAATGAAAGATTTAAGTTTAAAAATCTAAACTTATAACTTTTATAAAGAGGAACGAGAACATAACATACAACAATTGGATTTTATTAAAAAAAAAAAAAGATTAATTCAATTTTCTGAGTCAGTTGTGATTTTAATATCTATTTTCTTCTGTCTAAATTATACAATTCATCATTGCACGGATGAAATCCAACAAATTTGCTGCTCTGTTTAATGTTCCACTTTTTGTTCACGCATTACGTTTACTCCTTTTTTACTTGTACAATTTTTACCCCAGCTTTTGTTTAACATCAGTTACATGACTTGCTTGACATTGAACTTCAAAGTCATTAATGAGCAAAGCAAGCAGACAAACTCAAAATTGTTTTATTGTCAAAAAAAAAAAAAAAACCTCAAAATTGTTTTCTTGACTAATGCACTCTAATATTTTTACATGTGGTCCTGGTGTGGACTATATCACTTGGGACCGTACTTGCAGAATCTCTATTGCACACATCATTATCCGAATTCGGAGCAGCTAAATATCACTCACCTTGAAATTTATATTCTCATTTAAAGCTTCCCATAAACTTCTTATAATTAATATCCTGTATGTTATACGTGGCTTCATAAATAGTGTGTTAGAATTTAATTTATTCTCATTCATCACTTTGATTACAACCCCATCAAATTTTTTTTGTAAACTAAATGAGGTAAAGCTTAATAATTAGGTGACCGTTCATTCACCATATATAAATCCGTGGTCCCTATAATTATTTCATTAACTAATGAAAGGTGTTCCTAAATTTGATTATATAGATCAAGACTTCTTACGTTAGAGATCCCGTCGTTTTCGTACACAAACCCAATTTTACATTGTCACAAAATTGATTTGTAACAATATAAAATCAAAATCCCTCATTATATGCAAAATCATGCGAGTGATACACATCCTAACAATTGTTACACCTTGGGCGCATTTGGCACCGGGAAATGGGATGAGATTAGAAAAAAAATTTTCTCATCCCATCATATCTTGCATTTAGGCCTAGAAGGAAAGAGATATTTCCCTTCCCGGGTCTACTTCCTGCCTTGGCAGGAAATGAAAACCCACCAAAAATCCCAAATCCTCTCTCTCTCTCTGTGCAAGTCTCCAACACACTTCATCATCAACACCCATCATCTTCAACACCCTTCATCACCAACAACCAACCTAATAGTCGCCATCCTTTTCTTCTTCAACTTTCCTCTCCACCGCACTCGTCCTCCACCATCACAAACCACCTTAAACAACCAACATCAACTGGGTTCGGTGAACCTAAATGATGTTCTATTGATGCTAATTTTCAATTTTCTCAATTTTTTTTAAAAATTTTTTGTGTTCGGTGTTGATGTGGAAATGGCGATGAATCTAGGAGATGCTAGTTTTTAGTTTTGATTTGTTGTTTCGATTGATGTTTGTTTTGTGTTGGGTGTTGATTTGAACCTAGATGATGCTAGTTTTGTTGAGTGATGGATGGATTGTTTGTGTTGATTTGTGGTTTGACTGGGTTGATGGAGGTTGAATTGTTTGTGTTGATTCATTGAAGAACCCTTGGATGGAAGATGAATCGGGTGGAGATCAACTCAGATTAGATCTCCACCGTTCATCCAAGATCTAATCTAATGGATCTCCATTTTTTTTCTTTTTTTTTTTCATATTTTTTAAAGATTTTTTTAAAAATTAAATTTAAGTTAGGTTATATAATAAAAGGGAGAATTACCCACAACCTATTTGGAACTTTAATATTCATAGGTGTATACAATTTTTTGGTTTATTTGTAGCGTCATTCCTTGGATAATAATTGACTGACTTTGACTGTTAGTGGATATGTTTGACTGTATAAAAATATTGAAAGATTAAATTACCCCTGAATAAATTCACTTTTTATATTTTTTTTTCAAAATAAATTTTAAAAACTTTAAATAAATTTAATGAGATCTCCACCGGATGGACAGTGGAGATTAATTTGAAAAAAAAAATTAAAAATCAAAACTAAGAAAAAAAAAAAAGAAAAATCTTAAAATAGAAGATGAAGACAAACGAAACAAAATTGAAAAAGAAAAAAAAAATCTAAGTTAAAGAAAAATTAAAGTTGAATCAAAACAAAGCAATTCTTTTTGTTTTGTTTTGTTTTTTTTTTTTAAAAAAAAGAGAGAATTGCTTTGTTTTGATTCGACTTTAATTTTTTCTTGAATTTTGATTTTTTTTAAAACAATTTTGTTCAATCAGATTTTTTTATTTTTTAGTTTTCTTTTTCAATTTTGTTTTGTTTGAAGATGAAGATGAGTCTTCATATTTTATTTTTTGATTTTTTTCTTTAATTTTTTTAGTTTTGGTTTTTAATTTTTTTTCTCAAATTAATCTCCACCATTCATTTGAAGATAGACGATAGAGATCTCATTAAATTTATTTTTAATTTATTTAAAGTTTTTAAAACTTATTTTAAAGGAAAAATAAAACGTGAATTTTTTTAAGGGTAATTTCATCTTTTAATATGTTTTACACTGTCAAACATATTTACTAACGGTCAAAGTCAGTCAATCATTAATCTAGGGAAGGACGCTGCAAATAAACTAAAAAGTTATATGTGTCTATGAATATTAAATCTTCAGGTAGGTTGGAGGCAATTCTCTCTATAATAAAATATTTAAATTAATTTTATTCTAATTTAATCATAATCTACACTAAATATAATATTATATAATTTTAATTCAATCCTAAGTTCTATCAACTATTGAACAGTAATTTTTTTATTCAATCTAATCCTATCAAATCTCAATCATTCTTAATTTTATTCCCATTTCTAATATCAATTCTGCGTGCTAAACGGGATCATAAATCTTAGTAGCAAAGAAGTGTGCAAAGAAACCAAGAGATATTATTATCAAGACATATGACGTTTATCATATGTCATCCTACGACACCAATATGTAGCAGTTGGTGGGATACGCAAGGTTTTGAGTGCAACGTACGATGGTGAAATGAACTCCTCTTATTTATGCCTGAAGAATCTATATGTATGTGACAACAATTTTCCAAGAATATGCTTGTTTGATTTGAAACTCGTAGAATTTTCTCGGTCTGCTTTGTGTATTTTCCCATTACCAATCCTTTCTTGACTTAAAAGGCTAAACTTAAAACAAACAAAAGCACAAGTCAAGTCATCAAGAGATATATAGTTTAAAACCGAGAAATTAAGGAGTAGTTTGGATTTTGAAAATTATCCCGATCATATTACTTTTCAGTTCATGAGCAAAATTTCTGGTGATTGCTGATGTTCTGCCACCTTTAGGATTTTTTTTGGGGTCAATATTCTTGGGCTTGTTTATGATATCCACTACTTCTATTCAAACAATTAATATCGGTCATTCTTTTTATTTCGTGGGCGCATTATTTCACTAAAGACTTATTGGTCATCATATGTATGTTTTCAAGATTATATTAATTTCATTTCATTAATGGAAATCGATTTTCTTTTGGTCCATGTGATTTCACCTTTCAAATTCAGGCATATTGATGCTGATCAATGACTCTTTTGCTGGTTAAAAACGGAAGAATATGACTCGTTTACTTGAGGTTTGTGGGTGGTAAGGAACCACGAATTTCCTACATCTGGTAGAACATATCACTAGCAAAAAATTCTATGATTACGTATGTTTACGTAACATATTAATGCATGCCATGACCCATTAATTCGTCAAGTAAAATCTTTTATGATTACCTAAAATCAAAAAAGAAAAAATATCTTATTGTCACTTTCGTAACCTCGCTACATAAAGTCAGGGAGGGGCCTGATTTTCTATTCGAGGAGTTCAAAGGTTTGTTAATGCATGATTTGAAACGTCAAAGAGAACAGAAACTGTTTGGTACTTGTGCTGATTGTTACATTTCTTTGTTGATGGAGGATGATTAGATAGAATCTGGATTATATACAATGAATGAGTTCAACTTTGAGTAACAAGATCGTAAACTGCGAAAAAGAAAAAAAGTTGAACAATCAAACATTTCACATTGGAATTAGATAATTTAATGAGAAACAAATACGAAGATAAAATTGAATCATAAATGATTTTTAACAATTTTTTTCCTAAATAAAGCGTCTTAATTATAAAAATTTACTTCTACTTACATCATCTTTTAATAAAAGTGATTATGCACTTCCCTATCTATTTCAGTGATGGGTCCAAGTTTCATCAAACCAAATTTATTAAGTGGTAGACCTTAGCTATATATATATATATATATCATAAGAACTAAGAAGTCTTTTTTTTTTTTTTTTTTTGAACTAACAACTATAATATAGTATATATATATATATATTTATATTTATATTGTAGCTGTTAGTTCAAAAAAAGAAAAAAAGAAAAAAAAAAAAAACTTCTTAGTTCTTAGGATGTGTATATATATATATCATAGATGCAAGTTTTTTATTATTTATTTTAACTAACAGCTATAGAACTGAGATATATATATATATATATCCTAAGAACTAAGATTTTTTTTTTTCTTTTTGAACTAACAGCAATAAAACTGCTTAGTTGTTAGGATGCATGATATATATATATATATATATATATATACACACACACATATATATAGAGTATTTTTATAATCAGGTATACCTAATTTTAAAAAAGGAAAAAACTTCATTTTAGTCCCTGAGATTTTCGCAAATATCAAATTTTTAAATATATTTTGGAAACAGCTTTTTTAATTCTAACTTTTCCAAAACTCTTCAAAATAATCCAAATCGTCAGTCAATTGACAGTCAAACCAAATAAAAAAATTAAAAAGACTTAATTACCCTCAACACTCAAAATGACCATTTTGCCCTTAATAAAATCAAAATATTACATATTTTTTTAACCAATAAAAAGTTGACACATGAACTATTATATTTTTAAATGATTATTATTTTTTTTAAAATTAAACAATAATTAAAAAAAATAAAAACTCTAAACATGAAAACTAGATCAGCATCCATCAAACTCATATCTCTCTCCTCCATCTCGCTTTTCCTTACTGTTTGCTTCCGACATTGCCTCCATCGCCGTCGACGAGCCCAACAACTGCCGTCGAGAACCCATAAACTGCAGCAACCTCCATCTCTCTCTTTCTCTCTCATTCCTTCAAAAAATTTTTTGTGATGTTGTGGATCTGATTCTGGGTTCGATGCAGAACCCAGAACCAGAGGGTTATGGGTTCGATCGAACCCAGAAACAGGTTTGTGGGTTTACATCGAACCCAGAAACTTGGGTTCTGGGTTCGCATTGAACCCAAAAACCAAGTTTCTAGGTTCGACGAACCCAAAACTAGAGCGGTTCTGGGTTCGATGAACCCAGAACCCAAAATCAAAGAATTTTTTTTTTGCTCTTAATGTTGCTGATAATTTCTTTGTTGAGAGAGATGATGCTGATGATGTTGTGATGTTGTTGATGATGTTGTGGAATTGTTGATGATGTTGAATACTATGGGAGATGATGTTGATGAACTTGGTTGGGTTGATTGGCTTGATATGTTGAAGATGGTGGAGATCCACCAGATTGATGAACTGGTTGGAACTAATTTGATGGTAAAGATGAAGATGTGTTGAAAATAGTGAAAATCCACCAGATTAGTTCTCCACCGTCCATCCATGATGGATGAACGGTGGAGATCCAATATCTTTTTTTTAAAAATTTTTTTTTATAAAATTAATTTGAAATGTATAATAAATTATTGAAATTATTTTTTTTTAATTTTTTTAATGTTTAAAATTGTAGTCATTCACATGTCACGATCTTAATCTTTCATATGAAAAGACCATCTTACCTTTCTCATTTAAGTTTTCTGTCACCGTTGACCGTTAGTTGACTAACGGTTTGACTTTTTTGAAGAGTTTTGGAAAAGTTATGGATAAAAAAAGTTGTTTCCAAAAGATGTTTAAAAATTTGATATTTTGGAAAATCTCAGGGATTACAATGAAGTTTTGCTTTTTAAAAAGTAAAAATTAATCAATCAAATTTATTTATTACATTATATCTCCTAAAATAAATTCTCTCTCCTTGTTAATTCAAATGCAATGGATGAATTTGATTGATTGATCCTTATATTTTAAATCAAGTATACCTAATTATAAAAACAATATATATATATCACATTCATCTATGATATATATATATATATATATATACATCCTAAGAACTAAGAAGTTTTTTTTTTTTTTTTTAACTAACAGCTATAATATATATATATATATATAGAGAGAGAGAGAGGAGAGAGAGAGAGAGAGAGAGAGAGAGAGAGAAGAAGAAGAAGAAGAAGAAAACAACTTCTCAGCCAAAAAAAGTTTCTAATATTATGTGGCCGTTCGCCCTTTATTTATAGTAAATAATGATATTGTTATTATGATAAAAACAAAATAATAATAATAATAATAATAATTTACAACTTACCCTTTCACAATAAATTTCAATCAAAGATTTTGTTTCATTTTTCATACTTTTCAATCAAATTGTATTCCATAATAAAAATTTAGTGTTTAAGATTAACAATTACAAATAAAAAAGTTAGGGCTTGAGAAAGCAAAAAGGGATTTTTTTTTCACAAATATGAGTATTTAATTAATAATTTGTGGATGTATTTACAAAGTACTTATCCTTATATAATTTTACTCAAGGATAATATCCGATTTTTGAAAAGATACCAATTTGGGGTGTACACAATTTTTGCACGGGTGTAAATATCGCCATTTTTCTAGGTATTCAGATTTTTATCATCAATCAATTTTCTGTTCTAATTTCAGTTTCCTTTTATGAAAATTTAATTACATATTTTCATTAATCCAATTCCCCTATCATAGTTCATACTAAATCCTTGTAGTTTCGTTTATAATAATTGATACATACATATCTATATATATATATATATATATATTTCTTTTTTCTTTTAAAATTTATTTTTTTGGGTTGGAACGAGTCCTGATCGAACTGCAAATTATACGTAGGCCCGTTTTGGTTCCATTTATAGATTCAGACTGTGTAAGACGGGCTATCTACAATAAATAGAGTGGACCATCCAGATTATATAAACCATAAGACCACATTGCCACTGTCCGCTTTATAGCCCTGGTGAGTGGTGTCACAGCCACTTACCAGCCAAATCTCTATTAACCATCAGGAAAGAACAACCAATTTCTTCTGCAGTTCACCCAGTTGCATATTACATGTACAACCTCTTAGCACATGATTATATATCACCATATCCTTTAAAGAGCTAGAGATTTAATTCACACCCAGTACATTATATTTAATGTTTTGTATTTTGCTATTCCAACTTTTCAAGTAATATAAATTCCATTTTTTTTTTTCCTTTCCTTTTGGAACAATTCTGACAGTTCTCTCAATCAGAATATTATTCCTTATTTACTTATTTTGGACATCATTATACAACTCATCTTGTTCTTTGCTTTTTTCAAGAAACATCCTCCTACCATCAAATTTTCCAAGATATATATCGCTTAGTGAATCAAAAGATAAACTAAACTTACAACCAAAGAACCCATAATAAACACGACTTCCCATCACCATCTGGTTTATCACAAAATCCACGATTAATTTATCTCCAATTCATTCATCTCAAATACCGTATTTGTTTCTGAAAAATAAGCTACACAATATACATACATACATACGTACATATATATATATACATATATATGGGGTCACATTGTGCGCACCAGATGTATGCACACTTTCAAAAATATGACCTGCTAGTAATCTACTAATTCATTGAATCGGTCATATTTTTATTTTATGACAACCTGTTAACTTGATGAACCGGTCAACACCGACCTGGACAAAAATATAATAATACCCTTCATTGAATGACTTACGTCTTCTATATAAGAACTTTTTTTCAAACACATTGAATTCGCGAACTATAGTTCATGGATTCAGGAACTAATAGTTCGCAAATTCGTGAATTATTGTTCACGAACTAATAATTTATAGATCCACGAACTATAGTTCGCAAATTCGTAAATTATTGTTCACGAACTAATAGCTTACGGATTCGTGAACTAATAGTAAACATATAGTTCATGGATTTAGGAACTAATAGTTCGCAAATTCGTGAATTATTGTTCACGAACTAATAATTTGTGGATCCACGAACTATAGTTCACAAATTCACAAATTATTGTTCACGAACTAATAGCTTACGGATTCGTGAACTAAAAGTAAACATATGAGCAGCATTTATGAAAACTATAATTCATGGATTTGCAAACAATAGTTCGCGGACTATAATTCATTAATTCGCGAACTAATAGCAAACATATGAGAAGTATGCATGAGAACTAATCATTTGTGGATTCACAAACTATTATTATTAGTTCGCGAACAACAAAGCCTATAAGAAATAACTTTATAATTTCAAAAATCCCGCTCTTGAGATAGAAGATGAGAGATGGTGATTTTCGTTTTTTGATTATAGGTGTACATAACAATTGGCACACATTACTTGTTGAGAACAATTCCTTCAACCAATTAAATGAATATGCATAACAACTGACACACACTAATTTACCTGTTCAACAGGTTTCTCAATTTATTAATTCAGTGATTAACCAATAAATCCCAACCTTTGGATTTAATTTCTTAAAAAATGAATGGTCAAGATTAAAAATTTTTAAAAGTTTATGCATATACCAGATGCACCTTAGAACATGCCTATATATATATATTGCTATTCTAAGGCATCATATTCTAGTGTGTTTACTAATCTCAAAAGTGAAAATACCTTAATTCCTGATTAATTATTAATACGTTTATTAAAAACTCTCTGAGAATTAAACACATGAACCAGGAAGCAAAGTGCATAACTAACATAGACGTATGAAGGGTACTCCCCAATATCATATAAATCACAGTGGTAATAAAAACTCCATTCAAGTGAATAGGTAATTCCTCAAAATCCCCCATATAGATGCAGATGTAATAATATCAGACACAAAAATACAAAGCTTCTCCATCATTAACAGTTCCTCCAGTTTTCAACAATGGCTTTATTTAGCTGTAGCTACTCCGACAGATACAAAAAGGAAGAGAGCACACTCTTACTAACACGCCACCGAAGGGAAGCCGGCATTTAGGAGAGGCATGAGTATGCCAAAGCCTTCTCCTCTGTGAGCTCCTCTGCAGTCAAGTCCAACTTCTTCCTTGAGAATTCATCAATGCTCAGTCCTGCAACAAGTTTCAGAGGATAAATTAAAAGATGATCACATGGAACCAACTAATAATCATCTTCAAACAAAACAACAAAGGGAACAGAAACAAAACAAATTTCCAACCATATATTCGTATCAGGATATTTGCTAGAAATAATGCAATGAACCGTAAAAGCATATTACTGGACCCATGCACTGTTGTTTAGACTGTTAGTGGGTTTGACAAGACAAATGCCAAATTAAAAAAATAAAAAAATAAAAAAAAACATAAAAATGAAAAAACGAAAAAAACAATGAAACAAATATACATGGGAACGGTCAGCCCCTGTAGCACAATAACGAAGATATGTGCCTACATAAAGATAATTTACATAGCCCTATAGAAGAAATCAGCAACTAATTCCTATCAACCAAAAGATTCCTTATTCAACCCTAGCTAAAAACCCAACAAAAAAGGAAACTTCATTACAGGAGTCACTAGACACAGGATCAGACTATCAGATTCTGTATGAAAAACAACCACAATTGATAAGGATGCTAAAATATTACACGAAGGAACTGGAAAATTTTAAAAACCCGTTCATGTATTTCTATGCGTTTATGACAAGAACTTAGTAATATGAAATTTCATTTGCAATGTGGTACCTTGAACAATTGTCCATTCTCCATTGCAGCAAGTTACAGGGAAAGAGTAAATGAGCCCAGCTGGTACGTTGTATGAACCATCAGAGTATACACCCATGGAGACCCAAGTGCCCTACAATTGCAGTAAAAAATAATTAATACCATGAAATAATTATATATATGTAATTGGACAAGACGAACATATACTTTACCAACCTCAGGTGTTCCAAGGACCCAATCACGGATATGGTCACAAGCAGAGCTAGCAGCAGATAACGCACTTGAGAGCTTTCGGGCTTTGATGATTGCAGCACCACGTTGTTGGACTGTAGTTATGAAGTCTCCATTCAACCTACAATTGAGGAATAAAATCATGAGAATGCGTCAATAAGCACACACCTTAATAAATTCACTAATTTTATTATTAAATGAAAAGTAAACTAATATATGATTTCAATACCATGCATCATCCTTAATAAGTTCACGGACAGGCTTCTCCCCTGATGGAGTATTAACAGTTGCGTGGCTGACATCAGGGTATTGAGTTGATGAATGATTTCCCCAAATAATCACATTCTTAACATCAGATACTTGAACATTCAGTTTCTCAGAGATTTGACCCAATGCCCTGTTATGATCGAGTCTGGTCAAGCAGGTAATGTTCTTCTCCGGGATTGATGGTGCAAATTCTTTCAGGATCAATGCATTGGTGTTTGCAGGGTTAGCTACAACAAGAACCTGAAATCAAGGCAGTGCAGTCCGAATAAGCTCAATTTTACAAGTTGTAGGAGATAGTTGACAATGAAAAAAACCATTATCCTATGGAAGTATAAAAAACCGTCGGTAAGACTTAGAATTAAGGTTTGCTCATTCAAATCATGTCTGGAAATCAATAAGTTTTCAATTTCCTCCAACATGTGTGAGTGTCAGTGTCAAACACATGCAATCAGAATATATATATTTGAATGAGCTACCCTATATGGGTGCATGTCAACACAGGTGTTATCCATAAATAAAATACAAAGATAGGGATATGTGATTCTGTACTATATTCATGACCAATAAATCAATAGGTTGCTACAATAGATCAATGAGTTGCTACTTAATATAAAATGAAAAAAGGAGATTCAAATGCCAAGCTATTCTCTCTAAATGAGCTTATCACCTTGCAGTTTGCAGCTGCATGCTTTTCCAAGGCAGAAGCCTGTTGCTTGTAGATTGAAACATTCCTCGACATGACATCCTTCCTCTCCATACCTTCTTTTCTAGGGAAACCGCCAACCATGACAGCAATGCTGACCCCAGTGCATGCCTCAACAACATCAGTTGTAGCAACAACACCTGAAATAAAATAAAATAAAATATATATATGCAGTTACACTCAGATCTCATAACAATACAAGAAATCCACACAAACAGCAAACACATAGATAATACAAACTCCCGAACAAAATTTCACCCGACAAATTTCACAACACAAAAGATACCTTTAAGAAGAGGAAACGCGGCATCGACCAACTCCATCTTCACACCATTCAATGCCTCAGCAGCAGGTGGGATATCAAGCATGTGGAGGATGACGGGCTGGTCAGCACCGAGCATCACTCCCCTAGCAATCATTGGGACAAGAGCATATCCGATTTGCCCTGCAAATCCAACAACATTTCACCTCCAAATATCACTATACGCATATACACAACCACACTTCAATCATATAAGTCCCAACATAAGCTAACAACCAGATCTCCACCGTTAACAACAAATTTATTCAATGAAAATCAACAACACAAACTACCTAACTACTACAACATATTTCATCATCAATCAATTAAATTAAATTTAAATCAGTTAAATCACTATAATCATATCAAACAGTCAGCGGATCCGATCACAACCACAACAACTTCACTCAAAACCACTATTTATCACAGTTGAAGATGAAGACAAAACAGATCTATACACTATTTCAACCAAATTAAAAACAAACAAAATGGTAGATCTATGTCGAAACACGTAAAAAGGATGAGTACAATACCGGCAGCTCCGGTGACAAGAACGCGAACCGGTTCCTTGGCCATTAATAGAGAGAGATCGATTTCAACGATTGCTACAGAAATGAGTAAAGCGAGGGGGTAGCAGTTGGAACTGTAGAGACGGAGATATTTATGGAGGGAGAAAATGATAATGCCACGGCGTTCTTGATACGAACAAGGTGAGGGTGAAACGGCAGCGTTTTTTCAGGGGGTTTGGGTGATATAAAGAGCAAGAACGGCGCCGTTTGATTAGATTTAAAGTGGAGGCGTGGATGCGTGCGTACTTGGGACGCTTGCGCAGTTGAGATGCGTGCATTGGCTCGGGTGAGACCGTGAGACTGACGCGAGTGAAGTGGACAAGTAACGACCACACATCATGGTTCATAGAGGGGCATTATGTTGTAACTAATCACAAGTAGTTTTTGAACTAGTGGTCGTGGATTGTGCTGACGTGGTTCACCAGCAGGTCAACAGAGTGAACTCTTGTCTCTTGCTGTTAGGCTGTTGCAATTACAATTGGCATCAATTTTGAAATGTGCGCAAAGATTTTTATTTTATTTTTTTAAGAATTAGAATTACGTGGTAATACGATAGATTGACTGCGGTTGTGGGTCTACTAAATCCCTACCATGCAATTTGGAAATTTACATTGATAGAAATTTCCTCATCAAATGAAGATAATTCTCTCTATATATATATATTAATAATACTGTACTTTTCAAAAATTTATTAAAAAATTTTATTCAAACTGATTTGTAGCTACCACATTAATTTTGAAATGAGGTATTGATCATATAACAAACTGATTACACATAAATTTGTTATATCATTAAGACAATAATTTGAATAATTTTTAAGTAATGTAGTATTACTCATATAATAAATATACATTTGAATTGAGACTTCTATCCCAAATATAAATGGAAAGTGTACATTCACTTTAGTTATAACTTAGAGGAATGCTAAATAGACTATCTCAATATACTATTTTATGACATTCACCATTTAATCTATGACACGCATACAAATTACACTATTATACATATATATTTTTTTGTTTTATCAAGATCCCTTACTCATCTTATTTCTATTCGGGATCATTTATTTTTATCACTTTTCATTTAATAAATCAGAATTACACCTATTAAATGATTTTTGTTAAGTGGTGCAATCACTTAAAACCATACAAAAATCACTAAAAAAAAACTACAATTTTAACTTTTAACTGAATATCAAATTACTTGATGATTTTTTAAATATATTATTTCAAATATATTATTTTCAAAATAATATATTTTCAAATTTATCATAATTTTACATTATACAGATCTCTTTTAATTGTAATTAATAAAATATTACAATGACTAAAATATATAATACTTTACAATTTTAACTTTTATTGAAATAGAATGATTTATTTATTTTTATTTAAAAATATAGATGTAATTTACTTTATTATAATAATTTTTATATATAATTTTCAAAAAAAAATATTTTAATATAATAATTAATCATATTTTAATTATGAATAAAAATATTATTAAAATACACATAAAGTGTTTTAGTATTTGTTAAATAATTTATTATAATTGTTTATATTATATTAAATAAAGTTATATAATAACTAATAGTAAAATAATATAAATGTTAAATTATTAGTTTTCAGATAATTTTAACTTTTAAAAACAAACAAAATTATTATAGATTCAAAGGTAGGAAAAAAAGAACAAACATATTATTAATATTTTAAGTTTCAATCACTATTTAGTATTCAGTATTCAGCATATTGTTCAGTTTTCAGATAAAAAAACAAACGACCATTTCATCTTTACAGGAAAATTTAATGGTCAAAATTTGTGAAGAACTTTTTGTTTGAAAGAAACAACTAGGTTAAAACTTTTTGAATGAGATCAATTGTAATAGGTATTTGTTTGTTGAAAAAAAATGTTGCACTTGCTTTATAAATTGGAATTAAAAACCAAAATTATCCAAAATTTTCATCCTCATTTTAGTCACTTGCTAGGAGTTCAAAATTGAATTATTGTAAGTTTAAATTATTATTATTTATTTATATATTTATTTTTTTAATATTAATTATGTGATTTGTTAAAAACTAAATAAGATAAAAAGGGTCGAGCTTGGGCACCCACCAAAAATTTGAGATGGGTCGATCCATCCCCGATCTAATTTCTTGCCATCCTTACTCCCATGTTTGGACCTTTTATTTTCTTTTTAAATTTGTTATTTAATTTTTTAAATTAAAATTAATAGATATGAAGGCATTTGCATCTTTTAATACAAATAATAAGGGTAGTACGGATATTGCAAATAATTTTGCAAATCTTGGCTCGGATTTTGGCTATATCATATGTCAAAATCCCCATAAAAGATTAATAGAAATAAGATGAGCAGGGAATCTTGATTTGTAAGGTTTATGTTAATCAAGTATGATTATAATATGTTCACAAATTGTGATTATAATAGAAGTTATATGTTAAAAAAAAAAACACACAAATTATAAATTAGCTACCCAATTTAAACTGATTCTCAAATGGAGTTAACTTTGTTGGTTTATTACAATTTAGCTACTTGCCATTAGTTTAGGTTAGTTAACCATTAGTCAAATTCTACATATATAGGGATATTTTTTGTCTTTTGATTGTATTTTTATTTATCTTTTTTAATTTTTCTTTTAAAATAAATTTTTAAAACTAAAAAAATAGAATTAATTTTTTTAAGTCAAATCTCCACAATCCATCATGTTGATGGATGGTGGTGATCAACTTTAAAAAGTCAAACAATTTTAAAAAATAGTTAAAAATAAAGAATAAAAAAATAAAGAAAAAAAAATTAACAACCAAACCATCAGATCTCCAACACCCTTCACCATAAACACCTTTCATCATCAACACCCTTCATCATCAACAACCAACCTGACAACCATCATCCTCTTCATCTTCAAGAGTCGTCGTCCTCTTCATTTTCAGCTTTCCTCTCCACCATACTCACCTGCCACCACCACAAATCGCTCTAAACAGACAACATCATTTGAGGTCAATTGAAAACGAGTCAAATACTTTAATGCAAACTTGATTCGAAACTCGATTTCGATCCCTTAAATCCACCCCCAAATGAATAGCGAACTCATCGATTTGGGTCGGATAAGGTATTTTTGCATCCCTAAGATTCCCATCATCTCGTCATGCATGAAACATGAGATATGATTATATCCACTCCAAACATTTATAATTCAATTCAATCCAATACTATTGAATATAATGCAATACAATCCAATACAACATACCAAACGAAGCCTACGTGGATATGTTTAACGACTGTACAAGGATTCTTGCAAAATAGCAAGACGTGTCAGTTACTATAAAATTTTTGTTTCACATTTTAAATTAATAATTTTTTTTTTTGTAATTCCAAAAAGAAATTCTAAGTTTTTTTTTTTTTTTTAAAAAAAAAACCATTAATAATATGTTTTAAAGATGACAAAATTTCAATATTTATTCGAAAATAATCCATATCTTTTTCAATCTTAGATCTAATTATAAATTACAATGATTTGTCTTAGAGTTCGTTACTTAACCATGTTGTCCATTTTTTTATTTCTTTTTTTGAGATACCCATTATGGTAGAAGCAACTCAAATTCGGATCATTATTAAACTAAATAAATATTTTTTGCTATCAAATCAAATTGGACAAGGATGTCATTTATTATTGAAAATATCAATTTTATTATAAATTAATGGATGTGTGGATGCCACTCTTTGATATTCCATAACTCTCCTTTTAATGTCTCTTATTTACTCCCTTTAATGTCATATGTAACTAATGTTTTACTTATGGTTTTTATGACTCTTTGATATTTCATAACCCTTATCAATAATGCTCTCCTTATTAAGGCCTTAATATTATTTGTAACTTGTGTCTTTTTCATTCGCTCTACTTATAATTCATAGCCCATAAATAGAGAGTGTATGATGTGTATTGTGATACAATTCAACAAGTAAATGAAAGAATAGAAAATTATTATCCACTAAACTTCTCTTGTGTTTTTCTCTCTTCTTTATTATTTTAGTTATTGTTCTAATGCTTTTAGGCCTTATTTCATAACAAATTTATCATTCTTGTAACACAAAATTACATAAACATCCTATTAGTTTAGTAGTTATAGCATAATATTCAACTTTTGATTTAAATGAGACAAATATCCCCTTGTGTTAATGACGACTCATGTAAATTTAACGAAGGAAGGGTAAAAAGGTCATTTTGGTTGTTAACCTATGTAACTGAATAAAAAATGGATACATCGTCAACTATAACCTAGTACAGTCCCATCCATGGCTTCATCTGTGCTAAAGAATTCAGCGCTTAATGTTTGTCAAACTTGTGCTAAAGAAATCCTACACCTACACACACTAATATAGAGATGTTTATAACCGGTTTCTTTCTTTAAAGTAAATAACGATTTAAAGTGTATTAAAAAAATCATGTGATAAAATTCCTTTGATTTTGATGGATTTTAAAGTAAAATTTTTGAATATAAATGTCTATAACAAATATTGTCTTATTTCTATATCCATATATTTCATTATATTTCATAAACAATTTTAACAAAATCTATATAAAATCTATGGAATCAATGAATAACACCAAAAGTTATCATTTGAAAAAAAAAAAATCTATCAAATTCCAACAAATTTTACATTGAATATATCTCCTTAATTTTGATGTATTATGATAGACCTGGTGAGATTATTCTTGTAACTGTTTTATCTTTATTTTTTGTCTTACCTTTATTTTATTTTTTTATCTTAATTATTCGAAATCCATCTTATAAATCTCAATTACCTTTTAACTTATGTCGTACATATATAGTATAGGATTGAAACAAAAGAACTTAACATAGTGTCCATTCACTTAAAGTTCAAATGTTTAGTGCACCTCCCTTTTGTATATGTGATGTGGATTCAAGTTCCACAATAAATATACACCAGCATATGTAGAGGTTTTTTTTTTTTTTTTTTAAGTATCTTTGTCTTTATATATATATATTTTTGAAGTATATTTCTTTTGATATTTTGCAATAGATTTTGAATACATATAAAATTTAATCTCAGAAATCCTATTAGACCTTTAATAATTGGTATCAGTAATATTTTCCCTTACATTGTAGTTATATTAAAAAATAAGTAAAGATGGTTTTTATGCTATTCAACCAAAATTTCTAGTATGGATATTGCAAATTTAATTAGAATTATGCTTGAGATTTTAGAATGGTCTAAAATAATAATATAATCTAAAGTGTTTGTGTGTGTGTGTATATATTCACTAATTTTTTTTTTTTGAAACACTACATATTATTAAACATCAATCCCAAATTCGGGAACCACAATAATACAACCCTAAATCCAACCAAATTTGGGGCTACCAGAAAAGCATAAATGCCAAAGTTTGTCCCATTCAAAAGATCAAGCAAGGAAAGCTAGTTTTTTTTTTTTTTTTTAAACGTTTAAGGAAAGCTAGTTGGAATACCAAACAATTCCCATACAAAGAAATGGCTAGACAATACTGAAACTAGCCAACCATAACAGCTAAACACAAATTAAGTAAAAAATAACAACATTAATGAAAATTGGGAGAGCCCAAAGTAAACTATATAGTACAATCTCCGGAACTCAGAAGACAACAATAAAAGATAACTAGGGAGACAGGATAAGACGCATCAGATAAAGATCCCCTACAACAACCAAATCTTCCTCTTGAACTTGAAATCTTTCTTGAAATATTAAGAGATCTGTGATTGCAGCACCTAATATCGGATGACGCTCCAATATCCATCACTGCCTTAAAGCACCAAAGAGACATGCATCCATTGATTTTCACCCACCACCTAAGAGACACACAAACAAATCGAACAAACGGGTTTTTTAGAGCTAGATCCAGCCTTAAAAACCCCAAAACCCAAAGGGACTCCTATGAAAAACCAAAGTAAAAAGAAAGTGGCAAGGATCGGAGATGGAAAGGAGCAAGAAAACACTAGAAAACTATTTGGATCTAACTGAGAAAGACTTCCACAAAAGCTTTCTCTCTCTAAGGGTGGGAGAGTTTTTTCTCTCTCCAGAAAGAGAGCTCCACTAAATTTAAACTCTCCTTATTGTTATTGGGTTGCTTTTCCTAATTAATAGAAGTATTGGACTTTCCCGCTATAAATACACAACTTGACAAGTCGGAGCCCATTTGTGTTTATTTTAATTTTAATACAATATCTTAAATAAACCGTTATTTCTAGACTCTTCTGGCGTCTTGTTTCTCCTTCCACTTCTGAGCTCTCTTTTTCGCTTCTTCCATCGACTCCATATCCTCACCTTTTGTCTGATATCGCTACCGTTTGACTTGTCGCTTCTCACATCTCCGACATGGCTACTGCTTCTGGTACGTTTCCTCCTCTTCCTCCGTTTATCATACTCTGTTTTTATGGTTCGTATATATAATGACAGTAATAGGAAATGCTTTATTTGTTTCGTTTTTAGTTCTCTGAAACTTCATTGGCGTTTGATTTCATGTGGGGTTCTTCAGTCTTGCTTGTTTGATTCATATAGTACTCTTAGCCACATTGTTTTATTTAACAACATGACTCTGAATATATAGTTAATTCTTTTCTTATGCTGTTTAATTTCTAATGGCTAATGTGTATCTTGTTTTATATTCTATTAACCAGAAAACAAAATAAGGTTTCTAAGGGCATTACGTTTGAGTGCTTGTTTGAGATATGAAGTTTGTTTTTTTTTTTTTTTTTTTTTTTTTTATGAGATAATATTGGTTTCCCTTTAATGTCTAAAGTTGTTGTGTTTGATAACGCTACATTTTGTTAAGAACTTACTTGTATTTAGTGTGGCTTGTGGTTTGTGAAATTGCCTTATAGTCTATTGTGGTATAATCTATTTTGTTATTAAATTGGAATTGAAGCCTATGGAAACCAGGGAGGGTGATACTTTCTTCACTGAAGCTATCTAAATATATTTTAAGTAGACAAAAAAGGTGCCGTAACTCAAATGATATATGTACTAAATACATGTAGTGGGTGGGGGATGCTCAAAAGTATTCATGCCAGATTAAGCTGGCTGACCTCATAATATGTTGTTGAGGTTAATACATGCCATGCCATTGAAAGGTTCTTGGATTCTTAGATTTTATCTCAGTGTTTTGGGATTTGGGAATTGCAGTGGCATTCAAATCAAGGGAGGATCACAGGAATCCAGCTGGAATTGGAGGAAGCACGTAAAGCTGGTCTTGCACCGGCTGAAGTTGATGAGGATGGAAAAGAAATTAATCCTCATATTCCTCAGTACATGTCATCTGCTCCTTCGTATCTTAACGCTGAGAAACCAGTAAGCAGCTGCCTTTCTTGCTGCTTGAACTTCTTTCTCTCTTTGTGCATGTACTGTCAAAGCCTTGTATACTGATTAAGGATTTTCATTTTTTGGTTTTATTCAGAGCTTAAAACATCAGAGGAAATGGAAATCGGATCCAAATTACTCAAAGTCCTGGTATGATAGAGGTGCAAAAATATGTCAAGCCGATAAGTACAGGAAGGGAGCATGTGAAAAGTAAGTGAACTTTGTATTACTTTATCTTATTCTACATCCTACATTTTCGTCCATCTTTTTCTCTTTCTGTGGCAGCTAAACTTTGATTTGCTTTTCTGTTATTTACAATATGTAATGGTCTCTGATGGTCTTTATAATGATGGCATTTTGTTGAGAAATTTAGAGCATGCCTATATGTGCATAATTGAGTTGTGGGATAGAAGATGTTCAATCCTTGCAATAAAACTCATGTCATGTTTTCTAATTTCGTTGCATAGCTCATAGATTTCAATGGTTTGAGGATCAATATGTTTTGAAACTTTAAGCTTCGTGAGAACAGCAGATAAAGCAATTGAAGGGAAGTGGAGAGTGTAGAAGTCACTATGTATAAACTTCTTTGAAAAGAGAACATAAATGATGGTTTATGTTGTACGGTTAGTTAGTATGCCAGGAAAGATATAAGGCAGGCCTTCTAGAAGTAATGCTTCCTACTTCAATTTTCTCTTAGCGTCGCTGGTTATTTAGCCAAACAAGGGAAATGCTTCGTCTTCTTTAGCTTTTCCTATTCTTTCCAATTCCCCCAATTCAGTGCAATACATTTCATTTGTTAAAATCTAGCTATTAGTCTACCCTTGCAGTGTCACATTTTAATCTTTGCTGGTAAGATTGGTAAAACTGTGTTCTGTGCCTGACCTCTTCTTTCCATTTGCTTGTTATAGCTGTGGGGCAATGGCTCATGATGCTAAGTCGTGCATAGAGAGGCCCCAAAAAATTGGCGCAAAATGGACAAATAAGTACATTGCACCTGATGAAAAGATTGAGAATTTGGAACTGGACTATGATGGGAAACGAGACCGATGGAATGGTTTTGATGCAGCAACATGTGCCCATGTCATTGAGAGGTAGGAGGCAAGGGATGAGGCTCGAAGAAAATATTTGAAAGAACAGCAGCTGAAAAAATTGGAGGAGAAAAATAGTAAGCAGAACAGAGAGGGAGAGGTCAGTGATGAAGAGGATGATGAAGATCCTCTGAAGGTTGATGAAGCTAAGGTTGATGAGAGCAAACAGATGGATTTTACAAAGGTTGAGAAGCGTGTTCGTACCACAGGTTGTGGAAGTACGGGAACAGTCAGGCATGACTCTTAAAATATTCCCCTTGTTTGTTTTTCTCTTTACTGTTGGGAATTTTCATACTGGCTTATGCAATATGTATGATGCATCTCATAATTTTATATTATATTGTTTGCAGAATTTGCGTATTCGAGAAGACACCGCTAAGTTCCTTTTGAATCTAGATGTCAACTCGGCTTATTATGATCCTAAAACACGGTCTATGCATGAGGATCCACTTCCTGATGCTGACCCGAATGAGAAATTTTATGGGGTCAGTGCCTTTAGTCGAAATTGTATTAAATGCCTACTGTATTCCTTTGTGGTAATTATATGACATGATTTTGATTGGTTCACATGTTATATCTCCAGGGAGATAATCAGTATAGAATGAGTGGGCAAGCATTGGAGTTCAAGCAACTTAACATTCATGCTTGGGAAGCCTTTGAGAAAGGCCAGGACATTCACATGCAAGCTGCACCATCCCAAGCCGAATTGTTGTACAAGAATTACAAGATCATCAAGGAGAAGTTGAAATCACGTCTTAAAGACACCATCATGGAGAAGTATGGCAATGCTGCAACTGAAGAAGAAATTCCAAGGGAGCTTCTTCTTGGACAAAGTGAGAGGCAGGTTGAATACGATCATGCTGGCAGAATCATAAAAGGCCTGGTATTGTTTAAAGCTAAACTATTGCTCTCTCAAGTATTTTTGGTTTTTGCTGAAGCATAGATTCTGTCTCTGAAAATTCTAAATAACTTAACTTTTTCTATTTTCTGAACTTGGGTAATGGGGCTGGATTCCTGAATCAATTTTAGCCATTGAACTCCATCAAGAGAGAATACCTTTTTTTTTTTTGTGTGTATTCTAGTTTTTTAATTTTGCATAACATTACTCTTACAAATGGTTATTTTTGCTCTTCCTAGTCTGGCACAATCATCTGTAACTTCGTATAACTTGTTTGTAAGGACATGTCTAATTGTACTGAAGTCTTTTAGAGAGAAGTTACAGGATGTGGGAAGTGAATTTTAACAGACATAATCTAAGAAATTGCAACAAAGTCTAGAAATTAGTCTTTTGTTTGTTGTAGTTTCTTAGGTGGAGGCCTAGATGCATTGTCACAGTATGCATTGTCACTTGTTAGATTGATCGAGAATTTGGTAACACAATCTATGTATTTCTGCTCTTTTCTGTCGTGAGTAATTGTACACTAGGTATGCATGTAATCATGTTTATATGTATATATGAATCATCCAATGAGATTCTGAGAAATTTTATTGCTGTTCTGTAGGCTTTAGATATGTGGTATTACTTGTTATTTACGTTTCCTGTTTGCCAGATTATTTAGAAGTTGAAAATCTTGTATGATATTTGTTGTTATTCAGGTATTTGATGCTCCTGTTGTTGCTACTCTTTAACTTCGAATTAAAAATAATAGAAATAGTGTTCATCGTGGCTCCGTCTCTCCTTTTCTCTTTCCTCTTTTTTTCCCTTTAATATATAAGTCAGGTTCGATGAATGCTTCGAATTTGGTCTTTTGCTTAATATATTTCCTTTGTTTTCTGCAGGAGACATCTCTTCCAAAAAGCAAGTATGAGGAAGATATTTACATCAACAACCACGCAAGTGTCTGGGGATCCTGGTGGAAGGACCATCAATGGGGTTACAAATGCTGCCAGCAAACAATTAAGAATAGTTATTTCACTGGTGTGGCCGGAATTGAGGCTGCTGAAGCTGCAGCAGACTTAATGAGGGCTAATGTTAGTCGCAAGGCAGCCTCTGAAGGTATAAAAATCTCAACAAAGTTCTTGTTTGATTTGTGCTGTTGACATTATTTGATCAGTAATTTAGGTGGTCTGGTCAGTGTCTATTTGACATAGCAGAGTAAAGCTTTAACATGTTGATAAATCTTGTCAGTTTGATTTTAAGATTACATCTGTATTGATGTCTTTAACTGGTTATGTTCTGATCTTCTAAGTGCTTGCTTGTCACTTCTGACTGAATTACGCCCATGAATGGCAGATGTGACTGCCCCAGAACAGGAGAAAAATCTTGCAACTTGGGGAACTGATGTACCTGAAGACCTGATTTTTGACCAGAAAAAACTTGCTGAGGCACTTAAGAAGGTAAATTTTGGGCCCAATAATACCACTTCCTGGCTTAATTTGTTATATGAGAAAATAAAAATGGGGGGTGGTGGATGTGTTTTCGTAACCTTCATAATACCCTCAATTAAATTCTTTATCCACAAACTTTCTCAGCTTATGCTCTTCTATTCTTAACTAATTATGTGTTTCTCATATAAATTATGGCAGGAGGATGTGAGGAAAAAGGAAGAGAAGGATGAACGAAAGCGCAAATACAACCTTAGCTGGAATGATGAGGTATGATCTAACCATTACACTTGATTTGTTGATATAAGCTGCTACATTGTGACATTTAAATTTGATTTTTGTGTTTATTATCATTTTTTATGCTAAGTTATGTGATGTAGTTTGCAGGTTACTGCTGAGGACATGGAGGCATACCGAATGAAAAAGATTCATCTCGATGATCCTATGAAGGATTTTCTGCACTAATCTTAATCGTATTTCTCCTGACTCAAGAGCAGATAGCTGTAAATTAGCGTTTTTGCATCAAAACTTGAGAATCTTGCCTAAAAATTAGGCTTGAGCTCTTAAATTATTATGGTTACTGTTATGTGTACATATCTGGACCCAAGTGACTATTGACTGTTGAGGAGACTGTTTATGATCAAGTTTGTGTCAATTACTGTTTGTATAGTTTTGGACCTTTTGGTAGCAGTAGCCAAGAAATTCTTCCATTATTTGGCTTTTTTGTTTTGATTTGAGTTTTTTAAAGCAGATGTCAAATAGATAAAGATTCGTTGAAATTTATGTTGAATCAATTAACAAAAAGAAAAAAAAAAACTTACATTAAATTTGTAAATATTTTTAGTGGAATTCAGACTCCACTATTAATATGTAGTTGTTATTTTATTTTATTATATTTTTTTATTTTTTATCATTAATACTGGTTCAAGGGTATCTGGATCAAACGAGATAAAACACCTATGGTATGGCTCGAAAATAGTTATTTGTAGTTATATTTTTTTTAGATATCAAATACGATCGATATTTGAATTTGAAGATATTGTTAGATAGAATCGGTGATTAATAGTTTGCAATGGTTCAAGGCTAACTTTTATTTATGAATTTATGTTTTATGTTTTCACTAATTTGTAGATAACTAAAGAGACAAGTAGAAGGTCAGTTAATTATTGCCATCGGTAATTGAGTTAAAAATAACGATAATCTCAACCTAAAGTCTGTCATTACGTGTTTATGACTTTAATATCTGTCTACAGGTCAACATAATATATATGAATTAAATTTTAATTGTTTTCTAAAGATTGGGATTGTCTTGCAGAAATTAGATTATCATGTAGGATTTTATAAACTATTTTAAATTTCATTTTAATCTGCCTTTTCAAATTGTTTCTAACCCTTTAAAAATGGAAATTTTTAAATCAAATTCTTGTTGATTTACGTAGATCGTCTGTAATATATACAAATAATCATGTTTTTTTTTTTTTTTTGGTTACAAGTACATATACATGTCGTTTCTATTAATTTCTCATTGCGGATCCTTTTGATGTTAAGGTAGACCTGATGACAACTATTGCACATTAAAGTAGTACATTCTCGTCTTTTAGATAAAAATCACTTGCAAATACCCAAATATCTTTGATTTATTGTATTAGGTTAAGACATCCAAACAAGCATTGTATATCAATCTATACATAATCACTCACAATCCACTCTATTAACAATAAATCTATACATATATTAACAATCAAAAAGAAGAAAATACAAATAAAATAAATTCTACACAATCCACTCTATAGAATCTATCAATCTATACATAATCACACACACACTCACACAAAACAAAAACCATTAAAACACAATTGTGTTCAACAAAAGATTAAAAAAAAAAATCACAATCTTTGTTATGTCACCTCCATATTTTGTGTTGAAGACTAAAAAGAGAAGAAAAATATGGAAGCTAAAGAATGAACTAAAAATCAAATTTAAGAACCTCTAGCCAACATCTCTTGATATTCAAGCAATGATCTTTCCCTCTGAATCTTCATATCTTCACGAAACTTGTCGATAAATTCTTCAGCTCTCTCATCAACTCCGCGCAGCCGTGGTGATTTAGCAACGACAGCCTCCCATGCATCTTCAATACTATGCACACTCTTCTTTGCCAAACTCTTCTCCTCCGGTACCACTGCTTTAGTAGTGCTTGTAGTACTTGTCTCTGCATCTGCATGGAAGTGCTTTGCATGGCCTGATGATGGCTGGAGAGGCTCCTGATAGAGATGGTCTATGTATATGGCTGCAAAGTTCTTCTGAAGAAGCTGGTCATGGTGGTGGTGGCGGTATTGGTATAAATAAGGGTATTGGCGGCGAGAAGCCCGTTTGGTGAGAAAACGTTTTTTCAAGGGCATGACTAAATGCTGAGAGCAAAAATTGAGGAGGCGATGAGTGGTCGCTTTGATGGTGTGTGGGACGTTGAGGCTATGGAGTTTGGATTTGAGCTTGTTTGTGAAGCCCCTCCACGCCCGTTTCGCGGGTATAAGCTTCTTTGCAAGGCTTGAACGATACATCAAATGTTGGTTTTGAGCTCAAACTCTTGAGAGTGAGAGAGATTTTTTTATCAAGTTTTTGCACGGGAAGGCAAGTGTGCTTGGAGGGTTGTGTTTTATTAGCAGGAGCTTCCTTCTTTGATCTGTTTTCTTTGATTCTTGCTATCAATTTGGGTGGGGTGTAAAATTAATGTCCATGAATCTTCACTAAATTGCTCAAATGCCACTCTGCAACTGTAACAGCCAAAAGAAGTTGAGTTTGGTTTAACGCTTTTCGGATGGCAAAGCAGAAGAAAAATTGTAAATAAAAATGGAAGTACTTTTCTAGGGGTAAAAGCAGTCTCAACTTTCGGCAAATTTGAAGCAATCTTGGGTCCTAAGTTTTGGTGAATAGGTGAAAGCCAAAATTCAATAAAGTGCACTCATTCTAGACTTGTTTAGGGAATGGATCCCCATTCCCCACATTGATTGATAATGAGCTCGGATGGTGCCTTGGTGGGCTCTATCTTCATTATCTTTTTCCGATGGTCACCATCGGTTTGTTTTTGATTGATGATGAAGTTGAATTTATCACATTATAAATCATATCAATATCAAACCCTATCATATACAATTCATATGACCGTACAAAAAAAAGAGGTGAATGTGTAAATTAAGGTTTTTTTTATTGGGTGTCTTCCAACTTTTTCGTATCCTTTCTATCATATTGGAATTTTTTTTTATGGACTTTTGATGTGTTGGTTTATACCTAAATTATAGTCAAAATTATTTGTTTGATCGATCACCTATTGTTCACAATTATTAATCTCTTTCTAGTAGAGAACTCTTTTATTACCGATATAATAAGACGTGGGAAAAGATTTTAAAATTGAAAAAATAATTACATAACATGAATCATGGTGATCAAAATTAAAAATGCTTTAATATTACGATATACATATGCTGTTTTTCAATATGATTTAGGTATCTTAATACATGTTTATATAATAAATAAATATTTGTTTTATAAAGTAACTTAAACCGGTATTGGATGTTTTAGTTTGATTCTTTCAAACTTTGGAAAACGGTTGGCATAAATTTAAAGCATAGCTAATTACTAATTTTTAACAAAAAAACGTGGTACAATTACAAATTAAAAATATTTATTGAAAAAATGAAACTTGCTAAAGGTAAATATGGAGCGTATAAGATAACCTATTATTTTGATAAACCTCATCTATAATGTATATATTTTGTGTGGAATAGACCAAAGGAAGAGTTGTTTTAATCATTTTAAAAACTCATTTAGCAGATAGCAGTAATCATCTTTGAGTCTCAACCACCATATAAAAGGAGCAATCTGAAAGATCTTCATTATCTTGCTGTCGTAAGCAATTAACTTGACCAATTTAAATCGATTTGTTTAGGTTTATTACTGAATAAGTTGGTGTGGTAGGTTTCACTGGTGAGTATTAATCATTGACTAGATTAGAAGAGCCGCATAATCTTGAAATTCGAATGGGAACAATATATAAGTGATTTCTCTCAGGAAAAAAAAAAAGTAAGAGTTATATTTTAGCAAGGTATTTTAAAAGAAAAATTATTGTAAGGGAGTTTGGAAGTTTAGTCTTCATCTTTTTTAATTAGTTTTTTAAAAAAGATTTTTTTTTTTGTTCTATTTGAAATAAAATTGAGATAAACCCCCAATAAACATTCTTAGGATAAATTGTATAAATACCCTCAGTTTGGATAATTACATGAATATATGAGTTGATTAAGTAAACAATATTTGAAGTTTTTTAGTGATGTAGTTACACCCCCTGCCGTTAGTTGGGGTTCATTGACCATTAGTCAGCTGTATAGGAGGATTAAAATACCTTTTATTTCAAGGGTCATACATAAAAAAAATAAAAATTTATCATTTTAAGTTTAAAATTAAAAATATAAAAAAAATAAATATTAAATATTAAAATATAACGGATTATTTTAATATTTTTATGCACTTGACTGATATTAAAATACCAACTCACTTCAATTATTTAAAGTTAGGATTCTAATTATTTTTGCTTTCAAGTGAGTTGGTTTTTAACATCATTTTTGATCATTTGTTTGTGGGTTACCTATGCAAAATGTACGTTGACCCACAAAAGATGCTTTTGAAGAAAGCTCGAGAAAAATCAACCATTTCTTGGATGGCAAGTATCCAGTACTTATCTTCAATTTTTATCCTTCAAAAACTAAACATCAATCTTCATTAGTCTTTAACCTAATTTCACAGGACATTTCCCGAGGACCCAGCCATGTGGTTTGCCTATGCACAAACTGGTGTTCTTTTTAAAACTTTAATTTGGGTCATTGGAATCCACTGTCTGGGGAGCATAAGTGGGCAACAAGGCTCCTCGTGCCTTTCCAACTTGGAAAGATCTCAGCCCAAATAAACCCCTTTAAAGTGTCACCTTTTCTTATGAGAAAGCAATGCTCATTCTCTTCCTAGCTAGCTACAACTAGATTTGAGAATTTGATTTTGCTTTACAGCTCATTCTAATTCTCCATTATAAGCCCTTATATTTGCATCACACAGAGGGCCCCAAACCACAAAAATTCACATGTATATAAGACCATTCCAGCAGTTTGTTTTCCAAATTTTCAATAATAACTAGCTCTTGTCTTAGGTGATTCTTTTTTTTAAAAAAAAATTATATTATAAGTGCATTCACAACTGTAGGGATCTCTTAGTAAAGACTCTAAGATGCAGTAAGAACTTAACATTAACTATTCTCTACTCCTTAATAGTCGGGAGAAAATGATCCACACTTAAGTGGAAAACTACTTTTTAACCAAAGAGATTTATGCGTAATTTGTTCACCCATAAATAGGTTAAGATTTCTAATTAGGATTTTATTTTATTTTATTTTATTTTTCCAGTTCTATCTTAATGTAAGATTTAAATACACTTGATTGCCATAGTATCAAAATTCGTTATAATGTCCACGAGTGGAGCGGCTATGGCCTCTAAGGCCAACTTAATTATTTATATATGGGTAAAGATTACTTAAATTTTGTTTCGAATTATTATTTATTTAATTTTTTCCATTTAATCTTTTTTTTTATTCAAATTAATCCCCCCAATTAAATGGATCTAGCTTCGTCTCTTGTTATAGCCTCTTTCCTGTCTTTATAAAAATCTAGAAAAACTCTAGTTTTTCAAATTTTTTTCCTTGTTCCTTAATGTATGCTAGCAATTGGATAGAGAGCAAGGAAAAAGTAAGGAGGGTATATTCAATCTAGATATTATTAGAGTTTGATGAATTGTTTTTTAATAATAAATTTTGATAAAATTTACATATTTTATAGTCTCCACATTGATTTTGGTAGGATTTTTCTTCATAAAAATTAGTTTAAAGTCCATATAAATCCATTACTTAAAATAAATTTATGAAGTAAATGATTTTTTAATACACCGAGATTTCATTGAATTTCATATAAATTTGAATTGAGTATATGTGAAATTTGTAAAATCAATGACTTCTTTAGTATACTTAAATTTCATTGAATTTCATACAAATTTAAATAGAATATACATCGATTTTAATGGATTTTACACAATTTTAAATTGAATATACCTATATTTTAGTTAAATTAATTTAAATTTAGATTAAATATATTCATATTTTTAAAATATTTTTAATTTTAATAAATTTCTAATTGAATACACTCCTAAAATATAGATTTGTCCTTATTGAAATTTATACTCAGAGAGGAGAAACATTAAATTAGCTTAGCTTAAAATTTTGTATACGTTACAATCCCGAACATTCAATTCTGCACAAATCACAACCATGACAGAACTTTACTCATTATAAAAACAATTTATGAGTTAAGTCAAGTCAATGAGAGACTACGGCCTACATCAATTTTATATACATTTTTAAAGGTGATCTTTTTTTTTCCTTTATATATAAAATTAAGCCCTTTTTTATAGACATTAATTGTTTTATTAATTATTACTGCCCCCACACACTTTAATTCTTTTCTTTTCCCTTTATATATAAAATTAATGTTTTTTTTTTCCCTAAGTTGTAAGCACTACCTCCCAAAATTGTAAATGTAAGAGCACTCAGTCACTTTTCTCGACTAGACTATAGATTTTAATGATCAAACATATAATTAACAATATCCTTTAAGAATTGTATATTAACCAGAAAATTAAACTTTGCACTAATCAATAATTAGTGTAGCGTTAATAATGTAATACTCAATAACATGCTCGTTACCAATTGCATGCAATTCTTTCTTACTGTTTATGTTATTGTAAATTATTGAAAGAGAAACCCATGATGAGATTCACGATCAAGTTAGTACTAGAATATTTAGAGATAATCTCCTCCAACGAAAGTTGAGTCTGTGAATTGAAAGTTGCTTTTTCATATATACATTTTTTTTTTCTTTGATTCAACTTTCACTTTCACATCGCAACCTGTTACCTCTGACCGTTTGCCAGTCCCAGTCTCCAAGATCTACCATTAGGCCTGATCCTCCCGTCCTTCTAACGGGAGGCTGACAGGTGCAGAGGGCTTCATTTTAAACTTCTGAATAAGCTTGAACAGCCTTTTACTAAACTAGCCATTTCCTAATCGACCATCAACCATACTTTGACTTCTATTGAAACTATTCTTTGTTGGAAAAGCTAGCATTGTAAACAAGGCACCAGTAGCATTCTGCACCTAAACTGGTCCGATCACATTCGAGCTAGTTGCTTTTAGTTGAGCTTGCATGGGCTGACTTGTCTGACCTTGGCTTGTCTGACTTTACTACGATAACACTAACAGAAGCTGAAGAAAAAAAGATAAATGGCATAAACTTCAATATTTCATTGATACAGGAAACAAATATATATATATATATAATATGTTATGATATGATATATCCATATTGAATACAACATTTGATCAATTATACAGAAATTAAATATCAAACACCAAACACAAACCAAACCCCCTCACAAAAGAAAATTTGATTTCAACCATTCAAATGAATAAATTGTACCAAATATCCCGTAATTCTCAAAGTACTATTATGAGTAAATATCTTGTTGTTAAAATTTAAAAAATACTGCAAAAAAATGGTTATTAAAATTTTAAAAGTACAGTGATGAGGCTCTCCCGTCATGGATAAACGTGACGGAAGAGCCTTCAATCATGGACAAACATGATAAGAGAATCCAAACATCCGTGACAGGAGATTCTCCTGTCACGAATGTCTATGATGGAGGGCTAAGGGCGGTCTGATGGGAGGCTACAAGGGTATGTGATGAGAGAGTCTCTTCTCACGGTTTACTGTGATGAAAAAACCTTTTATCACAGTACTTTTAATTTAAGGTTTTATTATTTGAATGTATTTTGATCAATAGAAAATATAGGATTTAATTAATTTATTTTTTAGAACAATTTTTTCTTTTGATCTGGATAGTTTTGGATTTTTCTCTTAATAATATTTCCAAACGAATTAGTCATGATCATGTTTGACTGTCGGTTGGTTGAGATAACAAATTGATAAAATAAAATAAATTAATTAATCAAATCACAAATACTGGTTTATATATTTTAATCGCTTAGTCAAAAATGTCGTCTCACAAAGTATTGTTCTAAAATTTCAAAAGCTTCAAGTAGATAAACTGCATATAAATATAGGAGCAAGTAGCAGTGAAGAACATACCAAACGCAGAAAAATTGAGAATGGCAACAGAAGGAGTGAAGTTGTTGGGGTTTTGGGCAAGTCCATTTGTGTATAGAGTACAGTGGGCGTTGAAACTAAAAGGTGTTGAGTTTGAATACATAGAAGAAGATATCTTTAACAAGAGCTCCAGGCTTCTTGAACTGAACCCAGTCCGTAAATTAGTTCCTGTGTTTATTCATGATCACAAAGCCATCTCTGAATCTCTTGTTATTCTTGAATACATTGATGAGACGTGGGCACAGAATCCATTGCTGCCTCAAGATCCTCATCAAAGAGCTATGGCTCGTTTTTGGGCTCGATTTGTTGAAGAGAAGGTCAGTCTTTCTCTTTTATTTTGTTCTGTTTTGTTTTGTTTTCTGTTTTGTTTTTGTTTTTTGTTTTTTCATTTATATATATAAAGATCTCATGGGTGAATATACATTTAAAAGCTTTGTTTCCAAAGACAATAAAATTATTAGAACAAAGCTGATAGAAAGACATATGGTCGATTATTTTTCAAAAGAAAAATGAAAAGGCATGAAAGTCATGCTTTTTTTTTTTTTTGGTTAAAGTTATATAAGATTTAGAACAGTGTGAAAATATAGTGTAGACATTTACGGATGAAAAAGGACATAGTGATGGACATAGAATTTGGCTATGTTGTCAAGATCTCAATTTATTTTCAATGGTAATGTGACCCCACTTTAAAAATCTACTGTAATTTTCTTCATTCTAAAAATTGTTTGTTAGAATGCAATCCATCCCTTGCAATTGAGTTCAACAATCTTTATAAGCAATATAGTAGCATGATTTTAATTAGTAAGGGATCTTTTTTAAAAGAAATTGTTTTGTCCTTACTTAACTAAACGAATTTATTGAAAAATATTTGTATGCATTACAGTAGCATCAAATTCTATGTTGTCCCTCCCCATGTTTTTCACAAATTTCTAACACTATCAATGATAAGTACAGGTATGACCATACTAATTAAACATCAAATTGATTACATAAATGATATATTAACTTATTACCAATTCTATTGTTATCGGTATAGTTGTTGCCAGCAACGTGGAGAGCAATGTGGTCCAAAGGAGAGCAAAAAGAGATAGCAGAGAAACAAATGATAGACGCCTTGGAGAAGTTAGAGGAGGAGCTAAAGGGGAAGGACCATTTTGGAAAAGATGACACAATTGGGTATTTGGACTTGGCAATTGGATGGATCGCTTATTGGCTGCCTATTTGGGAAGAAGTTGGGTCCATGAATAATTTGGACCTTGAAAAATATCCAGGCATAAATGCTTGGATCAGCAGGTTTCTGGACCACCAAGTGATCAAAGACAGCTTACCACCAAGAGACAGGATGCTGGAATTTTTCCACAAACGCAGCCGAGATATATTCAACAAATATGGCTCATCAAAACATTAGTTCCATTTCATGAACATTTTCGAAACTAAAGCTAGATTTTGGTGTTTGGAGGTTAATAAATTGTCATCAGTTATCCTTGTGTGGTCAGTTGGCGTTCATAGAAAGCTTTTTATAGGGTATGCTCTAGTTGCAACTTCCTGCAATGGAATATTAAAAGAATAAATACGCTGAGGTGTTTTTGTAACCCGTTTTCCTTAAATAATGCGGACTCAGAAACACGATTTGTATTCTAATATGGATGTAAACTTTTAATGTGATAATTTAATTTATATGCAAACTAAATTATTATTAGGAAAAAATCTGAAAAACCTCTAAAATAAAAAGTAATATCGCTTAATTCTATTTTTTAACGTAAAAAAAATGATTTTATATTAGTTTCATTTTTAAGAAATATTTTAATAATATCTTTAAATTATTAATATACATCTATTTATTAAGATATGATAAGTTGGGATGTAGAGTTAAACATATATGAATTCCATTTTTTGTTAGGACTCGTAGTTTTAATGAACTTTAATTGATGTAAAAATGGTCTAAATGGAGTCTAACTACAGAAATAAGATATCGGTGGAGTCTGGTTCGAAAAGAATTTAACAATATAAGTTGTGCTAGAAATAGCGGTTGGGCGCACGACATGTACCCCAAGAAGGCGATGGACATAGTTTTGAGTGAAAAAAGGTGTCTTGCAGGTTTCCTATTCCTAATGGGTTTCTAAATGCTTTAAGAGTTAAAATATATATTTTTCCTAATAGTTTGGATTACTTTGCATCAAAAGTAAACTTATGATATAAATAAGGTTTATTATTTGTTTAAAGATGCACAACAAGATATTAGCAATGAACTCACCTGTGAGTTTTGGGCTCGATACTCGATAGTGAGTTTAGAAATTGGTTGTAAACTAGGGTTTGGAGTTAGAAAGAGAGTATTGGATGTATAGTTGTAATGATTTTTTGTATAATGATATTTTTTTCTCTTGTGGTATGATAGTCATGATTTCTTGTGATTTGAACTTTTCACATAAATTCTTTGAGTTTAACTAGATTACTCAATCACTAATCTTATCTCTTAATTGAAATTTTTAAACTGACTTCAATAACCACCCTTACAATCAATTTAAGGACTCTAATTGAAGGGTAAAGTGAGTGATTGGGTAAGGTGACCAAACTCTAAATTTTCTTATATTAGTGTGATTTAATTCATCTTACTTTCTATTTCAAATATTTATTTAGGATTTGAGTAACTTATTCATTGGGATAACATTGCCCATTAAGATAACAACCATTAAATGACTCACAATTAATCTAAGGATCCTTATTAAAGGATCTTAAAAGCAATTAAATAAATTATATTAACTTATAACCTACACAACATGTTGCTTGCAGTGGTATTGATGTGATAATCATTAAATTTAAGTATATTAATACCTTTAAAACTCGTAGCAATTACATTTAAAAAAAAGTAAGTATTTACATTATACAAAGTTAGAGGAGAAAAAAAAGAAAAAAATATATATTTTGAATTAAAAGAAATGAAGCCACATCTATTACAATATTTAAAAAAATTAGATAAATAGTTAGATTTTTAATTAAGCTTAAATAAATAATTAGCCAAACTCTAGTTATAAATGTCAATTAAATTATTACCATACTTTTGGTGATTTAAATCTCATACTTAATTAGAAGCCATATATACTTTTCAATCTTAGAAAAAAATATTATGTTGTTGTAAATGATAATTATTAAGCATCAATTATTATAGGTGAACAAGAATTCTAAAGTTTAAAATTAAAATTTGATTTATGAAATATTACATAAGAGCTATCATTTTTTTTTTAAAAAAAAAAACTACATCAGAGTTGGAATGATTGATGACCAAATTTAATGCACATGTTTAGTCTTGTGAATCATATTATGTAATATATTTTTATAACGCTATAATTTAATTATACGAAAAATCATTATATATAGTATTATTATAAAAAAATTAAAGAAAATAACAATCGTAAAATTCACATGTTAAAAATTGATTTGTTATATATAAGTAAAAGTTTTTACATTCATATTTGATTGTGTGTATTATATTCTATTAAAGGATGTGATTGTATTGTATAATACTGCATGTTTGGTTCATCATATACATTATATTAGATAATACATTTTAAATATATTGTAATATAGTTTATAAAATATCATTATATATAATACTAATATAATAATAATAAATTCAATTTTCAAATTAAAAATTTAATTTGTCAAATACTATAGAAGACAGGACATTTGGTTTTATATCTTATATTGTATTCAAGATTAGTGTTATATGGTATGGTGTAACATACACTTTTTAATTATCTTGGGCATTGTACCAAGTAATAAATAACACTAAAACTAAAATAAATTAAATAAAACTTGTGAAATTTAAAATTCAAAATTGTTTTATTAAATACATTATCAGAGTTTTTACGCGCACATTCCATTGTCTATATGTATATTTTCTATCGAATAGTGCATTAGTACTACCTTTTAAAAGGATTGTTACATAATAAAAGATCATTAAATACGATATTTTTATAATCAAATAATTAACTAAAAATTAAATATTATGTTAAAATCCATTAATAATAATACAAAGGTTAAATATTTATTTAAAAATACAGCATAATGTTAATTTATAACATTTTCGTTTATATGGTAACTAACTACGTTGAATGGGTATATTCAGTGTTATACTTGCAACATCACTTTAAAATGTATCATGATATAAATTTGCAACATTTATGTTTATATAGTAATTAATTATATTATAATGAATATATCTAACCTTTTATTTGTAATATGACGTTAACTTAAAACGTTTATATTTATATAGTAATTAACTACGTTAGAATAAATATATCATTTTTTTTTTTCGAAATTGAAAATATATATTCAATTTTTTACATACAACGTTAAATTAACAATATATAATATGATGTTAACTTGCTATATTTACGTTTATATGATAATTAACTATATTACAATATATATATATATATATATATATTCAATCTTTTACTTACAACATGATTGTATCTTGTAGTATCTATGTTTATATGGTGACTAACTGCATTAGGATAAGTATATTCAATGTTTTACTTGCAACATCACTTAACATCAAATCTGGCATTTGCCTGTAAAATTCACATTTTTATAGTAACTAACCATATTAGAATATATATATATATATATATTCAACATTTTATTAACAACATGATGTTAATGTGTAATATTTATGTTTATATGATAACTAACTATATTAAAATGTATATATTCAACGTTTTACTTACAACATCACTTTAAGATGTAACGTGATATTAACTTACAACATTTAAGTTTATATGGTAGCATACCATGTTAGAATTAGTATGTTTAACCCTTTACTTACAATGCAACATTGATTTACAATATTTACATTTATATGGTAACTAACTACATTAAAGTCTGTATATTCAACTTTTTACTTATATTATCACTTTAATATGTAAGACGATGTTAACTTGTAATATTGTAAGTTTATATGGTAGCTAACTACGTTAAAATGAATATATTAAATCTTTTACTTACAACATCACTTTAACTTGCAATATAACATTAATTTACAATATTTACGTGTATTTGATAACCAACTATATTAAAATAAGTATATTTAATGTATTAATTGTAATAATTATTAATTTTTTTTATAACTAATATAAATTATTATATATTATTTTATAATTATTATAAACTATTTTTATTAACTCTTCGATTTATAAACTATAAATAATTTTTATTATCTTTATTTTTTACATGAACAATGTTAATAAACTATCTTTTTAATTATTACATTAAAGGTTTTTTTTTTCACCTTTATTACTAAATAAATTTTTATTTTATAATTAAGCATTAAACCATTAAATATTTCATTTAATTAATTTATTGCATAGGAAATGGTTAGCATTTTTTTAATAAATGAAGTTCTGTTCGCAGTTCTCATACGGCAATCAAATAAACAACTATTATAAATTGAGAATTAAGCAGCCAAATCGATTTATATGGTGTAGCTTGGGCAGTGCCTCATTGATTGAGACACTGCCTCTTATGTCTTTGGCAAATGGACAGGTTTTACACTCGATACCTCTCTTGCCCTTATCTTTGTGTGGGTTGTTCTCCCACGTACATAATAACATATGAGTTGATCCTTCTCGTATGTGAGTTGCTTTCTGGATCACGTCATCAATGTCCTATCTTGTTTGATCTCAGTAAACCCTTGGGTTAGTCCTAGAAATTAAAAGAGAAAAAAAAAATCAATTTATATGGTGATAGATATGTCGTAATAGTTTCACTGTACTTTTTTTTCAACAAGTAGCACTAAAGCTAGGGAAAAGTACAATGTTTTATTTACATATTCTGATATTAGATTAGATATCTATCGAATATATTAGTAGAATATATTTAACGAATGGTCTAAAAATTTACTTTCAAAATCAAGAGAAGACTACACTCATAAATAGTGAAAAATTTACCACATCAAATGAGAATTGAATCTTACCAATAAGAAGCAAGTGGAGCAAGCCTTTTTCGTTAGGCGACTCATCATCCTCATTACAATGTTTTTCACGCCACAAATTAATTTATACAGATACTCTTGAAAAGTTACTAGGCAGCTGGGACACATTTGGATCACTTCCTTCAACGACATTTAATTATAGCCATAAAGTTTTGGGTTAATTACATTAACATGCCCCGAGCTTTCTTCAGAAGATTTTTTAAAAAAAAAAAAAAAAAATTTCCAGAAGATTTAATATTCAACAATTCCATTTAATTATTGTAGTCCCCATTCCATTAATAACATTGGTTAAAATTAACGGTTACTAATAAATAAAGCATAAAACAATCATTTCAGAAAACAAAAATATAGTTTAATTAACAATTCATTAAAATTTTATTTAATAAAAATCAATTAAAAAAAATATATCATAACAGACGAATAATAAACCTTTATCTCACTGATGATAGTACATGAATGATTTTCCTCATATTTCCCATTTTTCAGTCAAATTTTAAAACAAAAGTCACAAAATTCAATCAGTGGATTTTTGCCAGTTCCATCATCTCTCTTTCATTGGCATCTTTAATCTTTTCTTTACTTGTTTCATCAACTTTTCCCCCATTTTCTACTCTTTAGACTTTAGGAGTTTTTCTGCTTTTAGACTTCAAAGTTTAAATGTGTTCTAGGGCCTTTGTTTTCTTCAAAGTTCTATAATTTTTTTTTTCTTTTTTTGACTGTTCTTAACGGTTTTTTAATGCTTCTTAAGAACAACATTCTGTCCTTATATAATATTGAGTTGATTGATTAGTTTTTATTATTTAATTATTAATTATAAATTTTTAAATTGATTATTTTAAAAGTAAAGGGTAAACAATGCTTTCTAGAGTAAATTTTTGACTTTATAAAGTCAAATTTCAATCATTCATCACTGTTTATAGAAATAGATACACTAATTAAATAGATTTATTGAATACTAAACTTTTTTATAAAAACTGAGGCCTTTATATTCGATACAATTAATTTGCCATTGCAACAACCCCTACTGAGATATTTTCTATACAATTAATTTGCCATTAATTGCAACTATCCGTACTGAGATATTTTGAATACAATTAGTTTGCCTATATATATTTTTGAATTTTAGGACTAACTTATGAAATAATTGAAACTTATCGGGATATCACTTAATAATACGATTCAAGAAATTGTTTTCAAATAAGAGAGATCCATCCATACGGAGACGAATGAAAAACCTATACGAGAATGAGAGGACAATCCACACGAAGTGAGAAAGACAACTTATTTATTATTATTATTATTACTATTAAAGAGCTTGTATTATATATATAATTCAGGGTACGACTTCGGAGGATTTATTATATAATTGATTATTAGATTGAATTATTATAGTTTGATCATGCATGTTCTAGCTAGCTAGCTAATTATTGTTTACAATGGGTGTGTAGAAATTCTTCCTTGCTGGAAGCCCACCAGAAGAGTTCCAAGGCACTAGTCAGAGCCAAGGAGGAAGAAGCCATCGCCAACCATGGGAAGGGCAAGGACAAGGTGGGCAACAGGGTCAAGGACAAGAGCAAAGCCGCGGCAACCTCTTTGGTGCCTTTAGCCGGGATCTACTAGCGCTAGCAATGAACATTGACAGAGAACTAGTCAACAAATTGCAGAGACACGATCCACGGAAAGGCATTATCGTCGGAGTGCGGAAGGAATTCCAAGTAATGACACCACAAGAGGAAGAAGAACAATATCCACGAGAACAAGAAGAAAGAGGACAGCGACGTGGAAGCTCCAATAGCTTGGAGGAAACTTTATGCACAATGAAGCTAAAACACAACATCAAGAAACCACATCTCGCCGACGTCTACAACCCTCGCGCCGGTCGCGCCACCAGCGCCAATGGCCACACACTCCCCATTCTCAATGACTATCAACTCAGCATGGAACATGTTTCCCTCTACATGGTAAACAATTAAAGAATTTAAAATTCAACTAGGTGACTATCAACTCATGCATATATTTATGTGTGTGTTTGCAGAATGCATTCTATGCACCACACTGTAACATAAACGCGCACAGCATAGTGTACATCACAAGAGACAGCGGCAGGATTCAAATGTCATCGGAGAGGGGAGAGACGGTGTTCGACAGTGAAGTAAAGGAGGGTCAGCTGTTTGTGGTTCCACAAGGGCATGTTGTGCTGAAGAAGGCAGGAAACAATGGATTGGAGTGGATAGCATTCAAGACACACGGGATGGCCAAGATAAGCCAGCTGGTGGGACTTGGATCGGCCTTGTCTGCTGTTCCAGTGGACGTGCTTGCAAACGCCTTCGATGTTTCAAGAGAAGAAGCAAATAGGGTCAAGGACAGCAGGTGGGAGTTGACACTCCTCTCTCCCTCGAGCGGGTCACCCAGAAGCAGGGGAGGACACAACTGAAAAATTAGCAACTTAATTCCTACTGCTGCGGATCGGAGTGTGCTTCTGTGAAATTGTACACTTATTATAATAAACAAAATCGATGCATGAAGTACCGTGAGTGTATGGAGCGAGAGAATAATAAAGGATATTGTATGGAATAAAGCCCCTAGTAGTTAGTTTTCAGACTGGAGTGAGCTAGGCTACGGCGGAATGTAATCTTTTATGTGTAAAGTTGAATCAAATAAATGTCACAATGGTTCTTCTCGCTATATCCAATATTAATATTCTCAATTCTTATGTCTAAGATATCCAAGAATACCCAATTCTTACTTTCCTTTTTTTTTTTTTCAAAAAAAAAAAAAAGAAGAAAAAATGATACGTGGAGTTAAATTCAAAGAATCTATAAAAATATTGTTATATTGGCTTGCTAAATAATACATTTTACTTCTCTGTATATGAGAGACCTTTCTAAGTAAAATTATTAAAGAGTTTGTATTAAGAAATTATGTTTAATTTGAAAATATATAAACTGATGGATCCAAACGTCTCTGATGTAGAGAGTTTATAATAGTCTTTGTTGACAGCTTTGAAATTATGCAGTGGCTAAGAACTACGTGTATGATAGATTGCTCAATGCCCTAGGAAGAAAAAAAGATTGTTAGAGGGCTTTTTTTTTTTTTTTTTTTTTTTTAAATGGAGATTATCAGAGTTAAAAGCCAATATATTTACGTGAAGGTAAGTGAAATTGGTATAAGGAAATTATTTTCAGTTGTTTCAAGTAACATATAGACACTTTTTTTTCACTACTATTTAATCAGTGTTGTATACTAAACCAAGAAAAACATTTACGAAACGTGCCATTGTAAATACTCTTATAACATTTACTACACACATTAATGTCAAAAATAAAATACAACATTCGCAAGGTTTCCTTCATACTAATTAAAATACTAAAATTGAAGACATCAGCATATATAGGATAACTGATTTCAATTTATTTATTAGTCTTCAATCACAAACTCACTTTCCCGATGAGCAAAAGTAGCTATAAAACTCTTCGCGGCGCTTGTGGAAATATTCAAGCATCTTGTCTTTCGGTGGTAAGCTGTCTCTGATGACTGGGTGGTCCAAAATCCTGATTTTCCATGCAGTTATGCTTGGAAATTTTTCTGGGTCCAGAATTTTCAAGGAACCAACTTCTTCCCAAACAGGTAGCCAGTAGGAAATCCATCCAATTGCTATGTCCAAGTAACCTATTTTGTCATCATGTCCTCCAAAATACTGGGTTCCTTTTAGCAGCTCCTCTATCTTCTCCAAGGCTTCTATCGTTTGTTTCTTAGCCTTCTCCTTTTCCTCTCCTTTGGACCACATCGCCGTCCATGCTGGTTCCACCAACTAATAATAACCAACAATACCAGAAATTTTTTGTGATATAATAATATGATCTATGTAGTTTGATAATTAACTAGAGCATGGCATTACATGTTATCATTTAGTGTGATAGAAATTTGTCTAAAAACAGGGGACAAACGAGAAGATTAAAAAATCTATGCAAAGAAGTCTCCGACTCGAAAAAAATCCATTTAAATAAATTCATGTAACCAAGTCAAGGTCAAAACAAGGCAAACTTTTTGTTAGGGGTTCTTTATTGAATTCATACTATTTTATTATTTGTCAAGATTGTTGTACTGAAGAGCAAGCATTTATTGGATTATATTAGCAGAGTGAAAAACATAAAGTGTGTATACATACATATATATATACATATATATATATCTGATTTTAGGGCACTAGCATGTTACAACTAAAAACGACGATCTCCTTTAAATTCCGGGCTTGACGATATAGATTTGTTTCCACCAATATAATTAAACTTTTAGACAGTTGTTAGCTGAAAATGGATAGATAGGTGCTAATAGATTCTTATTTGATTAATATTAGTTAGGAAAAAAATATTCACATTTATATATTACCAACGTAAATCAAAGAACCATTTATCTAAATCATGGGGTTGAACTAAAAATCACCGCGCTTGAGGATTTCAGTTAAATCCCCTTTTTATTGTCAAGTCTTCCAAATCCTAGCAATCTATATATGCTTCTCTTTTACTTTTCTCTTTCCACAGTCGGACATGTTTTTTCTCACTACTAGCTTAATTCTAATTTTATTATATTAAAAAGAGCCCTTTCTAATGGTAAATACTGGCCTATAAGATCACTATCAATACTTGTTTAATGAATTTTATCACTCCTACAGATAGAAATATATATAAGAGTCAAGAAACACTGACCTTCTCTTCAGCGAATTTAGCCCAAAATCTTGCCATGGCTCTTTGATAAGGATCCTGTGGCAGCAATGGATTCTGTGTCCATGTCTCGTCGATGTATTCCAGAATAACAAACGACTCAGAGATGACTTTGTGTCCATGGACAAACACAGGAACTTTTTTGTGAACTGGGTTCAATTCCACAAGCCTGCTGCTCTTATTAAAGATGTCTTCTTCTATGTACTCATAATCAACACCCTTCAGATCCAGTGCCCATTTTACCCTGACCGCAAATGGACTTGCCCAGAACCCCAACAGCTGCTTCACTTGTGTTCCCATTTCCAACTTTGCTGCCCTGCCTGTGATGTGCTTCCTGTGGGCGTGTATTTATAGAGAGATCCTGAGGTCCACTAGCTACTATAGTCTTTGAAATTTAAGATATTTACCTTCTGCGATGCCAATTTTGACTAATAGCAGGATGATTTTTTATATCATTTAATTGTCAAGTTGTCAGTCGTCACCACGACACCATATGAGCTTATTCTAAATTATGTGTTTGGTCGTTGAAAAAATAAAAATTAGAAAAATAATTATTTTAAATAAAAAATAAAAAGTAATCAAATCTGAACCATATTGATTATGAAATTTAAGTGTCATAAGATTAGAAAAAGTTTAAGTAAAGCTTAGATTAGAAAAGTATCCAATGCACCCATTTCATCTTAAGCCACTAATAGTAATACAAATGGAAAATTAAATGTTGACCATATGTAAATTTTACATGATTATGGATCAGAATTATCAATGCGATTAGCATATCAACTCAAGATTATGATACATAACTAATCCATAAGCAAATTTTCATGGCAATAATTTTATTAATTTCAGTTCTAAAATAGAGTATTGATTATAAATAAAGAAGTACTAATTATAAAAACGCAATACATTTAGTGGTCAATAAACTTAAAATTATGTTAATAATATCAACTTGTTCCAAGAGAAAGAAACTTTCTTTTTATATATAATTTCTCTTTCCCAACAACAAAATAATTTATTAATATTAGCTCCAAATTTGTGAACTATTGAATGTGTTGACTTGTTTTATAATAAGTTGTAAGCACTACCTCCCAAAATTGTAAACGTAAGAGCACTCGTCACTTTTCTCGACTAGACTATAGATTTTCATGATCATACATATATAATTAACAATATCCTTTAAGAATTGTATATTAACCAGAAAATTAAAGTTTGCACTAATCAATAATTAGTGTAGCGTTAATAATGTAATACTTAATAACATGCTCGTTACCAATTGCATGCAATTCTTTCTTACTGTTTATGTTATTGTAAATTATTGAAAGAGAAACCCATGATGAGATTCACGATCAAGTTAGTACTAGAACATTAGAGATAATCTCCTCCAACGAAAGTTGAGTCTGTGAATTGAAAGTTGCTTTTTCATATATACATTTTTGTTTTTTTCTTTTATTCAACTTTCACTTTCACATCGCAACCACTGAATTTTCTTGCAGCCTGACACCTGTTATCTCTGACCGTTTGCCAGTCCTAGTCTCCAAGATCTACCATTAGGCCTGATCCTCCCGTCCTTCTAACGGGACACGAGGCTGACAGGTGCAGAGGGCTTCATTTTAAACTTCTGAATAAGCTTGAACAGCCTTTTACTAAACTAGCCATTTCCTAATCGACCATCAACCATACTTTGACTTCTATTGAAACTACTCTTTGTAAACAAGGCACCAGTAGCATTCTGCACCTAAACTGGTCCGATCACATTCGAGCTAGTTGCTTTTAGTTGAGCTTGCATGGGCTGACTTGTCTGACCTTGGCTTGTCTGACTTTACTACGATAACACTAACAGAAGCTGAAGAAAAAAAGATAAATGGCATAAACTTCAATATTTCATTGATACAGGAAACAAATATATATATATATATAATATGTTATGATATGATATATCCATATTGAATACAACATTTGATCAATTATACAGAAATTAAATATCAAACACCAAACACAAACCAAACCCTCTCATAAAAGAAAATTTGATTTCGACCATTCAAATAAATAAATTGTACCAAATATCTAGTAATTCTCAAAATACTATTATGAATAAATATCTTGTTATTAAAATTTAAAAAATACTATGAAAAAATGATCGTCAAAATTTCAAAAATACAGTGATGAGACTCTTCCGTCATGGATAAACGTGACGGAAGAGCCTTTAATCACGGACAAACATGATGGGAGAATCCAAACGTCCGTGATAGGAGAATCTCCAATCACGGGTGTCTTTGATGGAAGACTAAGGGTGATCTGATGGGAGGCTACAAGGGTCTGTGATGGGAGAGTCTTTCATCATGGTTCACTGTGATGGAAAAGCCTCTTATCCCGGTACTTTTACTTTAAGGTTTTATTATTTGAATGTATTTTCATCAATAGGAAATATTAGATTTAATTAATTTATTTTTTAGAACAATTTTTGCTTTTGATCTGGTTTTGGATTTTTCTCTTAATAATATTTCCACACGAATTAGTCATGATCATGATTGACTGTCGGTTGGTTGAGATAACAAATTGATAAAATAAAATTAATTAATTAATCAAATCACAAATACTGGTTTATATATTTTAATCGCTTAGTCAAAAATGTCGTCTCACAAAGTATTGTTCTAAAATTTCAAAAGCTTTAAGTAGATAAACTGCATATAAATATAGGAGCAAGTAGCAGTGAAGAACATACCAAACGCAGAAAAATTGAGAATGGCAACAGAAGAAGTGAAGTTGTTGGGGTTTTGGGCAAGTCCATTTGTGTATAGAGTACAGTGGGCGTTGAAACTAAAAGGAGTTGAGTTTGTATACATAGAAGAAGATATCTTTAACAAGAGCTCCAGGCTTCTTGAACTGAACCCAGTTCGTAAATTAGTTCCTGTGTTTATTCATGATCACAAAGCCATCTCTGAATCTCTTGTTATTCTTGAATACATTGATGAGACGTGGGCACAGAATCCATTGCTGCCTCAAGATCCTTATCAAAGAGCTATGGCTCGTTTTTGGGCTCGATTTGTTGAAGAGAAGGTCAGTCTTTCTCTTTTGTTTTGTTTTCTGTTTTGTTTTTGTTTTTTGTTTATTGTTTTTTCATTTACATATATAAAGATCTCATGGGTGAATATACATTTAAAAGCTTTGTTTCCAAAGACAATAAAATTATTAGAACAAAGCTGATAGAAAGACATATGGTCGATTATTTTTCAAAAGAAAAATGAAAAGGCATGAAAGTCATGATTTTTTTTTTTTTGTTAAAGTTATATAAGATTTAGAACAGTGTGAAAATATAGTGTAGACATTTACAGATGAAAAAGGACATAGTCATGGACATAGAATTTGGCTATGTTGTTAAGATCTCAATTTATTTTCAATGGTAATGTGATCCCACTTTAAAAATCTACTGTAATTTTCTTCATTCTAAAAATTGTTTGTTAGAATGCAACCAATCCCTTGCAATTAAGTTCAGCAATCTTTATAAGCAATATAGTAGCATGATTTTAATTAGTAAGGGATCATTTTTAAAAGAAATTGCTTTGTCCTTACTTAACTAAACGAATTTATTGAAAAATATTTGTATGCATTACAGTAGCATCAAATTCTATGTTGTCCCTCCCCATGTTTTTCACAAATTTCTAACACTATCAATGATAAATACAGGTATGACCATACTAATTAAACATCAAACTGATTACATAAATGATATATTAACTTATTACCAATTCTATTGTTGTCGGTATAGTTGTTGCCAGCAACGTGGAGAGCAATGTGGTCCAACGGAGGGCAAAAAGAGATAGCAGAGAAACAAATGATAGACGCCTTGGAGAAGTTAGAGGAGGAGCTAAAGGGAAAGGACCATTTTGGAGAAGATGACACGATTGGGTATTTGGACTTAGCAATTGGATGGATCGCTTATTGGCTGCCTGTTTGGGAAGAAGTTGGGTCCATGAATAATTTGGACCTTGAAAAATATCCAGGCATAAATGCTTGGATCAGCAGGTTTCTGGACCACCAAGTGATCAAAGACAGCTTACCACCAAGAGACAGGATGCTGGAATTTTTCCACAAACGCAGCCGAGATATATTCAACAAATATGGCTCATCAAAACATTAGTTCCATTTCATGAACATTTTCGAAACTAAAGCTAGATTTTGGTGTTTGGAGGTTAATAAATTGTCATCAGTTATCCTTGTGTGGTCAGTTGGCGTTCATAGAAAGCTTTTTATAGGTATGCTCTAGTTGCAACTTCCTGCAATGGAATATTAAAAGAATAAATACGCTGAGGTGTTTTTGTAACCCGTTTTCCTTAAATAATGCAGACTCGAAACACGATTTGTATTCTAATATGGATGTAAACTTTTAATGTGATAATTTAATTTATATGCAAACTAAATTATTATTAGGAAAAAATCTGAAAAACCTTTAAAATAAAAAGTAATATCACTTAACTCTATTTTTTAACATAAAAAAAGTAATTTTATATTAGTTTCATTTTTAATAAATATTTTAATAATATCTTTAAATTATTAATTAATTAAGATATGATAAGTTGGGATGTAGAGTTGAACATATACAAATTCCATTTTTTGTTAGGACTCAGTAGTTTTAATGAACTTTAATTGATGTAAAAATGGTCTAAATGGAGTCTAACTACGGAAATAAGATACTGGTGGAGTCTGGTTCGAAAAGAATTTAACAATGTAAGTTGTGCTTTGAAATAGAGGTTGGGCGCACTGACATGTACCAAGAAGGCGATGATGTAGTTTTGAGTGAAAAAATGTGTCTTGCAGGTTTCGTATTCCTAATGGGTTTCTAAATGCTTTAAGAGTTAAAATATATATTTTTTTACTTTGCATCAAAAGCAAACTTATGATATAAATAAGGTTTATTATTTGTTTAAAGATGCGCAACAAGATATTAGCAATGCACTCACCTGTGAGTTTTGGGCTCGATACTCGATAGTGAGTTTAGAAATTGGTTGTAAACTAGGGTTTGGAGTTAAAAAGAGAGTGTTGGATGTATAGTTGTAATGATTTTTTGTATAATGATATTTTTTTCTCTTGTGGTATGATAGTCATGATTTTCTTGTGATTTGAACTTTTCCCATAAATTCTTTGAGTTTAACTAGATTACTCAATCACTAATCTTATCTTTTAATTGAAGTTTTTAAATTGATTTCAATAACCACCCTTACAATCAATTTAAAGACTCCAATTGAGGGGTAAAGTGAATGATTGGGTAAGGTGACCAAACTCTAAATTTTCTTATATTAGTGTGATTTAATTCATCTTACTTTCTATTTCAAATATTTATTTAGGATTTGAGTAACTTATTCATTGGGATAACATTGCCCAATAAGATAACAACCATTAAATGACTCACAATTAATCTAAGGATCCTTATTAAAGAATCTTAAAAACAATTAAATAAATTATATTAACTTATAACCTACACAACATGTTGCTTGCATTGGTATTGATGTGATAATCATTAAATTTAAGTATATTAATACCTTTAAAACTCGTAGCAATTACATTTAAAAAAAAGTAAGTATTTACATTATACAAAGTTAGAGGAGAAAAAAAAGAAAAAAATATATATTTTGAATTAAAAGAAATGAAGCCACATCTATTACAATATTAAAAAAAATTAGATAAATAGTTAGATTTTTAATTAAGCTTAAATAAATAATTAGCCAAACTCTAGTTATAAATGTCAATTAAATTATTACCATACTTTTGGTGATTTAAATATCATACTTAATTAGAAGCCATATATACTTTTCAATCTTAGAAAAAAATATTATGTTGTTGTAAATGATAATTATTAAGCATCAATTATTATAGGTGAACAAGAATTCTAAAGTTTAAAATTAAAATTTGATTTATGAAATATTACATAAGAGCTATCATTTTTTTTTATAAAAAAAAAAAACTACATCAGAGTTGGAATGATTGATGACCAAATTTAATGCACATGTTTAGTCTTGTGAATCATATTATGTAATATCTTTTTATAACACTATAATTTAATTATACGAAAAATCATTATATATAGTATTATTATAATAAAATTAAAGAAAATAACAATCGTAAAATTCACATGTTAAAAATTGATTTGTTATATATAAGTAAAAGTTTTTACATTCATATTTGATTGTGTGTATTATATTCTATTAAAGGATGTGATTGTATCGTATAATACTGCATGTTTGGTTCATCATATACATTATATTAGATAATACATTTTAAATATATTGTAATATAGTTTGGAAAATCTCATTATATATAATACTAATATAATAATAATAAATTCAATTTTCAAATTAAAAATTTAATTTGTCAAATACTATAGAAGACAGGACATTTGGTTTTATATCTTATATTGTATTCAAGATTAGTGTTATATGGTATGGTGTAACATACACTTTTTAATTATCTTGGGCATTGTACCAAGTAATAAATAACACTAAAACTAAAACAAATTAAATAAAACTTGTGAAATTTAAAATTCAAAATTGTTTTATTAAATACATTATCAGAGTTTTTACACGCACATTCCATTGTCTATATGTATATTTTCTATCGAATAGTGTATTAGTACTACCTTCTAAAAGGATTGTTACATAATAAAAGATCATTAAATACGATATTTTTATAATCAAATAATTAACTAAAAATTAAATATTATGTTAAAATCCATTAATAATAATACAAAGGTTAAATACTTATTTAAAAATACAGCATGATGTTAATTTATAATATTTTCGTTTATATGGTAACTAACTACGTTGAATGGATATATTCAGTGTTATACTTGCAACATCACTTTAAAATGTATCATGATATAAATTTGCAACATTTATGTTTATATAGTAATTAATCATATTATAATGAATATATCTAACATTTTATTTGTAATATGACGTTAACTTAAAACGTTTATATTTATATAGTAATTAACTACATTAGAATAAGTATATCATTTTTTTTTTCGAAATTGAAAATATATATTCAATTTTTTACTTACAACGTTAAATTAACAATATATAATATGATGTTAACTTGCTATATTTACGTTTATATGATAATTAACTATATTACAATATATATATATATATATATTCAATCTTTTACTTACAACATGATTGTATCTTGTAGTATCTATGTTTATATGGTGACTAACTGCATTAGGATAAGTATATTCAATGTTTTACTTGCAACATCACTTAACATAAAATCTGGCATTTGCTTGTAAAATTTACATTTATATAGTAACTACCCATATTAGAATATATATATATATATATATATATATATTCAGCATTTTATTAACAACATGATGTTAATGTGTAATATTTATGTTTATATGATAACTAACTATATTAAAATGTATATATTCAACGTTTTACTTACAACATCACTTTAAGATGTAACGTGATATTAACTTACAACATTTAAGTTTATATGGTAACATACCATGTTAGAATTAGTATGTTTAACCCTTTACTTACAATACAACATTGATTTACAATATTTACATTTATATGGTAACTAACTACATTAAAGTCTGTATATTCAACTTTTTACTTATATTATCACTTTAATATGTAAGATGACGTTAACTTGTAATATTGTAAGTTTATATGGTAGCTAACTACGTTAAAATGAATATATTAAATCTTTTACTTACAACATCACTTTAACTTGCAATATAACATTAATTTACAATATTTACGTGTATTTGATAACCAACTATATTAAAATAAATATATTTAATGTATTAATTGTAATAATTATTAATTTTTTTTATAACTATTATAAATTATTATATATTATTTTATAATTATTATAAACTATTTTTATTAACTCTTCGATTTATAAACTATAAATAATTTTTATTATTTTTATTTTTTACATGAACACTGTTAATAAACTATCTTTTTAATTATTACATTAAAGGTTTTTTTCTTCACCTTTATTACTAAATAAATTTTTATTTTATAATTAAGCATTAAACCATTAAATATTTCATTTAATTAATTTATTGCATAGGAAATGGTTAGCATTTTTTTAATAAATGAAGTTCCGTTCGCAGTTCTCATATGGCAATCAAATAAACAACTATTATAAATTGAGAATTAAGCAGCCAAATCGATTTATATGGTGTAGCTTGGGCAGTGCCTCATTGATTGAGACACTGCCTCTTATGTCTTTGGCAAATGGACAGGTTTTACACTCGATACCTCTCTTGCCCCTATCTTTGTGTGGGTTGTTCTCCCACGTACATAATAACACATGAGTTGATCCTTCTCGTATGTGAGTTGCTTTCTGGATCACGTCATCAATGTCCTATCTTGTTTGATCTCAGTAGACCCTTGGGTTAGTCCTAGAAATTAAAAGAGAAAAAAAAAATCAATTTATATGGTGATAGATATTCCGTAATAGTTTCACTGTACTTTTTTTTTCAACAAGTAGCACTAAAGCTAGGGAAAAGTACAATGTTTTATTTACATATGCTGATATTAGATTAGATATCTATCGAATATATTAGTAGAATATATTTAACGAATAGTCTAAAAATTTACTTTCAAAATCAAGAGAAGACTACTACTCATAAATAGTGAAAAAAATACCACATCAAATGAGAATTGAATCTTACCAATAAGAAGCAAGTGGAGCAAGCCTTTTTCGTTAGGCGAACCCATCATCCTCATTACAATGTTTTTCACGCCACAAATTAATTTATACAGATACTCTTGAAAAGTTACTAGGCAGCTGGGACACATTTGGATCACTTCCTTCAACGACATTTAATTATAGCCATAAAGTTTTGGGTTAATTACATTAACATGCCCCGAGCTTTCTTCAGAAGATTTTTTTAAAAAAAAAAAAAAAACTTCCAGAAGATTTAATATTCAACAATTCCATTTAATTATTGTAGTCCCCATTCCATTAATAACATTGGTTAAAATTAACGGTTACTAATAAATAAAGCATAAAACAATCATTTCAGAAAACAAAAATATAGTTTAATTAACAATTCATTAAAATTTTATTTAATAAAAATCAACTAAAAAAAGGGGAAACTTCATTTTAGTCCCTAAGGTTTGGCGAAATATCAAAATTTTAAACATCTATTGGAAACAGCTCTTTTAATCCCTAACTTTTCTAAAACTCTTCAAAATAGTCCAAACCGTTAGTCAACTAACGGTCAACGGTAACAAAAGGCTTGGATGAAAATGGTAAAATAGTCTTTTCATATAAGATGCTAAGATTGTGACATGTGGACGGCTGAGATTTTAATCCTATAAAACATTTAAAAAATCGAAAATTATTTATAAAAAAAATTGGAAAAACTGAAAAAAAATATTTGACAACTTTTTTTTAAAAAAATCTGGATTCAAACATATGGTTGGAACCAGAATATGTAAATCCAAATCCTCAAAAAAATTTACCAAAAAATACAAAAACAAAACACTCAACAGATTGATCAAACCACAAATCATAACAAACACTCAACAAATTCATCAAACCACAATTATCAACCCCAAACACCAACTGTCAAACCCCAACATCAACCTAAAAACTAACCACAAACATCAACCACAAACGTCAGAGATCAACCCAGAACCAGTCTTTGGTTCTGGGTTCGATCAACCTAGAACCGGAGACACTGGTTCTGGTATCAAACCCAGAACTAGAGTCTGGTTCTGGGTCGAACCCAGAACCAGAGAGGTCTCTGGTTCTGGGTTACCCAGAACCTAGAACCAGAGATCTGGTTCTAGGTTCGAACCTAGAACCGCGACGAACCAGAGATCTCTGGTTCTGGGTTACCCAAAACCAAAGATCTGGTTCTGGGTTCGAACCCAGAACCAGCGAACCCAGATCTGGTTCTGGGTTCCAACGAACCCAGAACCGTCGCTGGTTCTGGGTTCCATCGATCCCAGAACCAGCGACGGTTCTGAGTTCCATCGAACCCAGAACCAGATCTGGTTCTGGGTTCAATCTGGTTCTGGGTAAAAGAGAGGAAAGGGAGACGAAGAAGGAGAAGAAGAAGAGAGAAGAAAATGGATGAGATGAAGAAGAAAAGAGAGAAAAAGATGATGTGGAGAAAACAAGAGAGAAAAATGGTGTGATGATTTATTATTATTATTATTAATTATTTTTCTTTTTTTAATTAAATAAAAAACTTTTGATTATATATTAATTTATTTATTTTTAATATTTTTATTTAATTAGGGGTAAAACGGTAATTTAGAATTACAACCAAACTTAGGGGCAAATGAGTGATTTTGCTTTTTCCATCTCTTTTAACTGACGGTTTGGATTATTTTGAAGAGTTTTGGAAAAGTTAGGGATTAAAAGAGTTGTTTCCAATAGATGTTTAAAATTTTGATATTTCGTCAAACCTTAGGGACTAAAATGAAGTTTTCCCTTAAAAAAAATATATCATAACAGACTAATAATAAACCTTTATCTCACTTATGATAGTACATGGATGATTTTCCTCAGATTTCCCATTTTTTAGTCAAATTTTAAAACAAAAGTCACAAAATTCAATCAGTGGATTTTTGCCAGTTCCATCATCTCTCTTTCATTGGCATCTTTAATCTTTTCTTTACTTGTTTCATCAACTTTTCCCCCATTTTCTACTCTTTAGACTTTAGGAGTTTTTCTGCTTTTAGACTTCAAAGTTTAAAAGTGTTCTAGGGCCTTTGTTTTCTTCAAAGTTCTATAATTTTTTTTTCTTTTTTTGACTGTTCTTAATGGTTTTTTAATGCTTCTTAAGAACAACAGTCTGTCCTTATATAATATTGAGTTGATTGATTAGTTTTTATTATTTAATTATTAATTATAAATTTTTAAATTGATTATTTTAAAAGTAAAGGGTAAACAATGCTTTCTAGAGTAAATTTTTTACTTTATAAAGTCAAATTTCAATCATTCATCACTGTTTATAGAAATAGATACACTAATTAAATAGATTTATTGAATACTAAACTTTTATATAAAAACTGAGGCCTTTATATTCAATACAATTAATTTGCCATTGCAACAACCCCTACTGAGATATTTTCAATACAATTAATTTGCCATTAATTGCAACTATCCGTACTGAGATATTTTCAATACAATTAGTTTGCCTATATATATATTTTGAATTTTAGGACTAACTTATGAAATAATTGAAACTTATCGGGATATCACTTAATAATACGATTCAAGAAATTGTTTTTAAATAAGAGAGATCCATCCATACGGAGACGAATGAAAAACCTATACGAGAATGAGAGGACAATTCACACGAAGTGAGAATGACAACTTATTTATTATTATTATTATTACTATTAAAGAGCTTGTATTATATATATAATTCAGGGTACGATTTCGGAGGATTTATTATATAATTGATTATTAGATTGAATTATTATAGTTTGATCATGCATGTCCTAGCTAGCTAGCTAATTATTGTTTATAATGGGTGTGTAGAAATTCTTCCTTGCTGGAAGCCCACCAGAAGAGTTCCAAGGCACTAGTCAGAGCCAAGGAGGAAGAAGCCATCGCCAACCATGGGAAGGGCAAGGACAAGGTGGCCAACTGGATCAAGGACAAGAGCAAAGCCGCGGCAACCTCTTTGGTGCCTTTAGCCGGGATCTACTAGCGCTAGCAATGAACATTGACAGAGAACTAGTCAACAAATTGCAGAGATACGATCCACGGAAAGGCATTATCGTCGGAGTGAGGAAGGAATTCCAAGTAATGACACCACAGGGGGAAGAAGAACAATGTCCACGAGAACAACAAGAAAGAGGACAGCGACGTGGAAGCTCCAATGGCTTGGAGGAAACTTTATGCACAATGAAGCTAAAACACAACATCAAGAAACCACATCTCGCAGACGTCTACAACCCACGCACCGGTCGCGCCACCAGCGCCAATGGCCACACTCTCCCCATTCTCAATGACTATCAACTCAGCATGGAACATGTTTCCCTCTACATGGTAAACAATTAAAGAATTTAAAATTCAACTAGGTGACTATCAACTCATGCATATATTTATGTGTGTGTTTGCAGAATGCATTCTATGCACCACACTGTAACATAAACGCGCACAGCATAGTGTACATCACAAGAGGCAGCGGCAGGATTCAAATGTCATCGGAGAGGGGAGAGACGGTGTTCGACAGTGAAGTAAAGGAGGGTCAGCTGTTTGTGGTTCCACAAGGGCATGTTGTGCTGAAGAAGGCAGGAAACAATGGATTGGAGTGGATAGCATTCAAGACACACGGGATGGCCAAGATAAGCCAGCTGGTGGGACTTGGATCGGCCTTGTCTGCTGTTCCAGTGGACGTGCTTGCAAACGCCTTCGATGTTTCAAGAGAAGAAGCAAATAGGGTCAAGGAGAGCAGGTGGGAGTTGACACTCCTCTCTCCCTCGAGCGGGTCACCCAGAAGCAGGGGAGGACACAACTGAAAAATTAGCAACTAATTCCTACTGCTGCGGATCGGAGTGTGCTTCTGTGAAATTGTACACTTATTATAGTAAACAAAATCGATGCATGAAGTACCGTGAGTGTATGGAGCGAGAGAATAATAAAGGATATTGTATGGAATAAAGCCCCTAGTAGTTAGTTTTCAGACTGGAGTGAGCTAGGCTACGGCGGAATGTAATCTTTTATGTGTAAAGTTTAATCAAATAAATGTCACAATGGTTCTTCTCGCTATATCCAATATTAATATTCTCAATTCTTATGTCTAAGATATCCAAGAATACCCAATTCTTACTTTCCTTTTTTTTTTTGAAAAAAAAAAAAAAAGAGAAAAAATGATACGTGGAGTTAAATTCAAAGATTCTATAAAATATTGTTATATTGGCTTGTTAAATAATACATATTACATCCTTGTGTGTGAGAGACCTTTCTAAGTAAAATTATTAAACAGCTTGTATTAAGAAATTATGTTTAATTTGAAAATATATAAACTGATGGATCCAAACGTCTCTTATGTAGAGAGTTTGTAATAGCCGTTGTTGACAGGTTTGAAATTATGCAGTGGCTAAGAACTGTGTATGATACATTGCTCAATGCCCTAGGAAAAAAAAATGATTGTTAGAGGGCCTTTTTTTTTTTTTTTTCCAATGGAGGTTATTAGAGTTAAAAACCAATATATTTACGTGAAGGTAAGTGAAATTGGTATAAGGAAATTGTTTTCAGTTGTTTCAAGTAACATATAGACACTTTTTTTTCATTACTATTTAAAATCGGTGTTGTATGCTAAACCAAGAAAAACATTTACGAAACGTGTCATTGTAAATACTCTTATAACATTTACTACACACATTAATGTCAAAAATAAAATACAACATTCATAAGGTTTCGTTCTATACTAATTAAAATATTAAAATTGAAGACATCAGCATATATAGGATAACTGATTTCAATTTATTTATTTATTTATTAATCTTCAAACACAAACTCACTTTCCCGATGGGCCAAAGTAGCTAGAAATCTCTTCGCGGCGCTTGTGGCAATATTCAAGCATCTTGTCTTTCGGTGGTAAGCTGTTTCTGATGACTGGGTGGTCCAAAATCCTGATTTTCCATGCAGTTATGCTTGGAAATTTTTCTGGGTCCAGAATTTTCAAGGAACCAACTTCTTCCCAAACAGGTAGCCAGTAGGAAATCCATCCAATTGCTATGTCCAAGTAACCTATTTTGTCATCATGTCCTCCAAAATACTGGGTTCCTTTTAGCAGCTCCTCTATCTTCTCCAAGGCTTCTATTGTTTGTTTCTTAGCCTTCTCCTTTTCCTCTCCTTTGGACCACATCGCCGTCCATGCTGGTTCCAACAACTAATAATAACCAACAATACCAAAAAATTTTTGTGATATAATAATATGATCTATGTAGTTTGATAATTAACTAGAGCATGGCATTACATGTTATCATTTAGTGTGATAGAAATTTGTCGAAAAACAGGGGACAAAAGAGAAGATTAAAAAATCTATGCAAAGAAGTCTCCGACTCGAAAAAAATCCATTTAAATAAATTCATGTAACCAAGTCAGAGTCAAAACAAGGCAAACTTTTTGTTAGGGGTTCTTTATTGAATTCATACTATTTTATTATTTGTCAAGATTGTTGTGCTGAAGTGCAAGCATTTATTGGATTATATTAGCATAGTGAAAAAAATAAAGTGTGTATACATATATATATATATATATATATCTGATTTTAGGGTACTAGCATGTTAAAACTAAAAACGACGATCTCCTTTAAATTCCGGGCTTGACGATATAGATTTGTTTCCACCAATATAATTAAACTTTTAGATAGTTGTTAGCTGAAAATGGATTGATAGGTGATAATAGATTTTTATTTGATTAATATTAATTAGGAAAAAAATATTCACATTTCTATATTACCAACGTAAATCAGAGAACCATTTATCTAAATCATGGGGTTGAACTAAAAATCACCGCACTTGAGAATTTCAGTTAAATCCCCTCTTTATTGTCAAGTCTTCCAAATCCTAGCAATCTATATATGCTTCTCTTTTACTTTTCTCTTTCCACAGTCGGACATGTTTTTTCTCACTACTAGCTTAATTCTAATTTTATTATATTAAAAAGAGCTCTTTCTAATAGTAAATACTGGCCTATAAGATCACTATCAATACTTGTTTAATGAATTTTATCACTCCTACAGATAGAAATATATATAAAAGTCAAGAAACACTGACCTTCTCTTCAGCGAATTTAGCCCAAAATCTTGCCATGGCTCTTTGATAAGGATCCTGTGGCAGCAATGGATTCTGTGTCCATGTCTCGTCGATGTATTCCAGAATAACAAACGACTCAGAGATGACTTTGTGTCCATGGACAAACACAGGAACTTTTTTGTGAACTGGGTTCAATTCCACAAGCCTGCTGCTCTTATTAAAGATGTCTTCTTCTATGTACTCATAATCAACACCCTTCAGATCCAGTGCCCATTTTACCCTGAACGCAAATGGACTTGCCCAGAACCCCAACAGCTGCTTCACTTGTGTTCCCATTTCCAACTTCGCTGCTCTGCCTGTGATGTGCTTCCTGTGGGCGTGTATTTATAAAGAGATACTGAGGTCCACTAGCTACTATAGTCTTTGAAATTTAAGATATTTACCTTCTGCGACGCCAATTTTGACTAATAGCAGGATGATTTTTTATATCATTTAATTGTCAAGTTGTCAGTCGTCACCATGACACCATATGAGCTTATTCTAAATTATGTTCTTTGGTCGTTGAAAAAATAAAAATTAGAAAAATAATTATTTTAAATAAAAAATAAAAAGTAATCAAATCTGAACCATATTGAGTATGAAATTTAAGTGTCATAAGATTAGAAAAAGTTTAGGGAAAGCTTAGATTAGAAAAGTATCCAATGCACCCATTTCATCTTAAGCCACTAATAGTAATACAAATGGAAAATTAAATGTTGACCATATGTAAATTTTACATGATTATGGATCACAATTATCAAGGCGATTAGGATAACAACCCACGATTATGATACATAACTAATCCATAAGCAAATTTTCATGGCAATAATTTTATTAATTTCAGTTCTAAAATAGAGTATTGATTATAAATAAAGAAGTACTAATTATAAAATCGCAATACATTTAATGGTCAATAAACTTAAAACTAGGTTAATAATATCAACTTGTTCCAAGAGATATAAACTTTCTTTTTATATATAATTTCTCCTTCCCAACAACAAAATAATTTATTAATATTAGCTCCAAATTTGTAAACTATTGAATGTATTGACTTCGTTTATAATAAATATATGTTAGTATGTGTTTGTATATAATCAATGACTTACAAACTTCAAACTAGAATTATAAAATTGGTCTCCTCTTGTTTGTGTATAATTAATGATGTACGAATTTAAAATTAAAATTAGGACGTTCTGAGGAGAGAAAAACTATATACTATTGAGAAACTGTTTTGCACCATTTCAAAACTCATCCTCCATAGGTGCAAAAGTTTTAACACCATTATCAACTGATCAATGCTGATTAGAGAATTATATATATATACTTATTGTAACTTAAAAATATATAACATTTCACTTAATCACTTGTGATATCTTTTTGACATTTTCTTTTTCCTAGAATCAAATATTTAATTAGGGAGAAATTTATAATATACATATGCTAACGGCTTCAAGCATTTGTGATGAAGAAATACATTTTGAGATGTCAGTAATTTGTAGTAGGCTTGAAAATATTAGATGGAAGTTTTTTTATACATAGTTCTAAAATTATAAAGAGTTTTGTAATTAGCATCCAAATATGAAAATTAAACATTTGTAGCATCGGAGCTGGCGAGTTGCCTATTATGCCATATTCTAAAAGATTTCCCCTTTTTAAAGATGTGTTTTTTATTGTTGTAATGATAAAAAAATCAGTCCAATATGGGCCCAGCAGACAAAAAAATAATTGAAAGGTCTTGTATAGCAGCCCAATTGTTGGGCCAATAAATCAATCGGGCCTTAGTGAAGCCCAGAATTGAGAAGCCCATGATTTAATGTAATATTCGCTAACTCAAGCCTCTTTAATAAGATGTTTGACTGCATTGAAGAGGGGATGTTAGATCGCTAATGCTAGATCGATTTAATGAGAAGATTTCACCATATTCTAAAAGCTTCATTTTTTTTTTAAAGATCTGCATTTTATTGTCAGTGAACTAGTTTTTTGATCCATGAACTATTATCTTTGTTATAAACCTTTTATGTGTTTGTGAACTAACTTTAATTGTCTATAAATTGATTTCGTGATTAATATATACTTTTGAAAGGCCTTAGAGGAGACAAACTATATTGGATTTGCACTCATAATATATCGTCGGAATAGTCATAGTCTCAACGAGGACTTTGTTATTATCATAATCTATCACTTTTAATGGAATCTGTTGATTCCCTTTTTAACCTTCTTTCTCTAACTTCTAAATATTTATTTCTTTGTTACTCAAAATATTCTAGTTGTTTTCTGTGTTCAAATCAATTGAAAGAAGAGGAGAATGCTGCTATTTCTAGTGATAGTGAGTTGCAAGTTTAAGTGAGAGAGTTTGAGTGATAAGTAGAGATGAACAATGGAGAAGAGCATAGAGATTAAAGAGATGGTTGATAGTGAGAGCTCTAAAGGCTATAATGATGGGCAAAATGGGAAGTTCAACTTTTTGGTGTCATAAAAAATTATTTATGTTCAATGCTAGTTATAAAACTGATAATAATTTTAGTGCTATTAGATAATACTTATATTAGTAACAAAAAATTAATAATTACTTAGAAGTTATAGACAGACTTTTCTTTTGGGTGTAAATTGTAGATAATATATATATTTTTTAATTACAAACGCATTTTCATCACATACGGACCTTAATGTTTTAAAATTTCATTATTTTAATCCTTCATTCGTTTATCGTTAGACATTAACATGCCATGTGTTAACATTAAAAAAAAATTAAACCCTTAATTAAATTAATATAAAATGAAAAGGAAAAAAAAAATCATTGTCCTTTTGTTTGGTAGAGATTCATTTGTAAAAATGTACAAAAATTAACTATTAAAAAATAAAAGTCTAAAAAATTAATCTTAAAAATAAAAATGTTGAAAAGAAGTTTTAGTCTTTACTATCTATGTCAAGATGGACAACGAAGATTATTTTAAAAAGAGATTAAATTATTTTTAAAATATGAGAAAAGAAATATCAAAATTAATGTGTTGGTTGGATCTCTACCAATGATGGAAGTCCATCGATGGACAATGGTCTAACTTCAATAGAGGTCCAACAACGACCTCTCAATCCGATCACTAGATCCAACGTCGATTTAGTGGAAATCTGATTAATATGATTTGATAATGAACCAAATCAATTTGATTTGGTAAACCATATCAATTTTAAACTGCTTCCAACCAAATCAATTTCAATCTAGTTTTTCAACATCAATCTCCATTAGAGATCAATCGCTCGACAAACTACCTCCACTATCGACGGTGGAGGTGACCAATCCTTTTAGTTATATCCACATTAGTTATTCTAATTTATTTAAAAAAAATTCTTTTTCTTTTTAAAATTTTTATTTTATTTTTATAACAATAATTTTTAAATGAATATAAATTTAATCATTTGACCCTTAAAAAATCATTCAATTGGACCAAGTTGATAAAATTTTGAAAATTCATAGGGGCGGTCAAGTTGACGAAATTGTACTGGATACATACGATAGAAATGCATACGTATTTTCTTTTTTTAGAAAAAATGCATACGCATTTAAAAGGAAACTTTTGCTAAAACCCAGGGACAAGAACAAAAAATTCTCTACCATCAATATACCATCATCCGGATTTGTTTACAGATAAGCCCCTATGAAAGGAGCAATGCAAAATTAATTGTTGATGACATACGTGTAATTTAGGTGAAACTTTGAATGTTGTTGCGATAACTGATAAGGCCAAGGAAGCCAAGAAAAGAAGCGCCACTTGCGAGGCCTGTTCCTAAACTCGAAATGGCCTCCTCAATCGCCTTCTCTGCATTCGCTCCATTTCTTTCCAACACAAACACCACCACCTCTCGCTTTCTCTCTAACATCAACCTCGCCCCCCACGCAAATGCCAGAAGGAGGAGGAAGCTCATTACTGCCAAACAAGCAAACAACAACCCTGTGCAGTACCGGAAGCTTGGAGATTCTGATCTTCTAATCAGTGAAATCGCTATCGGAACTGTATCTACTTGTTTTGTATCAAAATTGTTTGTCTTCGTGGGGTTTTGGGTCTTCTTTTTATTTTTGCATTTGGGTTTTTTCATTTTCATTTGGATTGAATTGGGTGATCAAATTATAGGTTGTTTTGTTAATGTTTTGTGGTTTTTGTCAGTTGTTACTAACAAGTGTTTTATTCACTTTCTTTGGATTCTGTTTTAAGTTTAAAACTTGTTATAGCATTCCTTACTAATTTAAACCATTATGTTATCAAATAATGTGTATGTATGATATTGGCTTTTATATGAAGAGACATAATCCAATTCATGTACCTGTCGGACATGTAGAATGAACTTTAATCAGTTCTTGCCTTTGACATATTATATAATGTGGAAGATTTAATGTTTTTAGTTTGGTCTTGTTGTTGTTCTTCTTTTTTTTGAAATACCATTTGTAGCCTGTTCTGTTGTGAAGAATATTGTTATTGTTGCTATACCTCCTAGTATCATGGTCTCTAATATGGTGTCAGTGATTTTTTAGATGACATTTGGAGAACAAAATACAGAGAAAGAAGCTCATGAAATCCTTAGTTATGCATTCGAACATGGCATCAATATTCTTGACACGGCAGAGGCTGTAAGTTCTGTTGCACATTTCGATCAGCTGCATACACATACGTGCACATAAAAATGCGCCTGCAATACTATGAAAAAATTTGTCTTCGCTGCTTGACTTTTTTTTGAAAAGTAATTGTGTAAAACATATTTGAGCACTGTTTTGTGAATTATAATTAGTAAACAGGAAAAAAGCTCTGTATTTATGTTAAAATTGCATTGGTGAGTATGAAGGCAGAAAATAATAGACAAATGGAAAGCCCCCAAATGGTTAGATTGTAAAAATAATTGAAAGCAAATTATATGATGGAAAAAGACCTTACAAGAATAACATGCATTACAGTGAGGATAGGTAGATAATTCTCTTTTTCTTTTTTGTTTTCCCCATTATTCATAATTGGAAAGCAGTGTTGGTGTAAAGCCTAACCTTGGGGCATTTTTAATTCTTGGTTGGGACTTTTGTAAGCCCTCTCCTTTTGTCCTCTGGGTTGTTTTCCCTTGTAGACTATTTGTTCACCTATTTATATGGTTTTCTTTTGTTCATAATATTTTGCTTCTGTCAAAAATTTTTTGGTAAAACTACCTCTTCAACTAATTATTTGAGCCTTAAAGTTCATGACTTTTCCTAGATCATGTTCAATTTAGTTGATGCTTTAACAAATTCCAGTTCTCTTGGTTTTCTGATTATGAATTAGCATGGAACTAGGATGATGTTTTTCTAGAATTTCCTTTTTTCGGACATGATAATTTGCCGTATGACTGGAGAAGAGCATTATTGAACTAGGATGTGTTTTTAAGATCAACTAATAGTCAGCAGAATTTCCAACTTGTTTATTTTCGAGTTGAATATCACTTTAGCAAGGCTGCTTCAACTTTATAAATTTTTTTAACTTCAAATGATAATTTACTGTCAACTTCCATATCATTTCTTTTTTGTTTTAAAGACTGGTTCATATCTTCTTAAGGGCTTTACAAGTACTACTTTTCGATTTTACTTTGTCAAGTTTCAAAGTTTCTATTCGATCAGAAAGCATAATAGATGTCTTGTTTTGGCTCATGTGTCCATTTTATTCTTTTCCTCAATCTCAGATAACCTTTAACTTGAAACATCTCTCTTCTTTTCAATTTTCGCTAGAGCAGCAATTTCTCTCTCTTGCCCTGAGACTTCTCATTACTAAAATTCATGAAAGAAAAATAAGTAAATCAATGGAATAAGAATGGATTCATCCCAGAAGAAATTAAAGCGAAAAAAAAAAAAAAAAAAACTTTTGCCTATCAGTCAGCTATATCCTTACATAATAACATATTCATTATCTTAAACACTTGGAGTCCTTTGTAATAATATCCAGGAAAATCCTTTATTAGAAGAATTATCCTGAATTCTTAATGCAAAATGCATAATTGTTATTTGGTTCTATTATCTGCTTTCAAAGGAGATCTTGGTTGTTGCAAGTTTTCAGATCAATTTTTTCTTGTATTGTCATTCAGTTACAGTGATGTTTTGCAGTATCCAATTCCAATGAAGAAGGAAACTCAAGGAGCAACAGATCTCTATATCAGTAGCTGGCTGAAGTCTCAGCCTCGTGATAAGGTTAGTAATACATTTTTCATTTACATAAATTCATAAATGAGATTTAAATGTCATCAATAGCCTCATGCTCGTTCATTTTGTACATGGATTAAAATCTGCAGCTTCAAACCATTTCCTAAAATGCCTGAGATTCAGTATAAAGCTGCAGTAATCCGGTATTGTAACTTTGTTTTTAGAGGAACATGATTTCTGAACTTAGTACATTCATATGTCACCTGAAATGGACTTTGGTGGGAGATTATTGATTAGGACCTGCAGCATATACCTTTAAGCTTCTCTTATTGTACTGAATCATGAAGTTAATATAGGAATATTCTCTATAATTAGTTAAAATCAGTTTCTTTATTGAACCTTTTCTATTTAATACCTCGTATTGTTTTTATGATAGTAAAACTGAGATTGTCCAAGTAACTTCTTAACTGAGGTGACTTGACAACATTACATACCTAAAATAAAATGAGTCAGGAATGTTAAATTGTTTTTCCACATTTAATCCTGTTGATATTCTTTCTAGTCAACAACTGACTAGATTTCTGAGTAGGGGCTGTCATACATATTTTTGGGGACTCTGAACATTGTTTTGAGAATATGATATAAATATCAATCATGTTTGTGTAAGTAAGTAGTTATTTGTATAGTTTTCTGATTATTGATGTGTAGCATTATGTCACATGGTGGATAGGTTATCATAACAACAAAAGTTTGTGGTTACTCAGAATGGTCAAGTTATTTGCGTGACAATGCAACAGTTTTGCGGGTTGATGCTGCTAACATCAAAGAAAGTGTAGAGAAAAGCCTTAAACGACTGAACACAGATTATATTGATTTATTGCAAATTCACTGGTACTTTTACTTCCTATATTACTATATTCATAGACAGTAGGGCCACCTGATTTGAATGTGCAGTTTTTATGTGACTAATATATGTTTTCATATTAGCATGCGGCATCTAATTTGGTGTTAACTGTAGCTGCAATAATGTTGCATTTGTGTACACATCATCTGTCTAGGTCAATGTAATGATGGATAATAAGAGAACCAATTCCACATATTTAAGCTGATTTATCCCTGGTTACTTTCTCTCCTTGAGAGTATCTGTCACTCTGACTTGTCACAAATGGAAATTTTAACCCATGATGATCCTTTCTGAGGGAAGCCCCTTGATATATAACTTCTGATGTGGAACAAATTACTTACGTAATCTTATATATAAAGAAATGATTGCCCTTGTTATGTAGGCATTGCTTTCTTCTGCCCATTTTTGCTTCTGAAAAGATTGTACTGTACCTTTTCTTGAGGGTTCATATTGGAATGCCACTTCAGGTTTGGGTCACATCAGCATGCCATTGTTTGACTGAAGGGTAAGTTGGATAAGAATAAAATAATTGTTTCTGAAATATGTCATTTTGGTTCATTTTCATTCCAGGCCAGACCGCTATGTGGCATTATTTGGTGAATTTACATATGATTATAAAAAATGGAGGGCAGGGGTGCCATTTGCGGAGCAACTTGGAGCCCTTCAAGAACTTATTGAAGAAGGGAAGGTATTTCATGCCAAACGTAATTAGACTTTTGCTTCAGGCTGCTGAGTAGTAAGCATTTGAATAAAAATCATGTGAAGATATAGCCTATTAGACAATCACGTGACTCATGTCACTAGTTTATTGAACTCTACGCAGTATAAGTATACTTTTAAATTTTGCTGACCTGTCAGCTTTTGGGCGGAGTCTTTTGTCATTCCCCTATTTTTGGCTTTGTGAACCCCAATTCTTGTGTTTCCTATGGAATAAATAAACAGCCTATTAGTTATTTAATCTCCAGGATGATCCTCCAATCAGAGCAAACTTCTGAATGCCTTAAACCTACAAGGAATATTGGATGCTTACATTTTGGTATTTAAATATGCCCAAATGATTTAAAATGAAGAATAATGAATTTTATAAGTAGTTTTCCGTTGTTATATCTTGCATAAAGGGTTGGTTCTGTAATTTCATATGGATCTATGTTTTGTAACTGATGCCTTTGAACTTCTGTAGGTACGCTATATCGGTGTTTCCAACGAGACTTCTTTTGGGGTGATGGAGTTTGTTCATGCAGCTAAAGCTGAAGGACTGCCGAAGATTGTTAGTATACAAAATTGCTACAGTCTGCTGTCTAGATGTCGCTTTGAAGGTAAGTTCCTTTTTAGTACTTTTTATTATTGTACTATCACAAATGAAATGTTGTACATGAAACCTTTTATACCACGAGATGTTTAAGCGTTAAATGACATAGTTAATTGATGTCTTTCTTTAGATAAATAGATACTCTGAACTTCATAATTAATATTTTGAAAATTATTGCTTTTTCTCATTTTTATTTTCCATTTCCCATTTATATCTGATTTCATTTCACCTGATGCTCCTGTTAAATCAGACTTTATGATTCTGAGCCAAGATATAAGTCTGAGATACTCTTAAACAAACTGAAGGCAAAAAGGTGGTAGATTAGTTAGCTTGGCAAGCAAGGCAAAAAATTTGAAAACTCACTTGCAATGTCATAAAAATTTAGGATAATAACGATTAATTAGTAAACATTATTGGGTAATTATAACTTGGATGCAGAACCTTTTTTTTTTTTTTCTTCAATTTAATTAGCTTCTTGTAACCAGTTCGACTGGCCTTCAGTCATTTCTTTGGCATGCAAGGCATTGTAAATCTTTAGTTGATTTTGATGCCGCTGAATTACCTTCACAGATATAAGTCAATAATTCATCCTGCACTTGTCAATCCACAGTGGTTTCAGCTCATACCATTTAATAGTTTTGACCTGCTTCCAAACATGCTGATGTATGTATGTATAAACAAGTATAAGCCAAACATCTTGGTCTTCATTGAATTGTAAGTACTTATGAGTTGAAAAGTTCACGATATGTGTAAATTTATCCAAGAATTTAAGCACATTAGAACTAAATATTACGTGTCAGTAGTGATTTTGAAGTTCAAAGAGCTGTATCTACAACAGTTTCCTAATCTCACCATCCTAAGCCTATCGATTCTTTGCAGTTGATCTTGCCGAAGTTTGTCACCCAAACAATTGCAATATTGGCTTACTTGCTTATTCACCATTGGGTGGTGGATCGCTGAGTGGAAAATATTTAGATATAAATTCTGAAGCTGCAAAAAAGGGAAGGTTGAACCTCTTCCCTGGTTTCATGGAAAGATACAACAGGTCAATAGCCAAGGTACATACATTATATGGTTGATGGCATTTTGTTATATTGTCATCTGTTTTGATATATCTAGGTTTTGAGCTGGAGTAAGTTCATTTCATTATATGGTATGGAATTTCAGGAAGCGACGTTAAAATACGTGGAGGTGGCCAAGAAACACGGACTGAGTCTGGTTGAGCTTGCACTTGCATTTGTACGAGACCAACCATTCATGACAAGTTCAATCATCGGAGCAACCTCTGTTGAGCAGCTAAAAGAAGACATTGATGCATTTTTGACCACTGAGAGGCCTCTACCACAAGAAGTACTGGCAGATATTGAAACTGTCTTCAAGAGATACAAAGATCCAGCCGTGCTTTAAGACTTATAAATTTGAACATCAATGCTCATAAATCAATATCTTAATCTTTTTTCTTTAAATTTGAAATTTTGTGTTGCATGAAATGTTGTACATCAAATGTTGTTTCTTCTTGCTACTTTGCCTAGAAATTGATAATTCTAAGAAGATGGGTTAAAGAAATGAAAATCAGTGGATTTTTGTAATTGAATTCTCTTAATGTGTCTAATATCGTATATGAATGAAATATTGAAATAAAATAAAATAAAATTGTACCTATTCTCATCAGGATTTGGTTTTTGGAACGTTACAAAAGTGAGAACTGATGAGCATAATTTATGTACATTTATTACCCTTAAATATAGGTTTATTAGTCCAATTTTATGTTAAGTTTATTTTAATTAGTTATATTTTTTGGAAAAACAGGAATAAAGGAGGATTTGTGAGTTGAATGAGAAAAAATTACAATTTTTTGTCAAGTCAATCAAGATTTAAGTCATGTCCAAAATAATTGTCAAACAATTAGGAAATTGGTTGAGATAAGAAAATAAATCAATCAAGAAAAAAAGGCAAGTTTGGAGCAAATCAAATTTGAGTTATTTTTAAAGGGTTTGACACATATAAAAGGAAGCTTATACATCAAATTGGGAGAGAGCCGCTCTAGCTTGAGAGACACAAAAGATTGGAAAAAAAGAAACATTCACTGAACATAGTAGGAGACAGACAGAATTAGGGGGTTGCCGAATAAGACAGACAGAATTAGGGTGTTGCCGAATAAAACAAAACGCAGCAGTGAAATTAAAGCAAAACAGTGGCGGTTTTGGAGCTAAAAGAAGAAGCAACACGGCTAGTTTCATGAGTGATTTGGAGACACAATCTCAGCAATAGTTTCGTAAACATGTTGGGTTTTTATTATCTTTTTGTTCTTGTTATCACCATGACTACTTAATTTTATTTTCTGAGGTGTAGGATAAAACCTTATTGACTTTGTAATGATCTTGCTATTGAAATATTATTCTCAATTATGTTTTTAATGTTTAATAATTCTTAGTTTCACTAATTGATGAAATAAAATTGTTTCACTTTCAATATCAAGTATTTTTTGTTGTTACAAGATTATTTTATTTGACTTTGGATTGAAAAAGGTTTAAATATAAGATTTTTGATTATATGTTTTTCAATATTGGATACATATAATGCTTAGATCTTATAAATTTCAAGTCTTGAAGTAAGAATTTGCATAAGATTTATTTTTAAACTTAACTGATAAATCCTGAGAAGATAACGGATTGATTTCTAAGTTGTTTTCTTAAAATTTTGAGAATAATATTTTGAATAATAAGACATTACAAGCTGATAACGGTGGATTTTGAATCTCAGATTTTTCGTCCATTGCTTGAGTTTTGCAAATTAATCTTGTCTTGTTAGTTTAAAATTTTATTGTTTTCTTTAGTTTCAATTAATTCCCAATTCTCAAACTTTGTTAACTAGATTAGAATTAAATTTAATTTAAACTTAGATTAATATTTTCTCAATCTCTATGGGATCGACCTCGTACTTGTATAATCTATTCTACAATAGACTCATGCACTTGCGAGTACTAAAATTTGCACAACAAGAACGCGCAAAAAATAATGTTACATATTTGAAATTTCATTTTAGCTATATTTGTATTACATATTTGAAATTTTATTTTAATTATATTTTTGTGATATTGGACCGTTAGTTCTTTTATTTGTATTTTGGTTCTTGTTATATAGCATTATAAATACGACTCTCTGCCATTATGAAATAGTTATTCTGAATATAATTATGTTCGGCATCCCAAACATGAGAAATTTCCTTTTTATTTACATATATTTTATTTATTTATTTATTTTGGAAATAACATATATTTTATTTCATTACTTTCTAAATAAAATAAAAATCAGCTAAAACTGTGAACTCTAATAAGACGGAATTACAATTTAGCTACCCACGCGAAACTCTAATTCAAGCGGAGCACAAGTTTGGATATTATTACAATTTACCTACCTCCCGTTATCAACTTTCTGTTACTGTGAACTGATTCAGGGGTAAAATTGTCATTTCGATGGGCAGTGGTCTAAAAAATTAAAAAAATTAAATGAATTAAAAAAAAAAATTCTCAGATGTAGCAGATGGAAGAAGGTGAAGGAAGATGGAAGAGGTGAAGGGATGAACGCCAAAGGAAGAAGGTGAGGGTAGATGGAAGAAGATGAAGGAGAGAAAGAAGAAGAAGAAGAGAAGAAAAAAAAGAGGAGGACCGAGCAGCTCCGACCAGACCAAGATCAACGCCAAGCTCGTCGACGCAGCCACGATCTCGCCACAAACTGAGCAACCGAAGCAAACCAGGCCTGTTGCTGCACCCCAACCAAACCGACGACGAGGACGAGGACGAGGGGAGCTGCCGACGCGCACGACCTGTAGAACCCAACTCAAGCCGACGCCAAGCACGAACCAGACCTCGCTGAACTCCACCAAGACCAGTCCTCAACGCACGCAGAACCGGCGACAGATTGAAGGTAGATCGGAGCAGAACCGGCGACGGCAAGTGCCATCACGACCACCACGAAGACCCGAGGGGAGCTGCCGACGCGCACGACTTGTAAAACCCAGCTCAAGCCGACACCAAGCACGAACCAGACTTCGCCGAACTCCACCAAGACCAGTCCTCAACGCACGCAGAACCGGCGACAGATTGAAGGTAGATCGGAGCAGAACCGGCGACGGCAAGTGCCATCACGACCACCACGAAGACCCGAGGGGAGCTGCAGACGCCAAGCACAAACCAGACCTCGCCGAACTCCACCAAGACCAGTCCTCAACGCACGCAGAACCGGCGACAGATTGAAGGTAGATCGGAGCAGAACCGGCGACGGCAAGTGCCATCACGACCACCACGAAGACCCGACGCGAAAACAAGCTGATCCACGCCATTTTCAGCTCGAGATTAGACCCCGAACGCGACCAAATCTTGTCGAAACAGTGATGAAGTGTGACTGGAGCTGAACCAGAACAAAGGCAGCAGTTCAATCTCTAGTGCCATCACGACCACCACGAAGACCCGACGCGAAAACAAGCTGATCCACGCCATTTTTAGCTCGAGATCAGACCCCGAACGCGACCAAATCTTGTCGGAACAGTGATGAAGTGTAACTGGAGCTGAACCAGAACAAAGGCAACAGTTCAATCTCTATTCAATTTTTCAATTTTGATTTTTCAATTTTTTATTCGGTCAATTACGTCAACTTCAGCAATCAAGGGTATTTTCGTCTTTTTACTTTTTTTTTACTATTCACAGGCAATTTTAATGGAAAGTTGATAACGGGAGGTAGGTAAATTGTAATAATATCCAAACATGTGCTCCGCTTGAATTAGAGTTTCGCGTGGGTAGCTAAATTGTAATTCCGTCCTTTAATAATAAACATGTTTCTCAAAATAATAATAATAATAATAAACATGTTGTGAAATAAAGTCTAAAAGTAAAGATTTTAGAACATAAACCAAATAATAGACAAAAAAGAAAATACAAGAGAAAGACAGAGTAACTTTCTTACCATCTTACTCATTTTCACTTTTTTATCAAAGATATATCCTTACATCCTCTATTTATAGGTATAAAGGTAATGTGGAAAGGCAAATGATAGTAAGTCACTATTTAAGGAGAATATAATGACAGAGGTTATGAGATATAAAAGGGTGAATATCAAAGAGTGGCATCCATTAATTTACAACAAAACAACCATTTTAAATTTTTATGTATTTACTTTGTTGTAAATTATAGCTGACCATGAGTATTTAATTTTGTATTTTCTTTTTTTTTTTGAATCCATAAGATGTTAATAGGCGGTCAAGCATTAATGTTAGTTAATTTGAAAAGAGAAAGTTACAAAGCACGAATAAAAGAAAGGAAGTCGAAAAATAAGTGTGGACGTGGAAGCGCGGCAATGTCTGAGGAGGATTTGACGAGGGCTGCAAACTCCCCTCTGATTTCGCCTACACACTCTCTCATGACATTACTGGTTTTTTTTGTGGATGGCATGCATCTCTTGCATCAAAATTCGATATTGTTTTTTTGTGTTGTTGAAGAAGTGGGTAGTTTGATGAGAGGAGGAGAGAAAAGAAGCAGAAAGAAACATATGCATCTATGAAGACAGGGGGAAGGAAGTCGCCGCCGCCTCATGCTCTTGCCCGCTTTCACATGGAATGGCAGATCCTGTTGTTTATGCCAATTATGAACGTGACATTGAGCAAGTTCGTTCCTTTTATTTATTTCCATCAACATAGCCTTGATTATTGTAAAAAACGTAGGATACGATTATGACTTTACTTTTTTCAGGCACTCATTGCTTTGAAGAAAGGTACTCAGTTACTCAAGTACAGCCGCAAAGGCAAACCTAAGTTTCGATCTTTTAGACTTTCCCCGGTGAGTTCTTTTTACAACATTCGACATTCTATCCTACCAGAAAGCAGAGTTTAGTTGTATGTGTGCATTAGCATGTTGTTATATTTATTATAATAGTGATCATGAGTCACTACAGCGGCCATTTATCCACGTGGGTTTCTGTTATTGTTCCTTTAGGGTTGTGGCAGAAATTGACCTTCCTTGAACCACATGATAGTGCAGTGCAGAACATAATGTGGTGGAGGTATGTCCTCCTTGAATTACAAATAAATGAATAAGGTAACCGTCATAAGGTTTTGAACCAAAGAGGGCTAGCCTCCGTCACATCTCTCCGGGTGCAAGGTCAGAAATCCACGTGGACAAATGGTCACTGTAGTGGCTAACGGTCTCTACAATTATAAAATTGACATGACGGAACTTGGGCAAAGTAACTTGTCATTTGTCTTCATAACATGTTGGTTTTAATGTGTCATCTACCGATAATCATGATGCGTCTGTCAAAACTCACTAGTATGGAAATGATTTCAACTTTAGTGATTTTAACAGGATGAAACAACTCTTATTTGGATTTCACATAGAGAAGAGAAGCATCTGAAATTATCAACAGTCATCAAGATTCTCCCTGGACAGAGAACCGTGAGTTAATATAATCACCTTCCTTCGAAGCTGATTGAAGAAATAAATTCAATTTCAGTTTACCTTTTTTCGTGTGTTAAGTACCCTAGTGGCAACAACTTACCGGTGTTTTACTTGTTTTTTTCACAGGCTGTGTTTAAAAGATATTTGCGCCCCGAAAAGGATTACTTGTCATTTTCACTTTTGTATAATAACGGTGAAAGGTCTCTTGATCTGGTTAGTTAGTGCTACTAAACAATATATGTATCTTTATTATTCATTTTATCTCCTGCTTTGTAAAAGTTTAAATTCAGTGATTGCGGTTTTGTTGGTCCTATCTACAGATCTGCAAAGACAAAGTTGAAACTGAGGTGTGGTTTTCAGCCCTTAAGGCATTAATTAGAAGACATTGTAGTAGACGTACAAGGAGTGACCTTCCCGATGTGAGTTTTCATTCTAGAGTAATTTTTTTCAATATAATTATTTCATCCTCTATTAGCTTAATTTACTACACTTTTAAGGGGTAGGGCGGGTCAAGGGACGGAGGTGGGCATGCTGTTCCTTTTGCTTGCTAGACATATTTGTCTTAGCTATTATGAATAATGTGTCAGAGGACAAGTTATATGTTTATGCTTTAATGCTGATGAATTACTGTCCAAATTCTATGTTTCTTTTGTTCCAGGTTTATAAAGACAGTGCTGGCATTGTCTAACCTTTAAATGTGGAAAAATAAGCATAGCTTGCACTTGACATTTGGTGCTAATTTTATTTAGTTACTTTTCCACCATAAAATAATAAAATCAATGTCCACATCGATCTCACAACCGATCAAAGTTCAAAGCATTTCTGATAAATTTGAAAGTCTGGATTCTTGGGCAAAGATAACTGCTAAAAAACGGCTCTTTTACCTGTTACTAATGCTAAATACTATTAGGTACAGTTCTAGCTATGCCATTCTATGTAATTAATCAAGTTTAACTATCTAGTAAAGATACGTATTTATCATTTAGTTATGTTATGTCACTTGATTCATAGCTACAACGTTAGCCAACTTTTAGGTTGTTATACCCTACTCCTCCACCCCACAATTCCAAGAAATAAAAAATAAATGAAATAACAATAACAAAGAACTGAAGAGAGAACTTCCATAGTAAAGAAAGAAAGAAGACATAGAAGAATCCAAATTTATTACAATTTAAATGATTCCGAATTTGCAAACCACGCCAAGTACATTGACTAAATAAAATGAACTGGCAATATGGTCTAGCAATTTTAGAATGACATGGATTTATCAATCTAATGGTCCAGTAACTGTTGTTAGATTGTGGAACCAGAAAAATATGTTTGGAAATTAGTGAACAGAATGTTTTGCATGATATATGTTATGTATACAGTTTATGTGATGTATTTCTGCATGTAAATTACTGATGCAAGATCTAGTGGAAGCAAAGTACATCATGTTTAGAATGACATCTGCATGAAACTATGTATACACTATCGTACTGAAATTGGGAACTTTGAGGGCTCTTTAGTGATTGAATATTTTCCCTTTCCCTGTGGTAAAATGTAATTCTAAAAGTGGCTACTTGTTAGCTTCACACATGAGATCTCTTATGGTTATCATATAAAATGCCTTGAGATCGAATCTGACTTGCGTCAAGGTTTGAGAGGGATTTGTCTTATATTTTGGTTGTAGAAAAAAAATGTAGTTATAAAACCAACAACTTATGAGTCTTTACATTTCTATTTCAGCTACATAATTCTGATTTCCTTCAAAATGGACGGCCATTTGCTGCAACTCTAGAGTACAGTAACAGTATTGCCCGTGGTAGGACATCCGTTGATTCTCGTGATTGTTTTTTCAGTTTGGGAAGCTCTGATGTAGCATCAGAACATGCAAATATGCAACTAAGAACAAGTGCTGGAGATGGTTTCCGGGTTAGTGTTTCAAGCACTCCTAGCTGTTCAAGTGGAGGATCAGGTCCAGATGACATAGAATCATTAGGTGATGTTTATGTATGGGGTGAGGTTTGGTCTGATGCAGTTGCTCCTGATGGATCTCTAAGTGCAACAGCTGTGAAAGTTGATGTGCTAACTCCAAAGCCCTTAGAGTCAAATGTAGTTCTTGATGTTCAGCAAATTGCTTGTGGTGTGCGACATGTTGCTCTTGTCACGAGGCAAGGTGAGGTTTTCACTTGGGGAGAGGAATCTGGTGGCAGACTTGGTCATGGGATTGAGAGGGACTTTTGTCGCCCCCGTCTTGTTGAGTTCCTGGCAGTTACTAATGTGGAATTTGTTGCTTGTGGTGAGCATCATACCTGTGCTGTATCTACGTCTGGTGATTTATTTACTTGGGGTGATGGTACCCACAATGCAGGACTTCTTGGCCATGGTACTGATGTCAGCCACTGGCTGCCTAAAAGAGTTTCAGGTCCTTTAGAAGGACTTCAAGTTTTATCTGTAGCATGTGGAACATGGCATTCAGCCTTAGCAACTTCTAATGGAAGACTGTTTACTTTTGGTGATGGATCATTCGGCGTTCTAGGACATGGAAATCAAGAAAGTGTTTCATATCCAAAAGAAGTTCAATTATTGAGTGGACTAAAAACCATTAAAGTTGCATGTGGAGTATGGCATACTGCAGCAATTGTTGAGGTTATGAACCAGTCAGGTGCAAATGTTTCATCCAGAAAGCTGTTTACCTGGGGTGATGGTGACAAATACCGTTTAGGGCATGGAAGCAAGGACACATATCTGCTTCCCACTTGTGTCTCTTCCCTTATTGATTACAATTTCCACCAATTAGCATGTGGACATACTATGACCGTTGCCCTCACTACGTCAGGCCATGTCTTTACCATGGGTAGTAGTGCAACTGGTCAGCTGGGCAACCCAAGCTCTGATGGAAAGATACCTTGCTTGGTACAAGACAAATTGGTAGGTGAATTCGTCGAAGAAATTGCTTGTGGAGCATACCATGTGGCCGTCTTGACCTCAAGAAGTGAAGTATTTACTTGGGGAAGTGGTGCAAATGGAAGATTGGGACACGGGGACATAGAAGATCGAAAAACTCCAACCTTGGTCGAAGCACTGAAAGACAGACATGTGAAAAATATATCATGTGGCTCTAATTTTACTTCGAGTATATGCATCCATAAGTGGGTCTCTGGAGCAGACCAATCAGTTTGCTCTGGCTGCCGGCAGGCATTTGGTTTTACTAGAAAGAGGCACAACTGTTATCATTGCGGGCTGGTACATTGTCATGCTTGTAGTTCCAAAAAGGCACTGAAAGCAGCATTAGCTCCAACTCCAGGAAAACCACATCGTGTGTGTGATTCTTGCTATGCAAAACTAAAAGCTGCTGAGGCTAGTAATGCTATTAATACTAACAGAAATGCTACTGCTTCTCGACGCTCAATAGATGGCAGGGACAGAATAGACAGAGGAGAAATAAGGTCTTCTAGGATTTTGCTGTCTCCCTCTACAGAACCAATCAAATACCTCGAGATAAAGTCAGGAAGGGGTGGGTCCCAAGCTGATTCTTCTATGGTCCGAGCCTCTCAAGTTCCGTCAATTACACAACTGAAAGATGTTGCATTTCCAAGTTCACTGAGTGCTTTTAATTATGGTTGGTGGCCTGTTATGGCACAACAGCCACCACAGCCACTCCCACAGCAAATGACACAGCAAATGCCACAGCCTGCCATTAACTCTAGACCTACGTCACCTTATTCAAGGAGACCAAGTCCTCCACGTGCTGGATTTTCGAGGACCGTAGTTGAAAGACTCAAGAAATCAAATGAATCTTTAACCCAAGACGTAGCAAAATTGCAAATCCAAGTAATAATTATCTACTTTTGCAATTTTAGCATGCTTGGTTGCATCCGTCAATTCATTTGTTGGTCTAAGGATCCAAATCTGGAAGCTGGTCCTTAGTGCAAACCTAATTCTTTTTTTCTTTTCACTGACTTCAGATTAGAAGTTTGAAGCAGAAGTGTGATGCTCAAGATGTAGAGATCTTGAAACTCAAAAAAGATGCTCAAGATGCTGCTTTATTGGCTTCAGGGGAATCTTCCAAGTTAAGAGTAGCCACAGAAGTTGTCAAGTCCATCACAGAACAGGTATGCACTCAAAATATTTCACTTCATTAACAAATATGCTTCCTGCTAGTGATATAACATTTGTGATTGGTTCCAACAAACTAAGGGTTTTAGGACGCCACTGAATATCTGGTATCTTTTAAGAACAACAGAAGTTCTTAGCAGCAGCTTTTTCTTATTATGAGCATTGTTAGCATGTGAACCCAAGACCACTCTCCCAAATGCCATTCTTTGGGTGCTAGGCTAAGAATCCACTGGTAATGCGGCAATGCCAAACATCTAAAATTTCTTGTTACTTTGAACTTAATTTGATTTGACCATGGGCTTTTGAATTGGCTGATACGTGGACATCACTGTCGGATGAATAGAAGCAAATGCATTGAACCAATGCATGTGTCTTTAGCTGCAAGGTTATAGACAGTTTCGAATCTGGGAAGACCAATATGAATTGCACACAAGATAATATAACCTCCTAGCTAATTTTCTTACTAAATGAATGCACTAGTCTCATAAGGTAAATCCTTGTGATTTATTCCTGTAGGAGGGTGATGATATTTGTCAAAAAGTGTTTGGGGAAAAAGAAAGGACCAAAGAGATCATTTTTCATATTATGTGATAGTTTGAAAATTTTCCTTTTCTCATCCATTATTATTAAGTGAAATGCTCTAATGCCTTCATGGCCTTGCTATCTTTTTCGTTGTTCAGTTGAAGGAGGTGACGGACAAGTTGCCTCCTGATTTCCAAGACAGCGAAACCTTTAAAGCCATTTGTGCCCAGGCTGAAGCTTTTGTAGAAACAAATGCAAGTCCTCAAAGTTCTTCTCAGTTGCCTGTCACTTCAGACTCTGATCAACTAAATAAACCTGATAGTTCTGCGGAAAGGGAGTCTTCCAACTTGCAAGATGACAGGAAAGATCACCTTGCAGATGCTCCACGAGTTACTGACCTGCCTCATGATGGTGGGAGTAATCCTCAGAAGAATGATAGATCATCTGTTTATTTAAGAGAAGCTGGACCTCCAACAAGCTCACCAAATAACTCAAGAGCACCAAAAATACCTGGACACGGAGAAAGTATCGAACAATTTGAACCTGGTGTTTATATAACATTTGTTCGACGTGAAGATGGTGCCAAGGTCTTCAAACGAGTTAGATTCAGGTACTTGAGCAGATAGTTGATCTAACTGATAATCATTAATCCATGTGGTACTTAATACATGCGTAGATCGGCATATGAGTTGATAAAAGCTTGTTTAACAATTCTGTTAGGAACCTCGCTAACAAAGAGAATGTTAGAACAATGGAGGGAAAAAATATATGAGAATGGTGGGGATTTTTATTAATGAAAACTAAAAATAAAGGAATACAAAGAGATAAACGCTTAATGCTACAATGAGGGGTTGAGGCTCGTGCTACAGTTTGCCTCTCACAGAACTCCCTTTAAATAATAACAGAACCCTAAAACAACCCCAACAATTTCTCCCTTAAAAACAGCCCCAATGTCAATACTTGCCATCTAAGGATCAGTCCCACTAATGGCTTCCCCCTTCCTTTTATAGATCTTCCTTTTATAAACCTTAAGATCTTTGATTGATTTCTTTCTTCTATGGTAAGCAACCACAATTGGGGTCTAACAAATTCTCTTTTTAATATTATTTTACTTCAATTTAGGATTCCACCAAAATTATTTAATTAAACTTAGGCAAGTTGTTATATATACACCTATGAAGTAATTTTGAGAGAACAAAACAAGTATGCTCAACAATGGATGAGTAGATAGAGAATGCTATTGGTTGAATCTCTCTCACTCTCGTACACACACATACACATCCGAACCCACTCAGAAAGTCTTTGAAACTTTTAGGCGGACTCTGTCTCTAGCACACACACAGACATTCATGGCTACAAACACGTGCGCACACACACAAACAGAAAGCCTATAAAATTTGTAGGTGGATTCCAATCTCTCCAACGGACACACATCCATACCCTCATGCACACAGATTCACATAAAAATCCTTAATTTTTGTTTGGCAGATCCTTATCATCATCAATAGACCATGTCACAATTACAGCATGCATTACAAGATGGATATATTACTATGATCACTACTTGTATCTGCCTCAACCTATGCACAGTTTCTGCATTTTCATTAAAAATTTGTAAACCTGTTGAATTCTAATCGTCTCAAATGTTTGCAGTAAACGAAAGTTTGACGGGCATCATGCAGAAGATTGGTGGAATAAAAACAAAGATAGGGTGCTGAACAGGTACAGTCCTCAGTCAGCAAGCCTCGCTGCACCCAAATCATCTTCTAATCCATCACTCGTTAGTACACCACCAGCCGAGGAAACTGATGATGCAGCACAAAGTTCTCAACCTTAGTCTACTTCCCCATCTCTTCCATATAATGTAAAAAGTGTATTAAGTAGGATCAAGAAGCAGCTTTCGATCAATATCAGTATGAATCAACTAGTTACCGAAATATAGAATATTCCTTTTTGCATCAACACAGACAATAGCTTCCGCAAAGAAACTTCAAATTCTTAGGCAACACACAGGATCTTGTTGGAGTAGTCATAGTGGCAGAATTTTTACTTGTAATTCTTTTTATTCATTTCATTTTTTTATATCTTTTTTATGCAATCTGCAACTCAAAACCATTGTAGCTGTACAGTAATGAACTTGTTAGGATATAAAGGATGCCTTGGCATTCTTTTTAACAAATAGTTTATCCTCTTCAGATCACATGCTTCTTCATTGTCATAAACTTAACTACTATAGATCTATCTTTTTTACGTAGAAAACTAGATTGATCAGACCTGAAGGTGCAGTATTCATGTAAACCCTTGAGTATTTTGTCATTACTATGCATAAATATTTGTTTATTTTCATTTCTTTTAGGAAAAAAAAGATATCTATATAAAGTATACTTTTATATAATACCTACCTTTAAACGAATTTAAATGCAACACCTACCCTTTTCCCAAAAAAAAAAAAAAAAAAAAAGCAACACCGACCGTTTCAAGTTTAGACTCTTTCACATGGTAATAATCAATTATTGATTGTAACCTTGCTTGTTCCTAGGGCCACCAATTAATTGTCATTACCTAAACTACAAACCAGTTACATCACTTTTCAAAAAAAATACAAAAACAAAGACAAAAAACGTGACATCTATAATTTCCATTGGTTATATTTCTGTTTGAACTACTAATTAAGTTTGAAATTCCAATTGTATTATTTATGAGAAAATTTTAATTTTGTTCCTATATTTTTGAAATATTAAACTTTTTTAAATGGAATTGATTTATAAATTGGTCATCTCTAAATTTTCAATAAATTCAATAACTTAGTCTCTTTGACCAAAAATTCAATGGTCAATTATCACAAAAATGGTAAAAGATCCATTTTGCCCTCATCGTTATTTTAACATCCTAAAATTATCATTTAGTCCTTTAATAATTTCACCTTTCGATAATAATTTGACATATTTTACATTGATTTAAATTTTTCTAAAAAAAATCAAATAAGTTACAACCAATTCAATGCAACAAATATCATCTATAGATTAAAATATATGATTATTAATTAAGTTAAAAATAATTAAACAAATTATACAAATGAACAAAATCTAAAAAATAAAATAAAATAAAAGAACAAATTTTTTTAAAAAATCACCACATCACCGACAAAATGAAACTAGATGGAGACACCTTCCTCCTCATCGTCATCGTCTTCGACGACCCTTGTCCTCACCCTCATCATCTTCAACAAAAATGCCAAATTCGACCACTTCAATTACCTCCCCCGCCTCTCTTGTTCTCATTGTCTTCAACAAATCATGGTGATGGACAGAAAGAAGGTGACAGACACCAATTTGAGGGTGTTGAAGAGCTCGGGAGTGGAGGGGGATAATAGTGGACGTCTAGTCGAGATTGGTGGAGCGTGACATTACTAAATCATCTAGGATTGTAACATTACTAAATCATTTAGTACATAAAAAAGTTATATTATAAATATCAAAATACGTATTATATACATGATAAAGTTTTATTATTCACGTCAAAATATTTCTAATACATAATAAAATTTCCTTATAAATACCAAAATAATAATTATAACCTAACAGTGTAGGCATCTATATGACAATGAATCGGATCAAGACTACATCGATCCTTCCTAAAATCGATCGATATCTCAAACGAGTCATTACTTTCCGTTCCAAGTGGATCGAGGCCTGGTTGGTTTGAGTCGAATCAAATATATTTACCATCTCTAGATATATTTTCAATGTTAAGGAAGATATAGTTGCTTCCGTAAAAATAGTTGGAAATTTTAATATGAAAGAATTGCACAACACTCCCCTGAGGTTTACCTAAAAACAGACGGAAACATAGTTACCCTTTTATTACACGAAACTCTCATGTCGTCAGTTGACTTTTGTCAACGTTAACTGAGTGAAGGGCATTTTCGTCCTTTCATCTGGGATCTACTGCACTTCTGCGATATGCTTCCTCTCTCACCCTCTCCTTCTTGATCTGCTTCGAACGTCATCAAACATCATCATCACCATCAGATCATCAAACATCATCATCATCTTCGAACATCATCATCACCATCAGATCATCATCATCATCATCTTCGAACATCATCATCATCATCATCACCATCAAACACCTATCATCTTCAAACGAACCCATGAGAGAGACCCAGATTTCTGGGTTTCCATCGTGCGACAGAAACCCAGAAATCGAGGCCTTCCTCGCGGTGACAGAGTTGGAGAGGCAGGGAGAGCGGGGAGAGAAGAAGAAGCAAGAGGAGAGAGATAGATCACCTGGACACCGTTCGTGAAGGCGGCGCCAGCCCTCCCCTTCTCGATCGTGTTTGGTTCATCTTTGTTTTTGCTCGGTTTTACGCGTGTGAGGTGCAGCTGGACGAGCTGGACTTGAGGTTGGGTTCAGATGGCCTGCGGCTGGTCGTGATGGCTTCTCGGTCAGCGTTGACAGCTCCGTCGCCGTCGTCGTTAGCTCGCGTGCGTGGAGGACTAGTTCTCGCTCGTTTCTGCACGGCTTGGCGTCTTCGTTTCAACTTGATCTTGGTGAGGTTGCGGCTGGATGAGCTGGTCGGCAACGATTCAGGTGACCGGAGCAGCTTTTCTTCTTCTTCTCCGTCGTCGTCGTCGTCAGCTCGCGTGAGTGGAGGACTGGTTCTCGCTTGTTTCTGCACGGCTTGGCGTCTTCATTTCAACTTGATCTTGGTGAGGTTGCGGCTGGATGATCTAGTCGGCGACGGGGACGACGACCAGAGCAGCTCTTCTTCTTCTTCGTCTGTTTGTAGACAATCGTGGGGATGAACATATAAAATTGAGAGCATTTTGGACTTTTAATCAAAATTTCTTATCAACCGTTAAAGTTGACGGAAGTCAACTAACGGTATAGGGGTTTCGTGTAATAAAAGGATAAGTATATTTTCGTCTGTTTTTAGGCAAACCTCGAGGGGGTGTCGTGCAATTTCTTCTTTTAATATTATGGTAAAATATAGTGACACCAATCAAATTTTGCTCACTGGTTAATTAACCCCCGCGCACGTCACCTCCTGGTAGGCCACCAGCCACCGGTTTCTTTTTTTTTTTTTTTTGGTTTTTATAAATAATAATAATAATAATAGTAATTCATTTATTTATTTTTCTCGCTAATAGACGAAATTCGAAACAAAATCCCAAGAACCTTCCTTCGCTAAGAATTTGTTCAATTATTATTGACGGTAGTTCATCCTTCTTGGCTAAGATATCTGTGCTCCTTTATTTATTATTAATTTTATCAGATTCTGCTGTAGACACGCCACGCACACCAGGGAAATTGAAGAGCGGATTTTCCTCGGAAACCAACAGCCATCATCATGGGACAGCAGCAATCCAAGGACGAGTTGCTGTTTCAACAAGTGAGTTACGGCAACACCGAAGGCATCAAAACTCTTTGCAGAGAGGGCGCTGGCCTCGAGGTATCAAATCTGATCCATCGCTTTTTTTTTTTTTTCACTAAAAGAATCGGTTCGATTTCATTAAATTTCTAATTTTTTTGGAAATGATGATTGCAGTGGATTGATAGAGAAGGAAAAACACCGTTGATTGCAGCGTGTTTGAATCCTGACCTTTTCAATGTCGCCAAAACTTTGTTGGAGCTTGGCGCCAATGCCAACGCTTATCGTCCTGGTACAAGCTTTGTTTTTGTGTCTATTTTCATTTACTATGCATTTGTTTATTCAAAATGTGATTGCCTTTGTTTGTTGTTTGCGGATATTTTGTGTTGGATTTATTTTATTAAAAAAAAAGAAAAAGAAAAAGGCTTGGATACAATTTTGTGTCATATTAGAATACCTGGTATGGATCATGCTTTCACTAGGGTTCTACAAGTGAGGTTTTGGGTTCAAGGCTTGAAGGTGCCCTTTTTTTTTTTAATAATTTTTCCTTCTTGTGCTTAATTTTTAAAGGAAATGATTTTTTGATGCAAAATGTTTAGCTTAATACTGGAATACTAACTTATATTTTGGTCTGTTTTAGGTCATAATGGCGGGACTCCTTTACATCATGCAGCTAAAAGAGGACTTGAACATACTGTCAAGTTACTTCTTTCATATGGAGGTGCACGTTGTGTAGGAGAATTAGAAATTTAATTTATTAGAACTACAAGTTCTGATCCTTTACCCCAGTCTTGGGTGCTTGACGAATCAATAATGTTGTAATTTTCAGCTAATGCATTGGTGATGAATGATGATTGTCAAACTCCTCTTGAAGTTGCTAGGGCAAAACGGTATACCAATGTTGTACGTGCTATCGAGGTATCCTTTAAGCCATTTTCTTTTTGAATCCTCAGTCTCTGTATACTTTGTATTGTAATCTGTAGAAGTCTTTCCCATGTTCATTTTTCAGTGAAATAGTATTTATGAGCTGGACTTTTGTCTGATGACTTGCAGAACCATATTTGCTTATTCTCTGGCTGGTTGCGGGAGATTTATGCGCCAGGATTTCTTGATTTACTTGCTCGTCAGTTGCTTTCTAGAAAAGTGTGGGTGTCAGGCACTTAGATTCTCTTGTTGAAGGATTTCATGTTTCATTTTTACTATGATTTAAGCCCATCTGGGATATGTAGCTAGAAGAGTAGCTTATGCAAATTCTTCAATTTCTCTTCATTCTAATTAACTGTTGTAAGTGATTTTACTTAAAAAACTTGTATCATTTGCAGTTGGGTTGTTATCTTACCAACTGGTTCCCGTAATCTTACCCAGCCTTTCAAGTTGGAGCTTGCCATATACCCTAGTTTGCAGGTATACAACTATAAATTGTTTAACTTTGTTTGAGAATTGAATTCCTTTTTTGTATTAAAGATTGTAATATTTAATTTCTCCACGATTCAATTGTATTTGTCAGTTATTGTTTGCTTATAAAGATGCTTGAAATTTTTCATGAGACTCTCATCTTTAAGATTCATGTTTGTCATTTTATAATCTCTTTCGGATACATTTAATTAGTATCTCTCACCAGTGCAGGAGCTGTCATTGCCTCTTTGTTGTTCTTACTTTGCCCTTTGCTGCAAATTTGCAGAATAACTTATTTTGTTAGAGAATTTGGAATTATTATGCATGTTATATTGTTCCATTATTACTTTATTTTAAGTTAGAGACATCTTCACAAAAGTTGTGCACAAGGGAAGTTTTCTTCATCTATGTTCCAAGCTGAATACTGGAAATATCCATGGTCCACCTTGAGAAAGAGGGAGTGTTAAATCAAGTTGTCAATCTCTGATAGGAAAGGACCCAAAAGATTAAGCTAATACGAAATAACCCAACAGTAGTATATAAGCTTTCAAACATATCTGTAGTCATCTTTGTACACGAGCATAAATTCTGATTAAACACCATGGTTCATGGCATTTAGCAGCAAGGTTGGCAGCATTTCTAAATGACCGTGGCAATGATCTAGCTGCCACATCAATGGCTCACCATGTATAAATAGTTTTTTTTTTTTTTTTCAATTGTACATTGGGACCTTGTAATCCCTATGGTTTTGAAGTTGATGTCATCTGTTCATAGACACTTCGTGCTGCATGCTGAACATAATTTTTTCTTTGTTTATATTCTGAGGTCTACTGAATTTTCTTCATGCATTGAGCTCTGAATTGGGAACTACTGTTGCACCCTACAACCCTGGTGAAACTTGTGAAATATTATATATGTAAGTGGTCCTAAGGAGATTTTTAGACCCATGATCTTTTGTTGGGAGAGGTCTTTCACCAATCAAAACTATTTTCTGGGCTTACATGCTGAACAACCTGTCTGATGCGAATTGAACAAGGTTGTACTCATCAATTAAATTTTTCCAAGTTGAGACTGTTGTCAAAACATGCTAGTCATCTGTATTAATTGTTTTATAGATTTTTTTTTTTTTTTTTTTACACTTGTCAGGATTTATGCTATCCTTGAGGCTCACCTTTTCTGCTCTGAATATTAATACTTGATACCTGTTCGCATGTAAAATATAATTTATTTTGTCTTTGTTTTGTAATATTTTTGTGTTCTTAAACATGGTGAGCCTAAGTGGCCAAAAAAGAAGCTTGCATCTCCATTTCCTTATATAGTATTGATGAATGAGCAGGATGCCCAACCACGTAATGTTGTTGCGTTGTGGAAAGCGAATTTGGAAGAACCGAAGTTTAACCAGTTTGATCCATCAGTGATAATCCTTGATAACTCCACAAGTAATTTCTTGATAACAAAATTTTCACTTTTGCAACCTCAGGTTTCGTAATTTGAAAGTTGATTCTTCTTCTTCGTAGTTTTATGTTTTAATTGAATGTTATGTCCATGCATAGTCCCAAGAGGCAGGAGACGGAGACGAAGGCATAGGCATCAAATACTTAGTCGTAAGTATAATAACTGTTGCATTATTCTAGTTACAAACTTATGGAAGTAATTGACATAAGCATGTAAACAGACGTAGATAGTAACCTATAAATTGTACCCTAGCCATCCTCCTGCCTCTATTTTGAACTAGACTAATCAGATAACTGGGGAAAAAATTGGACCTTCGCTTTTATCCTCCAGTTAGCTGTGATTGTATATTTATTTGATTCTGAGACAATGAATATCTGTGTTGTTGTGATACATATGAATTTTGTGTGCTTCTTTTCCAGAAACACGTCTTAAATTTGCCCCTGCAACTGAAGGTGACAAACAACAACTTCAGAGCTTTTGTGATGCATGCAAAGGAATACCACAGGTACAGTGCATGCTCTATGATACTGTCATTCTTCAGTTTCTGTGTGCAAATTGGTTGCTGAACTTATGCATTAATGGTGAAATTTACTTGTGAGATTTTCACCTATTCTAATATGATTGGCATGAAAAGGCTGTCCAACATCATGCATATCCTTCAATAAGAAATCATGGTATAACTTTGGGAGAACAGATACTGTTGCCTGATATATATGACATTTGTACTAGATATTATTTTTACTACTACCTTAAAGACGTTTATGCATGAAACTTAAAAAAAAATAGATAGACCTAATAAAATAAATAACTGAACGAATTGCATCCACTGATATGAAATTGACTGATTTTATTTGTGAGAATGAAGATATAGTATTTTATATATATATATATATATATATATTTGAATTTAGGCATAATTTCAAGCATGTGCTCTACATTGGGCAGACAGGTGTCTTATTGATTACATTTTATGAGCTGGAAGTTTAACATGCACAAAGTTGGTAGGTACCTTTTTTCCAGTAGTAGTATCTTGAAGTGTGTTTAATGAGTTTTTAGGGTTGTTTTTCCATAAATATTGGAAGTAGGAATTTCTTGTGTTCTCAAAATTTTTATATAACTTTACAAGTTACTAATCATAAGTTGCATTTGTACCATAGTTGGTTTGCTCAAAATATATCTGCTAGATACACAATGAATCAGTCTGCCTTTAATTGTATTTTTCATTATTAAGAATGTTTAAACTTGGACGTTTGGAATTTTAGGTGAATCCTGCAGTTTTGAATAATTCTCAGACGCCAGTTGCTCAAGGTACTGCTCCACCAGATGCAGAAGACTTGGACTTAGCGATGGCTATCAATGCCTCCATCCACTCTGCTATGGCAGAAGCATCTGTTTTCAATCCCCACCCAGACAGTGGAGCGAGTGCATCCACTAGTTGGAATAACTCAGGGAATGCTTCCAGTCAGTGTGGTCTGGTCACACCAGCAGCACCTCCTCCTCCTAGAGGAAGTGGGAGTCAGTGGGCAATGAATGAAACCAGCTCTGGTGGTAACTCATCTCACCAGACCCAGATCCAGAATAATAACACCCCAACCACCCAGACTATGACTAAGGCCCCAGATGCAATCCCATCAGCTCCGCCAGTTGCGGATGAGATAGTGGAAGATGGGCCAATTCAATATCCATCCATTGATTTGGGCCCTGTTGATATACCTTCCTCAACTTTCGAGAAATTACCAGCTAGCACAGGTGAAAAGAAAAATGATGAAGGTGGTAGTTCATGTGTAATATGTTTGGATGCTCCAGTTGAGGGAGCTTGCGTGCCTTGTGGTCACATGGCTGGATGCATGTCTTGCTTGAATGAGGTCAAAGCCAAGAAATGGGGTTGCCCTGTGTGTCGTGCAAAGATCAACCAGGTTATAAGGTTGTATGTTGTTTGACTGACGAGGTGGAATCTGGTGGAGCTGTAAATGGTTAGTAAGACTCACACACCTCAAAGATCTTAGCATGCTTACAAAAAAAGAGCAATGAACTTAAAACTTTGAACTTTTTATGGTTTCTGAATTTACTGTTGGATTTAAATATTTCAAAGCAGTCCGGTTACTTCCTAGATTTGACCTCTTCTAAATTTTGTAAAGCAGTATGTCATTTTCAGATGTTAAATCCTTGAATTATGGATTAGATGAGTGCTGCGTTTAAGGTATTTATGTGGAAAATGAGTTCTCATTTATTGTTTGTGCAGGCAATAAGATCAAAGGAGCAACTGTGATCAAGGAGAATCACAATACAAATGAATTCGAGTGATAAACTATATCCATAAAATTTTATAGTTGTATAAATTGTTTTAAACTGGAAACCAAGCTGGTAAGTTTGAAACATGATTGAAAACTTATTTTGTAATTAGTGCTGTACAACGTTACCGTATAGTTTTTGATGGAATGTACTTGAGTTCATGTGTCATGAAATTGAAGTAGCACATAATCTGCATCACATTATTTTACCATTCAATCGGATGAATTTACCTATCCGTAAGGCTAAAGGAGAGAGAATTACCCTTTGTTATAGTCTGTTTGCTCTCTGAAAGGCACAGAGTACCCGACTGCTGTGACGTTTCTGCATTTTGAAATTGTCCTTTTCACCCGGTCAAGTAGTTATTACTTGGATTACTCTAGATCATTGCTGCTAGTCTAATCCGTGATGGATAACACCATGCAAATGTCTTTTCAGCCACTGAATAATGTCAAGTTGAATGGTTTTACTTGCATCATGATTCATGATTGCTCTATTATTGAGAGACAAGCCTCTTCCTCATCCCAAACCAAACCCCAGAGTGCATACAAAACATCTCAATGCAAACCCGCCCGGGGCATTCCCAAAGAAAAAGCAGGTTTTGGTTTTATATAGGTTCGTCTTGTTAGTGTTTTTTTTTTTTAAATATATATATATATATATGGTTTGGTTGTATTTGTATTTGCATTGTACCTGCCACGAACAGGAACCATTGGCATTTGCTCTTTTCAGTTGTCAGCTTGTCATTCCGGAAAGTGGACACCCATTTTTCGTCCATAAATTATGACCTAGTTCTCAGCTCTCACCCATTTTACATGGTTTACGCATCTACGAATCTAGTTATGGGGGGCATGGCTGGGCCCAGACAGGGCACAGGCATTATATTGGAGCACTTAGTGCTTTTTTGGAAAACCTTTCAATGTCAGCTTCCATTTTTTCTCTACCATGTCCGCATAGCAGCCCCCCCTCCGATGCCCATATTTCTTTGATTTGTTGTGATCTCATTTGTCTTGTAACGGTACTGGATATTTCTATCTAGTCTTAAGTTTCATCATTAACGGCTTCAAAAAGATTTTTTAAAAAATAAAATAATAACAAAAGTCAAAAATCAAAAAATAATTGTACAATTATATAGATTTTGCATTGAAACAAAATCTCTGAAACAAGGGGCGATGATGGAGAATGTATGTCCTGTGTCCCGGCTCTTCGGATATATCACAGAGCTTTGTGAATTACGATGTAGAATTGGAATAAAGCAGCTTTTTTGCTAGAGCAATCCCCATTGAAGTAATAGTTCAGTCCCCCACACCTAAACATTCAATTCATGAAAAGTTTAAGTAAAAATATATCACTTTGATCTTTCAAGTTGCATTTAATCTCAATGTTTATTAACATTTCAGTTTGTAAAGTTTACTTCTACAAGTTTATTAATAATCTCATTGAGATCAGTCACTAAAGTATTATTTTACACTGATGTAACTTTGTCCTAATCACTTTTAAGTTATACAATGAAAGTGTTAACACAAAATAGTATATGTGTTAATGAAATGCAAACCTGTACTAGTCTATATCATTGATTTTAAAAGTTATCAAGCACTCTCTCTTAAATATCTAAAGTTCATTAAATACATCTTTGAGATTCATTATAAATCTTTGAATTTGTTGATTTAGATTCGTTAAAACCTAATCGACATTATTTGTTATTAAGATTTCTTTTAATTTTTTTTTTTTTTAATAAACAAAATACTAAGAAACTTACTAAAAGTCTTATCAGATAACAAACGTTCCCACTCTTTTGCTGCCTCTACATGTAATGTAATCATATTTTACTTCATTGACCTTTTGATAAAAGTTTGTTTGCTGTAAAATGGTCAAATTTAACATTGTCTTGCCAGGAATAAAGAAGGGTCCCAAAATTTTGGAATTTTTTTTTTTTTTCAAAAGGCTATTAATTTTAAAGGGCAAATTAATAGTGGTTAGCACAAATGCTTATCCTCTTTTTGTCCCCATCAGCTTTATTCATAATCTCTATAAATCAAACTTAACCACATTTAATTAATATTCTAGTATGGCATCTAATCAAAGCTTATTAAGTCTCATATTATATAACACATTGAATTGAAATCATAACTGTTTGGAACTTATTTCAAATTGATTGAGATTGAACAATCCGTTGGTGATCTTGTCCTCCAGGCAATTTTGTGACCGTAAATAAATTGAAATTTTTTTCACATGAAGCAAAGAATCAATACAAAAAGTCAAAATATGAATGGTAAAATATGCCACTCCCAAGAGGTGACCTTTCCTTAAAAACAAAGAAAAACAAAAATTGTCATCTAATGGTGTACTAATTACTGTGGGGAAAAAAAAAAAGATTCCATTGAACTGTGATGATGACAACCAAACAAAATTTTTCTCAAATTGAGAGCTTCAATGGAACTTTTGATTTTCCACTTTAAATTTATGTCTACCACCGAATCAAGCAAAATTTGATGTTTAGCATTTCAAAATCATGTAACTTTGTTTAAAGCAAAGCTTTTTAGCACATAATATCTCAAATTTAAAAAGCTTAGAGACATGATATCTATGTATTCTACTTTGCTTTTAGTTTTATTAACCAATTAGAGAAAAGGCAAAGACAACAAAATGGTGAGTAGGCTTTAATCGCCTCTTTGCCTTCTCAGCTTCTATATATGATCTTGATGATTTCATTCCCTAGGCTGTAAAATTAATGAAAGATAAAACCTTTAATTAAAGCACAAGTGTAATTAGAACAACGAATATAATGAATGATTAAGAGCTTGATTAGAGTACAACTAAAGATATTCCATGTACTGATTTTTCTTTGATGAGCAAAAAAGAATACGAATTTTGATTTGATTTTTAGGTTGAAAGCTGCTTAAATATTCTGCAATATGCATTATTTTTAATAAAATTTACAAGTTGGAATTAGCTGAAAATGTAATCATATCATATATGTTGTTCTTTCTCCTACAAATGGCCGTTAATTTGCTCAATTTACTTTAAACATATGGGCTGGCAAATTAAGAGATGAGAAACAAGACTGGTCCTGGAATAAATATAAAAATACGAACAAGACATATTGATTGAATTAACTGGCAGTTGCATTACAAATAATTTTGGGCACCGAGAAGGTGATGAACGCATTTATCTGCTTAACGGTGAAGCATTCTGCACCCATTTACAGGATATCAAATGCATGCAGTACTATATAACCACTTATTTCCCTTTTTTTACAGTGCATACTTACTATAGAATGGAATTGGCTGGACAAGTGATCCCCAGATGGAAGTGCATATAAAATGCTAGCATATGACTATAAACTATCGAGAAAAATGGTAGAGACACTCGTAATTCGGTACAACAAGTGTTAATGCCGGTACATGTCCAATTTGGAACGGGCTACCGGTAAGCATTTTCTTTTTTTTTTTTCTTTTTTTTTTTAATTTTTAAAATTGGCACTGAAGATACATAATATTGAAATGCATTTTCATTTTGAATATTATTCAAATTTGTTTAGAAAATTAATGTTTAATTATAATATCTTATTAAAATTAACTATAATTGTACTTATCTTTTAAAAATTATTGTCATATATATTTCCTGATGAATTAGAAGAGGTTGTCCTCCTCGTGGAGGCTACCAATAGTTTGAAGAGGACCAGGAAGCTAATGTTCTAGGCTTTAGATCTTAATTTGTTTTCTGTTTTATTAAATGAAAAGATTATATTTAATTTTTTATAATAAAATTGTGTTTTGACTTATTTAAGTCTTATTTTTACATAAAATAAAAATGTTTATATGTTAAATTCATAAATATAATATAAACAGTTTAAAAGTTATGTATAAATTTTTTTATGAGCAGTTTTAAAATGTAACTTCTTATTTGCTTCTCATAATGTGTCCTAAAGAAGCTAAAATTATTAAGTACTCTGTCAGACACATTTGATGTCAAGATCATCATTAAAACAAAAGTGAAAGTATGTTATAAAACACAATTGCAAATGAGCCCTCAATAGGTCTGTATCTGCAAGCAACCACTGTCACTGTTACACCCATTAAGCTATGATCATTTCCATGAAAAGTGAAGAATTTTGAGTTCTGCAACTGCCAACACAACAAGGATATGTAAAAAATAGTTAACAATTATTGGTCATATTTCGGCAGGGCCCATTAACGCCCTAGCTAGCGAAGAAATGGTGACATCAACGCGAGAATAAATGAATATAATGTTATAATTAAACCTGATTTTCTTAGGCTAAATAGTGTCAGCACGTAACATACAGGATTGATAAACAGTACTGGACTGGCTAACCCTGCCAACATAAACGACCTTGGATGCCAAAGCCGGCTACCCTTGACCATGAAACAAGGCAGAAAAGGTGCATATACTCTTCTAGAGGCGGCAACTCTTCAATTCTTCTAGTCACTGTAAACACAGGTGGGAATTAAACAACTAGCTAGAACAGTAGAACGTACCGTTTAACGAACAAGATAGTAAATAGAAAAATTTATAAAATAAAAATAATAAGAAACATATGACATTAATCTCATTTGAAAATTTGACGAAAAAGGATTAGAATGTTTCTTATATGCTTAATAGGTAGGCTTTATTTTATTTAAAATAGATTAATTGTTTCTTATATCAGTCAAATTTTAAATGAGTCTGATCAATAACTTGTAATAAATATGATAGCTTTTTTATATCAGAAAAATTGCCATCCATTTGATTCTATGTATATTGCATCTTCAATAATGAGTATTATATAACGAATCTTTTTATCATGTAAACAATAGGGAAATGGAATATGCAACATCGATCAGAATCATACAAATTTTAATGTCTGATAGAGCATTGGTCGAATATGGATTCTATGCAAGAGAGTGAAGAAAGAAGAATGAAATCAGTAGAAGGGTAACATGGTAATTGAGTGGGGAAAAGGAGTTGTCAATCAGTGGCGAAAAAAGAGTGGAGGAACAAAATCATGTTATTCCTTCGTATATTTTAAACCGTCCAAAAACTTTAACGAGTCACGATCAATCAAATCTGACTGTCAACATCCAACCTCTTTACATTTCCACAAAGGGCAATGCTATTTCACTCAGGCTAACGTTGCTTCCACACACAAAAACCTATTAACAGTTCACACGTTCTGTCAATACCCCATGTATTTTATCTACCTTTTTTTCCACCAGTAACCGGTCTAGACACCTGACCACCTACCTACATGCCTATATCATGCACTTTATGTTGTTAATTATTAACGAAAAATGTTAAGTTGTACCTAAGACACGTATCAACATTTTTTGAGACGTGATCTTTTTTTCCGCGTGTGAATATTAAGAATTTAAATTTATATGAGATATAAGAAAATTAAATTGAAAGAAAAGTCGTCAAATCGTATGCGAAAGTCTCAACCTGAAACTGTCAATGGCTGCCCCCATGCCCTCGAAGGTCTGGGTCGATGTCCCGTGACATTAAAAAATTATTTATTCTCTTACCTTACGTGTTAATTGTCTCTCCATCTTCATTTAGGTTTTTGCTCTATTTTCGTATGAATTGATCCCTTTTATTTTAGAGCAACTTTTCGAATAGTACCACAAGTATTTTTATCTCAGTAGATTCCGATTGTTTTCTAAACCAATCTCAATCCTAAAAATAAAAAGAAAAAAAAAATCTCAACCAAAAATTTGAGATTGATAACCATATCTTCAAGATCTTGAAACTGTCGATTCGCTAAGAAGATTATCTCGTGGAAGCCGTGCATTAAGAGAGGGAATCCATAGTAGATAAATTTAGCTAGGACAATCTACAGTGTCATCACTTACAGAACTGTATATAGGTTATATCTAATTCTCAGCAGTAATGCCACATCACTCTCTAGGAAAAAAAATGGACCCCTCTTGTTCAACTATAATAGTAACTGTGAGAAAATGTAGCCGTGGTAGGCTTAATCGGATGTAAACGATCACACGTTTCAGGGGGAATTAAAATGCATTTCACGAAGAGCATATCTTAGGGAAAGCGTCCGAGTTTCCTTGGAGTACAAGATGATTTGTTATGTTGATCGAGAGACTCGAGATATCCGTCATACATATTTAATGTGGTGTGACTAACACACCTAATCCTCCACCTAATAGGTAACCACTTAATCCCAAAAATCCACATTTTGATCGGTCCATATAACAGTGATCTGACGGGGTAGGTTAGCTGACTGAGCATGCACATATTTCATCTAATGACACGTGAAGGTCACCCAATTTTATATGCGCACAGAACAACTCGATTGTTATTCACTTAAATAAACGTTTTAAAGAGTCATTCCAATACAATAGAGACGTCATCCGAATCAAGAAAAACACTGCTTCTTTCTCCCAACTTTCTCTTTCTAAGATTGTCACTCACTTGATTGTTGAAATACAAACCATTAGTCACCGACCGTCATTTCTAACTGTGTTTCTGGCTTTTAGGTCATTTGGTGTCTTTGATAACCGAGCTACTCAATGAATAACCAACTTACAAAATTTCACCTTTTCAAACACGTTGGCAATTGATCGAGAGAGGTTCTGCATTAATTTTTTTTTTTTTTTTTTTTTTTTTAACTAAATCAGTCAATAATTCTTGTCTAGCATTTTTACTCATTGACTTTCCTATTCCTATCGACCCATATTTGTTCGTCAACAAAGTGTGATGAGGCAAAATCAGTTGCTTAATTCGATGCAATTCAAATTTTGGTAAATCAAAATGTAGGAAGTTTAAAAGATTACATACAATCATCTCAAAACTATTATTGTCATATCATTTGTCTTACACAACTTTTGCGAGATCTTTCAATGAAAAAATCAATACGAAAATGCATGGTAAAATTAAAAAAAAAAAAAAAAAGTTACATTTTTTTTTTAAAAAAAAAATATTCATAAAATAACAATCTTATATTAATAAAAAAAAAAAAGAAAAGAAACATTCCCTCTTATCATAAATTTTTAAGGATGAGGTATCAGGGATTAAATACAAATAAAACTATCTCACTTTTTTTTTTTTTTTTGAAAGTAAACTATCTCACATTGTATTTTAAGACAAATATGAGACTTGAAGTTTTAATCTTTTAAAAAAAAATATATGTTAAATCACTCATACTAAAAGGTGAGATGCAAAACATATTGCATAAATTGTTATAATTATTAAAGATTTATTTATTTTTAATAACTTATCAAATCTTTATTAAAAGATTTGGTAAGTTATATCTATTAAATTGGAACTCGATAGCTCAAAGATTAAAAAGAAAATAATAAAAATTAATTAAATTAAAATTAAAATTAAATAAACGTTAGCTTAAAAAAATCAGAATATTAATATAGAAATACAGAAATTAATAGATCAACCAAATACAGAAATTCAGTATCAATATAACAACCAAATGTATCCAAAAAGAGAACTGTTCCAAGATCTTTTATCAGAATAGATTAACACCTATAAAATTTAGAACAGCCATCCAGTGAATTTATAATTATTGTTATTTTTATTTTTTACGTTCTTTTTTTTTTTTTTTTGAGGTATACATTCATGTATTTATTGTTCCAGAGATGGAGCTAAAAGATTTTATTTTGAGGACCAATGTTACAAAATAGAATATCTAGTTAATCAATGTCAAAAAAAAAAAAAAAAATCTAGTAATAGAAAATTTAGTTGTCTTCTCAAAGGCTCTCTCCCTCTTTAGAGAAAGAAAGTTCTCTCGCCTTTAGAGAAAGAAAGTACAGTAGAAGATTGTTCGTGGCTCGATCTAGGCCCTTTTACGCATCCTCCCGCTTCTATTCTCTCTCAATCTTCACTAGTGTTCTTCTTTTCTGATTTCCCTTTAGAGTTCTTTCTGGTTTGATGTTTTTAGGGTTGGATCCAATTATTAACTGGATCCGCCTCTAAAAACCCAATTTGTTCTAGTTCTGTTTATATTTTCAAGGTGTGGGTGCAAATCAATGGTTACATGCCTTATTGGTAGTCAAAAATAGGGATGGTCTAGGAGGGTTTCAGGGGATTTTGACGCTGCAATCAAGGATCTTATGGTGCTTTATAGATGGTTTGTTCAAACTCGAAGAAGACCTGATTGTCGTAAGGGCATTCTCGTCTAAAGCACCAGACCCTTTCTCCAAGTAGCTATCTTTGTCGATGCCTTGTGGATTTCAAAGGCAATATTGTATAGAAACTTTTGGGTGCTACTGATTTTTAGTCATGTTATTAATTTTGTTTGAATTTGTTTTTAGTTGTATAGGTTGGTCAGTTCTGTTTTATCTTGTCGTTCCCATGATTGGAAATCGTATTGTATTCCTTCTTATCTTTCTCGTTTGATCTTATGATGAAGACAAACTCTAGTTTGATGTATTTGTGTGTTTATAGTTGCTCCAAATTTGACTGGTTTGAGGGTTGTGTATCTTGGTTTCCAAATTTGGAATTGTAATGATATTTTCCAAATTTAAAAGAAAAAATATAGTTAATCAAATTAAAAAATCCTAAATAAATACTATAAATATATATTAAAATATTTGGAGGGGGCCACGGCCTCTGCCAGCAGCACTCTAATTACGTCACCAGTGACGGGACATAAATTAACACTACTGAAAAAAAAATGTCCTGACAAACCATCCATAGCCAAATCCTTTGACTATTTATCTAATTTAAAACAAGTTGAAATATTTCTTATTAAAAAAAAAAAATAGTTGAATTTAATCTGCGCTCTGATTTTCCATTTTTATTATTTGACAATAAAAGTCGAAGATATACGACATCATAGTACATCCAAGGCTTTTTTGCAGGAAGAGAGGATGCAAATGAGTATGATGTTACGAGATTAAATATTGTCAGTGGGAACTTCAATGAACACATGGGCTTTATGGGCTTCAAGAAGATTGTTCGCTTTAGAGTAATTTTTATTGAGGTCTAGTAACATACCAAAAATAATGAAAACAACACAAAAATATGTTTCCCGATCGACCAAGATCGAAGTCACCTTGATCATCTAGGAATAATTAGCAAAAAAACACAATTCGAAGATATTTTCATGCACGAATAAGTTTTATTCTTTACCAACCTTATATAAAAAAAATTAAATGAGAATATATTGTCTTGATTTTATTACATTATTCCCTTATTAAAAAAAAAAAAAAAAAGAAAGACTATTTCTTGCTTGAAGTCACTGATGTTATGTATAGATAAAGATATGCAACCTTCAAAGTATACATGTGCCTCTCTCTCTATATATATGTGTGTGTTATTTATATAAGATATGTTGTAGCAATGCTAAGGGTCGTTTGTTTGTTTTTTTTTTTTTTTTTTCATCTGAGTACTAAAAACTAAATAATAACTGAAATCTGAAATCTGAATAACATTTTTTGTTTTTTCATTACCTTTGAATGTATAATAATTTTTTTTTAAAATTAAAATTATCTGAAAACTAGTAATTTGACATTATATCTTTTTATTATTAGTTGTTACGTAACTTCATTTAATATAATACAAATAGGTATAATAACTTATTTAACAAATATTAAAAGACTTTTATGTATATATTAATAATATTTTTATTTATAACTAAAATATGATTAATTATTATAGTTTGTATTTTTTTTAAATTTATATATACATAAATAAATTATTATAGTAAAGTAAATTAAATTTATATATTTAAATAAAAATAAACAAAATATATATAAGTTGAATTACCATTACATCAAAAGTTAAAATTGCAAAGTAATATATATTTTAGTCATTGTAATATTTTATTACTTACATTTCAAAAGAATTTATATAATATAAAATTAGGATAAATTTAAAAAATATGTTATTTTGGGAATGATAGATGTGGAATATTATATTTAAAATATCATTAGTGATTTTGCATTCGGATAAAAATAAAAATTATAGTTTTTTTTTAATAATTTTTGAATGGTTTTAAGTGATTTGACCACTTAAAAAAACTAACAAAAATCATTTAATAAGTATAATTCAGATCTATTAAATAAAAAGTGATAAAACCAAATGACCATAGGTATATTGAAATCTCCTTAAGAAAAAAAAAATTATATTTTTTAAAGTTTGGAAACTACTTTTTCTACTTTTTATTTTGTTTTCCTACTTTTAATTTTTAAATGGTTTTGGCTTAAAAAATCTAGAAAAATGGTTTTCTAACTTGAAAAAATAATATTTGTCCAATTAGTATATTTCATTTTACTTACCATTCACGCAAAAAATCTCATAGAAAGTATTTGAAAAAAAAAAAAAAAAAAAATTCTCGTAGGAGTACATAAAATTTCATTAAAAAATAAATTATTTGGATATAAGAGAATTCGTCTCATGAATATGCAGTGGTGGGGCCGAGGTTGCCCATAAGGGCCATGGAAACCCCGACTAGATGATTTATATATATGTATATATATATATATATATATGTATTGGTTTGTGATTTTCTTAATGCAATATATATTATTAAAAGTTAATTAATGCCTCAAATTAATTATCATTATTTTAATTAAAGTCATACAAACCACAATTGATAGTATCTAAAAATTAAACATAAATATTTACTTTTCCATTATTTGATGATATTTAAATGTTTTCATCATTTCTATCTTAAATAGGAAGATTCCGTTACCCATTATGTTTATATAATGTGCAATCTTGCCTATAAAATTATAACTATATTTACTTTGCATTCTAAATAATCATGTTGTCTTGTCCTATCTTATCAAGTTTGAGCTTGTAAATTTAATAAATATTTATATATTTGTTAAGTGTTTATGTTATTTATATTTGTTATTTTGTTAGATTATTAAGATAAATCTTCACAATAAGATGAAATATAAATTTTTTATCAACTCTTGATCATTTGAAAGAGAAATCGTAGAAAAATTTATTGTAAAATCAATTATAAACGAATTTCGATATTCAAAAGAACTATGAGTTCCATCTTTATTTATAAATGATGATTTATTTTATTTATTAAATAAATTTTGTAAGACTAAATAGTATTATTTTTAGTTTCGACTTAAACTTGTAATCTTAGTACTTAGCTTGCATCAACTTGAATGTTAGTTTTATTTTGGCCCCCAAAAGTTAAAATCCTAACTCCGACCATATATATACATAGATATAAATACATAAAAAAGTAATACATTTAATAAATAGAACAGAGACTATGGATATTCTTACCACTAAATTGATAAGTTTATCTAAATAGATCCAATTTAAGTACGTTAATTAGTTAATTATTTAAAATAATAATAATAAACTCACTGAATTGTTCAAGAGTAACAAATCAATTCGGCTTGGTTTGCTTCTAGTAATTTATCAAGTTGAAATATCCATGTGAAACATTAAAAAAACCAAAAAAAAAAAAAAAAAGGATGGATGGAGGAAGGGGGGGAAAGAAAGAAAAAAGCTGAAATGTTTTTCTTCTGTTTACTAGAAATAAAGCTGTCATGTGGTGGATGATTGGTGGTAGAATGAAAAAGTTTTAGACTTCATAATTTTTCTTTTAGTTGGAAACTTGAATGAGTTGTTTCCATTAGCTTATATATATACAGACACTATTGTGCTTGAATTATTATTATAATGGTATTGATAATTTGACTTCAGATATTTGTAAGAAATTATCTTATACAGTGAAAGTGAAGTGAAATAGCACCACTCCTCCCTCTCCTTTCTATCATCTCACTCAATTAAAGTTTAAGTTTTAATAACACTTAAAATTTTAAACTTTCTATTATATCATTAATGAAAAATGACAAAAGTTTGTCTCTTTCTTCTCTGTTTTTTTCATTTGAGTTAATTGGGTTCTAAACATTAACAATCAAGCTTCTCTCTCTTTCTTCGCCTTCTCTCTTTCTTTTCCTTCTCTCATCATTCTATTACCCAGTTTGGTAAAAAAAAATGTTAAGAGTTTTGAAACCTTTGTTTAATGACACAGACTATGTTTTTCTTGAGTTTTCCGTAAAATGATATGTCTTTGTGTTCGAGAAGTGTAGTTGTTGAAATTTAATAAAAATGAAGGGTAAGGAATCTATTAAAGAGAAAAAAACTCTATTTTGCGTTTAAACTTTTGATTTTTCGGAACCTATTTTTCTTTTTTGGGCTATATTTTTCTTATTGAGGACTATTTTCTTTGTTCTTAACCTATTTTCTTTGACTGCATCCATTAGAAAAACTAGTACCGATTTTAGGAAAATAGATCCTAAATTCGGGAAAGTAGGGCCTGAATTTTAAAAAAAATAGATATCGAATTTGAAACAATTCGAAACCTTTTCATATGGTTCAATATGAATGACCTATTTATTAGATTTAACATGAATGACTTATCCATGTAAGTCTCAAACTATGAATCATACCTCACTCTCATTTCATAAACCCTAAAATAATAACCCCAATTTTGTTAATCAAATTAATCAACCTGTTTCATAATGTCGAACTTAGATAGGTTTTTCATCGTTGCTATTGAATGCCTTTTCGATGTCATTTTCCAACATTGTCATCAATCGGTTTCATAATGTTGAACTTGGATAGGTTTTTTGTCTCCTCCTTCTCTCTACTTTTTCCTTTCCATTTCTCTCTCAATCTCTACTAGTTGTTGCCATTAATTACCATTAAATCCAAAAGCTTAAATTTAAGCTAATAGGAAATGATCAAACTATAACATTTAAAACTTGAGTTTATGATATGTTAATATGTCCTCTCACGTATAACGTAAACAAATAACAGATGATAGACATATGTTAAATGCGTTCTACCGTATAATACGTGTAATAAGATAATAGATAAATGGAGGACAGAGAGTTTGAACTATAAACTTTCAAACTAGGATACAATGCAAGTTTTTATCAAACTCAAAAATTTAAGTTTAAATTAATAGGAAAAAATCCAACTATAATGTTTAAGACTTGAGATTATGATATATTAACAGTTATATGTGTTTTTGTTTCTCTTTTATATGAGGACAATTTTGTCCAAAACATGATCTAGATTTCATATAAGCTTAAACGATTGATTTGGTAACATTTACAACTCTATAAAGATACTAGTAAAAAATAAAAACCGACTATTATCTTATACTTGCTTGAATGGCAAATTTATATTATTATGTCATGACAATGTCACTCACATTACTCTGAAGTGAATAAACTAGAGAAAATTCAAAACAAACAATTGAATAATAGACGAATATGCTGTGTTGAGCACATTCCCAAACTGACAAACCGAACCGAATCAAACCACCTTCTATTGATTTAGTTTAGCCTTATAAATGGTTTGATTTAGTTCGCTTTGTAAATCATCATATTCATTATTTAATGGTTTAACTTGGTTATTGTTTGTTTGTATGGTTGGTTTTTTTTTTTTTATTAATAAGTTAATTTGGTTCAAATCAAGTCAACATTAATAAAGAACAAATTTGGAGCACTATCACAATTATTAACAAGTATAAAAAGATCAGCACAGTTTTATACATTGGATATGAATATGTGGATTTTAAGATAAGTTATTCAATTTCAACCATAAATAAAATTAATAATCCTCTCTTTTTCTGTTTCTTTAAACTGATGTGAACTTCACTATCTTTTCTTTTTTTTTTTCTTTTTTTTTTCCAATTTCTCGCTGTGAAAGGAAAGGATATTAATATTGTAATTCACAAAACTCATATTAAACTAAGTTCATAAACTAACATTCAACTTCGTTAGATAGTAATGACATTATAAATATAATATGTTAAAATTAAAAAATTCAACATTTTACTAGTCTCCCCTTACAATTTGTAGATTTATCTTTCCTTCGTAGTTCGTACTGTGGATTGCACCCTCACTTGATGTGAGTTGTTTTCTCTCGTCTTGGAAGCTATTCTTTAAATCGCACCCTAAGGTCATATTTTCGTTAATCCCAACCATCTCCAGGCTAAGTACCAATTATCTCAAAAAAAGAAAAAACTACCATGATTAATGTGAATGATAAACCCGTAATATAAAACTTTGAAAAAATCCGAAGTTTCTATTAAACTAGTTAACTTATAACCGTTATATCATTCATATTATTTTCTTTCCTTTCCAATCTAGTAGTTATGAATTAATAGACATACAAGTCAAAAAAATAAATTGATTAATAAGCATAGAATCAAAATTTCATGGTCCAATTTTCTTGATAACTAGAGTATTACCCATCTTAATTTATATAATCCCAAGACTGATGTACGTCATACTTCTAGGAGTGACGAAAATAGCATCCAACTCATTTACGGGTCAAATCATCAACTTTCAAGAGTTTCGTATGTTGCTACAGTGGCAACAACAACAACAACTTTTTACAATCCAGTGATATATAAGGGTAAAAGATAATAAATGCTTAGAATTATTATATTTTTTTCTCTCCCATACATTACTCAAAGTCAATTTCTATCTCTTATAAAAAGTTTTTTAAAGTAAAACATAAGGCTAAAAGAGGATCCCGAACTTTATATATACATATATATATATACACCATGAAATTTAAATTGATAATTTGCACTAGTGTAATTAAGATTCATTTGATCTATAGCCAAAAAAATAACAATTTGCGTTGGTGTAAATGCAATTTAAATTGATGATTTATTTTTTTTTGAATACTGAAAATTTCATTAAACTAATATAAATTTAGGAACCACAGATTACGAGCACCAATATCCATCCAAACTTACAACAATCAGAATACATTCAATACAATCAGATCTTATCTTTAAAAGAAGAACGAGCAACGATGGTAAAATGGAATGTCAGGTGATACCTAATCATAGGGCTGGTAAGACACCTATGAGATCCAATCAATCCACATAACAACTAAAACTATCTATGATATTCAATCAATCCACGTAACAACTAAAACTTAAACTAACACATAAAACTGAAACAAAATGAAAATCAGTACCAACACAAAAGACGATACAAATATTTCTTCTTGAACTCAAAAAGCAGTAGCTTCGGCTATCTGAAAACATGACACGACACATCATAAAAGATTCTTTTCGTACAACAATCAGAATTTAAATTGATGATTTACACCGGTATAAATTAAGATAAGTTTGAATTATACAATATAAAATTTATATCCATATAAATTGAGATAAGTTCAACAAGTATCAATATAAATGAGAATTTTTGTACAAAATATTGTGCGAAAATTCCCACAATTTTATATGTGTTCAAGATATACCTACCGCCAACTTGATTCTGTGTCTAACATCGAAATTAATTACAATGTCAGTGTTCGCTACATCTTGTTATAAAAAGTAAAAAATTAAAACCTTAAAAACGAATTGAAAATTCATCTCCGGTGTGTTTGAAAATTAAAACATTTTCTTGAGTATTGCATTTGAACCGACAAAATTCCGGACAAAACAAAATCTGGCATTATAAAGCTTGCAACAAGTAGTCCAAATAATAATTATATATTATCTACTTTAAAACATTTTCTCATACATCCCACTTGACCATAATTATTGAAAGAATAATATTCCTGATTTTGCCACTCGCAATGTATAGATTGTCAAAGTGAAACTTAGCAGGTGTGTCGAATTTACTGCGCTTGTTCTTCTTTTATTTAAGTCTCATGAAAATTAAATTAAATTGAGTGGCGACTTACAATACATGGTATAATTTAAAAAAAAAAAAAAAAAGTATGGGGAATGGAATGCATCCAAGCTTTCTCATTGTTAGATTATACTTCAAAAAAAAAAAAAAAAAAAAAAAAAAAACTAAGTTCAATTTTGGTTGCCCCAAATTCATCTCCATCACTTATTTTCAAAAAAAAATAAAAATGATCTCCATCACTCCTCTCTCTCTCTCTCTCTCTCTTCCTCTCTCTCTCTCCCCGCCGTGTTTCTACGACAAAACTGAGTTGCTTCCCCCTTTTCCGGAAAAAATCTGGCAAACTCTCTAAAAACACAAAAGTTAGCTAAAGCCCACCACCAATAAATCATAAGCCTTTCAACGTTTCTAGGATTGATCAAACAAATAGCTTCTTTCAAAAAAAAAAAAAAAAAAAGACCTCAATTTGACAAAAAAAAAAAAAGAAAAAAGAAAAAAGAAAAAGAAAAAGAGAGATTTATCTAACCCTACTATTACCTATTCTTTCCCCTTTCTTATATATTACTTACTCTCCTCCTCTTCCTCTCCAAAGCAAATCTCTCTGTCTCTCTCTCTCTCCCTTTCCCTCTCTCTCTGATCTCATCCTTATGGAATCATGAGTCCCAGCAGAAATTTAGCAGTGATCAAACAGCTTTTGGACTATCATTGTTGATGAACAGTGCATCTCTGAAACTTGCTATCTTACATTCTTAAACCTAGCTAATACTATTAACTCTTATTCTTCTCCAGTACTACTGCTCTCTATTTTTTCTCTCGTCTTACAATTTTCATAGTTCTTAGTACTCTCGTGTGGTTACCATCTTCTGGATCTTTCAATCTTCATGAACAGTGATTCTTGCTCTGTCTAGTTCTACTTCAATTAGCTTCTTCACTTCTATGTCTTGAAAATTATCTCTTTCTATCAAAACTACCAAAAAAAAGAAACTCTTGAGCAACAGAACTACTAAGCCAAAATCCTCATTCGAAGATCAGCTTTTTACAAAGTGAAAAAACGATGGAATCGATTCAAGACTTTGATCTCTCAAACGCATCTCCAGCAACCCTAAGCACCACCACGACCACTACTAAAAGCCCTATGGCCCTGACCATCACCACAAGCAGCTCCACCACCAGTGCAGCCATGTCTTCATGCTCCTCCTCCTCAGCCTCCTCAAACTCTCCCTCCACTCTCAGCCGCTACGAGAACCAAAAACGGCGAGACTGGAACACATTTGGGCAGTACCTGCGCAACCACCGCCCACCTCTCTCCTTGGACAGGTGCAGCGGGGCCCACGTCCTTGAATTCCTCCGTTACCTTGACCAATTCGGGAAGACCAAAGTCCACACCCAACTCTGCCCTTTCTTCGGGCACCCAAACCCACCAGCACCCTGCCCCTGCCCTCTCCGCCAAGCCTGGGGCAGCCTCGATGCTCTCATCGGCCGCCTCCGCGCAGCCTTCGAGGAGCATGGCGGCAAGCCGGAGGCCAACCCCTTTGGAGCTCGTGCTGTTAGGCTTTATCTGCGGGAAGTCCGCGATTCACAGGCAAAAGCCAGAGGAATCAGCTACGAGAAAAAGAAGCGAAAGCGGCCCCTACCGCAGGCTCCAACGTCCCAGCTGCCCTTGCCACCTCCTACTGGAAGTGCATGAAACTGTCCACAAACAGACTCTCTCTAAACATCTCATATGGATTAGCTAGTCTTTTATGGGTATGTTATCTTATATCTATATATCTCTCCTCTCTCCTCTCTCCTCCCTCTCCCTCTCTCTATATATATATTATCTAATGTTGCATCGTGTTTTCATTTGTTATGTTAGTATTAAAAGACATTCAAGTAAGCGTGTTATGTTCTTGTTACTATTGTTTTCTTTCTCTTTTTGATGAAAACAGTATTTGTTATAGTAGTGGTAATATTGTTAAAAAGAGTAATAGTAATAGTATTGTATGTGACTTAACATCCAATATTGTCATTGATATGTACTTGGAAATCCATTTATGACAAGCGATAGATTTGCGGATCACGTTGTGTGTCTTTTCTTGATTTTATTTTTTTTGGTTTTGCGGTTATAATTATATATATAAATATGGTCATTGAGAGGCATTGAAAAAAAGGGTGTGCAAGAATCGTCTGTCAGATTTCTTGTTTATTTTTAGCATAATCTATGTTGGTCATTAACTTTTTTTTTTTATTTTTTTTGGCCTTCCCTCCTTTTACTTCCTGTCACTGCTTTTCTTCTACTTGAGATTATTGCTGAACTTTTATGGATATAGTGTGAAGAAAGAGAACAGCACATCAAATAGTGACGAAAACAATGGCTAGAAATGGAGTTTATGCAGTTAAAAGATTATTGGTCTACTGATTTCAGTGTCTCTACTCACTAGTTCACAGTATTAGAAATAAATAGTGGTCTTTATCTTGAAAGATATGTTAGTCTCATTTATATTACTAATATATATATATCCCAATTATCCACGTCCTATTACTTTATCCGTTGTGTCATATCAGTCATGAATGTTCCCCGAAGCGAAGAGATATCATTGAATAAGTGGAAATCCATGATCACATGAACCCTAATAAACAGTTGCATATCTTGTGAGTTTTAGTTAAAGGGTTGGATTTTTGAGAAGACGCCAAGCACCATGGCAAATTGGGTCTCTCAGTGTTTGTAGTTTTAGTAAAAATATAAGCTTTAATTATTTCAAAATCTGGATATCAAATTATAATTTTTTCCTTATTAAGCATTAAAAGTTTAATACTAACGTGTATTCTTAATACAATTTTATCTAATTAAGCTCACAAAGCTATGTAAAACTTATATATATATACAACAAATACAATGGGGGGTTAGGGTAGATAATGTTATTTGTGGTTTTACAAGCAGATCTATTTATCAGTATTCTATCTGACAACCCATCTAATAGATCTTAGACATATAGTGGCTAGATCTAGCCTCCCGTGCTTGGCTGATTGTTCAATATTCATTGTTTCCCATCCCATGCATGAAAATTTTTATGTATATATTATCATTTCTTGGCTCAGTTTTCAATCAAGTTGATGTCTTTAGCTTCAGACATACAAGCTCAAAGAGAGATGGTGTCCACGTAACAGATATTTCATATTTGCTTGCTATTCTTTGCTAGTTGTTATCTTCTTATTTTATTTTCCACATGATATATATCATGCATAAACTCTCCCTTCTCTTTCTTATGTCTTTGTTTCCTTCTAGTTTAATGAAGGGACCAGTTTTGTCATACGTTTGTGTGAGTTAGAAGGAAGACCTATATAATTAAGATGCCAATGATTTTTTTCTCTAAGCATAATAATTTTTATTTATATGTATTTTTGTGAGAGCACATTGATTCAATATATATAATACCTATCCCATTAATACATGTCAAATTAAATGATACAAGATCGTATCATAGTAGTAGAGTAGGTTGATATACGGTTACATCAAGATGTTTCCATATCTAAATTAAGGGACCAATATTAAATAAAAAAGAAAAGATTGTTGGAGCGGTTCTTTATAATTCCATGAAACTTTTTATTACTTCTTGGAAGTGGGTTACGACACCTGTCAATTATAATTGAATCTCTGTTGCAAGAGGCTATTATTTATTAAACTTGGTAATGATAGATATAATATACATATTAATATTTTTACGGGATAGTGTTGATACTGGACCATGCTTTTATGTTTCCTGCAATAAAATAGAATCAACTGATATAGGTAGCATTACAATATTGATATTTTTAGATATAAAGACATTATGATTGGTTGTCTAGTGCACGGCTGATTATGTTCTTTTGAGATAATGGTGGTCTAATTGATGAAAAGCAAAATGTTATCAGTTTTAGGTTCCGCTGATCGATATTGTTCAAAAATTGCCGTTTCTAAATTAGTTTCATGCATGCAACCTCAAGATGCTTGATATTAATTAACGAATATTTCATGCATCATCAATTGTAGTTTGAGAAAGAATGAATCTTATGTTGAAATATTTCACCTTGGATGCCTTGTTTGAATAGACCTCTAAATTACTTTTATGATTGTATGCAAATTGAGTATCTTGACCACACTATGCTTTGTTTGAATGAGAACACCTAGGAAGCTAACTTATAGGAGCCACGCCCAGCTACCTGGGATTATACTAGCTAAGCCATCGAAGTTGCTTGGCTCGCAATTTACAAATCTCCAATTTCCTTCACAGAAGTTTGCCATCTTATATTATATAAATGGTTGGAAAATGATCAGCTTGCAATTGGATATATGTAACCGTTATTTATAAATCTAAACAATAGCATAACGCAGCTAAGTCTATTAAATCTGCTAAGGACCTCACTTTGCCATTTGAAAGTTTCCTTTCTTCAGATTAGTTACCGATGAATGAAGGGTTGTGAAATTGAATTATGACATCGAAACTTTAAGAAAAAAACTTATATCCAGAAAATGCTTGGTAAGTACACATTTCAGTATGTACAGTTCTGTTAGTAAGTTTTATGAGTCTTATAATTGATTCAGCTAGAGATTAATTATATATCTGCCTAACTATCTTAAGAATGTATGTTTATGTCCTATGGCCTTTTACATACACGGTTGTTCAAGCAAATCAAGAAACTAGGCAAATTTTATAGTCTCTTTGCCAATTTAAAAAACTTGACTCAAAATCTTAGGTGGTGTCTGGATGCATTTATCAGAATGATTTTTCATTTTCAAAAATAAAAAATAAGAGAAAGAAGTTTGGTGACATGCTTTTAAATACGTGTTTTTATGGAGCACATTTTTTTGAAATTTATAATTGAAAAATAAAAAACAACTTTTTTCATGTGTTTTACTATTTTTAAAATAAATATTCATTTTTTATTCATCCAAACAACTATTTTACTCATTTTTAAAATAATGTTAAATAAATTTATATCATTTTATGTTTTTGAAAATAAATTTTAAAAAATTATATTAAATACATTATATTTTCAAAAACATAATTTTTTATTTTTAAAAGTAGTTTTTAAAAATATCATTTTAAAAATAATTTCATATGGTAATTATGTTTACATGGAGTCTTATATATTTCTAGCTTTTATTAGGTGGTTTAGGTCTACGATTACGTGTGACGCCCCCACATTCTCTGTGGGTTTTTACGAAAACAAAATCTTATATAATTATTAAAAAATAATAATAAAACGAAAACATAGCTTGGAATGAAGAAGTCGACTACAAGTATATTACAAATGTGTCCTGGCTAGACAACCATTCTTTCATTTCTCATGTTTTATATTATACAGAATTGTAATTATATAGGTCAGTTAATATCGATTAGGTCTTAATTCAATCCAATGGTTGGAGAACTCAGGAATAACGTTTTTAAATATACCTAGTGAACTTTGTGTCAAGTGCCTTATTTCAAAAATTCTCCATCCATTTTAGTGGTATAGGTTCAAATCTTCCTAAGGGTATGGTGTGTTTAAGATTGCTTCCCCTATGAAATAATCACTTAATTCATAATGAAAAATCAATAATACTCTTATTACTGCGGTATGAAATAATTTACAAACTAGTAATGTATTTTAAATTTTATTTTATTTTTTCTAATTTGTAAAATAATTATTGAAGTAAGGGTATATATACTGACTTTTCATTATAAAATAAGTGATTAGTTTATAAGTAGAAGCAATCTTAAACAAAATCTAAATGCATTTTATTAGCTTTACATGTGGAATTTGCTCTTCAAATTGTAAGAGTAGTTATCTTTGATTATGGGAGTAAATATTCAGTCGTGATAAATCTCAACAAGTCTCGATAAATTTTTAACTCATTCAGTGTAAGCTTTCAATAAATTAATAATAATAATAATAAAATTCTTTCGAGTTTAATTTCGAAGTTTAAAGTATTATGTCGGAAATCCAAATTAAATATCAAATATTTCAGTTAATACATATAATTATAATGGTATAGTTTCATATACATATATATGATCGGAATGGAATGTTATAATATACCTAACAAACTGTCTAATGAATTTTTCAACTCGAACAAATTTATTAATTTTTATCATAATTTGAAGCGAAGATAAAAAGTTTTATGTCAAAGAATTTCGTCTCACATGGCTAAAGATTAGAAAATAGAACTATTATTAAACCTAATTAAAACTACTTTTTGCATGTTTTTGTGATACAAATAAATCTAAATCTCTCATTTTAGAATTCCAAGTAAATAACTCATTATTATAAGTACTAATAAATTGTAAGTATTTAGTAAAGTGTTTTTTTATCGAGTTTGACTATTTTAATGGTAAGATAACTTTGTTCATTAATTATATTCATTGTATTTGTTGTAAAGGTAATTATTGAAGTCAGTCTAATAGTCATAATTGTTATATAAAGTTACCCGATCAGTAAAATAGTCAAGTCTTAATTTTAATTTGATTGAACGTAAATTAAGACCAATAGAAGTATATAATTACCATTAAAATAAATATTGATAACTAATTTTATCAAAAAGAATTAAATTTAATATACATATATACATATATTTTACCTCAATGCGCACTGAAAGTAGTTTTGTCAGTGAGTATGTGCGTCATTGATTTAGAATAAATAAGTGTTAACTGTTAAAATAATTGAAAGTAAATGACTCTATTGATCGATAATTAAAAAGTAAACTGAAATTATTATATTAGTCTGCATTAAGGAGAATATATATATATATATAATTTTTTAAATATAAAGTTTATTTTTCAAAATGTGTGTGGGGTACATATTGGTTCCCTGTTATTAATTATATATTTCGAGATTACATTATATATGCACTAATTGAATACACCTGAAAATATTATGTTACATTATGTAAGTATTTTATGTAATCGATCACGTAAACAATATAATGTATGCATATAAATAATATAGACTACAGATGTATATAGAATTACTTATTGATATCAAGATTTCAATGTTCACCACACATTTTTAGCGTGGTAACTGTTCTTAAGAGGATAGTCGCAAAACCCTAAACTTATGTTGACATCCCCATGAAATCAGAGTTTCGAGTACAGTCACAAACAAACTTGATGTATAAATAAAGCATTTATTTGCTTTCACTTTCTGTGACAGCAAACAAGATAAATCATGTCAAGTCAGGTGTGAGTAGACTTTTATCTTTCCCCATAGAGGCCAGTTGTTAAACTTTAGCAGTTTGAGACCGTGATGATGCCAGTTAAAAAAAGAGTCAAGTATATGTAATAGTTAATCACTAAAAAAATTTGATGAATTAATTGATAATGAACCTGTGATTAGCAGCCCGATTCAGACCCTCTTTGTCATTCACGAAGGCGACAGTTCAGGTTCAGGTGACTGTAGAACGAGCAACGCCATGTCTCTACTCTACAGTTCTTCACACCATGAATAACTAGTGTACTGCAAGTGCATGCATGTGAAATACAATTTCAATTAATTGAGAAACAGAAAAATGCAACGCTCATTGATGTGGTTTTGTTAGCCATTGGCCGATAGCTCGAGTCAATTTGTGCAATTTAATGTTTCTGCGAAAATACAAATTGAAAATGTTTGTCTTGTCTGCTAGTTAAAAGCAACAATAATTAAATTCGTTAAACGTTAACTGTACATCTTTGGGAGGCTCCCTGTGGCCTGAGTCTGGAATGTAGAATGCACGTATATTGAGAGAAGAGTTGTAGCCCTCAAGTTGGGTGTCTGGGATCTTTTCTCCAACTGCTAAATCAACTAGCTAGGTCCGACCCTAGATAGGGTAGAAGTAGTCCTTTTTAGCATTAATTGTGATTGTTCTTCGGTCCATATGGTGGATTCCTGAATTTTATACCATAGTTGACTTTTCCCGGTAGTAATACTACATTTGTCAAATTTTAAAGCAAATTAAATTTCATCCATTATATCTATTGTATCATTTATTGTGATCAAAAGTATTCCAAAATTTCGAAAGTATAATACGAATAAGTTTATTTGGATATACTAAAATTCTCTCACTTCATAAGCTAGTTTTTAGTTCTTACTTCTTACACATCTTTACAGTCTTTCTGTTGATGAAATAGAATGCTTTTTAGTTACCTCAAATGTTGTTGTCAAACGGTACACATGGAACTGTTCCTAACCAAAAGAAATACGGGAGACGGGTTAGGGGTGCGCCAGTGGCCTAAGTCAAACTGTTGAAATAAGGAAGATAACTTTTGAAGACAATCTGTGGTAAAAGTTGCCCTTCTAATCGAAAGTTATCTTTTTTAACTTACCAGCTTACCATTTTATGCCCCTTCGAGGTGACACTTCTCTTGTTCAACCACCGACAGTACAGTTCTTGGTTCTAACACTTGTCGATGTCTCAATAGTGCGCCATGAGAGGCCGAAGAGTATTAATATTCTCGAGTGAGTAGATCAATCTATGTTCATCTTTGGTCACATGATCAGTCCTGATGGCCTTAAGTGGCATGTGAGGGAATTCAACCACGAGGCTATGTGGTTATATTGTTAATCATCCTCGCTCAACACTTCTTAAATCTCATTCAAAATTAGTGAAAATGATAAGAGACGACTTCTTTTGATTGGATTCTCGTGGCTCTATTACCTACTTAATAACTTAACTTTCAATAACATCAAAATATGTGCATGGACAAAAATGCTTTTAGTAAGATAAAAACCAATATCTTTCATTTTTTCTCTCTCCTTTCTTTCATTTTTTTTATTCTCACCTTTCTTTCCTCATTCCTCAACACAAATTTTCAGAGATGGAATTAGAAGTTTGAAGTTGTGGGGCTAAAGTATATCTAACAAACTTTTTCTTATATCAAGATCACAAATCCCAGTTGCAAAAACCACCATTTATAACCTTTTTTTCCGAAACATGCGAAGTGCAGAGGGCCATTTTTATCTTTTTCTAACCAGCACAACGATTGATCGGTTATTTTCTAACTTCGATATTTTTAAGAAAAAATTACGAAAATAATATTTTTTGGGCTAAAGTTGAGAAGTAGTCATTTTTTCAAATTCTTTATTTTTATCAAGCGTATTTTTGTCTAAAAATAGTTTTTCTTGCAAGATTTTGAAAAAATTGTTAGTATTCAACTTGAACATAAAAAAAATAGTCATTTATAAACAAAAAAAAAAGAAAGAAAGAAAAAACCTTTTTTTAATTTTTCAAAATAGTGCAGTGGCCATAGCCCTTGTTGGCCTCTGTAGTGTTCCGTCCATTCCAATTATTGCATTCTGTCTATTAGATTATTTTTATCAAAAAACATTATTTTGATATTTATAATAGTGATTTGATTTGTTGTTTAGGATGAAAATATGATTTTAGTTGTTGTTTGAATATATAAACATTTTGAAATTTTTTTAGTTTTTTTTTTTTGTTAGATTTGTAAGACTACTTAAATTGAAAGTTGACAAGAAGAAGAAAATAACAAGAAGGAAGCTCGAACTTAGATGATAAAAAAATAAAAAATAAATAAAAAAACCTTTAAAACATGACAAAATAGAAAAAAAAAAAAAGAAGAAAAAACTAAAAAAAAAAAATATTTTTAAGGTAATAAGTCGAGGAGGAAGGCTAAGTTCCTGCTTTCAAGACTTACTGAATCTGGATGTTTTCCTTCCTTTGAGACTTCTTAAGTCTCGAAGGCCTTCCTTTGATACTTATTAAGTCTTGAAGGAAAGAAAACTTCATTTCTTCAAGACTTATAACTTTTAGTAAAAATCAATTCTGATGCATGATTTTTTTTTTTTTTCATTCGCACGCATATACTATTGTTGTTGAAACTCAAATTATTAATTAAGTGAGATGAGCACAAAATCAAAATGAAAAAAATGCTGAAAAAGTAAATCCATTCAAAATTATATATATGCCCAAGAAATTCATGGTTAGTCTAATAAATAATTGTTCATAAATTTTCTATTGAAAAATAAAATGTGACAGAATTAGTTTTGATAGTATACTCTTCACACCTACAATATTGAATTTGTGGATTTGAACGGTGTCCCCCCTTCCTCAAGTGTCCCTTTTATTATAATAAATCATACAGAAAATTACACCATCTTGTATATATTTATATATATATATATTAGATGGTGTAACTTTATACAATGGCTTAAATCTAAATTTCAATTTAATTATCAATTTACTTTTTAAGTCATATCATCTTTAAAATTTAATAAATAGAACTTCACCATATTATAATGACTGCAAAGCTAGATATATGGTGAAGACTAACCAGATTTAAATTACGGGTTTAAGTTAATATAATCCATGTCCTTTGGTTAATATATATACATATAGTAAGTGCTTACATACTTCTTCCAAGATATAAGAGCTTGAAAGAACTTGTAGTCAATTGCCACGGAGGTTCAGAAGCCAAACTTGAAACGCGGAAGAACATCTTTATAGTTGCTCTCTGAGGGGCCAAATATTTTTCTGAAGCAAATTTTATGTTAAGTTCCCATATTTTTCACAGTTTTTATATACGCTCAACATTTTAAATTTTTCCAAACTGTACTCTAATATACAATTTAACATACTTCTATAATACATCGTAAGGGAACCGATCTAAGAGACAATATGAGATCTAAGGTATGTAGACCAATAATTGAAAGTTGAAACTGGATATATAGTATATATTTTTTTCACAAGATCGTGGCTGTGATTTGTTGAAGGCTTCAGGTCACATCTCGCTAGAGCTCCCCCACCAGAAAAAGAGAGGAGGCAGCAAGCAGGAAAGAAGGATCAAGTCCCATTTTGTACATGCATAATAACTAACATACGTGAAAGTCCTTGTTCTATCTCTTTCAGATCATCAGATAATTATCAATTGCAATTAAAATTGCCACCGAAAAACATTTAATCTGGACCGAATTTTAACAAGCTCACGTGGTCAACAAGAAATGCTGCTTTTTTTCATAAGGGTACTTATCCATTCTGACTTCATTTATTATACTTGAGCTGAGAATTAACCGTTCCATTGAGTGTTGTTGAGATAGTGTAAACTTACTTGTTCTAAAGCAAAATATGTTACTCTTGTTGTTGACACAATAGCTTATTGATATTAATTAACATATGTTTTACTCTGCCCACAGTCTTCATAGCTACTCTCATTAACGTTATATCAATAAGTTAAAACCTTTCTCGAATCCATTTAAATGGCCCAACACATTGACAAAAATGTTAATTGATCTATTTCAACATTCAGTAATATATTTCAATTTCTTATCCTCAAATTTTTCTTTCTTTTTTTTTTGTTAAATTTTTATTATTTTTCCTACTTATAATCTATATTCTATAATTAATTCCAATTGCAGAATTTTATTCATTTACTTTGTATATATATCCAAATGATTAGGAATTGTTATGATAACTTTTTTCATGTATTTTTTTTTTAAAAAAAAAAATTAGATGTCCCTTTTTCGTAATTTGATTAGATGTCCCTCTTTGCTATATTATTCTACGGTTAAAGTGTTCAATAAATTAATAAAATAAGAAAATGACCTAGTAAAATAATCCCTTCAATTCGATTAATAAGATTTTAAGTTTAAATCATATACTCTTTAGTAATTTTTAAATTTTCAACTTAAAAATATGATTCCTCAATTAGATGATGTAATTAAGCTATTTAAGATATCATATTTTAATATTTACAAGGGAATGATGTAACTCAAATCATATTATAATTCAAATCAGTGTTGCGTTATATAAAAGTATACCATTAATTAATTAATCCCACCTCGTTATGAAATCGATTATAACAACAATATAATTTCATTATCAATCCATCACTTGCTGTTACTAAGAAGATTTTAAAACATATCTTGTCATACCAAACTTGATAGTTTGTAAGAGCTACAAACTTTCTACTTGCATTGCTAATTGACAAAAAATTAAAAATAAAAAAAAAATGAATAAAAGGAAAAAAAAAAAAAAAAAAAAAAAGGTGAAAGGTGATTTGAAATGGGAAACGAGGAATGATTGAATTGTTTGAACGAAAATAACAATTGTGAGTTAAAATAACAAATGTGAGGGCATGAAAAAAACTTTAATGACACAAGGAATCTCAAAAAGATGCTAAAAATAAAACTAGGGTACGAGAATTACGCATTCATCAGTCACTTCTTGTACAGTGGGTGCCCCCACATTTGTCTACTTTTCCTTTTGCACGTGCTCCCCTGTCATTCATGTCTGCCCTCCCTAGATCCTCTTTTTTATCCGGTCAATCCTATGATCTTCTCTCTGATTCTGCCACCTGGTTTCTTTTCGACCGTCCAAGTCAGTCCTTGAATTGATGTGGACCGTACAGTCAGGGGGTCCACTTTGTCATGTCTTGTAGGACTGATTTGATCAGTTCTTGGGTCCATACTCATCAAATCTTTTCTGCAGGTAAAGTAATTATATTTTTCATTTTTATTGTTATTTAATTAATAAAGTTACGGGATATTTATAATTTATCTCCAATAAATGTTCATAATCTGAAACAATTTCCCTTAATTTTGTAATTAACAGTTTATCTCTTTAAAGTTTAATTAAATAAATAATTAACATTCCACTTTTACCATTTCCGTCCATGGTCATTAAAAACAGAATGATAAAATGATAAATTAAGGTGATAAATAAATATAAATTAATAAAAAATAATAAAAAATTAAAAAAATAAATTTTATTTATTTAAAAAAGTAATTAAAAAAATAATTGATATCTGAACGGTGGAAATCAAATTAAAAATTAATTTGATATGATTTTTTTTTTTTTTTAAAAAAAACTCTCTCTTTTCATCTATTCTTTCTCTCTACCAATAAACTCTCTCTCTCTCCCTATCTTTGTCTTCTACTATTTCGTCGTCGGTCCTCTTCACTCTCCTTTTTCTGTCGAGACTGTCAAGAAACCCATCATCTAGGTACGAACCTAGGTGATGATTTTTTATGGTATTCTAGGTGGGTAGTCGTCCATGGGCGTGTGTGACTAGAAACCCATCTAGATTTCTTCTTCTTATTGTTCTCTTCTTGTTCTTTTTCATCTTCTTGAATCCATAAATCTAGGTTCACTTAGGTTTTTTAATGGTGGTGATTGGTTCGATTGCGATCGAGATAGGGTTTGGGTCTGTTGAGTGATGGTGGTGGTGATAAATGGTTCATCGTTGTCCCTCTCTAGATGCCTCTCTCTCTTCGGACCATCCCCGTCACTTTTTTCTTTATCTCTCATTCTCATTTTTTCTTTTTCCCATCATCTAGGTTCCAATACCCAAATAAAAGATAATTTTTTTTAAAATATATATATTAATTATTTATAATGTTGTTGTGTTGATTGATTTTGTTGGATTGAAAATTGGTTATGATGGATTGGTTGAGTTGGATTGGAGTTATATTGATTAGTTGTGAAGGGTTGTGATTGAGTGTTGAAATTCTGGGTTATTGATTTGAAATCGAATTAAGAGTTTGTTTTTAAGAAAAAAAACTTTTTTTTTTTTAATTTTTTCAATTTTGTTTGTTTCATTTTTTAAAGACTAATCCGATTGAAGATTCTAGATCTTCAATTGATTTTTTTTTTCCCTTTTTTAACAATTTGTTGAGATTTAATGTAAAAAGAAAAAAATTTGTTGAGATTTTTAAACTTCTTTTTTTTTTTTAAGTTTTCAAATCTTCAAGTTATAGATGATTTTCAACTTGAAGATATGATCAGTTTGTAACTTAGACCTTCAATTTAATTTTTTTTTTTAAAAAAAAAAAAAATCCTTTTTTTGTAACAATTTTTTTTTCAGATTTTTTTTTAATTATTTGATCGCTACCGTTCATCTTAAATATGGACGATGAAGATCTATTATCTTTATTTTTAATAAAATTTTAAAAATTAATATTTTGAACAAATATAATTATTAAATTTTATTTTTAAATTAATCCTCAAATGTCTAGTGAAGATCTTCTTTTATAAATTTTATATTTTGATTTTGATTTTTTAATTTTAATTTTATTTCAATTAGATTTAAATCAGAATAAAAAAATCATTTACCACTTCACTTGTGTCGATGTAACTTTTAAGCGTAAAAAATAATGGCGGCGAAAGTGGCTAATTATAAAATTAAGAGGAGCCATTTTCAATTAAGATCAAACATTGGTAACAAATTATAAATATCCCTAAAGCTTTTAATTTTAACCAGGAATATTACCAAATCCCAACGAAAAAAGAGAGCTATAATAAGTCTATAACTAGGATAGGTTGACCTTTGGATGCTGTATAGGGTTTTTACTTGATCCAATGGCAATTAAGCCACTGGTACAATCAGATTTCAAAATCTAAAAGACATGCAATGTACCGTTGCACATAAATTAATAGGATTGTATTAAAATGATATTTTTTGGCACGTAACCCAAAGTTGCGCGTAAACTTACTAACGGTCGATTTGGAGAACTCATAACAGTAAATTATGGTGGAACTTGTCCATTACATCATACGTAATATAATCCATGTTTGGGGGATAATATATTTGTTTATTTTTTATTTTAACAAAGTAAAAAAAATATTAAAATATAATTATTTCATAAAAATTGTAAATATTTTTATTGAAAGCAATAATAATGATTTAAAAAATAGTTTTGATATTTTATTTTATTAATATTTCATTAATACTTTTATCTAATTTTAAAACTAAATTAATTTAATTATATCCATGTCTATACATTATGCACCGAACACAGAACCATATTAAATTTAAATCCAGTATAATCCAATAGACCATCTAAATGCAGTTTAAGTGTGTATATAGTATGAAACATCCTTTGAGAGAGAAAGTCTAATTTTTTATTTCTAATTACAATGTTTATTAAAATTAGTTGGAATCAAATTACGTGTATTCCACGCCTAAATTAGGAATTAAGTTTATGTTCAAAATGGAGACTTAATTCCCCACCCACTTAAGAATCACATTGTTTTCTTATCTACGTACTTTCATTTCCAAAAGAAATAAATATCGATTTTTCATTAATATGTAAATTTGGATTGTCAATATATGCCTCGTAAAACACTAAAATGGTTTTCATACAACAAATGCATCGAACTTCACGTACTGAATATTGGGCTACATTATAGATTCAAATTAAGTATTCTGGGCCTGGAGCATGTCATCCAAATTTTACAACAAAACATAGACCTCAATGTCTTGCTTTATTTTCCAGAGGAGGTTCGATATTTGCACCCCTCTAAACTGTATATGCACCCCTTTATTAAGTTCCCCACATTATATTGTTTTTCTTTAAAAAAAAAAATTATAATTTACATAAAAAAAGTTTGATGACTTGTATTTATAAATGTATAATGCATATAAAATTAAAGAAGTAATAATTTTTTATATTAAGTGAGTTATAATTATAAATTATAATTTTTTTAAAATAATATTCAATGGGTGTATAAAAGAAAGGGGTGTACATACAACTTTAATGGGGTGTAAATATCACTACTCCATCGAGAATGGGGAATGCCAAATGAAACACGGTTTTTTCACCCCATAAAAATTGTATCAACATAGTTTATAAAATACATTTCATTAAATTTTATTTAAAATATTAGAATTTATCAATATAACTCAATTAATACAAAAATTATTTCTTTAATTTTATTGTATCATATATTTATAAATAAACGTAATTGAAATTATACTTTTTTACATAAAATTACAATTTTTTAAATATTTGATTGAGTGTACTTACCAAAAGAATGTATATATAGTTTGGGAGGGGTATAAATATGGATTCTCATGCCAAACACTATTTTCTATTGAAGTATATATTTAAGTAATTTAGTTGACCATGGGTACGATTTGTTTTTTGAAAAAAATAATTACTAAGTAAAATCTCTGATATTAAAATTATTGCTTATGAAAATACTTATAATCAATTACCTCTCTAAGAGCATTTAAAGTGTTTTGATCTGATAGAGTGATAATCGTAGACTCATGCTTATAGCTTGTACATAACGCACATCAAATTTGATTACAAAAGTGAGACCTGAATGCTGAAATAGACCCAACTCTTTACACAAATTGGCATATTTAAGCTCAAAACAAGGCTACTAGATTATACTAAAGATAGTGGATGTAGTTTTAAAATGTACCGATATCAGCTTCTTAAAAGCCCCCGAATTTTAAATCTTGAACAACATTTTTAATGAACAAAAGCGGGTGCCTTTAAATACAAATCTGATGTAACTTAGCAACACTTAATAGTGCAAGTGATTAACGGTAAACCAAAACTGGTAAGCCCAAAAGTGGCCCATATATTAGTAAAATGTACAGTAATTAGATTGGGCTCCAAATTGAAAGCCCAAATGCCATTAAAGCAGTGTTTGACACATGAAATTGAGAGTAGGTTTGAGATTCAGAAATCTCAAACTACTTAAATATCATATTTAGAAGCCAATTGAAATGCAATGGGATTAGAATTTTCGAATCACAAACTCTTCTTATTTCTCATTCTTTTGGGATTTTACAATCTCAACCAAAACCATGTCTTTGCATGGGATGAGATTTGTTGTTTCTCATATTCTTTCGCTTCTCTTCATCTCTCTTTCTCTCACCTTTCTTCCATCCCTCGTTACCCTCTCTTCTTCTTCTTTTTTTTTTTTTTCTCTTCGAGTTAGGATGAGCTAAAACCATTTGATTTTGGGTTTGTCGAGCCCAGAACCATCTGGTTTTGGGTTCGTCCCTTATTTTGAGATTTTTTTTTTTTTTTTTTTGGTTAATGGTAGGATGTTTCGATGTTGTCAATCATGTTGTTGTTGTGAGAGAAGATAATGTTGATGAATTGAATTGATGATATTAATGAATTGTAGGTTAATGATGCTAAATTATGAGAGATGATGATATTGTTAAATTGTGGTTTTTGATATTGATGAATTGTGGGAGATGATGCTTGGTTTTTATTTTTTCAGATTTTTTATAAAATTAATTTTATATAATAAAAAATTTAAATTAATTTTATTTCAATTCGAACACAACCTACATCAAACATAATATGATATAATTTTTAATTCAATCCAAATTTCTACCAAACATGAGATGGTGATTTTCATTCCAATTTAATTCAATCAAATTCATTCTATTTCAATCCATTTCAATCTATTTCATTGCAATCTCATGTGTCAAACGGAGCCTAAAAGACTTGGAGCTGCACTGCACACCACGTGTTGGATAAAACTTAATAGGCGTAAACCTATACTAAAATCTAGAAACTTATACTAAATCATTAAACATTATTGTAAAGAAGACATATCTGAATCCATATTGATAAACTTGAGAATGATTGAATCTTTCATAGTCAAATAATTTTAGTATGCTTTGTAGTTTTCTTCTTGAATGAAGAAAGACAAAAGTGAGCAAAATATTACGTATGTTGATTTGACTAGAGGACCATAACCCTTATAATTTTCTTTATATACTAGCCTAATTAGGTTCCTATTAATCCTAATTAATTAATATTGGGTTTCTACACACTATAGCTCATATCCAATGAATATTTCCAAAGTTCAATTAATAGATTACTTATTTCGCTCTATTAAAATAGATAATCTATAATATAATTGTTATTTAATATATAAACCCATTATAAGAAGTATAAAAATCTCAACAATCTTCCACTTGCACTAAATATGTTTCCTGAAATAATTATATTAACTATAATCTTGAGTGCGCACTGAAAAACTATCAATTCTGAAATATTTCCTTAGTTACAATATGATCTATCTACTATATTAGTATGAGATCAAAACAACCTTTGTCATTTGGATTACAGGCACATTTTGGAATGTAAAGTCATGATAATTGACTGGCATTGATATCAATGACAATGTTCTTTGATTTTGCTAGCTAGTATTTGGTTTAATTGAGTTTAGTAACTTATTGCAAAAGGGTTGACAAATATAATGTGCGCTTGTTCGATATTCTGATTTTTTTTTTAAATAATTAAAAGCAAGTCCCTTTTTAATTAAAAAAAATATATGTTTCTTGAATAATTTTAGGCATGTTGTCTAGGAGGAGCACGGAGCACCTCAAATCTCTAAGATCTAAGAGGTACAAAATTTTTGAAGAATTTCATTATATGTCACGTAACAATCCATCCCATCAAATTTACTTTTGACCAAGGTTTCATAAATCACTACTTACTATTTGATCAACGAGGCAGCAAGTAATGAGTTCTCGATTACTTGACGAGTATTCAGTTTAACTTTCGATCAATAGTCAAACTGAGTCAAACCTATATAAAAAATAAATAAATAAATAAAAATTAAAAAATTTTCTATATGATCAAAATACAATCATATGATCACAAAATATTATCAAACTTATCTCGTGCAATTTTAAAAACTATTTTAACACAATCACATAATTAAAATAATAATATATAAATAAATTAAAATAATATATTATTTTTTTAAGATTAGAGAATTTTAGTCTTTTGATACTTTTGTCCATTGACTATTAGGATTTAGCAGTAACTCTTTAAAGACAAGGGATATTTTTGTTGATTTTGTAAAATCTCAAGAAAAGTTTATGTTGTTATGACCAAAACTCAAATATTTATACAATTTCATCAAACTTTAAAGGGCTATGTATAATTTGCCCTAATGTATAAGCGTATGAAACCCTCATCTTATTTTATGAATTTCTCGCAATCTCTGATAGTCAGGCCGTAACACTAAACTTAACTTCCTCCTCCTTATTCTCTCTTCAACTTCAACATCATCTCAATCCACTCTTACATCACCTCGTGCCACCATTCTCCAAAACAGCACCAACTTATTGGAAAACTTATCCGCCCATGTGGCACAACCTTCTCTCTCACTCTCCTTTGTTGCTGCTTTACCACCTTTATCATTGTCCTTAGACACTGCTTCACCACGCCTATGCCCCCTCTCTCACTCTTTCCGCCGCTACTCCACCATTGAGTTTCTTTAAATGATGGTAACTAGTTTGGGGAGATTTGAAGTATGGTGGTAAGGTGACCGATTTAAAGTATGATGGCGAGTTGACTGGTATGATGGTGAAGTATGGTATTTATAGTGAATTAGTGACTAGTGTGTTATTTATTTATTTATTTTTAAATAATCCGAGTGGGGTCGATTGACCGAGTTGGGCAAAGTTGGCTTGAGTACTCGGCTAACTCGACTAAGTACTCACTTGCTTCTAGCAGTATCCCTAATTTGGGGGTTTTCGATCTGCATATTACTGATCCGCAATGCCTTCTCGACCGAGTTCTGGAATAGTGCTTTTGACTATATTATGATGGCAATAACAATAATCTTTGTCTTAATTATATAAATTACTCCATATTTAACTTTGTATTGACTATGTTTTTAAAATTTAAAATAAGAGTAATGTTAGACTTTTCAAGTTTTTTATTTAAATGATGTGTCATAATTTTGATAACTCATATATTACATCATTTGGATAAAAAATTTGGAAAACCTAATATTATTCTTAAAATAATGTTAATTTTCTGGAGTCTTGACCAAAAGGGGAATGTAAAAAAAATTTTGTTTGAAACTAAGGAATTATCCTTTAGATTTAGAAAAATACGTAGGAAAAAAACAAAATCAAGAAAGATGTCAGGGTTTGTTTACAAAAGTTTTGGTAACACGTTGACAACAAACAGAGCCTTAAATGCTGAGAAAAAAATGTCATTTTACTTGTGATGGGAATGAGACTCTATTTATCAACCTAAAATTGATAGATAGATAAGAACCCAACATGATAATTAATGTACATAAAATTTCTTTAGGTTCTGAATATCAATATAATATGTTGATTGAATCATTGTATCTCTAAGTCATGGACTGAATAAATGAGTTATAACTAGGCAATAGTCTCATGATGTGATGGGAAAAATTAACAATTTTAGTGAGGAGTTGGTTGGCGTTGATTATAAACATAACCATTCAAAAAAATAATAATAAAGACAATAATGATAACTGCATTGACTTTGTAAGTTAATAAGTAGGTATAACTATAGTTTCGGTTCTTAATTTAATGAAAAGAGTTACCGAAATTTTCTACATTGAAAATTCCTAATTTTAAAAAGGTTTTAAATTTAATATTGCAATTAACATTACATGATAAATTATATATTAGCACACTAAATATAATTGATAGTATATTTTTATTTTTAATAACACTTATAAATTAATCATTCAAACTTGAATGATTATCAGACTAAATGAAGACTCTTTAACTCCAAACAACATTAAATGATGGTTATATAATTGCTATTATCTATGTTATATTGTTCTATTGATAAATATTTATATTTCTCACTTTATCACATAACGCCAATTATAATTTATCATAATTATTTATTAGTTTTCATCCTATTATATATACCTTTTTAAGTGCCATAACTTTAGTGGTTCAGCTCTAAAGTAGAGTGTCGCAGTGGTGCATTTTCACTCAGCTTTGCTTGTTAATAAACAGAGGGCGGAGTTTGAGCATATTTGTCCAAAGAGTGGATAATTTCTAAATAATTCATAAATGCGAATAATTTATTAAAAAGTCTTACTAGTTTATGGATAATTTTTTAATTATATATGGGTAATTCTCTCCCACATATTAAGGAGCAATAGTAGTAGCATTCTTAGTAAGTAGTAATAATCCGGATTATACCTTAGAGGTCTAGATCATGAAATCCTCATATATACTTGTACTGTCAAAGAAAAACAAAAAACTTTGGCGGTTCAAAAAAGTAATTTAAAATTGAAAGATGTTATTGTTAATGGACAATCCTTCTAAGTAAAGTATTCTTAAAAACAAAAGTGTCAATACAAATTACGAGAGCATCAAAATTACCATATTCAAATTTTACGATTGTATATACCGTATGCATTTATTAAACAAATTGAATTCACCTTATAATATACGTAATAATGAGATATTGGACTTGAGATTCATCTCTAAATTATTTTTTAAAGAGCCTAAATATCGTCTATAAAAAACAACTAGATAAATGATGCATAAATATCAACAATATCATGTCCTTCACCCTCGACCTCTAAATTATATTTTTAAGATTACAAATATCATCTACAAGAAGAAGATAGATAAACAATTATATGCACATCACCTCTGGTTGGACACTTCATTGTATGAGGTTTAATTCTCACAGAATATATTTTAAACCTTATTTGATATTTATCTCCTAATTATCCGAACCATATCCAAATAATATTTTATCACACCAAAATCCTGATTCATTTGATATGAAATTTAAAAAAACATACAAACTTGAGTAAATAAATGTAATTATGATGGCTTCTCCCTCAAGAAAAAAAAAAAGGTAATCATGAGGGCCAAAGTTACATAAATGCGAAAAATCTATAGGGAGTCACTAGTTATAAGTTATAAGCAGCTAGCTACCGACATGAAGGAAAAAAAAAATATCAGCAATGATTAGTGTTGTTTTAAAACAATTAATTAAAGTAAATACTATATACATAATAGATTTCATATTTCAAGGGGCTTGACGTAACACTAGTGCTGCCAACCCAGACCCATCTCATCTGTCTGTACACATGCACTTAACATTTGCCAAGTTAAATTCCCTCTCTCTGCCCAAATATAGCAAAACTCTTGAGATCCAATCTCTCTCTCTCTCCCTCTCTCCGTGTCTCTCTCCCTTCTGTTTTTCTCACGGGAAAAACGCTGTTTCTTTTTTCTTTTTCTTTTTTTTTTTTTAACTGTTTTTTCTATATAGAGAAAACACACTCTTTGACTCAGATCTTACATACCCATTTCGTTTTTGGGTCCAAACTTCGACCCCGCCAGTAAGCTTCTCTTTCTCCTCTTCTGTTTTTGAGTTTTTAAGTTTCTGGGTTCTGCTTTATTGTCTTATGCTTTGTTGGGATCTGACTCACTTCCCATTTTGTGGTTTGTTTTGTCTTTGGCTTTGATGCTCTGTTGTGGGTTTTCAGTTTCATTTCTTTAGTTTTGAGTGAAACTGGGTTCAGTGAATTTAGGTGTTTGGTTCTGTGTTTTTACTTAAATGTGTGAACCTGATGTGTTTTTGATTCAATGAGGGGCAGGGTTGGTAATTGGGTTTCTGGTTTAGATCTGTGAGATTTAAGTTCACTTTAGTTTCATCAATTCAAAATATTTGGAGATCAGATTGTATGGTTTAATGGTTCTTTCTATGTTTTGTTATTTTAGTTGGTTGTCGAATCAATCCCTTTCATTGCTTAGCTGGTCAATTGCAAGTTGTATGATTGAACTTTGTTGCTTTTTCTTTCCTTTAATAATGTAACGTGAACTCTAGTATATGGCTTTTGGTTACTAACATTGATTCAAATCTTGTGATACACGCTTTCGTTTTGCTATTAAACTTATTATTATTATATTTTCTATTACACTGTTTTTAGTCTCTCACTTTCACTGATAATATCTGATTGTTTAACAAAGCTAGTAGGTATCATCTAACTATATGGTTTTCTTTTTTTTAAACTTTATATTAGATTCTGCTTGGTGTTTCGTTTCTTTGATTTCATTTGCTACTTGAACTGGTCAGATTTGAAACAAGTTGCATGAGAATGTCAAATGCATCAGATGCTTGATTGGCAGGATGTTTCACAGTTGTTGTCGCTATTGGTTGATTAAGCTATTCTTTTTTCATTGACTTGTGTAGACTTTGTTAACAATTGACTATTTCAACAATTAAGAAGTGATGATTTACTGGTAACTATTTTAATTTAATTGATAATTATCCTGAAGGTTCAGTTTTCCGGTATGAGTTATGTGTTTTTCTGTTTCTTGGTAAATTATCATTGCATCATCTATCTGTGATTCTTGATCTAAGCATCCTGTATATTTTTAGCTTACTTCTGCTTATTACATTAACTTGCTCCCCACAATTCATTGATGGTTTTTATTGTGTTTTTGCAGGTTGATTATCCTGTCTCTGGAGTTCCCATTCAATAGATCTTCAAGGAACATATATTATCTTTTTTCTGTGTATTAATTTAACGGCTTATTTGGAAAGTGGATCTTACCTGACTGGGTATTAGTATAATGAGATCTACATTCTAATCTCTGAGTACTTTGACTAAGGTTGAAGGCTCTGCTTGACAATTTTGAAACTAATAAAAGATGAGGGGAAGATCTGATGGAGGCCAAAAGAAACGTCTGATTACCTCTGTGTGTGTTGTTGCAATTTTTCTTGGCTTTCTGTATGCATATCATGGATCAATTTTTGGGTCTTCAAAACATGCTATAGAATATGGAAAATCTTTGAGAAAACTTGGATCATCTTATTTGGGCGCGGATGAAGATACCGAAGGCAGTCAAGATGAATCTTCACAATTTGGACACAGTGAGGAAGAGGCTGATGTTGTACTAAAGAGTTTCCCTGTAAGTTCAATACTGCCTAGTCCAATAGCATCTCTGCCTTACTATTCCCCTTATTTTACTATTCCCCTTGTTTATTTTCTTAATATCTAAGCATATATTTCTTTCTATTTATGAACTTTTTCCAATACTATTTGATTTCGTCATTGATGATTTTATCCATGTACTATGAATTTTGAAGGTGTGTGATGATCGCCATTCAGAATTAATTCCCTGCTTGAGCAGGGATCTCATATATCAAATGAGATTGAAGTTGGATTTGTCTCTGATGGAGCACTACGAGCGTCACTGTCCTCCTCCTGAAAGGCGGTACAATTGCTTGATTCCTCCTCCGCATGGGTACAAGGTAAGAATATGCTGAAGCTCATTACAGTAATTGTGTTAGATTTATTACTTCTATTTTTTTTTTATAATAATACAGTTGGTTCACCATGAAGAATTTAGGATATATCTTATTCCTCAGTGTTGTGGTATTTGACGAAGGAGCTCTTACTGCTTATTATCAACCGTCCATTTTTCCTGTGATGTTGCAGATCCCAATTAAGTGGCCTAGAAGCAGAGATGAAGTATGGAAAGTGAACATACCCCATACTCACCTTGCACATGAGAAGTCTGACCAGAATTGGATGGTTGTAAAAGGTGAAAAGATAGTATTCCCTGGGGGCGGCACTCATTTTCACTATGGAGCTGATAAATATATTGCTTCTATTGCGAAGGTAAGCTACCTGACTCCTACTGATATAAATAAAAAAAAAAAGAGAAGAACGAAAACATCAATTCATGGTGTTGAATCCCTTGTTCAAACTGCTTGAATCACTGGTCTATAGAGGGTCATGGGCTTTTTCCATCATGCATATTATCTTTGTTGTGTGCACTTCGTTGTAGATTTCTTTATAATTATTACGGAATCCATGGTTCTTTGTTCATACGATTGTTGTTCTTAAACCTTTATATACATTTATGAATGAAGCAATATATATATATATATATATTCATTTCCTTTGGCAGATGCTTAACTTTACAAACAAGAAGATAAACAATGGTGGAAGGTTACGGACAGTACTTGATGTTGGATGTGGTGTTGCAAGTTTTGGAGCTTATCTTCTTTCATCTGATGTCATCACTATGTCGTTAGCACCCAATGATGTACATCAAAACCAAATCCAGTTTGCCCTAGAAAGAGGGATTCCTGCATATCTAGGCGTTCTAGGAACTAAGAGGCTCCCTTACCCAAGCAGATCTTTTGAACTTGCTCACTGTTCTCGTTGTAGAATTGATTGGCTTCAAAGGGATGGGATTCTACTTCTTGAGCTAGATAGGTTACTCAGACCAGGAGGCTACTTTGCTTACTCATCTCCTGAAGCCTATGCACAGGATGAAGAGGATCTCAGGATATGGAAAGAAATGAGTGCCCTTGTGGAACGCATGTGTTGGAGAATAGCTGCTAAGCAGAACCAAACTGTCATTTGGCAAAAACCTCTAACAAATGACTGTTATCTAGATAGAGAACCTGGTACTCTTCCCCCTCTCTGCCATTCTGATGATGATCCAGATGCAGTATGGGGTGTGCCAATGGAAGCTTGCATCACACCGTTCTCTGACCGTGAGTGTCTTTTTCTTTTTCTATTGCTTCTGTCATCATTTAGAATTTTTTGCAGTTGATGACGTGATCTGGAACACAACACATGAGCTTTCTTTCTGTGCTGATAATTAAATTTTTCTTTCTAATAAGAATTAAGACATGACTAAATTCATTGTAGTTACCTGAAATTTTTAATTGCATTTTGGTTTTTAGTTGATTTATAAACTCTTAACGTTCTTGTTTCTGAAAACAAGATTAAACAAACATTGATGTTGCATAAATTTAGGAACGTAGATATCTACTTCTTAAAGTTAAGGGATTGTGTACTAGAAGGTCATTGTCGGTTTTATGTTGAATTGTTGAAGTTAATGATATAGACAAAAAACATAAGAGAAGAAATGGATATGGACCACCTAGGATTAGAAACCAATTTTTGATACTCCCTCTTTTAGATTCTGATCTAAAGTTTGTACCTTTACATGCATTACACTAAATGGAATAGATTCTGTAAGATAATACATTTAAGTGGATGTTCCCACTCATTATTTTAACTCATTCTTGTCTTATTTAAAGTGTTTGTAGCATGGCAGATTTGTTGTTTGTTGAAAATCACATCATACATTGTCATCCAATTTTAGTAGTCGGTATTATAGCTTAGTATTCTAATTAATTTTTAATCTGTTTTATTCGTAGCCATTAATTTTTTTTGCTTGGTTTTAAAAAATTTAGATCTCTTGGTTGTAGTGTGTAGCATGTGTTTGTGTCCCCTCCACATTTGATATGGATGATTTTTTACAGGTTGTGTAATTGCAATTTGCTTAATGTTTTAAGAAATAGTGAGAAACTTATAATTGATGCCTCCAAACTGAATGATAGAGGATTTGAAATTGAAATTATTTATTTACTGACAATCTTGGTTGTTCCAATTAGATGACCATAAAGCCAAGGGAAGTGAATTAGCTCCTTGGCCTGCTAGATTGACTGCCCCTCCTCCTCGACTTGCTGACTTTGGCTATACAAGTGAAATGTTTGAAAAGGATACGGTAATTAAATTAGTACTGTTTCATCTTTGTGATCTTTATTACTGTGTGCCTGTATTGGATGCTGTGATAATAAGGTACAAATAAGGAAATGGGCTCAGGTATTTCCATCTGGTGCAGGAAATTTGGCGCAGAAGAGTGGAGAGTTATTGGAACCTCTTGAGTCCAAAGATTCAATCAGATAGTTTGAGGAATTTGATGGACATGAAAGCAAATTTGGGTTCATTTGCAGCAGCTCTGAAGGACAAGGATGTTTGGGTGATGAATGTCATTCCTGAAGATGGACCAAACACACTGAAGCTGATATATGACAGAGGCCTGATTGGCTCTACTCACAACTGGTACGCACAAATTGACCAACTGTTGTGTAGTTGAATTGATGCATTTCTAGTTTGAAACATATCCATGTATTTTTCAAGTCTGGCAAGGGAAAAAGAAAAAAGTTCTCAAACAACCATTATATAGTACTTGGCCAACCAATATTTGCACTTACAATTGATTAAATGACTTTTTCTTCCCCTAACTTTCAACGTTGTACAAAATTACAAATATCATTGTCTGTGAAGAGTGATTTGTTTTGGTCCTTGCTATAGTTTGGTGATAGACTTTTAACTTTACCCAGCTTCGGTCATATATTTTCCAACTTGACATGTAAAACCTATTTGACTTAATTCATTTAACAGTTGTCTTATTTTGCCTTCACCTTTGACCTTATAGAAATCTTTGTCCAGAAGTTGGTCTGAAACAGTGAACTAACGTTGGGTTAGACCTGTTAGATTATAAATTGTGATTGACTGGATCAATTATTTTCTTAGGTGTGAAGCCTTCTCTAGCTACCCGCGCACGTACGATTTGCTCCATGCTTTTACTGTCTTCACTGATATTGCGAAAAAAGGCTGCAGTGGTGAGGATTTGCTACTGGAGATGGATCGCCTGCTCAGACCTACTGGTTTCATTATCATCCGCGACAAACAAGCTGTGATAGACTTTGTTAAGAAGTATTTAACAGCCTTACACTGGGAAGCCGTAGCAACTATTGCTGATGCAAGTTCGGATTCAGAACAGGATGGGGATGAAACTGTGTTTATTATCCAGAAGAAGCTCTGGCTGACAAGCGAAGGCCTCAGGGATACTGAATAGGACGATATAGCAAGTGTTTTCTCTGTTTCTCATTATATTATCTGCAGCTCCAAGGGATTAAGAAAGCATGTCCCAAATAGTGAAGCAGTAAACAGTTTCATTTTGTAGCATTAAGCATTGTTCACATAAATTTTTTTTTTTTTTTTTTTTTCATTCCATCTTGTAACATTTTATTAGTTGATAAGCCATGAACTATCAGCAACTACAACAGGCTATTCTTCAAAATTTTTGCTCCATTTTAAGTGAAGATACTTCAGCTAATACTCAATAACCAATTGCTGAAGTACCTATATGTTGTTTTAAACATTTCAAGTTATTTATAAATGATTGGCCATTGTAAAAGCATCTATTCCTCAACTTTTGTTATCAGTTTACATACATATATTTAATTATTTTCCTTCAGTAAGGTAGCTTAATTTGTGTTTCGTTTGTGGGAAAGAGCTATTTAATTTGTGTTTATGTGCAGAGTGTGAGGCAAAGCAAAAAAGTTACTTGGAGGGTTTAATACGGGTGTAGTATGGTTGATTCAATGAAATTTCGTCACATAAGGTTTAAAGTGGATAGACAGCCTTTGAATTTTAAATGGATTGTTAAGTGTAAAGAGGTTACAGAGCAAAGTTGCATACAGATCATGAGAAAACCCTTTCACAAAAGTGAGTGATATGAGTAGTCTTAAAAGTTGGAACATCCAATTCTGAGGGAAAAGCTATATCCATTTAAAGTAGTGAAGAGGACACACAAGATCTTAAGAGGTAAAACGTTCATTCAGGCTGAAGATCCATCAATTTATCCACCTAAACTTGCTAAAAACCTGATCCCTCCAAACATGGAAGCCAAAGGATCTGCATCACCACCATGTCTTCTGACAACAATATGGTGCATTGATTTGTGAGGAGGATGGGAACTTGTTGAATTTGTAGAGTCTCTATGATCCTTTATTAAAATCAAGAGTTTTAAGACATGCATTTCAAGGAAGCAAACCAACCATTCCTTCATAGGGATGCATGCCATTTTTGGCAAACGTAATCAAAATAAAATATACTTGATTTTTATTTTCACGTGTTTTTATTTTACGAGTAAAATGAAACTCAAATCTTCTCATCGAGAATGCTCTAATTTTTTTCCTTTAATGTTACTATATTTTTATCAGTTTTTTTTTTTTTTTTTAAAAAAAAGAGTTTCTAAGTGCAAGTGGCTCACATAGCCTATTTATTTGCCATTATAATTGTGGATGTGATTAAAGCTAAAATATCAAAGGACAAAGCATAAGTAGATCAAAACCAAAAAGCACATGCAATGTTTTGAAAACACTTCAAATTACAAGTTGCCAATTGCGATACAGTAACATTCCGTCCCAACACCTATCATGTTTTTGACTAGAATTTTCCTCTTTCGTTCGGACACTCTGGACCCCAGAAAATCCATTGCCTTCCCATACTTTACTATTTGTTCCTCTTTGTTCTTCCTTTTTGTTTTCTTGTATTTCCCCGTTTCATTCCTAGTTGGACTCTCTCTCTAATGCCACTTATTTCTTAACACGTGGCACCTAAATCTGATACCCTTTCACCTGCCTCCGGTTGTGTTTATCTTTACTCATTCAGAATTTGAGATTTGAACAAGTGGAATGGGCTGCCTCCCTGACGGCAACCCCGCTTGGTATGTTTATGTATGTCTAGTTTGATGCTCAGTAAGCCATCAAATGTAATGGTCATTGTCCTCCACTATTCGTGGGCTATCCCCCACTCTTTGTAGGCCTCTCTAGTTTATGAGAGCCGATTCCCCGGTCATACTACAACTTTTATTACTACTGATCTCGATTGGATTCTGAAATAGTTTCAATAGTTAAAAAAATAATAATAATAATAAATAAAAATTGAACCCACGCTCTTAATGGAAACTAGAAACTTTTCACTAGTCTTTTATAATCACATCAAAGGCCTTGTGGTCAAGGGGAAAAAAAATAGAAAATAAATTTTAACCATTCATTAGCTATTAACTTGATGTATCCCACAATCTTTAAAAATTTAATAAAAGTTTTATTCAGCAAAATTTATCGACTTTATATCATGTTTTATTACTAATGTTTTAATATAGTTTGATGATAGAAAACATTCATTTAACCAGACAATATGTCACATTCGAGTTGCTTTTATTGCAAGTGGAATCTGAAAAAAAAAATGTTTGGTTGCCTTTTCAATAATCTTGATTAAGCTCCCTTATTACCACCAGGCAGAAACTTAATTGCAAAGAATCTGTCTCTCAACCAATATTTGTCTACTTATATACAGACATTTGAGTAAAACAAGCACAGATATTTTTAGAAAAGCAAGAGAATGATTATTCAAGAGACTGCAATTGTTTTTTAGCTGCCGAGTTAGATTCTGTCACATATTTGAAATAGTCCATCCCAATTTCCCACAAATATTGTTACTCTTTTTTTTTTTCTTTTATGTCATTTTGGATTCATAAATTACAATCATAATCATGTATCTTTTAAATTGTCCCATTGACGTATTATATATTTTTTAGTCAACCGTGGATCATAAAGAATATGAGATAATTTAAGTAACCACCTTCAAGGCTGCAACTTCAAAAGAGTGAAATAAACTAGAAATGTTAGTTTACTTCTCTTTATATTTGGTTAAAGTGCAAGCAGAGTCTGTTCATTTTAACTAGATATTTTTCTTGAAATTATCATAAATTTTAATATGCAAGAATTCTCTTAAAATTTAATAAATTTTATTTAATATATTTCTTATGAGGGAGAACCGGACCCGGACCCGGACCCGGACTCGGACTCGGACTTAATTTTTAAAGCAAAACCTTAGACAGTGGTGAATGTAGTTTTACATAGGGCGAATTGTACAATGCCCTGATATTACGTTAAATTATAAATATATCATATATGAGGGATTTGATGGTAATTACAAAAAAACTATTTGAACTTAAAAAAATGCAACACAAATATCTACCGTTATAGAGAGACCATTAATTGTTAAGTGCCAATGTCAATGGTCAATGTGCAAAATGATTTACATGTCTTTTATTTTCAAAGGCAAAATAAAAAAAGAGTAAACAAAAAGGAAAGTTGAAAAAAATCAACAAATCCCCTCTTGTAGGAAAAGATCTACTATTATTAGAACTCATCCAACGAGAAGAGATTGTTGTGTCCAACAAAAGGAGATCATCATGCAATCTCCCTCACCAAAGGGAGATTGTGAGTGATGATTTCCCCTTGATGGAGGAGATTGACACGACGACCTCATTTGTGGAAATATCGCGTTACATGCAAAGGTGGGCAAGGGAGTATAGGATTTTTCTGGAATTGGAGATGGTGGTGCTGTTGTTGGTTTTAATAGTGGTGGCGATGGTGCAACTAGACTAGGGAAGATGTGGTAGTTCGAGAATGGAGACACTATTACAACCGAGTTTGTTGTTTAGAATTAATTGAAGAAGAGCACAGTTTTTTTTTTTTTTTTAAGTACTTTGTTTGAAGATTTCGAAGAGTAATTGTTTGTTTCTAGATGAAGATTTGTGTTCATTTTTGAGTTTATTGTTTGGAGGTGACTGAAGAAGGAAAAACTTTATTTTTAGTTTTTGTTTGAAGATTTTGATAAAGCATTGTTTGTTTCACATGAAAATTCGTGTTTGTCAAGGGTTTGTTGTTTGGAATTGATTAAAGAAGAAAATTATTTATTTATTTATTTATTTTTATTTTGATGAAGAATTGTGTTTGTTTGTAATTGATTTATGATTGTAGTTGTTTGGAATTGGAGATGGTGATGAAGAATTGATTAATGAACATGAAGAACTATAGTGAGTTTTATTTTTTTTAATTAAATTTTTATTTTTAAATAAATAATATGATTAAAGTATATGAAGAAATAAATTTATTATTAAAATATACTTTAAATATAAATTTATTATTAAAATACATTACAAGTATATTGAAAATAAATTTGGCACACCACCTCTTAGTAACGGTGGTTGAGTATTTTTTTTGATCCAATAAAATTAAGTGCTTAAATCTTTATTTTATTTTAAATCACAAAATGTAAATAATTTTCTTAAAATTTAATCTTACTTTCCCATCATAATATATATACATATATACTGAAAAATTAAATTATTAAAATATTCACTACTCATCATTACACTTGACACTGCATCAATGTGGACCATTTTACCCTTGATCTTGTGGAGTTGATGGTATTTTTCTATTAGCTAGATGTACTGGTGTTGTATTTTTAGAAGTTTAAATAGTTTTTTTGTAATTATAGTCAAACCTCTCATGTACATATAATTTCATCAAATATTAGGGATATTTGTGCTATTAGCTCTTTTACATATTAAAAAATGAACGTCGTTTAACACTTGTTCCTATGAAGAAAGACCCAAAGAGGATTAGCTATCGAGCAAGGTGGCACCACATGGAATTTAATGCATTAATACAATTTGACAATTGATATTAGGATGAGGTGGGGTAAATGTGACGAATTAATGTGTATAGCTTTCACATAACTTATTTCCTTTTCTTTTTTGAAAAATTTGATTTGATGGCCCTCTAATTATATCTAAAACGACTTAAAACATGGTCCCCAATTTATGCCCTTCTTCTAAGGCAACCCTACTCCCACTCTCAAGTTGCCTTTATTGTGGGGTTTGCTTTCCGCAATGTTGTTCTCTCTCTTTAGGTTGCTGCCACAGTATACTACATACTATCATCCAATGGAAGTTTTGTTTATTGTTTTCACTTACAACGTTAACATGAGATTATCTATACTATGTTTAATAAATAATTAATGATGAATAATCGACTCTACATCCAAATGTCGCATCAATTTATGGGCTTTATGTCTCACTATATTTATTCAAAATTTATGGTGTTTTTTTTCGTTGACCTCAAAAATCAGCCAACACTCAATTAATGTGAAATTGAATGTAATTTATGAAAGATTAAGAGTAATAATAATGTAATAAAAGAGAAAAATAAGAAGAAAATCAAGGATAAGAGAATTTTAAACGTGATTCGGCTATATGAATCAAAGCTTACATTCACGGTTATGCTATTGTTTGTGGGAGAAGGCAAAGACCTAAGGTTTTTCACTAAGCTCAAACAGCTAGGAATCTTAAAAAAGGGAAAAGTTCCTTACTTAGAGGACTCTATTTATGCTGTTAGGATTCCTTGTACAAATAGAATTATAGATTATATAGAAAGATTTAGGATTCTTTTCCTAGTTTACTTCGAAATTCATTAAATATTAAGTGTTGGAGTTGAATTACACATTTAAAAAATTCCTTGATTTGAGCAATTCCCTATTTGATGTAGATTTCTTTTCATTTTTAGGATCTTGCTATGATAAGGAATAGTGTTAACTTCTATTATTTAAGTTTCTTTAAGAAAACACTAGCTGTTTCGCATTCGAGGTGCTCGTTGCTCGTCGATTATATGCTCACTATAATGTTGCCTGCTATTTAGCTATTCATTGCTTCAAGTAATGGGCTTTAGAGTCTTGTGTTGGCACAATGCTAATGTGACATGCTTTGTAGGCCTTAGTAGCGGTGTCACTTATTGAGCTTATAGGCTTTTCAAACCTTTATTAGGCTCAAGGTTTAGATGCTATTTTTAGGCATAACACTTTTAAAAATCTTATTTTTTAATTGCAAATGAATGAAGTGATTATGTATTTCTCCAATACTTTAGCGATGAGAGTTCAATATTCAAATTTTACAAAGTGCACTTTACAATTTTCTCCCATTACTATAAAAGCGGTTATGATTATAAGAGTCAATTTTTGAACCATGCAAGTAGTAATTAATCTTAATGATTCTTGGCAAATTTTTAACCTATTTGATGTCAACTTTAAATGAAAAAACAAAATCTTATTTTACATTTATTTATTTACTATTGTCATACTTGGTAAAGATGTAAAGTCCTATAATTTGAGGGAATTTACTTATCTCGAAAACTATTAATTAAGTACCACTAGTCCACTGCTCAACGTAATTTGGTGATAAAGAAAACTAAGTAGTCGTTAGTTTTTATTATTTTTCATTTAATGAGTCTGAATTATATATATTAAATGATTTTTATTTGTTTTCTTAAGTGGTCAAATCACTTAAAATCACTCAAAAATCACTGAAAAAAAAATCCACAATTTTTTTACTTTTAATTGGATTACAAATCATTTAATGATTTTTTAAATGTATTATTTCAAATCTATCATTTTCAAAATAATATATTTCCAAATTTATCCTAATTTTACATTATATAGATTTCTATTAATGTTATTCCTTGTAATGTTATTTTTATTTAAATATATAACAATAGTAATTCAATTTAAGATAATTTTGTTTATTTTTATTTAAATATATAAATTAAATTTACTTTACTATAATAATTTATTTATGTATCTATAATTTTTTTAAAAAAATTACTTTACTATAATAATTGTACATATTTTAATTATGAATAAAAATATTATTAATATATATATATAAAAGTGTTTTATTATTTGCTAAATAATTAATTATAATTGTTTATATTTTATAAAATGATGTTACATAATAATTAATAGTAAAAAGATATAAATTTTAATTTATTAGTTTTTAGACAATTTTAACTTTGAAAAATAAACAAGTTTATTTACATTCAAAGGTAAGGGAAAAAAAAAAAATGTTATTAATATTTCAGTTTTTAACATTCAACAATATTGTTCAGTATTCAAACAAAAAAACAAACAACCCCAAATTCAAGAAAACAATATCTCTTTAAGTCATTCTCACTATATATGGTATCTTAAAAAAAGGAAAATAAAGTTCAAAATTCTATGAAAAATCAACTTATTGCATAACTTTTTGCATATGAGGTTATTTGAATTTAATCCTAGGATTTTATAACTTAGATACTGAATTAAAATTTACTTAATTTAAAAGTTTAAATTGGTAAAAAATTGTCCAACAAAACTACTAAAGCTTATAAAACATATGTTAATACATTAACAAAATTAATAATAATAAAAAAATCATAAATGGGGGATGACTTGGATTCAAACATACTTATTAATGTGTAGAAGACATGATTAATCAAGTAGATTAAGCAAAGCAAGCTTTTCCCCTCCCAATAAAATGGGCAGTTACGTCACCATCAATCAACATTAACATGGCACTCTACTACCACCACACCCATTACCACCATATTAAATCGTCTATCAATCGCCACCACGCAGCGCCAACAAGGCATCGTTTACACGTTTCCTTCTGTGATTGGGCAAGCCCATGGTTGCCAAAAAAAGACCGGTCGTTGCAGATTATGAGAAAGCACGAAGGTTACGCGAAGGGAGGAGATAGAGAGAGACTGAAAAAGGGTGGACACGTGTCAAACACGCCGCTGTATCACAGGCGGACATCAAGGCTTTGAATGTGTTTCGAACAAAGTGATTGTTTAGGCAATTATTCTTTGCACTTCTCCTCCTTGTTGCATGTATATCTTAGTGGCCCAGCTCACCACCCTACTTGCTCCCTCTTCTTTTTTGTTTCTCTGTGTATATATTTTTTTAATTAATTTTCATATTTTGTTTTCAAAAACCAAACGCATATATTTTAATATTTTCAACTTAAATTCTCTACCTCACCTCAATTTCATTTCTAATTTATTTTTCAAGTAACAAAAAAGTTTCAAACCATTTTTTTATTTGAGAAAAAAAAATTTAAACTTGCGACTTAACTACACTCTATCAATTGGACTGTATTTATAATCATTTCAACCCAAAATCTTAACAGTTTTGGATTGTGAAAAAATTGATTTGTCTTTTATTTTATTTTAAATTGTCATATGAGAATAGTGTACTAAATGATATATACTCAATTAAGTTGAATAATTCTCTATATATGCATACATATATATATATATATGAAGCTTTTGATATATATATATATACAAAGTTTATTTATTTTTTTTAATATATAAATGTTGGGGATAAGTCAATATAGTTGCTAAATTATTACGTGATCATCAATTAGTTAGACAGGGAAGTATAGAATAATATGTGGAAGAGAAGCAAAATGATGAGAAAATGCAACCCACCTTTTCGTTTGGGTCTTCTGTAGACTTTTTATTTGTATTAATAAATTAATTATTTATTAAATATGTTTTAGTTAGTTCTACTAAAATTTACTAGTTTAAGATAAATAACATAATTACTTATTTTATTTTTTTTTCAAACAAGTAGAATTACTTTTTCAAGTGTAGATAAAGTCCACATCCTTATTTTTTTTGAGTAAAGTCCACACCTTTTTGGGTTCATGTCCCACAATCTGAAAAACATACAACTTATTTAGGGGTTACAGGACATTTGGATAATAAGTCAATATGATCTAAACAATAAGTCACAAAACCGAATCAACACGAAAATATAGAGACCAATCCGCACTTGATAAATACATATTTTTTTTTAAAAAAAACGCATTTGATAATTACTATTCACTAATACATTGATCAAACTTTCAAATAATTTTTGAACACATATGTATCGCACAAAATTAGTTCTCTTTTATGACATCAATTCCAATGGGGTCCACGCGGAATCACTTTAAATAGCATTATTGACTTTTTTTACATGCAAGGCAAAAAGTCACGAGATGATAATTAATGCTCTCGCGTAGATACAAACTCGATTAATTAATTAGTCAATTTTTTTTCTTTAATAGCAATTAATTAATTAGTCAATTGACAAAACTTCAATCACAAAAACTAATCAACAATCATCAATTGAACCTCAGATTAACAACAGCTGGTCCCCTCCTTCAAAATCTCGCGATAACTTTCACTTCCATTTCCATTTTGTAATTTTCGGACAGGATCCCGAGAAACTCTTCCCTTCTCTTTTTCTCTTTAAAAAAAATAAATCAAGAATCAGAACAAATTCAAAATTACTAACAATAAAAGTTAAATTTAAATAATAAATAATAGTAAATAAAAGCACAGTAACTGTGAACAAGAGCAAATGCAGAAGTGATTTAAAAAGACGAAAAAGCTTTCAAAGCCAAAAAAAAAAGAAAAAAAAAAAAGTGAGCCAATGAGGGAGGGACATCAAAGTCATCTACAAAAACCAGTGCTCTTCTTCTCTCTTGATAATTTTACACTCCATAGGTACCTTTTTTGTCACCGGAAATCACGGGCTTTTATCTCTCTGTCCGGTTCGCTCCTCTATAGTTGGTACAGTTACTCTGTTTTAGTTTTATTTCTTTTTTCTAATTTTCTTCTCTCCGTTGTTCGTTCAACTGTCTGGATTCTGATTTGCCTTTCTATTTTTGGTGCGTCACATCATCGTCTGAATTTTAGGGTTCGTGAACACGTGGCGTGCGTCCTGGATGATTTTAATGTAGTTTGTTTTGTTGTAATTCTGGTCTTTTGTTCGCATTTTGAAGCTTCTTTTGAGTTCCGATTTTGTGTGCGGAAGAAAAAAAAATGAAGAAATCTAGGGAAGTTGTGAAATTGAAGTGACTTTGCTTTTGACTAATGAGATGTTTAGAATTGTGGAATTTTTTAGTTGTCGAAACTGGTTTAGATCGTTGTAGAGAGTATGGATTGATGTGAATTGATCGATTTTAGTGATTTTTTGCTGACTGAATTTTCAGATATACTGTTGGTTTTTTTTTTGTTTTTTTGGTTTTGTTTTGCTTTTGAAGCTGAGATTGTTGATGAGATGATGTTTGAAAAAGCTGAACTGAAATGCTGGTTTTGGCTAGTGATTATAGTGTTTTAAGGTATTTTGGATTGGTTTGTGTAATGGAATTGCATGTTGGTTTTGAGTTTTTTCATGATGTGTTTTTCTTAGCTGGAATTGAGTTTTGTTGCGTTTTGACTCTTTGGTTGTTTTGGTGAGAGAATGGTAGCGGAAAATAATGATTTGATCTTGAAGTGCATTTCATCTAGTATGTTACTTAATATGTGTTTTGGATTTCCTTTGTACTTAATTCACTTGTTAAACACACAGATGCTTAGTTTGAATCGTGACAACGACTGTTATTTGTTTAGAAATTTTAGTTTTGGTAGAGGTTTTATGGAGTAGACTTGTCTGTTTTGGTTGGTGAGAATTTTTATAAGTAGAGGAAACAAAGTTTTGACTAATGGAAACAGTCTAATATTTCCTTTTTTTGTGAGAAAAATATCGCTTTCTTACAAGTTTTCTGCTGCCAAATGGTACACATTAATCAAACACTTTTGCTTGTTACAATCTTCTTCTTCGCTTTATGTTGATTTAATTTTTTGTTTCAACTGGCTGGAGGTAAAAATCAATAAGAATGAAATTTTGAATCATTTCAAACTAATTGAGTGTTATATGTCTTATTTGTCGATACAGGACACTGAATCTGGATTCTTTGGGAATCCTTGGTGCATATGAGGCCGCATGTTTTCGATTTCGAAATGAGATTCTTGGTTGATGAAAGTGTACCATTCAGTAGATTCTCAAATAAATTGTAAGCTCAAGAGTGGGGGGGGAGAGGATTGGGTAAATACTGAATAAAACAAATGGAATCTGCACGTTGTTGGTTTAACAAGTTGAAGTCAAAAGACAAGGTGAAGCCTTCGAAGAAAAAGGAAGCTACAAGCAATGGAAAGGAGGGTTCAAAAGCACAAACAAGTGAAGAAGTGCCATCAAATGTAACCAAGCAAAAGGTTGCTGCTGCAAAACAGTATATTGAAAACCATTACAAGAAGCAGATGAAGAGCCTGCAGGAGAGGAAGGAGCGGTATGATTTCAAAGCCCCTTTCTATAGCAACAATGTTTAATTATTATGGTGTACTTGTCTAGTTCATATTATTCACTTTTGAGTTATATACTCTATTTTCTATTGATTTACAGTTATTATATGATTGATATAATGCAGTTGAATCCACTCTCCTCTCTTAATCATTTTACTTGCTGATCTGCAATGATTGACCTGTAGGGTTTGTTCATAATTCACGCTCATTAGTATGATGCATAAGAATTATCATTTGATTTTTTGTTTGACATTCAGTTGTTTAGTATGTCACTTGTTAAATTGTGTGACTTATATCCTGTATATAGCATCCACATATTGACAAATAATTGGTGTTTGATAATGGGATAAACATGACGAGGCTGTGTGTGAAAGGCCATGAGGCATTAGATAATCCCACATTGTGGATACACAAGTGAATGCCGTTTCTCGTTTTTCCCTAGTTTACTGTTGGACCATGTTAACATCTTTCATTTTAGAGTGCTTAAATACTATTGTTAAGCTTTTCCTATCAGCTTAAGCCTTTGAGTCTTTTGGTTACTAACTGAAATAATCAACATTAATTGTTGCCCTCAACAGAAATATCAACATTAATTGTTGCCTGAAGCTAGTTTGGTTTTGCCTAGATTCATGCATGACGTTGGTAGCCGAAGTTGATAATGGGATGGAATATCCTTTTCATAGTTTATGGTTGATGGCTGGCTGGCTGCTGGGCTACATATACGGGTCAAGTTCTATGGAATATGGTTTGGGTTGAGTTGAGATTGAGAAGAGAGTCTAGTAGTCCATCGGAGAAAGTGTTCAGAGAGCTAGTTTGCATCAGAGGGCAAGAAATTTTTGAAGCAATTGCTGAAATGAGTGATTTAACTCGCAAGTATCAACTGTTGGTGGATGTCTTTAAGCTGTATTAAAATGAACAATTATGAAGGTTTTCATCGGGAAAGCATTTCTTGGTTCATTTCTGCATGCATGTTTATTTACATACAAATAGTAGAATCATATTTCTTTATGACGTGTATTGTTTTCTCCCTAAAATCTTACCCTTTGCCTGCAAATTAAATGTTCTGGATGTATGTTAAGAACATACGTAGGAAATTGATTGTTGGCTGAGAATGTGTAAGTTGCTAATGTCCTGATGCCATGAATGCCTTAAAGGCCCAGTCTGATAATTTTATTTGGAAATTGAAATAATTGGCAGTGGGAAGATTGCATTAGAACATTTTAAATCAAAAGTCAATATTCTTATCCAAAAAAAAAAAAAAAAAAATCGAAAGTCGATATTAAAAGATGATACGAACAATAAATTCATCATTTTTTCCTAGTATTATTACTTGCTATGGGTGTGATAAGTTAAATGATCGCAAAAAGTGACAGTGCAAGATCAACTTCACGAATCTTTCTGAGTCAGTATCTAATTGATGAAGTGCTTAAGTTGCTTTTGGAGGCTGCAGTTTGTATCATCTCTGCTTCAAATCTAATCTCTCAAACCGTAATTATCTCTTAACGCAGGCGTAATATATTAGAAAAGAAGTTAGCTGACGCTGAGGTCTCTGAAGAAGAGCAAAATAACTTACTTAAGTATTTGGAGAAGAAGGAAACAGAATACATGCGTCTTCAAAGGCATAAGATGGGTGCAGATGATTTTGAGCCATTGACCATGATAGGGAAAGGTGCATTTGGAGAGGTATCGTTTCTTTTTACCATACTGTGTAATTCTAGTGCTAAAATTTCTCTGTTGAAATTTGAGATTGCAAATACTTTTCTCTTTGTTAAAGTTTTTGACTGCTCTTTTATGCATCTATTTCCTTTTTTAAAGGTTGGGGGAGAAGGGTTGCTTTATGAGATGAAAAATAATGAGTCTTATGCTGTCGTTTTTCCATTTGTGAAGTGGAATAACTCAAAATGACTCAACTGTCTGCTTCAATTTTTTAGCAAACAAGTCGCAAAAGAAGCTTTATTGTGTATTTTTTCTTTTTGCAAGACACATTTTCACTGACATAATACTTCTTGACGTGTTTGCTGCATGCACAGAGCTTCTCAAATTCATGTAGAGATGTTCCCAATTGATTATTTCTTATTCAGTGCTTTTCATTTGGCAAAACAATAATATCTCTATATTTGTTCACTACTTGTGTTATGCATTTACTGGTCTTGCAATAATGGACTGACTTGCTCAAGGCAAGGAGTTAGGTTTGGGATTAATTGCTTAGGTCCATATCTATTTTGCAAAGGCTTTAGCTATTTTTCTACTGGTGATAAATTATCTGAGCTTTGATCTGAAGAACAGGGCTTTGTACAATTAATTTTGCTTTGCTTTGTGTTTTCTTGTTAGTGATGCTTTTTATGAATATTTTAGGCCATATAAACAATTTATTATAGTCTGTTTGGTGAAATTTTCTTGTGATGTTGAGTTCATGGTGCTGCTGATACAAACAAGTTAGGCAATTTAATTGAATTTTTTTCTCAATTATTTGTCTTCTCTCTTTATTGTAGGTTAGAGTGTGTAGAGAGAAGGCGACCAGCCATGTATATGCTATGAAGAAGCTTAAGAAATCAGAGATGCTTCGTAGAGGACAGGTCTAAAATCTCTTTAGCCTGCTGGATAATCTTCTTAGGGATTTGTTCGTTATTCTCATTGGTATCCATGCATTTAAAATGTACAGGTTGAACATGTTAAAGCTGAACGGAATCTACTTGCTGAAGTTGATAGCAACTTGCATTGTTAAACTGTATTGTTCTTTCCAAGATGAAGAATATTTATATCTGATTATGGAATATCTACCTGGTGGAGATATGATGACCTTACTTATGCGCAAGGACACACTAACTGAAGATGAGGCCAGGTTTTATGTTGGAGAAACTGTCCTTGCTATTGAGTCCATCCACAAACATAATTATATTCATAGGTGAATTTGTGCTTTTGACTCTGCAATGTCCTTCTACATCATGTCGCTTCTTATACTGTACTACATGGACTGATTCTTTTTGTGTTCATATATTACAGAGATATCAAGCCTGACAACTTGCTGTTAGATAGAAATGGTCACATGAAATTATCAGATTTTGGATTATGTAAACCATTAGACTGCAGTAATCTTCAGGAAAAGGATTTATCTGTAGGAAGCAACCTCAGTGGGGCTCTCCAAAGTGATGGACGCCCTGTTGCACCAAAACGGACGCAACAGGAGCAACTGCAGCACTGGCAGAGGAACAGGAGGATGCTTGTAAGTTCCCTACCACAATGTGCTCGACATGGCTCTTATCTTTACAGTAATGATTTTATTATTATTCTCAGTTCACAGCTTGTTGTCACTTTGTCAAGAAATTTTATGGTGTTTATCACTGGTGCATATGTTATGTTCTAAATTTTACATTTTAAAGAAATTTGATTCCCTTGAATTTTTTATTAGACCCAAAGCTTACTTTCACGACCCCCCATAACACTCGTTAAGTTCATATATGATCTTACAGGTATTGAACTGCAATTAATTTTAATATAAATTTTAATATTGTTGGAATGCAGGCTTACTCTACTGTTGGAACGCCAGACTATATTGCACCAGAGGTTCTGTTGAAGAAAGGATATGGAATGGAATGTGACTGGTTAGTATCTTAGAATAATATTAGAAATAATTTTTCTTTGAATATAATGATTTATATTCTATTCTCAAATACATTAATGGGAGCTTCTGTTAATATTTTACAGGTGGTCTCTTGGTGCCATCATGTATGAAATGCTTGTGGGATTTCCACCCTTCTATTCTGATGAACCAATGTCAACTTGTAGGAAGGTAACTTTGGATACTAGTTACCACTTTAGTTTGTTATGATTGAAGCTGAGCCTTCAGAACATGGTTAAAGTTTATGAATCATCACACTTATTTTGAGCAAGCACTAACTTAGGTCTCTTTGTGTCTCTCCGTGTTGCATTCAAGCTTATTTGTTTGCTATTTTCTTCCTGATCTTAAGTTTTTGTTTTGTTATTCCTGTTGATCTCACAGTATTATGATACGTAAAATTAGGATCATTATGTTTGTATTTATGTCATTACGTTGTATGCTTATGTTTCCTCTCTCCATCTTCACTACGTTTAATGATTGAATGTCCCATTTTTAACCATTATGCAGATAGTAAATTGGAGAACTCATTTGAAATTTCCTGAAGAAGCAAAATTATCTCCAGAAGCAAAGGATCTTATCAGCAAACTCTTGTGTAATGTTGACCAGAGGCTTGGCACAAAAGGCGCAGATGAAATAAAGGTTTGTGCAGTGTGGTCTGTTCTCAATTCTTGTATGACCTTTCATAACAGGATTGCAATTTGACAAATTAGTTGGTTGGTCCTATTATTTGCAGGCTCACCCATGGTTTAAAGGTATTGAGTGGGACAAATTATATCAAATGAAGGCTGCATTTATTCCCGAAGTCAATGATGAGTTGGATACTCAAAACTTCGAGAAGTTTGAAGAGGTAGATTGGAATTCTTATAGGCATTCATATGTTGATTAATTTTGTGCAGTGCTTACTTTTAAATGCTGATTCTCCTTATCTTTTAAACAGACCGATAGCCAAATACAGTCTTCGGCAAGATCAGGTCCTTGGAGAAAGGTCAGTGCATGTTTAATTGTAGTGATGTAAACCCATCTAGCTTATGTAACCATTCACTAAGTCACACTCTTCTATTCCCAAATTTGCGATAAAGATTTCCCTATCCTGAATAATTGATAAGAAACTGAATGGATTCTATATAGCCTATGTGGTACTGACTGCTGTGTGTTGTTTGCTTTCATCTATGCCTATGGTTCACCTAAAGAAGTTTTTTGGATGTCTACCTTTTCCTTTCACCTGTCGGCGCAATTTCTTTAGAAACACTGTCATGTGGTTTTCATTTTTATTTTATTTGACATGCATGATAAAACTTACTAATAAATTACATGTAAAATGTTTAAGATGAATATGATGTCTAGATTTTACAATTGACGGTATGGAAACTGGGTACATTTCTCCTCTTCTTTGATAATTTTTTCTGGTTAATTATATATAACATCTCAAAGTTTTTATCTCTCTCTTCCAACACTTGACCTGGACATTTGACAATACTGTATGTCAATATTAATGTAATTTCTCTTTATGAACTGCCAGTGAAAGTTATTAATTAACTGCTGGTACAGAGTGTTTTGGAATCTTAAAGTTGTAGCTGCTGTTTTCTTTGTGGCAGATGCTCTCATCCAAGGATATAAACTTTGTGGGTTACACGTACAAGAATTTCGAAATAGTGAATGACCATCAAGTACCTGGGTTTGGTATGTTCCTCTCTCCGATTATATTATATGTACATGCATTTGTATCTTTCTTAATTTTAAGTGTAATTTCTCTGAAAATGCCCAATGTTGTCATGTTTTTTATGCCTTGGTGTTTGCTTTTAATTGGCGATAGGGGAAGGGATAGCTTGTCATGAATTTCTTTGAAATATTGATCTGTCTTTTCTATACATTAAAAGCTGATTTTGGCAGGCTTGGTTGCATTGTTCTGAGTATCTTTTGCTCGAATGCAACAACATAGCTATGCCTATGTCCCAAAAAAAAAAAAAAAAACATAGCTATGCCTATACTGGGGGAAATAACTAGTCTGGCTTAAACTTGGCATGTTCCTAGTCAATTCCTAGTGGGTATTGAGTAGTTCCATATTGTTATAGCTGAATCAAATCAGCTGTAGTATTATAAATGGATATCAAAAGGAATTATCATTCATGAATAATTAGGGTTAACCTAAGGCTTGGCTGGTTATCTTTATTATTTTAGGACGATCAATTGCATGTTACATTCTTCAATTACCTGGAAGTCACAGTATTTGTAAAGGAGCAGATGTCACTCAGTCTCAGGTTTATTTTGTCCGACTTTCCAGCTTGTATATGATCTTTATATGTGACTATATTTTTTTGCATTTTATGCACAGCTGAATTGAAGAAGAAGAACACAAAACCTAAGAGGCCCTCCATCAAGTCTCTTTTTGGTAAGAGCTACCTTCTAGTTTCTTTCTGCCACTGATTTTATTAATTTGAACATCTGTTGACAGATTTAATCTTAAGATTTGAGATCACTAAGTAACAAGTCCTGCAAATTGAACACCTGAAAAATAACGGCAAAAGATGTAGAAGTAACTGTTATGAAATTATGCATTGATATATTAATCTGATTTGTGTTCCAGAAGATGAGTCGGCCACAGTAAATCAACCTGTTCAGGGGAGCTTTTTGAATCTTTTGCCTACGCAAATCGAAGCTCCTGAGGAGGGAAAATCCCACTAAGTGCACGCTGCTTGTCTCATATTACATGAGATGGCTGAAAAGATCCAACCAAAGAGGATTAACAGATGAATTGTTGTTTTTCGCTGCTCCCGCCTCACAGGCAATTTCATGTTTTTAGAGTGCCAGTTTTAAGGGCAAAGGCCCCCAAAAAAATGAGTGGTTTGAGATTACTAATTGGCTTTTGGGTAAGTTAGAATCGTGATCGTTGTAAAATAATATCTGAAAGTAAATATTCTTTGATATTGGTTATGTAATTTTTCCCATTATGTTAAAGCTGCATGAAATCTGTGTACCATCTTTTTTGTCATGTAATTATTAACTTGAAATGTCGTTTGGTTGATGATAGGTGTACGATTTGTTTATGTACTGAAAAAAATATGAAAAAATTGAAAAAAAAAAGCCCAGCGGCTTTGTCTGTGTCACCTGTGAAGTGTAAGCTATATTTCGGTAGTGTCAAGACAATTATTATTTATTCCTGTTTAGAGTTCACCTGTTTTTATTTTATTTTATTGAAAAGTGCTGTTTAAAGTTCACTTGAAAAGCTTTTGTAATTTTGAAATTAATCTGTGGCGCAAGGAATGGAGTTGTGTTTTGGACTCTCCAGAAATGAAGGAACCTGGCCTGCCTATTTTCACTCCAACTATTGGCTCAACAACAAAGGATGATACCTTTAAATGAAATAATTATATGAATAAGAGTTTTCCGATATTAATGTGATTTTAAGTATTTCGAGAATGGGAAAAAAAAATGTTAAGGTTCTGTACCAAGTAGTTAGGTGTTTCAAAATGTCATGCTGTTCCTAGAGTTTGTAACAGGGTGATACATACTCTTGCTGATCGTGCCTTTTCCTTCAAGGAGGACAGAATCTGACTTGATCCAAAGTCTGCTTGTATAGCTTCTGTTCTCTAATGAAATATCAGTTACTTAAAAAAAAAAACATGAAAAAAAAAATGGGTCAAAATACAAAGAATGAAAAAAAGAAGAGATTTTAAGTGAGAACTTGGACATTGATGACTAAGAGAAAAGGTTGAAGAAGGTAAACATAAATTTTCGATTAATGTATCCTTCACTTGAAAAATCCCTCATCCTTTTTAGATGTTGTTTCTAATATTATTATTACTATAGATAAATTAATCCTCTCTTTCTTTTCTTTTCTTTTCCTTTATTTTTTTTAGAATTAAATAAATCAAACCTCTCATCTAAATTTGAGCAGAATTAAATTAAAATCTTGTTGTATAATAATAATTGATCTCATTAGCTTAGTTAGTGGTATGGGTAAATTAATATATTTCTTTTTTAGAAAAAATCATTATTTATGATGTTGCCACTTCAAAAAAAAATATTTTTTAAGACACTTGAAAGTACGGGGATCGTTTAGTTTTTTTGTCTGAAGACTGAACAGTGCTACTGAAAACTGAAGACTGAATAGTGACTGAAACCTGAAATCTGAATGATATGTTTGTTTGTTTTTTTTCCTTTACATCTGAATGTATAGTAATCTTGTTTGTTTTTTAAAATTAAAATTGTCTGAAAATTAGTAATTTGACATTTATATCATTTTAATATTAGTTGTTATGTAACTTTATTTAATATAATACAAACAATTATAATAAATTATTTAGCAAATATTAAAACACTTTTATGTATATATTAATAATTTTTTATTCATAATTAAAATATGATTAATTATTATAGTAAAGTGATTTTTTTTAAAAAAATTATATATACATAAATAAATTATTATAAGTAAAGTAAATTAAATAAAAATAAATAAAATGATATTAAGTTGAATTACTATTGTTATATCTTTAAATAAAAATAATATTGAAAGAAATGTTATTAAAATGAATATGTATAATGTAAAATTAGATCAAATTTGGAAATATGTTTGTTAAAGTATTAAAAGAAATTTTTATAATTTAAAACTAGAACAAACTTGGAAATTTGTTATTTTGGGGAGGATAAAATTGGAACAATAAATTTATAAATCATCAAGTGATTTGGTATTAAGTGAAAAGTAAAAAATGTAGCTTTTTATTTTCAGTGGTTTTTGGGATGGTTTTAAGTGGTTTGACCACTTAAAAAAACAAACTAAGAATCACTTAATTGATCTAATTTAACACCATTAAGTGTTAAGTGCAAAAAATAAATGACTCCTACGTCTTGTACGATCGAATAAACTGCTTTATTAAAATATTGAAAGATTGGAAGGGGTGGACATCAGGACCCGACCCGACCCAATTCGACCCAATCATTTTCACTCTGAACCGACTCTAAAAGTAGGATATTATGTAATGCGGCCAACCCGATCCGACCCATATTACTAACAGTATCTATATAATCAAAATAGAAACCCTAATTTTTCCTTTCATTGTTTTCTATCTTCACGCTCGTCAAATCCATCTGTGTTTCTGAGTCTCTGACTTTGTTCATCTCCATTCTCCACTCCGTTTTGTTTGGACTGGACCACATCGTCTGCACTTGCCGTTTCTCGTCACCAGCCTTCTTGGTATCTCTTCTCTCTTTTTCTTGCTTTTCATGTTTTCTGCACCTGTGTTGTCATACAATTCTGGTTTTAATTTGTTATGTATTGGTTATGGTAGCCTTTTCATTGTTTTGAGTTTGTGATATGTTTTCGGCTCTTGGGTTGTCAAAATTGTGATTTTGTTTGTTTAAGGCTTTGTTTTGGAGTTAAATGTTCGTTCTTGGGGAAACCTAAATTTGGGTTTTTGTTGTTCTTTGCTCAGTGTTTGAATGTTTCTCTCTTATATAATAGTTATAACTGTAGAAGAACTCCTTCAATGGCTACAAAGTTGGCATCTTTAACATGTTTTATCTAGGTGTTTGATGAACTTATTTAACTGCTTGGTCTTGATTTTTTGATAGAGTTCATTTGACTTTCATGTGCCAATGTTTAAATTTTGTTCAAAGTGCTGTCAAGATATTTGAATCGATGGGTTCTCGTCAATATGGATTTAGGTATTGGATATCAAGTGTGTTCTATCAAGTAGTTTGCAATTGTGTTGCTAATTGGTTTTATTATATGGCAGATTAGGAGATATGGATTATAATTGGTTATGTGAATGTTGTTTTAGTGGATTGTAGGAGATACCATTTTTTGAATTTCTTGTTTGGTTGACGAGAAAGAGCCGGAAAAAATCTATTATTGATTAAAAGTAGTGATTTTTATTGTTGTTTTGTGTTTTAATATATAATTATTAGGAATGATATTTGATATAATATTTTCGATATTTCAACTAATGTCTAACCTGATCAACCCAACCTGCTAATATTAGGTTGGGTTGAAAAATTTCCGACCAAATTTATATCGAGTTGAAAGATTTTCAACCCAACTCAACTCGACAAATGCCCACTCCTAGAATGAGTGCATTTTACTATCTAATCGTATTGGATGAAGGTAAAAGTATAATTCTATATCAATTACAATGAAAATTAATCTATGCATACTAAGCAGAAAGTGTGAAAAAGCACTACTCAAAATTTTTGGTTCTTCTTCTTAAAAAATAACTATGCTAAATGATATAAGACCATATTTTGAGATTATAGGGATCTCTCAGCACAGCTCATGTTTCCTTTTTTTTTTTTTTCTTAAAGTAATATTTAATGGTATGGTGGTTGGGATTGGATATATGAAGCAAGTGGCAGTATTGATTTATTTTCATTACCAAACAAACAGATCATATTGACCATTAAACCACCTTAAAGCCTGTATTTTCATCACAATCTCCGTTCTACCTTGGAACTCCTCCTGCTCGTCACTGCTTTTATCACAGAAAAAATGCAGGTGAATTTCTGTTCACAACAAAATCCATTTTTTGTTTTGTAATTGATTTTCCATTATCCTTTTATATTGTTTAATTTGATTATAACAGAATCTTTGATGACATATAGGCGAGTGATAGGTTCAACATCAATTCGCAGCTGGAGCATCTCCAGGCCAAATACGTGGGAACTGGCCACGCCGATTTGAATCGATTGTGAGTTTTCTGTCAAGTGTTGTATTATCTTTTAGGTTTCAATTATTAATATATTATTGTGTGAATTTTGGTGTAGCGAGTGGGCGGTGAATATTCAACGTGATAGCTTCGCGTCGTATATTGGGCATTATCCAATGCTGGCTTACTTTGCTATTGCTGAAAATGAATCCATTGGAAGGGAACGCTACAACTTCATGCAGGTATCTCTTTTCTTCGACATTTATGCTTTGTGTGTTTTATTAGTAATTGTCTATTTGCTAGTTGATTGTTTTTAAAAAGGGTTTCTGAGTGGGTGTCAATTGGAAAGCTGTGGTCCTAATCCTATTTATGTAAGATAAGAGTAATTGTGAAGTGGGATTTTGTTGTTTGCTTAATAATGGTCTTTTTCTTTGACATGTTATGTAGAGTTTTTTAAGCTTTGTTTTCATGTTATCAGTTGAAGGATATATAGACTAGATAATTTATGAGGTGTCAGGTGTGACGTGATTGTGACCAACATTTGCACCTTTAAATAGATAGGAGGAGAGGCAGAAAACATATGGCTATAGAATATCAGAAAGGATTGGGCGATTTATGAGTTGAAAGACATGGGATGGGCTCATATAAAGCAATTGATGTAAAAGTAAATCTAATCAGTTCAATTCTGGTAGTTGGCATATGGTTTCATTTGGTGCAGTATATATATTTGCTTGTGCTTTTAGGCTGCTTATTGCCAATGTGTTACTTGCAATCCTTTATATGTGGTGAATTATGGTATATTTAGTTTGTATAAAGCATGAGGTTGTTGCAAACATGGTGTCTCTGTCGGGCCTGTGCATGTATGTGCGGCACATAATTGGGTGCTGAGACGGGTGCACTAAAGTGCTTGTTATTATTTTTTTGGCTGTTGTTACTTGTTCTTCATCTTGATAAAAGTAAATGATTCTTTGGGGTAAATTAGTTAGAGGTTTAATCAGAGAAATGGTATCCTTCATTAACTGCTATTCAAAGTTTCTAAAGTGTCATTCCATTTCAGGGAATTTTATGCAAGTCGAAGATGGGTATAATGCAGGTCATAATATTCTGTTTTGGTGAGAAACCAGGACAGCAGATTCTCATTTAATATTGGTTGATATGTGGTTGCATGACTGTCCTATCATCTTTACAAATTTCGGGTCATTGATGATCATGTTGGTCTCTTCTATACTACTGATTCTCTTTTATGAATGAATGTCTAGGATAATTCATGGTTTCCTATTTTTGACTAGTTACATGGTCGGCATGTATGAGGTGTGTCTGGAATAGGATCTATTCAACATTTTGTGGTTGTATGCAAGAGACAAAGTTGTGCACACTCTGGAATTTATTCATTCTGTGTCTCTGTGTGCTCATGCATGCTTGCAAGTATTTTTTTTGTTTTCCTTAAAAATGTTCTTATCAATTACAACTGCCTAATGTTTACTTTTTTACAATCTTTATGTGCAGAAAATGCTTTTGCCTTGTGGCCTGCCACCTGAAAGAGAAGATGATTGAAATGCACTTTAGAATGTAATATGAAACGTCGTCACTCTGGCTTTCTGCAAGTAGTAGAGTTTCCCATTGTGTATGTGTTTGCTTAAAGAGCACTGTTACTATGTGGCAGTGAAATTAAGTAGTGAGTCGGATGTTCATGAGTAATTGTCAAGACATATGACCATGGAATGCGTATGTAGTGTATTCTTCTGTTGTTCAAACAGGAGTTCCCGTAAGTTGTCAATCATATTTATGGTTGCGTGTTTTAATTCTAGTTACAACCGATAATTTATCAAATTGGCAAACAGTTTAGCATTGCAACATGACATCCGTGGAATTGGCTTAACGGTTCAAGCGCCTGCTTTCTTTACACGTCCTTATCATAAACATGGATGCATATAGAAGAAACTGAGTTGATATTACACATATATCATACTCATTAATTCATAATGGTACAGTGCTTTTTCTTTTTTATTATTATTAATAATATTTTTTTAATATTAAAAATACATGTATAATTGTCAGAACGGTTACTTTGTTTTCGGTAGATCACATTAATATTAATGTTTTATAAAAAAGAAATGATACTTATCACGATGTCAATGGTAGGACACACTAATATCAGTATGAAAAGCTAACTAAATCCTATGAAAGATTTTATCCGAGAGAAGGATTAACAGTAAATGGGTAAATCAGTCTACCAATTGAAGAGATTTGTCAAATAGATTATCCATGTATAAATGAATTATAAGGAAGTAGTTCATTTTCTGGTAGTCCACCAATGGACTATTACGAAGTAGTTAATTTTCTGGTGAATACGGTACTCGAACTTTATATTACTGGGGAGAGTGGACTGAGTGGGTTGGCCATCATGGGAAATCAGTTGTGAGTGCCTTTTTTTCACCCATTAGACGGACTGCTTAGATACACTAAGAATGAATAAGATTGCATGTAAAGTGTGAACGTGTCCATGTATGTTTTTTTTTTTTTTTTCGCTTTTGAAGCAGTGTCTTTCTATGTTCGTGGAAACCATATCTGCGAACTGAAAGCAAATGACATCAGCGTCCACAAAAACCCTGATAAACGTCCTGAAAAACCCAGTCTCCATTAAAACAAAACACCAAGCCAAACAACTCCACGCCCAGATTTTCAAAACCCAAAGCCCCAACTCTCCCTTTTTAGTCTCCAGACTTGTCTCTCTTTACACCAACTTCAACCTCTTACATGACTCTCTCCATCTCTTCAACACCCTGCACTCACCACCCCCGCCTCTTGCCTGGAAATCTATCATCAGATGCTACACTGACAATGCCCTTTTTGTCCAGTCTTTGCTCACTTTTGCCAAAATGATGGCTTCTGGTGTGCACCCAGATCACAATGTCTTCCCTTCTGTGTTGAAGTCATCTACTTTGTTGGTAGACTTGAGGTTTGGTGAGTCTGTCCATGCCTGCATTGTTAGGCTCGGTTTTGTTCTTGATTTGTATACTAATAATGCTTTGATGAATATGTACGCCAAATTTCAAAGCTTGGATTGAATATGCGTGAGGAATTTTATGGTTCACAAGTGTTTGATGGAATTGCTGAGAGAAATGAAGATGCTCTATTTAAAAGTATTTTAGTTACTTCTAATGATTGTACAAATGATTTGGAAAACAAATTCGAGAAATGGGTTGTGGGTAGTAATGATATTGTGAATTTGGATCGTGTTGAATTTCCTTATTCTTGTGCGAAAACTAGTAATGGAAGGCGTTTGCAAATGGATAATGTGAGGAAGGTATTTGAACAGATGCCTACAAGGGATCTTGTTTCTTGGAATACTGTGATTGTGGGGTTTGCAAGAAGTGGTTTGTATGAAGAAGCATTGAAGATGGTTAGGAAGATGGGGAATGATGCCAACTTGAAGCCGGATTCTTTTACTTTGTCGAGTGTGCTCCCTATATTTGCAGAGTATGTGGATGTTATTAAGGGAAAGGAGATTCATGGATATGCTATTAGGCATGGATTAGATATGGATTTGTTCATTGGAAGTAGCTTGATTGACATGTATGCGAAGTGTACACGAGTGGAAGATTCATTTAGAGTTTTTTGTCTCTTACCTCAAAGAGATGGGATTTCATGGAACTCAATTATTGCAGGGTGTGTGCAGAATGGCATGTTTGATGAAGGACTGAAATTCTTTCGGCAGATGTTGTTGGCAAAAATAAAACCACGTCAGGTTTCGTTTTCTAGTATCATGCCAGCTTGTGCTCATATGACAACGCTGCATTTGGGCAAGCAACTGCATGGATACATAATTAGGAATGGCTGTGATGACAATGTGTACATAGCAAGCTCACTTGTAGACATGTATGCCAAATGTGGGAACATTAGGTTAGCAAGATGTATATTTGATAAAATGGAGCTCCATGATACGGTGTCATGGACAGCTATTATAATGGGATATGCTTTGCATGGGAATGCCCATGATGCGATTTCCTTATTTGAGCAGATGGAGAAGGAGGGAGTGAAAGCAAACTCTGTTGCTTTTGTAGCCGCATTAACTGCTTGTAGTCATACTGGTTTGATAGATAAAGCCTGGAGTTATTTCAACAGTATGACTCAGAATTATAAAATTGTTCCTGGCTTAGAACACTATACAGCAGTGGCAGACCTTCTTGGTCGTGCAGGAAAGTTGGAGGAAGCATATGAGTTCATATCTAGCATGCACAGTCGACCCACTGGGAGTATTTGGTCTACTTTGTTGTCTGCTTGTAGGGTCCACAAGAATGTTGAGTTGGCTGAAAAGGTTGCTGAGAAAATGTTTATGACCTGATCCAGATAACATGGGAGCTTATATTCTGTTGTCAAACGTGTATTCAGCTGCTCGTAGATGGAAGGATGCAGCAAGCCTGAGAATTTCTATGAGAAAGAAGGGCATGAAAAAGACACCAGCTTGCAGCTGGATTGAAGTTAAAAACAAGGTACATGCATTTGCGGCAGGAGATGAATCCCATCCTTGCTACGACAAAATAAACGAGGCTCTGAATATTCTTTTGGAGCTGATGGAACGAGAAGGGTATGTACCTGACACAAAAGAGGTGCTCCATGATGTTGAAGAGGAGCAAAAGAAACACTTACTACATTACCACAGTGAGAGACTTGCCATAGCTTTTGGCATAATTAGCACCACTAATGGGACGACAATTCGAGTGATAAAGAACCTTCGTGTGTGTGGGGACTGCCACACAGCCATAAAGTTCATATCAAAGATTGTTCAGAGGGAGATAATTGTGAGAGACAATAGCAGGTTTCACCATTTTAAGGATGGCAAGTGTTCATGTGGAGATTACTGGTGACACATGTATTCCTTTGACCAAGTGTAACCAAGCTACCTACCAAATGAACAAGTTCAATAATAAAAATTGATTGTGTGAAGTCGGTATCCCCGATCTTAAATGGGTTGGAGTTGGGGGTGAATATAATGTTATGGTTATTGATCTTCTTGGACCAAGCCTGGAAGACTTGTTTAATTACTGCAATCGGAAGTTTTCGTTGAAAACAGTTTTAATGCTCATGGATCAGTTAGTAAGTATGCCAATGATTGTTTTAATCTATAAAATCTTTGTTTCTGTTGATTAAAAAAGGTATGTCAATGGTCTCAAGATGTTGTAACTGGTTGATATAGCTGCTAAACTCATATGTTGTTTTTCTTTAAATGTTTATGTAGATAATCAGAGTTGAGTATATGCATTCTCGTGGTTTCTTCACTGTGATATTAAACCTGACAAATTATGATGGGATTGGGATGCAAATCAAATCAGTATATTCTGTAATTTAGTGCTTTTGCATTCATATACTTTTGCTGTTTTGTCTTTATTTCTATTTAAGAACTTTTTGTTGCCTGTATTGGATAGCTCGGTTGTATTTATTGTGGATTGCTTGTTTAATTTAATACAATGCGTAGATAGTACCTGAAAAGGAAAGAGAAATATAAAACATGATGAAGCATCGGAAAAAGCATTGCTCAGTAATTATATTGTTCATGGACATTTGTAATAATGCACAAGGCAGTTTGGAACATCTTGACACAACAGCACAATTATACATGTGCCTATTTTGTTCATGTATCATATTGAGACATATACTAAACTGTTATTTTAATGTTATTTTAAAAGGTTAGAAAAAAAGGAAAGAAAAACAACATGTAATGATTTATGATTCTGTTCTTTTGCCTGTAGAAGAATCCTAACCCTACAAAGTCAAACATTGGTTGATTGTCAAAGATGGATTTTTTAACCAAGTGGGATGCTTGTTTCTTTAAACAATTGTTGATTGATTGACTTCTCATTTTCAAGGCAAAATTCTCCGGTTAAGTAATACTGCAGTTAATAGCTGCTATGATGGTTATTTATAGGAATATGTGAGAGATAATGTAAGATAAGGACCTGGTATGAAGAAGATATGTTATTTTAGAAGTGTCACTTGTTGTAAAGTCATTGGTGAATATGAGGCTTGTAAAACAGTTGTGGTGCTGTTAGTGATAAAGTTTAGTTAATAGGTTGAATGCTAGAGGTTAATAGGTAGAAAATGTTATAGAAGGATTCAAGTCATGGTTGGAGACATCTAAATAAGAATGAGAAGAGGCATGATGAGGTACAGACTTTGATGCTCATTCTGGTCACCTGGAAAATTCTTGAGGGAAGGAAATAATTTCTGGAATTTATGCCAAGAAAAGAAAACTCATCTTTTGTGCAACTGTTTCATTAAGAAAAGCTTTTGGGAGGCAGCAGTTGTTTGACATGGTTGTGGAACGTTTAGAGTTCTTTTTTGGGTTTTTGCTTCCTGCTGGGGATGCTATTGTGTATATTTCTTTTGAGTCTTTATAGGTCCTCTTTGGCAGGAGTAATTTTATTTCGTTTGTTTTCTAGATATAAGCAGCTGAGATAGATTTTTCATAGGGTAGCCTTTTGTATCTTCCTACTTACCTTTCTAATGAAATTTTCTGCTTTTGATAATACATGTTAATGGAAAACAATTTCATTTTTTTGGTGCAGAGTCCATATTCCTTTCAAACATACAGGGAGATATCTGAGGGGAAAAATATAGTCTTCCATGCTTCTGATGTTGTAAGGTTATTACTCTTTTTTGGTATCTTATATGGCTGTCTCAAAAAGAAAAGAAAAAGTAGCTGTTTGGTACTAACCTTTTCTTGCCCAACAAGCACACACACAAATGAGGGGAAACAGTTAATACAGTATAGTCATTTTGTGAAGCTCACTTGAGATTGGAGCCATGAACATAGAGAATTCCCTTCACCTTTGCTACATGATTTCTATTCTTTTAGTAATTGGAGTCATGAATACTTTTGTTTATGTTACTTGACAGTCCTTGAAATTGATTAGCCAAACATACTCAATGTGTTGTGCAAACGTCTGTTGTCCTAGTAACAGCTTTTCTGCTGGATTGTCTGCGCCTTGAGTCACAGGTATACATAATTGATTATGGCCTTGCAAGAAGTATTGGGATCTTCAAACACACAAACACATATCAAACAGGTGATATTTCCTTATTTTTTAATGTGTTTTTCCATTTCCTTTTTATATGCATAATTAGCAGTCATGCTTTATTGTGTTTGTCCTACAATTCAGGTTTCAATTATAAAATCATAATATTTCTTGATGTAAGCTAGTGTTGAGTCGAGATGCCTTCTAATAGGAATGGTACTGAATGCAACCTAATGTGAAAGTTGCAGTTAAAGTCTTGATATGTGTGTAAGGCTACATTATATTTTTCTTTTTGAGGATTGGGGAGAGGGGGTATTAGGGTGACTTGTTTGTGCGTAAGTGTAGCTCTTTTAAGTAGGTGTGTGTGTGTGCGTACAGTCCTTCTCTAGTCAAGGGAGTGAAAGCAAACTATGTTGCTTTGGTAGCTACATTATCCGCGGTAGTCATGCTGGTTTGATAGATAAAGCCTTGAGTTACTTCAACAGTATGACACAGAATTATAAAATTGTTTTGGCACAGACCTCAGACCTTGGTCGTGCAGGAAAGTGGGAGGAAGCGTATGAGTTCATATCTAGCATGCACATTTGACCCACTGGGAGTACTTTGATCTATGCTGTTGTCTGCTTGTAGATTCCATAAGAATGTTCGAGTTGGCTGAAAAGGTTGCTGAAAAATATTTAGGACCGGTCCAGATAACATGGTAGCTTATGTTCTTCTCAAACATATATTCAGCTGCTCGTAGATGGAAGGATGCAGCAAGGTTGAGAACTTCTATGAGAAAGAAAGGCATGAAAAAGACACCAGCTTGCAGCTGGATTGAAGTTAAAAGCAAGGTGCGTGCATTTGTGGCAGGAGAGGAATCGCATCCTTGCTACGACAAATAAACGAGGCTCTGAATGTCCTTTTGGAGCTGATGGAACGAGAAGGGTATGTGCCCAACACAAAAGAGGTGGTCCATGATGTTGAAGAGGAGCAAAAGAAACAGTTACTACATCACCACGGTGGGAGACTTGCCATAGCTTTTGGCATAATTAGCACCCCTGATGGGACGACAATTCGAGTGATAAAGAACCTTCGTGTGTGCGGGGACTGCCACACAATGATAAAGTTCATATCAAAGATTGTTCAGAGGGAGATAATTGTGAGAGACAATAGCAGGTTTCACCATTTTAAGGATGGCAAGTGTTCAGGTGGAGATTACTGGCGGTACATGTATTCCTTTGACCAAGTGCATGAAGCCAAGCTACCTACCGAATGAAACAAGTCAATAATAATTGATTGGGTTGTTCATCACATGGGCCTTGAAGCCCAAAAATGACTGGTTGTAGACCCACCAAAAAGAACAATCCAAATGGGTATATAATCTGGACAACAAGATATGGATGAACAAACAATTGAGTCACTTCAGTCACCAACCATTTATCTGCTTGAAAACTAACGAAAGCTACACTGCCATATATTCTGATGCACGATATATGCACCCACTGACAAAATTTGTCTTTGGATTTTCATTCTTAGAGACTGTATTTGTGATTCTCGAATCCCACCTATCAATCTTTACTCCATTTGGGAGAGAGGGAGAGAGAGAGAATATAACGTGCGTGTTTTGTCTGTGTTTGCTACATTGTTGTCTACCCTCAACAAGGATAGTCACATCTGCACGTCAAGGTTTCTATATCACATCTTCCTTACCTTTCTCTTCCATTATTTTTCATCTTTCCATCTCTATTAAGCATACCATAAATGAATAATTTCTGTTTTTCATTCTAAACACTAGATGCATTATCCGAAAATCTATTTTCATGACACCGGAAAAGTTTTATCTTCATAATAAGAAGATGAATTCCTCAAATATATTACTAAGATTTGAATCTATCACATATGCATATAAAAAGCGCTAGTAGATGTGACTAATACTAATATGAGTTAAAAGTATTATCCTAAGTTTTACTGTATTTGTAGTGTCTTTAATATAGCAACTGGATAACAAAAAACATTTCAATTTTATAAATTTTTAATTTAAATATTATTTTTAAAGAGTGTCGAACCCGTTGCACCTCACAAGATTTCTGTTCCCATGACATATTTTTATAATTGAAGTAAATTTCAGTTTCATTGTACCATAAGGTCCATGACCATTCTGTTGAAATTGTGGTGTATGCATAGATTTGGTTTCAACGAATCATACATATATATATATATATATATATATATCTAAGAAAAGGAAAAAAAAAAATAAAAGAATGTTAGATTGTCAAACTGAACGGTGGTAAAAGCATGAGTAATAATGCCAGCTAATCATTACATTAACAACCTTTACTGTCGTATTATTAGTCTAATATGAGTAAAGTAATCTCTAGTGTGTTGTGGGTAGTAATTTTATCAACATCAAATCAAACCAAAATGACATATTTGCCCACACATAACAATTTTATTTTCCTCTTCTCTTCATGTATTTACCAACACTAGTCCAAGACTATAAAGTAAATAAACAAACATATTATAATATAATAAGTTAAAAAAACATATTATAATATAAATAATAGTTTCTCCAAATTTCGTTTTTTTTTTTTAATTAAACACAAAAACCATAGCATTAAAAAAGCAAGAAAGATCCAATGATATCAATCCAGTATTTTGTTACATCAATCATCATCATCCATTTCTCCCTTCACCTTCTCTCTCTCTCTTCTTCTTCAAAAATATTCCTTCTCTCAGATTCCCACAAATTTTCTCGAGAAAATTTAATCGCTGTCCTCATCTAGGGTCCGATTATACCCCCAAATTCTTGCCGCAAATTTCGTTTGCGTTAGATTCCTCTTCGTCTTCTTTTCTCTCTGTCTCTTGTTGCTTCTGCTTCCAAAGTTGCCATTTTTGCTCATCTGGGTTCGATATTGACAAATGGGTATTGCTTGGTTTTTTGAGCAATCTCATGTTTTGTTTTGTGTAGTTATATAGCTGATAATAAAGAATAAATTTGATGGATCTGAGATTAATTGAAGAGGGGATTGGTTGTGGTTGTGGGTCCTTTTCTGTTTGGTGAGACAAATTTTGTTTGGTGGAATATTATTATTATTATTATTAGATATTGTTTTCATTTTGGGGTTGAAGTAGAGATCAATGGATCATGTCATTGGTGCCAAGTTCAAGCTGGGGCGCAAGATCGGGAGTGGATCTTTTGGGGAGCTTTTTTTAGGTGTGGTTTTTGGGTTAGAAGCTATTAAAGATGCTTTCTTTTTTGTTGTTTGAGTATGTTTTGATGGTCCTTTTGGTTTGTAGGTGTTAATGTGCAAAATGGAGAGGAAGTTGCTGTTAAGCTGGTGTGTAGTTGCTGATTGCCTTACTTTGATGCTGAATGACATGTTATGGAAGATTGTTGATTTTGTTCTTGTTTTTGTTTTGTTTTGTTTTGTTTTCCTTTTTACTTTAATTAATTGTTATTGACTATTAAGTTTTTTAGGTTGAGAAGGTTAAGTTTGTAACTAAGAGCTTGTATGAAATTGATTTTGTTTATGATAAAATTTGCTTTTGGCTGTGGTTTTTAGTAAGTTACATTACTGATCATTAATACTGGAAATCAAATTACCAGAGTTAGCTCTTTCTTAGGTGAGCTGATTATGTAATGAAGTGGTTCAGTAGGGATTTTCAAATTTGTTAACTAGGGATTTACCTGTTGTTGTCTGGAGCTGTGTTCTTCTGAGCAATTAGTTTAGTACAATGATGATCCTAAAAGAAAAAAAAAATGTTGGCCGCTTTTCTAGTTTTCAGTTGATGAGTTGAAACCAAAGACTGTGTATCTAAGTAATTATTTGTGATGAATGGAAAATAACTTGGCTGAAAATTACGTGAGCCTCCAGTGAAGACATTTTTTTTTTCCTTAATAAACTTTGAGTATTAAGGTTTTAAGCTTTATTTTTATTAATATTTTTTTCAATGCTTCTTTTACTTGTATGTTTTGGTGTTATCAAAGTGTCAAAGTTGAAGTCTTTTGCCTAGCTTCAATTTTTTTTTTTTTGGTTCAGGAGTCTGTGAAGACTAAGCATCCACAGCTTCACTATGAATCAAAATTGTACATGCTTCTTCAAGGAGGAAGTAAGTTTCTATTATTGTTATTCTTTGGCAGTGAGCTGATACAATCATTATTTGGTGAACTGAAAGTAATATTTTTATTTCATGATATCATTATTTGATTGATATTTTTGTTTGTGTGAAGCTGGTATTCCCCATCTTAAATGGTTTGGAGTTGAGGGCGAATACAATGTTATGGTTATTGATCTTCTTGGACCAAGCCTGGAAGACTTGTTTAATTATTGCAATCGGAAGTTTTCTTTGAAAACAGTTTTAATGCTCGCGGATCAGTTAGTAAGTATGCCAATGATTGTTTTAATCTATAAAATCTTTGTTTCTATTAATAAAAAGGGTATGCCAAACGTCTCTAGATGTTGTAACTGGTTGATATAGATGCTATGCTCATATGCTGTTTTTCTTTATATGTTTTATGTAGATAAACAGAGTTGAGTATATGCATTCTCGCGGTTTTCTTCATCGTGATATTAAACCTGACAACTTCTTAATGGGTTTAGGACGCAAATCAAATCAGGTATATTCTGTAATTTAGTGATTTTGTGTGTGTATACGTTCTCTGTTTTGTTCTTGTTTCTATTTAAGAATTTTTCGTTACCTGCATTGGATAGCTTGGTTGTTTTTATTGTGGATTGCTTGATTAGTTTAATATAATGCCTAGATAGTACCTGAAAAGGAAAGAGAAATGTAAAACATGATGAAGCATGGGAAAAAAGCATTGCCAAGTAATTTATGTTGTTCATGGACATTTGTAATAATGGACAAGGCAGTTTGGAACATCTTGACGCAACAGCACACAAGTATACATGTGCATATTTGTTCATATATAGTATTAAGATATATACTAAACTGTTATTCTTAAGAGTTTATAAAAAAAGGAAAGGAAAAATACCTGTAATGATTTATGATTCTGTTCTTCTTTTGCCTGTATAAGAATCCTAACCCTACAAAGTAAAACATTGGTTGATTGTCAAGGACGGATTTTTGAACCAAGTGGGATGCTTGTTTCTTTAAACAGTTGTTCATTGATTGAATTCTCATTTCTAAAAAGTAAAACATTGGTTGATTGTCAAAGACAGATTTTTCAATTAAGTGGGATGCTTGTTTCTTTAAACAGTTGTTGATTGACTGAATTCTCATTTTGAAGGCAAAATTCTCTCTTAAAGTAAAACTGCAGTTTAATAGCTGCTATGATGGTTATTTATAGGGATATGTGAGAGATAATGGAGGTTAAGGATCTCGTATGAAGAAGATAAATAAGAGTAAAGTCATATGTTATTTTAGAAGTGTTGCTTGTTGTAAAGTCATTGGTGAATATGTGGCTCTTGAAAGAGTTTTGGTGCTGTTAGTGATAAAGATTGGTTGATAGGTTGAATGCTATAGGTTAATAGGTAGAAAATGTTATAGAAGGACTCAACTCATGATTGGAGACATCTGAATAAGAATGATAAGAGGCATAATGAGGTACAGACTTTGAATCTCATTCTGTTCACCTGGAAAATTCTTGAGGGAAGGAAATGATTTATAGAAATTTATGCCAAGAAAAGAATACTCATCTTTTGTGCAACTGTTTCATTAAGAAAGCTTTTGGGAGGCAGTAGTTGGATGACAGGGTTGTGGAACTTTTAGAGTTCTTTTTCGGGTTTTTGCTTCCTGCTGGGGATGTTATTGTGTATATTTCTTTTGAGTTTTTATAGGTACTCTTTGGCAGGAGTAATTTTATTTTGTTTGTTTACATTTCTAATGAAATTTTCTGGTTTCAATTTATAAAAAAAGAAAAAAAAAGAAACAAAAAAAAAAAAAGAAAAGAAAAACGTTCTTGCCTTCTTGGAAAACAATTTCATTTTTTTGGTGCAAAATGCCTATTCCTTTCGAACATACAGGAAGATATCTTAGGGGGAAAAATTTATCTTCCATGCTTCTAATGTTGTAAGGTTATTACCTTTATGGCTGTCTCAAATAGAAAAGAATAAGTCGGCTGTTTGGTATAGACCTTTTCTTGCCCAACGAGTGCACTCACAAATGAAGGGAAACAGTTAATACAGTATAGTCATTTTGCGAAACTCTTTTGAGATTGGAGCCGTGAACGTAGAGAATTCCCTTCATCTTTGCAACATAATATTATTCTTTTAGTTATTGGAATCATGAATACTTTTGTTTATGTTACTTAACATTCCTTGAAATTGATTAGCCAAACATACTCAATGTGTTTTACAAACATCTGTTGTCTTAGTAACACTGTTTTGCTGGATTTTGTGTGCTTGAGTCACAGGTATACATAATTGATTATGGCCTTGCAAAGAAGTATAGGGATCTTCAAACACACAAACACATACCATACAGGTGATATTTCCTCATTCTTTAATGCATTTTTCCATTTCCTTTTTATATGCATAATTAGTAGTTGTGCTTCATTGCATTTGTCCTATAATTCAGTTCCAATTGTAAAATCACAATATTACTTTATGTAATCTAGTGTTGAGTCGAGGTGCCTTCTAATAGGAATGGCGGTAATGCAAGCTAATGTGAAAGTTGCAATTAACAAATCTTTGATGTGTGTATAAGGCTACTACATATTTTTCTTTTTCAAGGGTGGGGAGTGGGGGTATTAGGTTGACTTTTTTTCTTTAATGAGGGGGTATTTGGTTGACTTGTTTGTGCATAAGACTTGCTTGGGCGTAAATGTAGCTCTTTTACATGTGTGTGTGTGTGTGTGTGTGTGTAGAGTCCTCTAGTCAAAATGTTTAATTTTAATTCTAGCTAGACCTGGTTGCATGTGTTGTCTTGTTGTGTGGCACTAACTTATGAGTCTTAAGTTTTATGTGCAAATGTCTATGTCCCATCACTTGTGTATGGCAAAAAAATCATCATGATGGTCATAACTAGAGAATTACCATGTATATTGATTTGTCTGTTGTTCCATGGTATGCTTAGGATCTTGAAGTGCTCTTTTTAATCCTTAGCAGTTTGAAAGAATTTGTGGTGTGTTTACTTGAGAGATTAGGAAATGGGAATGAGGAATGGGTATGATTGTTGGTGTTTACTTGCTTTAAATTAATCTGTAATGGCCAATGGAATGAAAAATGTAGGTCTCACACAAATTTAGGGTTGTGGAATGGGATTGTCTTTACCCCCACCCCACTTAGGATTTCCATTCTCATTCCCATGCATTTTTAAATATTAAAAAATATTTTATACCCCTATTTAACCAAAAAAATAGAAAAAGGAAATTAAAAAAAATGTGAGAAAAACCTATTTTATATTTATCAATGGTGTAGTAGATAACATTAACTTATTAGTAAAACACCTTTATTATTATTAAAAAATAGTTTAATAAGCACAATATTATTATATAAAAATACGTATTTCTTAATGACAAAAAAAATAACATAATTTTCGTTCGAAAATGCTAAAGGAATACGTATTTTTAATCAAGAGCATTTTGTAACCTTCAAACGATCCATTCCGATTCCAATTTAAAGTAAACATTTGAAAAGGAATATTGTTAATTTTGATTACGATTTCGGCAATTGAAGTAAACAACTTATTCTAATACATTAATCCGATTCCAGATCAATCCGATTTTAGCTTTTTCCGATTCCAAGTTATTCCGATTACGTGCAAGTAAATGCACCATTGGAGTTTTGCTGTATATTGAAATCACCCTTGAGTTAGTGACCATAAGTAATGTCTTTCCGGCATGAATTGTACAAACAGTCTAATTGGATGATTGCTTTGTCTCGAATAGTCAAAATCTTTATTCCAAATTAACATCTTCTTGCTTTTAAACTTGAATGATTGATCATCCACTCTTTTGAGTTAAATTATGTCTAATATTGCTTTTGTGACACAAGTATGTTGTTTTGATTAATATCTGCTTGATGAATTTATGTGTAAACTTCAGTTGACTTGGAGCACGTGCACACATAGAAAGAAGTCTTCACTAAACACTAATACCTTGGTCATTTTTTTTCTGTTTTTGTCTCGGTTGATGAGATTGGTCATGAAGGTGTATTTTATGTAGTCTCTTTCCATTTGTGTCAGGTGTGAATATTCACTAATAATGATGATTTCTTTAAAAGAATTTTTAAAAGGAACTTTGTTTCATTTTTCTTCAGGGAAAACAAGAATCTCACAGGAACAGCTCGCTATGCAAGTGTTAATACTCACCTCGGAGTTGGTGAGTGAAAATATTTGGTGAATAAGTAAAGATTTATTTTTTCTTTGTAACATATTCAGATTCAGCAAGCTTTATACTTGATCTATTGTTGATGCTGTTCCATTTTTTTGTCAATTAATATGAATTCTCCCTGTGTTTTATGTTTTATTAATAAATCTAATTATGATATTATTTAAATTCAGAGCAAAGCAGAAGAGATGACCTGGAATCCCTTGGTTATGTGCTCATGTATTTTTTGAGGGGAAGGTTGAACACATAACTGAGTCACTTCACCTATCTTTATGAAGCTTACTCACATTTTAACTTAGCTTTTTTGATTTGTCAGTCTTCCCTGGCAGGGACTGAAAGCAGGTACCAAAAAGCAGAAATATGACAAAATCAGTGAGAAGAAGATGCTTACTCCCATAGAGGTATCATCAACATGAACATCATTCTGATTAAGTATTTGAGTACATGAATGATTATGGTCTGTAAGATTGGTAGTCCAATATTCTTAGTTGTGGTGTCTTCTTCTGCTAAGGATTAATAATCTAATATGGCACTAATTTGTTGTTCTCTAGGTCCTTTGCAAATCATATCCATCCGAATTCACATCATACTTCCACTATTGCCGATCATTGAGGTTTGAAGACAAACCTGATTATTCGTACTTGAAGAGGCTTTTCCGAGAGCTATTTATTCGAGAAGGTTAACCTGTAACTCTTGTTGTCTCTGCTCAAAATTTTTTATTGTTTGTTGTTTTGAGGTATCCTTACCCCAACTATATTTCAAGTTTCTTTTAAGAGCTTATACAAAACTCAAATTAAAGTTTTTAACTATTGGCTATAATTTGTCCAGGTTATCAGTTTGACTATGTGTTTGATTGGACCATACTGAAGTATCCGCATACTGGCTCCAGTTCAAGAGCTCGAGTGAGTACTGACTTTGTTGGCATGTATCCTAATGTGAAAAATATTGAAAAAGAAAAAGAAGAAGAAGATAAATGTGCTTTTCATGCTTTCTATTTCACAGGAAATGATTATTCTTTTATAATCTTGTTCTCTCTTTCTTCTTTTGGTTACAACAGCCTAGTGGGAAACCAGCTTTGAACCCTGCTGGAGCGTCAGCTGAAAGAGTAGAAAGACCTTCAGGTCAGTTCCTTTTACAGTATGTTTGCAAACAAGTTACAATAAAGTGCTGCTAGATGCATACAATTTTCTCAATACATGACTCAGGCTGGCTTGAATTTGGGATTTTTATTTTGAGCGTTGATTTTGTTTGAGCACGTTTGTATAGTGGTAAATATGTACTTTCATTTTATTCAAATTAGTAGAAATCTGTGCAATTCATTTAGACTGAAAATGTTTAATATGTATTTAGTGGGACAAGAGGTTCGAGATAGATTCTCTGGTGCTGTTGAGGCATTTGCTAGACGGAATGGTGCTGGTCATAGTTTGCATGGTGATCATTCAAGGCATAGATCTTCAGAGGATGTGCCATCATCCAAGGATGTTGTGAGTAATTGCTTTTACAAATTGTCAGTGCTTTAATTTGTGCTGCTTTATAATTATACCTGCCATTTGGAGTTGGTTTTAAGGTTACTCAAGAGCTCACATTAATCTCATGAATGGTAGTGATCCTCGATGGTTGCTTCTAAACTATTATTCTTTTATTGCAGCAACTTGATTCAGAAAGAGCTCGCTCTTCATCTCGAAATGGCAGTTCTTCAAAGAGGGCTATCGTATCAAGCAGCCGACCAAGCTCGTCTGGTGAGCCTAATGACAATCGATCAAGCCGACTGGTTTCAAGCAGTGGTCGCATTTCTACAACCCACAGGCTTCAACCTGGGTTTGAGTCTAAATCATCATCTTTTACACGTGCTGGGGCTACAAGAGGTGGTCGTGATGATGCACTTAGAAGCTTTGAGCTCTTGACAATTGGCTCAAGTAAGAGGAAATAATAATTGGATCCATCTGGTAAGAAGAATTTGTATGTGTTCGAGGGGGAAAAGTTCTTTATGCTCCTATCGAGATCCTGTACTGTAACGGTCTTCCAGCATTTTGTATATGTGTATTCGTAATCAGACTTCATCCACACCATAGCACAAAGCTCATCCTTAAAGCGCAATCAAAGCGCCCTTTGTACTTTGTTAGGGATTTCCTGCCTCTATAAAAAAGTATCTAGACCAGTGAAAGAAGAGAAATGGTTTCGCTCTAGGGAATTGTTCATAAATTTCAAACACTGGTAATTGTAATAAGCAGCTTTGTTATATTTTTTTGTAAGAGAAGACTGTTAAAGATCTAGTAAGGGTATTGTGTGACTTTATATTTATGGACTGTGTTATGCATATCTGTAACTGGAAGTGGATGTTGTTTCAGGTTTCCATTCAAGTTTATAAAATGTCTTTAAGAGAGGTCAATCTTTAGTTTCATCATTTTGGTATTCTGGTCCACTTTAGTTGAGAAGACAGAAGTCTTGCTTCAATCTGTCACAGTGTCACACATGTACTAGCTACTAATTTCGAATGTGCAGAATGTTAAACCTCTTAAAGGTCACTGTACTCCGAAGGGAAAAGGGGTCTCATTTTTTCTAGCACTAAAGACTCTGTTGGGGAAACGGATAATTTTTTTTTTTTCTAAGCACAGAAGAAGAGGGGGAAAACTGAACTTTTGATAGGAGTGCTTCAACTTAGTTCCTAAGTGTTCGTGATGTCTTTATTTTTAGCTTGTTTGCATATATGACTTTTGTTTAGGGATGCCAACCGGCCGTATGAGCTCGCTCTAGACATGACCTGATTTTTTGATGAAGTGCTTCAATCCTGACCCGTGACCCGAATAGGTCATCAATTTCTGTCACAAACTCGAACATGTTTAGGGTGGTTTGCTCCAAACCAGATATGTTTTGATCTGATTTAATTTTTAACAAATTATAAAATTTATATTAAAATGAATATATGCAACCAATAAATAGACATTAAAACATAAAACAATTCAATCTATAATTCAATTTAGTTTGTCCAAATTCATTTTGTAAATGGCATGACTAGTATCAATATATCATCCTAAAATTAATATGGTAGCTGCAAACTAACTTATTATATCATTTGAGAAAAATTTTTAGACAAATTTTTGAAAAATGCAGTATTATTTTTTAATTTAGCATTACATCTAGATAATATTAATTTAAAGCAAACTATATTAGCCCCTCTAGAATTAAAGTTGATAGTAAAAAAAGACAAATTGTTAGTGGAGGGGAGGTCATTATAACAAAAACTAAACTTTGATTTTGCCTATAAAAAATCAAACCTTAGGTAGGTTAGGTGTAATTTACTCTATTATTTATAGTTTATTTTTAAGTTTTGTGCATTATTATTTTATTATGGAGTGATAGATATTATATCATTTAATAGGTTGTTTGAATCTCTACCGTTCATCCGAACGATAGATATTCATTTAAAATTTTAAAATTTAAAATAATCCAAAAGGTAAATAATTTTTAAATTTGAAAATAATCAAAAGATAATTTTAAATATAAATAATAAATTTTTTCCAAATGGATATGAGTCGTTCATCTTCATCAAGATCCACTATGAAAAAATAAAATAAAAATAAAAGTTGAAGATGACAGTGGAGATCCAGATAGATGGATATTGGTGATCCAATCTAAGTCCCACTGTTATATTTAAACTTGGTCAAAATGTTAGTGAAAGGGAGTTCATTATAAAAACCGACAAACTTTGTTTTTGACTGTGATAAATAAAATGTTAGGTAGGTTCTTAGTATTTTGCTCAAAATAATATTAGTATAAAATAAAATAGGTTAACGGGGTTAGGTCGGGTCAACAGTGTTTGATCAAAATCTGATTCGATATAAAATCGAAACAAGCACTTTTGACCAAAACTCAATTCGAAACCTAGTTTCTATATCCCAAATCTACTCTAAACATATTAGGGCCCTGCCGACTTGGGTTGGATCAAATAGTTTTGTCATTGCTATCTTTGGTCTTTAAATTACTGAAAAACCTTTCAATTTGGTTATGCTGACCAAATTTTTTATGTTTACTATGACGATAGTTGTAAAAAGATGCTATTGCCCCTATCAGTAGTTAAACATCTTAAAATTACATTTTTGCCCTTTATTTTTTTTAATTTATCAATTTAACCCTAACTCATCATAGGATCTAACATGTGTCACTCTAGATTTAAAGTTAAAAAAAAAATTGCAATCAATCACAAATTGACACATCACCATTTTACAAAATCAAAATATATAAACTTACATATACATAAAATAAAATAATTTTAAAATAATTTTTTCTTAATTTATAAAGAAGAAGGTTAAAAACACCTTACCAATTGAAATTTGACACATGTCACCACGTTAATTATTTAATATTAATTATTTATAAAATTTAAATAAAAAACATATTAAAAAATTTAAAGAAAAAAACCTATCTGGTGGAGATCCAAATGGAGAGGAAGAATGAACCTAGGTAAGTTTGTTATTAACAAATGAACCCAAGTCGGGCTTGTTTGTCTTCGAATGAACCTAGACGACTTAAGTTCGTTGAAGATGATCTTTGACTGTCGTCTTCGAATGAAGAGGTTGGGTTCACATTCGGGCTTCAAAATGATGAGATGGACGGAGAAGATTCAATTTTTTTTTTCTATTTTTTATTTTTTAATATTATTCTACTTAAAAAAGCCTTTGAAATAACAAATGTACCCTCCTCCATCATGTTTGATTGATAGTAGAGACCAAACTGAAAGGTTTTTTTTTGATAATGTAGAGACCGAGAGAGAGATTTAAGTAAACAAATTTTTTTAAAAAAGAGATATTACGAAAATTTAGAGATTAAAATGAAGTTTTTCTTAAAAATAGTGAGTTTGAAAAATAACATTAGAAAACTAAATTGAGTTTTTGTAGCATTCTTGTGAACAATTATTAGTCGGTGTAAGGACTAAGAAAAACTTAATTAAGTTTTTCAATATTTTCCAGAGTACTAAAAAAACTCGATTATGTTTTTCAATGCTCTTTTGCAAACTTGTGCATTTTTTTTCTTTATGCTATTTGTTGAAATTTTCTCTAATGAGATATAAAATACTTCTTAAAAACAACTTTGTCACTGTCGTGGCCCTTGTGTCCTCGAGATTCTATGCAAAAGATGAAAACAAGTTTATAATGTTAAATTTCCTCTAGGCAAGCTTGAATCGTAAGTGGTGATAATCATCTTAAGGCTATGTTTGGAACACTAGATTTAAGGTGAGTTTGAGATTTAAAATATCTAAAACTTTTAAATCATGCATTTAGAGAGCAATAGAAAGGATTTCATTTCTAATCCCAAACTCTTTAGATGCCAGTTCTCATGGGAATGACCATTCCTAACCCAAAATGATGGGATTCGGTGGGTTTTCGATTTTATTTTTCATCCATCTCTCTCTTTCTCTCATTGTCTCCCCTTCATCATCTCTTTCGATTTTTTTTTTAAGGGCAAATTACTCACAACCTACCTGCAAATTTGATATTCACAATCGCGTATAACTTTTTGATTTTTTTACAACGTCCTCCCCTGACTAACGGATTGACTGAATTTGACCGTTAAATGATCCATTTGACCATTTAAAATGTGTTAAAAGACAAAATTACCCTGGAAAAGATTGATTTCGCAACCAAATGAAATTACTAATATACCCTTGAAATCATCTTCAACCAAAATCATTTTAATCTCAGAAAATCTTTACTGAAAATCATCTTCAATCTTACCTCCCTCTCATCTTCAACCAAAATCATCATCAATCCAGCAAAATCATCAACATCAATCACCAACACAAATTTATCATCATCAATTAATTAACGTTCGTTCTGGGTTCGAAGGATTCGATCCCAGTTTTGGTTGGGTTCGAATCCTTTGAACCCAGACTGGGTTCGAAGGGCTCGAACCCAAGCTGGGTTCCAACGGCTCGAACCCGACGATCTGGGTTCGAACGAATCCGACGAGTTCGAACCCAGATCGTTCGATCTGGGTTCGTTCGAACCCAGATCGAACGTTCGAACTTAGATCGTTCGATTTGGGTTCGATTAGAAGAAGAAGAAGAAGAGAGAAGAGAGAGAAGAGAGAGACAGTGATCGGTTAGAAGAAGAAGATGATGAAGAAGAAGAGAGAGAGGAGAGAGACGAACCACAGTGACGAAGAAGATGAAGAATAGAGAGAGAAATGAGAGATGAATATGAATATTGATTTTTGAGTTTTTATTTTAAATCATTTTTTAAATTTATTTTTTTTCTCAAATTAATCTCCACCATCTTAGATGGATGGTGGAGATTTAATTAAAAAATATTTTAATTTTTTTAATTTTTACTTTTTTTTTTAAAATTAATCTCTATCGTCCATTTTCAAATGGACGGTAAAGATCTGATTAAATTTATTTAAAATTTTAAATTATTTCAAAAGAAAATTAAAAAAATAAATTCATTAAAGGGTAATTTCGTCTTTTAATATTTATTACACAGTTAACCATTTTCCGTAACGGTCAAACCAGTCAATCCGTTAGTCAGGGGAGGATATTGTAAAAAAATTAAAAAGTTATATACGTCTGTAAATATTAAATTTACAGGTAGGTTGTGGGTAATTTCCCCCTTTTTTTTAATAAGTTTGGGCTGGTTCTAGGTTCATTGCTTATTCTCTCTCTCTCTCTCTCTCTCTCTCTCTCTCTCTCTCTCTCTCTCTCTCTTTTGAAGTTCATGTATTGAAGATGTCGATGGATGATGGGGTTGATGTTTGCTGATCTAGTGGATGATATTGTTGATGAAAAGTTGTTGTCGATGTTGTTATTGTTTTTTATTTTGTTGAGCTGATTTTGAGTGGCTTGATGAAAATTGATGAAGAATGATTTTTTTTTTTTTTTTTTTTTTTAAGGTAATCCACATCTCCATTTTGTTGATGAAGAATGATGTTTGAGAGGGTTGATGAAGACCGATTTTTGAGTGGGTGGATGAAGATTGATTTTGTTTTTTATTTTGTTGAGAGATTTTCATCAACTGATCTCCATTTTTTTTTCTTCTAGATTTTTCAAAGATTTTTTTTTGAGAGACTTTGTTGAGCTGATCTTCATTTTTTTCCCCAGATTTTTCAAAGATTTTTTAAAATTAATCTTAATTAGGTTATGTAATAAAATATTTAAATTATTTTTATTTCAATTAAATCCCAACCTACATTAAACATAATATGATATAAGTTTAATCCAATCCCAAGTTATACCAAACATGGAATAATAATTTTTTAATTCAATCAAATTTATTTCATTTTATTCCAATCCAATCTAATTCAATCTAATCCATTTTAAGTCCGCGTAGCAAACGTAGCTTCAAAGTTTTCAATTTCACCATTAATAGAAATCATCATAAAAGAAGATGAGGATGTAGTTCAGAAAATTGAGATTCTCTATAATGTTCTAGAAAGTCAAATAATATCCTAAAACTGTTTTTCAAAATTAACTAACCAATTTTACATAAATTACTATGAAAACTTATTGGGTCATACTACTTACATTAAGGTTGTTGGAACTCAATTGCAAACAGCAAGCGTAAGGTTTTTCAGTTTTACTAGTCACGTACTGATGCAATAACTATCATTGAAATTGGTACTTGTTATTAAAAATAGTGCATATTTAAAAAAAAAAAATTATGAAAAGTGTTCCTTAAATATAATGTTCTATTTGCAAACTATTTTAACATAAAAAAAAAATATTTTTAATTTTTTTGCGAGTTCTAAATTCAAACAAATTTTAATAAATAACAGCTATATTCGATATCGTTTCATTGGATGGATAAATATAATACAATTTGACTATTTAATTAAATAAAAAATTAATCTAAGATAAAATTACGATACGAGTATATAATTATAAGGAAATTAATGTTCATTTAATTAATAACTAATAATTTAAATGAATTAACATTTTTGAATAAGAAGAGTCTTGCAACTACATTTTTAATTGAAGTAAAATGTAATGGTTTAAACAAGTTAACATTTTCGAATAAGACCACTCCCGTAATCATCATAATTAAATTGTAAAACAGGTAATTATCGTTCATTAAATAAAAATCCGATATGTTAAACCAATTAACAATTTTGAACAAGATCACTCTCATAACTCTCTCCTAAATAGTAATGAAATTTTACTTTACTGGATAATTTAACATCAATTTTTTTTTTCTAATCACTGAATTAAAACCTAATCAACATTAATTACCTAAAATGAACCAAATTACCCAAAATGAAATTCAATTAATCAAGTGTAGAATAGCAAAATTAGAAAACAAGAAAAAAAAATGCAGGTACACATACATGCTAAAGAATAGCAGTGAGTGAGCATATAGCCTATGCAGTTTCGGTTAATACAGTGCGTCCAGTTGATCAATCATCTTTTATACATATATATATAAAAGAAAATATTAATCGGAGGCCGGACCACCACCACCGCTCATTTCTCTATAACACACAAACGCTGTTCTTCTTCTATAAACCAAACCACCTCTCTCTCTCTCCATATATTTATATATTTGTGTGTGTATATATATATATATCTATTCTCTCTGGCGAAAGACAAGAAGAGAGCGTGTTTAGAGTTGTTGAATTGAGGTAGAGATTGCGTGTGAGTGATCTAGGGTTTTAGGATGGATGTGGACGTGGATGTGGTTGTGGGGGCTGAGGGGGTGTCTCTCGACCCCGATTTGTTACAGTTGCCGGAGCTGTCACCGTTGTCCCTCAAAGCCAATCCCTTTCTTGCTGAGGAGCTCTTTTCGCTTTGGCTTTCGCTTCCTGATACTAACAAATTGGTGCCTGCCTGCCTTTTTCCAATTTCGTCTATTTGTTTGATTGTTGGTTCGAATTGTTGTTAAAGGTTTATTGCTTTTTTGAATATATATAATAACTGTGGTTTATGATTTCGCTATCTGTAGTTTTGAGCGTGTTTGAGTTTTGATAGATGATGAGAATTTGTTGTTGTGTTGTTTTGCTTTGAGAATTGAAGAATTGGGGTTTGCTAGCGTCTATGTTAATTGGTTTGTTCGTTGATGCTCTTGGTTGTCATTTGGATGCAATCAGTTTTATGTGTGGTTATTTTATTAAGAGGTAGATACCATTTCAGGCAGCGGCTGTTAATATTTGGGATGTTATTTAATGGTCTGCAGACTCACTTTCCGATCACTTAAATTTAAGTTGGTTGTAAATTTCGGTTTATAGATGGTATGTGATCGGGATAAGTGGTTTTAGATGGATGGGATGAACACGTGTGTGCTTTTTTTAGTTTATGTATGGCTATGACTTGGGAATAGTAGACAATTATGGGCAAAAGATGCCTAAGACTGATCCGGTGAGGAGTGGGATTGAGCAAGGGATTATCACTAATGAAAGATGTGTAAATGATTGGAGAAGTGGTTTTGAATCATCATCTAATCATGCTGTAGCTCTCATGTGGAATGGTAAATAATATAGACCATTCGCTAAGTTAGGCTTGACAATAGATAAGTCAATGTCATATAAAAAAAAAATGATACAGTAAAGACCAATGGCTGATCCTTTGGGTAGGCAAATTTAAAAAGTATTAACATGGTTATGGTTGGACTGGACCTATGCTTTGAATGCTGCGGACCCAAAAGGGTATTGTTTTGATGTTAAGTTGTAAATTTTGAATTCGAATTATAATGAAAGAATGAACAAAAGCATATTGAAGTACATTGTGATAATACAAGTTTAAGGCAAAGACACGATGGTTATTGAATAAATTGAATAGATAATGGTAGAAAGGATTTATTGGTGAAATCAGATTGGTTTTGTTTCTGTCAGTGGGTTAGGCTTTAATACTTGTGTCATTTTCCTGTATAAGTTTTCATCAAGAATAAATTTTATTTAGGCAGTTTTTGAGTTTATTTTTTATTTGTCTTTGAGTTTAATTGTTTGACCTGGTGGGTGCAAGCTTTTCTTCCTTCTCGTTACTTTTTGTTTTATTTTCGAGATGTGCCCCTTTGTTGAAAGTATTTATTTTGTTCTGTTATGATATAGGTGAAGTCATTGCTTGTTGATGCAAAGAGCGGAGCTAATTTGAACATGCTTGGGAATTCTACTGGTGGGAATGTTTCTTCCAGCAATTCATTACCTTCTATGTTTCCAGCTGGTAGTACTCCTCCGCTTTCACCTCGTGCTCCATCTGGTTCTCCACGTCTTCCAAAACAGAAGACTGGTCCTTCTTCTCTTGGTTCTCCACTTAAAGTGGTCAGTGAACCAGTGCGAGAAGTTATACCTCAGGTATGAACTAATGGACATTGTTCTGTTCTGGCTTTGGGAGAATGCTGATGTTTTATGCTTGTAAGTTGAGTCAATGGATATTTAATATGTTTGCAGTTTTACTTCAAAAATGGGCGTCCTGCTCCAAATGACATGAGAGACCGTTGTTTGCTTGAAATTGATCAACACTTTTACAACCACATGGATGGAATGCAAGCACATGGTAAGAAAACTTTTGCTGTGAGTTGAGTTCTGTTCTCTTTACGTTATTCTTAGTTATTTTGACATTTATTAAGTTTGTTTATATAATCCACATTCTCTTTTGTTATGTCAGAGTTTAAGTCTGTTACAAGGGAGATCTGCAAGCTACCATCATTTTTCTCTACCGCTCTGTTTAGAAAGGTTGACACTAATGAAACTGGTATTGTGACTAGGTATGCTGTTTCTAAATTGATGAGTGCATTAGTAAAGTACTTACTGATGGTTGGTAATATCACTGTTAAAATTTGTAACCTCAAAGAAATCTGTGTAAAGGCTGAAGTATGCTTTGTGTTTCAAAGGATGAAAGGGCTGCCACAAAAATGACTTTTGATTGTTGTGTTGTTTTGCATGGCTCATTTGTTCTAGAATTAGAAGTGGCATTACTGATAAATAAACACTTTTGCCAATTTCTCTTACTGAAGAAGCAGTGCTTGCACTTGTTGGCTCTTTGGGTAGCCTGAATTGATGATGGACAATTCTTGTCTTTGTGACAAACCAGACACCTCTGTTGATGGTTTTTGTGGTGAGAAATTTTTGTGATCTTTATGAGTGAAAGATATTTTTCCTTTTTCTTCTTCTTTGCTTATTTTATGTTATTTTATTTTATTTTCTTATTTTTTTATTATTAAAAAAAATTCTTGTTAGGTGGTTTTTCTGTGTTTGCTGGCGAGGGTGGGGTTGTGGGAGTGATAGTTGTAGGAGATTATTATTGAATGAGAGGATTGGATTTCTTATATGTATATTGGCAGCATTTTTTAGATATTAATTTTCTTTTCCCTATGTGGAGGGCCTTATGGTGTAATCTTTTGGCAAACTTTCTAAGAGTCCTAGATGGATCTCTTTCTTAATTTGCTTTTAGGAAGTAGGACTTTATAGTAGTGTTTACTTGGTTGTCATTTTGTCGGAGCTTGGTAGATTTTGGTCTGAAGGAATTGTACGTTGTATTGCAAATTATTAACTAGCATGTATGGTAGTTGAGGTTGTCATGGTGTCACTACCTAAAATGTATTCTCTTCAATTTTAATTTGTCCTTGGCTTTTTTAGCAATTTACTGTTGATAGACATTGGGCAGTTGTTGTCTATAGTATCAATTAAGAGCATTTCCTTTATTGTCATGTCTTGCATGGACAGGTATCACTGATTCTTTTATCATACTGTATCAATATGCTTTTGCATGAATTCAATTATTTTCCCATATCTTAGATCATGAGTATCTTTACTATTTAGATTTCCGAATTATTAAACCAGTTGTGTCCTTCCTCTATTGAATCTTTTGTTTTTTGTAAGTATCCTGATCGATCATCATGCAGAGTGTGTGTGTGTTGTGGGTGCCTGTGTTTGCACATATGAGTCTGTTTTTCATTTAGAAGGCTAGCAGAGAATGAATTATTATTATTTTGTGTATTATTAACTTATTTACCTAGCAATTATGCATGTCTGGTAATCATGGTATTTATTGTATGTCGTTGTTCTTTCTATGGAATTATGTCAACAAAAGTCTAAATTTTAAGCCTATAATTTTATAATTATAAGATCTCTCAGTATTTTGCATGGAAATGCTGTTTTGTTCAGTTTTTTTGTGCATCTTGTTGTAGAAGTGAATTGGATGATCTCCTTTACGAAAAACGAAAAAAACTGTGATTGATTTACTGGGAAGACATAACAAATTTAAGTTATGACACTTTTGAGAACTTAGCTATTGAAAACTCTTCCTGAATTACAATGGGCAGTATCGTGTGTGATAATTAGTGTGCCATTTGACATTTTATAGGGATCAATTTATCAGTTATTGGATTAAGGGAAATATGTTGACAAAGGATTTAGCAACCAAGATATACTCAATCTTAAAGCAACCGGACCGTAGTTACCTCACCCAGGTATGTTTTGTGCTCATTTTCGTTTTCCTTTCTTTAAGTGTGCATTTGGTATGCGGAGTTTGATTGAATTGGATTAAATTTGTAAGTTAGATTTGGAAAAAAATATATTAAATTAATTTTAAAATTAAACAAAATTAGAATTACTTCCTAAAAATAATTAACATAATATAAACTCAATATATAAGTAAATACAAAAATAAAACAAAAAACTTTTAAAAAGGTTCAAAGCACGGGATTTTACAATCCCGTGCTTTGTGGTGAGACAATTTAGTCCCTCCAATGCTGGACCATTTTTTTGCTTGGCATTATTTTGTCCAATTGTAAGCAACAACCAAACAAAGGATCGGACTAGAAATTTGTCCAATCCTTTCCTATCCAGCCTAACAAACAGGCCCAAAGACGGTTAAGAGGGAGAAAACTAGGGTTGTACAAACAAAACAATAGAAATGAAAAGAAAAATTTCTGGAAGATGAAGCATATAATGATTCATGACAAACACTTTTGGGGAGTGGCAGTCTTTGAATCACTGTTATTCAAGAAAGGTGATATTGAGAGCCAAGAGGATACTGTCAGAATATATCATCTGCATGCAACCTGCTTGCTGGAATTTGTAGAACAGAAAGAGCATTGCGGTAGCAGAACAATTAGGTGACATGTTTCTTAATTATGTATCTTAAATGCAGGATGATTTCAAACCTGTTTTGCGGGAACTTTTGGCATCTCATCCAGGGTTGGAATTTTTGCAAAGCACCCCAGAATTTCAGGAACGATATGGTATGCTTGCAACCAATTGATTCTCCTTTTGTTGATAAGTTCGTCAAGAATTGCATAATAAAGTATCTATATTGTGTTGTATTTGCCTGCTCTGTGCATCTTAGATTGTTAATGGGCCCAAGTAGTTATTTTGTGGGTTCAATGGCTCGTTTGCTATCTTTTTTGGAGGCTAGTTTGAATCCCAGTCTTTCACATGTGAGCCAAGGGACTCAGCCAGCTGTAACCTTTGTTTCTAGGTAATATGAAGTCTTGTTAGCTGCCCTTAATTCTGAGCGGGTGATAATTTTGGGTGACTCTGGTTGTTTGTTTGAATCAATTCATTATCATTTGCTCTACCTCTGTCTCTGTGTGTGAATTTTCGTTTTAGGAAGACGTATATGCCATCCTTAAACGTAGGTTGGGTGGTTGAAATGATTGCTGTATGTTGTTCTGCTTTAGTTGAGATCTTGTTGATGCTTTCCATAGTTTGTGAGTTTCTATTTTATATTAGTATCTATAGAATTTGTTTAATTAGGTTGTTTATTTTAAGGGTCATTTTGGAAAACTGGTTAGTGCCTTCGTTTGTATGACGTTAGTTAGTAATGACATTAGCATATTGTCAATATGGTTTGGAGCCAATTACTTTATATTAAAATTTGAATTTTTTTAAATATCTAGTGTCTCTTCACTGCCTATTTTTTAATTTACTTGTAACTGGTTTCACTCATACATTTTACTCTTTTGTGATGGAACAGCTGAAACAGTTATATACAGAATATTTTACTACATTAACAGATCAGGAACTGGCCGTCTTACTCTCAGGGAGTTGAAGCGTGGAAACCTGATTGCTGCAATGCTACATGTAGATGAAGAAGAAGACATTAATAAAGTCTTAAAGTAAGTCTGCCAGCTGAAAAAATGCAGTGTTTGTAAAATAATAGAATCTGTGGAAAACCTTTTTCCTCATTTCTCCCCTATCAAGGTGCACCTGAGGAATTGCCTAGAATTACATTGTTGCCAAGCATTTTGAGCTGTTTATATGTGTTCTTTTGAAATATGTGGAAGATAATTACATTTAAGGTTTTGTTGCTTACTAGCATCCAGCAAAAAAAGGAATTTATCTATGATTCATAAAGAAAAATAATGTCTTTTGTTTTGGGTTGTACCAAGCCTCATAAAAGTACCTTTCAGATTTCTGTTCTGGACTCATATTCACTCTTTTCCCTTTTTTGAAATAAAAATTTATTAATCCCAAAATAGAGGATATAACCACATTTTAGTGTAAATATGCGAAGAATAAAATTTAATTTGAGTATATTTGATGTTTATGCAGAAGTAACCATTTTATTTTTCCTATTTCTGTCAGGTACTTCTCTTACGAACATTTTTATGTAATATACTGCAAATTTTGGGAGCTTGACACCGACCATGATTTTTTTATTGATAAAGAGAACCTTATCAGATACGGTAACCATGCTCTTACATACCGGATTGTTGATAGAATTTTTTCTCAGGTTTGCATTTGTCTCTTTCTTTATGTCTATTGTTACTCTGGCAATCAAATTCAGCTTTGAGCAAGAAGATGATATTCTTAACATATATCTCATATTTATAAAAATCCTCTTTCATCTCATTTATACTTCAACTTCATTTCAGGTTCCAAGGAAATTTACTAGCAAAGTTGCAGGGAAGATGGCTTATGAAGATTTCGTTTACTTCATATTGTCTGAAGAGGATAAATCTTCTGAGCCTGGCCTAGAGTATTGGTACTTTTCCTTCTTTTTTACCAAGAGAGATGAAAAACAAACAAGATAACTCTATAAACTTGGAATTCTCATCAATACTTGGATATAGTTAAATTGTGTATTCAAAGTTTAAGGAACTGTCTAACCTTTTTATTCCATCTTCTTTCTTATTATCACACCTCTACATCTAGGAATCTGCAGTGTATTTTGAGGGCTTCATAGGGCGAGAGTTATCTTAATGTGATTAGATTAATATCTTGAACTGAAAACAGCTCTTATGCTTATTTAATTTGGTGTTAGATGTTGATCTTACATAAAATACATTGATAGATAAAAAGCTGTCCTGATATTCATCATAGCTTTGTAAGCTGACAAGAAATTTAGTTTGATTGCCATGCCGTAATGATTAACAAAAAACAAATATCGCACCCTTATTGAACTTCTTGTGAAATCTTCTTATGCCCTGCTGACCCTGTTTTATGAGTGAATACAAATATATGTTTGTTGTTTTGATTCTAGGACTTAAAACCTGATTAGAATTACTTATCTCCCAGATCATTACCACATTGTCATCACCATCCTGTAATTTACGTGGAAGTTAAAAGTAAGATGACATGGGTTAACCAAATTTGTTCTTTTCTTTTTTTCCTTTTCTTTTTCTTTTTTAATGTCTGGCATATCTATTTTATGTATATGTATTTGATTGAAGTAGTTGACTATACAGGTTTAAAATCCATATCTTTATTATTTATGGCATTTTGTATAAGGGTGCTGATATTGGCCCCTAAAATTCAATTCATTTTCCCATATTTATAAAATTCTTGTTACAAAAATATCCTTTAATAACCTGACTATAAAAGGACAATCATGTAATTTTCAATAGAACAAAGTACACTAATACCCATCAAACTATACTAACTGTATATTATACTCTAATTTGTTTTAGTATCAAAGTTTGCTCTGTGATTCGTTTAGTATTAGAGGCCAACTGGTCAAGAAATTATTCCTCTCTGCCAAAGATATAAAGAATGCATAATGCAAAGAAATTTTTTCTCTTGGGAATTTAAAATGAGGCACGCTCCAAGCTTAAAGACTTAAAGCTGTACGAGGACATTTTGCATGACCTCTGTTTGAGCTTTAGCACAAAGAGATTGTTCAGGATAAACTTAGAAGGAGAAAATTAGTAACCAGTAACCACTTGCCAGTAATGAAACAGTTGATAGTCTCTGGTTGATCATTAAAGGGAGATGTGTCGTCGATCATCTCCTATTTAGAAATTATAAAGAGACATGTTTTCAAATTCTGTGGTTTTCCTTTTTTTGTTGGAGAAATTATTGGTCAAATTAATGTTAGAATTCTAGTGTTTCCTCTTCTGAACAGAACGATGGTGATGTTAGATTAGCCAGTTGCTGGCAGAGATGTAGATGTATATGACTGAATTAAGTTTAGGGTTGTAGTTTAACAAAAAAATGACAAGATAAAAGGTAAATATAAACATGGGTATTTTAATATTTTAATTGGGTTTACAAATTATATAAAAGTTTGTTTTAATGAGGTTATTGTTGGCATTTGATTGGGTGGTTATAATAAAAAGTTAAAACCTTTTAAATTTCAATAGTATACATATAATTGGGTGTATAACTAAGATTTTTGGGTGGCAATATGGGCACTTATATATTTATCCTCTTGACATTCAAGCTAGAGATTCATGTATCACCAGCCAGATCTAGAAGATGACAGTAGAGAGGGGTCAGACTTTGTTGGTAGAGCTTTATACAAGCAAGTAGACTTTGACTCAGGGCTGTGTAATTTTTTTTTCCCTCTTTGCTTAGCCTTCATCAAGATTAATGTTTAAATATATCTGAAATATCTGTACTCCTAGGTTAATAAAATTTTTCTTGATCTACATCTCTTGTAAGAACCGAAAACTGATGCTGAAATCTCTTTGGTTGTAGGCATTAATATGCTATCTTACCTGTCAGATTGCTTGATTCAGGTTTAAATGCATTGATTTGGATGGGAATGGGTTGCTCACGCCAAATGAAATGCAGTTCTTTTATGAGGAGCAGTTGCATAGAATGGAATGCATGGCCCAAGAGCCTGTGCTCTTTGAGGATATATTATGTCAGATTGTTGACATGATTGGACCAGAGGTCACCCTTGGTTCTTACTGATGACTCATCTTTGACTTTTAGTGTTTCTTTCAGTTTGGTTTTCTGTGTATTATAATGTTAATTTTTAAATTTTAATTACAGAATGAGGGCTACATCACTCTACGTGACTTAAAAGGCTGCAAACTTTCTGGAAATGTTTTCAATATTCTTTTCAATCTAAATAAGTTCATTGCTTTTGAAAGCCGTGATCCTTTTCTTATTCGCCAAGTAAGTGCAAGTTTTTAACATTTTCCTTATTACCATCAGCATAAGGAACTCTATGGAGGCTAATTGCACGATACTGTTTTAGGAGCGTGAGAATCCAACTTTGACTGAATGGGATCGCTTTGCACATAGAGAATATATAAGGCTATCAATGGAAGAAGATGCTGAAGATGCTTCAAATGGCAGTGGAGACATTTGGGATGAATCGCTTGAGGCTCCCTTTTGAGTTAATTAGGTATGTACTATGCAGGACTTTTTTAAAAACACCTATACATAATCATTTTCTATTTAGTGCGCACTAACATGATAAATTCAATTTTTTAGGTATCAATTATTAGATTAACTATACTTTAGCCTGGTCAACATTCATGTATGCTTATCAGTGGCCTACAAGTCTTACACTGATATTATTAAATTTAGTGTACATTGAGGAAATAACTTTTATATATAGAGAATAGTATTAACCTGTGCCCTTAGGGCATGTGTTAAGATCACAAACAACTCAATGAATGAATGTAAGAGAAAAGGACAGGAAAAGAAAAAAGACAATAATAAATGAACTCATTCATTGGTTACTTTATATTGGTTACTTTGTGATCTCTCCCAAATTTCTAGGTGCTACACGTTAACACAACACACTTGTTAGAGCCTTATATCATTAATGAGCCTTTATCTGACAGTTTAAGTTTTTAGTCGTGGTGGTTGCTATTATGGTATTGGAGCTTGATTTGTCCTAGGAGTCTTAGGTTTGAATCCTTGTGTGATAAAATTTGAATTTATTATTTGTTATATGAATTTATTGTGTGTTTCTATTGCGCTTGAGCCGCGTGGCAAGTCTGTTGGTCTTACACGTGAAGGTATGTGTTAGAGAGCTTATATGTTATTGTTGGGTCTTTTTTTATTTATTTAAACTTTTAGATCTAATGGTTGCTAACATAATATTGGAGTACTTTTTTTGTTTTCATTTTATTTTTCTTTAATCCTCTTTTTTAGGGTTTTCATTATTTAATTGTTTTGAGGTAAATCAAGACCACAAAAGAGTTTCCATTGTTTGTGTGATCCTAGATGTAAATCTAGGACAACTTAGGGTATGTAGTGAAGTGTTCTAGTAAGTGTGTTGTAATGAAGCGTCGTTGTAGTGACAAAGTTGTTTGTTCCTTGTTGTGTTGTGGTGGTGAGAAAGGGTTGATATTTAGAAGTTGAGTATATTTGTGTTGGGTTGAGAGTTTTCATTTTTCGTTCTTTTCTTTTGGAAGATTTTAAAGTTCTCGGAGGTGAAAAGAAAGATGGTGTTCTCTGGTATTCTCTGGTATTGTGGAGTTTTGGCAATTTTATGGGTTATGTGGGAATAGAGAAATAAGAGAATTTTTGATGAAATTGAAGAGGAGACGAATTATTTAGAGGATAAAGCATATTATTTAACTTCTTTTTGGACATCTTCTTGTGAAGATTTCAAGGACTATTCTTTATTTCTTATTCTTCTTGATTAGAAGACTGTTGTTCATTGAATTTTTTAGTTTTTGGTTGTTTGGCTGATGGACCTCTAGTTCATGTTTGTATCTTCTTTGTCTTTTAATAAAGTTTTGTTTCTTATCAAAAAAAAAAAAAAAAAAACAAAGATGGCATCCGATGGAGATAGAAATACTCCCACTAACCTTGTTAGGAGGTTTATGTTGCTTAGTGATGATGTGGGAAAACAAATTACCTTTGTTAAGTTAAATTCTAGTAACTATTTGTCGTGGTCACATGCTATTTGTACTTGTGGATGTGGTAAAGAAAAATTCAAGTCATTTTTCTAATGAGCCCTAGAAAAGAAGATAAGGATTATGACAATTGGAATTGTGATGAAGCTATGGTGATGATGTGGCTTTAGAATAGCATGGACCCTCGTGTGGCTACATATGTTCAATTTCTTGGGACCGCTAGAAAGATCTAGAATTCTGGATAGCTCTTAAGGAGATGTACTCATAAGAACGTAATGTCTCTCGAATTTATGAGTTGTTTGAGAAGATGTTTGGGCTCAAGCAATTTGATAAGCCTTTTAGTGAACATTATAGTATGTCAAGGGGATTGTGGGATGAAATATTGTTGTACTAGCCATTGACTAAAAGCTTAGAAGAATGAAAGAAACAAAGATAGGAGGTCCAAGTTGCCCTTCTCTTGTCTAGTTTGGGTCATAAGTATAGTGTGTTTTAAGGATCAAACTTTGGCAATTAAGACACGACCTACTTCTAGTAATGCTTATTCAAGACTTTAGAGAACCATTCTCTCTTTCTCATATTTTTCTTTACTATGCCATTCTTGCTCCATTCTTTATCTTCGCTATTTTAATTTTATACTTCAACTTGGGTTAGAGAGCTTATACACCATTGTTTGGCGTTTTTCTATCAACTTATGCTTTGGGTTTAACGGTTTTTTATATGGTAGCATAGATTTGTTTGTCCTAGGCAACATTTAAAAAGCAGGAGGTGGTGTGAAGCGATCATGCCCTGGCAAGGCAAGACGGTTGCCTTATCTTTAAAATGATAAAAAAAAACTAAATTAAAAAATTATCCATAACAGGTATGTATGATTGTAGGGTTTTTTTTGTTTATTTTTCAAACTAGAGGGTTTGTATATATATATATATATATATATATATCAATTTTAGTAAACCCTAGCCCTATAGTCGCCACCCTCCCACCTCCTTCAGCCGCTGCCACATTTGACATTGGTGACCTACTAGAAAGCATCCTTCCTTTCTGGCGACCCGCCAGAAAGCTTCAAACATCCCTTAGAGACTTATTGAAACTCATCGAAAACCTTCAAATCGGGGTGATGTTGCTAGATTGAGCTTCGATTTACCTTTAAAGGTCTTTGATGTGTTTTCTTCTCTAACATTCCTTGGAAACCTTCAGACATCGTTAGAAACTTTTTTTTTTTTTATGAAAAATAAAGAAAATTTCGGGCTATTCGCCTTGAGCACTGGAGGAAGCCCTTTCTTCAAACGAGGCTGAGGCACCCGCCTTGAGGTACCTCTAGTCGTGAGGCGACTGTGGCGTGCCTCAAGGCGGCACCTAAGTTCGATTTTTCAAACTATGGTCCTTGGAGTCATGGGTTCAAATCCTTTCTGTTTGCATATGTTTGCATTTGTATTTAGGCTTGGTCCACATGTCAAGCCAATTGATTTTGCATGTGAGGTGTGTTAGAAAGCTTGTTGTTATTAGTTGGGTCTTTATTTGACAGCTTAAAACTTCTAGGTTCGATGATTACGAACAACACTCAATGAAAGCTCAAAAATCAACATTTTATGGAAGTTAGAAGATTGTCAAACTAAAATTTATCAAAGATAGTTGTGTTTCTGATCTTAAAATTGCAAATAGCTTTGATATTTAATTGGAAATGATTTTGACCATAAGTTTTCAACGTATTAATTTTTGGTGCTGCTGAAATTTAATTGTAGTTGATATTTCTTAGCTTCAATAGCTTGTCTCAATACTTCATAAATTGTGTAGGAGTTTTAATTTACACTGTTGATTTCAATTTCTCTATTTTTTGGAAGTTAAAACTTTGTATATTCTATACTTTCTAGATTTTTTATTGCCAAAAGGGTTGTTCTATAACTTCTATCAAACATTGTGCAACTTCCTAGCTCTGTAGTCTGTATCATTATGTGTGCGTATATATACGTATTTAGAATTCCTACTTTGATAATTTTGCATGCATGGTCATTTATCTTTTTTAATGTAATGGTGTACCGTGACCATTATAGCTAATTCTGGATTAACCTTGTGCATATGATACTTCTTTGTTTTTCTTCTCAAAGAAAAAGGAAAATGGAAGTACCAGGTGGAATGTATGTTGAAAAGCTCTGATATTGCTCAACCATAATGTTTCGCTCATAGCATATAGTTGACTGCTGGAAATGTCCTTTTAATTTGTTAGATTTTTGTTCCCTAATAAATTGAGTAGGTATATAATTTTTGGTTATGCTATGGTATGCAGTTAATTCCTACTTACCATTATAATGAAATAAAGCCAAACATCCTTCTATGACGACATAACTGCATTTCTTCTCTAAGTTGTGTTCAAGTTTTGGTTGTAAACAACGTCGTATCGCTCTCTGTAACATTTGTTTTTCTATGGATGTACTTAATTTTTTGTATTTTTTCTTTTTACTTGGAAGTATAAGTTGTACTTGGTGGATATAAATGTAAAATTGTTTAAGGGTTTAATTTTTTTTTTTTTTTTAAAAACATACAGTGTGACAAGGGTTTTTTTATTTTGCAAGTTCCCTTCAAAACGAAAGATTTACTTTGCAGTTTTGTTTCGAACAGTGATGTATGTTTGAAATCTTAAAATTGGTGTTTACTTTTGTTACATCTTAACAAAAGGTTGGTGCATTTCAGATTTAACTTGTATATCATATTTTCACCGTTCTCATTATAAATTTTTGTTTCCTACTAATTAATAGCAGGTGAATCTAGAAGGCTGTGGCTGCCTGCATAAATTTCTGCATTTATGAAGAATTGTTTATTGCTCAGACTAGGGAGAAACCGAGTCTGCGGTGTGCAATGTAGATTGATGTGGTGGTGACAGGAAATCATATTCTGGCGGCAATGCTAGTGATTTACAGTATGTTGAAAATTTTAGCTTAGAATACCAGATGAAATGGAGTTGTAGGGGCAGTTGCAGATCAGGATTCTTGTGTTCATAGCGCATAAAAATAGCTAGAGTTGATACTAGTCAAAATTTTGTTCAAAACAGAAACCTTGTTGATGCGTTGGTCATTCTTCTTCCTCAAGACTGGCTGTTATTTGTATGTCCTCTTTGTTTCTCCTCACTTATTCTGACTCTGTAGTCGTTGTTCTAGATAACTGTTTTTACTTTTGTTATTAAATTTATGAATAAATATCATCTCATTGTTTGTAGTTTGTGAATCTATATGGGGTTTTGGGCCACTTCCGTTATTTTTGGGAATGAATTGGCTGCGAGATTAATTTTGTTTGTTCCATCCTTTTATATATGTATGTATGTATGTATGTATGTGTGTATAACTTTTAGGGTCGGGAATCAATCAAATTTATTCATTGTATTTGAATTAAATAAAATAGAGAATTTATTATAGGAGAGAAAATGCAATGGATGAATTTAATTGGTTGGTTCTTATTTTTTAAAGTAAGAGAATCATCATTTTAAATACATTATATATATAATTATAATTTGGGATTAGGGAATGTATATGATTCAACTTCAATCCCTCATTGTATGGAGGAGTGACTAATGAGGGGCATAGCTAATTAATTATATTTCATTTGTTTGCCTGTCATTTACATTTTATAATGTTAATTAATTTGGAGGTGAAATTATAATGGGTGTATTAAAATAAGTGTTACGGAATATTTGTACTATGAATTTATTTTTGAAATCTCTGTCCTCATGGCTCCCTCTTTGGCCTTCAACACCACCATCGTGGTCTACTTCTTCGGGAAGGAGATTTCAGATTCAAGTGTTAGAGTCAGTTGCCGCTGCGTTCATTGATATCTCCACGGCTACGAGGAGAATGAGATTTGGTGAGGACTCGGTGAAACTGTGAACCAATCAGCCTTCTAATGTTTTATTTATCTTTTAATTTTATAATTTTCTTTTATTTTTAAATAATTCTTAAAAACAATTTTTTTTCGTTTTGAAGTGACCTGACATTTCATTAAAACCCAACAAATGATGGGAAATCATCATTTACATGCGCTGAATGCCATGCCGTCTCCATGCAAGAAAACAGCAAGGTTGGCCATACCATCTCCATGAAAGAAGACAGAGCAAGGTTGGCCAGTTTGTGTGCCAAATTCTAGTTTGTGTACCAAATTCTAGTTCTGGAAATGGAGTGACACCTCTAGACACCAATCAACCTACAAAAAAATTTAACTTCTTCTATTAATATGTTAGTTTCATTACAAAAAGAATTACTAGTCTTAAGCCTCCCTATTATATTAATTGCATCGACTTCCAGTTCTTCAACCCGGAGCTGGGAATGACAAGCTAGCAGAAGTCCTTCTCTTAAAGCCAACAGCTTGCCGATTCTAGAGAAAATCTGCCCCTGATTGATTTTGAAACAGCCATCCTTATAAAGCCATTGTGATCCCTAATAACTGCCCCAACACCAATGTACTCCTTTCCAACCTTCATTGCCGCATCAGAATTGAGTTTTAGAGCATCTGTACTTGGTGGACACCAAGGACCAGCTATTTGTTGAGGCTTAGGGAGGACATCTGCAAAACTAGCTTTTACTGTCTGCTGAAATTCAGTCAAGAAATTTAAAGCCAAAGGAACCAGGTCCTTTAAGTTAAAATTTATGCCTGAGAATAACTTGGCGTTTCTTCTTCTCTAAATATAACATAAGGTTTGACTTGAAAAAAAAAAAATATATATATATATATATAGATATATATAAAACATAAGATTAGACAGAAGCAAGCAAGAGTGTCTTTATTTGAAAGTTGATACAGCCCATTACAGCCATTTGATTAAAATTATAAATTAAACTCCTTGCATTGAAAGAACTCCACACATCTTTCAGAACCGGACACTACAATAGGGCGTGAGAAACCGTCTCATTACTTTGCCCACAGAAAGAACACAATCCATTCACATCAATTTTCCTTCTAATTAATTTAATTTGCTGGGGATAGCATTCCTACAAGCCCTCCATATAAATATTTTTATTTTTGGGGGAATTGAAAGACTCCAAAGGGTCTTCCACCAAAGCTGCCTATTATGAGAAAAGGAGAAAGATGAAGAGGATTTACGTCTAAAAGCCAACCAATATACACTCTTGACTGTAAACTCACTACGGATCTTCCACCCTTAGCTCCTTATGCTAAGAGGAGTCGAACTAATTAACTCCCTGTCAATTGGAAGCAAAATTGTCATTGATTTTCTTGAGATTCCAGCTTGCTTTACCTTCATTGATAAGGTCACTAACCCGCCCGCAGATCTTCATTGGAGGAATTACGTACACTTGGTGAAACTACTTTGAAAGAGACTGGTCGGGGCAGCCATTGGTCTTGGAACGCCTTCGTTTTCTCTCCATTTTCTATCTGTTTAGGCAGCCCTTTCTTAAGGAGATCTCTTCCCCAAAGAAGACTGCGCCAAAGATTAGAGCAACCCAATCTCAAATCTGCATTTAGAAAGTTAATCTTAGGAAAGTATTTCTCCTTTAAAAGCTTGGCAACTCAGGAATCTGGATTTATAAGGATTCTCCAAGCCTGTTTAGCAAGGAGAGCTTGATTAAAAGCTACCAGATCCTTAAATCCCAAACCCCTCTCTCCTTTTGGAAGACACATGGTTTCCCATTTCACCCAACTTATCTTTTTTCTCCCATTTTTTAAACCCCACCAAAATTTAGCCACCATCAATCCAAGCTCCTTACATAGACCCACAGGCATTTGATATATGTTCATGGTATATATATAGGAATGACCTGAATGATAGCTTTAATTAACACTTTATTCCAGTCTAAGTTTTTTAACTTAAAATCTGGGCTTTAATTTTAAATTTAGATTGTTGATCGCTGTCTTCTTTTTCTTTTCAATTTAACAAAACCAACCCAGTCAACCACCTGGGTTAGTCGTGATGGCAGCAACGGCGGTTGCTGCGGTGACCCACCTCATCTGCTTAACTACTACTTGCAATGGCAGTGACGACAGTTACTGCTGGTGCTGGGTTCGTTGCGATGGATGGAGGAGATGGAGGGAAGGAGGCCAAGTGAGAGAAAGAGAGAGAGATGGAGGAATGAGAGGAAGAGAAAGAACGAGTAGAGAGAGAGTTCCCATTCTCATCCGGTTGAAATCCACCCGTTAGCTTGGGAATATGGAAATGAGAGAACTTGGAATTGAGTTTTGTATCTTTCCCAAACCTCTCCAAACACAAGATTTGATAGGATTGAAAATTTTTAATCCGAATCCCACCTATATTCCCACTTAACAAACTTGCCCTAAAAGTTTTCGTTTTCTACCTACTTAGCAACATAAAAGCATAATGAAGCATAAAATCTTGTTGCAAGGTAACATCAAGATTTTTGTTTTTCATTTACTAACTCTTACTTAAATCTTTATTTTGGTATTAAAAATTTGTATGGCTTGTATGATGCAAATTATTTGAAAATAAAGTTTTAATAGAACATTTTTAATTTTTGTAGAACTGATATGTGTATCAATTTTATACTATATAGTTGTTAGATAATATATATTTTTAGAAAAATATGTGGTTTTTTGTTGTAGTATTGATTATTTTAACCTCTTCTTTAGTTTCATTAAAAAAATGTTATGTTTTTACCTAAATTTCGATAATTTCTATAAATTTTGTGTCAATTATCAATATTGATAGTTTTATCGATATTTCCATCAAAAGTACCAATATTTTCATTGATATCGATATTTTCATCCTTGCTAGACAATGAGAAGAAACTATGATGTCTTCCTTTGAGAGCACTAGGTTAAAAAGACATGAGGTTATGTCTAGGAGTGGCAATGGATGGGATGAGAGCCGAATCAGCCTGCTCCAAACCTAAAAGCTATTTTGAGTAAGGTGTTCCATACCCAACCTGTTTTGACTATTTTCGTCCTTGCTAGACAATGAGAAGTAACTATGATGTCTTCTCTTGAGAGCACTAGGTTAAAAAGCCATGAGGTTATGCCTAGGAGTGGCAACGGTTGGGATGAGAGCTGAATAAACCTAAAAACTGTTTTGAGTAGGGTGTTCTATACCCAACCCGTTTTGACTCGATTCGTATATATATATATATATACACACGCACACACAAAAGTTCTATGGTTAGTATCCTCTTAACTTTAAAAAGTTAGGATGAATAAATCAAATTCATCTATTGCATTTGAATTGAATAGGGAAGAGAATTTATTTTAGAAAAGATAATGTAATGAATAAATTTGATTAATTCGTTATAACTTTTTAAAATTAGGAGATATTGATCCTAGAAATTCTATATATATATATATATGTATGTATGTATGTATGTATATCTTGAATTTTATCTTTAATTAAAAGTAAATATACATTTAAAAAATATTCTTAAATTTAAACATATTCCTAAGTTCAAACATACCCTTAAAATTTAATATTTGTTTAAATTAACACATAAGCTTGAATTCAATTGAATATCATCTAACACTTATAAATCTTAAACTTAGAGTATGACTAAAATAACTTAAAGAACATAAATGATTGAGTTTAATATACAAATGTCAATCTATTAGAATAATCATCCAACATTTTATTCAAGCATCTTAATTATCTATAAGAATAGTTTGTTTTATGCACAAATTTATAAAAATAAAATTAAATGAATAAAACAGTAATGCACAAAACACTTAAAAACAAACTTTAATAATAATAATAATAATAATAATAATAATAATAATAAAGTAGATAATTATTGAGTCGGGGTGGATCAACATTGTTTGACCCAAGAGTAACGATATTTACACTCCTAAAAAATTGTATGTACACCCCTAACATGGTCTATTTCTAAAAATCCAATATTATTCTTAAAGAAAATTACTAAAATGGGTAAATCATTTGTAACTATACCCACAAATATTAATTACTTCCTCATATATATGATCAAACCCTTAACTTCTCTTTTAAATATTAATTTCAAATATCAAACAATTTTTAAGTAAATAAATTGCTTGTAGAATATTGAGAATGATTTTGAAATACTAATTTCAAATATCAAACAAATTTTAAGGAAATAAATTAATTGCAGAATATTGAGAATGAATCAAAATCATGATGAATTATTTTATTTAGTGAAAAAGGAAAAAATAAAAAAGGAAAACATGTTTGAAAGAAAAACATGAGAACATATATCAAGAAGTTTGTTTTATTCCAAATATTTCATAAAAAATCATCGATCAATTCTAACTTTTTTTCTTCATAATACAATACATTCATTAAACCGAGATAAAAAATTACTCATTGATCAAATGACAAGAAACTTGTTTGAATGCTATCATATAACTCAAAAAATTAAATTCAATCAAAAATTAAATCGTGATATAAGTCTATTTTCAAATTCTAACTTCTCTAAATTAACTATTGTTTTTTTCAAAATCAAATTTTTTAAAAGAATACAAATTAATTGTAAAGTGTAAAGAATAATTTAAAATCTTATTAAGAAATTAATTGTAAAATAATAAGTTTTAAATTTATTATTATTAGAAGAAAGTCATAATCTACTTATCTTATCTGTAGACGAAAATAATCTCAAAATTTTAGTAAAATTAATTAAATAATAAAATAAGTATTGTGAATTGTATTTACAAAAACATAGTGTAAAAACAATAAAAGAATGACAATATTAGTATTAATTGGGGTTTGTTTACAAACTAGAGAGATAATAGAGTTTATTTCCAAATGTTTGGTTTGCCAGCAAGTCAAGGTAGAGCATTAAAAACCTATAGGACTTTCTTAGCCACTTTTGATTCCTCAATATAAATGAGAACATGTTACTATGAAATTTGTGGTAGGACTTCCTCGTAGAGAGAGTGGTTATGATTATATAGGTGATTGTGGATCGGCCTACGAAATATGCACATTTTCTACTTATCTACAACACTTATCTTTTGAATAAGTTAGCTAAACTTTAGGTAGATGAGATAGTTTGTCTTAATGGGGCATCGATATCCATTGTTCCAGATAAAGATCCTCGGTTTACATCTAGATTTTGACCATGTTTGCAAGAAACTTTAGGCATTAGATTACATTTCAACATTGCGTATCATCCACAAACTGATGGTCAATTAGAGCTTACTATTCAGACCCTAGAAGGTATGCTTAGAGTCTATGTAATGGACTTCAAAGGAAGTCGGGACACTTATCTATTGTTGATTAAATTTGTTTACAATAATAGTTATCAGGCTAGCATCAAGATGACACCATATAAAGCTCTTTATGGAAGAAAATATAGAACATTGATATGTAAGGATGAGATGGGTGAGAGGAAATTGTTGAGTCCAGAGATTGTTCAAATCATTTCAGAAAAGATCAAAACCATTACAGATAGATGGAAGATAGCTCGCGACAGACAAAAGAGCTATACAGATAAACATAGGAGAGATCTCGAATTTCAAGTTGGTGACCAAGGGTTTCTACGAATTTCATCATGGAAAGGGGTGCTTCGGTTTGAAAAATGTGGGAAAATGAGTCCATGATATATTGGTCCATATGTGATTATCGATAAAGTAGGGACAGTGGCGTATCGCTTAGCTTTACCTCCAGAACTTTTCGGGATTGATGATGTATTTCATGTTTCTATGCTTCGTAAGTACCTATATGATCCTCCACACATTTAACAGAGCAACTAATGGAACTAAAGGAAAACTTAACGTACTAGGAAAAATTAGTTCAGATTCTAGATAGAAGAAAATAAGTGTTACGTATGAAAGTTATTCATTTAGTGAAGGTTTTGTCACTACAAGAAATCAGCAATACGGCAACATGCAGAATGTGTTGCTAAAACCTTTCGCAACGCGCACCCTTATGCGCGGGAAGAGCATGCAACCATAAAGTGTGCCCCTTTAGCAACGTTAATGTCACGTTGCCTTATACTAACAACAATGTGAGATTGTACGTTGCCATAAACATTATAACAACATGCGCTGCACGTTTCAACACGGAGGAGGCAACCTGCAAACATGAAGATCAAATGCGGATTTGGTATCCTAAGTTATTTTAGATAGGTACGTAAATTTCAAACACAAAATTTAATAAAGAGAGATGATTTGTAAGGCTTGAATCTTAATGGATCGTGAGAATTAATTGAAGTCCAAATTTAAATGGGCTGAAATTAAATTAAGAAAGCCCAAATGGAAAAAAAAAAAAAAAAAAAAAGTGTTGAGCCGAAACCAGCCCGATTAACTGGGCTTTCATGAATCAAATGACATTCAATTATAGTGTGAGGCGGATAAAGGCAATGAAATCAAATGAGCTGGGAGAGAGAGTGGAGAATGAGAGACAGAAGGTGGGTGGTGACGTTCTTTTAAATAAAAATAAGGGACAAGTGTTGGGCATAAGGGAGATGTTGGTGGCATGAAGTAAATTTTTTGAAATAAAAAAAGTAATAAACATGACAGAGGCAAATTGAGAGACTTAGGACAGCCCCTATGCATCTATATATAAATTTAAGCAATCAGTGATGAATTGAACAATAAGGAACTCACAAGCCAAAGAAAGAAAACAGTGATGAAAAAATAGTCAGCCGAATAGGAAAAGAAAGGAGAAAATAATAAGGAAAATAATTTGGGGTTGATTCTGGTATGTGATTATTTCAGTTTCAGATTCAATTTTCCGATTTGGTTTTTATAAATTCTAAATAGGTTCTTATGTTGTTTTTAGATGAGAAAGAATCCAAAGATAACACAGGTGCTATTAATTCAAAACAAAGCTTGAAATTTAATTCGTGAGTGGATCGTTTATCTAAATTGAATTGATTATTTATAATTATATAAATAAATATATATTCCAGATTTTATTTTTTATGATTCATTAGAAATGGACTATTTGCTTTCTCAAAAAATAAAAAGAAAGAAAGAAAGAAAGAAATGAACTATTTGTTAGTTAATTAATTTCATAGATTGTTTATTTTAATCAAATTGATTTGTTTTATATTATTTAAATATTAGCTTTTATTTATTTAATTGTTTTTAGAAGGAAATGATTTAATTAGTCCATTGATTTTATTGATTATGACTTATGAATTACAATTTGATTATAGAATAATTATTTTTATTATGAGAAAAGGATTTATTGAGAATTATATTTATATTTGAAATAGAATTATAAAAATTTGTATATCTAAATTATTTGAGTTACAAAATGAATGAAATGAAATTTAAAAACACCAGGACTATACCCCCTCCTCTCTAACGGTTATCAGAAAACACGTGTGTAAGTCCTAAAGAGTCGCTCAATACATGTATGACAGATGTTTGATAGTCATCGAGTAGCTCAACACGTGTAGGCAAATGTCTGAGTCTTTGAGTCACTTAACACTTGTATGACAGATGTTTGAGAGTCATTCAATTGCTCAATAAGTGTATGATAGATGTTATCCCTCGCTCTGTGTATATATTGAGTATCTCTACTACGTATGATAGATTTCTCTGGTACTAGATTAGTATAGATTGAGTTTTCATTAGCAAACAAAAATGATCCCTGTAGATATTTATAATTTATCGTGACTTGAGATTTGATGTCAGTATTACTTTCGAGTGCGATTAAATTTAGATCACTGAAATTTTATTTTTATTATCAGCTTTATGTTATATATGTTAATTATTAACGAAAATGATTTATTTAGTTTTTGAAAGTTATATTCACTCACTAAGCGTTAATGTTTACCCTTTTATATTTTTAAAATCATTTCCAGATAACCGTCAAGTTTCAAAAGAAATCTCCAAATAAGAAAAGGTGGGCCACTCGATCACATGGCGCCAAAAAATGATGTTTTGATTTTGTATATATATATTTTTATGTTACGTGGCATTGAGGCTTACTTGTGTATACTTATCACTTTAATGTTGTAAAATATTTGATTTCTGGTAAGTTTTGCTTATGTTTTGACTTCGAAGTTTGAATATGATATTAAAATACTTTATAGTTTTATTTTAATCTAAAAAGCTAGTTTAGTTTGCATATTTTACATGACATTGCTTATATTTGAAATATGATTTGGAAAAGGGACTGAAGGTCCTAAGTAGTTGAGTTTTTAAATATTTTACAAGTGTTTATTTCGTTTATCACATGGTGAAATTATTGGATAAATAGTAATTATATTGTTGAAATTTTTATTAAACCACTCATTATATTATTAGATTTCTAGATGATATTCTACAAGAAATTTTAGAATTATATACAATTTCTCTGTTTATCACAGGGTCTTCTTGGATTCAAAATAAAAATCTGGAAGGGTCCTATCACGTAGTTTCTCTCTCTTTATCTCTCTCTCTCCCACCATCGGTCACTATCTCTTTCGCCCACCACCACTATAAACCACCCTAAACAACAACCAAAAAAAGTATAATCAACTACAACAGACCCATCAATTGCAAACGAGAAAAACCCAAATCAATCACAACAGACTTATCAACATCCATCATTAGCGACAAGAAAGAGGGAGAGTGAGAGAAATAAGTGAGAGAGAATAGGTAACAGACCTGGGTCTCCACCATTTGAAGATGTTGGATTGGACCAGGTTGTCAATGAAGAATTGGTCAGCAGTGGTGCAGGAGAGGAGTTCGTTAGGGAAGGCAATGAAGATGGAGATGTTGGAGTTAGATAGGGCAGTAAAGATAGTGGCGATGGTGTCATAAAGCTTGACACGGTTGACGAAGAAAATGTTTTGTTGATGTTTTGATGAAGATGAAGATGTTTTGGGTGGTGGGGATAGGGAGAAGAGGAAAAGAGGCCAAAAAGGGAAAATAGGAGAGAGATAAAGATATTTTAAGTCTGATCATCCGAAGAGAGAGTGAATTTGATTTGTTTTTATTTTAATTTTTTTATTTTAATATTAATATCATTTAAATCCAATCTCAACCCTACCAAACATGGGATAGTAACTTTTTAATACAATCAAATCCCAATCTCATTATTATTTTCAATCTCAATCCCGTGTGTTGAACGTATCCTAGTAGTCAATCCTTTGCTAATAAAGGTAAGGGGGCAATCCACATTTTTTCTCTACTTCATTTTGTCATTTATAATTTTCAGATTTACTTTATATTAAATCACAGAATTGCAAGTAAAAAATTTACATTAGATAGTCTCTTCAATTTGATCTCAGTCATATGGTAAAATGTAACTAAAAGCACATAAACACAAACTCACATGACTTTAAACACAAACACCAACCAAAAGGAAGAAAATTCTTCCATTGTATCAAAAACACAAATCCACGTATCCTTCTTTAAATCAAGGGATAATATGAAAAATCCACCTAATAAGTAAACTAATCGGGGTTGATCTCAGGTTTTTTTTTTTTTTTTCTAATTAAACGAATTGTCCCCTACCATTAAGTTTTCATCTAAAAAATTAATATTTTCCATTTAAAATCATGAAATGATCAAAATACCTTTATCAAGATTCTGTAAAATTTGTATCATACCATGTAAACTTATATAATGACTTAAATGACTTTTAAATTATTAATTAGTAACAATATTAAATAAAAAATAACGTATAATTTTTTTTTAAAAAAAAATCCCTCTCATTCTTCTATTCTCATTTCTTCTCTCTCTCTCTCTCTTTTGATTTTTGTCAATAATCGGTAAGTCATCTGCGATGAACCTAGATGACCACATCTAGGTTCATCCCAAATGATCTACATTCGATTGGAACCTAGATGGTGGGTCATTTGTGACAAACCTTGATAAACACATTTGGGTTCATCCTAAATGATTTTTTTTTAATATATTTGTACATCCCAAACGAATTGATGATGGTGTCAATAAAGGTTTTTTTTTTTTTTTTCCTAAGATGGGTTGATGGGTTCCAATCGAACATCAGCTGTCAATGAAGTTTTTTTTTTTTTTCCCCCTAAAGATGGGTTGATGATGGTGATGAATTGGTTGATGATGGTAATGAGGGGTTTATGACCGTGATGAATGGGTTGAAGTTGATGATTGTGGGCCCTAAAAAAAATATTTTTTTAAACTAAAAAAATATTTTTTTAAACTAAAAAAATATTTTTTTAAGCTAAAAAAAAAAAATGATGTCCACCTTTCATCAACAAAATGGACAATGGAAGTCACTTTAATTTTTTTTTTTTTAAGAAAATGATTAATTTTTTATTTATAAATTTATTTATAATTTTTTTTTTTTTTACTTACTTTGATTTCCATTACCTATCTTAGTTTTAATTTGTTATTTATTAGATTTATTAAAACAAATATAATTACTCATACAATTGCCATTATGTCATTTAAATTTAACACCATCTGCCATCTGAGTTTTTTACCGTTAGGGGGCAGTTTGTCTAATGAAAAAAGGGGGCCCAAATCCTATTAGTTTACTTTCTAGGAAGATTTTTCAAATTATCCCTTAAATAATTCCTAAAACAAAATTTAAAACTACAACTGAATCCATTAAAAAAATCATAAACAGAAAAGAAAAAAAAAAGGATGAAAAACGAGAGAGATGGAACAGACTGATCGCTAAACTTCTTCAGATGTAGAGTTGTCTTGCTTTATCTCCAAATGGAGTGTTGTTGATTGACGTTCCATCTAGAGATGGAGCGACGGTGCTGCATCTTTTAGTGTTGTCGCTTGGCATTTCATTTGAGATGCAAGTGTCACTCCATCTCCCAATGGAGTAGCAAATGGAGCATCGTCACTCCATCTCCATCTGGAGATTGCTTACTTTATCTAGAGATGCATGGCTTGCTCCATCTCTTCACTTTCTTCTAGATCGATTTTTTTTTTTTTTTTTTTTTTTAAATTCAGATTTTCATTTGATGGATTGTCAATTTCTTTTACGAGATCCATGATATATATTTCTTATATTACTTTAATTTTTTATTATATTTATAAAAATCTGGTTTTCTAATGATGAGATTGGATGATGAATGTTTATTTGAAGAAATTAATTATAGCAATAAAATATATAAGAAATAATAAAATACAAATCATAGGGGTAGTATGGACCTTTCGTTTCTACCATTATTGACTAGTTAAAAGTACAGATATTACCACCCAAAATTATGATTTATACACCTAGATTTTATTATAAAAGTTTATTATAAAAATAACCTAAAACAAAATGACCATTATAGACAATCTGATTATAATAAATTAATGAAAATATTTTCCATATCTATTAATCTTTCCTAGCATGTTTAGACCTTAATTTAAGATTTAAATAAGAATAATATTGTACTTCCCAAAAATTTGTTCAAATGATATGACAAGCTGATTCGTAGCTAATATATTAATTTTGAGATGATGTATTGATGATATGGTAATTACATATAAACTTGCCACATCATCTAGATAATGAATTTAAATAATTTTTGGGTGATATAGCATTACTCTTTTAAGTAATTGAATAAAAATACTTGCCATAATCATCAATTTATCTAAATATATTAAAAATTAATTTGAAATCTTACTACAGTAGAAGTATATAATTATCATAATATTTTCTAAAATAAAGTTAAAAAGCAAAAACAAATTGGAGGTTAACGTTATAAGAACTTGCTTTTTTCTTGTTCAATTGATTCCAAAAGCGTTAATCATTGTAGTGAAAAATAAAAAATAATTTTGTAAATTGATATATATATTTTTTAGTTCAAAAAAATTATTTTTTTCCTTTGAAGGTTAATTCAGGATTGATGTTTTCCATAATATTAAAAAAGGATTAATGTTCTATAAAACAAAGAAAAATATATAAAAAGAGTTTATTATTATTATTATTATTATTATTATGAAGTGCAAAGAGCTATTTAAACTTAAATTTGGGTGTATAATATTTTAATTGGGTGCTTTTGGTAAATAAATGAATTTACTTTCATACGGTTAGTTTGGTATTAGAATGGGTGCTTATAGTAAACTTGATTTTTAAATTTTTAATAATGGCTGTACTTAGAATTTGAGTGTATAAATCATATTTTTGGGTGGCAATTTCTGCACCAACCAGTAGTTAATCATTAATCAACAAACTAAAGGGAAATGAATGCAATTATTTAAGTAGTCTACGGTTGAATGCAATTATAAATAAACTCATAGAAGTTAGTGCAATTTGTCCATATTTTAACAATAATATTGTTTTTTACATTCTAGAGATGACAATGGGTCGTCTTACGATTGAATTGATCCGTTTCTAACTAAAAATCTGTTAAAAATAGGGTACGCCAAACCTAACCCATGACCTAAATGAATTTTTTTATTTTTGCCTCAAACCCTATCCTATTAGAGTCAAGACAATCACAATCTAATTGTTTTGACTATATTTGTAAAAAAGATTAAAAAAAAAAATACAATACTACGAATTTTAAGTATAAAATACATTCAAATTTTAAAATATTCTTACTTATAAAGAAAAGGTTCACATGTAAAACTTAAATTTAATTGAACTTCTCTAAAATCAATGAATCTTAAAATAAACAAAAAATACGATACCATAATAGCTTAACCAACATAAAATTCACTAAATTTTATATTATGCAAATTTCCTTTAAAACATCTCAATTATTTACTAGTATAGTTTGTTTCAAACACATTATATTAAAAAAAATAATAAAAAAATAAAATAAAATAAATAAAATAGTAATTAATGCACAACACTTAATGATGAATTATAATAAAAATAATAGCAATATTAATTTATAATTAAAAATAACAAAGCTAGTAATTGGGACAAGACAATTAAAAGTGTCTTGCCCAAACTTAACCTAAAAACTAACAAGCCAAAATTTTTTATCCAAACCCCACCAAATATCTGGTTTCAGTGCAGTCTAAACTTTCCAAAATTAAATTGGGTCCTATCGATTTGAGCTAGGTAGGGGATTTTTGCCATCCCTCCCTCGTCCAAAGTTTACAAAAGCTCATTGTGTCTTATACACTTAGATTAGACATGTGTGTAAAACAAAAATAAAAATAAAAATTATTATTTTGTAAATGGAGACAGCTCCCTATTCATCTTCGAGAGACTGAAGGGTTATTTAATTTTAAATTATCATCATTTGGATGTAATTAGTTATTTGTGAAAAATCTAAAAAAATCCAAATGAAATGAAAAATAATGTTTTTGAACACCAACTTTTGAAAATATTAGCCAAAAATCTCCAGCCATCAGTTCAAAAGCAGTTTCCATACCAAAAGTTTAGTGATTTTGTGATAAAACCATAAAAAGATGAAAATGTCTTTACTATATTGAAAATTTTTTTAAAAAAAAATTAATCAATTACCGAACTACACTTTTATCACAAAATTAAAAAAAAAAAATTGAAAAAATAAATAAAAAATAAAATTTTTTAAAATTTTACAATCAAATTTGTATAAAAATAAATAAATAAATAAATTACCATTTTTAAATAATTAAAATAATAATCATTTTTAATTAAAAAAAATTCAATTTTAAACAATTTTTTTTTTGTCTTTGGTTTTTTTTTTTTAAATATTTTTTTCCTTCCATGATTAAAGCCTTCAAAGTTTGAAGATTCATTAAAGGAAAAAAAAAAAAAAAACGCTAGGTGTACATTCGATGATATGGACAAACCCACCTAGATTGGTTCAATTGGTTCATTAGTGAACCTAGTGGGTTAAGTGACATAGCTCACCAATCGGATTTCGTTTCCATGGAAATCAAATCGCTAGACGATTTGGGTTTGAAACCTAGATTGTAGACTAGCATCACCTTTACAACAACAACAAAAAACCAAAAACAACCAACAACCACAAGAATAACCGCTACAAAGCTATAATTGCTGCAAATAACGAAAAACCAACAACATCACCACCATAACAAAAACAACAAAAATAGTCAAAATCCATTAATCAAATCCAACAAAACCAAAAACCGAGAAATTTTTTTCCATAAATAAAAAAAAAAAAAATCAATTAAAAAAATTGATTGAGTGATAGAAAGCCTTGGTCCTCCATCGTCAAAGACCAGGGGTCTCTAGTGAAAGAGCCCTAAAGGTCTCCGTGCAATCCTATATCATCTAGCAATCTAGTTTCCATGAAATCAAATTGATGGTCGTCGAGTTGGTTTCTACAAAAACCAGATCCGATCGGTGAGCTATGCTAACCAATGACATAATTGATGTTTGGTAGGTGAGAGAGAAGACGCAACCATGGAGTGTTAAGAGGGATGCAAGAGTGAAAATCGATCAGAGGGAAGAGAGAGAGAGAGAGAGAGAAAAGGTTAGGGTAAGAAGGGAGAGAGAGAGAGAGAAAAAAAAAAAAAAAAAAAAAAAAAAAGAGAGAGTGGTGGAAGGTTGGGGTTTTCTTTTAAACCTTGCGTATATAATTGCCATGTTTCACCATCTCATGCTTCAAATTATATTCATTGAATAAACTTACAATTACCCATTTGCCTTTTGACTTAATGGATCTGTTAAATTTGGATAAAAATAACCAGTCCAACAACGGTTGGGGTTTTTTGGACAATATTTCTAAAACCAGTGATGCTTTGATTTTGTTTACAATTCGGAGGGGTGAGAAGATAATATCCCTTAGCTATTTTTATTTTCTTAAGTGGTTAAACAATTTGAAATTGCTAAAAAAGATTTAAAATAAAAATTTTAAAATTTTAAATTATCGTTTTCATCATATATTCAACAAATAATCAATTTTCATATGTTACTAGTAAATTGAATATATTTATGTATTAACTTTTAACAACACATATTTTATAACTTCTAAAAGAATACATTTATAATTTTAAGTTAATAATCCTTTTTGTTCCTTCAATAACTAATAAATGAATTAATATATATTTGTTGTCTATAAAAATTAATTTATAAAATATTATAAATATATAGATAACATTTGGTAATTTATCAAATGATTTTTTTTAACTATATATATATATATTTTTAAATAAAGTGCATAGCAATTAGAAGTTATATGTTTTATTTGTGTTCAAATGTTTTCATCTTAAAATAAACAAACGATATGTGTATTTGGACATTAGAAAAAAAAAATGTCATTTAAGTTTAAGATTTCAGTCTATGTTTAGCATTATTTTAAAAAATAATAATAATAATAATAAACAAATGACTCATGAGACTACATAACAGTGGTATATTGACTATATCTGTTTTTTTTTTTTTTTTAATTTCAAATTTATTATAAATCTAACAATTGCTATTATAATAATACTAGATATCCTAACTTTTATATATTACATCTGTTGATGTTGATTCCTACAGTTACTAATGTAGATCGCTCTACTATTAGCTTTTTAGGCCACTAGCATCCTAAAAAAAAAAAAAATAATAATAATAAGAAATAGAATTTGAGGTAGAATATTTAAACATCGAGGTAGTGCTGACCATAGACACTCTTAACACTTTTAACACTCAGGCTAGTTAATGCTAAAATAAACTGGTCGATCGAAAATGCAGGGTAAAGTTAGAAATACTTCTCGTTAGAATATTTCATTAGGCAAGGTAGATCGGTAAGGCTCTACAAGGGCATTATCTAGTTGGTGCTCATCGGAGCGAGATGAGTTTAAACCGAAAGTAGTGTTCAGTGTTCCAAAACTCGTCACTTGCTACTCGATCGGCGAGGCAGCGAGTAGCGAGTACTCGGTAACTCGACGAGTACTCGGTTTGACTATCGGTCAACGATCAAACCGTTGACCAATGGTCAAACCAGGTCAAACCTGTAAAAAATAAAATTAAATTTTTTTATATAATCAAAATACAATCATATGACCACAAAATACTATCAAGCCTATCTCATACAATTTTCAAAATCATTTTAACACAATCATATAATTACAAATACTAGATACCTTAAAAATTTCGGCAGCATAACCACTATTTTTTTAACAATTCCACCTGTAATACATAAAAATGACAACACTTCAAAAGTCCATCACATCTAAACTACTTAGGACCTTCCATCATTCTTTCAATCTCAAACACAAGTACACAACCAACATCATATATAATATGTAAATGATAACATAGCAAAAACAAAATAGCATCCAAAAGGAAAAGTTCATGAAAGTATGTAAAGGCCCTAAAAACCTTAAGGGCGAGGAGAAAGCCGTAACCACTTTTCATCATCTCCATAAATATCTTCCATAACTTGTTCATTGTCGGACGCAAACTCTACATTAATGTTCTTCTACCCTCTCTCTATCTCCTCCTCTGTAGAATCAAAGTCATCTTCATCAAGTTGCCTCGGTCGTTGCAAATCGAACCATACTTCATCATCATCATCACCACCTGGAACAAGCTATCCTTGTGCATCAGTAGCATCAACATCAGGTGCTAATAGCACATCAACATTCTCCATGTCTACATTAAACAATCTAATCATCAAACAAACATTTAAGCATGAAAACATTTACACAACAAATATTATTCTTAATTCATAACTCATAACTCTTAAATTTTTATTCTTTACCAAAAAACGAAAATTTAATTATAGAAAAACAATAAAAGCAACAACAAAATGTCATGTTCTCATCAATTTAACAAAATACAAAACTCTAAACAAATGTAGCTAAGAGTTAAGATAAGACATAATCACATAATCAACTCCAAAATCTAAATTTCTTAGACAACTATAGCTTATATAATCAATTAATCATTATCCCTAAAGGGCCTAAACAAATATATGTGAAAAAATAGTGTTAAAAGCAAAAAAAAAAATGAAAAAAAAAAACAACTAACTTACTGGTATTCGGGATTCAGGTAACAAAGATGATGACAAAGACGGTGACATTGGCTGTGACGGTGACGGCGACAGACGACAGCAACCCACGAGGCAGAGACCGACAGCAGTGTGACTGTGAGGCGATGAGCAGAATCGTAGAAGCAGAACAGAAGAGGAAGAATGAAGAACTGAAGACAGCAGGGGAGAATAATAGAGTTTTTATAGGTGACGCCAAAATGGCGTGGTTTTGGGCATACCAAGACGACGCTGTTTTGGCGACAAAAGAATTGAGGAAAAAAAAAAAAAGCACCGAGTTGACAGAGTTATTCTAGTTTGGTCGAGTTAAGGTCGAGTTGCACCAAATTGGGCGGAGTTAAGGCCGAGTTGGGCCAAGTCTTGATTGAATCTGATTTGTACCGCCGATTTGATAGTTCTCAAATCGAAAACCGGGCCGAGCGGCGATTTCTCGGCTTGAAATCGGCCAACTCGGCCGAGATTTTATTCAATGGTAGTGTTATGCTCTAATGAACGATGATTGGATTAAATCGATGGCTTATATTTGAAAGAATAGAAAAATCAGAAAGAGCCTCTATTGGCTTTGTTGAAGGTTTTATACTCAAGTAGCTAATCAATGAAGGTTGTTTGAAGGAAGATCCCACTTCTTGGGATATTCCGCACCTGACTCCGATTGAGTCAAGTGGGGCTATCTTGGTCAAGTGGACTAAGTCAGATGGCTTTAATCGGTTAGACAACGGTAGCGCCGACATTGAGCTGGCCTTTAGTGGTTTACGACTAATGAGCTTTATAAACTGGTCCTTTGAGCTTGGGTTGACATTTGGGCTTAGTCATTTTCTACCACTACAACATCCTAACAAATGATATAATAATTTTAAAATAATTATATAAGTCAAATCAAAACGGACGTTACTATTATAAATTTAAATTCCACAAGAAATGCGTGACTCTTAAAATGGTAATTAATTATAGAAGGACTGCTATCTTAGATATAAGCTTTAAAGTGGAAGGATTCAAATGGAATATGGCACCAGATGGGTAGTCTCTTGCAAAATTTTTCTAGCATGAATAGCCAAATATTTATGACTACTCAACCTTTATTCCATATAAGGCATTATAATTATTATCCTATAAACGACAAAGTCAAAGTACATTGAAAAAAATTAAAAAGAATAAAAGTATTTATGAGTATAAAAGTGTGTGTTGCATAAATTATTATTTATGAAATAGAATTAAGAGATCGTTTGTTTTTTTCCACTTATAACTTAATGATGTTAAATCGCACCTATGAAGCTGTTTTTTTTTTTTTTAAAAAAGTAGTTAAATCACTTAAAACTATCGAAAAAAAACATATTAAAAAAAAAAACCTAGTATTTTTTATTGTTAACTTAATTGCAAATTACCGAAAGATATTTAAAATATTCTATTTCAAATTTATCCTCTCAAAACAACATTTTGTTCAAATTTATCCTAATTTATATTTTACAAATTTGTTTTTTCTTTTCCCCTGATACTTATAAGAAATATATTTAAAAAGAAAAACTTTAATACATCTCATCTTAAATTGTTTTGGAATTAAACTATTGTATTTTAATTTACAATTTAAACATTCATTTTTCTAGTTGCTTTTTAAATATATTAATATATTTAAATATATAAATATCATTAATTCTTCCATATTTTTTTATCATCTTTTAATTATGAATAAAATATTATTAATATATACATAAAAATATTATAGAATTTATTAAATTATTTATTTTCAATTGTTTATATAAAATTAATTAAAATTACATAGTAACAAATAGTAAAAACGGTATAAATATCAAATTACTATTTTTAGAAAATTTTAACTGTAAAAATAAATAAGCTTACTATGTATTCAGAGGTAAGAAAAAGAAAAACAAATATATTATTCAGAGTTCAGAATTTAGTCACTGTTTAGTCTTCAGACAGTTTCGACACTATTTAATCTTCAAATGAAAAAACAAATGGACCCTTAAGGTAAGCACTACTGTCATAAATGAGTGATAGAAAACATTTATTTACGTTGTTAATTTGACGTGAAATTTCTCAGTTGGTGCTAATTAATTTAACTTAGTGACAGTGTTTATTATTGTGATCACTATATAGTAAAGCTGTAATATCTTTCATTAGTAATATTGCTTCTATCATAAATTTTATTAATTTAACTTATGACAGTGTTTATTATTGTGATTACTATATATTAAAGCTGTAATATCTGTTATTATTAATATTGCTTCTATCATAAATTTTAACAAAGCTGCAATTAAATATTTTCTTTTCATTGATGGAAAGATATTTTGTGAATGGGCTCTAGATATAAAACATTAATGACTTATGTGTCATTGCCTTAATCACAGATTTGTGTTATTAAAAGAACAGATGAGGAAGGAAATATGGTTACCATAAATGAAAATTTTTTAACCATTTATAAGATTTTGCCTACGTGATAAACCAAAAATAATAACAACTTTCCAAATAAAAATAAAAGAAAAATAATCAGCCCACTGTTATGCAAGTTAATAAAAACAGTATCTGCATTAAATTGTGTAAAACAGGTAAGCTAGCTAGCTAGCTCTCTCATTGTTTTAGTCAGAAATTGCATATATATAACTGTCATTAAAAAATCATTTATGTGCTTTTTTTTTATTGGATAATACATTTATGTGCTTTCTTTAATGCCTGTGATAGCAATCCAATTTCCTGCCTTTAGATTCTTCAATAAAAACTATTATCATTTTATCTAAATATGCTCACTTTCATTACCTTCCTTCCCAAATTGGCTGTTTTGCTTTTAGTTTTATAATGACAAATATTGATTAGCATTAATGAGTCAGACCTATTTTTTGAACAATATCAGGAACTCTACCCTGCATAAAATATTTACAGTAGCAATTATTTAATGCTGTGCATGCCAGCCAACGCAGCACAGTATCAACTAATTGAACTAGGAGGCTAAGATAACTCACCCAACTCAACTATAAATAGACCACCTCTCTTCACAGTTTTGGTGCACATCTTCTCTTCTCTTCTCTTGCTTTTCTCTCTATTGTCATCCTCTTCTTCTTGTCACCTTGATTCAATGGCAGGCTTGGGTTGGAACAACATGCATCACGACCACAGCCATGGCCGCAAAAGGCCTTGCCCTACCCCACAAATCGCTTGTCGAATCTGTGATCAAGTGTTTACGAGCATTCAAGCTCTCATAAACCACATTGAATCACACATGATCGAAGACGAGGCTATGGCCAGGAGACAACATGAGATCAACCTGCTCTTGTCTCAACGAAATCAGTTTCTCATGTCCAGCCCTAGCCCTTACCAACCCAATCCTATTCATATCCCATCTTCAGGTTTCATGAACCCAATCCTATCACATGAGAGAAACCCTTTTCCTGTTCCTCCTGCAGCACCACCCTCTCGAGTTTTCATGCCCCGCCAGATTCGTCCACCGTTCCCGGCCACGGCCAGGACATTCAATCCCCAGCATGGGTTTCAGCTGCCTCCCAATATGTCCCGTATGCCTCAATATATGGCCACTCAAGAGCCTTTGGCTGACTACAATCACCCTCCATTTTCTGCTCCAAGGCCTCCAACCGCCAATGTCCTTCCTGTGCCCAGGCAGCGAGTTGTCAGAGATCAACAAGACCACAACAGGAAGACACCTGACGACACAGAGCCGCTGGATCTGACTCTCAGGCTTTGAATTCATAATCGCTAAGAGAACCATGACCGTCTTTGTGTTTTGCCAAACCCCATCATAGGCTAGCTGGTCTAGGGTTTTTCATTTTTAATAGTTTTTTTTTGTTTTTAATAATAGTTTTTTTTTTTTTTTTAAAAAAAACAAGAAAAAAATGTAAAAAAGTCTAGTTCTATCTTCTTCATGGTTTCTGATGTATACTGTGAAGCTATGTGTATTATTATTTTTTTTTTTGGCAGTTCATTGTATCTATGGTTCTCTATATGAAATATAATGTTTTAGTTTTATATAGTGGATTATCTTCCATCTGCGCCCAAATTGTTTTGTTTAGTGTAATGATTAAATGGCGGTAATTCGTAATAGAAAACCTCAGGAGATTTATTGTCCATTGCATGCTTTGGAAAAGATTGTATTGGACGCGGATCATCTCCCTTGCTCCTTTATTCCTCAGTCTTTCCAAAATTGTTATAATCTTCAATTAATTTTTATATTGAATTAAATGAAATTGTGCAAAAATATTTATACAGGAGCTAAATTTTATATTTGGGAGCCACTTTGTATATGTAACTTCTTTGGTGATTGTTTTATGGTGTTGCTTTGTATATGATCCGGTGTGATCTGGTATAATCCGGTGTGATTCGGTATAACGATATTTACATCAAGTATGGTAAGTTGAATATTAAAATAAAGATATCAATTCATAACGTATATAAATTTAATATCGTACATGAATTGCGGAAATTTTGAATTTATTCAGATGCACCAAAATATATATGTATATATAAAATTTAATGTACCATGCGTGAATTACGGAAATTTCAATTTAAATTAATCCAGACACACCAATTATACTATAATGATAATAATAACAATAACAACTACCAAAAAAAAGGTACAATGACTTAAAAGTTTATTGAAGGGAAACTAATATACATACATATATATATATAAATATATATATATCATATTGTTTGCCACCAATAAATTTTTAGGTTATGTCTAGCACATTGTATTGTGTTGTATTGTATTAGAACGTATTATTTTTATATAATCTTGTGTTTACTGATATTTTGTATTGGACTCTATTAAATTTTACAATGTTTATATGTGATTTTTATTTCTAAAAATTTTGTTAAGTAATTTCATTATGATTCTTGTTCTAATCAAAAGAAGTATCATAAAAATATATAGTTGTATTACATTTTTTCAAAATAGTAATTTGAATATATTTTACTTTAATAAATTATTCTGTGAGTAACTAATTTCAAGAATATTTAATAACTTGTTTATATATTATATAACTTAATTGATTTTAGATTTTAGATTGAATTCTTCGAGGATCATCTCCCTTGCTCCTTTATTCCTCATTCTTTCCAAACTTGTTATAATCTTCATTAATTTTGATTATGAATTAAGTGAAATTGTGCAAAAATATTTATACACGAGCTAGATTTTATATTTGGAACCCACTTTGTATATGTAACTTCTTTGCTGATTGTTTCATGGCGCTGTGTTGTATATAATTCGGTGTGATCCGATAAACCGGTATTTACAACATCAGGTATAGTAAGTTGAATATTAAAATAAATATTTCAATTCATAACGTATATAAATCTAATATCATGCATGAATTGCGGAAAATTTAAACTTATCCAGATGCTCCAATACATATATATATATGTATGCATATATATATAAAATTTAACGTACCGTGCGTGAATAACGGATATTTAAATTTAAACTTAGATGCACTAATTATATAATAATAATAATAATAATTACCAAAAAAAAGGTACAGTGACTTTAAAATTTATTGACAGGAAACTAAACTATATATATGTGTGTGTATGTATGTATATCGCTTTTTAGTTTCCCTTCTACAAACTTATTTGGGCACACCAAATAATAATAATAATTGGAAAAAATGTACAATGACTTTAAAGTTTATTGAAGGGAAACTAAAATAATATATATATAATATCCCATCAATAAATTTCTCATATATATATATATATAAAATATCCCTTCAATAAATTTCTAAGTTATGTTTAGCACATTGTATTGTATTGTATTAGAATGTATTATTTTTATACGATCCTATGTTTTTTTATATTTTGTATTAGATTCTATTAAATTATGCAATGTTTGTATGTGATTTTTATTTCTAAACATTTTGTTAAGTAAGTTAATAATTTGTTTATATATTATATAACTTAATTGATTTATTTAATAATTTTTCTATATATTTTATTTTTATTCTTAATTAGTTAAATTAGTAAAATATTTGTTTTTATTTATTACTTTACAGATTTAATTTATTTGTAAATTTAATATTAAAATAATTTATATTATATTTAAATTACCGTTATTGCTATTAGAAATCAAGATTTAATATTATTTATTATTAAAATATATTAATAATATTAATAAATTTATTATTTTATTAGTTTTAAAAATAATTATTTCTACAATATTATAAAATTCTTATTAATAAGTTTATTGTTATCAAAATAAATTATAATATTTTTAAAATTTTTAAAATTATTATTATTAAAGCATTTTTATTATTATATTATTATTGAATTATTATTAATAAATTTTGTATTATTAACATATATTAATAATGTTATTAAATATATATTTTTTAATTTTAAAAATCATTGTTAGTATATTATTATCAAAATATTATTATTAATAAATGTTACTATTATTAAAATTTATCAATAACATTATTGAATTTATTATTTCTTTTACTATAAAAAATCATTATTATTTTATTATAATAAATTATAATTATTATTTAGTTTATTATTATTATTACCATTAAAATATGTTAATATTATTGAAAATCATTATTATTATTGGAAATGATCTATTATTATAAAATTATTATTACTAATAAAAATTTATTATTAATATGTTATTAAATTTATTATTATTTTTACTTTGACTTGAGAGGGGGAGAATTGAACTTAGAAGTTAGAACCTCAGTTTTGTTTAGAGATGTGATTATCGAGCTATGCATGCGAGTCTGCGACCACATTTATTTTTATTACTGTATATTGGAAATTATTTGCTTATTTATTATTATTATTATTATTCATCTCTCCAGTGTAATAAGAATACAACCTCTTTACGTTATATTAGCTAATACAACATTCATTGTATTAGATCAATCAAAATGTATTAGATAATAAAATGCAATACTAGCATAAAACCAAACCAAACAATAGCATTGCATGGTCTACCACATTTTAAACTCCCAATACAATACAATACTAACCACCAAACAAGCCTTTAAGTCATTGTACCATTTTTTGGTGATTATTTTATGTGTATTAAAATCCTTGCTCTTTGTGATCATAGTGAGGACTTATTCATTGGTTAAATATTTGAAAACAGAATAACAGACTACTCACCAATTAAGACTAGTTGAATTCGAGTGAATTAAAATTTGATGAATCTTTTCAAAATTTGTAAAATAAAAATTATTTTATAAATTAAATTCATTATATATGTCTCACATACCGAAATTCGTCTAGTAATCTCTGTAGGAAAAAAACACTATTTTAATTCTCTGCCGATCAAAATAAGTTGGATTTAAATTTTAATGACATTAGCATTTGAAAAGTATTAATTGATGTAATTATTAATGAACAGAAGAATAGGAAAAGCACTATACATTTTAAAATGGAGTATTGAAAGAACTATAATTTGTTTGAAGTCGACAAATTAATTATGGAAACCAGTAATTCTAATTGCATGGGAATCAATAATACCTAGAAGATCACTGCATTAAATGTCAAAGTTGGCATTTCCTTTTCAATAAGAGTATACATATTCTTTATTAAATTCAGAAGATCAGAAATATAAGAAAAGCAGAAGACAAATTTAATATATGAAGATAATTGCAATTGACGTCAGACTAATTATGAATTGACTTAACCAAAATCGTTGATTGGGAAAACCAGATAATGGATTCTGAGAGTCACAACCAAAATATTATCCAAGAAAAGGTAAATCATAAATGTAGAGAGGAATGGGACGGTCCATACAAGTTGAAAGAAAATTTTTACTGATATAAATTTTGATAAAAATAAAATTATATAAATTTTATATTTAATAAAATATTTTCTTTTTTTTTTTTAATTTTCATTTATATAAATTTAGGTTTTAGCTTGTATGCTCTGGTGACACTTTAAAATAACTTGTTTATAGTAAATTAGGGTTTTTTTTTTTTTTTTGTAACACCAATACTTATATGGATCATAAGACTATAGAGATCTATCGAAATAGATTATTGATAACACGATCTGGATAACTAACTGATCGAGACAGTATAATAAGGATCTTTTCTAACTAAACTATGAGGGTTTCTACTATTATTTTGATTAATGACTTCTTCAACAAAATGAGATGAGACCTTACATTATTCATACCTATTGTTATCAATATCATTTGAATTTTATTGTGTTTTATCAACTCAAAAATGAACTATTTGTTTTAACATATTAAATCGAACAACTCTTTTTAAATACTCAAGTCAAAACCTACAACTCGAATCCATTATTAAAATTACCTTATGCTCATGTGTATGGTCAAATTTTGCTTCTCCTAATTGTCTTTAGATCAACCTAAAGAATGAAGCCTATTTAAGAATTGCTAATATATGTTTAATTTTACAAGAATTTACGCAGAAAATTAAGCATCATTAATATGTAAGATATGCCCTCTCTTAAATTGTAAAATTTAACAAGCAGAGCATAGAGGAAAAGAGTTCTAACTAAATTTTATTGATCATGATCAACAGATAATGAGCAGTTTAGACTAATACTTGGTATTTATATTACAATAGAGAGAGAGAGTTGTAACTCCTTAGTCCTTTCCTGAATATTCAGAGTATCCATGTGATTGATGAATCAGTAGTGATGTTGATGATCAAGCAGCTTAACAACCACTAAGCTGCTTTCCATTTCAGGTCATACGATAGAATTGGAGCTGCCATGTCATTATTTTTTTGAAAAAGACCATGTGAGATAATTGATGTGCTTGTGTGTAATGAAGTTGCATTAGCATCTGAAGCTACCTCTTCCTTAATATGCCCCCTCAAACTTAGATTGGATTTGTCCAAATGAGTTTGTCTTGCAGATTCTCAAATTGAGCATTCAACGGTGGCTTGGTGAAGACGTCAGATAACTATTCTTTAGAAGGAACAGATCGGACCAGCCTTGATGGTGCCAGGATTGAAACCAGAAAACCTACAAAGATCAATGGTACAAATTCTGAAGACTCTACTTACCCCTACGGGGGTAAAAATGGCTATCACTCTCTGGGGACAAATGACAAAAGTTGGACTATGGTCACAACACAATTGGCCTGATAATAGGAGGGTTGTAACCAAGAGACGTATAAGGTCAATTATTCAAACCTCAATGACACTATCTATCCCCCAAAAATAGGCAAAATCCCATAGAGACAAATGGCAAAAGTTGGATAATTAGTGACAACATTAATTAATTAAAGGAAAAAATCTAAAAAAAAACCCTAAAAACATAAATAACCTCAGTTTATCTCAACTTTTTAAAATATTAGCCAAAAAACCTCTGTCGTCCCCAAAAGCGGTTTCCATGCAAATTTTCAGTGATTTTGTGACAAAAATAGTACAAGACCAAAATACCATCATTGGACTGTTATGAAAGAAATAGAAAATGTTTGCTGGTTATATAATAATATAAAAGGACAAATATACCCCCGTGTAAGACACTAAAAGACAAAAATTAACTTATGATTAAATTACACACCTGCCCCCTTCAAATGATAGATTTGCCCTAGCATATAACTGTTGTTACAATGGTCACAAACCCAAATTCTCTTTACAAAGCAAACAAATGGTACCTGTGAACACACACACACACACACACAAATTCTTTCAACTCTTTTCTGCTAAAAAACATAAAAACACACACACACATACACTCGTCATCCTCATCACACACACATACCAATTCACAAACAACACACGCACACACTAATTCTTTCAATAAAAATGATTAAAAAAAAAAAAAGAGAAAAACACACACATACTCCTTTTTGCTATCAGTTCACAAACAGACACATCTTGGTATCAATTTCACAAACACACACAACTTGCTACCAGTTCACAAACACACACACTGGCATGGATACCAATTTATAAACAATATCAACAATATATATATATATAAGCAGAATTTATATAATGCAAAACAGTATATAAACAAGCTGCAACAGTTTATGTAAGCAACAAGCAACAACATATAGTGCTTTACTATATCTACTTGCAATTCAAGCGAGTCTATTAATTATTTATACTATTCTTTGATAACAGAATTTCAACATATGACACACCATCTACATATACATATATGTATGTATGTATGTATATATATATATAGATCAAAAGTATAACCATTATCAAAATTATATAGAAGCATCAAGCAACACTATATATATATATATATATTTCATTTTTACATTATGATTGTTAATTAAGTTTATTTTGCTTGAAATTAAGCACCTATAGGAGCAATTTATGTTTGCCATTTTGATTGAATTTATTACAAATTATTACAAAATGAAAATCAAATTCTAGATTATTTCATCCTACAAAATAAACTTATGCACTTGTTAAAGAATAAACACCAAAATGCACTCAAAAACCAATAAGAAAAACTTGTTCAGCATGCACTTGCTAACAATACAAGAACAGCCAACTCTGTCATCCATATGGCAAGTAAAAGCTGATGCAGTGACTTTGCAATAAGTTAACATTTATAATATATAGTACTAGTGCTTTCCAAAAAATTTTGGTCAATAACACTCAAGGTTTTTGAAACTTTTGACAACATAGTAATGTCACTTTGAGAGTCATCTATCAGACAATTGTGTTGGTACACTTAAAATGAGATAACTTCAACCCTAACCTGTATAAACTATAACTGAGAAGCATACCAAGTTCAAATATCAACCATGGCTCTGAAGACAGCAACCTGAAAGCAAAAAGTTAAAACGACAATTTAAATGACAATACACAAAGAAACTAGAAGTAGTAAAATGAAAAAAAAAGTCCAGATATGAATGCAATGACACAAAATCATACGCAAGCCACACATATATAAATACCAATTTTCATTGCAACAAGACCACACATATATAGATACTATTAGATATCATAATGGATATGCTTAAAATCTTGATATATCCATTCTTTACACAGGTTTAGTAGAGAATAAATTCATCAACAAGTCAATACACACTAAAAGTTGTTACTAAGGACAAAACAAACATCTCTGCTTAACACCAAATACGCAAATTACTTTCTAATCTACCAAATATGTTCAACTTACATCCACCAGCCGACTAATATATCAAATAAAACTCAAGATTCAAAATATTCATTAACATTTGTAAGTATATCAGATAACATCATCCGTTAATAGCTATTGAACACTGACAGCACTAGACGCAACTGAAAGAACCAAAAATGAAGATGAAAAACAATCAAAATTGTAAATAACCAAAAAATGAACTTTTTTAAACTTCACTAGATGAAACCTCTTTCTAATCTACCAAATATGTTCAAACATTACACAAACCCCAAATTGTTTTCAAACCCTAACCCATAAATCAACAGACATTGGAGTTAATACATCAAAACATACAACCATGCATACATGTTCTGCCAACAATAGTGAAAACCAAGCACCAATTTTAACGCGCAAAACCTCATGACATTCCCTTCTTCGACCAGCAGCAACTGCTCCCACCAAGTCCAGCCTTTTTCAAATAACTTTCTATAGGTTAGAAGCATTGAAGCTGGTCGACCACCACTATCAAACATCGATGAACGGATGTTGTAAGGTTTTTTTTGGCGCGAAGTTGGGGTTCTCCTTACCAGACGACGGGACCACAAGCGAAGGGCTTGGAGGGGTAATGGAAAATCTGATAACGAAGTCAGTTTTGTGTTTGTCAATTGGTCCACCCATCAAATGTCATACGTGTCGATATCTGAGTGGGCTTTATTCAATTTTATTTTATTTTATTACTTTAAAAACCGGGTTTTGGGATCCAGCTATATTCCATTGGTTATAGTTACGTCCAATTACCTTTGTACCCTCAAAATCCATGAAACCGTCACTTTCTTAATCATTTTACTATTCCAATTGACGATTAAGTCTTTTTAACTAATATTTTTAAAATCAATAGTGATTTGGTATTATTTTCATTTTCAGGAGGTAAATTGATAATAACCCTTAATTAAATGAATTATTAATGAATAATAAACTCTATATTTAGTTATGTGTACATTTATTTCAACACATAATATAAACATAGAGTTGAATGAGTTCATTTTCTAATGTCCAAGTATTGTCATACTTTGGTTACTTGCAAGAATTTTTCCTATATAGGTTATTACTGGTTGTAACTTTATCTTTCTTTCATTCTTTCATTTTTCCCTTTTTGGGAAGAGATTGTATTTGTGAGTAAAGAGTTTGTAAGTTCAATATGAAAGGAAATTAATATCAATTTAAGATTATGTGGACACGTGGATTTTAAAAAGTTTTTCCAAATAAAAATGTATCACATCCAATGTAGGGATTTAATGCGATATGCGCTTTAGAAAATAAATAATGCAATGTATAAAGGGTCACCTCACCCCTAATCCGTCCTATTGTCGTCCCAATTTCAAGCTTTCAACACAAATTGCATTTACACCGACTCATCTAGATATTGCCCACTAGAAGAGTATTAAGGTATGTATATTAGTGGAGAAACATTTGCATTTCTTTTTTTAATAACAAACATTTTTGTTAACAAGTGATATGAGATTTGGGTGGCTAATATGAATATAACATATATAAATCCTCCTTTCAATCTAAACTAATGAGTCATGGTATTTTAAAAATTAGTTAAACTATTATTATTATTATTATACATGGATACTTATTTGTAAACTCCTTTATATTTGTGGTTGGGATTTGAGTCACATGATCATATATATTTATCTGCTTGTGTTTTCTCCTATGTGCATTTATCACTATTTTTTCCCTTAGTGATAGTAGATTTCTCTCGTAGTATGTTTTAGTATCAATAAATTTCTGATTACATTTTAATTATATTTAAAAATATTAAATTAGTTGACAAGATTTTTATAATAATTTAAGATCTTAGAATAAATGTTACATTTCAGTGTCAATAAATTTTCGATTACATTTTCTTATTACATTTTAATTATATTTTAAAAAATTAAATTAGTTGATGAGATATATTATAATTCATTTAAGATCTTAGATGAATTATATTCGCATTACAAAATGGATACCGAGAGTTGTAATATTATGTAATTATTAGAAACAATCACAATGATAATGGTTTCTATAGACTGTATTTATTTTTTATTTTTTATTTTTCTGGACTTAGGTGAAGAGAGATTGATCACGGGACCTCTACATAGTAAAGAAGTATGGTTACTACCAAGCTATGCTTGTGATCACTCTATGGACTATGATTAATGGTTCAAGACAAGCAAATTATATATATTGTAAGTTACCACCAGATCTAAAAACTTAAGTTTAAGGATCTAACTATAGTATTTAAAACTTAAGAGTATAATACATTGACACGCCTCCTCACATGTAATATGAACAAATGACAGATAATGAACACATGTTAAACAGTCTTGTACCATATAACATGTGCAACCAAAATTTTAGATAAAGAGGAAATAGAGGATTTGAACTAGAGACATTCAAGTTCTGATACTATATTAGTTATCACCAGACTTAAAAATTTAAGTTAATAGAAAACAGTCAACTATAATATTTAAGACTTGATGTTATGATACATTTAACATATGTAATATACATTTTTTGAGTATTGTGCCAAAAACTAAGTTGTGGTATGTGATTCATAAATACAACATAGTTGTTCAAGGCATAACCATACACATAGTGGTATCATGTACTCTTTTGTAACACTTCATACAATGGTACTTGTTGAGAGGTAAAAGCAAAAGTAAAACGGAGCAATTTTGAGAGAGTATTGAAAATTTCTTCAGAGAAAACTTCTTTTGTCCATGAGAGATTGATATCATGCTTAATTAACCAAATTTTAGGAGCATATATCATTGATGGAAAAGTTTAAGCCCTCATGTTACCTCAAGAATGCTTTTATATTGTAATTCACTTATAGTGTACTTATGCTTCACATCTATGATTGAGTTCTTAATTCTATCATGTATATTGACCAGTTTGTATAGGAAGTTTTTTTCCTCTTATTGTGAAAGTAAATATTTATTTAGTATTGGAGCAAACTTTTTATCCATGCATAGTATTTAAACTAGGCAGTAGATCCTTTTGATTACTTTATAATTATTGAATAAATGATATTCTTTTATATTACCTAAATTAATAATGATTAAGGATAATACTACTAGCACTTTTCTCCTTTTTTTTTTTTTTACTATGACACTAAATTTGGAACTTAAGAAAAGGGGGAACTTGAAAAAGGGGAGACGAACTCATAACCTTTAAAATGAAAGTGTGAGTTAATGATGGGCATACCACTAAGCTAATATCATTTTCAACTACTAGTATTTTTTTTTTTCAACATAAATACTCTTTAATTATTAGGTTTATTGCTAAATTTTTATAATAGTTGATATGATAATTGAGTTACTGATGACATGACATTGCCAGAGAAATGTCATTAATTTAAATGAGAAAATGATAATCATAAATCTTTTATCATAACTGATTTTAATCCATCAAATAGGGAAGTCCAAGCATTTACGAAGGACTGGCAAAATATTTGTATGCTGTACGCCGAGATCCAAAACATCAACTCATTAATGGGATCTGTAACTGTAAGCCTCAAACAAACCAAAATCCATAGAAATTATTGCTTTCAAAATCCTGTTTTCAAGCTTAGCCTAGTATTTCTCTTCCAATAATACCAAAACCTTTGAAATTTCTCTAGAAAAAATAAATAAATAAGGTCAAATTTGTGCGACCACTAGTTATATTCTATCCACAACCTTCCCCTATATATCAAATTTAACTCGTGTTTCCCTTACAAGAATGGTCACTCCCTCATTTGCATCTCACAATTATTGCTAGATAGTTTTCAGAAAATAAGCCTTTAAGAAAAAAAAAAACCATATATCTGAGCTTGGAGATTTTTCTTTGATGTTAGAACATTTGAATAATTATTTGTTAATAATGGATTTTGAAACTTAGCCCGGGAAGGAAAAAATATATATATATATATATATATGTATATATATTGTAGGGTTGGTGCATTTCAGTGATAAAAAATAAGTAAATTTTATTCTCCAAATCATTTATTGATTATATAGAAAATTATGGGAACTTTGCTTCTAAACCAGATTAAGAAGCAGGCATCTTCCTTTCTACAAAAGAAATACAAAACTGCTAGGCTGGCCTTCACTGATGTTACTCAAGCCGAATTGTAAGTCTCTTCTTCTTTTTAATAATTTTCCAGATAACTATTGGATCAACAATTGATCATATTATATTTTCAGCCATTGTAAAAGTTTTTATGCATATAAATTTCCTCTTGTTATGGCCAACAAAAATAAAAAGGTGTACAAATTTGACATTCATAAGTTCAATGATATTATATTTTTCAGGTTTTATTGAGTGTTGATCAAGAAAGGCTTTTTGTCAAATATTTCTGAATAATTAACATGCATTGGTTTCATAGTTTCACTGTCATTATGATAATATTTCATCATGATCATCATCATCTTGTGATGAAGGTTGGCTGAAGAAGCAACAAACAATGATCCGTGGGGTCCTGATGCAAAAACCATGACTCAAATAGCAGAGGCATCCTTTGACATAGACGATTACTGGAGAATTGTTGATGTTCTACACAGGAGGTAATTTACTTTCGATATAAATTAATTTGACTTATTAGTTATCATTAGACCTAAAAAGTTAAGCTGATAGAAAATGTTATGATACATTAATACGCCTCCTCACGTGCAACGTGATCGTATAACATGTGCAACTAGAATTTCAGATAGATGGGGAAGAGAGGGTTTGAACCAAAGACTTTTTAATATCATAGTTGATTACCATCAGACCCAAAAGTTTAAGCTGATAGAAAATTATCCAACTATAATATTTAAGACTTCGGGTTATGATATTGCATGCTTAACATGGTTGATCTAATATGAAAACTGCAGGTTATACAGCATTGACTGGAAACAATGGAGGATATCCTACAAATCATTAGTGCTTCTTGAGTTCTTACTAACACATGGTCCTGAGGATTTCGCCGAAGAATTTCAATGTGACTACTGATGTCATTCAAGAGCTTGGTTCATTTCAACACATTGATGATAAAGGGTGATTGTTGTTAACCATGCACATTCCTGCTCCAAGTATTTTATATGTAATTCTGCTTATTTGAATAAGATTGAAACCAATTTTTTGCTTTTTTTTATTTATTTTTTTATTAGGTTCAACTGGGGTGCAAATATGCAAAAAAGATCAGACCATATACTAGGACTATTAGAAGGAGGATCAACTTTAAGAGAAGCACGTTTGAAAGCTATAAAAATAACAAAAGAAATCCAAGGATTTGGAAATTCATTAGATTCTCCTATCTCCTCATCTCCCTCATCATCTTCCTCTGACACATCAAGAAGTGGTTCATCATTTAGCTCATATACCACCACGAATTCGACATTGAATGATCACGTAAACGAAATGAACAAATCCGAACGGCAAACAACACCCACAAAAGAAGCCATAGGCAGCTATTCAGAAGGAGGTATCCAAGAACGGAACAATGGAATTTACAAGGCAATGATGGAGAATGGTGTTAAAGGATCACACCATTGGGACTGCCCTCCGATTAGAAGAAGGAGGTTCTCTGATTGATTCTGAAGATGATGATGAGTATGCACAAGCAAGTGGTTTAATGAGTTCAATTTGCTCAAAGTTTGGCCTTACGAAAAAAATTAATGGTGATAAAGTGCCATTCAGAAGTTTTTCTAATGTTGAGAGCGGCGTAAAGAAAAGGATATGGTCGACAATCTTCTTTGGGATATTAAAGCCAGTGCACACCAAGGTAGATGGTTTTTATGTATGTATGTATATTTTTAGTTTTTCAAATTGTTGATTTGGTTCACTTGATCTCAACCTTGTACGCGATTGTAATTGCAGTGAAGATTGGGAAATTTAATTGTTTTTTTTCCTTATTTTGTTCATTCATTTTGGTTTCTTGACTAGCAAATTATCTAAGCTAGCTAAAATGTGAAGTATACATGAAACACATTAGAAGAAAACTTATGAATCCCTTGTGTGCAAAAGCAAATTTTAAAGAGTTATATATATTTGGATCAGCAATCAAACATTGTTATAGGAAATTATTGACTTAATATGCTCTTTAATTTAACCTCGGTGCAATGTAACGGCTTTTGTTGAATATATTTTTTGACAGGCTTTTGTTGAATGTTGGCACCGATAATGCACCAAAACTTCGTCAGGCCCAGCCGTAAGTGCCCGAGTCCTGGCCCAAGCCCAAAGTTTAACAATTCTAACCAATGTCAAGACATTTCTAAAGAAAGAATTATCTCCAACCTACTTAGAAATTCAATATTCATAGGCATGTATAGCGTTTAGATGTTTTTACAGCGTTCTCTCCTAGACTAATAGATTGATTGTTTTGACTGTCACTAGTTATGTTTGATAGAATAAAAAAATATTAAAATATGAAATTACCTCTAAATAAATTTACTTTTTATTTTTCTTTTAAAATAAATTTTAAAACCTTTAAAATAAATTAAGGAATAAATTTAATCAGATTTCTATTGTCCATCTAAAAGTGGACGATGGAGAATAACTAAGAAAAAAATTTAAAAATCAAAACTTTAAAAAAAATAAAAGAATAAAAAAAAATCTAAAAATAAAAATGAAGATGAAGATCTTTATCTTCAAACAAAACAAAATTGAAAAAAAAAAAAAAAAAAAACTAGTGGGCCTCTACCTTTGATGGACTATACATCAACAGTTGGATCTCCACTGATGGGGATGAAAAACAGCTTGAGGAACTTGAAAATCGTCTTTAATCCTAGAAAATCAACATATTTATCACCTTTATCAACTAGAAATCATCTTCAATCTCTCATCCCTCTTATCTTCAACCAAAATCATTATCAATCCAGCAAAATCATCAACATCAATCACCAACTCAAAATTATCATCATCAATCAACAAAAACCAATATTCAATGACCAAAAATACTTTAAAAACTCAAATAAAATTTTTTTTAAAAAAAGCGCAAAAATCCCGAAAAATTTTCATCTTCAACTTCTCCTGAAAATCGACCCAGATGAACATTTAAGAACAACCACCCATCGATAATCGACTAACAATGAGTCGAACCTCAACCCGAATCTTCTATAGGAACTGAAACCAAAGAACAAAAAACAAAAAAAAAACACTCAAAATCATCTTCAACCTTAACCCATCTAGAACCATCTTCAACCCATTTGAAAAACCAATGACATTCTCCTTAGCGAAGCTCAACTACACCGCATCATCCTCAAACTCGACACTACTGGCGACTTTGTCAAACCCTAACTTGGCTCAAAGTACAGCTGATGGTTATGATGATGGATGATCGGACAACATGCTTTCGAACCTAGACTTGGCTCAAAACTAGAAGCTACATCAAACATGGAGCCAACCTAGATAAATCTAGGTTCGACTTCGAACCCAATCGAACCTAGATCTAGGTTCAAAGAAAAGGAATAAAAATAGAAGAAGAAGAGAGCAGAGAGAGACAATGATTGGTTGAAAGAATAATAATAATAATAAAAGAGAGAAGGGGGACGGTGATTGGGCTTTTTTAATTTATTTTTTCTCAAATTAATCTTTACCGTCCAATTGAAGATAGACGGTGGAAATCTGAATAAAAAATATTTTTATTAAATTTTAATTTTTATTAACTTTTTAAAATTTTTTCTCAAATTAATCTTTATCGTCAATTTTTAGATGGATAGTAGAGATCTAATTAAATTTATTTTTAATTTATTTTAAAATTTTTAAAATTTATTTAAAAAATAAAAAAATAAATTTATTCAAGAATAATTTTATCTATCAATATTTTTACATTATTAAACATACTCAATGACAAGTCAAAGTAGTCAACTCGTTAGTTTAAGAGAGGACGTTGCAAAAACCAAAACCTTACACGTGCCTGTAAATATTAAAATTTCAAGTGAGTTGGGGGTAATTCTCCCTATTTTTAAAAGGAAAAATAACTGATACAAGGGGGATGCCTTCAATATTGATTTTCAAATACTTTTATAATTTTTTTTTTTTTTTATAATGAATGAAATTCATTGAGTTCATAGACTTTTATTAGCTTCCATAGACTTTATAAAACTTGTGTAGACTTTCATTTTAAAAGATTTTTATGGAGTTTTATTGATTGTTTTAATTTAATAAAATTATGAGAAAAATTCATTAACTTTCATTTTAGAAGACTTTTATAAATATTAATAGCGTTTCATTGATTTCTAAAATATAATATACACTTTATAAATCGTATTTTACATAATAAGAACATTTTCTCAAAAGAATAAACAAAAAATTATCATTAATGACTGTGAGACGAATTCATTCATGCTTCTACATTCGATACTCTTGAGAACTTTACAATGACAATATTTGAAAAGGTTCTAATATGTGAGGTTTGATACTTATGTCTTAGTTTATAAAGTCTATAAAAGGTTTTGGGAAGAATGAAAGAGAATATATGAAATTTAATTTTTATAATTTAAACACAAGTCCATAAAAGTCATTGAGCTTTAAATTCTGTGACAATCATAGACAATTGAATACTCTTGACTTTTATAGACTTTATAAAAGTTTTTATTGAATACTCATGACTTTTATATATTTTTACACTTTTGTTTAAGTTATTAAAAGTTAATATTGAATACCTCATAATTTTTACAAACTGTTTTAAATTCATTAAAATTTTATATTTAATATCTTATTGCTTTTTTAAAATCCTTAAAAAATTTATATTAAATATACAGTATACACCTAAACTTTTTAAATTTCTAAAAATCCTTTAAAGTTTTGAAACGCTTAGATTGATATATATATATATATATATATATTGCAGGTGTCTAGATTGAATAGTATGGCTATATTTATTTAGTTCTTGTTGAAGCATCGTTGTAATATATTAGAGGAATGGGTCCTCGGTCGGTCCTAATGCGTTGTCGTTTTCTCTTTTAAGAGAATAGGGGAAAGTGTTGTTGGGGTTTTTAAGTCTATGTGCTTTATGTTACCATCCAATTCCATAAAAGCATTGCAACAGAAATCTATGTGATTGCATTCGTTTGTGATAATTTGTGGGTATCTTTTGGTGTTCACTGTTCGAGAGATAGTGTGGATAAAAAGGTAGGTGAGTGAGGCCAACCACGTTTTCTTAGTTATTCCATCCACTATGGTATCGTTCTGATTCCAGAAGTATATTCTGATAAATTTTCATACATACATTACCAAAATTACTCATGTGAAGCTTGAAAAACAATTTTACTTCTTTTAATTATATAAAAACTAGTAAGTAATGATGTCAATAGGTTGGATCAAGCAGGAAACCTTTCTTATCCCCACCCCAACGGGCTTGAATACTGAATCATTTGTTTTGAAATCAGGCGTGGAAGAATTCATACGAGGGGAGGCTCCCCAGTCCGCACCCCCACCCTGGGCTCAATCAACCCTTAACAAGTTGTAGTATCAAGGCGGGCCTAGGGGTTGGCCGGCAGGGGCCACAGCGCCCCTCAAATTTTAATTTTTGCAAAGTATACCTCTATAATTACACATATAATCCTCAATTTTACATAAAATGCATTTTGTTACCTTTTTAACTATTTTATAATTATTTAGTGCTCCTAAATATCTCAACATGGGATTGGTATATTAAATCGCAAGAACAAAGACAAAACGAACTGGAAGAAAAGAAAGAGTAAGGCAAAATACATGAATGCAAGCAATCGAGCTGTAGCTTCCAGTCAGGCCAGTTCCATGTCTAGTAGTTTGAGCACACTGGACCTAACATTTAGCTTATATAATATTTTCATTTAATTTATTAATAATTGTTTCTTTGCCAAACTCTAAAATGAATTTGAAGGGAATATGCATTTGATTAATTATTATTATTATCTTGCTCAAAATTGCCATGGTAAAAATGGGACTCCAATACACATCAATTCATGACTCAAATGGTTAGTATCCACATTCATGACAGACGTTTGAATTCCACAATATATATATTTATCAATATGTGTGTAAGGTTATTTCTTTTTATTATCGAATCAATATTTTTTGTGTTATGAAAGTAGATCTTCGGATTATAAATAATATTTAATCTTATCATATCTTGTTAAAATACTAACTAACAAAATTATCTCATATTACAAGTGGTTATATATTTTTTCATCCTTCAAAAAAATTAAATATTAATTACCAATGAGCGAATATTGTGACTTGTGTAAGTAGTTTTTTCTCATTATTATTGAATAATTGTCTTTTATTTATAAGAATGGATATTTAATCCGGGAGAGTTGTTTTTCATGGGAGTAGATATTTAGATGTGCTAAGTTGATTTTGATAAGTCCTAAGACCTGTTCAATATTAGCTTTTGAGAAAAATATTTTTATAAATAAATTTTAATAAAAAAAGTTAAAAACAAAATTCTTTAAGAACATTGTGTACCTACAATGATGGCCATGGCCATAACGCGTAAGGTTATTCTGTTTATATAATTAGATATTCATTTCCCAAAGAAAAAAATCTTTTAAGAATATTGTGTACCAACAAGGGCCATAACGTGCCGAAATTTATGCTCTTTAAATGTTTTATTAATGGATGTAACGTAAGGTTGTCCAGTACATTGATCAATGAACATCCATACTGTTGTTTGTTGTGGAATTATTCATTGCTTGTAGATCGTGGGGACCTTTTTTTTTTTATTTTATTTTTTTGTTGGTCTCAATGATTTACTTAAAATTCCATAACTTTAAGGTGTTGTTATTATTAGTATATGTCTTTCATTTTTAATTTATTTCAATAAAAAGGCGTAATAATGAGTATATTGTGGATAGAAGCCGAACACAGAACAATGATGTATATTTTAATGAGAGACCCACCATTTTCAAAAATAGATAACATTGCACAGGATATGTTTGGATATTATTTTCAGAAATTACATATCGTCCCTGTAATCCAACAGCAAACAAAACTAACATTCATTTTGCACTTCAATTACTAATCAAAACCTTTTGAAACATTTTTTTTTTTTATAGAGTGAATTCATTTGAAGAGTATCTAGTTGTTTTTTTAGGAGGTGTATTCAATCTAGAGATCATTGGAGTTCAATGAATTTTTTTTAATAATAAATTTTGATAAAATTCATAGATGCTATAGACTTTGTATTAATTTTACTAGAATTCCTTTAAGAAATCCAATGAAATTTTGAGGAAAATGATATGATTTGTTATAAACTTTATTCTTCATAGATCCAAATATATCACTTAAATAAAATATGTGAAGTCAATAGATTTTTAAGTTCATATAGATTTTATTGGATTCATACAAATCTGAATCAAATACACTTATATTTTAATAGATTTCATACAAATATGAATGGAATACACCTAGATTTTAATGGATTCTATACAAATTTGAATTGAATATATTTTAATGGATTGCTTATAAATCTGGATTGAATGCACCTAGATTTTAATGGAATCCGTTCAAATCTAGATTGAATACACCCAAACTTTTAAAAGTTTTAAATTTCACTGAATTCTAAATTGAATACGCATTCCTTAATTGACATCAATTGATCAAAATTTATCAATACTTGTCGATAGTAAACACTACATACACATCAGTTAGTCAAAGTCTGTCAAAACCTAATGAGATCAAGCACTAGTGTTGCAATACACTACATATTACTTGTTAAGATTATATATTACATGTACACCATGCCCACCAATTGATCAAGAATATATTGGAATTTATCAAAATTAAGCTTTAGTATACTACAAGTGGCTTATTCAGATTAAACACCATATGTGTTAGTTACAACTGGACCCAAATTTTAATTTGATAGGAAATGATTTAATTATTGTATTTAAGACTCAAAGTTGACACATACCATGCCCTCTCACGTGTAATATGGACAGAAGACAGATATCGAGCATATGTTAAATGTCTTATACCATATAACATGTATAACAAGAAAATTTTCAAGTAAAAGGGGAAAAGAGTTTCAATTAAAAACCTTTAAGCTTGAATACCACGTTAGTTAGTCCCAAAAACTTAAATTGATGAGAAATGACACAACTATAATATTTAATATTCGAGATTGATACATGACAATATGCATACAAATTATTCAGAAATATACCAAAAATGTCAAGATCATGTGCTATATATGCAATTCCACAAGTGACTTTATTGAGATTGAACATCATAGGCGTATAAATTATTAGAAAATATACCAAAAATGTCAATGTCATGTGCTATATATACAATTCGGAAACCCACTCTCAATTAGAAGAAATTTACTCCCACAACATTAAAAAGAAATCTACTCACACTTATTATCAAATGAGCCACAGTAAAACTTGAATCCTCCACCATGTACATGCAACATTGCCTCTTAATTAGCACATGATAAAAGGATCTAAATTATATTATAAACCCACATAGACAAATCCCTTAATGACACCCTACCAAAAGAAAATCCCAGTTGAGCAGGCAGGGCATATGCAATAAAGAATGGAAGCAAACAATCAAAATGGACATTTCAAGCCCAGTCTTATTGATCCCCTGATAATTCTCCCCTTCTGTTCATTGATAGGTCCTTAAGAATATTATATGTAATAGCAAATATTTAATTTTTCATCTTGAAAGTCACAAAATTTTTAATTATATCATTTATGTTGTCATCATCCAAACAAATATTTTCTTCAGGGAAATATGGTTTATAAACATTAGTTGAATCTATATAAATTATTGCAATTTTTAAAATATCATTAGAGTTAATGATGTCAATTATCCAGAAGTCGATTTGTTTCATGTTTTAATATATTGAATTGAATTTGCTTCATGTTCCATGCTTTCTTCCCTCTGATTTCTTTTCCTTTTTTTTTTTAATAATTTTCTCCTAAATTGATATCTTATCACTTGGATGAATTAAAATATATAATTTTTATAGTTTGTTGCATGGGCTGGCACTGTGACATTATGTGATCGCAGTAAAATTACTGCATTGTCAGTTAACCTAACTGCAACAATTTTTAGCATAAAACCACTCACGTAGATTGTTTCAAACTTTTTATAATTCCATAGAGGATCCTCCAATATCTTTGCATTTGTTCTCTCTCAACCTTTTTTTCCCTCAAAATTTGACTTTACAGTGATAAAAACCCTTTCCTTGTCGTGACTTACAAGATTCCTTCTCACAAGGGCGTCTTTCTTGACTACTTTTCTAAAACATAAAAACTTTTATAATTAATACATTTATCTGAGTAATACTCACTTCTTCAATCCTTTTTTCAACATCTTTATCTCAAAAATGTGATAGACGTTTTGTAATCATCATATCACATATTTTATAGTCTTTTCTATTGGATGAAAGTTAGAAATGAGTTGTTATATTATCATGATAAAGTGCAATATTTGAATTAATTAATTTTATTATATTTTCTATATGTCTGCTGGCATTTAACTGGCTGAAATCAAAACAAAAGAGCCACTCTAACCTCTCTCTTAATCTTTGTGCCAATAACAGACTTATCCATCCCTAACAATATGCCAATGACATGCTCAAACTCTGTTTTCATTATCAATAGCTTTTGTAACATTAAAGACATGTGCATGTCATTCCTATCTCAATAATAAGTCCCAACAAATTATCGACTCAATCAATATCAAAACATTATTCTATGATTGTTGACCTAAAATAATCGACCGACAAGCAAATTAATACAAATATGGTTAATTAAATAAATTGAGAGGGGTTAAATGAAATTAATACGAAGATAGAGATGCAAGGAATAATAAGCAATTAGAAAGTAAAAGAAAATTGACCAAAGAGACCAAAGTTTTTAACGTGGTTTGGCTCAAGGAACAAGAGTTTTTACTAAGGCTTTTGTAACTTCTATTTACTGATGGCTTATTCTAAGTCTGTGAATTTTTCATTATATCGTTTGTATAAATGAAAGATCCTTTATGTAGTGTTAAAGTTATTTGTTTACATATAATAAGGTTGTTAGAATATAATAAAGGCTGAGATTTTCTTTCCTATTTTACATCATACTATATTTGGTATTTTATATTCAAATCAAACTGCAGTTATTACATCAATATTCTTATTATAATGCAATTTTGATAACTTCCTGTTTAAAGTGATCTTCTATGTGAAATACGAACTTTTCCCTTTTTGAAACTCTATGCTATTAAGGAAAATCATGAGTTGTCTGTGTTTTATAAGTTGTTATATCACTGCAACCTCAAACTGTTTTTCGCGCAAGCTAATTGACTTGAGTCGCTTTTATGCCTTAATATTATTTGATCCATTACACACTCTTATTGACGTAGCATTTGTTGACACACCATTGAGCAATGTGCTTCACATTGCCTCATTTTTACTTTTGAGTCTTTACACGAACTAGTCCTCTAAGCTTTAGTGAACTTATGGTACAAGTGTTATTTTGAACCTAACAATAATCTTTTAGTGAAAAATTGAATCTTATCTACATGGCATAGCAAATGGATAAATTTTATGATTTACATTAACATACGACAAGTTAGCTGGTATTGTCCAATGCAATCCTCAAAGAAAATTATTGGTCAATAAAATTTGTGACAGACGTTGATATCATATGATCAAAACCCCCACTAATTTAATAAAAGCTAATGATGATAGTTGTTGTCCTTTTGACAAAACCCATCAAAAAAGCACACCAACAAACATCACCATTGAAAAATGAAATGAAACCACAAGGACCTTACCGTAATTTCCCGCCACATGTTTGTCTTTACGTTTCAGCATTTCCCAGAATGTTTTGTCAACTTTGAGTGCAATCCCCGTTCCGCCCTTTCGTTTTGGCACACCAGCGTTGCTATTACAGTGGAACTAAACAACGTGATGATAAATATTTTCTGACTTGTAAGTTTAAAATAAATAAATAGAAAAATATAAAATATTAAAAAAAAAATGGTTTCAGTGACTCCAGTTGGTGGAGCAGCTGGACACAAAACAACACAACACACCACAAAACAAAACAAAACAAATCCTTGGATCCTTTCTCATTAGCAAGACCTTTACTTTCTCTCTCTAGGACACCACGCACATATTGGTTTCTCTCTCTCTCTCTCTCTCTCTCTCTCTCTCTCTCTATGTAGAAAGCTTTCAGCTTTTGGTGTGTCTTTCTATTTTGAGAACCACTGGAAGTAGCTTTCTTTTTTATGAGGGAAATTGAAAAAAGCTGTTTTTAGATTTGAGAGTGAACTTGTTTCTAGAAAAAACTCATTTTTGCTTTGTTTGTTTTTTCGGGGTCTTCTGTTGTTAGTGATTTATTCACTTTTTTTTGCTTCAAGATCTGATTTTTAACAATGAAGTCCTCAACTCGGCTTGACTCAGCTGTGTTTCAGCTCACTCCAACTCGGACCAGGTAAATTCTGGCTTATGTTTTTGTTTATATTTGTTATGTTCTAGTTTACCTTTTAGCTGCATGAGTTTGTTGAGTTGTTCATGTGAAAGGCTTGGCCTATGAAATGTTGAATGTTGTTTTGCTTGTAAGCTTTTTCATGGACATTTTAACTTATTCTGTGTTAAGCGATCTGGATTGTTGTTGATAGATGTTTTTTGGAGATTGATGTTTCTGGTGGATGACAGATTGATGTTTATTAGTGGGTCATTTTATTTCTTTGATTCTGTCATAGCTTTTGTTTTTTTTTTTTTTTTTTTTTGGGATTTAGTGTTGAAAGTTTATGAAAACTTACATTTCTTTGCAATATATATGGGTTTTGAAGGACTGCTTTGACTTATTATTGATAGTAGAGTGGATTAGCTATTTTACATTGATCAAATTTGAAGTTTAATAAATTCACTTGACATGGAGTGTCCATTTCGTTGGTTTGGTTTATTAGCTTGTGAATAGTAGGAATAGTAGGTTAAGTTTTGAGATATTAGGCTTCTACTGTATATTTCTTTGTGTGTATGTGTGTCTCTTACTGTGATTTTGATAGAGAATATATGGTGCGAACTAGTAATACTATTTTGCAGTTCTATTGTGGGAAGCTGAACTCTCTGTTTTTGTTATTAGGTGTGATTTGGTGATATTGGTGAATGGAAAGACGGAGAAATTGGCTTCAGGATTGTTGACCCCATTCCTTGCCCACTTAAAGACTGCTCAGGATCAGATGGCCAAGGGTGGTTATTCAATTACACTTGAGCCAGAGCATGGCAAAGATGCTACATGGTTCACAAAGGGAACAGTAGAAAGGTTTGTATTGGGTTGAGAGCTGATCATGATATATCATTGGGATTGGTGCAACTGATGATGAGGAAGTATTAATTTTTGAAATGCCAGCAAAGTGATTCCACATAAGTTGCGCTTGCACTTGTATTATGAAGGAAATATTCAATGCATTGATCAATTTAAAGTTGACATGGTAACCTTGATGTTTATAGGTTTGTTCGCTTTGTAAGCACTCCAGAGATCTTGGAACGGGTGTATACAATAGAATCTGAGATTTTGCAGATTGAGGAAGCAATTGCATTCCAAAACAACAATGAGATAGGGTTGAATACTGTAAGTATGATATTAAGATTTTCTAGTGTTTATGTGTTGTGATGGTAAATTCAGTTGATTTTGTGTGACAGGTAGAAGAATCTCCTGCAAAACCTGTGGAAAGCATTGAAGGTACAGCAGAAGTACATAAATTTGTTCAAGAGATGTTTTTGCATTTTTGTTTTATGCTTCGTAGCATCAGTTTCTCAAAATATTTTAGCGGTTCTCATATCATTTTCCTTTCATTCTACCATCTTAGTCAAATCAACAAAGTTCTTACTCTGCAGTGTTCTTTTCAAGTTTATATTAAGAACTAGTTGCTGATTTTTTTTCTTCTTTCATGTTTTCTTTTCCTGAAAATTATGCAGTCTAAACTTTTGTTTTAACTATGATAAGTTGGAATTGGTTTAATTCATGGTTTTGAACAGGTAGCCGGCCTTTGCTGGACACTGGTGAAGAGAAAGCCATTGTCCTTTACAAGGTGATTGGATGCTAAGCATACGTCCTCAACTAATAAATTTTTCATCATATTTGTTTAATCTTTCTTCTTTTTTGGTTTTCTTGGAATTTGGCAGCCTGGAGCACATCCACCTGAAGCAAATGGGTCTGCTATGCAGGAGGGAACTTCAAAGTATGGACAGTAGCTACTATGAGTAAACAACTTTATCCTAGAAAAGAAGTGTTCATTGAGGGTTCATATATGGGAGATCGTTATAGTTTTCACTGATCATTTGAACTCTCACATATATCTTTTAGTTTCTTCTGAAGCAAGTAGAGCAGAGTTGTCGTAGGCATGGTTAAGCTGTTATATATATCACTGAATCCGAACTCTACTTTTTCTTTGCAGTACTTTGGATAGGTAAAAGATGTACATAGCCAGGACATCGTCTTTTACCAAATATATTTATGAGTAAATTCAAAACTTTAAGCTAAGCATATCAGATACTAATATACTATAATGCAGGATCCTTTAACGATATCACTTTTTTACAATAACCATGTCAAAGAGGCATTCCAGAGTTGGCAAAGTAATTTTTCTTCATCCACAAGCATTGAAGTCACATTATTCAATCAGAAAAAAAAAAAAAAAATTAGTGAAGAAGAAATTGGCAGCGGCATGTCTTCATGGAATGTTTGGGTTTAATACTGTTGTCATTGTTATTGTCTCTTCATACATACCTTTTGAATCACAATTATTCACTGGCATTTTCATTTGTGTTAATTACATATTGTGTATGGTACATTTTTATCAGAGTCCAGCTTTTGAAAGTCCTGGAGACACGGAAAACTGTTTTACAGAAAGAACAAGCCATGGCCTTTGCACGTGCTGTAGCTGCAGGTTTTGATGTTGATAACATGGCACCTTTGATATCATTCGCTGAAAGCTTTGGAGCCTCACGTTTGATGTAAACAGCATTTACTTGTACTGAACCTACAACACACACACACTTTGAAATAGAATACTATGTATTTGCTGTTATGAGCCTTGACAATAAACATGAGGGTTGTTGCTCTTAAATCAATTTCCTGATGAAGTTACATTTCTTTATGTTGCAGGGATGCTTCTGTAAGATTTGTGGAATTATGGAAGAGAAAGCATGAAACCGGCCAGTGGCTTGAAATTGAAGAAGCTGATGCAATTTCTAGCCAAGCAGACTTTGCTGCTATAAATGCATCAGGCATTATGCTTTCAGCTGTGGTCAACAGGCAGAATGAATCCAATGAAGCCTCAGAAAACAATGGCAAAGCAGGTATGAGAAGAATATAAGAGGTACCTTACATGAGTGTGGTTCCTTTATTCACTATTGTTGTTATATAATGTCCTGATGGATACCATGCTTAGTTTGTTACATTTCTGAAATTGGGGATTGGTCTGTTGTTTTTTGGCATGCTTTTGTGTTTGATGAATTCAACTTCTTGCATTTGGGGAGAAGCCTTTTAATCTTTTGTTGCACCCAGATCAAATGAATTTCAGTGTCATCAAAGAGAAGTATGATATTAATACTTTTCGTTTTCATTGATACAATAAACATATATAGTGGAAAAGCAGGTGCTTGCTTTTATTTATTTCAATCACCTGATATAGAAAAGTAATTGGTAAACTTTCATGGCTAATTGCACCTGAATATTGGGAATAATCATATCTTTATTAGCACCCCTACAATACCGAAGACAGAAATATATAAACAAAAGGAAGAAATGAAAAGCTCTAGCTTTTTTAGCTGGATAAAGAGACCATCACTCATTCCCATATAAAGCAAGGAATGTATTCTGAATTCATCATATACAAGGCTTATTACTATGACTAGGTTGAATTATTTATTTATTTTTTAATGATATTGTTTTAAAAATTTGTGTAATGAGGGTAGTCAGTTGGGTCTTGGTGTCAACATTAACTTGACTTTCAAATTCCTATTGCAGCATTAATGAAAAATCTGCATACGCCATTTTGTTGATGGTTTTCTATACTATTTTATATGTGCTTTTTATCGTCCAAAAATTAAGTTGAAAAGTTTGATGCCAGATGAGAAGCCTCCAATGGATCACCAACTGCCTGGCCATCAAGAATATTTTCAAGGCCAGTTTCCTCATCATATGTTCCCTCCCTGGCCTATTCATTCTCCACCAGGTGCACCATCGGTCTTTCAAGGATATCCCATGCAAGGCATGCCTTACTATCAAAACTATCCAGCAAATGGCCCTTATTTTCAGCCACCTTATCCATCAATGGAGGATCCTAGACGCAATTCTGGTCAAAGAATGGGACAGAGAAGGCATTCCATGGATAGTAGCAATAATGGATTAGAAACCTGGGAGATGGATAATTCAAAAGAAAGATCTCAGGATGATGCAGAACTGGATAAAGAAACTTCTGGAAAGAAAGCTAGTCGATCCGGTAAAAAGCAATCTGGCATGGTTGTCATCCGGAACATCAATTACATTACTTCAAAGAAGCAAGACTCCTCAGCTAGTGAATCACAATCAGCTTCACACTCTGAGCCCGATGATGAAGATGAGGATATACAGTCTGGTACTCCAGAAAATAACCACAAGGGTACTTTGAGATCTTCAAAAAGAAAAGAGAGACGTATGCAATCTATGGATACATTGCATTCGTCTGACATGGAGGGAACAGTTAACAGGAAGCAGGAAGATGGTGGACAGTGGCAAGCTTTTCAAAATTATTTACTAAGGGATGCCGATGAGGAAGAACGTGCTGTTGACAAAGGCATGTTTGCAATGGAAAGGGATGTTCGAGCAAGACGACGGCGAAATACTGTGGGTGATGACCCTTTGGCTTCTAATAGTCGGGATTTGGGTGAATATGATCAAGGGAATGCAATGGATATGCATAAAGTTAGTGGAAAAATGGCCCGTGCGCCGAAGACATCAAATGATGAATTATTGATTTCTGGAGGAGTGGGTCAGTCTGGTGATGGTAGAAGGTTTGTAGGTGGTCAAATGGATGTACAGTCTACAGAAATAGATGGCAGGAGGGGCTTATATAGGAGGACTACAAATGATGATTTTATGATTCATAGACGAGAAAATCAATCAGGTACTATGAATTCTCCATCTGATATGCTGTCTGTTAATGGATTTGAGAGACCAACTAATAATAGGGATGGAAGGTCATTGCAAAACATGGATGATGATTCCTACATAGTCTCAATGAGGTCACTATCGCTAGATCATGTTGGGACTGATGGCAGAAATGCTATTGACATGGATGCTGAGTTCCCAACATCACATCTAAAGGCAGAAAATAACTCTAATAGGGCTGGGAATCAAGTCAATTATGAGCCCGATGAATTAAGCTTGATGCCTGAACGTGGACCAGAAAAAGGGTCAACTGGTTATGACCCTGCTTTTGATTATGAAATTCAGGCTCATGTTAAAGATGGTGCTTCTCTGAATAAGAAAAATAAGGAGGGTGTAACTGATGTGAAGCAGGGATTGAAGAAGTTGGACAAGGACCGGAAATTGAAGCTTATGGATACTTCAGATAAGAGAAAGACTGTGGGGCCAATAAGGAAAGGAAAGCCTTCAAAGTTGAGTCCTTGGATGAAGCACGAGCACGTGCTGAGAAGTTAAGAAACTATAAAGCTGAACTGCAGAAAATGAAGAAACAGAAGGTTCTTCACTAACCACTTTTTGAACACTTCTAGCCACACCAGAAACTTCAAATAGTAACAAACTGGCTAGCTATCTTTCACTGAAACATTCTAGTTTGTATTGGCTAGTTGTAGCAAATTAGTTATATTTTTATTTAGCATTATTTTGAGTCTCTGAGTCATGACATATAGGTTTCTATAGTTACTCTGCTGTTAATACTCATTGGATTATGATCCCAAGGTTCAGAAGAATTGGAAGTAGTAAAATAAAAAATATAATATTAAATATTATTGTGACCTCTTTAGTAACAATAATATAGTAGCAAAATCCTTAGAGAGTCTTCTATAGCCAGCAGCCGATACATTTTGGTTTTAACAGACTTACTAATTCATCTATCCATTTTACATGTACTTTTTTCAGGAAGAGGAAGAGGTAAGACGTCTGGAAGCTTTGAAGATGCAAAGACAAAAAAGAATTTCTGCTAGAGGCAGTTCCATCCCTGCTCAATCACCTTTGCCATCACAGCAAATGAAAAGACAATTGCCAACCAAACTTTCTCCAAGTGCTCATAAAAGTTCAAGGTTTAGTGATTCAGAGCCTGGATCATCATCTCCCCTACAAAGATTCCCTGGCAGAACTGCTTCTTTGGGATCCAGTGATTCCCAAAAGGTATCTAAACCCAGCAAATTGAATGCTGGAAGCCACTCTGGTGGAAATAGGGTAAGCCGGTCAATATCATCTTTACTGGAACCAAAGAAAGAAAATAGTGGTGGAACTCCTGATGCAAAGGTATCCATGGCACGGATTAGAAGATTGTCAGAGCCAAAAATGAGTAGCAGTCAACACAGTTCTTCAGCAAAGCCACGAAGTGCCGAACCAATATCAAAGTCGAGAGCATCTAATGGGTCTGAAAGTAAGAAAATATCTGCTATTGTAAATCATGATAAAGACAAGGCTGCTTCTCTTCCAGAACTAAAAGTTCGAAAAACCAAAGAACCTGAAGTCACTCCCAGCAAATTGGCAGCAAAAGACTCGATGCAAAAGGTGTATGGTACTAAGTCTTCTACCACGTCTGAAGGTGCTGAACAAAAGAAGAATAAGGAAAAAATTTCACATCATAATGATGTGGATGACAACCTGGTAATTGACAAAAATGTTGTGATGCTTGAAGAGAAACCCACCATTTCTGCTGCACACACTAGGGAACAGAATATGGAGATTCGGAAGGGACTCTCTGATACTAACAAGACGGAGGAGAAAATGGAGTGTCAGATTATGTTGCTATCCGTGCCCCCGTGTCACCACTTGGAGTTGATAAAGAACCAATTGAATGCCAATCACAAAAGCAACCTGCTGTTTATGAGGTAGGAAAACTAGCATTGACTTCACTTAGATGATTCGGTTTATTTTTATTATGATGGATATGAATTGCATCTAACAGTCTTCAATTCGGTAAATTAATAGTGCATATATATTGTTTTTCATTGAAAAACACTGAGGTGATAAATTATTTGTAGCATTTGATTTCTTTGTATGCTTGTATTCTGCTTCTTAATAAAATAGGGGCTAAAAGATTACAGTTTTTAGACTCTTTCCATTCTCATTATAACATGGAATTGAATGGCCAATTTTATTGGTTTAAGCTATCTTTCATTACTAGGTTATAGCGCTCATCAAAGACACGGGCTAAGATTGCTCAACTTTGAAGGAGTGATGATTTCTTTTTAATTATTATTGGTTGTTTAGCTCAACTTAAGATTTAAGCATCTAGCCTACATTTATCCTGTGTGCTAGTGGAAAGATACATTCGCTTCTAATCGAAGAGGAAAATGATTCTTTTCTTCAGCTAAATTAGTTTCCTTTTGGCTGTGGTGCTCTTGATGTTCTGATATTTGTCATGCTCATGCCACATTTTCTGTTTTTAGGTCACAAATGGAAACTCTGGCAACACACAGAAGGAGTCACTGAAATCCTCAAGCATTAGTGTTGGTGAAAAACAATATCCAGCCCCTTATGCTCGGGTTTCTTCTTTTGAAGACCCATGCACTAAGAATTCAGACTACGGAAGAGCGCCCCTAATGAGCATACATACTGTGACGACAGGTACAGATGTGGTTAAAGCTCATGTACCAGATTCTAAACATTTGCAACTGGAAAAGATCCCAGAAGCGTTGGATAATAAGCCTCAGATGAAGGAATCGTCCAAAGGTTTTCGACGGCTGTTGAAGTTTGGAAAAAGGAACCATAGCTCATCTACAGGTGATCGCAGTGCTGAATCTGACAATGTCAGCGTCAATGGTTCAGAGGCGGACGATGTTGTCGCAAATACCGCTTCTGCTAGTGAAGGTAACACTGCATTATATCACATCTGTTGCACTCTGATGAACAAAAGAATTAAAGATCACATGAGCACTAACTCTAACATGTTGACTAGTTAATTGCAGTAGTCACATTACATGCCATGAAGAATATTAGAATTTGAAAGAAAATTTATTGAAATAATTGACTGATAAATATTAATAGTATTCAGAGCAAAGGCTTATTGCTATTATCATGTTTTCAGAATTTCAATCATGTGTATCCACAATTAACAATCATGTCCTTGACAAACAGATCTATTTTTTGACGTCTAGCCTTACCTAAATATCATTTAACAATATTATCAAGAATCATTATTGTGTGTTGAATATTCAATTTTGTCAATTTTATTATGGGAAAGGCAAATTTGTTCCGATTAGAAAATTCCGAAAGTGAAGACAGTATATAGTGTTATTTTATACTATTCAAACCAGTTTATTGTGGAGTTGTGGCTTCTAAAATAATTTATCCTTCTCGTGAATATATTTGGGTGGATTATATTTTAAACACAACAATCTCATTGCTGTTTTGTCTGGTCATTATGGTGTTATTTCCACACAAGTTATCTGTTCTCAGTTACTCTGTACAGAACTTATTTTAATGTTTCATGTTTAGAAATTCGAAACCGTTGAATTTACAGGAACGTCCTGTCATCTCATCTGTATTCTGTATGCATATGAAATGTGTTTTCTATAAGTGAGCTTTGTCAAACAGTAACCTCTCTATACATATATGCATGAAGTTTCGTGAAACTTATTGTGAAACCACAAGAATCCTTAGTAAGAACATTGATTATAAATGTTATACATGTTTCACAAGCTGATTGTCAATTTCTGGTATCTTCAGCTCATACTTTGAAAAATCTGATCTCTCAAGACGAAGCCCCAAGTGTTACCACCACTCCACAAAAGTGTAAGCTCTCTCAGATGCTATGTCTTCCGCGTTCTCAATTCACTAATATTCTCTAACCCCATAGTTCGGAAAGACTGTATTGATCGTTTCATTCTTATGGCTACAGCTTCTCGATCTTTCTCCTTGTTGTCACCCTTCCGGAGCAAGACTAGTGAAAAGAAGACGTGACAGCACAAACGCAGTTAAAGTTGAAAGTAAGAAAGCATGGAGTTTGTTTCATTTGCGCCTGCAAATTGTAATAAATTGTGTATTAGTTACATTCCTGTCTTGTAATGTGCAAAAAAAAAAAAAAAATTGTATTCATTATCAATATTGTTGTATAAATTGGTCTTTGTACATTAGCATATCTGTTTACAGAGTTTCCATGGTGAATTACGTTTGAATTGAGATTGAAAAGAATTGGGATTTGATAGGATTGAATTGAATTAAAAAGATTATTGTTTCATGTTTGGCAGAAATTAATATTGGATTAAAATTATAGTATAGTGTTTGGTGTAGGTTGGAATTAGATTGAAAGAAAATTAATTTGAATAATGTTACGTTTTCTAAAAAAATGTTCAAAACTTTTGTTTGAATGATGTAACAAAATGATTTGTAGTAATTACATTAATTATATGAGAATGTATTAATGATTTGGTATTTAGACATAAGCTTATCATATCTTAACAATGAATTTGAATAAAATTTTAGTTAATATAGTATTACTCTTTTATTAGAGGGATAATTTCAAAAAAACTATTGTTTTTTATAAAAATGTGTATTTTACTACCTATAGTTTTATTTTTGTTTAAAATCTTTTTTGACGTTAATAAATTAACAAAAAATGTTTATTTTACTCTTTATGATTTTATTATCAATTTGTGATCATGAAGAATATTGTCGTTTTTTCTCACTTTCAGAGAATATTTTGAGTATTTTATTAACATCAGGAGAGATTTTGAGTAAAAATGAAACCATAAATGATAAGATTGATATTTTTGCAAACGACAACATTGATATTTTTGCAAACGATAACAAGTTTTTTTTTTTTTTTTTTAATTATCCCTTTATTATATAACTTAAACTTAAAATTATTTTTTTAAAAAAAAAAAGAAAAAAAAATGGTGGAGATCCACCTGATTGGATCTCCACCCAATTTATCTTCAACCGGGATCTCCATCGGCTTCGTCAAACCAACATCTTTCACCCAATCCATCATCTTCATTAAACCAAAATCAGTCATCATCTTCGTCTCTAATTTTTTCTTTTTTTCTTGATGTATTATCTCTTTCGTCTGGGTTGACGAACCCAGATGAAGGTTCTTCAACCACCTCTCTCTTTCCAACTACCATTCCCAAATGTCAAACCACAACCCATATCCCAACTTGAAGATTCGTCATCAGGGTCGATGAACCCATACGAACATCTTTTCATTTGGGTTCGTCAACCCAGATTCTTCATCTGAAAAATAGAGCATGAGTTAAAAAATGAAAAAGAAAGAATGAGAAAGAACACAAAACACCAGATATGGAGGTGGTAGGATTTGTATGAGAAAGAAACAATGAGAAAAAGAATGCAAAGGGATGAGTTTACAAAAAAAAATAAAATGATTCCTGTCAAGGTAAGATTTGGAAACCCACCATTTGTTGTTTCCATTTCCTGCGTTGATAGGAAATGGAGGTGGGCCCGAGAAAGGAAGTATTTATTTACGTTCTAGGCCCCAATGCCAGATATTGTGGAAGGAGAAAAATTTTTCCCAATCTCACCGTATATCTAGTGTAAAAAATGCATCCTTAGAGTGTATCATTATTTCTATACATATATTAAATTGAAATAAATTATTAGTAGTTTTGATACAACCACAAATGTGCTCTATCATGTAATTTATGGAAATAATTGAACTTGCCAATTCTTGGATCCCTCGTCTAAATTTTACCTTGAGCTCCCTACAAAATATGCATGTCCATGCCTGTTGACCCTCATAGCCTCATTAATTGTTTTTCCATGTTTGAGCATCAACAAAGAGTTTGAGCTTTGAATTGGAGGCACCACAACTGTTGAGTTATATAGGGTCTTTTGGTTGCCTTTTTCATTTTAAAATCAAAACAGTTGTATGTCACACAAGTCACAAGACACATTGCAAATTGCCATTTTCATGTAATATTCTCAGTTTTCATGTTGCATATTCAGTTTTTTTGGGTGCATAAATGGCTGCAAAATCTAGTCAAAGCGGAAAACCAGACAAGAAATATTGCTTTTGCTCATCCTACTTAAGGCCTCCTTTGTCAAGCACTCGGCTGCTTCTTGTGGATCCTCTAAGTGCCTAATCAGACTTACAGCTTCCTGATTTTTCATCACCTGTGACATCGTTATGCAAACAAATTAATAAATTTTTTTTTTTTTTATTTCTCAAAAAGGAGAAAAGAGTACAGTACATTGATACAACTGTTTTACTGAGTTTGATATTAAGCATGAAAACAATCAGATTAAAGATGAAAACTGGCTCATGATGTAAATGCAGTTCTCTATATCTGAAAACAATTGTTGCAAAAATAATAACTTTTTAGTGTCCAAAGACTGGTTTTAGATACAAACTCAAAAAAGTAATTTAAAGTGATTGTATCCAAATCATTTCTCAAAGAATGGCTTGTTTGGAATATTAAATCAAGTAGTTAACATGTAGGCGAAACCACTAAACTAGCATATGAAAATTACATGTCCAGTATGTTACCTCCCATATGCCAGTGCTTGCTATCAGGACAAATTCAGTATTAGAGTCAATCTTTTCAGCACCAACAGCAAGTTCTGAGCCTTTATGGTACTGCTTAGTGCCGGCATTGCCTGAGTCACATGCAAATATGTGTCATTTAAATACAATTGTAGTATCCAATGAGCGATAAGTGATATATAATCCACAGAAAACATTTGCTTTTATTTTGCAAAATGCAAGTTTGCTGGATGATGCTAATACAAAAAAGGTTTTGACAATTCTAGTTTTTTGGTTCTGTTGTTTGAACCAACTTAGGCAGCATATCACAAACCAAATGACTATATGTGGTTGCAGATATATGAAGAGTATAGGAAGAAGTGTTCATACCAGAAAAGAATCTTCGATACCAACGTCTTTTGGTCGTTTGCTGGTGTCCACTGCCTATCTGATGAGCAACACCATCTCTACACACAACAGCTCTGTAGTCACCCATGTTAGCTATAACAAGCTTTTCTCCATTGATCACCATCACAGATGCTGAACCAGCCGCCCATGCCTCATCTTCATTCTGTGCCTCTCTCACCTTTGCTCTTGCACCAAGATATGCTTTTCTCATCGTCTCCTGGCTCTTTCTCCTTAACTGAGACTGAAACCCATCACATAACTTGTTAAGTAATCCCTAAATGAACCCAAAAATATAAACAGAAATATAGAAGGATTAGAATCAAGCCCGGTAAAATTTATACTCTAAATCAAAGTGCTTATAGATAAGGGTCCAAACATGAATATCAAAACTCTAACAAAGCTGACCATAACAGCTGCATTAGCTCTAGCCAGAATCATATTCATGTAATCATATATAATCTATAACATAAGTTTTGTAGCAGCATTTATTATGCAATTTTATTTTGATTGAAATGGGGTTGGCCTTAAAAATAGTTTGATCGTTTTCTAAGATTAAGATTAAGCAAGATAACAATTGGTTCAAAAATTGTTTACCACTTTGAGATTTCTACCAAAGAAATGTGATTGCATGTACTTGGTAACTACATCCCCAGTTTGAGCATCAAAAACTCCAAAAAACCACATCTCAATCTCTTCAATCTGCTCTCTCTGTACGACAACTGAATCATAGTCTGACTCAACCAAACCACCTCTAAATGGCTGATTCTCAACAACATGATATCCATGAGAGATTGGCATCATCCATGAAGGCCTCTTTTTAATATCAGTCTCTCCTCTCTTGCTCCCACCACGTCTAGAGAGAAACCGGAACCGTCTCATCTTAAATGCCTGCCCAATTATGCAAAACCATCAATCAATCATTACTCTCTTTTTTTGATAAAAAAGGAAAAAAAAAAAAAAAAAAAGAAAAAACCCACTAGATTAAAATCTCAATCAACTACAAACTTTAAAGAAAAAAAAATCAACAAAAACATCAGTCTTGATCAACTTGAAAATACTAATCCTAACAAACAGATTCCCACAAGAGCATGCATGTGAAAAAGTTGTAGCATGACAATCAAGTGATCAACTAGACTCCAGGAACTCCATTAATCATATATTTTGTACTAAGCTTGTAACCAAGAATCATAATGATCATTACAAAAAAACCAATCAGCATCATAACTTCTTATGTTCTTTATTGTCCGAGAACTTAATGAAACAAGAACAATCACAAATGAATATAGAAAAGATTACCTTGAGTTTGAGATGGAGATTCCTCAACCCCATTTTAGTCCTCTGAAATAAAAATAAAAATAAAAGTAATAAAAAAATAAAATAAAATCTTGATAGATATCTGATAAAGCAAAACAACAGAGAGATATAGAGAGAGGGAGATATTGCAAGTAAATTTAAAGTGTAAAAGCTGTTGGAAATATTTGCTGGAAGCCTGATTTTTAGGTTAATGTATTAAAGATAAAAATTTATGAGTTTTGATTGTATCTGTTGAGCCAAATTATAAGGCCATGTAACGGTCAGCTTCAATTTAGTTTCCTTTTATTATTTTTGGGCACATGTCAGGGTTCCGGTCTGTTTCTGCTAGTTATGACTTGGAAAAGTTGAAAATGAGGAGGAAAAATAAAAGGACTGTGAGTTGGGTGGTTAGCATACCATATATGCTGCACTTGGAATGGACACTTTTGCAACTTGTTTGATGTATTGTTAGTCTCTGTTGGTATGATTTTAATTAGTGGTCAAACACAGAATTTCCACTTGTACAAACTCCATTATGATGATTGTTGATAAGGTTCTACCATGGAAAATGATTTGTTGTGCATGTTTGTAACTGGTTAGTTTGATTTGAGTGATCTTCATCATTTGTATGTAGGGAACATTTCTTAGGGCTGTGGATATATATCATGTTAGTGATTGTTGAGTTGGTTAATATTTTATTGGATTTCATCCCATTGTTTAAATTAGTTCAAATTTTGAAAAAATTTTTTAAAAAAATGGAAAAGATTTGGTGGATGAGGTTTGTGTATTATTAATAAACTATTATACGGTGTGTAGGTCAATATTTGAAGATAATTAACGTCCTAATGATAGAGAGCACTTATGCATACAATGTCTTATTTTTAAGTTACAATGACAAAAATTAATTCTATTAAAATCAATGTGCATCTAGAAAAAATTAATTGAGTGATACTACTACAAAAAGAACAAAATTTAATGTGTTCTCTATTTGTTATTAGCACTACTTTAGTCCCTCATTGTTATAAATACATTACCTTTAATCCCTCGACCAATCAATAGTAAACGGACATTTTGATTTTATTACAAAATATCCTCCATAAATGAAATTTTCATGTGTTAAATACATAAAATTAAAATATATAAATAATTGCCTTTTGTAATAATCTTTTAATTTTTCTGTTGAAGCTTTTTGATAGTTAAAAAATTGGTTAGAATGACCAAAGTATACAATTTATAAAAATACAGGGATTTAATGTGATAACAATATAAAAATATTTGAAAATATGACATTTGGCTAAAATACAAGGACTTACGAGAGAAAACTTCCCTATATAAAGGGACCGACATAAATATTTGTATAGTAGATGTTCTTGGAGGAAAAAAACTATACAATGAGCAAAACAATATAGAGTAGTATTTAAAACCTTTTATATACGTTAGTGATTTTTAGGGTGACATGAAACTTTATAAATTGGGCAACGAAATCTGAGATGCCATAAAATATAGTAAAGGTGAGATAGGTGAGCAATTAAATTTGAAAATGAAAAAAGTTGGACGCATTGAATCATGCTTTACCTGTCTATCTTTGAGTCAATGAATGGATGAAGCATGCAAGCAAGAGGTTGTTATGTCTGTCATGGCTCATGCCGTTTGGGTCCCAACCTTGCAACATTTGTGTTCATCTAAAAAAAATGTGTTCTAAGGACGAGATTTATAGCAAAAATCAGACAAGCACTTTGACATCCGAATTTTTGAGTCCATTACGTGTTGAAATCAATCTAATTTGAATGGTTATATTGTAATCACTAATCAATAATTAAATTATATTTATCTCATAATTTGATTAACAAGGTCATGATCAATTGCTAGAAATGTTCTCTCATTTTTTTTCTTATGCTTTATAATTTGAGATTCATAAATTGTAAGATTATATATGTACTTAATTAAACATATTATTTATTTTCATTTTTAGTTGTTTTGAAGTTATCGAAGATAACTTAAAATTAACCAAAATGAAATTTTCATATTTTGCAACTATAATTTTAGTTATTTTTAACATTATTATTAATTTATTAAAGTATTCCATCTAATATGAATTTTTGGATCCGCCTTCGATTGAAAACATCATTTCTTCTAGAAGTGTACTGTCTATTAAGATTAGGCTTTACATAAATAGTTCAAAAATGTACTCTAAGAAGAAACCTCCTCATATAATATAAGCTGATAATTATACTGTAAGATTCGAAGAGGCGTGTGAAAAATAAAATAAAACTATTTTGTTGGAGAAAGAATTAACACACATATCTTCATTGACTTGGTCCTTGGACACCGTCGTTGTTCTGCTGGAAGCTGTTAGTGTTTACTTTGACTGACCGTTCTATTTTGATAAAATTGATTGCTATATCATCAGACCTGAAGGGAATTATATATATATATATATATATATATATATATATATATGATGAAGCAGTTTTAAGGAATGAACATTAAGGCCCAAGGGCTTGTTCCTGGAAATTTTTATAATTATTTTTGACAAAGAACAACATAATTGTAAAAATTAATTTCAGCGAGATCTTGGAATTTTGTTTCGAGAAACAGCACGTTTAATATTAATCACACATTCTAAAAAATAAATGTTGTGGAATTGCCAATTATACATGGTATAATTGAGCATAGAAGGGTCGACTCGATTGGTTAAAAGAAAAATCAAATGAGTCTATATTTGAATTTTCATTGTTCTATTATTATTAGAAGTAAATTTCATTGTTCTACTGTTACAGCGTCAGTCGATGATTGTCGGGTTTCAAGGCATTAGATTGAAACAAAGATGTTGAGCATACTGTAAAACAGTTGTGCCCAAAGGAAAATAATTGAAATGAAGTCGTTCAGAGCGGTCAATATACGCCAACTTAAAAGATGCAGTCTAAATATTCATTGTCCTGGACTTTCTAAAGTATGAGTCTGCAAGGAGGAAATGAATCTTCTGTTAACATCTTTTTCCCATACCAAACGGATAAAATTACCTAATCGACAAGGGACAAGGAAGACAATCAATCCATCTAGGTCGTGATCTAAGAAAAATAAGAAAAGGAGTTCAAAGCTCAAAGCTGTTATGACGCGTTGGCCCAGTACACCCGCATAAGCCTTTATCACAAACCATGCCGCAAGTTCGAGTATCATGTCCGCCTTTGTGGATAATTTGCACCAAGCTCTTCAATGAGGGGGCTAATTACCAATAGATCCCTCTATTGGAGGACCAAGTTTTCCCGTTAGCATGAGGTCTCTCTCTCTCTGCTCATTCAGGGAGTTGTGATCCAAGTTGATTCTAAGAATCGGTATCTAGAGCCTAACAATTATAAATGTACTTGTAACATTATAAATAAATAAATAAATAAATAATTCACAAACCAAGAGGAAATTCAAGGTTGACTGTTGGAATGTTTAAATTTGTTTGGTCACTCCCTTGATGTAGCAATTTGTGTGTGTTGACTAAATCAACCTCAACCATTCAACCAAGCGTGTGCTTTGACCACACAAGACCCTCCTACAGCGTGAGCGTCTCCTTCAATCAAGACAAACATTGTCAGTTAGGGCTAGACATCAACAAAAGGCAATTGTTTATCAAGCTTATAAATTAAAGTTAGTTTATCAATCTCTTGATGCCTGGTTTTTTGTGTAACAAACTACAAAATATCCAGAACTGTCACCAAAACATCTTCACCAAGGCCACCACGAGGGCAGAGTCTATCTTGCCTTCATCCCAATTCTTCGATCTTATAAATTAGAGCTAGTTTCTGTTCAACATATCCTCACAAGTTGGGTCGTATCATTCATGAATCGTCCGCCTGAGTCCGCGCCATAAATCAATAATATGACGCATACATTCCTATATAGCTCAAGCCCAACTGTTTGGCTGTTTGCGATGGCTTCCAAAAGTGCTTTTAGGAGGTCGAAGCTCTTTTGGGCTCTTTGGGGAGTGTTCGGTTCTTCCCCCAAAATACGGTTTGGATTTTGGAAAATTCCAAGAGAAGCTGGTAAGCCCCAAAGAGCTTCAAAAAAAACAAAAAACATTTTGGTTTTATATATCACTGCTCATCAGGCTTAAGTTGATGTAACAACTACTAATGCCCAGTTTCCTCAAATCCAATTTCATGAAAGGACAGACTTTTAAAACTTGTCCTAATACATATTACCTGTTCAGATCACAAAGACATTATTCATCTCATATCAAAATTGGTGATATTGGTTTAAAATATCTGAAAAACTAGTAAAATCATGCATTGTGCATCTTCAACTTATTCACCCCATGAAAGCACAAGACTATCACAATTAAGACTCCATATAAAATATTTTAAAAGGTAACATGAACACCCACAATCGCAAATTCTGCTCAAAAAGCCGACTACAATATTGTGAATTAAAAAGGGTATCCTCAAACTGCATTTAACATCAAAACTAAAGGCAAAACAAATGGAAAATGTTCCAGAAAAACAACTTGCCCAATAATGGTAACAAAATTGGTAACTCCAAATCAGAAAACAGTTAGGAAGCATTCTCCTTTTTCAGCTTTGCAAGCTCTTGCCTGATCAAACCTCCCCTCTGCAAATCAACGCACACAAATTTAATTAACAAATTCGATTAACAGTCCAGTAAGAAATATTAGCCAAAAAAGTGATTAATCATGTCAACCCAATGCTTAAATATCATTGAAAAACAGCTAAACTGAGGCCAGCAGAGTCACCGACCTTGATCTTAGCCAACATAAGCTTGAACCTGTCGAAGTCATTAAGAGCTGCCCTTCTCTTCTGGACAATCAACTTCCTGCCCCAAGAGCTGTTCTCCCACTTGTTCTTAACATCTGCCATTACAGAATTACAATTAACCATATGAAGAAATCAAAATGAACTAATAAGCGACAAAAATAGTAACGAAATAGATTTGTTTCAAAAATTATTGCCCCTACCAGCTTTCTCCATAGCTTCAATCAATGTCTTCTTCTTTGGGACACGGGGGATTTCAATTTTGATATCAGTTAGTGAAAGCCTCTTCAAGTTCATTTGGCTTCTAACCATATCAGGGGCATCAACTAGAGCCTGTCAAGGTACAAAATTTGCACTACAAATCAGAACAAATGTAAGTTGCACATGCGTCAAAATTCCATGATAAAAACAAATAGTACAGGCAATTTATGTCAACGTAAGAAAATTTTAGGAGTAAATGTTACATGGGAAAAAAACGCAGAAAGAAAAAATAACTAAAGTTACAAAACAGAAATAATAAGTCAAAGACTTCAGATTGCATGTCATATTGCCGCAAAAGGAAACACACCGGATACCGTCCAATGTGTTAATTTTCATCAGTCTTGTAAAAATAACAATATCCAGGTCAACAGGAACAAAAATTTACACATTCACATTGGTTTCAGAAAATTAATCAACAATGAACAAAAATTTATCACAAAAAGGAAAAATATCCTTCAGAAAGGACCATAAGTAAACACCATCTACAGAGAAAAAGAAGTTGAGTATGCTAAACTCAATAATTTTCAAACCAAATAATAATTATACATTAGTCTACCATCACATATCAATTATGTAGCTACAAACACAACATCTGAACATACATGTGACTTCACACGTATTCACATTCCATATCATAAATAAAGGAAAAACCTTTACAACAGCAAATAATAACGTTCAATTTGAATCACTTGCCAAATGCATAGCAACAATAACTAAATTTTGCAGAACAAATAGTTTCACTGAAAATAGATAAAAAGTTAATGACAACTATCCAACATTTTACAATGATAATAAATTTTATCGGTCTCCACGATCACAACTTCACCAATCAACTTATAATTAAAAACAATCACTAAAAATTAACGTTTCAATATTAAACCAGATCACAATAACAACCTAAAAATTGATATTAGCTCAAACAAATATACAGGCAAACAATTTTTTTCATGAAAATACAACACAGATACTGAGTCTTAGCTTAGTCGAGTTCACTTCAATTGAAAAAAATCGACGTACAAACAGACAATAAATATCAACCTGAACCGAGGCAAAAGAGAGCGAGAGAGAGAGACATACTCTGTTCTGATCAATAACATCAACAATGACGACGAGCCTGCCATACTCTTTGCCGTAGTTGACGAGAGCGACTCTCCCGATCTCCACGTACCTCTTGAAAGGCTACACACAGTCACAACAGTAAACAACAATCAGATACAAAACCATAAATATTGAACAGACGGAAACAGAGAGATTGAGAGACAGACATACGAACCATTTTGTGTGCGTGTGTTTGTGCGCTTGTGAGTTGTGTATCTCGAAGAGAGGGTAGGAGGAGAGGCGCAGATGTTTTGAGGAGAAATGGAGGTCAGAGTTTTATGTATGTGCATCTTATAGTCCTTTTCAGCCGTTCGATCTAGGGTTTTCTGATTTTCTTTTACAAGTCGGGTTAAAACTGGGCTTCTTTAGAATCGGGTAGAGGTCTGTTCTTTTTGGGCCCTTAGAAGCCCAACTAATCAGACTGGACTTCTCTTGCATTCCAATAAGAGGTATTTACTTAAGGAACAATGCTAATTACACCCCAACACTTCTTCCTTGCACAGCATCCTTAGTAGAAATGATTAAGCACTTCTCTTGATATCAAGAGGTTAAAGGTTCAAATCTCACAATTGTTATAAAATATAAGATGTTAGTAGTTTTCTTTAAATTTAATTGCTCTTTCCTACCGTAAAACGAAAAAAAAATAAAATAAAAAAAAAGGATCCATTAACATATAAATTAATTGTGAACCAAAGATTTTAAGAAATATTTATTAGTAATGTTACACTATTCAAAAATTTGTCCAAATTCATTATCTTAGATGATGTGACAAACTTATGTATGACTACCACATCATCCAAAAATTAATATGAGAGCTACAAATAACGCTAAATACACCTAAACCCTTCTTCTTTGCGCAACACCCTTAGTAGAAATGGTAAGCACTTCTTTTGATATCAAGAGATTAAGGGTTCAAACTCATTGTTGTTCTAAAGTATAAGATGTTAGTAGTTTTCTTTAAATTTAATCGCTCTCCCCCAACATAAAAATAATAATAATAATAATAATAATAATCAATCAAGATCCATTAACTTATAAATTAATTGTGAACTAGAGATTTTAAGAAATGGTTACGAGTAATGCTATATTATTCAAAAATTTATCAAAATTCATCATCCCAAATAATGTGACAAACTTATATGTGACTACCACATTATCCAAAAATTAATATGATAATTATAAATAAGTTTGTCATATCATTTGAGCATAATTTTTAGATAAAATTTTGAAAAGTGTAATATTATTTATAGTTTACTGTTTTGGTAAATGACGAAAACAATACTTTATTCCTAATTATCATGAGAAAGTAATTAAGACTGAAAACAAAAATATCAGTAAAAGACATGTCTAAACAATCTGTGGAACATCCTGTACAATTAGACATAGCCGTGTAAACTAGAAAGTATCATTTTGGTCTTGGCATAGCCATATGAGATTTTGAAGGCCTTTTAAAGGTGGCTCTTTCCTAGCTTGTGGAAGTTCCAGGTAGCAATTTCAGAAGTTGATGCCACCAATGCTATAGGGAGACTGATTTCTAAAAATTCATTTTGTGTTGCTGCTGATATGTTAGTGTTTTATATAAGTTGTTGGATTTAAGAGTTGTCAAACCATTTTCAGGTCTGAAATTCGTTTGACATATTATCTGGTTAATCTTTCTCCTATTTTGAGGATATTTGCTGGTTTGCTGTGTATGTAAACTTTGTGTTCCCAATCTTTAGCTGGGTGTTAATGAAATGTCAATTTATTTAAAAAAAAAAAAAAAAAACAGTAGTGTTTGTCACAAATTTCTATGCGTATTAAATGATATTTGCATTTTCCAATATTCATGAGGACCAAAAAGAACTGTACATTACAATCAAATATATCAGTCATAAGACGAGCAATATTTGCCAACAATAACAGAGAAAAGGTAGTTATTTTAAGGATTGAACACTAACACCGGGTTTAGAACCATTTTTAAAATGGTATTTTTAAAAATAAAAAATATATTTAAAAAATATAATATATTTTATAGGATTTTTCGAACTTATTTTTAAAAACAAAAAATTATATAAATATGTTTGATGTTATTTTTAAAATGAAAAAATTAGTTGTTCGAATGAAAAAATTTGATTTGTTTTGAAAATGATAAAATACATAAAAAAGTTATTTTTTACACTTTAATTATCATTTTCAAAAATATGTTTTATAAAATGATTAACTAAACACTTTTCATCCATTTTTTGCTTTTAAAAATGAAAAATCAGTTTAAAAAACCGAATCCAAACAACACCTAAATAACTCATATAGTAGCTGTTTGATACGAATATATATATATATATATATATATATTTTTTTTTAATTTTTACAAAAATAAATTAACAATGTAATACTGTTAGCTATCAGTGGCAGTCAGGCCAAAATCGGTCATTCGCGCATCTGACCTTACAAATAGTGCGATGATTGTAAGCTACTTTTTACATGCCACTAAATTGGTTCCACCTTTATAGATTGTCGTTTTGTTTATCTTTGTTATACCAATGCCTAGGCGGTGGTTTATTATTATTATTATTATTTTAAAGGGATATTATCAATTTACCCCCTCAAAATGAAAATAATATCAAACCACCACTGGTTTCAAAAATATTAGCTAAAAAGGTCCAACCGTCAATTGGAATAGTAAATTGACCAAAAATATAACAGATCCGTCAATTTTAAGGGTATAATCGTCAATATATTTGGATTGAATTAAAAATTTAAATAAAAATAAAAAATTTTCATAAAAAAAAATTAAAAAGCTAAATTAAAAAAAAAAAAAGCTCTCTCTCTCTCTCATTATCTCTCTCTTCTCTTTTTGTCACTCTCTCTCTCTTTCTCTCTCTCTTCTTCTTCTGTCACTCGCCTCTTTCTCTCCTTCCCCTTATTCTTCTTCTTCCGCCGCCGTCTCTCTTCCACCCTCCACCGTCTCTCTTTCTCTTTCTTCTTCTTCTGTCACTCGCCCTCTTTCTCTCATTCCTCTTATTCTTCTTCTTCCGCCGTCGTCCTCTTCCACCCTCCTCCGCTGTGTCTCTTTCTCTTTCTCTTTCCTCTCCACCCTCCGCCGTCTCTCCTTCGTCCCTCTCCACCCTCCGCAGTTGCTCTTCTTCCCTTTCCTCCATCCACCGGCGACCTCTTTTGGATCTCTGTCAGATCCGATCCAGTGGATGACCCTCCTCTGTCGTCGTTGATGACCCTCCTCTGTCGTTGCTCTCTCTTCTCTCTCCACCCTCCGTCATCTCTCCTTCGTCCTTCTCCACCCTCCGCAGTTGCTCTCTCTTCCCTTTCCTCCCTCCAGCGGCGACCTCTTTTGGATCTCTGTCAGATCCGATCCAGTAGATGTGTGATGGTGTTCATCGCTGGTATTGGATGATGGTTTGATGGACAGTGGGTGTGTGACAAATGGTGGTGATGGTGATGATGGTGATGAGAGTGGCTGGTGTGTGATGGTGTGTGAATGGTGCCTGGGTGTGTGTTTATTTGTGTTTTTTGTTGTTTATTTGTGAATGGTGCTTGGGTGTGTGTCAATCGAAATTTTGTTTTTTGTTTTTTGTTTTTATTTGTTGATGAGTTTTTTTTTTTTTTTTTTCATTTTTTTCATTTAATTAAACCCAGATCTTCAATGAACAGTTGAAGATCTGGGTTTCTCAATTTTTTTCTTTTATTTTTTTAAATTATTGAAGAGTTTTTTTTTTTTTAATTTTTGTTTCGATGAGAAACCCAGATCTGCAACTGTTCATTGAAGATCTGGGTTTCTTCAATTTTTTTTTCAAATTTTTATTGAGGTTTAGATTAATTTTTAATAGTTTAATATTTTATTTGATTTAAATAAAAATTAATTATTTTTTATTTAATTAATAAGGGTATTTTGGTCTTTTACTATTTTTATCACAAAACCACTAAATGTATCGATGGAAACTGCTTTTCCCAGACGGTAGGGGGTTATTTGGCTAATATTTTAAAAAATAGGAGTGAATTGATATTATTTTCGTTTTCAGGGGGTTTTTTAGATTTTTCCCTATTTTAAATTGTGTCTATTGTCCAAAATACTTCTTCCAAACCAAGCAACAAAGACTAGAAAACAAAGATATCATGCATATAAGACATCTAATATACATTTCTATGGAACAAAAAAACTTGTCATAATACACCACTTCTTAATAAGAGTGATTGAATATCTCTTTTGACCTGTTTTATTTACTAGTTGGTATATATATATTTTTTAATATATTTGCTGTGTGATGATTGTGATTGCAGTGCTCTTGAGTGTCTTTTTTTTTTTTTTTTTTGTTATAAATGACCCGTTGTGTTTTTCTCCATCAGAAACTTTCAGTTCCTACAATACTTTCATTTACAAGCAATTAATTTTATTTTTTCCCAGTAGGATTGTGTATTTGTATGCAGAAGTTCATTTGTGAAAAAAATGATATTAACATGTGATATAGATGCATATCTTAACTTAAAAATAATAAAAAAAAGAAGAAAATTCTCTTCTTATAAGATACAAGTACGTACAAAACTTGTTTTCAAACTCTTTAGTCTTGACATTAAGACAATCTAAAATTAAAGAAAATGTCATACTAGGCGTCAATGAGTATTCCCATCCCATACAAGTCCAATAAGTTAGTGGTTAATTAATTGTGCAAAAACATAGACTTGCAACTATACAATTTATATATATTATCAAATAGTCAAATTCATCAATTAGGATTTGTATCCAGACCAAGAATCCAGACTGAGATAGGAAATTTTAAAACTTGGATTATCAATCATCAGAATTGAGTGACCAAGAAATGAAATTCTCCGTGGAAAATATTATGTACCATCTTGTATAGAATAAGTTACGGAGTACACCAGAAAGAACCCCCTTTTTCATATATACTTTGGCAGACCCTAGGTTTTGAACCATTGACTGGAATATGATTCCAGGTTCAAAGAATTAAAACACAGAATTTGGACCCCAAGATGACCGACCACGCTATACTTTTAATGTGACTAAAATATGTACTAACCACTAACCAGGATATATATATATATATATATATATATAAGAGGCTTTTGCCAGATGCAATTTTGCTACTAAATTAACGTTTGAAAAGAATCTAAACATAATCTCAGCTGGTAAACTGAGTTGGGTTATTGTGAAATGGGATGAGGAGAAGAATTCACATTTTGGAATCCTGAATTGGATAAATTTTAGACTTTTAGATGCTGAAACCGCCATAGGTGGGTAGAAAGATATATTCAGTTGACAAACTAACAACTACTGCTACTTTTTTTAGCTAGTTTTTAGCATAAGAACTATGAACAACTACTACTTTTGGCTAGTTTTTAGCATGAGATTCTGTTTATTTAATTAATAGTAATATTATACTATCTAAAATTTTATCTAAATAATTATAATTATCACATTATCAATACATTGTTATATAATTAAGATGGTAGTTATTTATAAATCATTTTGATATATCATTTAGATAAAAAGTTTATAAAAAAATAATTTTTAAGTACCGTTACATCATTCTTTAATTATATAAGGAATACAACTTAAACGAGGCAACAAACATTTTTTAATGCGTAATTGAATCCATTCTCCTTAATTTTATATATTTCTTATTATATCTCTAGATATATACTGCCTATATGCTATAGGTTAGCTACTAATTCTAAGTCAAAACTGATCTTCATGTGTTGTCATGCAAAATCATTCTTCTTTTAACCATTTCAATTATACATTCAAAAGCTTTTATCTATTAAATTAGGGAAAACTTCATTTAATCCCTGAGATTTTAAAAAATATCAAAATTTTAAACATATTTTAAAAACAGTTTTTTTAGTCCCTAACTTTTCCAAAACTTTTCAAAATAGTTCAAACCGTTAGTTGTTAACGGTCAATGGTAACAGATTGTTTGGATGGAAAGGGTAAAATGGTCTTTTATGAAGATGATAAATTAATTTAAATAATTTATTAAAATTAATTTTATTAAACAAATGAAAATATATATATATATATATATATATAAATAAAAAGTGGAGATCCAATCTGGTGGATCTCCACCATCTTCAACACACCAAACTAAGATTGTTCATCAAACCTCTTTACCAACATCATCAACAACCCACCTCATCAATATCATCAACAACCCCACAGACTACAATATCATCAACAATATCACAACATCATCAATATCATAATCTCCCATAACAACAACATCAACAACAACATTAAAAAAAAAAATCAAAACTGTTTATCAAAAAAAAAAAAAAAATCGAAAACAGGGGTTGATAACCAAACCCAGACTCTTCATTTGGGTTCGTCAAACTTAGATGAAGAAGCTAGGTTCGTCGAACCCAAATGAAAAAGCTAGGTTTGTCGAACCCAGATGAAGCTCCTCATATGGGTTCGATCGAACCCATCTAGGTTCGACGAACCCAGAAGAAGAGGCTTTTCTTCTAGGTTCGATCGAACCCAGAGGAAGAGATCAAATCTAGAGGAAGAGCTATTCATCTGGGTTCGAGCGCTTCGACGAAGAGCCATTTTGACTCTTCATCTGGGTTCGACCAAACCCAGACAAAACGCTTCTTCATCTAGGTTCAATCGAACCTAGACGAAGACGCTCTTCGTCTGAGTGATGAGAGTCACTTTGGCTCTTCATCTGGGTTCGATCGAACCCAGACGAAGAACCCAGATGGAGAATGAATCTAGGCAAAAAAGACTGAAGAAGGTGAAGGACATGGACGGAGGAGAAGGACATGGACAGAGGAGAAAGACATAGAAGAGGCGGAGGGGATGGAAAAGAATGAAAGAGATGAAAGAAAGAATGATTAGATTTGTTTTAATCTTTTATTTTTTAACTTAATATTGTTTTTCCTAAATGGAATTTTTTTTATGAAATCTATTTTTTTATTAAATTATTGTTTAATTTAAACAAAAACAGTAATAAGATTTTTTTAAAAAAATATATAATTATGTATACGTGTCAGGTTTTCATTAGTCAAATGATATGTAATATTTTAATTTTATTAATTTTTTGGTTTTGGGTAAAATAGTCATTTTAAATTATGAAGGGTAATTGAGTTTTTTTAATTTTTTGGTTAAGTTTGACTGTTAATTGACCAACGTTTTAGACCATTTTAAAGAGTTTTGGAAATGAAAAAGTTAGGGATGAAAAGAGTTATTTTTAAAAGATATTTAAAATTTGATATTTTTTGAAATCTTAGGGATTAAAATGAAGTTTTTCCATTAAATTATCCTCTTATCGATAACATTAAAGCCGAAAGCTCAAGTATGCAGGTAAAAGACCAAAACATAGTATATCTCAAACGTTAATGTAATTTTTCGTGCGCACGTAAGATGAATGGACTTATCATCCGGATTTAGTCTAAACGTATAGGATACGAACGACAGCTGTAGGAAAAAAATAGAGATATATTATGAACCACATACAGAAGATTTGGACAGCCAATGGAGCCATTATCATCCCTATATAGTACAACTGTAGAAGAACTTTAGGACAAAAGTACTTTCTCAAGGATGCATCATGTCTCGGGTAGACTAAAAGACTTTTGGACATTTTTATGGGACTCTTTATCTCTTCATATTTTTTAGCTATATTTCATTCTTATTTATCAATTGAGAAGTGCAGTAGCCCAAATGAGGTTTTAAACTTCTTTTTCCTTTTGGTTTCTTGGAGGGCCACTTTTCTTTAGTGATGGCTTGTTAACTCATTTTTTGCAAACTTTTCTTTCAAGTAGCAGCATATATATTTCCTATAAAAAAACACATAAAAAGGAAACTTGACCATGACAAGAGGAGGAAGAATATATTTATCATGAATAAGTAATCATTTGTTAAAGGTATAAATATAGTAGTATATATAATAATATAAATCCTTTTCTTGTCTATAGATGTTGTAAAATATATTATAGTTTACTAAAGGCTTGCAGAATTTTCAACACATCTTTTGGAACCGAAAGCTGTAGATTTTATGCTAATGCATGCTAGCATATATGAACCTGGCCAGCCCCTAGACCAAAATAGAAAATGTTCCTCAATATATATAATAATTTTCTCAAAGAAAGAAGAAGCTAAGATTACTAACCCTATCATTTTCAACTTTGTTGTCTCTCTTTGGTAACCATATATCTAGGTTCATTCCACTGGAGCAATTTCGATGTTACTAGAGGAAGAGCCAAACTGCTGCACATGGTTTCTTGCGTGCAAAACATGTCATACCCTTTTTCATATTTCATACATTGCATATGCTCCATCCTAAAGCGGAGTGATATAAAAGACGTGTTTTTGCAATGTTTTGACCTTTCTTTAAATATGAACCAATTAATAATATTGATATTTAAAATATCGTTTTCAATGAATTTTAGAGGAGGTTTTAAGAGCATTAAATTTTACAAATTTAACTGACGTAAATATTTAGATTCACTTAGTTGAAATGTAACATTTTATAAATTTTGTTTATGATATATAAATTTTGTTGAGGTGCAGCTAATTATAACAGTTTAAGCAATGTGATCCAATGGTTTTTTGTTGCTTGATGATTAAAAGAAATGACTTACTTAATCAGTACTTCTCCACCTAAACCCAAAAGAGTAGTTGAATCAGGGAATAATAGAGGACTTGACATCCTCCGGCTTTGATATGAGTGGTCCTCCTTACCCCCCAGAAAAAAGTTAAAAAAAAAAAAGAAAAAGAGAGAAATCTCATCCTTAACTGGGTTGATTTTTTTTTTTTTTTTTTTTTTTTTGTAATAAAAAAATGGTGATGTTAATCAAACCCTGGAGTTAGGTTTGGTTAGCACAAATTGCCTACTTTGTTAATTTGGAAGATAAAACATGATAAAAATAGAATATTCTCTATTAATTTTCGTGTAGTGAAGCTGGCCATTTTGCATGGTGGGGGCTGCAGGGAATCTCGTGCAAAAACCATAAGGAAGGCATTTTTGCTCCTTTAAGCCATTTCATTTTCAATTTTTATTTATTTCACATTCTTTAAGGAACATTAAACCCCATTTTTCCCTTTAAAGCCACAAGAGCCCCCCTCTCTTTTCACTGCAACACAGATCGAGAAAATAAAAAATTATGGGAGAGGGAGACGAAAATGTAGAAGATCAGAGAGTGATGGACATTAGTCTTAAAGACCTCTCAAAGATGCTTGAAGAATTTGCAAAGGACAGAGATTGGGAGAAATACCACAGTCCTAGGAATCTACTTCTTGCCATGGTAATTCATCTTCCTATTTTTATTTACTTTTCTCATATCAATTATCCTAAAACAAATGCCTACACAATTTCTTGAATATATATACATGACATGTTTATTCCATGCATTGCTTGTCACTTGTGCATGTTTGTATGCATTGCTGATTATTAATTCATGATTAATGTTAATATTTATACAAATTTATATCTCCTTGTCTTGTTTGCTTGATTTATGAATGTGATTGTTCGTTCTGAATATGAAATGCTTCTTCTTCTTTTTTTTTTCCCTTTTTTTCTTGGAAGGGCACTGTAATTGTAATCATCATTGTATAATCATACTTTGCAAGAAAATCATTTTCATAACCCTCTTTTGAGTTGTTAAAAGCTTTAACATGTACTGGTATGCCTCAGAGAAGTGTTTGGCTCCACCAAAAGTTTGAGAACTGATTCGCGAGGGTTTTATTGGTTTAAAATAATAGAATAACAACCAACTTCAACAATAAGGATGCTAGCTTGGACTGTACTTTGACATATATTTTTGTCTAAAAATTGGATTCCAAGGCACAAACTTTGTCTCCATTTGGAAAACTAGGAACATGTGCTAGCTGGCCTATTGGCTCATGTATCACACCATGTGCCCATAGAAATTGAAGACCAACCTCCTGATAAGTGAAGCATCTTGCATGGTAATTTGTACGGTCATGTACCCATATGAACAGCAGAATCTCCTAGGCCATTTTCACCTAGAAGAAAAGATTTCTTCTCGAATTAGTACTCAGAGAATTTGCCTTCTTTTTTTCAATATTCGAAGATGCTTTAATCTAGTCATCTCTTTATTAATAATCAAAGACTTTAAGTGACAGATAACTGTTATAAACCATGCTTATCTATAATTTAAAGGTTTGGGGGGTTTGTTATCCTTCCACGACATTACATATAGTGACTAATACATATTTGATGCTTATTAGGTTGGTGAAGTAGGGGAGCTATCAGAAATATTCCAGTGGAGAGGAGAGGTGGACAAAGGGTTACCAAATTGGGAAGAGGCAGATAAGGAGCATCTAGGGGAAGAGCTATCTGATGTGCTGCTATACCTCATCAGGTTGGCTGATATTTGCGGCATTGATCTTGGTGATGCAGCCGCCAAAAAGATTGTCAAGAATGCTATCAAATACCCACCCAATAAAAAGATCCTGTGAGAAAACCACTTGTGCAGCGTGACCAGCCATTTTTTGCTTCCTGAAAAGTGATAAATGATCGTGCTTAGGTGGTGTTACCTTTCCTAGTGTTGAAATTATAAATAATCATGAAAGTGCTTTTGCCTTTAATTGTTATGTGACATTTCAGCTTTTTGTTTATGTATAAATGAAAAGCAATTATTGTGGTAATTGTGGCGAATATGTAAAGGAGAATACGGGTTAAGGAATGTGATGTTATGTTTCTATCAAGTATCAAACTAAAGCATCTACAATCACCATTTGAATTAATGGATTAAGATGCACCAGGAGATTCATTTTTATTGTTGGCCATTTTGGTTGTGTTGAAACTTGAGAGATGTTTATAGTTATGTGGAATTTGATTTTTGAACATTTAGGGCTAACATAATCAAAACTCTAAATATTTTCAAAAATATAGTAGATTTACGTGACTTCAATAATTTTTTGGAAAAAATCTAAAAAAATCCCTAAAATAGAAAGTATTGTCGGTTCACCCTAATTTTTGAAACTATTAACCAAAAAAACCCTTGTCATTAGTCTAAAATCGGTTTTCATGAAAAGTTGAGTGGTTTTGTGATAAAACCATGAAAAGATGAAAATACCCTTACAAATTGAAAAATCAAAAAATTGAAAAAAAACATTAATAATTAAACAATTATAATTGAGTACAATTATTTAGTATTTAATAATTAAAATTTAAATTTTTTTTAATTATACTAAAAAATGAAGTTATGAGTTGAACTCATATTCCCATATCTTTATTTTTTCAAAAAAAAAAAAATCAAAGTTTTGACATAAAAAAAAAAAAAAATTGAAGATCTAGTTTCCCAGATCTTCTTTACATTAAAAAAAAAAAAAGAATTTTAAAGAAAAAAATTGAAGATTTGGGTTCAGAGTTGAAGATCTAAGTTGAACCTAAATCTTTATTAAATAAAAAAACATAATTTTGAAGAAAAAAATTGATCTTCAAAAGATTTGAACCAAATGTTCAATTAAATTAAAAAAAGAAAAAAAGAAAAAATTTGAAGATCTGGGTTCAACCCAAATCTTTAACAACGTCTGAAGATATGAGTTGAACTTAGATCTTAATTAAATAATAATAATAATAATAATAATAAACACAAACACTTGGAAAAAAAATTATTTGCCGTATTCAAAAATTGAAGATTTGGGTTCAACTCAGATCTTCAACAATGTTTGAAAATCTGGGTTATCCATATCTTTATTAAATAAAAAAAAAAAGAAATAAAAAAACTACAAACACTCTGTTTTGAAAGAAATTTTTTTTTAAAAAAAAAAACACAAGCACCTAGTTTTTAGTAAAAATTTATAAAAACAAAGAACAATCACCTCTAAAAAAAAAAGACATATCATTTGCCTCATCCTACCAACCAAAGTCCTGCGTTCATTGTTGAACAAATCCTTCAGGGTTTGACGACTTGAACAAACCCACCTGGGTTCATTGTTGGACAAACCTACCTAGGTTCATTCATCAAAGAACCCACTTGGGTTCGTTAGCAAACCCAGTTCAGAGACAGTGAGAGTTTGCGATAGTCGTTGATCAATAGTGAGAGACTGAGAGATGGTGAGCTGTGCTATTGTTGAAAAAGAGACGGTGAGAGATTGTGGAGAGAGAAAGAGAAACAAGGTGGTGAGAGTAGGGATGGCAACGAATTGGATCGAGTTTGGCTTTTACCAAATCTGACTTGAAAATTTTGAAGAGTGCCCCAAACCCAACCCATACTCAAAATAGATCGTTACTTTTCGCTCAAAACCCAAACCTAATTGGAGGATTTACTCCCGAACCCGACCCGTTGACCCGATTTAGTTTTTAACTAAATATTATAATTAATATAAAAAAACTAATATATAAATAAAAAAAAAAAAAAGACAAATTGACTATAATATCCACAATTCTTCTAAAAGAATTTTAAATTCATATAAAAACTCTGGCAGTTAAGGGTGTAGGACTTGGACACCATATAATAAGTACCTTTAATATACATTTGTAGATAATTTTTTTTTTTTTTTTTTTTATGTTTATATATAGATCGGGTTACCAGATTGGATTAGACAAAAAAACTTATCCCAAATCCGATTTGAAATTTTTGGGGGTTGCTCTAAACCCAATCATGACCCAAATGAATTACTACTTTTCGTCCCAAACTCGCTCCGAATAGAGCGGGTTTGGACTGGTTTGGATCGGATCGAATATTTTTGTCATTCTTAGATGAGAGACACAGATAGAGAGAGAATGGGTTATGTGAGGTCAGTTGAGATTTAAAAAAAAAATAAATTATTTTTTTAATAATTAAAAAATTTATCATTCCATCCACCTGTCCATCTTAAATAAATTTATCTTTATACCCTCTTAGCTTAGTGAAACCATCAGTTTTCTAACGAAAATCACCAGCCCTCTAACGGTTGGATCATTTTGGATAATATCGTTAATACCAAAGATGATTTGACATCATTTTCAAATCTAGGGTGTAAAATGATAATATCCTTATATATATATATTTTTAAAAAATGATTTTAATTTTTGAATTTGTATATTCTAAGGGTTGAAGAACTTGATGATCCAAGAATAATCACACTCTCATAAGCACATGGATGATTGAAAGATCGTGGCAATTAAGTATTGGTACTGAGGAAAGCATTATCCTAGATTGTACAAACACTGAGATTCTATACCTTTTATTTCTTTAATAATTTATTGACTATTAATATTAGATTTCTCATTGTTTTTTGTCTAAAATTATACTTAAATGATACCACATGTGAGTTGTTAATATCACATTAATTATTGTATTATTACATGATTTTTAAGATGTTGATAACTTATTTGTCACATCATTTTAATATGGATTTAAGTAAAACATTTAGCAAGCCTTGCATTATTCTTTTAAAATTTGTGCCTTAAAATCTATTTAACCATTAAAAATATTCCCCATTAATGTCTCTTTCTACTGGATTTCTCTGTAGAAAAAAGCCTAACGTAGAAGGAGGGGTCCTTTATTGTGATTTTAGTCAATTTTGAGAGTATATTTTCTTTTTATCTTTTATTTTTGAAATTCTCTTCTGAGTAATTGGGCTCTCTTTTATTCTTTCATATATTTAGTCAAAATTCGGTTATCATAATTATATATTTATAAAGTAACTATGAGAACGATTAATTATCTCTTAATTTTAATTTTTTTTTTTTAATTTTTAATTTTTGCAAAATTTTTGAATTAAAATGGAATAATAATATAAAATTCTTTAGCTATACAAAAATAATATGCTATGGTGACCCGTTTAGTCAAATTTAAAGTGGGAATCAGAGTTAGCATGCACGTTATCAAGAAAGGCAACTAATTTCCCTTTTTTTTTTTTTTTTTGAAATGAAGAAAGGCAACTAATGAACCAAACCCATGAGACAAAGATAGGCCGAAGCCCAAAGCTGATAAGGAGGAAAATAGAGCCGGAGCCCAATTTTCTAAATCCGCCCCAGAGGGTGTTGCATTGAATAGTAGTATTTGCATCCAGATTAGAACTGCATGTAAGCCACTTTTGATTATACACTCTATTGAATATTATGTTAAGAAATTATGATTTATAATTATGATTCACTTAATATAAAAAAATATGATTTCTTTAATTTTTGTATTATACATTTATAAATAAACGTCATCAAAACAATTTTTTTTTTTTTTTTTGTAAATTAAGTTTTTTTAAAAAAAAAAAAACTATTTAATGGGGTAAATTTACTAAAGAGATACTTACCCAGTTTTAGAGCGGTGTAAATAGCGATTCTCATTTGCATTTTAGGAGTAAAGAAATGGGCTTTGTGAAGATAGACCAACAATGGCCGAAGCCCACTAGTTTCAAAACCTCAACAAAGAGGTCTCCACAGTAGAATACCCCCGCCTACGGCCTATCCATTACATTATCAAGTGATTTACGTTAGTAACCCTACATAACCCAACAATTTAAGTTGAGAGTAGGCAATCAAACCAATAAAAACGTAAATTTAATAATTATTTGAAGAGAGAGATATGCTTTAAGTTCATGATCTTTAAGATATAAATGTGAGTGGCTTAAAACTCATCCAAGCTCATGTTGGGTGTCAAGATTTCTATGGCAAAAACTAATGCTAGCAACGTCGTTGAACTTCAGGCTAAGTTTCCTTCTAATGGCATTGCTGGTTTTGTTTCAGATGATATAGTTGCCTTAAATATGGGTGTTGGGCATCGTAAGTGCTAGACAATCTCCCGTAAAGGGAGAAGTGTGGCACATTGCCTAGCAGCTTTGGCTTTCTCCTTTGAGAAAGATTTGTACTGGGAGGCTACATCGAATGTATTTTTCCTTGTCTTTGTTGAATGTGTTGTCTAGTTCCATAATAATAATAATAATATAATAATAACTCTATAACTTAATTTTTAGTTTGCTTTTCTAAAATGAAGATAAAGGATATATATTGGATAATAAATGAGGTGTATATACAAATTAAAATATTTTAATAAATTTTATGGGGTGAACTATTTAAATGGGTGTACATAAAATTTTGTGAAAAAGTTTTTATAGGATGCCAATATGGCCACTCTTACATTTTTTCGATCTTCAAGAAAGAGAAAAAGAGAAACATGTTGAAAGCAAATGAAGCCACATAAGCAGACACACAAATCATAAGGCAGTATACACCGCATGGAAATAGAAGAGTAATATATGTTGGTAGTGGAGAGGATGCGTTAAACTGTTAGGATGTGTTTGGAGTGCTGGATTGGACTGAGATTGATTTAGTTTCAATAAAATCTAGCATTTGGAGGAGACATGGGTTTGGATAAAATCCAATCTCATGTCTCAATTAATCCCACAATTGTGGGACTATTGAATTTTTTTTTTTTTTAAAAAAAAAAAATTATTGGGAGAAAGGAAGTTGAATTGATTGTAGTTATAGAGACTGTGGTGGTCGAAAATGGGCATGCTTCAATTGGTGATATATGAGAGTTATAGCAGCTCATTGATGAAGAAAAAAAGAACATGGAGAAGAAAAAAGCCATGAAAATGGGTTTTAATACATGAGATAAAAATAAGAGAGGTGCGAGTCGATCGGTCATGGTGGAAAAGAAGGTTACAGTGGCCAAAATTGAAAAAGAAAAAGAGAGTCAAGAAGAGAGTCGGTCTTGAAGTTATGACGGTAGCTGATGAAAAGTTGAAAATGAGATGCCGCAAGTCAAACTTCAAAATATTATTTATATTTAAATATTAAATTTAATTATTTCAAAATAAAAAATAAAATATAATTTATACCAAATAATAGATAATATTATTTTTAATGTAATTTTAATTGTATTAAATACCTAATAGTATTAATTAATAGGGAAAATTACATTAAAGTACATGGACTTATTACATTATTACATCAATGATGCCAGTTTAGATTAAATTACGTAAAAATACCCTTGACTGAGTTTGACTAACAATCAATTAATGGTAAATTAACATCTTAAGGGTAAATTGTTCATTTTGTATATCAAATAATATTTGGGATATTATTTAAACAAAATGTCTCTCTCTCTTTAAAAAATAAAATCTCTCTCTCTATCTATATTTCTTTCTTCTTCTTTTTCTTGTTCTTCTTCGAGGTTTCTGAGTTCGTCACTCTCTTCTTCTTCTTCTTCTTCTAGGTATCTGGGTTCGTCATGAACCCAATCGAATCTAGGTTCACACAACCCTAGATTCGACTAGGTTCACCAAATCAAGAACCTAGTGGAATTCAACTTTGTCGATCCAGATTTGATTGGGTTCTAGGTCGACTGGGTTCACAACGAACTCAGTCGAATTTAGGTTCGTCAAACCCAGATTTGATTGAGTTTGTCGTGAACTCAGTTTTTTTGAACTCGGATTTGACTGTGAACCCAATCGAATCTAGGTTCGATGAACCCAGATGCTTTAATTTGTTTTTTTTTTTTTTTTAAGTTTTTCTTAAGATTTGTTTAAATATTTCTTAAGACGAGTTGATGATAATGGTTTGATGATAATAATTGTGGGTTGATGAATGTTTTTGGTGTTGATGGGTGTTAATAGTGTTTTGTTAGTGAAGTTTTTATTGGTGTTGATGAGTGTTTTTGGTGTTTTGTTAATGAAGTTTCTGTTGGTGTTGATGATGACAATGAATCTGAGTGTTGAAATTTTTTCTTTTAATTTTTTATTTAAATAATAATATTATTAATTAATTGAATTGTTGTGTATAAAAAATAATTAATTAAATTATTTTAAAAATTAGTGTAACATGACAATTTTTAATTGGGATATAACTATTTTTATTTTTTAATTTATTTAATATATAAAAAGACTCATTTATTCTTCAAACTTTAACTTTTCTATTACATCAATGTTAGTCAAACCGAATCAAGGGTATTTATATATAATTTGGTTTAAACTCGCATCATGACTGTAATAATATGATAGGGCTAGGTACTTTAGCGTAAATTTCCCTAATTAATATGACCCAATCAAATCTAATACAGCCTCTTAAAAATAATTCAATCAATGGTACTAACCAAATTGGCTTTGGACTAGGGCCTCAAAAATTGAATCATTAAATGCCACTTCTGCCCACCCTCTCTCTATCAATCGATACAAAAACAGGATCCGCTTCTCTCCAGATATATTAGCCGATCAATCAAGAATCCAATCAAACCACTCCCCTCCCCTCCCCTCCCCTCCTCCTTATTACACAGATCCGATCGGATCAGATAATCGGTTTGCATTTACGAGGTTTTCGTTGATCTAACTAAGGGTGTGGTTTTGATATTGATATTGATAATTGCGTTAGTGCAGTGAATCAGAGAGAAATGGAGGGAACAGTGTTTACGGCGTCATTGGAGGGAATGAAGCATGTCAAGTCTCCAGAAGGCCAAATGCTCACTAAACCTTTTTTGGATGTCTGCAAATTGATCTTGCCTGTTATCGGTGCGTCTCAAAAACGATCCATTTCTATTTTTATTTTTCCAACATTGATTAGATTAGTCGAATGTAATGACTGTGTAGCAGTTGAACAAACTGTAGAAATAGAAATCGTAACTTGATTCAGTATTTTTAAAATATCAAGATTTTGCTTGTCAATCGTAGTGTTTTTGCTTATATAAGAAACTTGTGAACATTTACATGTTGACTACTTCTCTCTCCATCACTTGTGTACCTAACAGCCAATTAATCCAGATTCAGTCCTATGGAATTCTCAGATTAATACTATTATGGTGAATTTGTACTTTGCTTAGCCAATTGATAGTTGCTGCATTTTCTCAATTTCCTAAGCTATTATTCTAGGTTTGCATAAAGCATTTATATTAAGGTGTTTCTTATGAAGACATTAAACTTTGTGTTTTGTACTATTTCATTTGCAGCTGTAATTTTTTTTATGTTGGATGGATTTTTTTTTTCTCGTTCTTTTTCTATACTTTAAAACAGGTTGATTAATTCTTATGTTTTTCTGATTTCAGATAAGTTTGGAGCTGCTCTGGCCCTTGTAAAGTCAGATATTGGTGGTAATATTACGGTAAGACATGCATATTTTGAATACTTTATCACTTGATTTAGATATACAATTTATCCTGTCTTAAGACGTGTCTTTATATGTCCTGCAATGGTAAACACCACTTACAAGTTATTTTTTCTTATTATATCTCCTGGAATATATTTGCTCTTGGTAGTTATATGGTGTAATGAAAACAAATTCTTGTTGCTGGTTGTGTTTGGTATTCTTTGTTGGGAATTTGAATGCTGATCTGCGCCTATACATCTAATCAAAATATATGTCTCTTTTCCCTTATATAGTATGATCTTTTGTGTTTACATGTGTCCTCTAGTACTGAACTTATGTCATTTACTCATTTTTCTTGCAGAGGTTGGAAAATAAATATGCATCCAATCCCACACAGTTCGAACATTTGTACAGCATGGTTCAAGCAGAAATTGCTGCTAAAACAACAAAAGCATCATCAAGTTGTACCAATGGTCTTCTTTGGTTGACAAGGTACGTGGTTAGGGGTATAACATTAAGTTTTTTTGAAATGTCTATGTTGTCAACAAGTGCCAATAAAGTTTTAAAAGGAAAAGTTAGGGATTTCATTTGTGTCTGTTTCCTCTAAACGAAGTCATATGTGTGAAAGCACTTTGAAATTGCATTAATTGAGTTGAGGTTTTTTGGTGAACTGTGTAGTTAATTGATTTCCTATTTGTAATTTGTCATTTTTACTCTACAGAGCAATGGATTTCCTAGTGGAATTGTTTCGCAACTTAGTTTCACATCCAGATTGGGCTATGTCACAAGCTTGTACAGACTCCTACAGCAAGACGCTGAAAAAGTGGCATGGTTGGCTTGCTAGTTCAAGTTTCACTGTAATGTTCTGTCCCTCATATCAAATTATGATTACTTTTTGTATAGATTAATTTTATTTTATATGCTATTTTACTTCATTGTGGCCTAACTTAATTCATTTATAGTCATGAGCTAGACTTGTAATATGGGCAATAGGTCTATGCCTATCTGTTTGGAGGGTGACCACTATGAGCAAGACCCTCTTGTCCTTTGGTTCTTTTTACATATTGACAATAATATATATATTTGGGGTGAGGGTGGTCACTATGAGCGAGACCCTCTCGTCCTCAGTTCTTTTACATATTGACAATAATTGATATATATCTGGTTATTTAGTCTTTTCTCATTTAATTTGTGTTAGTAGCTTACTACATTTAACTGAATCTTTTTGTTAACCATGGATCAAACATATTTTTGCACAAGCATAGACTTTACTATCTATCAATCTATATATAAATCTATCCTTAGTTTTCCTTTGAACGGAAAGCTCGTATAATCTAGTGAAAGATTTAATGTGCTTATGTTCATACTTCTTAGCACTCCAATTAAGGAATTCTTTCAACTTCTAGTGCAAGTCTTCTGTGAGAACCATGTGCAGAATTTAGTTTCTAATCTCCAGCTGTTCCTTTTCATTCTCTCTTGCTTTGCTAAAACTTGTGATATCTTAAATTAGCACACAACTATATTTGGACTCCTTGTTGGCACCACTTCTTACTGTGCAGTCTTATTAAAACCTTTTGCTTTGATAATGGATTGCAGGTTGCTATGAAGCTTGCACCAGATAGGAAGAAGTTCATGGATGTAATAGCTGGCGCTGGTGATGTTAATGCTGACATGGAAAAATTTTGTTCTTCTTTTTCTCCTTTCCTTGAAGAGAACCACAAGTTTCTGGTAAGATCTTTTCCAAGAGCTGAATGACCTGGTTTGAAATCCACTATTCGGTTGAATGCCAAAATTTGGAGTTTGATAATATTTTGAACCTAACATTTGTAATTAATGGAAATGATATAAGATTAGGAGTTTGAAAAGGTTTTTTTTCACTGTTTTATAGTTCTGTGTCCTTGTGGTTTCGAACTTTGTATTACCCAATTCCACTGAGAAATGTGCATTGTGGGCTATGAAATGTCCTTGCCTATAACTTGGATTTTGAGAGATGATTTATTTGTTGAAGTTGGGTTGGAAAGTTTCATGGGCCTAAAAGACTCAAAAGATGGGGCTCAACTGCTGCCTTTTGTAGTACATTATTTTCACTAACTATCACACGCTATAACTGGTGGCTGATGAAAAATTCTTTGTTGGTGCAGGCTAGTGTTGGATTGGATGACATGAAAGCTTCATGATTGAATACTTCTCCCAATTATTGGCCTATGCCTCCATTTGCATTTTCTTAGCACCTTGTTTCTGTTCAATACCTGAACCTTGATCATTAGCTTCAAAGTACTTGTATTAACACCTATAAAGCTTTTATCGTATGTTTGGCGTGGACCACAAAGTGTGTGTTATTTCTTAGGGCTTATATTTAAGAATGTCTGAAGGTAATTTTTCATCATATATCCTTAATAATTGGGTGCTTGACCAACCTCAGCTGTTTAATAGACGTATCTCAGCATTATTTTAAGCTCTGAAAAATGTTTTTAAAATGAATATTTTCAAACAGCAGCATTTGGAAGTCGATTTCATGGGATGGTTAGATCAGTGCAAATAACATTTTCGAAAAGTTAGTCGATTGATTTTGTTACAACGGCCAGGGATGAGGAAGCTGGTGTCAATGGTATTTGCTTGGACAAAATGGATCTGTAACACTTCCTATGTCAAAATTTTAAAAATTGCTGCAGATCATTGTAACTTCACTTAATTTTAATATTTAAACAGACAAAGCACCCCCACCACCAAAAACTCCACAACTGCAGCATGGCTGTGTTGATATGTCACTTGCACATGTAGGATGATACGCTTTGTGGTTGGGATTTATTGCCTTGTCTTACTATGTTATTAACAACTAGCTATAACTCTAAAAATAGTCAAAAGTTAAAATTAATAAAGAGTTTTTTTTTTTTTTTGAAACTTAAATAAAGAGTTGATTCTTATCTAAATTTAAAATAGAATAAATGCCAACAAAAACAGGTGAAAGTAGGTTTCTTTGTATTATTGTTGTCTTGGGCCGATGGAATAGCCTAGCAAAACATTAGGACCGCCCAAAATCGAACAATTTTCATTTTTTTTTTTAAAGAGACAGGAAGGGGCAAATGGGGTTTAACAAATATTTGAAAAAAAAAAGAGTTTAACAATTAGTAGTTTAAATCCTTTTCAGAAAAAAAAAAGCATTTTAAATCATAAATTCTGAAAACTATTGTTTCTAGAAGTTGTACGCAAAGACTGAAGAATATTAAAATTGGCACGCAAATGCATTAACGGTTCCAGATATTGCACCCTATTTAATATAAACACCAAAAAATATATTAATATTAACCCTATTTAAACTACATTAATTATATTAATTTAAAATCAACTTTCTATTTTTATTCTTTATTTTTCTTAAAAATACATTCTTAACATTAACACTAATTTTACATTTCATCAAAAAAAAAAAAAAAAAGATGCAACCATTATTAAAGGTTGAAAACACCAAAGTTTTCACCAAGATTGAGACTTTATTTTGTGTTTAGATCAACTTTTACTGTTTTGATAAACAAAACAGTGTCTTGCATTTAAAAAGTCTAAATAATTATTTAATATATATTAAATTCATATATATATATATATTTTATTTTCTATTAGGAATATTTATGAATTTTTATTCGTTTTGTTTTTAACTAAAAAAGAAAAAAAATGAAAATTGTTTCAAGATTTGAAAGTAAATAACTTGTTCTTCTAATATGCGTTTGTCCTTCTTTGTAAGTCTATTTAAGAATAATTTTGTCGTACAAATATTTTTAGAAAAATGGGTGTTTAAGGGGGTGTGTTCAATAACGAATTATTAGAATTTAAAACATTTTAAAAGTTTGATGTATTTAATTCAGATTTGAATGAATTTTATTAAAATCTAGATGTATTTAATCTAAATTTATATGTAACCTTTAGTAGAAGTGATTGAACAATTTTCTTAATTATAAAAAATTAAAGGTTCAAGTTTCGCACTTGTCTTAAAATAGAATGTGTGAGTAGTTTTATATGAATTTAATCTTCCCTCCCCCACCATTAAAGAAAGATAAATTTCATTTTCATTATGGGTGGTAATTACCCCACTCACGCATTAATCATGACACGCTACACTTATCCAACATTTTATTCTTGCATTGCAACATTTCTCTTCAAGTTTTAGAGAAAAATTGTGCTTGTAAACATAATGGTTCAATTTTTTTTTTTTTCGAGCAACATTTAGAAGCGTAGTCTATTATCTGCGCATCACATATATACCCCCAAGCTATTAGAACCAGATGAGCGAAAATGCCAAAAATCTTTAGGCTTCGAAGTTATTAACTTATATAGGGATGTAGCCAATATTCAATGTTAGGGTGGGTTGGAATTTTTTATTTATTTTTTTCCTTAATTGAACCTTCAAGAATGATTAAATTTATCGAATGTATGATTAATTAATTGAAAATCAAAACTATACTTAATAATGAGTATAATAAATCTTAACCCTCACAATACATATTTCAATATAATTACATCATAATAATTATATATATACACTTATAGTGTACAATAACATGCCTATGTAATATTTATTACCTTTGTCTAAAATTGCTACTGTTAGTTTATTAATTTAATAATAAATAAAATTATTTTGTATTATGTATAAAATAATGTATTTTCGGAGACAGACTTCTTTCCTTTATCAGCTGGTGTTATACATAAAATAATTAAAATATGTTATATAATTATTCTTACAAATATTCCCTTCTGAGTTTGAGTTCACCATGCATATTAATCACTTTGTGTGGAGAGGTTTTTTTTATCCCTATTGTAAAAATAAATATATTCCAACATTATTGAAAAAGCAAAGATCATCTGTTTATTTTTCGTTTGTGTTAAGTATTTTATAAGAGAAATTTAAGTTTTAGTGATACATGGGACAGAAAAAATCTGATATTTTTGGTCATCCACTTTTTTTCGCTGTTGTGTCCATATAATCTCAGTACATTAAATCTTGTCAAGCGCGTATGTGTATATATGTATATATATATATATACATATATTGTTTTCCTTGCATTTATTGAGCTCGTTTCCACTGTTATTTTTTTTTTTTTACTAATGTTAGACTTCCCTTTTTTTTTTCTCCGCTTAAATTCATATAATTTTGTGAGATGTAAACATTATATTAATTATGACATGATAATTAATATGATATTGATAATAATAATAATAAAAATTGGGATTAGCATCACAATATTTTTACTAAAAAAGTATTAAAATATTTAGATTTTAAGAATACAAAAATTGTCGTTACATATTTTTTATTTGACAAAAATTAATGATTAAACTGGATTCACCAAATTTTTTGATTGGTTGACTGAAAAAAATAAAAAACATGACACTCGTCAAAATGGTGGTGGCGAGTCTGGTGACATGGGGGTTGTCTAGAAGTCGCACAACTGCCAGACAATAAGCTGCTAACCGTTTTTGCCGCGCTTTCACTAGAAATGATATCCAAATATAGTGGATGCTCTACAAATCCATATTCCAATTTTACCAGAAATTGGGTCATCAAAAGCTTTCTATTGACCTGTAACTGCAACAGACAACGCGTCTGTCAAACAACATACGTTCCTTCCCTATTTTCAATTCTCAATTCTGCCCAATTCAATTCTCTGATCCCTCTTCTTTCCCTCCAAACGTAAACCTATCGATATCTTCTTTGGTTAAATTTCTGCCTACAATAATAATAATCCAGAAAAACAAGACATTTTCATCATGTTTCTGCCATTGACGTGTGTGGGTGTGAATGGATAGCATTACTCCTGAATTCCACGTTACAAAAGTCAAAATCATAATATGATATATTCTTCTACAGGTGATTTCTTCTTCATTTTCATTTACTCATGTCAAATCTATTATTACTTGATGGGATCTCAATCTGTCTTTTTTGTAAATACATATTTCACAATGGTCTGATCTTTTTGTTTGTGATTTCCTTTTGCCCTTTTTTTATCAGATTTTAGCCTACTTTATTGGTGAAATATTACTTAAGCAAGCCCTGGAAGAAACAAATCAAGCTCCAGCCAAAATGGCTACAACGATGAAGGGCCTCCTGAGAGGTCTAAGATACATTACACATATATTCGGTATGCCTCACTTTTTATGTTCTAATAGATACACATTCAAAAAAATACCCATTTGTCAGGACATGCATGCAATCTTTTATGATCCTTCATATTTCCAAACAATGGATTGGTTATTGATAAAGCTCTAGCATCAAATTACTATAATTAACACATTATATCGTATAAACATGCTTATAAAGCTGTGATGCTCCACATATATGTTGTGATGATAAATTTACGCAGACGACAAAGAACAAGAAATGCAGATAGGTTTTCCCACAGATGTAAAGCATGTTGCCCACATCGGAATGGATGGTCCGTCTGCCAATTCTCCCAGCTGGGTATGCCTCTTTTTTCAATTTAGTATCGTCTTTTGTCAGCTTACAAGTAATTTTTCATATCAGAGCTATGCTTACGAACATTAATTGTTTCCAACTTTGTAAATATAGCAGATGACTGGGTTTAAATCTGTTCCGGAACTTGCAAATGAGCCTTCTAATTCTAGTACTAATGGACCGTTAAGGAACTCTGCCAAATATGCCGTGGAGGGTTAGTTTGCTTCCCTGTAAACAATTCTTATTATGACCAAATTTGACTTTCTAAATAAAAATACACAACCTTCGTTTGGTAACCGGTGCTTCATTTCAGCAGATGTAACTCGAAAAGCTGCAGCAGAAGTTGAAGACTCCCAAACCCGGACTGCAAATGAGAAGGCAAAGCATAAGGCAAGGCGCAAAACATCGGCAGGCAATGGCTCACCTACCAGTTCCCCAACCAGGCAGGGAGGCACTGAAGGAACAAAGCAAAGGCGCCACACCTCTTCTAAAACTTCATCTGATTCCACAAACAACGACAAGTCAAATCTCGGAGTTGAGAAGTCGAATCTTGGAGCTGAGTCATCCTCTAACGACTCTAGCAGCTCGTCAAAACAAACTCGCAGGAAGAAAACGAAGGGGTCAAGTAGTGGTGGGGCAACAAAGGTAGTGAAATCGAAAGGCCATAATTCTTCGAGTGATACAATTCCTTCTACAGATAATGAACCCGGGTTTTCACTGGGACAGGGAACAAAGAACGATAGCCACCTGAGTCCAATTTTGGAAAGAAAACAAGAGGAGAAGGGATGAGATAGAACGTCAGGAGGAATCTAGAGATTGTAAATTTTAATAATCTGATGCATCAAGGTGTAACTGTAATCAACTTCATCAATTATCACAATTGATTTTTTTTTGCTTGTCATGTACAAGGGGCTCGCATTTGCATGACCAATCAATGATTTTGTTCTGTTTCTTGCTATGTAAAGAATTACTTAGAAAACCATGTCAAAGTAATTAATAGAACTGACAGTGAAGAAATTTTTTTGCTTGCGCAGACCTTAGGTAAATGAAAATCAGTTTCTTTGTATATTCAACTTTGAAAGGAACAAACCAGTTCCTTGTACGGTTCTGTTATGCAAATCTAGTGAATCATTGGTTTGATGCAAACTATCTTCAAGAAAACAATTCAAAAGAGACAGATTTCAAATACTATATATATACATTTTCTTCTCCAATCGATATATCATCATAGTGAAGTATTATGCCTGGCCTAGCAAAAATGCCATTTATTATAAAGACTTCATAATATTGATTTTTGGAGTCTCCCCTGCAAACCAAGGCAGGGTTACTTTCAGAACTGCATCTCTCTGAAATAATGGAGAACATTGATTTTAGAAGGATCGACAAATGTGGGCTCATGTAAGAAAACGATTAAACAAACAGATCTTGGAATTCTGCGTTTCATTCGTTTTCAATGAAAACTCCTTATGGCAAAACAATTCAGGTTAAAAGCCGACATGGATAAGGTTGAGAAAAAGGTTTCTTATGCTAGAAGACACAGAATCAGCAGGATAACAGGGGCTCCAGAATTGAGCAACATTTGCATTTAGTTAACAGCCTTAGAATTGAAGTATTTAGGAACACGTCAACTTGATATGCGTGCATAAATGTAAGACGACAATGCATGCCAAACTGTTCGTTAAAAGAGGTAAGATCATCCACAATTTACTACTCTCCTAAAATACCTTTCCATCCAAGATCCGTCTCATAGGTTTCATATGTGTGACTCGTCATCTTTGGTTCTACACGAAGTTGCCAGTCCCTTATCAATAATGAAGTCGTATTAATACCCTTCATTAAAACACAGCATCCACTCTTGAATACTTTCCAAGTTGAAAGTCACCTAAAGTACGCCCATTTTCTAATGCCATACGGTCGAATAGTAGTTCCTTCACTGGACTTAGATATTTCTGTTGAACCACACCCTTCAGATTAGAAATGGTAGTAGATTCTGGTAAAGCATTACGAAATTGAGATAAAGCCACTGGGACGATCTTTGAACCCGGGGAAAACACCATGGGGCGGGTGGAGTGCTTTTGGACATTGTAGCTGGCAAGATCCTGGCCTTCTTCCAGCTGTTTTCCAGCAAATACAAAATGAAGTTCACGGGGAATACACCCTTTGTTGAAAAGCTTTATCTTCACATCTTTAGTGGTGTCAGATAGCTGCACATCAAGTGTAATTGTTTTTCCACTCCAAGTCTTAACAAATATCTGAAATTGAGGAGGCAACAACACTAAGAATGATTTATCTCTGATGTCGTAACAAGCCATGGTCTTGGAATCCTCAAGCTTCTTTTCTGCACAGAATAAATTCAGATTGCTAATTGAAGAACCTATCATTGCCCCAACTATTGCTTTGACATCATGAACAATAAACAACGCTTTAACTTTTAATTTCACAATCTCTTCAGTTGGTGTTTTAACAAATATCTCAATTGAAGGAGGACGAATCTCCAACATGCATTCTTCTTTAACATCATAAAATGCCAAGGTCTTATAATCCTCAAGCTGTTCTCCTCCATAGATCATTATCAGATTGCCAACGGACATACCTATCATGCTTTCCACAATTAATTTGACATCACTAACTGTTAAGAGAACAGATATTTCAAGTTTCAAAATATCTCCAGCCGGTTCTTTCACAGAAATTGATATCTCAGGTTTCGGAGAAAAGACCAAATAAAGGGTTGCCTCACTCTTAATATTTAAGGAGGCTAGAGGCAAATCTCCTTCATAGACAAGAGCAAATTGATCTGATTGAATACCCTCCTTTACCTGAATCAGTGATTTGATGTCCTGGACGGTATGGTGAGCCATTGCTTCCACTGCAATGGTTTTCTGGTTCCTATGAATATTCACAAATAATTTTGTTGTAATGTGATTCTGGGGATGAAGATGGAGAGTGGAGTCGCTCTGAATACCAAAATCAACTAGCTTTTATCATCCTGAAGCTGATCACCAGCAAAGCAGAGATCCCGAAAATCTTCAGAGATACTTTCCTTCTCACAAAATAAAGCTTTGAGATTTCAAACAGTCCCAGATTTCTTAACTTTCAAGGCCACTGTTTCATGACTTTCAAGTACACATTCATCTGCCAAAAATACGAAACACTTGATAAATATGCACTGAGGATAACAATTACTAAAGATCACACAGCGCTACAGAAATTCACAGCCTTGTTCACAGAATACAAACATTTGGCCATATCGTTCTTCCTTCGTCATCATGAAAAGAAGCAACTGATTGATTTACTAAAAAATATGGCTAGAAATTACTTAAACATGTTATTAGTTAGTAATTCTTACTGAGAAAAAAAATATAGCAATCCTGAAACATTTACATTCCATTAAGTGAAAAGATCAGCACATCAATATCTAACTTCACTACCAAGTAAGAAGATGAATATTTATTCTAGAGATGGCACAACGGAACAAAAAATCCATATATCATAAACTAAAATTTCTATGTAAAAGCAAGAACATGCATCTATATCAAAACCAAATTTCAGAGCACTCTTGGCACAAACAAGGATAACCAACAAGGGACATGGAACATCCAAAACTAAACAAACAAGCCATTTGTTACCCTGAAAGATCCATCTGTATGCCAGAATTGTATTTACTGAGATAGTTTCATTCAACATACATTTGGGAATTCAATGAAAAGGTTTGGGCTTATTTAGTAAATTAGACAAACCAAAATTAACCCAATAAACCTTTTTCAAGGACATAAATTCCAATTTCATGATCCACTACTCATATTCATCTACTAATAAAAATCACATGACATCAACACTAGTACATTTTATTTATTTATTTCATTCAATTCAATTTAAAAGACATGCAGCATCACTATTAGTTCTTTTCAACAGAAACAGTCAAAGAAATTAGGGCACGTTTGGATATGTTTTTAAAATGATATTTTTAAAATGTATTTTCAAAAATAAAAGATATGTTTTAAAAATGATGTTTTCAAAAACAATAATACGTTCGGTAGCATTTTTTAAAATACATTTCGAAAACGAAAAATGATAAAAAGTTGTTTAGTACCATTTTTAAAAATAGATAAAAACTAAAAATGTGCTTGGATGGAAACTGTTTTTATAAATAATGATGTGACTATTAGAGATGAATGTTTTTATTTTTTTGAGCTTTACTGTACAAAGAAAATGGTTTTTGAAATGATAGAAAACCAAAAAAAGTTTTTTTTTTTTTACTTTTACCTTCGGTTTACTGTACATTTTTTAAAACATATTTTTCATTTCAAAACCATATTTTTGAAAACGATTGACAAATACATTTTTGAGCATTTTTGGTTTTTTTTTTTTAAAATGAAAAATGTTTTCAAAAACGGTGCCAAACACCTTCTAATTTTCCTTACATGTTTTCTATACACAAGAAACTAAGAATATAAAAATATATAACAAAATAAAATTAAGATGAAAGTATATAGTGTGGACCTCTTCTTCGGGAGAATTGGATCGGGATCTTGATAATCTGTGAGTTCTAGATGATAACTCCATAGAGACTACCAAAACTCTCACGTTTTCTTCGATTTTCTCTTCTAATCAGAGATGATCAAAAGACAAGCGATCAGAGAGTTGGCTATCCTATGTTAAGATTACTTGTACAGGGTATAGCAAGCAACTTTGTCATAATTGACATGGCAATCATATAGATATGATCCATGACACAACATGGACAGGGCATGATATTAATGAATTTGGGTAAGATTTTAATAGCTTCGGATTATTAATGGGTCAACACAATAAACATATTAAATAGACGAGTATGTTTACCGGTGAGATTAAAGAATGAGAATGAAGAATGTGTATGATTGTATGTGCTTTTTTACATTAAATTAATTTGTAATAGGATTGAAAAATGTAGATCCTGCACAAATTTGGGATTATAGAGTAGATTGTCATTCCCTCCACTTCTCTTAGAATAATCATTTTCATTCCCTTTTAAATATTAAATATCTTTTGTATCCCCATTAAAAAGAACAAACAAAATTGAAAAAAAAAATGATAAAAACCTGTTTTATATTTATCAATGGTGTAGTGAATAACATTAAATTATTATTAAAAAACCATTGCTACTATTAAAAGATAGTTTAATAAGCATAATGTTATTGTAATAAAAATACATATTTTTTGGTGACGAATCAATACATAATTTTTGTTCAAAAGTACTAAAGAAATACATATTTTTAATCAAGGACAGTTTTGTAAGTTGCAAACAATCCATTCTGATTTCAAGTTTTAAAATGAAGATTATTGATTTTGATTACAAATTTTGTAATTGAAGAAATAACTTATTTTAATTTCGATACATTAATCTGATTCCGAGCCAATCTGATTTCAGATCATTTCGATTTCAAATCATTTCAATTACGTTTAAGTAAACGCACCATTAGTTACATGAAGGATTGACATTCCATAGAAAGAAGGAAGCATGAGGAAAATTATATTTTCATTGGCCACTACCTAGACAGGGTCTAAAAGAATCGTTACAGGACCGGTGTATATTTTGGTAGAATGTTTGAAACTTGAATGCCAACTTTGGCAAAATTTCGCGACAATCTGAAGAACAACTTCTGCACCCTGTATGTTCAGTGAGGCCACAGTCCGGTGATTTCCAACAGCTTTTCCATTATAATATATAGTGTATTCGTGTGGGAGGATTCCCAACTCGGACAGCATGATGTGTTTGATTTGAGATATATGTTCACATTTCTCCACTTCAAGTTGAAAATTGTTCTCATTTGATGGCATTCTAAAATACAACTTCTATTTCGGAGATTTTTCATGGAGTTGAATAGTGGAGTTATTTGGAATATTGTTATCCATAATTATACGGTCATACCTTAGCCTTTGACCATCGAAAGAAAGCACCTGGTGATCTTCTAATATGGCTTCTCTCTCGCGTAACATTCCTTTGAGATTTTTTATTGTCTCAGACGTTTTAACCTCGTGGCCACTGTTTTATTGACCTTAGTGCACAAGTTTATCTGTCACCAGGATGGAATTAAGAAACAAAACAGTGAAACCTGTCAATAAATTTAGTAGAGCTTCCTATAAGAGGGAGAAAATCACAAAGATCACACATTAAAGAAGAAATGAAACAACAATAATATTTGTGTAATCTTAAGCAAAAAATTCCTATGACAAGTTTTATCAGACTGCATCTGCAAATATCTTGCATAATAGAAAAGGAAAGAAGAAAAAAGAAAAACAACCAACAGAGCCACATATTATATCGAAGGCAAGAGAATCTGAATGAGTTCGGGAATTTAACATACATGGGGCCTGTTTGGCATATCTTCAAAAAGTTGGCTTTTGACCTTTGGATGGTGAAAAACATTTTGTGAGAGTTTTTGTGTATACTCTCAAAAATAGCTTCCGACTTTTGAAAGTCCTTTCATCAAAAACTAAGTTTAATAGTTTTTTTTAAAAAAACTTCTTACAAAACAAAAAATACTATTTTGCCATTTGAATGAATTTTTCATATTGATAATTTTATTATTTTCTTCACCAACAATAAATCTAAAAATTTCAAAAGGTTTTTTTGAGGCATATTATCCAAACAACAATAAAAAAAAAAAAAAACTTTGACTTTTAATTCTCTTCTTCTACTAATAAAAATTAAAAGTAAAAATTATTCCAAATGAGGCAATAGACACACCCAATAAAAAGTACAATTGAAAATCCCAATTTTGTTGTCTAATTAAGCAAGATAAACGTTGAATTTCTGATTTCATTTTCACTAGTAAAAGTCATTCATGTGCGACAGAATTTTACGACTCCTATGATTTTTCACTCATGAAACTCAGACCTTTTTCTTAAAAGAAAAATAGTAGTATTAGTTTTACCAAAAAAAAGGTTAGCTGTTTTCTTATATGGTTTTTAAACAGACCGAGTTTCCGCACTGTCTAACAATTCAGTGCCCCACATTCTCAGGTAACTAAGGAATCATAAATGGTTCCTTAAAAATCCGATTATAGATATAATCAATTGTAATACTATGCACAAAGCAACTTTAGTCAACCTAATACGGCATATGTTCCTGATCATTTAATAAGTGAAGTGACAATGCACACCAAAAAATCCTAATACTTCATATTCCTCCAGTACTCCGATATCATTAACATGAAATGCAAGATTTCCCCATCAACCCCACAGAGAATAATATTGCCAAATGGAAAATAAAGCACTCTCACTTCACCCATCACTACAAACTTTTCCTGAGACATATATTTCTTACCTTTAGGCTACAAAGAAGCAACAACAAATTAAGAAGAGTTATCAATGTGATATACTTTTTTATGCCAAGCCATTCGGTTTCGTGTCCTTTCCAACCGGAGGCAGCAAGACATTTAATATAATGTAATATATATATATATATATATATATACTAAATTCAAAACAACCTTGTGGTTATGGATTCAAGTAGGTAGAGACCAGCAGGGGGTATTTGGCTACATAATATGGTGGCTTTTGTCTAATATCAAATACGAAAGTACGAAACAGGTTGTTATTTATATTTAGTAAAACATAAGGGGTTTCGTCTGAATTCTCCGCACCAAATAATCTATAAGAACAAACCCAACAAACAAATTTTTCCATTTTTAGTGTGTCTAACACGCACACACACACACTATTTTTCTTGTACTAACACAATGAGTTAGAAATTTATTGGCATACTGGATGTCTCTCTAATTAAAGGTTTGTTTGACGGTGTGTAGCGTCTGTGTGTGTGTGTATGGTATGCAGTTGTTTGCTTGCTGTGCGTGATGCCTGAGTTTATATTAAAATTCAGATAACATGTATAAACCATCGTATATGTTTAATGGCCAAGATTTCATTTCATTGGATGCATTCAATAGTTGAGCATATAGGCCTCATTTGCCGCATAAGATAGGATTGGATTATTTATATAGGATTGAATTGAATTAGATTAGATAAGCTTAGATGGGATAAGATTGGATGTTATCCCATGTTTGGTCAAATATAGGATAGGATTCAAAATAATGGATACAAACTTGGGTTTTAAGTAAATTTTTTAGGGACTTTTTCAAAATTTTCCAGCAAAAACTTCTCTCCTCCACCACCGTCACCCTCCTCCCTCTCTCATCACCATCCACCCTTCACTTTCTTTCCTTGTCTAGGTCGGGTTTTGATGTAGAGATGAGAAGCAAAGCTTCTTGGAAAGCCTAAGATTGCGGATGGTGTGCTAGAGGAGCTCGGTGGTGTGGTGGACCAAACATGTGTTTGGATAAATTTTTATCCAAACCTAGTCCCAACCCGTGAAACAAACGGGCCTTTAAGGTCTGCATTTGTTAAAATAGAACATGTCGGCCTGAGAATTCTTGCATGTGCATATGTTTGTGTGTCTATATATGTATTAACCTTTTCAGTTGCAACATAATTTGAATTGTTAACATGATGATCAAATTCTTTATGTAGAGAGTTTATTATGAAAATCCCATTAAAGCAGAAACTATTTTGGTAGAAGCAATGGCGCACCATAAATATGTCTGGAACATCAAATTGTTTATTCAGGGAAAGGAGGGAATCAATCAGATCAATTCACTCTAGTCTATGATGGAGAACTACTTGAAGATGATTCATATGCTTGTAGCTTCTCTGAATATAGAAAGTGAAGCAAATTTTTATTTAATCTTCTGTTCAAAACATTTGCTATAAATTTTCTGTGAAAGAAGCACCAACTAGAGATATTTTGAAAATCGAATTTCCTGCTCTGGCCTACCATTGGCTATGTCAAAGAAATAGCTGACTTGAACAGTTTGGCTAACTAGTATATATATTTTCCTATTTTGGCTTGAACGGTTTCTCACTCCCTTTCTTTTCACAATTGAATGTCAAGTTGAGGTTTAATTAATGTTTTTTTTTTTTTTTTTCGTTGGAGATATAATTAATGTTTAATTATTGTTTGTGATTTTGGTTCATATGATCTTAAATGATTCGAGTCAGTGAGAACAACGGAGAGTTGACTTGTGTTCATATTAAAAAGGGCAAATTACTTAAAACCCTTTGGACATTTGATATTTTATATATGGAAACAATGTTCGCTCCGCTAACAGAATGACCATGTTTGACCATTAAAATAAATATTTGACTATCAAATTTTGGTAAAAAGATGAACATACCCTTGACCTATTTCCACTACATGATAAAAAAATTAAAAAATAAACTAATTAAAAGAATTGGTGTATCTCCACCATCCATCTCCAAGATGGATGGTGGAGATCCATTTGAAAAATAAAAGGAAAATTAAACATAATAATAATAATAATAAAAAAGAAAGTATGTATATGTATATTTATGAAAAAAGAAAAATATGGGACCTCTACCGTCGGATGGACTCATCCGACTGTGGAGATCACATCTTAAGATGGACAGTGGAAATCCAAACAACTCATTAAATAACACAATTTTTAAAGAAAAAATAAAAATAAGAGAAAATGACCCTAATACCCTCAATGAAGTTAATTTTGACGGTTAATCGAGGTCAAATTGTTAGTACAGGGGAAGACATTATAATAAACAGCAAACGTTGTTTTCATTTGTCTTTTGACAAATGGCAAGAAGCTTATGCATAATTTGCTTTATTAAAAAAAATAAAATAACAATGAAAAAACAAAGCATCTTTTAAAAAAAGAAAAAAAAGAAACATATTGAGTTACATCAAGGAGGCATGGAGGCAACAACCTTCTTTGGTTTCCAAGAAGAAAACCTAGATAGTAATACACCTCTTCATTTACCATAATTACAAATATTTGAAATTTACCAAATATATTTTATAAACTTTGCGTGAATAATATTCTATGCATACTATAAAAGTAATTGTTTTGTGATTATGAAAATAAATATCTAAATCATGTAAGTAGTATTTGATCTTAATAGATTTTGGCAAACCTATAATACATTCGGTATTTGCTAAAAATTAAAAAAAAAAAAAAAACGAAATTAACAATAAAATAATGGAAGGTTATATACTTTGATTATTATTTCCCAAACATTAAGGTTTGATAAATAATTTCATCAAATTCTTGAGACTAACTTGCAATTCTTCCCAACTCCATATATTCAATCTCAGTCCATCGAACGTTACATTCAGAACCAACCATCTGAACATAAGTGTCAAAGGCGGGAACGATCAGAGCATCTGGAATCTTCATCCGAACCCCAATCTTGGTACCTTTTACGTCGCTTTTCATTTCTTCTTAGTAATTCAATCTCTTTACAGCATCTGAATCTGTCACTATCTTGCAAATCCAACTGCTTCACATTTCTTTAGTGTAAAATCTTTGTTCAATTTTTTATCTGATATCTAGGCAAACAATAGATTTATGTTTTCTTGAAGTGAGATATAGTCTAATCTATGATTGATTTTGATATAATTTATTTGTAGTTACAGTTGCATTCTTGGTGGATATGGCTGGTGCTGATGCTGATAGAAACCAGAGCAGTGAATTCCAACAACTACAAAAAGCCAACAACCTGGCCAAGGCAGCTTATGCAGAATTTTCGCTACTTGCTTTCGGAGAATGGATTGTGGATAGTCAAGTTGATCTATCATTTCTCAGCAAATTCAACCAAACGCCTTTTGGAAAAAGAAGTGAGTTTTCACTTGCAAGGCTTGTTCTTCCAATCTCTCTATCCGAACTTCGCTGTATCTTGTTTGATACGGTAAGATTTTGTAGGTCTAATAATTTGATGCCCTTATTCTTGAATTTGCTTGCTTATGTGGGGGGTGGTTTTGTAGTCTGTTTGGCGTGCATTGTGGCCGCAAATTGTACATGATGCCCATAGCAGCTTGCCAAGCGGTGTTTTTCAGCGGTTGAGTGAAGATTCATTGCAAGGATGCACCAAATTCCCAGATGAAATTGTGCAGCGGGCTGGTGAATGGTCGAGCATAATCAAGGTAAATGTCCTGGCATTAATTGAAGACTGTGATTACTATATGTTGGAATCATCATTATCATCAATTTAATGCTGTGTGTTTGTATTTTTTTAAGGTTCATGCTAGATTACTCTTGCCAACACCTATTGTGCAAATACGGGAATACAGTTTTCTGCGATACCAAAAGGAGATCATGGAAGGTCTATGGGCCATTATAGATGTCTCGGAGGATTATTATAATGATGATTCTAAAGCAGAACTCGAGTATCGACGTAGGCCTTCTGGTATTATAGTCAAGGAAATCGATGAGGATACATGTGAGGTTAGTATAAAATTTCTTTTTTTTTTTTTCTTTTTTTTGTGAAGTTTGCAAAGCCTTGGATGTTTGTGTTAAACATTTTCAACTTGTTTGTCTTGTCTGTCCTAGAGATTTAGTTTTCTCAAACTTTTCACTTTATGTAATTCTGCAGATTAGGTGGGTTGAGAACATGGAAGTGCCAACTCCAGCTCAAGCCACTTTGTTCTTGAACATGCTGGATTCAAATCTGGCTTTCACAGCAAGGCAATGGGTTGGTACATTGTATTTGAGGCTAATTCGACAACAGAGCAATTTATTTTATTATGATGTGGAGTTCGCATCAGAATATAACATGCGACAAATTAGTAATCCTCATGTGTGCCAGAGTTTGAGAAACCAAGGTATGTCATCACTTAATGCAAGGAGTCCTATGATATTCTAGAAATGCAAGAAAGGTAACAAAGGAACCATAATTTACAAGAAAAACGAGACCAACTAGTTAGGGTTCCAGATTGTTTCAAAGCGTAGGTCTTGGAGATATATGCATGCAAAGTAATTCTTTTAGGAAACATTACCACATAATGAATGCAATTTGTTTCATTGACACTGTCAGATATTTCAAGGAACATGAATGCAGGCTTAAAAAATCTAATATAATTCAAGGAGTGTCTAGGCAGGTCCTTATAGGTGTTGGCAGTAACAGAATTCACCTGGTAGAATTTTATGGGTTGCATGCTAATACTTGACACTTGATAAAAATTTTGGTAAGTAGATATGCGTTGGCTAGGGTTTAGTCGCTGGTCCCTCAAGTTTCTTGAAACAAAAGGTCCAGGATTGGACCAACCGTACTTTAAATACATTTTCCGGTCTCATGCCTCAAATCCACCCCTGGCTATTCAATTTAATAATGATGTTATATTACCCTCACTCTACACAAACTGATTAGGAATCAATGAGCGATTGGATCATATTGTATCCTTGTCTAGACTTTTGTTTCCTCCAATAGAGTTTTGACTACAGTGGATATCATAAGCAAGAATTTGAGATTTGAGCGCACTTCATTTTTCATATTTAAAGGTGTGAAATTTGTATTTGTTTTGAAATTTTAAGTGCATTTCACCTTTCCTATCTCTACTTACAATTTGTTTATTTATTTTTTTCTTGAAAACTTTGTTTGTGATATTTAATTGTTTGCAATTATTTGAGAACTAATTACATAATTCAAGGTTATAAAAGCTGCTAGCATAATGTTCAGCTTGTTTTCCAGCATTTGATGCTTCCTTTTTTGTGAGTTTAGATATTTTATATCTAGAATCTGAAAGATATAGTCATAAAATCAAGTCATTAATGTATTAGAACATTTTATATGGTAATTTAAGTATACGTTGCCATTAAAATACTTAACATTTTTAATCTTGCTGAATATGACATTTCATGTGTATATAAACATTCTTCCATTTACGTATCTGAATTACTTTGAAATTTCAAATGCATGAAACTAATTGAAATTGTGTGATATGCAGTTAAGAATAAACTGCTGGACTTAACTAGCTGCATGGAGATGCGTTTTTTTAAAACTATATCTGCAGAACCCGATGAAAATGTATGGTCTATTGTTTTTGATGAAAGGGTAAGAATCATGAAGGACATAACTAAGAATCAAGGATCAACTCTTATTGCGATCACCAGCATCAATGTGCCAGAAGCACCCTGTTTGGTGTACGAGCTTCTGGTGCAAGAAAGCTTACATCTTCTGGTAAACTGCAACTTTACAGTGCATGCTTTAAATGTATGTTACGTTTGTACCGTTAATTTATCAAACCACTTAATTATCAATTTTTTGCAGAGGACTGACTTTGCACTTGGCAAAAACAAACCTAGAGAAGTGTTGAGGTTATCGGGAGGGAACTGCGTTGTTACTTTACAGAGGAAATTGATCAAAGAGGTGCTGTCTTTTTCACAGACTCTTGCTCATTTACTATATTGGTGGATACTAATTTAAATGAGTTCTGAGATGAAAAAGTGTAATGTAACAGGGCAAGTGGTATGACTACTTTTGGCAAGCAACACAGAAGAGTGAATTTTGTTCCTTCATTATAGCACATGAAATGATTGATGACGATATTAGTGACATTTTTTCCTTTAGAGTAGCAAAAGAAAAAGGAAAAATCAAAATTGCACCATCACCAGTAGGCTTCGTAATAATGCCCAATGGGTTTGGGGGCCTCCAATCGACTGCCTCAATAATAACCATTGCTATGGAGGCATCATTTTATGATGATCCAGAAGCTGAAGCCATTACAAGCATAAAGAATCTCATCAGTGAAGCTCGTAGGAATATAGAAGAAATATGTAAGCCCTATACACACCTAATTCATGGATAACAGCTGAAACAGAATGGCTAACTATTCAATTTGTGTGTCATGTATTTTTGCAGTCACAAACTAGTGAAGCCTGTCAGAGCAACCAAGTTAATCCAGGAGTTTCACGGATCTTCGAAACCAGTACAAGAGCAGCACCTAATGAAGTAGATCTGTTTAAAACATAAAAGACTTAAAAAACTTGCACCAATGTGGAATAATGGTGGATCACCAATTAAGTGCATATACTATGAAATTGAAGGTCAATGAGCCTTGCTTGATATATGTAGCTATTGGATTCCAGAATTTAGCTGTTGGTGTTAGGCTTCTATTTAATCTTTATCTTTTTTCGCTTGTATGATTTTCTATTTACTCTTCTTCTTTTTTGAATAGAGTTAGATATAGGGTTGTGTAAAGAGTAGTGGTGATTTCAATAGAGTTATAAACTGAAAATTGATTTAGCTAATAAATAGGGACCCATTACCAGTTAATGGATTATATAAGAATAATAATCGGGTTTTTAGCTATATCAATTTAAAAGTCTGACGAAATTTATGACTTCAATATTAATTCATTTATTTTTTTTTAGTCCAATGATGGTAATCTACCTTTAATGAGCAGTAACACTTTTTATTTTTAATATGTATGAAGCAAGAGTGTTGCTTTTATAGTTACAACCGTAGTTTCCTTCTGCCTTGTTATTTGCCCACCTTGAGGTATTCGTTAATTTAGGATCTAGTAATGTCTTATCATAGGCAAAATTATTGCTAGTTTAGCAATAATCTCATGCGGGTTGTCTGTCTGTGTTTAACAGTTGTGTGCAACATTTGTTTGGCTAAAAGAAGTCTGTTGGTCTTTGTTGGAGGTGAATGTCATCCTTTTTCAGTTTTACTCACATTCATATTCTTTGTGATTGCGTTTTATAAACTTTCTAAATACAATTTAGGGCTTTCATGATCTAAAAGATTTGTTCCATCTTGTTGGTCTATAAAGATTGCTATCCAATTAGGCTTACATGTTCCATGTTCTTTATTTAAACTTCATGTCTAGCTGAAGAGCCAGAATTGGTCCTTCATATTAGATATTGTTGAAATCAGCTATCAACTAGCTTTCGATTGATTGAGAAATAATTGTAGAATAATTGAGAGTGATTGAAGAATAATTGAAAATGATTCAGTTACTTTTTCTACTCTAGGTTTAGTATTATATATACTTGTACACCCTTGGTTTAATATAACAATAATTTTTTTTTCTCTCATCTACCGTGACTTTTATGCTTTTTGTTTTGCTCTCTGTTATTATGGTATCAGAACTAGGTTCCTTCTTATAAACACAATCCTTTGCGTTGTTGTCTACAATGTTTATCATTGTAGATAGTGGCGACACCCAAAATTCTCTATTAACTAATACATTTATCGGTTGGTATAATTAACATGTTAATTCAGTTTTTCAACTTCTTTGTTAACCATTTCACTGGTCCCTCTATCAAAGCTCTTTCATTGGCCTCTGTGTTAAAGTCATTTCGTCAGTATCTCTATCAAAACTATATCATTAGTCTCTCTATCAAATTGTTTCAATGGCCTCTATGTCAAGTCCTTTCAATGACACTTTGTTAAGCCATTTAGTTAGCACTCTATCAAGTTATTAAGTCGGCACTCTATTAAGTTGTTAAGTTGGTATTCTATCAAGTTGTTAAGTTATCATCATTGTCAAGTTGTTTCATCAATATCTCTCTCTAATCGCTGGTTAAACATTTATATAAGTTGGTTTCTCAACCTTTTACTAGATGATTACTATATTATCGTAATTTTGCAAACTCAAACTATTTTTTCTCCCCATCATTTAGAGCTTAAGAGGGGATGTTAAAAAAAATAAGGATCCTTTGTCAATATTAACATGATGCTAATATTTTTATGAAGAACTTAAATTTGTGTGATGTATGAGAGAAAAAAAATCTAACAATTTTAATCATCCACTTTTTTAAATGCTAATATGTTACTAGATTATCAAAATATTAGTAAAAAAATGATAGTAAAAAATCCTTCATCTACTAAAGAATCTAGAAATTTTATGCATATTATATGTTTCCATTTTTATTTTATTTCAACTTGGAGACATATTTACTAAAGCTATGCACAAAGAAATATTTCTACATCTTAATTCTACGTTGGGTCTTGAAAATATTTATACTCCAACTTGAGGGACAGTGTTGAAATCAACTATCAATTAGCTCTTAATTGATTGAAATTGATTGAGAGTGATTGAGTAGATTGAAAATGATTCAGTTATCTTTCTTTCTCTAGGTTCAGTACTATATATACTTGTACACCGTTTTCAATGAATAAAATTTAACAATGTCTTTATTTATCTCATCTATTATGACTTTTATACTTTTTGTTATGCTCTTTATTATCAGATGTGTAATTTTATTCCATCGTACATTTTTGTGGGGTTGTGTGTTGTGTCTTCCCATGCCACCATTTCTTGCTTCTTATTGCTGATGTTTACAGTATTTAAGCAGCAGCTGAGCAATGTAATTGAATTAGTATATGTTGCAAGCCAACGAAAATAGTGTTTATTTTGAAAATAGGGGAACCTTCATTTAGTCATTGGGGTTTCGAAAATTATCATTTTTTTAAAGCTCTTTTAGAAATAGTTTTTTTTTTTTTTTTTTTTTTTTTATCTTTAATTTTTTCAAAATTATTTAAAAAAAAGATGTTAATGGTTACAGAATGGATAAAAAGATATTTTTATCATTGATGATTGTTAAAAAGAATTAATTTTTAAAATTAAAAGTAAAAAGTAAAAAAGAAAATTGTCATCTCTACCATTACAATCATTGACCGTGGAGAATTTTTGAGTAGAAAAATTTTAAAAAACAAAATAAAAAAAAAAAAAAAAAATCATCAACTGTTCTCCATGGAGAACCCCATATCTTCAAAATCTTATCAACTCATCATCACTTCATCACACAACCCACAAATATATATACAAAACTTCATCTGGAAACCATACAAACATCCGTGTTCAAACATCACAACTATATATATACAAAGGAAATTTATAACAAATTCGTCATCATCTGGAAAACCGAGAACTTCAAAACTTCATCAAGTTATGATCACTTCATCTGAAAACCAGGATTTAAGAAAAACATTAAACACAGAAAATTAAAAAAAAAAAAAAAAATTGTTGATCTCTTCTCAGGACCTCCATCAGAAATGGAGAATGGATCTGGACAGAGACGACGTCCATCCCTCTCTGCATGCAAACCCTTTGCCATAACTCAAACCATCTCCCTCTGCCGGAAAGATCTTCAAACCTGCGTGCAAACAAAGAGATCGAAATCTATCTCTATCTCTAGCCATAAAAGACATAGATACGAAGGTTTTCATCCCTGCCCACAACAATCACAGAGATGGAGATCTCCATCGCTGCCCTTCATCAATCGTATCCATGGGGAAGCTCGCACACCATCGTAGAGATAGAGATGCCCTTCATCAATCTCAGAGATGAAGATTCCCTTCATCAATTGCATCCATAGGGAGGCTTGCGAGCCTTCCCTTAACCAGATCTTCTCAAATCTGGGAGTATTTGGTCAAGGGGCAGCAATGTTTGTGTTGTCAGGTCTGAAATCTGGGTTCATCAACTGGTTTGTTCTTGTAAGATTTGATTTTATTGATATAATTTTGGTATTATGTTGATTTTTGATTGAAGTGTTGCAAATATTGAATAGATGGCAGATTAGGGATGATTTTGTGGTTGAAGGTTGATGTGGTATCTGGTTGAAGAACATGAAGAGCTGGGAATGGGTTGTTGATGTTGTTTTTTGTTTTTGTTTTGTTTTGTTTTTTTTTTTTGGTTTTTGTTCTTGTTTTTTTTTGATGTATTGTTTTGTTGAATAGATGTGTTGTTTTTTAAGATCCATTAGATTTTTTTTTTTTGGTTATTTCATGTTTTTATTTTAGAAAATTCATTATTTTACGTTTTAAAAATTATTTTATGTTTTTTTAATATTTTAAAATCCACATCATTCACATGTCACGGTCTCAGTCTCTCACACGAAAAGATCATTTTACCCTTCCCGTCCAAATTATCTTTATTGATGATCGTCAGTTGATTGAAAAATTAAAAAAAAACAAGGATAAAAAAATCTGTTTCCAAAAGAATTTAAAAAACATGATATATTTCAAAACCTCAAACACTAAAATGAAGTTTCCCCTTAAAAATATTCCCTATCTCCTCTTTTAGTTAGGGAAGAAAGATCTCATATTTTCATTCAAGTTTATTTTCTACATGCTATTTGGCTTGTCACACGTTCAATTTTTTGCGTCCAAGTTACTGTCAATTCTTGAAGCCAAATGGTATGAGAGTTTCCATGAAAATTCCCCCATTGAGGTTTACAAGTTAATTGTTAACGTTTTATAACATCAAGTTTTAAATATTATAGTTGGAGTATTTCCTATCTGTTTAAACTTTTGTGTTTGATGGTAACTAACACAGTATCAGAACTTTGAGATCCCTAGTTCAAGTCCTCTCTCCCTCCCTTTGTCTAAAAATCTTCTCGTTACAAGTTATAGAACATTTAACATGTGTCCATCATCTGGTACCTGTCCACATTGCACGTGAGGGAGTATTTTTTTATCATTTTAAACTTTGAGTCTGACGATAACTAGTATTAACTATTTTCTATTTACAGTAATTTCAATTAGCTTCCTTGAAGTTGGATTAAGTTTATTGTCAAGTTTTATGGTAAATTCAATTTAAGAAAAAAATAATATCAGGGCAAAACCATTTTGGTTACTGGATGAATGAAAATTATTAATTGTAATCAATATTTGTGTTTTTCATTCACATGGTCCCAAATTATTTGAAACAGCAAAGTAATGCCAATTCCTTTAAACTATTTTTTCAAACTGTTTTCTGTAATCGTATTTTTTTTTTTAAGATTTAATATTTGTTTATAAGTTTAGTTAGTATTTTAAATGATAAATAAATTTTAGTTCACAATAAAAAAAAAAGATACATAATTATAAATATTGCATTAGGTGAACAAGATAGTGTGGGATGGTGCAATGAGATAATAAGATGTTGAACTTAACTACCTGCATGGAGATGAAATTTTTTAAAATGATATCTGCAGAACCAAATGAAAATATATGGTCTATTGTTTTGATGAAAGGTGTTAATTATATGGCTCATATTTATATATGTAACATGTGGGTCTATTTCATGAAGTGAATGGGACAGGCCAATAGGCCCAGACCTGAAGCCGACGTAGGCTTATTACTGAACCACTAAATTCTCTATATTTTTCTCTCTTCTTCTTGCTTTATTATTGAGTTTCTATTGCACAACAAAAGGGAAAGGGTCATGAAGGACATAACTGTAAATAAAGGGTCAACTCTTTTTGCAATCACTAGCATCCGTGTGTCAACAACACCCTTTTTGGTGTATGGGTTTCTACTGCGGGAAAGCTTACATCTGCTGGTAAACTGCAACTTTCAAGTGCATGCTTTGTATGTATGTTTTCTACTGATAATTTATCAAAATAATGAAATATCAAGTTATTACAGAATATTAGCTTTGTATTTAGCAAAAATCAACCTAATGAAGCGTGAGATTTACAAGAGGAGATGACTGTGTCATTGCTTTACAAAGGAAATTGATTGAAGAGGTGCTATCTTTTTCACATGTTTCTCACTCATTTCCTATATTGGTGGATACTAGTTTTAATGATTTCTTGGAAGAAAAGTTGTTGTCATGTAACAAGGCCAGGGGTATGACTACTTATGACAATCATCACAGTAAAAAAAAAATTGTGTTCCTTTATAATAGCACATAAAATGATTGAAGTGGAAATTAGAGAACTCTTTTCCTTTACAGTGGCAACGGAAAAAGGAAGAAGCAAAAGTACCCCATGGCCAGCAGGATTCGAAATAATGCCCGATGAATTTAGGGGCGTCCAATTGAATGCCTCTATAGTAACCATCACTATGAAGACATCATTTGATGATGATCCACCAGCTGAAACCATCGAAAGGATAAAGGATCTCATCACGGACTCGTGAAAGGATTGAAGAAAGATGTAAGCCCTAATGCTTACCTAAGTAACGGACAACCGCTGAAACAGATTTGCTAATTATTTTATATGTATGTCATGTATTTTTGCAGTCAACAACTAATTAAGCCTTTCAGAGCAACCGAGTTAAATCCGGAAGTTTCACCAATCTTGGACACCAGAACGGCATCCTAATGCAATGGTTCTGCTTTAACATACACAAATTAAAATTGCAAAAATACAGAATAATAATGGATCAATGATAAAGTGTATATACTATGAAAATGAATGTCATAAATATGCCTTGCTTGAGGGCAGTAGGTAGATGTTAGGGAGTTTGATATATCATACATGTTGTTTCTTGGGTTGGGATGTTTATGTAGCAGCACTTTTGGTTGGATTTAGAGTTCTGTTGTTGAGGTTTTGCTTCTACCTTATCTTCTTTATATTTTCAATTGGAACATTTTCAATGCCATCTTTTGCTATTTCTGATAGAGCTAGATTTGTGATTGTGTGAAAATTAGTGATAATTTTAATGGAGTTCTAAATAAAGATGCAACTGTTTTCCCATTAAATATCTGAAAATTGATTTAGCTAATGTCTAGGGATGAATAACTCATTAACAGATTACAGAATAATAATAATAATAATAATATGCTTAAGCTATATAGATGTAAAAGTTCTAGGTTGATGAACAAAAGTATGCTAATCTTGTAATGCCTCTCTGCAGAACACTATTTCCTTTATTGGAGTCTTTCACGGATGGATAATGAAGAAGAATTACAACACAAAATCCACAACTGACTCTGTTCCAAGCTGATAATCAAACAAAGCATGCTGATCTTGTAATGCCTCTCCCCGGAACTCTATATTCTTTATAGGAACTTGCCATTTACGTCTAGCCTTATCCTTCAATGCAGAAATGGTGGTGGTCATACATAAAGCATCACCAAATTCAGATAATTCCCTTCTGATGATATTTGATCGATGGGAAAAAACCATGTGGAGAGTGGAGTGCATTTGCACATTGTAGCTTGCTAGATCCTGCTCTTCCTCCAACCGTTTTCCACCAAATATAATACTCTGAAGGTGAAGAGGAACCGGAGATTTATCAAAGAGTTTACTCTTCACATCTTTAATGGTGCTTGATAATTGCACATCAAGTGTTACAGTTTTCCCACTCCAAGTCTTGACAAATATTTGAATTTCAGGAGACAGCAACTCTAAGATGGATTCATCTTTGATATTGTAACAAGCTATGGTCTCGGAATCCTTAAGCTTGTTTCCCGCATAGAACAAATTCTTATTGCTGACTGAGGTACCTATCCTGCGCCCAACCATTGCTTTGACATCATCAACTGTAAACAACACTTTAACTCTCAGTTTCACAATCTCTTCTGTTGGTGTTTTGACAAATAACCAAATAGAACAAGGAAACATCTCCAGCATGCACTCTTCTTTAACATCATTATAAAAGGCCAATGTCTGGCAATCCTCAAGCTGCTCTCCTGAATAGATCATTATGTGGTTGGTGACCGACATGCCTAACATTCTCCCCACTATTGATTTGATGTCCTGGATAGTGTGGTCAGGCTTTGCTTCCACAACAAGGCTTTTCTGCTCCAATGGGATCTTCACAAATAATTTCATTCCAATGCAATTTTGGTGCATAAGAGGGAGAGCGGAATTCTTCTGAATACCAAAATCAGTTTGCCTTTGGCCATCCTAAAATATATCAACAACAAAGAAGAGATCCTTATACATATATATATATATATATATAGCATTAGTAGGAGCATATAAGTATATCAAGATCAATAATATCTATGAAAATTAATAACAAATAAAAATTTAAATTAAAAGAAAGTATAATAATTAGTAACAAAGTTTAAATGTGACCATATAAACAATAAATTAAGGTGAATGTATGAACCTCTTCTGCTGGAGACTTCATGGGTGATTTTTGAGCTCTCAATGATGCCATGAAGACGAAACCAAAACACTATTTTTTTTTTTTTCAATAATCAGCAATATTTTGTCTTGTAAATTCTAGAGATAGTATTTATAGAAAAACATTAGAAGATAGTAGAAGGAATTCTAATCTACACAAACAAGAAATCCTAAACCAAAAAGGAATACTATAACTAACTTCTGGTTTCTGTTTTTGTATCTATACTATATTAATAATCCTAAATCAAAAAGGACTATAAATAAATTTTTTTTTAAAGGAAGTTTATTTATTAATTTTATGTGGATTTCACTAACGAATTCAGGAAATTAACTTTCCTTTTCAAATGAAATTTTAATTCCTAATTTAAGTGGAGTTTCCGTAATTTGGTTTGCAACCGGATTTTGTAAAAATCGAGTTCCCTTCCTCTTTTACTAATTAGTTAAGGCTTCCAACTCAAAAGCAGGGCATCATTCAATTATATTAGTGACAATTATTATTATTATTATTTTTTAATTTTCAAATCTTAAATTTTGATAGACCATTAGATTTAAATCTAATGATAATTAACCACCCCATTAACAATAAAGATCTTATATAGTAGCAAAACTCTTATTCTTATATTTATTACAAAACCGACATTGTAATAAAAGTTTTTTATTTTGAAACATACCAGTCCAATAAACTTGTGTTCACTTGATTTTTTTTTTTTTTTTTAAAAAAAAACTTGTGTCCATTTGTTACACCAGGACATTAGGAAAGATACATGATTTGTTACGCCAATTTAGAATGAATGTGGAACATCATTATAGAATTTAGAATTAATTATTATTATTATTATTATTTTTTCTGTTATTAACTTGAAACCAACTGCACTGGACCGCTTTTTCCGGAGACTTCAGCTGGGATGTGAGTGACTTTTGAGCTCTTGGTGATAACATGGAAACGAAATCAAAACCTGACCTTTTTAATTTTTTCGATTATTAGTCTTTTTTATTATTCACATAGGAAAATTATTGAGAAGATATTTTATATTAAAACAATCTTCGTAGTAGATAGCATAAAAAAATTCTAAATCTACACAGATAAGAAATCATGCACCGAAAAGGATTATGGCTTATCTGGTACTTGTTTTTTGTTTTCTATTTTCTCAAAATAAAAATAGAAATAAAAACAGTATTGTTTATTTTGTTTTCGAATTCTGAAAATTGAAAACTGAAAAAAGCATTGATAGCAAAAACTGAAACATTATTTCTTTTTTATCTTTTTAAGTTCATTTATTTGATCTATCTAATTATATTAAATTATTCATCCAACATTCAATCAAAACCATCATCAACACGAATTATTTATTTTTTAAAAGCAAAATGCAAAATGAAAACAAAAACAGAGTAGGAAGAGGGCTGCCGGGTAGACCCCTAGTTGTCTTGACCTCTAACTAAATATTCTGGTTTGTGTTTTTATGGTTGTACTCTATATGTTTTGGAATGATCCCCTATCAGTACAATTTAATACTATTCATTATGATATGTTTACTAATCAGAAATTAAAAAAGAAATTTAATTACTTGAGTGGGAGGAAATTAAGTTTGTTTTCCATAAAAAAATAAAAATAAAAATAAAACTTAATTCATGATTTTACATGGATCCATTTAATTTAATTGTTACCTATTTTAATAAATTTGTAATCGTAAATAGGGGTGGCAATCCGGGTTGGCAGGTCGGGTTGGACATGATACGAACATAACATGATTAATGAACGGGTTGAACCCTTTCGACACGAACACTACACGATAATAAATGGGTCCACATAGAAATGACACGGTTAACTCGTTTATTTACGAGTCATTTATTAACTTGTTTAACTGACCCGTTTAGTTGACCCATTTATAATTTAACCATATTTAATACATTTAAATTTTAATGCACATCTAATAAAAAATAAAATTAAAATATACAAATTCAATCCAAAACCTAAAAATATAATCATCCACAAATGCAACCCAAAACCTAAAAATACAAATCATCCACAAATACAATCAAAAACATAAAAGTACATTCAAAACATAAAAATACAAACATCCACACAAATGAGTATAAAACTGATGATGATGCGAAAATAGTCGCCGAAGAGAAGATGCGGCACAATGGAGATGAAACACGTCGGTGGCAGCAAATCTGTGTAGACGAGAAATGGCGCAGAGAGAAGACGAGGCATAATGGAGACGAGATGCGGCATGGAGAGAAGAGGCAGCACGGCGAAAAGGAGGCGTAGTGCGGCACAGTGGCAGCAGGTCTATGTAGAAAGCAATGCTACAAGAAGAAGGAGAAGAAGGAAGCAGATCTGTGTGGTGTCGGTGTGAGTGTGCCGACGTCGGCGTGTGGACGGAGGATAGTGGACCGTGTGGCTGTTACTCAGGCTCGATTGTTGGATGGAGATGGAGCCATGGTCTCATGGAGAAATCAGAAATGATTCGAATGAAATGAGAATGTTAGGTAGGGTTTTGACTTTTGAAGGATATATGTACTATCACTAAAATTACATTAATACCCCTCTAGTATGAAATTACTATTTTACCCTCGTTAAACAAGTCAACCCGTGACACGATTAAGGAAACACGAACCCGACACGATTATTAAACGGGTTAGGTGGGTTGACTTGTTAATTTATCTAACCCGTTAATGTTCAATCCTAACCTGTAATATTTGTGTCGACCCATCGTGTCGCATTCCAAATTGTCATCCCTAATCGTAAATTAAGAGATTTCCATTTCTCTTATAATGACTATCAACCAGTAAACCAACCTAATTCAAAATAGAGCATTATTGCATTATATTGGTGACCATCAATTTCTTAGCATGGCGGTAGCTGTATTTAATTGGTGTGACGTGTGCAAAATCAAGCAATAGATTATACAGATGCTTTTCTTCATTTCTCTTCATGTCCCACTTGCTTCATAGCCGTTAACACTCTAGTTTAGGGTAAATTTTATTAGCTTCTTCATTACTGTTTCACTGCCTATACAATAATGTTGAGGAAGAAATTTCCTGTGTTGTGCTTTTAGGTAACATTAGAATTATGAAATTATTTTTTAATTCAAACAAAAGAATTATGAATTTATTTTATTTACATTAGAGTTGCAGTTTTACAAAATTGTCCGTTGTGATTTAATGGTAGAAATTACTCTTTACTAAAAAATTCAATTATGAGGCATGTCAGTTTAAGTGATATTTAAAAAAATTTAAAATAAAAAGTTGATAGAGTTGTAGATTTTAACAAGTTTAAAATGTAAAGGGTATTATAAAAGATCGAAATTGACAATAGAAAGTCATGATGTAAAAGACATGTTCCCAAAATTTTTTGAAGTTCTACCTAGAGTTTGCAAGAAACCAGTTTATGAAACGTCTTCTTTTGACAAAAAAATATGAATTATACAGGTAACATTACAATTGGAACCTTTCTAATAAATACTCTAAGGTGTAGTCCTAAACAAACTTTCAAAAGCTGAAAGAGGAAAAGCCCACATTCACATGTGAGAGGAAGCCTTCAAACTTTAACCCACACATAGGTGGAAACATTACACGCCGGAACCTAGCTCATGAAATGGAGACAAAGGGAGTGATGCTAACTACACCACTCACCAACGAGCTAATATCAAACTATATTGGAGTAATATTTTTTTTTTGAGAGATCATACTATATATTAATTTTCCTCTTTCTTAATGAAAAGAAATAGTTTGATATCATCAACATACATAATTAAGTATATATAAAAGTAATAAATTCTAAATTAGCAATATCTATTCATAATTTATGCAGTGAATGTACGAAACATATCTAGAAGTAACAAACTTTAGCAAATTTATTCACTGTTTAATTGATTAATGTACTTTTTCATACATTCATAAAGTATTTATTAATATATCTTGTTGTAAATGTACAGGTTTTAGTCACACATATTAATTTGGATAAATCCTTATAGACCGTTATCAGTTATAACTATTAATATATAAGAGTTCATTTAATTTCAGTAAATTTTGAAGGAACTAATCTAATAATTTTTTTTATTATTTTATAATCATATATTAAAAATAAAAAAATTCAAAACTAATTCCAAATTAAATTCACCGTTAATGTCTTATGAAGGGGTTTGTCCTGCTCACCTGATCTTGTTGGTTTTGTGATGAAACTTTAGTCCGAGACTAACTCAATCTGTCCTTTTTATATTTATCCAGTTAGAAAACACTATATATTATTTATATATCGGTTTAATTAAAATAAGCTATGTAATAAAAGGATTTACATTAATTAAGTAAAATTTAGTATAAAAAATTGTCATATGTTTTTCTTAAGAAAGAGATTGGGTGGAGTTATGTTTCAAATTCTAAAACCTCAGATAATAGAAAAAATTTTGCATATATACGACAATCTCACCTTCAATCAGACACTTATTCAAGTAGAGTACACAATTTAAAGAAAAAATTAAATATGAACAAATACATTCGTAAATTTTAAAAAGCTAAATTTCAAGTGTTCATTTCTTATGAGACCATATTACAGAATATTTCTTTAAATTTGAGTTGTCAAAAAACTAAATGAAATGAAAAATACAAAAGAAAACCCATTTAATATGATGGTATTTAATGGATTATGTAGTTTTGGTTCAATCTCCATGGACTCATCAACTGCTAAAAGACCATTAACACCTGAATTAAATTTTCTCCCGAAGATTAGTATATCTATATCTTTTATTCTTTTTTAGTCTTAAGATTCTAAATTTTCCTATAATTCTTATGTTTATGCCCAATTATTATTATTATTATTTTATTGTGAGGATGCCATTCAGAAAAGCTTGCATTCATAGGGACAATATTGAAGATATTGGAGTACATGAATGTTTGGTTGCTTGGTTTATGTTATGATCAGTTAACGATGATGATCATATAGGGATACAATAGGTAGTTCAATAAAAACTTTGTTCTTAATTGTATTATTGGATTATATGATTTCTACGTTTACAACTATTCTAACTTTTTGTGAATTATAACCTTCTCACACTTGGATCATTTAAGGCCATTTTTATTGTTATACAATGTGTATATATATTGTAATTCACCATATTTTAAAACCAATTGATCATACAAACATGGCCAGTCTTTCACAGAATTAAATCATTTCAGGTAAGGTCTTAGTTTCATGAGTCAAAAAATAGAAAAACTGTAAATCTAATAATATAACAAGTATCTTGAGGAAAAATAAATGACTGCAACCAATTAATTGGAAGTTGGAACCCAGCATATTCATGTAAATGTTTAAGAATTTCAACATTTATCTAGGTAACAAAATGAAACAAAAAATTGCTAATGCTCTCTCTCTCTCTTGATATATGTGTGTGTATATATATATATTTGCTATTTTTCTAGTACTAACACAATGAGTTAGAAATTTGTTGCCGTACTGGATGTCTCTCTAAATAAATGTTTGTTTGATCATGGTGTGCAGCGTGTACATATATATTCATATGTATGGTATGCAGTCGTTTGCTATGTGTGTATGCCTGAGTTTATATTAAAATTCAGATAACATGTATAAACCATCGGATATGTTTAATGGCTGAGATTTCATTTCATTGGATGCATTCAATAGCTGCACATTCAATAAGGTCCACATTTGTTAAAACAGGATATGTTGGCCTGAGAATTCTTGCATGTATGTATGTATGTTTGTGTGTCTATATATGTATTAACCTTTTCAGTTGCAATATAATTTGAATTGTTAACTTAAGGATCAAATTCTTTAAGTAGAGAGTTTACATAAAGAATTTGATCCTTAAGTTAACAATTTCTTGACATAAGTTTCACATTGTACTAATTCTTTTTCTCCAAAATCATGTCGGCTTGAAATTAATTATGAAATTCCCATCAAAGCGGAAACCATTTTGGTAGAAGCAATGGCACACCATAATATCTGATGTTGGATAATCTCATATTGGTTGAATAAATAAATTTATATTGATTTATAAGGTGAGAGTAAACTTTAAATCATGAGCTAGCTTTTGTGGTAAAATTAGATCTAAGACTGTTGAGTGGGGCACCCCGCATTAGATAGTCCCACGAAATAAATTTGTATTGATTTGTAAGATAAGAGTAAACCTTCACTTATGAGTTATAGTTTTTGTGCCGGATTTAGGTCTAAGACCCCTTTCTAGCTTTTGTATTGAAGTTAGGTCCAAGACCCCTTTGTACTGAAGTTAGATCCAAGATTTTTTTCTGACATCATTTTCTAAATATGGAACATCAAATTGTTTATTCAGGGAAAGGAGGGCATCGATCACATCAATTCACTCTAGTCTATGATGGAGAACTACTTGAAGATGATCATTTGACTCCAGCTTCTCTGAATATAGAAAGTGAAACAAATCTTTATTTAATCTTCTGTTCAAAACATTTGCTATAAATTTTCTGTGAAAGAAGCACCAACTGGAGATATTTTTAAAATCGAATTTCCTGCTCTGGTTACGGCTGGTTATGTCAAAGAAATAGCTGACTTGAACAGTTTGGCTAACTAGTAAATATATTTTCCTATTTTGGCTTGAACAGTTTCTCACTCCTTCTCTTTTCACAGTTGAATGTCAAGTTGAGGTTTAATTAATGTTTGTTTTTTCCTTTGAGATATAATTAATATTTAATTATGGTTTGTGATTTTGGTTCATATGGTCTTAAATGATTCTAGTCCCGCAGTGATTTACGTGGAAGAACAACAGAGAGTTGACTTGTGCACATATTAAAAATTTAAAAAGGGCAAATTACTTAACAACGTCTAGACGTTTGATATTTTACATATAGAAACAATGTTCACATTTTTTAACAATAACATCCGCCCCGCTAACCGATTGACCATGTTTGACCATTAAAAGTAATATCTGACTATCAAATATTGGTAAAAAGATGAGCATACCCTTCACCTTATTTCCACCACATAATAAAAAAATTAAAAAAATAAACTAATTAAAAGAGTTAGAATATCTTTACTGTCCATCTCCAAAATGGATGGTGGAGATCCATTTGAGAAATAAAAAGAAAATTAAACATAATAATTAAAAAGAAAATATATATATGTATATATAAAAATTTAAAAAAAATAAAAGAGAAAAATATGGGATCTCTACTGTCGAATGAACTCATCCGACCGTGGAGATTAAATTTGCATCACATCTTAAGATGGCCGGTAAAAATCCAAATAACCCATTAAATAATACAATTTTTAAAGAAAATGACCCTAACACCTTTAATGAAGTTAACTTTGACAATCAATCGAGGTCAAGCTATTAATACAGGAGAAGACGCTATAATAAATAACAAACGTTGTTTCCATTTGTCTTTTGACAAACATCAAGAAACTTTTACGTAATTTGCTTTATTAAAAAATAAAATAACAATTAAAAAATAAAACTTCTTATAAAAAAAGGATAAAAAGTGAAACATATTGAGTCACATCAAGGAGGCATGGAAGCAACAACCTTCTTTGGTTTCCAAGAAGAAAACTTAAATAGTTATGCACCTCTTCATTTACCATAATTATAAATACTTGAATCCTATCTAACGTATTTTATAAATTCTACTTGAATAATATTCTATGCACATTATAAAAGTAATTGTCTCATGATTATGAAAATAATTATCTAAACCATGTAAGTAGTATTTGATCTTAACAGATCTTGGCAAACTTGTAATACATTCGGAACCCGCTAAAAAAGAAAGGAGAAGAAAAAAGAAAGTTAACAATAAACTAATGGAAGGTTACATACTTTAATTATTATTTCCCAAACGTGAAGGTTTGATAAATAATTTCATCAAATTCTTGGCACTAATTTGCAATTCTTCCCATCTACGTATATTCAATCTCAGTCCATCGAACGTTACATTCAGAACCAACCATCTGAGCATAAGTGTCAAAGGCGGGAACGATCAGAGCATCTGGAATCTTCATCCGAACCCTAATCTTGGTACCTTTTACGTCGCTTTTCATTTCTTCTTAGCAATTCAATCTCTTTACAGCATCTGAATCTGTCACTATCTTGCAAATCCAACTGCTTCACATTTCTTTAGTGTAAAATCTTTGTTCAATTTTTTATCTGATATCTAGGCAAACAATAGATTTATGTTTTCTTGGAGTGAAATATAGTCTAATCTATAATTGATTTTGATATAATTTATTTGTAGTTACAGTTGCATTCTTGGTGGATATGGCTGGTGCTGATGCTGATAGAAACCAGAGCAGTGAATTCCAACAACTACAAAAAGCCAACAACCTGGCTAAGGCAGCTTATGCAGAATTTTCGCTACTTGCTTTCGGAGAATGGATTGTGGATAGTCAAGTTGATCTATCATTTCTCAGCAAATTCAACCAAACGCCTTTTGGAAAAAGAAGTGAGTTTTCACTTGCAAGGCTTGTTCTTCCAATCTCTCTATCCGAACTTCTCTGTATCTTGTTTGATACGGTAAGATTTCGAAGGCCTAATAATTTGATGCCCTTATTCTTGAATTTGTTTGCTTATGTGGGGGGTGGTTTTGTAGTCTGCTTGGCGTGCATTGTGGCCGCAAATTGTACATGATGCGCATAGCAGCTTGCCAAGCGGTGTTTTTCAGCGGTTGAGTGAAGATTCATTGCAAGGATGCACCAAATTCCCAGATGAAATTGTGCAGCGGGCTGGTGAATGGTCGAGCATAATCAAGGTAAATGTCCTGGCATTAATTGAAGACTGTGATTACTATATGTTGGAATCATCATTATCATCAATTTAATGCTGTGTGTTTGTATTTTTTTAAGGTTCATGCTAGATTACTCTTGCCAACACCTATTGTGCAAATACGGGAATACAGTTTTCTGCGATACCAAAAGGAGATCATGGAAGGTCTATGGGCCATTATAGATGTGTCAGAGGATTATTATAATGATGATTCTAAAGCAGAACTCGAGTATCGACGTAGGCCTTCTGGTATCATAGTCAAGGAAATCGATGAGGATACATGTGAGGTTAGTATAAAATTTCTTTTTTTTTTTTCTGTTTTTTTGTGAAGTTTGCAAAGCCTTGGATGTTTGTGTTAAACATTTTCAACTTATTTGTCTTGTCTGTCCTAGAGATTTAGTTTTCTCAAACTTTTCACTTCATGTAATTCTGCAGATTAGGTGGGTTGAGAACATGGAAGTGCCAACTCCAGCCCAAGCCACTTTGTTCTTGAACATGCTGGATTCAAATCTGGCTTTCACAGCAAGGCAATGGGTCGGTACATTGTATTTGAGGCTAATTCGACAACAGAGCAATTTATTTTATTATGATGTGGAGTTCGCATCAGAATATAACATGCTACAAATTAGTAATCCTCATCTGTGCCAGAGTTTGAGAAACCAAGGTATGTCGTCACTTAATGCAAGGAGTTTTGCGATATTCTAGAAATGACAAAAAGGTAATTAGGCAACCATAATATACAAGAAAAACAAGACCAACTAGTTACGGTTCCAGATCGTTTCAAACCGTAGTTCTTGGAGATATATGCATGCAAAGTAATTCTTTTAGGAAACATTACCACATAATGAATGCAGTTCGTTTCATTGACACTGTCAGATATTTTAAGGAACATGAATGCAGGCTTAAAAAATCTAATATAATTCAAGGAGTGTCTAGGCAGGTCTTCTAGGTGTTGGCAGTAACAGAATTCACCCGGTAGAATTTTATGGGTTGCACGATAATACTTGTCACTTGATAAAAATCTTGGTAAGTAGATATGAATTGGCTAGGGTTTAGTTGCTGGTCCCTCAAGTCTCTTGAAACGAAAGGTCCAGGATTGGACCAACCGTATGTTAAATACATTTTCTGGTCTCATTCCTCAAATCCACCCCTGGCTATTCAATTTAATAATGATGTTATATTACCCTCACTCCGGACAAACTGATTAGGAATCAATGAGCTATTGGATCATATTGTCTCCTCGTCTAGACTTTTGTCTCCTCCAATAGAGTTATGACTATAGTGGATATCATAAGCAAGAATTTGAGATTTGAGCACGCTTCCTTTTTCATATTTAAAGATCTGAAAATTGTATTTATTTTGAAATTTTCAATGCATTTCACGTTTCCTATCTCTTACTTACAATTTGTTTATTTATTCTATTCTTCAAAACTTTGTTTTTGATATGTGACTGTTTGTAATTATTTGAGAACTAATTATGCAATGCAAGGTTATAAAAGCTGCTAGCATAATGTTCAGCTTGTTTTCCAGCATTTGATGCATCCTTTTTTGTGAGTTTAGATAATTTATTTCTAGAATCTAAAAGATATAGTCATGAAATCAAGTCATTAATGTATTAGAACATTTTATATGGTGATTCAATTATACGTTGCCATTATTAAAATACTTAACTTTTTTTTTTTTTTTTTTTGAACATAAATACTTAACTTTTTTAATCTTGCTGGATATGACATTACTTTCTTAATCTTGATATGACATTTCATATGTGCATAAACATTCATCCATCTACATATCTGAATTACTTTGAAATTTCTAATGCATGAAACTAATTGAAATTGTGTGATATGCAGTTAAGAATAAGCTGCTGGACTTAACTAGCTGCATGGAGATGCAATTTTTTAAAACTGTATCGGCAGAACCCGATGAAAATGTATGGTCTATTGTTTTTGATGAAAGGGTAAGAATCATGAAGGACATAACTAAGAATCAAGGATCAACTCTTATAGCGATCACCAGCATCAATGTGCCGGCAGCACCCTGTTTGGTGTATGAGCTTCTGGCGCAAGAAAGCTTATATCTCCTGGTAAACTGCAACTTCACGGTGCATGCTTTAAATGCATGTTACGTTTATACCGTTACTTTAACCACTTAAATATCAATTTATTGCAGAAGACTGACTTTGCACTTGGCAAAAACAAACCTAGAGAAGTGTTGAGGTTATCGGGAGGAGACTGCGTTGTTACTTTACAGAGGAAATTGATCAAAGAGGTGCTGTCTTTTTCACAGACTCTTACTCATTTACTATATTGGTGGATACTACTTTAAATGATTTCTGAGATGAAAAAGTGTAATGTAACAGGGCAAGTGGTATGACTACTTTTGGCAAGCAACACATAAGAGTGAATTTTGTTCCTTCATTATAGCACATGAAATGATTGATGAAGATATTAAAGACATTTTTTCCTTTAGAGTAGCAAAAGCAAAAGGAAAAGGAAAAATCAAAATTGCACCTTCACCAGTAGGCTTCGTAATAATGCCCAATGGGATTGGGGGCCTCCAATCGACTGCCTCAATAATAACCATTGCCATGGAGGCATCATTTTATTATGATCCAGAAGCTGAAGCCATTACAAGCATAAAGAATCTCATCAGTGAAACTCGTACGAATATAGAAGAAATATGTAAGCCCTATACACGCCTAATTCTTGGATAACAGCTGAAAGAGAATGGCTAACTATTTGATTTTTGTGTCATGTATTTTTGCAGTCACAAACTAGTGAAGCCTATCAGAGCAACCAAGTTAATCCAGGAGTTTCACCGATCTTCGAAACCAGCACAAGAGCAGCACCTAATGAAGTAGATCTGTTTTAACATAAAAGACTTAAAAACTTGCACACATGTGGAATAATGATGGATCACCAATTAAGTGCATATACTATGAAATTGGAGGTCAATGAGCCTTGCTTGATATATGTAGTTATTGGATTCCAGAATTTAGCTGTTGGTGTTTGGCTTCTATTTAATCTTTATCTTTTTTTAACTTGTATGATTTTCTATTTACTCTTCTTCTTTTTTAAATAGAGTTAGATATAGGGTTGTGCAAAGAGTAGTGGTGACTTTAATAGAGTTATATACTGAAAATTGATTGATTTAGCTAATATATAGGGACCCATTACTTGTTAATGGATTATACAAGAATAATAATCAGGTTTAGCTATATCAATCTAAAAGTCTGACGAAATTTATGACTTCGATATTAATTCTTTCTTCTTTTTTTTAGTCCAATGATGGTAATCCACCTTTAATGAACGGTAGCCGTCTTTATTTTTAATATGTATGAAGCAACAGTGTTGCTTTTATAGTTACAACCATAGTTTCCTTCTGCTTTGTTATTTGCCCACCTTGAGGTATTCGTTAATTTAGGATCTAGTAATGTCTTATCATAGGCAAAATTATTGCTAGTAATCTCATCCGTGTTGTCTGTCTGTGTTTAACAGTTGTGTGCAACATTGTTTGGCTAATAGAAGTCTGTTGGTCTTTGTTGGAGTTGAATGCCATCCTTGTTTCAGTTTTACTCACATTCATATTCTTTGTGATTGTGTTTCATAAACTTTCTGAATACAATTTAGTGCTTTCATGACCTAAAAGATTTTGTTCCATTTTGACGGTCTATAAAGATTGCTGTCCAATGAGGCTTACATGTTCCATGTTCTTTATTTGAACTTCATGTCTGGTTGAAGAGTCTGAATTGGTCCTTCATATTAGATGTTGTTGAAATTAGCTATCAAGTAGCTCTTGATTGATTGAGATTGATTGAGGAGTAATTGTAGAATAATTAAGAGTGACTCAAGAATAATTGAAAATAATTCAGTTACTTTTTCTACTTTAGGTTTAGTATTATATATACTTGTACACCCTTGGTTGAATATAATATTCTCTTTTTTTTTTTTTTTTTCTCATCTACTGTGACTTTTATACTCTTCGTTATGCTCTTTGTTATCATGGTATTAGAACGAAGTTTTGTCTCATAAGCCTTATCCTTTGTGTTGATATCTATAATGTTTAGCATTGCAAACAGTGGCGACACCAAAACTCTCTCTTGACCAATACACTTATCACTTTGTATAATTAACATGTTAGATTTGTTTTTAAACTTATTTGTTAACCATTTAACCGGTCCCTCTATCAAAGCTCTTTCATTGGCCTCTGTGTTAAAGTCGTTTCATCGACATCTCTATCAAAACTATATCATTAGCTTTTCTGTCAAATCGTTCCATTGGCCTCTATGTCAAGTCATTTCAACTAGACTCTGTTAAGCCATTTAGTTGGCACTCTGTCAAGTTATTAAGTCAGCACTCTGTTAAGTTGTTACGTTGGTGTTCTATCAAGTTGTTAAATCATCATCTTTGTCAAGTTGTTTCATCAATGTCTCTCTTTAATCGTTGGTTATGAAGTTGGTTTCTCAACCTTTTACTAGATGATTACTATATTATCGGAACTTTGCAAACCCAAACTGTTTCTTCTCCCTAGCTATCATCTAGAGCTTAAGAGGGGGTGTTAAAGAGAGTAAAGATTCTCTATCAATGTTGACATGATGTTAATTTTTTTATTAGAGAAATTTAAATCTAAGATGTATAAGAGAGAGAAAAAATTTAACAATCTTGATCATTCACTTTTTTAAATATTGATGTGTCACTAAATTATCAAAATATTAGCAAAAAAAAAAAAAAATGATAGAGAATCCTTATTCTATTAAAGAATCTAGAAATTATATGCATATTATATGCTTCCATTTTTATTTTATTTCAAGTTGGAGACATATTCACTAAAGCTATGCCCAAGGAGATATTTCTACATCTTAGTTCCAAGTTGGGTCTTGAAAGTATCTATACTCCAACTTGAGGGAGAGTGTTGAAATCAGCTATTAATTAGCTCTTTATTGGTTGAGATTGATTGAGAGTGACCGAGAAGATTGAAAATGATTCAATTATCTTTCTTACTCTAGGTTCAGTATTATATGTACTTATACACCCTTCAATGAATAAAATTTAACAATCTTTTTCTTTCTCTCATCTATTATAACTTTTATGTTCTTTGTTATGATTTCTATTATCATATGTGTAATTTAATTCCATCATACATTTTTGTGGGGCTGTGTGTTGTGTCTTTCCATGCCACCATTTCTTCTTTCTTATTGCTGATGTTTGCAGTATTTAAGCAGCAGTTGAGCCATGTAATTGAATTAATATATGTTGCAAGCCCACGAAGATAGTGTCTATTTTGAAAACATTCCCTATCATCTCTTTTAGCCTAGGAAGAATGATCTCATATTTTCATTCAAGTTTATTTTCTACATGCTATTCGGCTTGTCACAAGTCCAATTTTGTGTGTGCAAGTTACCGTCAACTCTTGAAGCCAAACAGTATGAGAGTTTCCATTAAAACTCCCCCATCAAGGTTTACAAGTTAACTATTAACGTATCATGACCTTAAGTCTTAAATATTATAATTAGACCCTAACCTATCAGCTTAAACTTTTGTGTTTAATGGTAACTGATATGGTATCAGAATTTGAAGATCCCTAGTTCAAACTCTTTCTCCCTCTCTTTATTTAAAATTTAAAAATCTTCTCGTTACAAGTTATAAATGGTGTATAACATGTATCCGTCATCTGATATCTGTTCACGTTGTACGGGAATGAGCGTTTCTTATTAGTTTAAACTTTTGAGTTTAATGGTAACTAGCATTAACTATTTTCTCTTTACAATAATTTCAATTAGCTTCCCTGAAGTTGGATTAAGTTTATTGTCAAGTTTTATGGTAAATTTAGTTTAAGAAAAATATAATATCAGAGCAAAACCAGTTTGGTCATTGGATAAATGAAAATTATTAAATTTAATCAATATTCGTGTTTTTCGTTCACATGGTCCCAAATTGTTTGAGATAGTGAAGTAATGCCAACCCCTTTAAACTATTTTTTCAAATTATTTTCTATAATCGTAATTTTTTTTTTTATATTTAATATTTGTTTATAAGTTTAGTTAGTATTTTGAATGACAAATAAATTTTAGTTCACGATAAAAACGATACATAATTATAAATATTGCATTAGGTGAACAAGATAGTGTGGGATAGTGCAATGAGAAGGAACCCTATCACCAAACTACGATTTGCTATCCTCGCCCCAAGTAGGAATGGATTGTGGATTCTAATTGTGTTTGAGTCTGAGTACAGAAAGTGAGAAAAATGTCACATTCCATACTTGTCCCTTTTTAAAAATATATATATATATATATATATATATTTTACCCAAAAATTGTTTACTTTTAACATTGAACGAAATTTTAATCATTTTTAACTCTTTTTAATGTGCTGAAATATTCTATCTACAAGATTCTATATAAAATGTTCATCTACGAGAAAACTTTTCACAACTATTATATGTGAAATTAACAAAATCAATTGAAATTTTATTTAGAGCTAAAAACAAAATACTATTTTTCTTTTCAAAATTAAAATAAAAATTAAAAAATTAAAAAAAAATATTTTTATACTTTGATTGTATAGGTTTTCTACTGTTTTTTTATACTTTGATTTTTATTTTCAAAACAAATTGGTCTGTTATTTTATTTCAACCAAAGTTGGGGGCTGTATGCAATGAACGTTGCAAGTTAGAACCACAAACCATTCGAACAGAAGTGTCGAAGGTGGGAAACAAATCAGACTATCTCCAATCTTTATGGTAACCCTAATCTTGCTACGTTTTTCATTTATAGTCTTTAATAATCTGTGTTCAACTTATTAGATTTCTCTGTTTGGGAGATTTTAACCAAATGGTTTCGGCGTGGCTATTGATTTTGATAGAGTCTATTTTACATTTGCATTCTTAGTCAATATGGCTAGTGATGATGCTAATAGAAACGAAATGAGTGAATCCCAATAACTACAGAGGGCCAATAACATCGCCAAGACAGCTTACACGCAACTTACATTGCTTGGTTTTGGAAAATGGATTGCAGATTATCAAGTTCATAGATCTTTACTCAACAAATTCAAGCACACACAGGATGGAAAGAGCTCTGAGCTTTCCATTGAAACTGCAGATATTCCAATCTCTTCAATGAAACTTCCTTCCATCTTGTTTGATCCGGCAAATCGTTGTTTTAATGCCTTAGTCTTGAATTTTGTTCCAATGGTTTATGTGGGATGTTTTGTAGTCTGTATTGCGTAGAATATGGCCGCAAATTGTACATGAAGCACATGGCTACTTGCCAAGTTCTGCTTTTCAGCAGTTGATTGAAAATTCATTGGTAGGATCCAGCCACTTCCCGGATGAAATTTTTCGCAAGGATAGCGAATGGTCATGCATAATCAAGGTAGGCTAATGTAACTACTTTTTTAGAATTATTAGATTTGTGGTATGGTAGATATGGGATCATTTTAATGCTTGTATATGTGTATATATATTGTTTAGGTCAATGGTCTATTCCTCTCACCCTCACCTATTGTGCCAATAAGGGAATACAGTTTTTTGCGATTCCCAAAAACAGATAAAAGGAGGTATATGGGCCATTGTTGATGTGTCTAAGGATTATTGTAATGATGCACTTAGTCCTGAAGCGGAACTAGGGCATCGAAGGAGGCCTTCTGTTATTCTAATCAGGAAGGGTGACAATAAAGATAGCTGTAAAGTCAGTACAAAATTTCCTTCTCCATGTAGTTCTCAAAAACTTGGCTATTTGTGCCTAACATTTTCAAGTTATCTGTCTCATTTATTCTTGATAATTAATTTTCTCAAACTTTTCAAAATTTATATAATTGTGTAGATTATATGGGTTGAGAACATGGAGGTGCCAACTCTAGCTCAAACCAATTTGTTCTGGAACATTATGAATTCAAATCTGGCTTTCCAAGCCAAGAAATGTGTTAGAACATTGTCACAGAGGCTAAAGTGACCAAACAACAATTTTCTTGGATATGACCTAGACTTCATATCAGAACATAAGACACAAAAAATTGGATATCCTAATCCATGCGAGTGTTTGGAAAAGCAAGGTATGCTGTCACTTAATGCAAGCAGTCTTATGATATTCTGGAAATACCCGAAGTAATAATTTAAGAACCATTGGAGAAAGGTGACCAACTAGTAAAGGATGGTATTAAAGAGCATAGTTCTTGCCTCCTTGAAGAGAAATGCATGCACAGTAATTCTTGTAGGAAGCATTACCTTGTAATGAAAGAAAATTTTATTTCATTGACAATGTTAAATTTTTTAAGAAGCATGAATGCAGGCTTAAATATTCTAATATAATCCAAAGAGTGTCTTCGTAGAGTCCTTGCTAGGTGTTCACATTAACAAAATCCACCAAATAGACATATTATGGGTTGCATGATGATACCTATCACTTATTTTATAAAATATTTTTGTAAGTAGATATGCCATCAGCTAGGCTTTAGTTTGCTAGTCCCTCGAGTCTCTTGAATTAAAAGGTCTTGGATTCAATCAACTGTACTTGATATAGATTTTCTTGTCTCATTGCTCTGATTTACCCTCACCCCACAAGAATTTATTAGGTATCAATTAGTGATTGGATTAGAATTTTTCCTCATCCGGTGCTTTGTTTCCTTTAATAGAGTATTTGACTATAGTAGATATCATATCAACAACTTGAGATTTGGCTGTGCTTCCTTTTTCATGTTCAAAGATGTCTAAGTTTTATTTAGTTTGAAAATTTAAGTTTATTTCACTTGTCTTATATAGTTTATTTATTCATCTTATTTCCGGAATTTTTTTTTATACATAATCATTTGAGACTTGATTTAAGTAAGGTCATAGAAGCTGCTAGCATAATGTTCATTGTATTTTTCAACATTTCATGCATCCTATTTTATCAGTTTAGATAAATTAATTTGAAAGTTAAATACATCTTTATCATGTTAGAATTTGGAAGATATGGTTTTGATATCAAGTCATCAATGTGTTAGAATCATTTGTGTTGTAATGTACACATTGCCTTTGTAATACTTCACTCCCCTAATCTTGCTTGATATATGACATTTTCATCCTACATGTCTGAATTACTTGGAAATTTCAAATGCATGAAAGTTGAAACTAATATGTTCTGAAATTGTGTGATGTGCAGTGATTGACAAGATGTTGGACTTAGCTACCGGCATGGAGATGCAATTTTTAAAACCATATCTGCAGAACCAAACATTTTTGTATGGTCTGTTGTTTTTGATGAAAGGGAAAGGGTCATGAGGAACATAACTGTGAATCAAGGGTCAACTCCTTTTGCAATCACCAACACTGTGTTTCAACAGCACCTTTTTTGGTGTACAGGTTTCTGCTGCGGGAAAGCTTACATCTGCTGGTAAACTGCATCTTTTAAGTGTATACTTTATATGTATGTTTTCTACTGATAATTTATCAAAATAATAAAATACCAAGTTATTATAGAATATTGGTTTTGTATTTAGCGAAATCAGCCTACTAAAGTTTATGAGAGGAGATGACTCCATCATTACTTTACAGAGGAAATTGACAAAAGAGATGCTATCTTTTTCACATGTTTCTCACTTATTTCCTATATTGGTGGATACCAGTTTTAATGATTTCTGAGATGAAAAGTAGTTGTAATGTAACAGGGCCGGGGGTATGACTACTTATGACAAGCATTACAACAAAATGAATTGTGTTCCTTCATAATAGCACATAAAATGATTGAAGAAGAACTTTAGAGTGGCAATAGAAAAAGGAAAAAGCATAAGTACTCCATGGCCAGCAAGATTCGCAATACTGCCCGATGAATTTGGGGACCTCCAATTGAATGCCTCTATAGTAACCATTGCTAGGAAGGCATCATTTGATGATGATCCAGCAGCTGAAGCCATTGAAAGGATAAAGGATCTCATCATTGAAACTCGTGAAAGGATAGAAGAAAGATATAAGCTCTAATACTTACCTCAGTAATGGACAACCGCTGAAACAGATTTGCTAATTATTTAACATGTATATCATGTATTTTTGCCGTCAACAACTAATCAAGTCTTTCAGAGCAACCAAGTTAAATGTAGGAGTTTCACCAATCTTGAACACCAGAATGGCTTCCTAATGAAATGGTTTTGTTTTAATTACTCAAATTAAAATTGCAACAATACAAAATAATAATGGAGCAACCATAAAGTTGTATATATTATGAGAATGAAGGTCATCAATATGCCTTGCTTGAGTGCAGGTAGGTAGGTGTTAGGGAGTTTGATATATCATACATGTTTCTTGGGTTGGGATGTTTAAGTAGCAGCATTTTAGAGTTCTGTTGTTGAGGTTTTGATTCTACCTTATCTTCTTTATATTTTCGCTTCGAACATTTTCAATGTTTTTTGTTGCTTTTTCTGATAGAGTTAGATTTGTGATTTTGTAAAGACTGGTGATGATTTTAATAGAGTTTGAAATAAAGGTACAACTGTTTCTCTATTAAATCTCCAAAAATTGATTTAGCTAATGTCCAGGGATGAATAACTTGTTAACAAAGTATAGAATAATAATAATAATATGCTTAAGCTATATAGATGAAAAAATTTCAGGCTGATAAATAAAAGTATGCTAATCTTGTAATGCCTCTCTGCGGAACACTATTTCCTTTATTGGAGTCTTTCATGGATGGATAATGCAGAAGAATTACAACACAAAATCCACTACTGACTCTGTTCCAAGCTGATAAGCAAATAAAGCATGCTGATCTTGTAATGCCTCGCCCTGGAACTCTATATTCCTTATAGGAACTTGCCATTTACGTCTAGCCTTATCCTTCAATTCAGAAATCGTGGTGGTCATACATAAAGCATCACCAAATTCTGATAATTCCCTTCTGATAATATTTGATCGATGGGAAAAAACCATGTGAAGAGTGGAGTGCATTTGCACATTGTAGCTTGCTAGATCCCGATCTTCCTCCAACCGTTTTCCACAAAATACGATACTCTGAAGGTGAAGAGGAACTGGACATTTGTCAAAAAGTTTACTCTTCACATCTTTAATGGTGCTTGATAGCTGCACATCAAGTGTTACAGTTTTCCCACTCCAAGTCTTGACAAATATTTGAATTTCAGGAGACAGCAACTCTAAGATGGATTCATCTTTGATATTGCAACAAGCTATGGTCTTGGAATCCTTAAGCTTGTTTCCTGCATAGAATAAATTCTTATTGCTGACTGAGGAACCTATCCTGCGCCCAACCATTGCTTTGACTTCATCAACTGTAAACAACACTTTAACTCTCAGTTTCACAATCTCTTCTGTTGTTGTGTTAACAAATAACCAAATAGAACAAGGAAACATCTCCAGCATGCACTCTTCTTTAACATCATTATAAAAAGCCAATGTCTTGCAATCCTCAAGCTGCTCCCCTGAATAGATCATTATGTGGTTGGTGACTGACATGCCTAACATTCTCCCCACTATTGATTTGATGTCCTGGATAGTGTGGTCAGGCTTTGCTTCAACAACAAGGCTTTTCTGCTCCAATGGGATTTTCACAAATAATTTCATTCCAAAGCAATTTTGGTGCATAAGAGGGAGACTAGAATTCTTTCGGGTACCAAAATCAGTTTGCCTTTGGCCATCCTAAAATATATCAACAACAAAGAAGAGATCCTTACATATATATCACATTAGTAGGAGCACGTAAGAATATCAAGATCAATAATATATATGAAAATTAATAATAAATAAAAAATTAAATTAAAAAGAAAGTGTAATAATCAGTAACAAAGTTTAAATGCGACCATATAAACAATAAATTAAGGTGAAAGTATGAACCTCTTCTGCTGGAGACTTCAATTGCTGTGCGAGTGATTTTTGAGCTCTCAATGATGCCATGAAGACGAAATCAAAACACTAACTTTTTTTTCAATAATCAGCAGTTTTTTGTCATGTAAATTCTATAGATAGTATTTATAGAAAAACATCAGAACATAGTAGAAAGAATTCTAATCTACACAAACAAGAAATCCTAAACCAAAAAGGATTACTATAACTAGCTTCTGGTTTCTGTTTTTGTATTTGTCCTATATTAATAATCCTAAATCAAAAAGGACTATAACTAATTTTTTTTTAAAGGAAATTTATTTATTAATTTTATGTGGATTTCACTAACGAATTCAGGAAATTAACTTTCCTTTTCAAATCAAATTTTAATTCCTAATTCAAGCGGAGTTTCCATAATTTGGTTTGCAAACGGTTTTTGTAAAAATCGAGTTCCCTTCCTCTTTTACTAATTAGTTAAGGCTTCCAACTCAAAAGCAGGTCATCATTCAATTATATTTGTGAATTTTTTTTTTTTTTTTAATTTTCAAATCATAAATTTTGATAGACCATTAGATTTAAATCTAATGATAACTAACCACCCCATTAACGATAAAGATCTTATATAGTAGCAAATTCTTATTCTTACATTTATTATAAAACCGACATTGTAATAAAAGTTTTTTATTTTGCAACATATCAGTCCAATAAACTTGTGTCCATTTGATTTCAAAAAGAAAAAAACTTGTGTCCATTTGAGGATCAGCAACTGCACTGAACACTCATGATATATATATATATATATATTTTAAATAAAAGCTTTCATTAAAGAGAGCCCCAGTTACACCAGGACATTAGGAAAGATACATGATTTGTTACGCCAATTTAGAATGAATGTGGAACTTTAACTTTGTATAATAATTATAGAAATTAATATTAATGTTTTTTTTTTTTTTTCATATAAACTTGAAGCCAACTGCACTGGACCGCTTTTTCCGGAGACTTCAACAGGGATGTGGGTGACTTTTGAGCTCTCGGTGATAACATGGAAACGAAATCAAAACCCTGATCTTTTTAATTTTTTCGATTATCATTGTTTTTTATCATTCAAATAAGAAAATTATTGAGAAGGTATTTTATATTAAAACAGTCTTCTTAGAATAAAGAATTCTAAGTCTACACAAATACGAGATCCTACACCAAAAAGGATGGTGGCCTATGTGGTACTTGATTTTTGTTTTCTTTTTTCCGAAAATAGAAATGGAAATAAAAACAATGTTTATTTTATTTTATTTTATTTTCAAATTCTGAAAAATGAAAACTGAAAAACACAGTGATAGCAAAACTGAAATATTATTTCTTTTTTATTTTTTACGTTCATTTATTTGATCAATTTAATTATATTAAATTATATTATTTTTTTTTATTTTTTAAGTTCATTTATTTGATCAATTTAATTATATTAAATTATTCATCCAACAATCAATCAAAACCGTCATCAACATGAATTATTTATTTTTTAAAAGCAAAATGCAGAATGAAAACAAAAACAGAGTAGAAAAAGGGCTGCCGGGTAGACCATTAGTTGTCTTGACCTGTAACTAAATATTCTGGTTGGTGCTTTTATGGTTGTACTCTATATATTTCGGAATGGTCCCCTATCAGAACAATTTAATATTATTCATTATGATATGTTTACTAATCAAAAATTAAAAAGAAACTTAATTACTTGAGTGGGAGGAAATTAAGTTTGCTTTCCATAAAAAATAAATAAATAAAAATAAAACTTAATTTATGATTTTATATGGAGTCCATTTAATTTAATTGTTACCTATTTTAATAAATTTGTAATCATAAATTAAGGCATTTCCACTTCTCTCATAATGACTGTTGACTAGTAATCGAACCTAATTCAAAACGGAGCATTATTGCATTATATTGATGACCATCAATTTCTTAGCATAGCTGTAGCTGTATTTAATTGGCGTGACGTGTGCAAAATCAAGCAATAGATTATACATACGCCAAAAGCTTCTAGTGATCAACACTGCTTGCTCACCTTGCAATGTCACGACGTTCGCAATGGGTTTGTGCTTCTCGTTTTGATGTCTGTGGTGAACTGCCCGGAAAAGTGACTCTTCAGATGCTGTCTGACTAGCATTGTGCATCCTTCTGAGTTTACTGTTGGTTGGCCTTTAGTTCATAACATTCTCCAGCATTTTGCTTCTCATATTAATGGTTCATGTTCTTTAGTTTACAGAGAAGCAAATGAATATGGTTGCCCATACTTAATTTGGCTAGATTTGCTCTCTCTTTAATTGAGGGCAAGTTTCGGTTTGATGTTTGTCCACGCTTGATCCATAACTTTGTCTCTCTGGATATGATGCTTTAATAATATAATCTTTTCCTTAAAAAAAAATAGAGATTAATTTGTTTAACTATAATTTTCAACTTTATATATGTTATGAAACGATTTCATATGGCAGTTTGATATTCGGATCAAGGAGAACAGGTTTAGATGTTTTAATGTAGTTTGATATGGAGGTGTACACAAGACTTTAATTAATTAAAATTATTTTCAAGACGAGAAATATTGATTTCAATTGTAGAGTTTTATAAAAGGTTTGACTATTAAAAATATTTTAAATGCGAGAAATATTAATTTTGAGTATTTCCTACAGGAATGAGACATTACTCTATACATTTGTATAAGTGCGCGTCTTGAATATATTATACCCTCTTCACTGGCAATAACAATCAACACATATGTGCATGGTATCTCTTGTATGTTTATTGGTATAAGATATTATAGCAAATGGAATTGATTTCATGAAAAATTAAAAAAAAATAGATTGAGATTCATAACTCAACTATCAAATGTGTGAGATTATTCTTATTCTTATATGTTCACATATTACATGAGGGTACCTATACTTATTTGATCATGTTAATTATCATGTCAGATAACCAAATTGAATTCAAATAATGAGACATAGTTGACATAATCATATATGGCCTTCATACTTACTTAATAAGATTGTAGCTTCAATTCATTTACGAAATGATATAACTGTTTTTCATTAAATTATTATTTGAAGTATAAAATTATATTTTAACTATCATTATGTAAAATTTTCAATATATTTATATATATATATATGTAGAATTTAAATTTTATATTTTACCAAAAACATTTTAACCACCTTCAGAAGAGACATAAAATTACATTAAAAAAAAAAAAATCAGAACTGTCCTATGAAATACTCATAAGAAAACAGAATTTATCTCTTCAGTTTTTTTGTAGTCATTAGAAAACAAAAAATTTATCTCTTCAGTTTTTTCATAATGAACAAACACTTGTTGCTTATCATTAAAAAAAAAAAATGAAAAGGTTCAGGATAATTTTGCTTCAGATCACCATGGGATCATCGAAAGCTCAAGGATGCATGTTCCGACAAAAAATGAAAAAGTTCATCGTTTTGCTTCAGATCACCATGGGATCATCGAAAGTTCAAGGATCAGCCATGTCTCGAAAAAGAAACAAAAAGGTCAGGGGTTTGTTTCAGATCGCCATGGGATCATCGAAAGCTCAAGGATCAGCCATATCTCGAATGAAGTCTCCGGGAGAAGAGATTGATACTTTTATTTTGATATTGTTACTAATTTAATCATTATATATATATGATTGTTGATTTGTGAGTAATTATTAACTGTTATTTCTTTATTTATTTTTTTGTTTTCATGCCAGTTTCACACGTTGATTGTTAAGAAATAGAGTAACAGAGAAGAAAAATGTGAAGGTTGTCTTTTTAAATAAGTGAGTAAAAAAAAAAAAAAACTGTAAGTGATTATTTTAATTTTTGTAAGATTGATCTATAGATGTTCGTGGTTTTAAAATGATTTAAAATTGTAAGCTATTTTAAGGGTTAGCTAATTTCTTAATATGAAAAGTAGAGTAATCGAGCACACTTACTTGGATATAGTGGTGAAATAGGTGATGGTTTTATGATTATCCTAATCACTGTGTTTGAAAGCATTTCCTCAGATTTACGATGTACGTTTATTAGAACAACTGTAAGTTGTTTATTTAGTAACAATTTGCATATCTACGAAGGTTTTATCATAGAATATTAATATAAATTTTGAGTTTTTTGTCATGTGCTCTTAAAATATATGGATGTCAATAGCACCTTTTATTAAATTAAGACTTCTATTAATAAACCTGATCGACAACCCACATAGAATTATTGTCTCTTTTATGTGATTTTTTCATCTGTTATTGATCTTCATATTCTTCTTTGCTCCTTCTAATTGAAGGCAAGGATCTCTTCTTTCCTCCCTATAAGTTGAAGTGAGCATATGCTAACTGTTATGTTATTCAGAAACAGTCCACTCTCCATCTTACACCCCAAAATCTCGTTCGAATGAGATTATCTGTGAAGCATTGCAGCATAGAACCTTTGCTGTGGAAGCCCTGGCCCACCATACTGTCCACTACATCAAAGCAAAAGAGGGGAACATGATAGGCATGTCTGTCACCGATCAGATATTGATCCTTGCAGGAAAGCAGCTTGAGGATTGCAAGACCTTTGCTTATTATGATGTCAAACCACATTCCATATTTAATGATGCTTCCTCATTCGATTCAGATATTTGTTTTAACACCAGCCTCACAGATTGTGGACCTGGAAGTTAAAGTGTTGCTTACCATTCTTGAAGGCAAAACATTACTTGGGGACAAAATAGGTTCCTCACTTAGCAGTCATGGTTTATTCTATGAAGGAAAGAAGCTTGAAGATTACAAGACCTTGGCTTGTTATGACATCAAAGATATTATTTTCTTAGACTTGTTGCCTCCCCATATTCAGATTTTTGTTAAGACTTGGAGTGGCAAAACAGTGACACTTGTCGTGCAGCCATCTGATACCATTAAAGAAGTGAAGGATAAGCTTTTCGAAAAAGCGCATATTCCTGTTATACTTCAGAAATTTATATTTGCTGGAAAAAGGGTAGAGGAAGACCGGGATCTAGCCAGCTGCAATGTCCAAAACCATTCCACACTCCGCTTGGTGTTTACTCCACGCGCGAAGATCCATCCATTGCCTTTATCTCTATTTCGTTCTGCTAATTTATCAGAATTTGATACCATTTCTTATGGGAAGCTTATGTTTCAACGTAGACATGGAACTCCAGTAAAGGAACTACAGTTGAACCATGTGGCATTAGAAAACCACCGTACTTTGAGGTCTTATGGGCTTGGACTGGAATCAATAGTTGATGCTGTAATAGCTTTAGGATGAAGGGCGCTAATACGACTTTGTTATCAATATGGAGCAGGCAACTCTGTGTAGATTGATGATGAGTCACGCATGTCAAATCGATAAGAGATGGACCTTCCATGATAAGGTTCTTCATGTGTTCTTTTATGTCCTACTGTTTTCGGATGGTTCATATGTTTTGGTCTAGAGTGAATAATTTAGCCTGTTTTGGCTTTTGATCTGGCTGACATTATTTTGCATTAGTGCATACATGTCAAACATATCAATCATAAATCCAAGCACTCCATTAAACTCAATCAAATAAATGTTAGATAATCAGTTTTTACTCAACTGTTTGATTGGACTTTTTTTTGTGGTATAGCCTTTATTCTGCAATTATACTTGTTTATAAATAAGTTCTTTATGTTAGATGTATCTTCACAGATATTTTTAGCAATTATCATCCATATAAAGAGTAGGAGTAATAATACTTTGTCCAAATTGTTGTCCAGATGACTTAACATTTTAGAAAAGAGGAAAACTAACCAATCAAATTTTAATTCATCAATTTCAATTGGTTAATTCTCCTATTTTTAAAGATACCAAAATAGTATTAATTATTGGAAGGGAGATTGGTTTACTACTGTAATTGAAATTATTTATCATGATTATTTCGTAAGATTATTTTTAATAATAAAAATACCATTATATATATCCTAAGTTGTGATTATATCAAATATACAATCATTGATTTGAACTTACAATTCAGAGTGAACATATCATTACGAGAACTTAAAACATCAACAAATTAAAATTTGGCTCAAGTAATTTACCTGTAAAAAACATTACATATGATTCAACTTCTGACATTAACTTGTTTGAGCTGTGTTACAACTGAATTCTCACACATCATCACCATGTAACCTCACGAAGTGTGAACCCTTCATCGATGCTGTAATGAGCAAGATTTTTGTCATCTTCTAGTATTTGCCCACCAAACGTAAGCCCTTGTCGATCGACGGGCACATCCGTCTGCTTGAAAGTCTTTTCTTTCACAGTGCGAACACTATCCGACTGCTGCACTTCAACGTTTATGATTTTTCCAGTCCGAGTCCTGATTGATATCGGGTACAAAGCAGGCACAATGCTTAAAATATCATCTTCCTTGACATCATAGGATGCCAACGTCTTTATATTCATAAGACGCATGTTCCCAATACAAAAATCCCAGTCTTCAGCTTCCCACTCTGTCAAACCCCCCACTACACTCTTCACCTCAACAGTAGTGTGAGAGCACAAGACTTCAACGACTATGGAAGCATTTCTCCGGTGTCTCCACTGAAATTGTCGTTTGGATTGAAGACCATTTGGAGAGTAGATCCACTTGGTATTTCGAGTGAGGCCACCTTTATCATCTTCAAGAGCTTTTCCGCCATGACATATAGAGTACTTCTTTGGCTGGATCTTCTCATCCATTTTAATGAAGGATTTTATAGAATTAATGGTATCAGAATTTTTTACTGGAACCACTATTGTTTTTCGTTTTGATGGTATGTTAACATAAAATTGCTCCTGAGATAATTCATCCACACTAATAATAGAGTTCTTGCAAACGGCATAATCACTAATTTGGCCACAACTCAACTTCCCATAATCAAAATTGAGTTACTGATTATTTTCTAAAATACCTTCCTTTCTCACGTAACATTACTTTAATATTTTCAATTGACTCAGAATTTCTTAGCTTCATCAATATCGTTTTCGTAATAGTGAAGTATAAGTTTATCTCTTAAAAAATTAGGAGAAAAGAGGATTAAGAGTATAACATCTAAAAATAATCGAGATTCTGAAAACAAATATATAAATAAAATTACACGTTAATACGTAGCTCTTCATCAGTTGAACTAAAAAGCAGAATTTCGCACTAAACGAGTCTGTCTTGCCAAACATACCTCTTCATCAGATTAACTACAATGGAAATTTAGTACTGGACTAGTCTGTCGTGCTGATTTTACCATGGTGTATAATTAAAAAGGATTAAACCCTATATTCAGAAAATTTGTTTACACCTTTAAAATAATAATTCTTCAACTTCAAAACCCACCGTAACTTGTTTTGATCAGACTAGAGATGTGTTGATATATATATATATATAAGATATTTATAATTAGGTATATTTGATTTTAAAAAGTAAAGACCAACCAATCAAATTCATCTATTACATTTTCTTTCCTAAAATAAATTCTATCATCTGTTTAATTTAAATACAATTAATGAATTTGATTGGCTGATTCTTTTAAAATCAGATATATCTTATTATATAAGTATTATATATATATAGGGGCAGGATCGAGAGACACAAATTTTGACATGATTTGTTGACCTTTGGATGAGGAGGATTTTAATGGTTTAGATTTATTCACACCACTACATACAACTTCATTTTACACTCTACATAAATATTTTCTCTCATCTCTCTCTTCATTATTACACTATCTCTCCTCTCTCCCATTAATATTAAAATCTCAATATTTAAATTATTTTTTTCTCACCCAATCCAATTATATTTAAAAACCCATCAAGAAAATTAAAAAAAAAAAAAAAAAAAAGCTACAATTGCTTTTTTTTTTTAACTTGATAAATTTATTATTTAAATGATAATTTATTTTTTAAAATAGTTTAAACCAAACAATCTTTAGTAAGAAAAACTTTTTGGTTAAGTGTTTTGTGTTTTTGAAAAATAAAATCTATTTTACTTATTTTGGTTAGAAATTGTTTTTGAAATAAGATTTTTTTTTTAGTGGTAGTACAAATTTTCTTACTAAAAATTGCTTGGTTTAAACTATTTTAAAAAATAAATCATCATTTAAATAATAAATTTATCAAGTTAAAAAAAAAAAAACAATTGTTGCTTTTTTTTTATTTTCTTGATGAGTTTTTAAATATAATTGGATTGGGTGAGAAAAAAATAATTTAAATATTGAGATTTTAATATTAATAGGAGAGATGAGAGATAGTGTAATAATGAAGAGAAATGAGAGAGATTGTGTAATAATGAAGAGAGAGGAGAGAGTTAATATAATAATGAAGAGATAGGGGAGAGAAAATATTTATATAGAGTGTAAAATGGAGTTGTATGTAGTGGTGTGAGTAAATTTAAACCATTAAAATCCTTTTCATCCAACGGTCAATAAAATCGTGTCAAAATTTGTGTCAAAACTTGTGTTCCCCGATCTTGTCCCATATATATCTACTCCCAGTTTAAATATGCATTTATTTCTATACTTGATTGCACCTATCTCCTCTCGAAGAATTGAAATTTTATTTTTTTAAAAAATTGAAGTAAAAAATCATTGATTTATTAAAAGAATAATTATGAATTTTTATTCTACTTTCACATTTTAATAAGGTGAGAAATTAGTGTTTATATGTTCGGTTACTAATATCATATTATGCGGCATATATAACAAATTAAATAAGAGGATGCTACTCTTCCACAACGGAAAAAAAAAAAAAAATAGAGAATGTAGAGCAATATAATTTGATAATAGAAAATATTCATTCCACCACACGATAACTTAAGTTTGAATATCGAAATGTAGAAACTAAATTGAATTTGTTAAATTCTAATAGTTTAAAAAAAAAAAAAATAGTGCAACCTATATGGGTACATACCAAGTAGAGTCATCAGTGGGTCCTCAAATCTCCCATCCCCCATATCGAAGGAGATTTTAAAGATTTTTGAGATTGGGAATGAGCATGAAATCCATCACTCAATACATACGAGACACCATCATCCTCATTTCCCTCATTCATAATATGAAAATATGAAAATTATTTATATTTACTAATTTAATTTAATTTAATAATTTTTCTCATTTACGACTTTATCATATGTAAAAGTTTTATATTATTTGAATTTTTGTTATATGTTATAATTTATATAAGAGGATTGTAATTATTTTATAATGTTATGAATTTTGTATGTTGAATCATTGTGGATTTAGTACACTAAAATTCTATGATATGAATTATGGTTTTAATTATATATTTTTTCTTTTAATTTTAGATCGAATAGAATGAAGTAGAAATAGGAGAAATGGGGGAAAATGAAGAAATGAGAGCACATGAATGGGGGAATCCACCCCCAAAAATCTCATCCCCATTTCTGCCAAATGAGGATTTGGGTGGGGATGAAGAAAGGGTGAAGCAATGGGGATGGAGACCCCATCCTTATTTGTATCTATTGGCATCTTTAATTCCATGAAAGTTTAAAATCATTTCAATAATATCTTGGTTGGTACATCAAAGGCTACAAACCTACACCTAGCCTGTGTTCAAAAAAATCAAATATTATAAATTTATTTTTATGTAAATTACCATAATTATCCTTTTGCAAAGTCATTTTCTTTTCCCTAGGAGAGAAGGATTTGTTTCTTTTTGTTTCTTTTGTTGCCCCTTCTCTCTTAGTTACTTTTCCCTTTTTCTTTTCTTTGCAACCTACTTAAAGCAAATAAAAGACACCTTTTGAATTGGTGTTTACCTTTTGTAGAAATTATGAAAAATGGCCATTCTAGAAAAGAAAATTTTATTTTTACCCACATTTAAAAAAAAATCATTTTTAATCCCTCAAACAAATTAATTACAATTTATATCCAAATTACTCAAATTGCCCCTACATTCATTGTTCTCCTCCTTCATTACTTATGATATGAGATTTTTAGCTTCCTCTGTTGATTGTTTGAATTTTGTTGGGATATTTTTTTGTGATTTTTTTAATTTTTTTTTTTTTTTGAATGTTGGGTATTGTTATTTAAGGTTAAATTTAGTTAGATTTGGTTTGATTTAACTTAAATAGGAGGTTTTTGATGAGACACAGCATGAACACGACGACTAGGTTATAACTATTATTAAGTCTACTTAAAAACTAATTGTTTTTAAGTCTATTTAATAAATGGTATTGATTTTAAATTATTGCAACCCAATCGTCGTCTTCAAGCTACCGGTTTTTAAGTCACCAAATTTAAGTGGACCTTAAAACCGTATTTTTTTCTTTTATTTTGAATTGAGAGTATTTTGGTAAACTTGGGTATGAAATAAAAATAGTTTATTTGAGAGGCTAAAAACGAATTTTTATAGAAAAGTAGATAAAAATGAACTTTTCCTTTTGATTTTAGGTAAAAGTGAAAAGCTCTCTTAATTTTTTTCACATTCTTCATAATTAACTTAATCTCTTCATTAATTTAATATATATATATATATATATTGTCTTCAAATCAGGTATATTCTTAGGAGTTATATGCATTTGATTATTTTACATATGATTATCTATAATGAAGAGAGGTTGTCAAAGCTATTGATCTAGAAGTTACAATTGGATAAATTTTTTGAAAAATCATAGGATACAATTTAATTAATTTTTAATTATATTTTGCATTGCATGTTTTTTTTTTTTATTAAGTACATTTTTTTTTTGTTCATGTACATATTCCTTTTGAATATGTATTTTATCGGATATCCACTGTGACCAATTGTATAAGTGTTTATTTTTCAATGAACAAGCTGGTTTTAACATATGTTTATTATTATTATTTTATTTAAATACAAAGCTATCACTTAATTGACTAAAAATAAATTTAATATCTTTTGATACATCTTGCGGGGCCATGATAGATTCCATGACATATTCTTTAAATAAACTGTATTGTTTTGACTAGGTTTTATTTGTTAATAATCTTTTCCCATTCTGATTATTGTGTTAATATGTTTTCCTAAGTATTTAAGATTTATTTATTTATTTTTTTTAAATAAGTACTTAAGATTCATTAACTTACAATGTTATTTTGACTAGGTTTTATTTATTTTTTATTCAATTATAAATCAATTCTAGTGTTTAAGAATTCGTTAGGCATCAAGTAGTTCACAACCTGACGCCCAGTGATTTGGCTGCCTAACCAGTAACTAGCTGTCAACTAGGTGGTCTATTGACCGGAATGCAGATCAAACCTAGTTAAACATCATTCGAACCACGATGCCATTTTCAAGCTTATTCTCTCTCCGTTTTCTTCACACCAATCGGCTATAGGCTTTGAACTTGAAAAAGACGAAGAAAAGCTTCGATCAACTACCTAACAGATAACACCATCAATTTACTTAAAATAATCGGTGGTTAGCTGACTAACGATTTTCCGGCGATTAATCGTCGGAAAATCACTATTTTTAAAACATTGCCCAATACCAATGAAATCAAAAGGAGACTTTACACAATAAACCAACTCAATCAGGAGAAGGGCCATACTCTATAATAAGAGGAGACAAATGTAAATATAAGTAACCATGTTACCATTAAGAGCCAAGTTGTCTGAGTGGATCAAACACAAATACGAACACCAGTCACCAGCATTTGCATTTAAAATCTACTACTTTGAAACTCTCATAAAATCCTCTGAACTTACCAACAAAATACCAAAAAAATTCATTCTGTCTCGACATTGTTATCAAAAGAAAAATATCACCAGTGAAATTGATTTACGTTTAGAATATCCACAGGCAATAATTACACGTCTAATAGATAATGAAGAATGATTAAAACACAAAATCCAACACAGACTTTGTTCCAAACCTATAATAGTAAGTATGCTAATATTTTAATGCCTCTCCGTAGAGTACCATTTCTTTTATCGGAGTCACTCACGAATAGATAATGAACAAGCATTACAACACAAAATCCACGACTGAGTTTGTTCCAAGACAATAATCAGCCAAAGTATACTCATCATCTAACGCCTTTCCCTGGAACTCTATTTTATTTATAGCAACTTTCCATTTACCTTTAGCCATATCCTTCAATTTAGAAATGGTGGTGGTCACAGGTAAAGCATTACCAAATTCAGATAATTTCTTTCGAATGACATTTGATTGATGGTTAACAACCATGTGGAGAGTGGAGTGCTTTTGGACATTGTAGCTTGCCAGATCCCGCTCTTCCTCCAACCGTTTTCCACCAAATACTATACTCTGAAGGTGAAGAGGAATCGGATATTTTTCAAAGAGTTTACTCTTCACGTCTTTGACGGTGCTTGATAACTGCACATCAAGTGTTATCGTTTTCCCATTCCAAGTCTTGACAAATATTTGAATTTCAGGAGACAGCAGCTCTGAGATGGATTCATCTTTGATGTTGTAACAAGCCACGCTGTTGGAATCCTCAAGCTTGTTTCCTGCATTCAATAAGTTCTGACTGTTGACTGAGGAATCTATCTTGCACCCAACTGCTTCGACTGAGGCTTGAATTGTTAAGATGTCATCTTCATTGATGTCATAACAGGCCAAGGTCTTGCAATCCTCAAGCTGCTTCTCTGTTCCATTAATAAACAGTTTCATACATCGACTAGGAATGTTTATCATGCTCTCAATTATTTTCTTCAAATCCAGAACGGTATGCATCCACCTAACATCAACTTTTATGACACCTTCTGTTGGTGTCTGCACAGAAATTGATCTAGCGTCTTTCGGATTAGAGATCATCTGAAGAGTACCTTCACTTTGTATGTTGAGTGAGGCCACAGTCCTGTGACCTTCAAGAAGTCTTCCAGAATAGTATAACTCGAAATCTAATGGGCAGATTCCCTCTTTGTCTTGAATGATGGATTTGATCTTTTGAATAGTATCTCCTTCTAGCACTTGAAGATCAATGACTTTCTCGTTCGATGGCATCTTAAAATACAACCTCATTCGAGATGATTCTCTACAAACAAGATGGACAGTGGAGTTTCTGGGAATACCGTAATCCAAAATTCTTTGGCCATCCTTGAGATGATCACCAGCAAAAAACAGCTCCTGAATGTCATCTGAAATACCTTCCTTCTCTTGTAGCATCGCTTTGAGATTTTCAATTGTCTCTGATTGTTTGACTTTCATGGCTATTGTTTTAATGACCTTAAAATATAAGTTTATCTGCAACAAAGGAGAAATCAGAAATATACATAACAGAATGAAACAACCATGTTTGATCAAATATGCAAAGAGACTTCATATGATAATATTTTACTAGACGAAAAATAGTTTGCCAACTAGAGAAAGTCTTAGTGATGACCATCACTTGGGCACTTCAGCTCAACAACACGATAGTCAGGTCCCTCAAGTGTCCAGCAACAGTCATCAGGTTCACAATCATGAACCACACATCACCAACATAAATGATGTACATGATGATCATAGTTGCTGATCAGTTGGTCGAATATGGCAGGAAAAGTAGTTAGGATCCGTAAGTTCGTTATGGCCCCATCCAATGAGCTGCTGAGAGATCAGCATACTAAACATTAGGACTCCTAGTCATCAAATTCTGTTTTGCACATGAACCTGGACTTATACAAAGCTCAACTGGTCATAATGTAATAAGTCCAGATTTTACTCAATAAACTTTCTAGAGTTTTACTTTTTCTTCTCTAAAAATTTTCTCTTGCTCTTTCACTATTGTTTTCCTAACAAAGAGACATAACTAAACAGAAAGAAAAATTGATTAAAGATAAACCCAAGAAACTTGAATGAGGAGCAAATGCAAATGAAGGAAAGTTTGAAATTAATTAATATGCATATGCATGTGCTTGTGAATGTTTATACTTAGTTATGTATATCATACACCGATGCACAAACACCATACGCAAGCACACGTAGAAATAAGAAAACAATAAACACTATAAACAGCAGTCTAACAATCCCCAAAATCTCTACTACATAATCAATCTATAATAATGCAATAGAAAATCCAACTTCACCAAACTAATTCAACAACATTCACCAAAAAATCCAAACAAAACAACAAACACTTTATTAAGTCCTACATTGATACAAAATATTTGCACATAAAATGCCTAAACATCCCCTCAGAAAAACATATGGTCAAACAAATATGAAGTATGAGTAGTTTACACCATCACAATCATGCTGTTACCAATTTGAACTGAAGCAATTTAAACACAAGCATAGAAGAATAACAATAATTAAATAAAAAGTAGTAAATTTAAGGTTCGAAAAGCATAAATTTACAACATTATTTCATTTTTCTCACAAATTTAAACTAAAGGAACAATCTCCTAATTCACTTTCCCAAAGTAGTCAATTTCAGGTTCTCGCTATCTATATAACATAGCAACCTTAAAAAAAAAGACCCAAATGCACATGATTAAAGGCTCCTCCATTTCTTCAATATTCAAACACAATCTTTTTTTCTTTTTTTTGCTGGGTAGTCTAATAAAGAGAGTAGATTAGAGCTGTAACATAATAAGTACAAAAATAAAAGATTGAGCGAAACTTAAATGTTAAAATGATCAGAAAAGAACCTCTTCTTCCGGAGAATCCATTTGGGGCGTTGGGGATGTTTTAGCTCTGGATGGCTATTCAACCAAAAGACCCTGGTTTTACTTCTTCAGGTCAAGTCAGTCAAGTCAACCAAAACATAAGAGACTTAACTGATAAGTTATTTTAAAATTTAAAGCATGGCCCTCGACTTTCAAGTAATAACAAACACACCCGAAATTTAGTGGACCCGATTACCGTGTTTTTTTTTTTTTTTTTCTTTTTTGAAATACGATTTTCGTGTTTTATACACCAGAAGATTCAAGAGATTCAAAGTCAGAGTCAATGTAGGCTCCAGCCTTCCGGGTAATTTCAAACAACAGAATAATAAATCCAAGCTCTTCGTTCAACTAAAACAAATAAATGTTATATGATCAGTGTTTACTCAAAATTGTTTGATTGAAATTTATAACTTCTTCTTTATATCAGGAGTATCTCAACAGATATTTTGAGCAGTTATTTTCTCACATTATAAAGGACAGTTGATTAATTACTAATTATATCTGGGAATTTTGTAAGATTTGATTTTAATTATAATAATAACATTACATATGGCCAGAGTTATAACTATATTTAATATACAATCATTTGAATGTTATAAAATAGACATATTATTATGAAAACTTAAACAATGAATAAATTAGAAGTTTAGTTGACAAATTGAGGTTTTTCCAATGGCATTATCTCTCACACTTATAATTTTGAATTTATAAATTCAAATTGTGTCCCTCCCTCAAATACCAAATCACTATAATTGTTAAATAAAATTGGCTTTAGAAATTGGCAGTGCAAAAACATTATATATATTTTGTAAGCTTCAACTTCTGATCTTCACTTGTTTGACCTGTGCAAAACATTATACATATGCTTCAACTTCTGATTTAATTTATTAAAAGAATAATTATGAATTTCAATTGGGATTTGGCATCTTAATATGGTGAGAAATTGGTGTATCTATGAAATATTTTAAGGTTTTGGTTGAAAAGATTTAAAATTAGATTTTTGTGGAAACATGGATTTCAAAAATTTTTCACAAACCAAAACAACGCAATCAACACTATTAATAATTATACAACGCAATTAAAGGCACAAAATCGAATTTTGACTTACTTTGATCGATGAAAAACTTTAATTTTTTTTGTTAAATTGATTTTCACTACATGATCTTTCTTATACTAAGTTTTCACAAAAGAAACTGTGTGAAAACTTTGCATAAAAATAAATTCTACAAAAGTCAATAAATGATTATTTGTATAAAGAATTAAAGAATTCGAAATCCTTCCTTTTCGCTTTGTGAATTGTGGCAACTTAAAATAAGGTGAGAAATTTTCTTAATTTCTTATGAGATGGTTAGTAATATGGTGTTTTTGATCCATGGAAGTTTTGGTTCAAGGAACAATTATTATTATTTTAATTACCAAGATTGAATACCTTTTTATAATAGTAAGCTAGGGTTTTTCAATTTAATTAGAAATCTAATTTTCCTTTTAAATTGAAAGACTTAGTTTCCATCCAATATGAAATCAAATTATTGTTGACTTAGAATTCTTTACTTTTAATTTAATACTCTTTCTTATTGGGTTTTCATGGTTAGGGGATTTTAGTTATTAAGGAGTATAAGCTGCAATTAATTGTTTTGGTAGGTCAAAAACATTTCCACTTTTAAAAGGGGTTAAAAACGAATTTTTACTTTTCTATTTGTCCATTTTTTTGAAATTATCACTAAAAATTTAGAAGTTTTAAATTATCTTAATGTTTTCAATAGATAAATTAATCAAACAAATTGTATTTTTTCACATAATTGATATGATCTAAATATAATGGGTTAATCAAGTTTTTATTGGATAACTCATTAATTTCATAGGTTGTGTTTGGGTTTAAAGTAGTGAGACAATAAAAATTACGGGCCATATTTGGGCTAAACATATATTTGTATAGTGTTTAATTTAATTTTCGAGCATTACCATATATATTTATTGGTATTTGAAAAAAATTCAGACATGTTTGTTATCAGGCAAAAGTTGACGGCATTGAATGAAAAGAATCCAAGCTTTTAAACTACTTGTCAGTTATGTCTCTCTCTCTCTCTCGTAGCGTGACCTTTGTCCGAGCCACTCTCTTCAGTTTTTCTCTCCACTTAATAGCTTTCTCGCTGTTTTTCTTTTTTCTTTTTCATTTTCTTTCTTTCTTTCTTTCATTTTTTTTTTTTTTTGAAAATAGCTTTCTCCCTGGTTTTTTTTTTCGGGAAAAATTCACTCTGTTTTTAAAATTAACTTGCAGAAGGGAAGACAGCGTATCGTCAGGCTTTTGGTTGAGGAAAAAAAAAATTCTAATTGGATTCCTCCTAGTGTTGTTGTTTATAGAGACAACTTATAACTACGATGTACAATAGCTTTTTACTTGGGCATTAAAACTTGCTTCCAATTCCTATTCAAAGTTTTAAATCCTATTAGTAGTTGTAAACCAAGCGAGTACATAAAATAACAAACTAAGAAATGTATATAAATATATATATTTTTTATATAAGAAACATATCACTGTAAAATTGTGTCAATCACATTTTCTACATATTGAATAAAAATTAAAAAGAAAAATGGAAGTTATGGGTTCTAACCTAGATCTTTATCTTAAAGATTTGAGTTCGAACTGATATCTTCTTTGAGGATCTAGGTTCAAACTAAATCTTCATTGAAGATCTAGATTCAAACAACCCAGATCATGATAAAGATCAAGATTCATATCTTTAATTTTGTTTTTCTTTTTTTTTTTTGTTAATTTTAAGTTTAACTTCAAAAAATAAAGATAAAAGTTTACACAAATCTCTACCGTCCATTGTTATAATGGAAGGTAGAGATTTCAATTTTTTATTTTCTAAGTTTAAAATTTATTTTGATAATATATATTTTATTTTTTAATTTAAATCTTCATTATCCATCACAACTCAATAGACAGTGGGCATGTAAAGTTTCTTTTTATCTATTAATTTTCGTAAAGGGTAATATAATAATTTCAGTTGAAGGCTAAAATGGTCAATGTGTATTTTCAGCTTTGACCATTTTAATTTTGTGATAAGAATTAATATGATGAATATTCAAAATGTGAAGGACCAAGAAAAGTATAAATGCATTCGTAATTGAAAAATAGAAAGTTTTCAAAACTATAGGGACCTAGTGAAATTTATCCTATATTTGAAGTCCTGACACGTATTAATGCTGCCGTTATTCATTGGACCAACCAGCCTTTAAAACTAAACGGCCCAGCATTCTCAAAATTTTTAAGGATGAAATTAAAAAATTTATTATAGTTTATAAAAATATTCATTTTATCATCTATGTTTTATTTTTATATAAAATTTTCCTAACTTTAAAAAATTAACAGAAAATATTCATTTAGCCCCACCTTATAATTTCATCATTAATTTGTAATAATCAGAGACATTGTTATCTTTTCACATACCTTCAGGGGGTATTTTGAGTGTTTTTATTAATATTAGAGAGAAATTTGGATAAAAATAAAACCACAAATGATAAATAGATATTTTTACAAACTACAATAAGTTTTTGCGATTGTCCCAAATTTTTATTAAGCCTAATAAGTAAATGGTTGATAAATGTGAAAGTGAGATTTAATACTCTTTAACACAAATTTGAAGAGAAAGATGAATACCAGTTCAGTTTAAAGGAGAGATGTACTTCTTTCTTATTTTTTTATATCTATGCTTATTATTTTGGATTAATTTTTAACTAAATAGTACTAAACAACGCATGAGATTTTGAATTAATATTCAAAAACAAAATGATTTTTTTTAGCACCATCAATGTTTACCAACAGATGATCATAAAAGACTGTAGTTCACATTTTTTATTCATAAACAATAATTTGTAAATACTAATTGTGCTTAAAAAACAAAAAACTTATTACTTCTTTTAATGTTATTTCTAAAACTCACACTTGTTTAAGGCTGATAGAATAACAACTTATCCAATCTCAAGTAATGAATAAGTAAAATATAATACAAAACAATAAGAATACTTTTATATTGAATACCGTCCACAAATATTTTTCTATCATGATCAAGCCTCACGAATCTTGTCAAAACTGGCCCAATGGCTTCGATATTCATTGATAAAACTCTTTACATTTACCAACTCAAACTATTATTCTCTGATTTTTCTCTATCGTAAATACATATTGTGCATGGATACAGGATACAGAATAAAGAAACAAAAATACATAATAACAAGGATTAGCAATTTCACGTTCAATATGTGTCTTTATTATTATTATTATTATTAGTTTGACATAGTTCAACATGTTTTGCTACTAGCTGCAATATCTGTCACATTATAACTTAGTTGCAGCAGGTTGTTTATACAATTTTCGTTATAATCTTACCACATTACGTAGTTTGCCAAATCATAGTAAAGATAAATGGTGTCTTGTGCTGAGTCTAAATATATTTTCCGAGTAACAAATGATAACTTGACATTACCAAGTCAGAGTTTATAGAGATTGGAGTTCATGTGCTGCAAAATCTATTCACAATTAATAACTCCAATTTGATTATATACGTCGGACCACCTGCTAATGAAGGAGGGGCCCAGCTCTGTAATAAGAAGTGAACAATGTAAATATAAGTAACCATGTCCATCAATTTCAGCCAAATTGTCTGTGTGGATCAAGCACAAATACATATATATGAACACCAGTCACCAGCATTTGCATTTAAAATCTACTACCGTGACATTGTCATAATTTCTTGGAACTTACCAAAAAGTATTTCTCAAAATCATTTTGTTGGCAAAGTTAAGTGACTAAAAACAAGCAAGGACTATAACTGGGACTACAAGCAAACCAGCAGTGGTCCCTAATTAGATCTTCATTTGGGCATCCAGGTGCATGCACATGTCGAGTATGGACTCTTTGCCAATGCCATACGAATCAAGAGTCCTGCTGTCTTCGAGTTGTCGCCCACTGAATGTAATCCTTTGTAGACAAACTGGTATATTCATGGGGTGAGAAAGTAGTTCTTTTACATTAAGAACAGTGAATAATGGAGTGACTATCAAGAGTGAAGTTTCTGCCTGGATAACATTTCACTGATATCTGTAATTGATTGGGGCTTGAATTGTTAAGACATCATCTTCATTGATGTCATAACAGGCCAAGGTCTTGCAATCCTCAAGCTGCTCCTCTGTTCCATCAATAAACAGTTTCATACCTTGACTAGGGATATTTATCTTGCTCTCAATTATTTTCTTCAAATCCAGAACAGTATGCATCCACCTAACATCAACTTTTATGACACCTTCTGTTGGTGTCTGCACAGAAATTGAACTAGTGTCTTTCGGATTAGAGATCATCTGAAGAGTACCTTCACTTTGTATGTTGAGTGAGGCCACAGTCCTGTGAACTTCAAGAAGTCTTCCAGAATAGTATAACTCAAAATCTAATGGGCAGATTCCCTCTTTGTCTTGAATGATGGATTTGATATTTTGAATAGTATCACCTTCTAGCACTTGAAGCTCAATGACTTTCTCGTTCGATGGCATCTTAAAATACAACCTCATTCGAGATGATTCTCTACAAACAAGATGGACAGTGGAGTTTCTGGGAATACCATAATCCAAAATTCTTTGGCCATCCTTGAGATGATCACCAGCGAAAAACAGCTCCTGAATGTCATCTGAAATACCTTCCTTCTCTTGTAGCATCGCTTTGAGATTTTCAATTGTCTCTGATTGTTTGACTTTCATGGCTATTGTTTTAATGACCTTAAAATATAAGTTTATCTGCAACAAAGAAGAAATCAGAAATATACATAACAGAATGAAACAACCATGTGTGATCAAATATGCAAAGAGACTTCATATAATAATGTTTTACTAGACGAAAAATAGTTTGCTAACTAGAGAAAGTCTTAGTGATGACCATCACTTGGGCACTTCAGCTCAACAACACAATAGTCAGGTCCCTCAAGTGTCCAGCAACAGTCATCAGGTTCACAATCATGAACCACACATCACCGACATAAATGATGTACATGATGATCATAGTTGATCATCAGTTGGTCGAATATGGCAGGAAAAGTAGTTAGGATCCGTAAGTTAGTTATGGCCCCATGCAATAAGCTGCTGACAGATAAGCATACTAAACATTAGGGCTCCTAGTCATCAAATTCTGTTTTGCACATGAACCTGGACTTATACAAAGCTCAACTGGTCATAATGTAATAATTCCAGATTTTACTCAATAAACTTTCTAGAGTTTTACTTTTTCTTCTCTAAAAATTTTCTCTTGCTCTTTCTCTTTTATTTTCCTGAGAAAGTGACATAACTAAATAGAAAGGAACAATTGATTAAAGATAAACCCAAGAAACTTGACTGAGGAGCAAATGCAAATGAAGGAAAATTTGAAATTAATTAATATGCATGTGTGTGTGCTTGTGAATGTATATCATACACCGATGCACAAACACCATACGCAAGCACACGCAGAAATAAGAAAACAATAAATACTATAAACAGCAGTCTAACAATCCCCAAAATCCCAATCACATAATCTATATTAATGCAATAGAAAATCCAACTTCACCAAACTCATTCAACAACATTCACCAAAAAAATCCAAACAAAACAACAAGCACTTTATCAATTTTAGGTTTTCACTATCAATATAGCATAGCAACCTTAAAAAAACAAACCCAAATGCACATTATCAAAGTCTCCACCATTTCTTCAATATTCAAACACAATCTTTTTTTTTTTTTTTTTTTACTGGGTAGTCTAAGAAAGAGAGTAGATTACAGCTGTAACATAATAAGTACAAAAATAAAAAAAATTGAGCAAAACACAATTGTTAAAATGAGTCAAAAAAAGAACCTCTTCTTCCGGAGAATCCATTTCGGGCGTTGCTGGTGTTTGACCTCTGGATGATTATTCAACCAAAACCCTGTTTTTACTTCTTCAAGTCAAGTCCATCAAGTCAACCAAAACATACGAGACTTAACTGATAAGTTATTTTAAAGCTTGGAATTTTTTTTTGTTTCAACGGCCCTCGACTTTCAAGTAATAACAAACATCCCCGAAATTTAATGCACCCAATCGTCGTGTTTTATACACCAGAAGATTGAAGGTCAGTGGAGGCTCCAGCCTTCCTGGTAATTTCAAATAAGAAAATGACAAATTCAAGCTCTTCGTTCAACTAAAACAAATAAATGTTATATGATCAGTCTTTCACTCAAAATTGTTTGATTGAAATTTATAACTTCTTTTTTATATCAGGAGTCTTAAGAGATATTTTGAACGGTTATTTTCTCACATTGTAAGGGACAGTTGATTAATTACTAATTACATCTGATAATTTAATAAGATTTGATTTTAATTATAATAATACCATTATATATAGCCTGAGTTATTGCTATGTTCAATATACAATCATTTGAACATTATAAATAGACATATTATTGCGAAAACTTAAACAATGAACAAATTATAAGTTTAGTTGACAAATTGAGGTTGTCCCATTGGCATTATTTCTCACATTTACATTTTTTAGATTATAAATTCGAGTTGTATCTCTCTCTCAAATACCGAATTATTATAATTATAAAATAAAATTGGCTTTAGGAATTGACCATGCAAAAACATTATATATATATATATATTATATGCTTCAACTTCTGATCTTCACTTGTTTGAACTGTGCAAAACATTATACATATGCTTCAACTTCTGATCTTAATTTATTAAAAGAATAATTATGAATTTCTATTGGAATTTTGCATCTAAATATGGTGAGAAATTGGTGTATATATGAAATAATTTAAGGGTTTTGGTTGAAAAGATTTAAAATTAGATATTACGGAATTATGGATTTCAAAAATTTTTCTCAAATCAAAACAACTCAATCAACACAAGTAATGATTATACAATACAATTAAAGACACAAGATCGAATTATGACTTATTTTGAATGATGAAGAACTTCGATTTCTTTTGTTAGATTGATTTTCACTACCCAATCTTTCTTGTACTAACTTTTCACAAAAAAAAAAAAAAAAAACTTATGTGTGAGTACAATCTCGAAAAATCAAATAACGAAAATTTTTCATAAAAGAAAATTCTGTAAAAATCAATAAACGATTATTCACATCAAGAATTAGAGAATTCGAAATCCTCCCTTTTCCTTTGTCAATTGTGGCAACCCAAAATAAGGTGGCCGACAATATGGTGTTTGTGATCAATTGAGGTTTGGTTCAAGGAACAATTGTTACTATTTTTAATTACCAAAATAAAACATCCTTTTATAATGGTAAGCTAAAGTTTTTTAATTTAATAAGAAATTCAATTTCCTTTTTACATTGAAAAACTTAGTTTTTATGCAATATGGAATCAAATTTTTTATTAGCTTGGAACTCTTCACTTTTAATTTAATATCTTTTCTTATTGGGTTTTCATGGTAAGGGCATTTCAATTATTGAGGGGTATAAGCTACAATTAATTATTTTGGTAAGTCAAAAACAATTTCAGTTTTAAAATGGGTTAAAAATGAATTTTTACCATTTTGTTTGTCCATTTTTTGAAATTATCACTAAAAATTTGAAAGTTTCAAATTATTTTGATATTTTAAATAGATTAATTAACTAAATGAGTTGTAGTTTCTCACATAATTGACATGATCTAAATATAATGGGTTAATAAGTTTTTTACTAGATAACTCATCAATTTCATAGGTTATGTTTGGGTTTAAAGTAGTGAGACAATAAAAATTACAGGCCGTATTTGGGTTAAGTGAATATTTGTATAGTGTTTAATTTTCGCGCATTACCGTAAATATTTATTGGTATTTCAAAAAAAAAGATTCAGATACGTTTGTTATTAGGCAAAAGTTGAGGGCATCGAATGAAAAGAATCCAAGCTTTAAACTACTTGTCACTTGCCAGTTAACTCTTCTCTTTTTCGCTCCGCTTAATAACTTCACCCCTGTTTTTTTTTTTTTTTTTTTTGGAAAATAGCTTTCTTTCTGTTTTCTTTTTTTCTTTCTTTTTTTTTTTTTTTTGAAGAATTCTCTTTGTTTTTAAAAATAATTTGAAGAATGTAAAACACCGTATCGTCAGGCTTTTGGTTGAAAAAGAAAAAAAAAAACTTTCTAATTGGATCCTCCCTCCTAGGATTGTTTATAGAGACAACTTAATGTACAGTAGCTTTTTACTTAGGCATTAAAACTTGATTCCAATTCCTATTCAAAATTTTAAATCCTGTTAGTAGTTGTAAGCCAAGCGATTACATAAAATAACAAACTAAGAAATGTTTTATTGCATATATATTTAAATATAATTTCTATAGTCAATACGTTATAATTTTAAAATGTCATAACGATCGATCTAAATAATTTATTACATTCTCTCGTCTAAAAAAAATTATCTTTACTATTCAATTAAGATGTAATGCACAACTTTCATTAGTGATCTTAACAATTTTAAAGTTATGACGCACTGACCATAAAATTATTATATATATATATATATAAAAGAAACATATAGCTGTATAATTGTGTCAATCCATTTTTAACAAAATCCAAGTTACACAATTACCTTTTTCACATGTTGAACAAAAAATTATAAAAACAAAAAAAAATGGAAGATATGGGTTTGAATCCAAATCTTGAAGATCTAAGTTCGAACTTAGATCTTCTTTGAGGATTTAGATTCAAACCAGATCTTCTTTAAATATTTAGATTCAAATCATATCTTCATTAAAGATCTAGATTCGGACAGCCAAGATCATGATGAAGATCAAGATTCATATCTAGATCTTTTTTTTTTTTTTTTTTTTTATTTTTGTTAATTTTAAGCTTAACTTTAAAAAAAAAAATGTTTACACAAATCTTTATTGTCCATTGTTGCAATGGAAGGTAGAGATTTTAATTTTTTATTTTCTAACTTTAAAATTTATTTTGAAAATTCATATTTTAATTTTTAAATTAAATATCCACTATCCATCATAACTTGATGGTTGAAAGGGATTTAAAGTTTCTTTTTATTTATTAATTTTGGTAAAGGGTAATGTGATAATTTTAGTCAAAGGGTAAAATGGTCAATGTGTATTTTCAGCTTTGACCATTAAAATTTTTGTCATAAGAATTAATATGATCAATATCTGAAACGTGAAGGACAGCGGAAGGTATAAATGCATTCATAATTGAAAAATAGAAATTTTCCAAAATTGTAGGAACCAAATGAAATGTATAATATTTGAAGTACTACCACGTCTTAATGCCGCCCTTATTTGAAGTACTAACCCGTCTTAATGCCGCCCTTATTTGAAGTACTAACCCGTCTTAATGCCACCCTTATTCATTGGACCAACCAGCCTTTAAAAGGCCCAGCATTCTAAAAATTTTTATTAAGCCCAACACGTAAATGGTTGATAAATGTGAAAGTGAGATTTAATACTCTTAACATAAATTTGAAAAGAAAGATGAACGCCAATTGAGTTTAAAGGAGAGGTTTTCTTCCTTCTTATATTATATATGTATGCTTATAGTTTAGGGGTTAATTTTTTATTAAATAATATCAAACAATGCATGAGATTTTAAATTAATATTAAAAAAATAAAATAGGCTTTTTTAGTACGGTTAGTATTTATCAACAAATAATCATTAAAAAGATATATATAATTCACGTATTTTATTCATAAATAATAATTCGTAAATAGTAATTGTACTAAAAAAATTTATTGCTTTTCTGATGTTTTTTGAAAAGACATTACTTTTTTAATATTATTTCTAAAACTCAAACTTAGTTTAGTGCTAATAAAATAACAAAAACTTATCCAATCTCTAGTAATGAATAAATAAAATATAATACAAAACAATAAGAATCCTTTTATATTGAATACCGTCCACAAATATTTTTCTATCACGATCAAGCCTCACAAATCTTGTCAAAACTGGTCCAATGGCTTTGATATTCATACTACAACTCTTTTCATTTACCCAACTCTAACTATTATTCTCTATCATAAATACATACCGTGCATGGATATAGAAATAAAGAAACAAAAATACATAACAACAAGGATTAGCAATTTCACGTCCAATATGTTTTTTTTTTCCTTCTTTTTTGACCAAGTTCAATATGTTGAGCTACTAGGTGCATAATCTGTCACATTCTAACTTAGTTGCAGCAGGTTATTTATACAACTTTCGTTATAATCTTACCACATTACGAAATTTGCCAAATCACAATAGAGATAAGTGGTGTATTTCGCCGAGTCTAAATTTATTTTCCGAGTATAAATGATAACTTGACATTGCCAAGTCAGAATTTGAAGAGACTGGCGTTCATGTGCTGCAAAATCTATTCACATTCAATAACTCCAATTTGATTATATACGTCGGACAACCTGCTAATGAAGGAGGGACCCTACTCTGCGATGAGAAGTGAACAATGTCAATATAAGTAACCATGTCCATCAATTAGAACCAAATTGTCTGTGTGGATCAAGCACAAATATATATATATATATATATATATGAACGCCAGTCACCAGCATTTGCATTTAAAATCCACTACTGTGACACTGTCATAATTTCTTGGAACTTACCAACAAAGTTCTGCTCAAAATCATTTTGTAGGCAAAATGAAGTGACTAAAAACAAGCAAACAACTGGTACTACAAGCAAACCAGCAGTGGTCCCTAATTAGAACTTCATGGGTCAGCCACGCAGGCGCAAGAACATGTAGAGTATGGACTCTTTGCCAATGTCATACCAATCAAGAGTCCTGCTGTCTTCAATTTGTCGCCCACTGTACATAATCACTTGTTGATAAACTGGTGCTTGCGTGAGGTGAGAAAGTAGTTCTTTACATTAAGAACAGTGAATGATGGAGTGACATTAAGAGTGAAGTTCCCGCCTCGATCCCATTTCACTAATATCTGGAATTGATCGGGGTTTGAATTGTTAAGACATCATCTTCATCGATGTCATAACAGGCCATGGTCTTGCAATCCTCAAGCTGCTCCTCTGTTCCACTAATAAACAGTTTCATACCTTGACTAGGGATATTTATCTTGCTCTCAATTATTTTCTTCACATCCAGAACGGTATGCATCCACCTAACATCAACTTTTATGAAACCTTCTGTTGGTGTCTGCACAGAAATTGATCTAGCGTCTTTCGGATTAGAGATCACCTGAAGAGTACCTTCACTTTGTATGTTGAGTGAGGCCACAGTCCTGTGAACTTCAAGAAGTCTTCCAGAATAGTATAACTCGAAATCTAATGGGCAGATTCCCTCTTTGTCTTGAATAATGGATTTGATCTTTTGAATAGTATCTCCTTCTAGCACTTGAAGCTCAATGACTTTCTCGCTCGATGGCATCTTAAAATACAACCTCATTCGAGTTGATTCTCTACAAACAAGATGGACAGTGGAGTTTCTGGGAATACCATAATCCAAAATTCTGTGGCCATCCTTGAGATGATCACCAGCGAAAAACAGCTCCTGAATGTCATCTGAAATACCTTCCTTCTCTTCTAGCATCACTTTGAGATTTTCAACTGTCTCTGATTGTTTAACTTTCATGGCTATTGTTTTAATGACCTTAAAATATAAGTTTATCTGCAACAAAGGAGAAATCAGAAATATACATAACAGAATGAAACATTCATGTTTAATCAAACATGCAAAGAGACTTCATATAATAATGTTTTACTAGACGAAAAATAGTTTGCTAACTAGAGAAAGTCTTAGTGATGACCATCACTTGGGCACTTCAGCTCAACAACACAATAGTCAGGTCCCTCAAGTGTCCAGCAACAGTCATCAGGTTCACAATCATGAACCACACATCACGAATATAAATGATGTACACGATGATCATAGTTGATCATCATCATCAGTTGGTTGAATAAGGCAGGAAAAGTAGTTAGGATCAGTTAGTTAGTTATGGCCCCATCCAATGAGCTGCTGACAGATCAGCATACTAAACAGTAGGACTCCTAGTCATCCAATTCTGTTTTGCACATGAATAAAGCTCAACTGGTCACATAATCCCCAAAATCCCTATCACATAATCTATCTATAATAATGCAATAGAAAATCCAACTTCACCAAACTAATTCAACTACATTCACCAAAAAATTACAAACAAAACAACAAACAATTTGGTACAAAATATTTGCACATGAAATGCCTAAACATCCCCTCAGAAAAACATATAGTCAACCAAAGATAAAGTATGAGTAGTTTACACCATCACAATCATTTTGTTCCCAATTTAAACTGAAGCAACAAAATCCCCTTTTCATTTTCCCAAAGTAGTCAATGTCAGTGGTAACCTAAAAATAAACTCAGGGTACATTTATACATTTTTCCTCCATTTCTTCCCTCTTCAAACACAAGCATAGGAAGATAACAATAATTAAATAAAAACTAGTAAATTTAAGGCTCGAAAAGCAAAAGTTTATAACACTATTCATTTTTGTCGCAAATTTAAGCTAAAGAAACTATCTCCTAATTCACTTTCCCAAAGTAGTCAATTTTAGGTTCTCACTATCGATGTAACATAGCAAACTTCGAAAAAAAAAAATAAAAAACCCAAATGAACATTATTTAAGGCTCCTCCATTGCTTCAATATTCAAACCCAATCTTTTTTTTTTTTTCCTGGGTAGTGTAATAAAGAGAGTAGATTAGAACTGTAACATAACAAGTACAAAAATAAAAAATAAGAAATTGAGCAAAACATAATAGTTAAAATGAGACAGAAAATTTAACCCAAATGCACGTTGTTACATTCTCATTCATCTCTTCCATTTTCAAACAAAAGCAACATTGTTTTGTGTTCATGGATATTTGTATAAAAATATAGATATAAAAACTTTGTAAAACATAAGTTAAGATGGATGAAAAAGAACCTCTTCTTCCGGAGAATCCATTTGGGGCGTTGGTGGTGTTTTAGCTTTCGATGATTATTCAACCAAAACCTTAACAACACTATGTTTTTTCCTTTGCCAAGCAAAACAAAACCAAAGACGGACAGACGTGACAAGTCCAATGTCACAGAGACCGAGAGACTTCTCGGACAAGTTATTTAAAGCGTGTGCCCTTTCATTCACCACCTAACCTTTCAGATAATCACAAACATAGTAGGTTATTTTAATGACGCACCTGAACTTAGAATCTTAATGGTGTGTATGTGTGAGGAATATATCATGTAGAAAACCTGTCTCATCAACATTCCCCATAAATTTGAACATAGTAAGACAACTGACTTTTAAGAGTCAGGTTAACATCTAGCAATAGGATATATGTTAATAACCTAGAACTTATATTACTAATTCATTTTTATGCTTTTCAATACATTAACATATAATTTTATGTATTTTAAAATAATAGATATCAACTGTTTTTATTTACTTTTTTAATCTTTAATATATATCTTTAAAGTGCATATCAACATTTTTAATTAATTTCTTAATGTTAATTAAAAATTTTTTTAGTAGCAAATCTTTATAAATTTAAGAAGTAAAAGTAGTCTAATGGTAAGTTCCTCACATTCACTCATAAAGATTATTGATTTAAATTATATCTCTCCCCAAATTACAAATTCATAATTAAAAAATAACTCTTTATAATGTTAAGACAATGTAATTATGAATCTCAAATTTGTACTTGAAAAAAAAATGAGTAAGGTTATGTTGCCCAAAGAAATTTATCCAAATTCATGTCAAAATAATTTTGTGGCATTGCACATCCAATTATGTTACAAAGCCGTTAAAACAAACGTGTTAATAAGACCCCAAAGGATGACATAGTAAGGCCCTCTTTCAACTATGATTTGCAATTAAAAGCACCTAATCTTAGATCAAGTTTATTGGACTTATCTGTTCATTAGTTAATAAATGAATTGCACTTCTGATTAAATTTCCTCTAACAGTGGTTTATGGAGAAAACTTATGTCAAAGGTCAGCTGCTCAACACAATTTAAGAAGAATTAAAATGAAAGAAATTTGTTGTTGAAAGACACACATACTTCAGACACACATACTTCAGCTAAAACATATTGCTATATCTAATAGAAATACGAGTTCATTCCATTATCAACAAAGCCAGATTCAAGCACCAGAGTACACATGCATACTCAAACCAGTTCACTTCATTCAACACATAAGATGAATAGAAGAAATGTGCATATACAACATATACAAAACAACCATCACACCACCTAATGTCTTCTCATACTGATGAAAGGTGTTGAGCTCAGGTGTGGAGCTACTTTTGGAGATGCGCAATCACCTTGCTTAGAGAAGCAAGAACTTGGGGTGAGACGCAGTCGGTTCTCAATAGGAGTCAATGGCGATGGGCTCACTGGGACTTGGGTTGCATACAGACTTCCCCTAATGGATCGAATGCAAGCAAGGTGGCCATTCGACTGATTACAGAACGGAAGTTTGCTGGCCAGTGTCGTTGCCTCATTCTCTTTCGTGACTGGAGCTCCCGTAGGGTCCTGCACCAACAATGCAATTACGCTCCATAAGAATTGCATCAGCTAAAGCAAATATTAAACTAGTACGAATAAAAGATGTGTAGTCTCTATGCTTAAATCTTTATCATCAAATATCCACAATGCTATGCATGCTAACTCCTACCATACATAATCACTCCGAGTCTCATTAAAAAGGGTAAACTGAAATGGCAAAACATTTAAACATTTAACAGATAACAATGAGAGATGTTTATGGAAAAACTGCATTCTACAAAATCCAAGCAAATGATAAAAAAAAAAAAAAAAAGGACTTCGAGCCAGGAAATGATTGAATCAGTATCAAATTTGAATGTACTATTAAATAATAACAACTTACCCCAAGCATGAGAAAAGTGAATGGTTGATTGTCCACGCCAAGATAAATTTCAATCAGCTTCCGCAGATCAGCCAGGGTTGCATCCTTGACCACCTTTAAAGTGGTAATCAACTTCCCAGGATTTTCTTTTGATGCCTCCCATTTCACATAAACCTCAATCTGTTGTACATCAGTGCTTTCATTAAATTGATTGTAATTCTCCTTTGAAGCCAGTGATATCTCAGATTCTACCATGGGCACAACTCTCTGAACTGGTGAGCTCTCGTTCAAGTTTCTTAAAGAAAACTCCCCAACAGTCTTGACGGGAGATGCAGCAAAAGGATCAATGTTTTCAGCACCCATCTTTGCAGGCATCGGAGGTCTTGAGTGTTGATAAAGCTCCCTCTGGTTTCCACATAAAGTAAATATATTTTGAATCCTTAACTTTGTAGAAGACGCTGTATCCTTAGCACTTTCAGGTTTCATTTCGAGTTTCTGAGGAGAAAATGCAAAGGAGCCTGTAGCAGAATTGATACTGGGGATATTTTCATCAGCCAACATGCTTGAACACACCCTCTTTTCCTCTATTATTACCTTTTCCACTTCTTCATCTTCCATGTTCTCTTTATGTTCCTCCTCCTCTTCTACTTCTTCTTCCTCAAACACAGTGCTCAAACATACTTTATCACCATATTTTGATCCATAGACATCATGATCAACAACCTCAAAAGTTTGTGGATGAGAATAATTAAGAACCCCTTGGATCCCATTATTGTCTAGTGGATGAACAGCTCCATCAGCATGTTTCACATCACGAATGAATGGTTCTGCATCACCCATGTCTAAGTCCATTGATTTAACTAAGTCCATTGATTTAACCATCCCCAGGTCCTCATCAGCGTAAGCACCCAACAGCCTTTTTGCGAAGTTGCTTCCATCAAAGTCCCTTGAACCACGAACCTCCCTTGAACGGCATAGCTCAAACTCGATTTCGTCCAAACGCCTTCTCAGCATTTCAACCTCCTGCTGCTGCTGCAGTATCCTTTCTTCCATTCTTCTCCTTTCCATATCAACAAACTCCTCGGCCATTCTCTGACACTCTTCCAGCTTCTTTTCCAACTGAAGCTTCAGAGTCTGTGTCCGCTCATTGACCTTTGAGGTTATCTCCTGTTCGCTTATAATGGACCCCTTCCCTTCAACAATCGTAAGTTTTGCTCTCAGAGCAGCAACTTCCTCTTCTTTCTTTAAGAGCTGTTGGTGTGCTTCATTGCGCTCTTTCTCTCTGAGTTTGTTCTCCATTTGCAGCTTATAGATGAACTCGTCCATGGCAGCAATCCTTGATCCTAATATAACTGCAGATGAAGAATCTTCAGCGCCTTTAATTGGCGTGTGAGGGCCCCTAATGATACATTTTGCTTTTGCCCCATACTCAAGGGTGCAAATCGTCTTGTGTATCTCCTTTGGGTCTGGGCTTGCACACAGAATCATTAAGATCTTTGACTTATCATCCTCAAAAGAATCCTGAAGGAAAAGGAAAAAAAAATTGTCAAACAGTTAATGGGAAAACCTTGTCAAAATCACCACAGTACACAAAGTATTTATTAGTAGAACCCACCTGCAGAAGCATAGTTAATTTGCTATCACGGAAAGGCACATGAGAATCACCATTTGCAATGGATTCAACCACTCTCTTTAACGCTATATTTCCCTGGTTGATCTTAGCAGTCTGTGATTTCAATAAAGCACAACTTAGATTCCATCATTATATATTAAAACTGAAGCAGCCCAAAGCCGCAGTGAAAGATATAAACCTAAACATTCACCTGCATTTTTGCCTCAAACCCAGTTTGACCAGCTTGCTCAATGTTCTCAGAGCCAGCCATGTCAACAAGCATCAGCCGTCCTCCCACTGTTGGGACATCAAGGATTATCTGTGCAAATTTACAATGTCAGGCTATTCTCAAATATCAACAAAACTTTGTCAAGATTACAACCTGTATAGGTTCAACAATATTATGGCATGTAGTGGCACATCAAGGAATGTGAGTGCTTGCTGTAATAGAACATTGGAAAAATTATAATCAAGTTCAACAAGCAGTATGTACCATGCAGTGACTTCGAGAACTTCTTTCATTACATTGAGTGCTTTTCACAATTCTTCTTTTCTCCACTTTCTGAACCTCCTTGGAAATTTTCCCTGCTTCAGTTCCAGATATAAAGGTTGCATTCTTTGCCTTTTTCCCCATCACTTCAAGCCTTGCCTAAAAATCAACAGATAATTTATAGCGATATAAAAACTGTAGTTTATAGTGATAGAAAATGCTTTGAGTATAATATCACTACTAGCCGAAGAATAGCATTGATAGATTGGAAAATAAAGTTGAAAGGCAATTGTATTTTCATCAAAACAGTGATAACTAAAGATGAAACTAGACAGTTTAAACATTCAACTATAAACTACGTAAAATCAAATAGAGAGGCCTCATCGTAAAAACGCATCAACTAATTGAACAAATCATGCAAAGTCAACAAAATTGCTATATAAAATTGAAAGCAAGTTTGTTGTCAACAAATCAGTGTTAAACAATGCTGAACTGGTCAACGATCACAGATACATGTGGCTAGAATTTTGATCTACTTCAGGAGGTGGAAGCATACTTAAACAACACACTACTTCTTAATCACATAGAAAATTTAACAGAGAACATATTTAAAAAAACTTTTAGAATCTTAACCCTCTAACGGCCCGAATTGGGCCTTAATCAGAAAAGCTACAAAAGAATGTGCCTCAGTTACTTTTAGGATGTTGATCAAACCTAGACCTTATTCCAAACAATTTAAAGTGTCTGTACAGGAAACGTTATTATGTAAAGCAACGCAATGCAACTTTATAAGAAAAACATCAATCATATACAAACCAATTTTACGGCTCAGTAAACTTAATAATCAAACTTAAAGTTCCAGATAACATCTCACATAAACAATATCCTGAAGTCACAATCTAAAAAAAGTTTCTGTATCTAAGATAACTGTGAAACAACATCTGGCGCTCAATGTAACAACTGATCCAATGTTGCTTACGAAGTATTGTGTTAACACTTAAGATAAAGATTACGAAAAGTATATCCACTTTAAGTGAGCCCAACAATGCCAGATCTAACATCAATAATAATCAAAAATCATAGAAAGACCAGAAATAATAACACATACACCTTCACATATATACCTGTGAATAATAATACTCAAGAATTCAAGAAAAGAGTGAGCATTAAAGTTACCTTAGATGCACTGCCTTTAGGCCATCCAATTCCAAATCCACCACCACCACCATTATTATTTGACAAAAGATCATAAATCTCCTCATTGTAAATCTCCAAAACAGTCACCTGAACAAACGTCCCAAACCCAACTTTTTCCTCATTATCACTCTCTTCCCCTAATATATCCCTCAAAGACCTGTAAACAATCCCGGGCTGCTTAGGACACCCAAACATGGTGTGACTCTTGCCTGAACCAGTAGGTCCATACATCATGATAGTACACTTCTCCCCCAGCTTCACCGCCTTGACTCTTGACTCGACAAACTGCTTGTAAAAGGATTCAAGATCCTCCTCCTCTGACAAAGAAACCCCATCAAGACTAAAATCTCTGTACCCCACTTCAGCCCTGACTCTAACGGTTTGCTTATCCGGGTTGATTTGGAGGACCGATACAGGTTTCTCTTTGGTGTTTGGGTTGGGAAAGTTGCGGATTCTGCCAATGACTTCAATGGGGTGGTCCTGTGGAGGGGTTTCTCTGGTTGTTGAGTTGGGGGGGTTTGCAGATGCTTGTGTGGTGGTGTTGGTGGTGGTCTTTGTTGAAGTGAAATTCAAACGGTGTCTTGACTGTGGAGTTCTGATCTGGGTTTGGTTTGCTTTAGCAGAAGACGGTGTTGGAGCCATTTTAGATTGCAGAATGCAGACCCTACAAGTGGTTTCAACTTTCAAGGTGGGTTTTTTTTTCGTGTGCTTGAAAAGTTTAACAGAAAAAAAATAAGAGATCGAAAATGGGGTTTCAAATTTCAACTTTGTTGTAACGTTGAAAGAGAGAAAGAGGGAAAAGAAATACAGAGAGAGAGAGAGAGCTGAGATGGAGTTCTTGAAAAGGAAAGAAAATGAAAGCAAAATTTGGTTTTTGAAAATGTAGCCGTTACAGCTTCTAACGTCTTTCTCGTGCGACGTTTTACAGGTACACGTGGACTTCGATTTTTCTCATGAAACTATTAATGGGCCGCACAGGTCCAAATATCAACCTGGCCCATTATCAAATTACACACTTTGCCCTGTTTTTCTTTCCTGACTTCCTACCACCATTGGTATTTAAAGGGCTAAATTGTAAAAACGATAGTTACGTAATTTAATATAAGTTGATGAGTAATAAATTAATATACCAATGACTTACCATTGGCATTTAAGGGTGACTAATCACTCTAGCTTATCATTTAATTTGAAAGTAATCAATTATGAGGGTTTGATCCAACTAATGTATCATGCATCTTCTATAAATGAATCAAAATGAAGAATTAACTAGTACACCATCTTTTCTAGCTTCATCTGATCATTGATCAATCAACTCTGGCATGCAGCATTTAAATTATCATGTGTGCTTCAAGAGTCTAATATCGAAGTCAACAAATACAGCATCTCTTATAAGACAAATATACAATTGTACAATGGTTTTTACTTCTTGGAGGAATTGCTTTTCATGTGGATTCTCTTTCACCACTTTTGTTTATGTCACAAAAACAGACAAGAAAAAGATGAGATCATAAGAGTGTAGATACAAGGTTGAATTTTGTGAGGGATAGCAAGGAAACTGCATATTCGAAGAAATTACGAGATCACGAAAACCCTGAGCTCGCCTCTGTCGCCTCTGGTGATGCGGGTATCAGCGTCAAGGTATGTAACTTCGAATTCACCGCTTCTTGTATCAAATTGAGGCCGTAACGCATCTGGAAGTCGAGGTAACTCTAGGGGTGGAAGTTGTGATAAGTTCCCTGTTGTTTTTACAGTTGTTTTCTCAAATGTAATTTTAATCTTGGCAGACCCTATAAAAAGATTCTCCCATATCAATCGATGTCAAAAGATGATCCAGAAATTACAGCACGAGGAGTTTAACAGAAGTACCAACCTATGAGTTCAAATTTGTGGGCTAACGAAGCAGTCACTTCAACAAGTGGCAGCGGCCATGGGACACCTAATTGAAGTTCTACTATATTATCAAAATCCTTGCTTAAGACATCAATCCGTTGAAAGACCTGACCAGACAATAAATACACACTTAGATCACGAAATGTTCTTGAACTTGATAATTATAAACAAAATATATTTCAACAACATTGCTTATATGGAAGAGATGATTTTAGATCATTCGAGTTCACCAACTTGTTACATTTTTTGATGTTTTCATTGAAAATAATTGTCAATTCTTCGGATCAAAAGATCGAACATTATTTGTATTCACACTGACATTACCCTAGGAGGAAGCTCTGTGGTAATGGGTTCTTTTCTTTATAGATTGATTTTCCATTTTATTTATAGATATGATGTAAAGTGATTGAGGATGTTTGGTTTGGCCAAAGGCTCAGATGAAGTCACTACATTTCCAGTACTCAAAATAAATTACCAAGTCACAGAAATGAGCAAGCAGGTCATTAAACAAAATAATAAAGGGGTGACCATTGCAAACCTGGCCAAGAGTTATGGGGAGCAGCCTACCGGTCGGAGGTCCAGGCCGGCTCCCACCTAAAGTGCGAGAAGAGAAGGCACTACTGTATAGTAATTTCCATCTCCCTTGTAGTTTATCAAGATCTACTGAGAGGTCCACCAGTCCTCCAGCATCTTCAAGCTCCTTAGCAGCAGCTTCTGCCTTTTGCAGATCATCAGTGTTTGCAGCAAGACCTCTATTTAACCCGGAAACAGAACTCTGCATTTGATCAATCCTTATGTGTCAAGCCTCGAGATACCGTATCTACAGAACACAACAAACACATCTAGTTCTGCACACTTACATGTTTATTCACAACTACTGTTCAAGTTAAAAAATAATAAATAAATAAATTTTGGGGTAATAGCTCATTCAAAACTGTCTTTACATTTTCGGTACAAAGACATGCATCTAAGCAAAGAAAATTAAGGGGTTAAAACCCCTTAAGCCTTATCCAGAATGAAGAATTTAAAGTGTGACTGACTGTCGATGTTAATTTTCCAATTATCTTCTTCATTTGAAAAGTTCACAAAGTTGAAACTCGCACGTAGAGATGATAACAAAAGTACTTCAATGTATATATAAATCACAAACGTTTCCAAATTTTTTTCAAATCCAGACTCTTGTATTCACGTAACAGATAACACCAAGGGTTGTATCCCATGTTAAGAAATAATCAATCTGGATTCTTCATGTAAAACTATAAGCGTTTGCCTTCCATTTAACTTATTTACCCTACAATTCATGTAATTACATAGGCACCATTCTTGCTCTCCTTTGAACACATTTGGACCCCATAATCTTCATGAAATCTATGAGATGTAACTTTCATAGCATCATTAACACAAATTCCCTCCCTTGTGACTAATTCAACTCAAATTCCTCAACTTCAGTACACAAGTTCCACGTAACTTAACCTGTCTTTTGTCCAGTGTTCTGCTGCATTACCAGATCTAAAGTTTGTAGTACACTAGTACTCAATCAGCTTAATATGTAAATATAATGACCCAATTGCAAGGAATTGAGCTCTTTGACTAAGAAATGCAGGCCTCAGTCCCACTTTTGCAGGCTTAATGCTGCACTCACCCATGATTTGGAAACTCAAAGCAATTCCATAAACACAATCACTCTGTAGGTCTAGTTGTTCACATTCCAAAAAGAAACTAGTTGTTTTTTTTAACTTTTAATCCAGTGTCATACTGTAAAATTGAATAGTAAATGCCTATAAATTTCTCCCTCTTTCAGGACCATACGACTCCTAAGTCAGCATATAACTATCCAAGTACTCAAGCTTACTGTCGAAGGATTCAAGACTCAACACTAAGCTCATTACATCACAATATTAACCATCACACCACCTTTATCTGTGGACTCAAAGCCTTGTACACTATGCAGTCCAATTTGTTAAAGTTGTATACACAGATATGGGATTCCATAATATCCCTTCACTCATGTTTTGGTTTTGCTTCATCAGCCACTAAAAGCCTAAAACAATTCATCTTTTCATCAAACAGAAATACAAGGCAGGCGTACATCAAGGTAATCAAAACTCATATGTTCATCTAAATTAAACAATTCAAACCAATGAAACCAAGAATCCAGAACAGGCACAACAATAACCAATGAGAGAACAACTGATTTGTAAAACCATGACTAACGGTTTTAACAAAATAAGCAATTAAAATATAAAAAAAAAAAAAAAAAAAAAAAAACCCAGAAAAGAAGAGCAGCTGACCAGCAACTTGAGCTTCAAAGAAGCAATGAGGTCAGCCTTGGAGTCAGGAGGAGGAGGTGGTGGTGGGTCAAGAACAGACACCCCATCAAGAGTTGATCTCACAACAAGGCTTCTGTTACGATATTGTATTGGAGATTGAAAAGGGAGAGTTCCAGTTAAGGGTGAGTTTTTGTGGGAAGAGAACAGTTAGTGGAAGGAGAATTGAGACACGGTGAAGAGTAAGAGAGACGTGTTGGAGAATGAAAGAGAGAGGTTAGAGCGAGAGAAGCCATATGTGTGCGTGCGTACTCGTTTTAGGCTTTGTACTTTGGGAGCTCGCGAGTTTTATATTGATGTCATATGTGGCTACTAGAGAAGAGCAAGGTGTGCCACCAACACAACTGATTTTGTTTTCTTATGTTTTCTTTATGCTTCTGGTTTCTGTACTCGTGTCCGTGTGTGTGCGTGTGTTTTGTAATTTTAATTTTAAAGTGACTTCGAATGAGACATGTATCAGATGGGATAAGAGAATATAAAAAAATATGCCTTTTGAATTCTCACGTTAGAACAATGATGCCAAACGTATATGGTAAGAGTAAATATGTTGTAAACGATTATGTTTATAGAACTAAGCAGTCTCGCCTTCTGTAGACAGAGTTCGACCCACCACCTATTTGCCGTGGCGCACTCTCTCCTTCTTTTGGCGGAGTTTAACTCACCCAGTCCACATCGTTAGTATGTAGCAATTTTCTCTTCCTCTTCAGAATCCTCACCTCCCTTAATAATAAGAGTCATCATTCCAAATTATGCTTCAAAGGATAAAGAGCTTGACAAATGCTATATATATTCATATATGTGTATGTATACGATGTAATTTTTTTTTTTTTTTTAAAAAAAAAAGAATGCTTAGTGATGACATATTATTCAAAGAAAATATTATTAATTGGACCCACGAAAGAAAAAACTGTTTCATTTTCTTTATGGAAAAATTTTGAAAAATTGTTTCTTGTTTATGTAATGAAAAATTGTAATAAACAGTTACATAGTATAGAAAATCTTCTGGATATATTATTGTGGAAAAACAAGAATCTCATGAAATTAAGGTTATTTGGAATGATGATTCAACTTTTATGTATAATCTTATGTGATTTTTCTTTGGTGTAGACTTTATTTTTATTTTGAAACACGACACTATTATTATGCTTAAAACAACGGCGACTTTAAATTAGGAACCTCTAAAATTGATGTGATGAATTACTATAAATATGGTTTAGAAAAAAACTTTCATTATAAAGGATATTCTCTCTACACTTTATGATTTTATGAATAAATATAAGATTCAAGTAAAGTATACTAATAACTTCATCATTGTATGAAATGGAAAACACACGATCACTAAAACAGAAGTAGATGGATAAGCGCATAATCTATTTATCTAAATGTGCAATTTGATTTGTACATAAGAAATGTGAATTAGTTGAATATCAAACCTTATGATTATTTTTTCACTTGTAAATCAATATATATATATGTGTGTGCATTAAAATTGACACCGAGTGAATTAGTCTATTAAGATTTAACAACATCAAGTATTACTTTCATGAAATACTGAAGATATCTATAGTATCTAAAGAAATTAATCGTCACTTTCACAAACTACCCATAAATCAAGTGTGCTAGGACCTGATAAGATCGATTATCATTTCACATATTAGCTCACAAAGCATCGATCATTACTTTCACGGTCTATCAATTTATAGAATATATTTAATGAGACTCGAAAACCCATTATCAAGGTAAATGGAAATAGAACAATACTACAATATCCAAAAATTTGATTAAATTCATTGCTCAAATTATATAAACAAGTTTATGTATAATTATCAAATTATCAATAATCATCCAAAATTTAATATGGTAGCTATAAATAAGCTTGTTATATCCTTTAGACAAATTTTTTTAGAAGTATAACATTATTCCTGGAAATATGGAGAACTACTTAGAGCATTTCCAATGGAGATGTGGATTGTTTTTCACAATTCATTGTCATGTCATCAATGTCAAGACAATTACTTCTTACATGATATTGACTAGACAGTCAAACCAAAAAATGGTCTCCAATGGTTTTATTTAAAATCCACACATTAAAGAGAACATTCAATATGAGTTGCTGAGTCAGCATTTCAAGGTCTATCTACAGACTCTCTACATGTAGACAGCCATCCTCACAGTGTTGATTTTTTTTTGTCAAGTCAGCTTGACAGTGAAGGTTGACATTTGCATTGGAGAGAGTTTTTTTCACACAATCCTCCATGACACTTTATTTTTCTACAATCCACAGCCTCATTGGAGATGCCCTGTAGAGTATCATTAATGTTCTCATAGATTGTAATTTGAACCATATATATATATATATATATATCTTGTCATCAATGTTAAGAGATTTATTTCCTATATGACATAAATGCCATTGATAAACAATCAAATTGAAAAATTGTTCTCCAATACTTTCATGTATTCCCATTTAATGTCTTCATATATTTTCATTTAATACTTCCATATTTTCCATTTAATGCTTCATGTTTTTTTGACTTTTAATTATATTTGAAAATTATAATAAATAATTAGTGACTTATTGATATGACTGTCTAACATACTTTTTAGAAATAGATAGTCATGTTGACAATGTCTATTTTTATTGTTGTCATCTCAGTTTGATATTGATGAAGTGATAATTGCATCAGAGAAATTTATTTTCATTCAATGTCTATTCATCCTATATGATATGTAATTTTTTCACTAATCATAAGAGTATTAAAGATACTCTTATATAAGAAGTGATGTTTCAAAAGTGTTTTCCATAATTGAAAGATAATAACTATGTTTTTGATATTAAAATGAAATCGACATTACATAAAGAAGGAATTGCACATGGCCTACTAGGAAGTTTGTTAAATTATAAACGGATCAAATTTATCCTTTAATTGCATCTTACTCCCTTCCTATTAATTGATGTTGGCCAACCATAAAGCAGGAAAGGCATTTTGGTCTTTCTATTTTCTTTTATATTAGCTCAAAAAAAATAAAAACTCTAAAATATTTTTAAAAAAGATAGATTCCTACTATTCATTTTAAGATGAATGGTTGAAAAGAAAAAAAAAAAATAGAAATCCAATCTACATCTATCTTTAATGATAGACAGTAAAGAACCAATGTTTCATCTCCATCTCCTCATCGATGAAAATCCTAATGATGGATATCACCGAAATCTCCTTCTTCATGGCAGTGGAGTTTAGGTTTGATCTTCATCTCACTGATATAAACGATAGGAAATGGATAAACATCACAATGATGAAAGATAAGTGTCCACCTCTATCATCGAAGATAGAGATCAATCCCCTCTAAATCCATGGAGATGGAGATCTCCATGGATTAATGAAGAGATATGAATTTTTATTTTATTTTTTAAATTTTGTTTTTATATAAATTGATCTCTACTATTCCATTAAGAGTGATGGAAAGTAGACATCCATTTTTATTTTATTATTTAAAATATCAATTTTTGATGTGAAACGTATTTTGGTTTTTACGGCTAAAAGCCTTATCAAATGTCAAAGTCGATCAACATTGATTAACGGGAGAGAGTAAAAGGCAATTAAAGGATAAAGTTGACTCCGTTTACAAACCTTAGATAGGTAATGTGCAATTTAAATAAAATTGCATTTGTTTTTAAAGAAAACCAATACTAATTGTATGGTAAGCATTCAAGAAGAAATATGCACGTGATTACATTGACGTGGCACGCATTTGCTTCACTGGAGTTAAAAAAAGGCAAAGATTATTGTTTTGCAATAGAATGAAACAAGATAAAGTCCACAGAATCAAATTCATCTTTATTTGTTGCAAACTGACCTACATGATCAAATGTATGAAGAGATTAGATTAAATGAAAATATTGATAGGATGCAAAAATTGACTATAGGCTTAGTAGTCAAATCATCAAATATGTTGATTAAATTATCTGATTAACCTAAAAAATATGTGTTTATATTCGTTGAATGAAACGCGATCAAAGATCTTAACCAAAAAGGAGAGATTAGATTTAATGAAGATATTGATAGGATGCAAAAATTGACTATAGGCTACGTGGTCAAATCACCTAATATGCTGATTAAGTTATTTGATTAACCTAAAAACAAAAAGAAGAATGTGTTTATTCAAATGATTAATACATTTCGTATTCATATTTGTAATTGAAGTTTGGGCTCCACCATATATATTTATTAGCAGTATGTTTGTGATTAAGGATTTGAGCTCTACCATACATATGTATCAAACTATCAATATGTATAAAAAGTTTTATTTTTTATTATAAGAGTAAATTTTTGAACTAAAAGCCTTTATATATATATATATATATATTATGGGAATAGATTACTTATATATCATGAGACTAAATTTTTGACTATATGTAGGGTTCAATCTGAAAAAGAAGGTGTGTTGCCTATTTATGATAAATGAATATATGTTGATTCTATAGAGAAAAATTAACCTATATTACTTAAATGAGTTAATTTATCCTTATATTGACTTTATTTTCTATTTTTTTTCCTTGCTTATATTAACTTTATTTAAAGGATATTTTACTAATATTATAATCTTGAAGTGTTTTTTTTAACGACCTTTTGAGATTTATTATAGGTTGACTGAAAAAAAAAAGAAATTGTTGACATTAGCATTAATTATTATTTCTTAAATAGAAAAAAGTTTGCATAATATGAGATCTATATAGAGAAAAGCTAAGTAACATGTCAATTTTCATTATTAAATAATATGATAATCAACTAGATAGTGATAGTAACAAATCTTTTTTTACACCATTTGAAGTTTTGTGCTATCAACTTCCATATATAATTTTAGACATTTATGGCATTATTCCATTTTCATAAATCATAATTAATTAGAAAGCTATAAAATGTCCGTTCAAATCCAAATCTCCAAAACAGCCCCCCCAAAACAATAGAAATATATTATAAAAATTTGAAAAGACTATTTTATCCTTTGAAGAATAAAGCAGTGCACTCACTCATACGAATAAACGAGACAAAAAAATCACACAGTAACAAAACCCCTCCAAAGAAGTTCAAAACTCAAACCGGACGCATTTCCCGCCCGATCCTGCGTTTCAAAAATCAAGCCAACAAAACATGAATAAAAAAGCAAAACACAACCAAGCACTTGCTCATGTACCATATAATAGACGTCCAATCAAAAAACGAAAAACTAAAAACACATTAAAACGGACACAACTCATGTCTTCTTCTTCTTCTTCTTCTTCATCGATTCATCGACAAAGAGACCGCAGCGCAGCCAAAACCCTAACTCCGAATTCGGTCCCCAGTAAAGCAGCCCTCAAAAGATCATCTTCCGGCAAGGAAAACACTCAGAAGCCCAGTATCCGCCCGGTGCCACGTGTCGAAAAGCCTGCTTGGGATGGCGTCCGGCGCTCCATGTCATCCGTCCCGAGAGGTAGGAGTCAGAGTCCCTCTGAATTTATTAGGGTTTATAGTGATTTGAAGAAAGATAGGGTTTCTGTTGAAAAAAAAGGGTCTAGGGATTTGAATGTTAAAGGCGCTGAATTGGGTGGGAGTGAGAAAAGGCGTTCGGGTGAATTTAAAGAGAATACTCGGGTTGGTGTTAATTTGGAGAAAAGAGTGCTCCTGAGAGGGGGGTTAGGGTTTTGGGCAATAGTGGTAATAAAGGGGTCAACTTGAGATCAAATTCTGGGAAATCAAGTGGGGTTAGTGGTGGTAGTGGAAAATTTGAGAGCTGTAGTGAAAAGGGTAGTGGAGGGTTTCGTACAAAAGTTGAAAGCCCGGTTAAAGTTGTTGTCTTGAAACCTGAAGCTAAAATTGAAAAGAGCAGGGCAAGTGCAGATTTGGGTTCAAAAGAGGGTGATTTGAAATCCTTTGGTGGTGGTTCGAAGGATTGGGTGATCGTGAAAGAGAAGGGATTGAGTGAAGGTGGAAGTGTTCAGACTGAGGTTAAATACTCGAGTAAGCTTCACGAGAAGCTTTCGTTTTTGGAAGGGAAGGTGAAGAGAATCGCTTCGGATATTAGGAGGACTAAGGAGATGTTAGATATGAATAATCCAGATGCGTCTAAGGTTATTCTTTCTGATATCCAGGAAAAGATTTCGGGGATTGAGAAGGCAATGGGTAATGTTGTGGGAAATTCTGATGGTGCAAGTGGTAGCTCAAAAAATGTGCCAAATGATGATGGAGGTAGTGAGAAGGTTGAAACGGGTCCAGGTAAGAGAGTTTGTGGAGTGAAAAGTCCTGCTAAGGTATTGAAGAGTGAGGAACTGGAAGCTAGACTGTTTCCTCATCATAAGTTGCTTAAAAGTCGAATGACCTTAAAACATCATCAGGAAGCTCTGAAAGTCATGAATCCGATGTTGTAGGATCCAGTAATGATTCAAAGATGGAGGAGAAATCGATGAGTCCTATTGAGGAGAACTCAATAGCATGGAGTTTTTGGCTTCATTGGATAAGGGTGTCCAGTTAAGGGTACCACAGGGGGTGGACTTTTGATCTAGAATGTTGTGAAGTTTTAGAAACAGATGGCATTGCAACTTCAGGAGAAAAAGGTTTGTCAAAACAGGTTCAATGGAAAAGATGATGCTGAGCCCCTTCTCACAACTGATGAAAGGCTTGAGGACTTTGATGATCAGGAGAACATACAAGGAATTATGATTGGTGAGGAGGCAGAAGATAGTTGTTTGTATCAGCTGAACGAAATAGGCCAAAAGACTTCAACAGGAGGGTGGTTCGTGTCAGAAGGAGAGTCGGTTCTTCTTGCTCATGATGATGGCTCGTGCTCTTTCTATGATATTGCAAATTGTGAGGTACGCGTCTTCTTCATGTTCTTGATCTTTCATGTCTCTTGTTGTTAAAATAATGTCGTTGAAAACTTCTTTTGGCTTGCTTTTGCTCACTTAGAACATTGTCTGGTATACATAAGTAACAAATCAAAGTCTGTGCATGTCCAGTATATATTGTCACATGCTGCTTTCTTTGCAAAAGGAAAGAATTCTGAGGTTTCGTTTCCAATTGCTTGTAATTGTTGTTGGACTTCTTAAATTGGTTGTCTTGTCATTATTTTCTTATTAATATTACAAGCACATTTGGACACAAAGCCTTTTAGCGTAACATGTAGAGAATGATGGTTTCATGGATGTAAAGTAGCTGATTGGATAGCATCTAGGATTTGTGTTTTCTCCATTATGGTCTGTTGTTGTTTCAGGATAAGGCTGTGTACAAGCCCCCAGCTGGAGTTTCACCTTGTACATGGAGAGATTGTTGGGTAATCCGTGCCCCTAGTGCGGATGGTTGCTCAGGAAGATATGTTGTGGCTGCATCTGCGGGGACCCTAGATTCAGGATTTTGCTCATGGGATTTTTATACCAAGGATGTGCAGGCTTTTCATGCTGAGGGTGGAGGAACGACCAACTCAAGAACAGTTTCTTGGTCCTTTGCCCAATAACAATACATATAGAAGGAACACTTTGTCTAGTTTATTATCTCCTGAAACTCCCTCGGCAATCATGGTATAAACCATGTGGGCCTCTTATCATCTCAACAGCCAGCTCTCAAAGGGTTGTCAAAATCTATGATATCCGAGATGGTGAGCAGATAATGAATGGGAGGTTCAAAAGGCCGTATTAACTATGGACTATTCTAGCCCTTTGCAGTGGAGAAACAGAGGGAAAGTAGTCATAGCAGAAGCTGATGCAGTATCCTTATGGGATGTGAATTCTCTAAATCCTCAACCATTACTGTCTGCTTCTTCATGTGGCCGAAAAATTTCAGCTTTACATGTGAATAACACTGATGCTGAATTAGGTGGAGGGGTTCGGCAAAGGTGAGGATTTAATTCAAGCATTTACTGGTAATTGACATTCTTATATTAGCCATTTGCTGGTTTACTTATGCTGTCCCGAGTGATCTTGTCCTGGACTGTTCTAAATAATTTATTGTGTATGTATGCATATAAATCATATTATCGGTTGCCATCTCATTTTAGTTTTCATCCATGCTGATAGATTTGCATTTGTAGATATATGAATAAGTTATAAATTTACTTAACGTATTAGTTGAATGCACTTATGAAGAAGCCATAATAACTGATAATAACTAATATTTGAAATACAGAGTGACTTCTGCAGAAGCTGAAGGACATGATGGTGTGTTTTGCGCACATGATTCTATTAACATCTTGGACTTCCGCCACCCATCTGGCATTGGTCTTAAGATCCCAAAGTTGGCATCAATGTGCAGTCAGTTTTCTCTCGTGGTGATTCAATCTATCTGGGTTGCACTAATGTAAGGTCAGTGGGTAAAAAGCAGCCCTCTTCACAGGTGCAGCAGTTTTCCTTGCGGAAACAGAGGCTGTTTAGTACTTACTCTCTGCCAGAATCCAATGCTCACTCATATTACTCAGCTATAACACAAGTTTGGGGAAATTCAAATGTTGTCATGGGTGTTTCTAGGCTAGGATTGTTTGTTTTTGATGCCTTGAACGATGATGAAATACGGTGCTTCACAGGTGATTATAGCAATAATCAAAATGTCAGAGAAACTATAGGCCCAGATGATTTATATGCCCCTTCGTTTGATTATCTATCATCCCGTGTTCTTCTTATATCAAGAGATCGCCCAGCACTGTGGAGGCATCTAGCTTAGGTAAGATTTCTATTTGAAAACTTTGAATAATTTGTCTGCAGAGAATTGTCAGGAGGATGACCTGCTTTGAATTTTTTGTTTATTACATGCTTTGTGGACGTATTAAGTAATGCTGTTCTTTATTGTAGCAGTTCTGATTGAGTAGAAAAATGAGAGATTCACATTGTCTTATATTGTATCTTTAGATTATAGCATATTTTGGAGGATGGACAACAAGAATATTATCATCTAGATCAAGGAATAAAAAGGTTGAATAAGGAGAACAGTTATTGTGGTTTGGGTTCCTTTGATCATTAGGATATTTTACTTTGTTTACTAATCTGGAATAAGATGCATTGCTGAAAAATCTGACACCCTTTTCTAGTATGCTGTAATATATTGACTTCTCATTGAACATCATTGTTTAAGTGAATTGAAAAGCATATTTTTATGCAAAAACATTTGTTGGTACATGGTTTTTGACGAAGATTTACCCCTATCACAAGAACATGGAAATAATAGGTGATGCTAATTCTTTGTAAGTGTATAACTACATATAAAAATTCCTGTATCTGTATGGAAACTGTTATGAATATTACGAACTTCGTAATTATCAACCCATTTAGTTTAGCAAAGTGTCAAATGTTATTTTCAAGCTACCAGCTATTTGCAGGAAATGAACAGGTGATACCAGCCTGACATAAGCTTTTTCCTTTTTTAACTGTAGATGACAACGTGCAGTGTCTGGTTCAAACGGCAGCAGTCTTTGCTTCCAAACTGTTTATGGTAATCCTTTAGTGTTGTGCTTCTGGCCTGATCTAAGGAGTGCAATAGCTTAAGGAGTGCAATGAGCTATGTAATCTTAACCTTCCTGATTTGAGCCTGAAAAGAACCAAAGCTGAAACCATGGTTGTAAGTACGGTTGATGACTTTCAGCTTGTACTATTTATTCAATCTTTCTTCTTTTTGTTTTTAGTCTTTCTTCTTTCTGGCAGAGATTATTTTAGGCTGAAGAACTTTATGTTACAACTCTAAAAGTTTTATGTTTATCATCTGTTTGAGTAAATGGGGTGTGCAATGCCTGTAGTCTACATAATTAAATTCATGTGGTCAAATGCTTTGTTTTATATATCACCAAGCATCAGCAGATTACACCTTGAAGTTGTAATTTTGTAGATGGATTATGATACATAGCTACTTTGCATTTCTTTTTAATGATTTTGTTGAGGGATGATGAGAACCTCCAAGTCAGTAAGAAAGCTGATAAGTATTGTGTAAATTATAATTGTTGTAAATAGAGTTGAACCATTGAAGTAACCAAGGACCATGACGGTTTCACATTTTTCTTATTTCAAATATCTAGAATCCTGAGTTTCGTTTGTTCACAAATTGGGATTACTGCAGGACTCCGTAATCTTGATAGTGATAATGAGTAAGACTCAGGCCAATGTCAGTCTCACACTCAATGTTGGATTGTAGCTTGTAACTGCTTTTGGATGTCAAGTTGAAGTTAAAAGTGATGGTGATGATAGGAACTTATCAAATTACAGCCAAAACTTGTGATTGTCAAATGGTCCCCTGTGCTTAATTGTTATTAGTTACTCATTAGATTAGGGTCACGTAGATATGACTTGTAGAGTAGATAATGCATGAGCCACCAAGTTGTAAGGCATTCTATTTTCAAGTTACAGTTATCACTCCCTCTCTATCCCTTTGCAATTAGCATTATTAGACTAGCATCCTCCTCACTTACTAGTAAACAAAGAGAACAGCTTTTAATGCTGTTAGTGTTAGGTTGTGATATGACACTGAAAGTTATAAAGCAACTGTAACGGTATTTTATCTACCAATCAAGAGTTTAATGAATTGGAACCTGGGCTGCAAGCAGCTGTACAGCTGTACAATTTCCTAATGAGATTCTTTTAAGCTGTTTACGAGTGCTTTCGATTTTAAATGAGTGGTGTGAATGCGTGATGAATATTTGTGGATCAAAACCAAGAAGCATAATATTGACTTGGTTAGAAAAAAAGTTGATTTGATTTTGATGAAATTTGAAAGGTTTACACGTCTGTATTCATGGTCATATAAGAGGTCTTGAGATCATAATCTGTTTATTGCATTTCAAAGATTTCAGTTTATAAATGAATTGTATTGTATTATAATTAAAATGAAAAAAATTTAGGGGGGGGGGGGGGGGGGGCGGCCGCTGCGGGCGTGTGGTCAACTAGAGAGTAGTTGATTTATGTGAGTTGTAATGTCATGTATAAATGAATAGATAATAATTAATTTTAGTTACATATACAGGTACTTTTATAATTAAGATATTCTAACTTTAAAAAAGTAAGATTAATCCAATCAAAGTAAAAAAACTATCCATAATTAGCAAAATGATTGGTTGATTGTGGGTAACAAACTACTCACAATCAAAGTAAAAAACTACCCACATAAAAAAGCAAACTATCATCTTACATAAGTTGTTAGAGGTAGAGAGTGTTTGATTTATGGAGCAAGGATCTAAACCGTGCTTCAGAGTTTTATTTCAGCTAGTTCCAACAGTGTTTTTTATAATCATGTGTTAGAGTTTTATTTTAGTTGGTCTCGATAGTATTCTGATTTGGTGTCAGTAATCCAAAAAACCAAAAAAAACCATTGTTCTTTCATTGAAATGTGCTATTCACACTTGATCACATTCATGGTAAGGATGGCTCTATTGCTATGCAAAAATATTCTCCCTACACCCATTTTTTAATTAAAAACTTCATAATTAAAATTTTTATATATATGAAATTACTAATATGGACATAGTAATTTTTTTTTTGAAATAAATATGGACACAGTATTTGACAAAAAATGGATGTATTTTTTATCCCGAATATTGTATATTTATTCACATGTTAATATAAACCCTAATATTTATTTTGAAACCAAAACCAACTTTACCATAAAACATACAAATTCTTGATATTATTTGAACTAAAACTACAAAACAACAACAGGAAGTTTGCAAGTATCAATTCAGCAATCAATTGTTCTTTTACTCGATTCCATCGGATCCACTCGCCAGGCATGACCACACAAACAAACTTGACTGTTTCCACTTTTTTGTTTTTGTTTTTGTTTTTCTTTTAGGTTGCAAATCACATAACTTCTAATTCATTTTGATTTCATAATAAAACTGGTACTCATTTGAATTTAAAACAAATCCAATAACATCTCTTAGCCCCTAAACATGTCCTCTAATTCTTCTATAATTAGATGAAAACAGATTTGATTAGATTGATAAATGTGATAAACTAGGTTGAGGGAGAAGAACAATGAAATGAAACTAGTGTTTAAGGCTAGTTTTGGTATTTACAAAGGTGTAAAGAGTCAATAATATACTTTTAGACAATGTTTGACACATGGAATTAAAAGTGAGTTTGGGATTCAGAAATTCCAAACTACTTAAATGCTATGTTTGGAGGTCAATTAAATGTAATGAGATTGAAATTCTTTAAATCCCAAACTCTTCTTATTTCCCATTCTTTTGGGATTTTTCAATCCTAGCCACAACCATGTTTTACATGGAATGAGATTTGTTATTTCCCATCTTCTTCTCTTCTCTCTATCTATCTATCTATCTTTCTCTCACTTTCCTTCTTCATCACATTTTCTTCTTCTCCTTTTTACTTCTTTTATTCTTTTGAGTTGGGACAACCTAGAACCATCTGGTTCTCGAATTAGGCAATGAACTCAGAACCATCTGCTTCTTGGTTTGACTATGAACCTAGAACCATCTGGTTCTAGGTTCAAACAGAACCCTTATTTTGAGATTTTTTTTCTTGTTTTTTTTTTTGTTAATGTTAGGATGTTTTGATGTTATTGATTATGTTGTTGTTGTGGGAGATGATGATATTGATGAATTAGATTGATGATGTCGATGAACTGTATGTTAATAATGTTGAATTGTGAGAGATAATAATATTGATGAATTGTGGAGAGATATGTTCGGTTTTTTATTTTTTTTAGATTTTTTATAAAATTAATTTTATAGAATAAAAAACTTAAATTAATTTTATTTCAATCCAATCCCTACTCACATAAAACATGATATAGTATAATTTTTAATCCAATCAAAAGTTCTATCAAACATGAGATGATGATTTTTTCATTCCAATCCAATCAAATTCAATCTATTCTATTATAATCCAATCCAATTTATTCCATTCTAATATAATTCATTCCATTCCAATCATGCATACCAAATGGAGCCTTATATTTTAGAGGGTGGGTTTATATAGTAAATGGGTATCAAAAGAATTTTTTTTGAATGGCAATAGGAGTCACCTTATGTAATCCCTATCAGCTGTCCTTGCCAAATTATAGATTTTATAGTACTTCAAAAAAAATTATAGATTTTATAGGTCTTGTGTACTACTAGGGAAACTAAATTAGTTACATGTATTAATTTGTTTCTTTGACCAAAACAACCTTTGCAAAATCGAAATCTTGATAAGAAATTTAGGACTTTAGATAGATAATTTTTGTAAATCCATCTTTTTCAAGAATTTAGACATGAAACTCAAATTCTTATGATAATATTTGTCTATTTGATTAGCAATAAGGTAGATGTTTAATAGATACAATTTTCACTTAATGAAGTCTGTTTCAAATTATGTTAAATCAAGAAAATTTGTGGAAATACCATAAAATGTAATGGTCTTTTTAAAAATTTTATTTTTTAGAAGATCATTTTGTCCTCGTGGAAAACAATATCTCGATAATATATATAATAATGTTACTCTCAAATGTCAATAAGGAAAGAAGGGAGTAGATGGGCTTGTGCGTCAATGGTAAGAGTGCACAACCCACCCACATGTGTCGTAGGTTCTATATGCACCTGACGTTTCTCTACTTATCTATGTGGGTTTCCCCAATCTTTGTGTAGGTTGTTTTCTCCCGTATGAGAGTTATTCTCCGGATAGTACGTTAAAGTCATATCTTGCCTGATCCTAATTGATTCGAGATCGCACCTTAAAGTCATATCTCATCTGGTTCCGATTAACCCCTGAACTTGTACCAATCATAAGAAAAAAAAAATGAAAAGAAGAAGGAAAGAAATTGAAATGTTTTGATTTTTTTTTTTTCTGTTTTTGATATATGAAACCTTTTGATTTTGAACCTTCTTTTTTTTTTTTTTTTAAAGTTTCTGTAATTGACAAGGACGATGGGAAACAGCCGCCGGGGATAATTTGCATTAATGCAGGCATGCCAATGTTTGAAAATAGTGGTCTTATAAAAAGTTTGCATGTCCTTTTCTGTTTGGTGTAATGAGAAAATTATAGTAGATAACTGCATTTCTTTTAAAGGAATATTAAATTTGATCAAGCCATCACGTTCGAATAATAAAAAAAATATTAAATAACTTAAGTGTGCATTATATTTAATTGTTATAATGTCAAAAAAATATAATAAATTTAATTGTTGCATATATAAGTATCATTTTATTTTACAGTATTTCAAATATTATAGAGAAAAACTTGTACGTTGTTATTGATTGGATTTTATATATTTTTCCCTGTTTAAGTAAGAGTACCACACCACTAATAGTATTTAATGTTTGATAATTTTAAACGATGGAGCCAACAAGTCAATAAAATAGCAAACTTTATGCTTGGTCACAGGAGACATACAATATGAGAACAACTCAGTATTATGTAAAACTAATATATATGAAAAAGGTACAATTCCTATATATTTCCTATAGCAATTAAAATTTCCTATAGCAACCAGACAGATCCTTTGTCGTGTGTGTTGTCAATTAAAATTTCATTAGTTGTACATCTTTCGCAAAAACAATATATTATATACAATATAATTATGGTTTACCAAATAATTTCTTTGGTCACATTACCATATTTATTTTCTTTATCTTCAAATTCACATTAGCAATGTGGTTGGGGCAAAAGGACACCCTCTTTGAACTGGCAGCATTTAAGTCATGAAAATGATTCATGAACTGAACGAGACTCACAGGAGAAATTTAGGTTCATTCCGTGTAGTTTGGTGAGGAGATGAATATTCATATTTGATATTTTAAGTTGTATTGGTAAGCGTTTAAGATCACGAAAATGATATACGAAAAGGACTTGCAATATATTCAGGTTCTTGCGAAGCCAACTTGTGATCCCGATCTAAAGTTTTTTCTAACAATGGACCACAAGTTTTTTCTAATATTGTATAGTTGAGGTTTTACCATAAATTTTTTTTTTTTTTTTTAGTGTGTATATATATATATTATATTTATATTTATTGCTATAACCCCCTCGTCCAAAATTAATGAGGCTATAGCGTCACCTGCATAAGTAATCGTGTTGAATTTTTAAAGTTGAAAATTAGTTGTTTTATATAAAGTCGCGGAAAAATGCTATTGGGTGCTAATAGTTTTAGTAATAATTTTGGTTTAGGAGAATCCATTTTCTAATGGGCAAATTGCACAAATCTAGCCTGAGGATTGACGGAATTGCACCTAGATGACAGGTTTGGCCATAATGATATTAAACTTATATGAGATTGCAAAGATACAATACAAATATTCTCTACTGTTAGAGCCATTAGTGGTCCATTGTTAAATGCATAGTGTGCATAGTAATAAATATTTTAATGGATAGATATTATTTTTTTAAATTGATAGATAATATTTTTTAAAATGGATAATATATATATATATATATATATATTGATATGCTCTAAATCTCCTCCGGTTGGAGGAGATTTGCACAGATATCTTTCAACTTGGATCTCTTCCTCCAGGGATGATGACAGTAAAAGCAGAAGTTGGTGGAGATTGCAGAAGCAATGGTCTCCATTAGAGACCACCTTGGAGACCATCAATGGAGACCCAGTCGGTCTTCGATGGAGACCCAGGTGGTTTGGAGACCCAGTTTCAGGTCTCCGTTATAGAGATCCAGAACCAAGTCTCCTTGGTTTCATGGAGACCCCAAATTGGGTCTCCACTCTAGGTCTCTAGTGATGGATCTTCACTGATGGAGATTTCAGTGACTTTTTTTTTTTTTTTTCCTTGTTGAATTTCCTTATGGATTTGGTTGGTTGATGGATAGAGCAAACTGAAGAAGGAGAAGAAACAATTAAAAAGAAGGAGAAGAATAGAAGAACAAGTTGTTCTTGGGTTTTTTTTTTTTTTTTTTCTTCAAGAGAAGAATAATTCATCTTTTCATTAAAAGGTCAATTTTTTTTTAATTTGTTTGTGGTTTTGTGACTTGCTTGGGTTGAGTTATGATATGTATATATTAATTTATTATTTGTGATGCTGTTAAAGATATGGATTGTGTGGTTGATTAAAGATCTAGCGGTTGTTCTTGAATTGTATCAAATCTAGGGATGTTATTCTTGGATTGCAGTGGATTTGGGGTTGTTCATATTGACTGATGAAAAGTCTATTGTTTGTGAACATTGTGAGGATGAGTTATATAATTTGTGTGCTTGGTGATCTAGATTGCAACGGATCTAGGGTTGTGGATTGATTGAAGAAGAAAAGTCTAGGTTGTATGCTTGATTGAAGATCTGAGGTTGTAAGGTTGATTTGGTTTGCAGATGAAAAAAACTATGAATATTTATTTATTTTTAAATTAAATTAAAAATATACATTGTATTAATTTTGATTTAAATTTGACTTAAAGAGTATTTTAGTCTTTTTGTATCTTTGACTATTAATAATAGGGATTTAACAATGTTTGACTAATGATGGAGGATATTTGTGTTGTGTTTTTGGAGTCTCAGATAGATTTAATGTCCTTATGGCCAAACCCATCATTTAGGTGCAATTTCATCAAACCTCTGGGGAAGGTTTGTGCAATTTACCCTTTCCTAATTTTCTTCCCAACTTATTGATAGTTTTTAATTTCAAGTGATTACAACACAAATGAGAAAGTGAATTAACTTTATGTTTTTACAATATTATCTTTGACATTTTTTTATTAATTCTTGAAATGTCAATATTATATCAATACTCATATTGTAATTTGTAACCATTATTGTTTTTTTTTTTTTTTTTTTACACATTTTATATTTACTATGTCACATGTCAACATGAAGTCTTAAATATTATAGTCTGACTTTTTTCTATCAACTTAAGTTTTTAACTTTCATGATAACTAATGTAGTATTAAAGTTTGGAGGTCCTTGGTTTAAACTATTTTTCTCTCTTTTATCTCAAATTTTTGTTATACATGTTATAACTGGTAGAGAGCGTTAGTATATATCCTACATTTGTCATCTATCCATGTTACATGTGAAAGAGCATGTCACGTGTCAACCTCAAATTTTAAATACTATAGTTGGACTCTTTTCTATCAGTTTAAACTTTTAGGTTTAATGGTAACTAACATACTAGATATATACTTCAAGCTTAACAAGCTTTTAGGTCTTAAATACTACAGTTTGACTTTTTTCTAACAATTTAAGTTTTTGGTTTTCATGATAACTAACGTAGTATCAATGTTTAGAGGTCTTTGGTTCAAACTCCTCTCTCTCCCGTTTATCTCAAATTCTTGTTATATATATTATAACTGGTTAGAGAGCATTTAGAATATATCCTACATTTATCATCTATCCATATTATATGTGAAATGACATATCACGCATCAACCTCAAGTCTTAAATATTATAGTTGAATTTTTTTCTATCAAGTTTAAATTTTTAGGTCAAATGGTAATTAACATACTAGATATATACTTTCATTAATCATTACTATTAAGAAAATGTATTGTTTGATTCATATGAAAGTTACTATTGAATCTTGATTATTAAATGTACTAAGAATGATATAATTCATAGATATGTAATGGGTCTAAAAGCATGTGTTAATATTTATAAGTAACCAAATAAATAGAAGAGAGAAAAAGAAAAAAACAATGGAATTCATCCATTCATTCATGGTCGTTTGTAAGCCTTATTTCGATTTTCTAAGTGTTAACTTAGTTTGTTTGGGCACATATTAACACTAATAATAAATAATTTATAACTTTTTATGATATGTGTAAGTTAATTTGTATTTACTAATAAAAGAGTTAAATTGTTCACATTGTTAGCCATACCCCTTATAATAAGGCTTGGACAAATAAGCATGATCTAATAGAACTAACCTAAAATCAAATCAATTTTGGGTGTTCGGTATGACATTTGTGTTGGTCAGTTCATGTTCGGGTCATGAGTATAAAAACCGATAAAAATTTGATTTTGTTCATTTCATATATCCAAATTCGAGTGAAAATCGAACCCGACCTCTCTCTCTCCATATATATGTGCGTTTTTTTCACAAACCTTATACATAACCTCTTGCACCCTCTCTATCATCAGCTACTACTACCAACTGTTTTTCATCTGTCTCCTTTATCTCACCTTTTCTCTCAAGATCAACAAACCCACTTTACTCTCAAGATCAACAATCCCACTTTGCTCTCATATAATCTTCTCTCTTCAATATCTATTGTCTCCCTTTTACTCTCTCTTCTATTAATCCTTTCATTTCTCTTTTCAAGGATGCAGGTAGACGTTGATAAAGATTTACCAACTGAAAGATTGGTTGAAGGAGATGAAACACTGACACTGCTCTCTCTTCCCTTTATATTCATTTTCTCTCCACTTTCTCTCTCTATCTGTGCTACTCGTTACTCTCTGTTTTGTTGGATGTGAATTAGGTGGGTTTCATTGCGTGTATTTTCGTGGATTTCAATTATGAAAATTGGTTTTTAAGTAGGTGATTAGGGTTTGCGGGTGGTGATGCTTGGGTTTTACAGGTGGTGGTTTTTAGGGTGATATTTGGGTTTGCTTAAATATTCTGGAAACAGCCCAGAACAATCCAAAGAGAATTGAATTAACATTGTTCGGTTCAAGTCGGTTTTAACCCTCAAATAGAATATGTTCGGTTTCAATGATTGAGAACAGACAAAAATTTGGTTCATGTTTAGTTCTTGTCAGAACCGAACCAAATATGTAAGTGTGCACCCCTACCTTTTAACATTCATCCCATATGGGTCATCATTCCTAATAATCGTTAGAGAATGATTGTTTTTGAATCCTTAAAAAGTCATTGTTCCAAAGGAATGATCAATTTTACTGATAATTTGAAAAGAGATAGATTCAAAAGTGATAAAAAGATAAAAGTGAAGATGCCTTTTTTGCCTAAAAAATTATTTATTTTTAATTGCAAACGAAGTTCTATTTGTTTTTAAGCAATTTTTAGACTTTGAAAACAATTCATATTCAATTGCTATAATTATTTCTACTATGGCTAGGCACTTGGGTGTTCGGTTCCATTCCGAATGGAATTGAATACAAGCCAAGAAACTCTTGGTTCTTGAAAGTCAGAACTGAACACCCTTATTTTTAGGGAAGGAACCAAGATGAACAAAATAGGATTGGATTAGTTTAGTTTTCTCAGTTTTGTCATTCTTTCTTATAATTTGTAGCAAATTAAAATTTAGAACAACTAAATAATGTCAAAATTAGGCATCAACAACAAAGCATACACTATAAATTTAGAAACACGACTCACAACATCTAATAATCTCCACATACTATGTTTACACAATTCCACCAAAGAACGCATTTTTAAGCATCAAAATCTCAGCCTTTTCTTCTCTATTAACAAGTAATTAGATAACTAAATGACAATTCAAAGTAAAATTAGGCATCAACAACAATAGCAAAGTAACACACTGCTAACTAAAAAACATGGCATCACTTACGGATGTCAAAATGGATCGGATTAAGCATTAGTAGAATTTATTTTTTGAAATAAACATGCGAACAAAAGAAAAGATGGTGGCAATATTGAAACCTGAGAACAAAGTGATAAACAAAAGTAGAGATATTGGCGTGAGAGTCCCAAGCAATATCCTGTAAATATCCATTTGCTTGTCTTTCTCTGACTCTAGTTCGATAATATAAAAGCACAGTTCAATAAACCCAAAGTTGGTCGGTCATGAGAGACATGGGTCAGTTGGTTGGCGATGAGAGAAAGAGGTCGATTGAGCAAAAAAGAGATGAGATGGGTTCGATCAAGAGAAAATAAAATGATGAGAGGGGTTGGTTGGTCAACAATGACAGATAGGGGTCGGCGGAGAGTGAGACAGAGGTCAACACGGAGTAAAACCCATGTCTGATTTAGGGTTTAGATCGTGATCTTAAGAGTTATTCAAAATTTAACGCTTAAGGGCACATACATATATTTCAAATATATATATATATATATATATATATATATATAGAATTATTTGTTTCAGTTTAGAGTCTTGAGTTTGGAGACCCAGAACCAAACAGGAACCGACAAATGGTTCATAGGAAGAACTGAACATGCCTGATTTGTTACATGAATAGACCCGAACACACAAAAATCGGTTCAGATTGATTCTTGTTTTTATGCCCAACCCTATTTAACATTCCATATGAAAGATTTTTCAAGGGCTTTCTAAATATTTATAAAAATGTAAAATATTATTAATAATAAAATAACTTATTAAATTATTTGTTAATTGTTTTCCGTAAATGTAAATATATAATAAATAATAGTTGAAGGGGCGTAGATGTAGAAGTATCTATTTTAAGCTATTTATGACTTAACAATTTATCATTTATATGTAGTTTTCAATAAAAGTAAATAAATGTATCATTCAAGTTTCAATTTTTAATCATTATTTGATCTTCAATAAAATTCAACACTATTTAGTCTTCAAATGAACACAATTTAAGTTTAAAACTAATTGAAAATTTATATCTTCATTATTATTTGAACTTCTTGTAAATAATCCTCCATTACTTTAAAATTTGTTTTGATTGTATATTATTTTCTATGGCTTTGGAATCAAAGAAAACTTTAAAATATTGAACAAAAAATAGATGTTTTTGGATTTGTGATTGCAAAAGGGGAAAAAGTAATATTAGATTCTAAAAAATTACTTTGTAGTGTCGTTAGAACTTATTTTATCCTCGTTACTAATTTTAGTTTGGATTAAAATTATTATTAATAAAAAGTTAAAAAAACAAAGTGTAAAAAATGTATTTAGAGATCTCTAATAGCATCATTCAATTTGACGGCTACATAAATGTTTAACGCCCTGTATCTTTTTAGCGGCTCTTTATCAACGGCGTACAACTATGAATTTTAGTATTTTGTATTCCAAGAAACTGATTTTGCATCATAAAGGTATGATTCAATTTTGGTAAGTTGAAATTTATAGTTGACTTGCTTGGACAGTTGGACTTTTCCATAAAAAACAGACTCAACAGTTGTATTACATCTTCTCATTTATTCAATTTCAACCATATTATTTATAATGAAATAACACATTATTAATTTGTGGGGGAAAAGCCTATAAATGAATAATTAAAATCACATGTAGATGGCCCAAAATAGACGCGAAACTGACTATTTATTTGAAAAACAATCAAAAGTAATGCGTGGAAGTGCATTGCACAGTAGTGGATTGGTTGGTGAACTTATTTATGTCAATAGGGACCAGCAAAATATGGTGGAATTATTTCATTGGAGATTTTTTTTTTTGGAAAGATCTTTCATTGGAGATTATTTGATAAAAGTTTTAGAAACACCAGAATAGTCTGGCATTGATGTTATTTATGGTTTACAATTTTTTTTTTTGTTTTTCCATAATTGAATTCAACCTGTACTGCAGTAACAAATTGAGGACGCTTAAGTTGTGTGAGACCAAAACAGGAAGGTGTGAGCCTGAGACAAAGCTAAAAATTTGTAAGTGATGAAAATCGGATGAACCAGAGTTTCATTTTTCACGTACCGACGTACCGACATCAAAATCTTTAATAAACTTTGGTTGTTTTTATTTTATTTTTTATTTGTTACTAATGTGTTTAATATATTTAAGCATTTGTACAAATTCAATAAATCTCGATAGATATAAACTCGTAAAAGTATATTTATAATTTTCCCACGCAATATAAGTCTGTTCTTTCATTTCTGGGAGCTTCAGTTTCAGATCACGTTTCAGAGACCCTGATCAAGACTGTCTGACAATATATAGGTATCTAGTGCTTGTGATGTATGAGCAATTAATACAATAAAAAAGAAAAAAAGAGTATATGTACAACCTATTACAATTTACTTATATCTTTATGTACGGAAATAATTCAGTTATCATTGATTTTAAGACATTATTTCATATGTTGGCAAAACAGCAAGTCTTTCGGTTCTTCTTTCTAAAAAAGAAAAAGTCTCAGTTTTCACTTTTATCAGTCATGTATCTTCCGTTTGCAAACTTGGAATCAGAAAGGGAAAAACAGTTGATTCAATGCCTTAATGAATTCTATGTGCTGTTCATGCAGATATTAATTTCTACTTTCATGCAGTCACAAGATGAAAACTAATTAAAAGGATTAGGAAAATTATTTGAAACCTAACCACAAAGAATTTAACAAGAAATCTAACAAATAGGAGTATTCAGGAGACTTCTTTTATTCAGTCGCACAGTGGCAGAATCTAGTCTCAGATTGATTGTATTACTTACACTTCTCTCTAAGGAATATCTTACGTGGGCTAACGCTATTGGACCAAAACTCACGTGGCAACATACTATAGGCCCAACTAAGCGTTCTCAACATAGAAGTCTCACTTCTGTTTGCCTACAAGAAATGGCAGCATTAAAGTCTTAACAAATAGGTGGTTAGTGTGATTGCTGGTTGGAAGTTTTTTTCATTTAATTTGTGGGTTGGGCAAAACTACACGTGGTTTTCGAGAAGGAAACGTGTACACTCATTGTTTTATTATTGTATTTGTGATAATACAAGAGTCTTATCCCATTTAAGCTATATTTGGAATATGAGATTTAAATATTTTTAAGATTTAAAATATTTTAAACTCTCAAATTCCATATTTAGAGAGCAATGAGCGAGATCCAAATCCAATCCTAAACTCCGTTAAATTCTCATCTCATGGAAATATTCATTCCTAACCAAAATGGTCGGATTTGATAAGTTTGAGAACGAACATTTCATCTCCATTTTTTTTTTTCAAATTTTCTAAAGAATTTTAAAAAAATTAATTTTAACTATTTTATATATGTTATAAAATATTTAAATTAATTTTATTTTAATTCAATCACAACCACCATCAATCATAACATGGTATAATTTTAATATAATCCCAAATTCTATCAAATATGGAACGGTAATTTTTCAATCCAATCCAGTAAATTTTATTCCAATATAATCAATTCCATTTCAATTCAATTCAATTATTTCAATCAAATCCAATCTATTTCAATTCAGTCTAATCCATACTATTCCAAATTCGCATGCCAAACGGTAGCCTTCTAGAACAAATTAAAAAGGCGTTAGAAAACAGTAGAAGTCCATCACTTGATCACTTCTAGCAAAGTCCAAAACTATATATACACACGCGCACACACACGAACATTGTTTGAAGCTGAGAAGATATAACAGTATATATTAAAGAGAAGTGTGTTGTGTGAGAGACAGAGAGAGACGGTGATGGGAAAAGAGTGTCATCCATTGTTGAGTGGAAGGAGATCAAGAGAAGGAAAATACAATCATGGATTATCTTCAGTTGAGATGCAAACACTTGCTAGCATATGTGAAGTGGTTTTACCTCCTTTGTCTTCAACATCAGTTTCTAATTTGGAAGGAAAAGAAGACTACCAACCTAGCAAAGCCATCGACTCCTTCTTCAAGTCTTCTGCTTCTGAATCCCCTATACCTGATGAGGTAATTTATATTACATATTTCTTAACATGTGTTCTGAAAACATAATATAATTACGAAACCGTAAGTATTATTGATTTTTTAATGTGTGTGTGGGTGGAGGAGTGCAGGTGGCTGAGGTGCTGGTCAAGAGAGGGTTGATAGAAGCAGTGGTGATGGTGAGATTGGTGTTGTTGTTGCTGTCCACGAGGTTGGGCACGTTAATGCTATGTGGGTCTCTATGTCTAAATGAGAAGTGGCCATTCATTAACTTCTTTTCAAGGGTATCCTTGGAGAAAGAGAGAGAGTCCTGCAGAAGTGGTTCAGGAGCTGCTTTTTCACACCTATTAGAGTTGCATTTGTCTACATCCGCCTTTTGTGCCTCTTCGTTTTTTTTCTCCCGGGTAAGTTTATTCTCTTCCTTGTTTTTCATTGCCTCGTTGTCTTCTTCTTTTTGCAGTATTGTTATTATTTCGATTATATTTCTATATACAAATTTGTTAGTTGATATACATACATATACGTGGAATTAATCCAATATGATTTAAATGGTTTCACTTCAAACAATTTACTTAAGATTTCGAAGTAATTATAACATTTAATGAAATATGATATTGAATTAAAGATGTATAAAAGAAGAATTATACACGTGTTTGTCAAATTGGTTGTACTTTCTTTAGATCATTCTATTGGATATATGTTAGGTGCTAATTTTGAAGCAGAATTAATGAAAATTGTTCTTTCCTATATGGGATGTAGAAATATTCGTCCTGGGATGTAGAAAATTAGTTGTACTTTCTTTAGATCATTCTATTGGATATATGTTAGGTTCTAATTTTGAAGCAGAATTAATGAAAATTGTTCTTTCCTATATGGGATGTAGAAATATTCGTCCTGGAATTATTTTATCTAAGTTTAATAGAATATTCACTGTTACATCATGCATGATGGGTTACATTATCATATTTTTAAAAGTCTTGAGGACTAAAATAAAGTTTTCCCTATTTCTAATGACAGATACAGACTCTTCTTTGTTTTTCATCTTTTTTGTTCCCTTTCAAACTTCAAAATGCAGGCCTATTGCAAGCAAAATCTTAACACTCAGACAAAGCAAATTTAAAGTGCTTCATTATTTATTAGAATTTTCTTCTAAAATTTTGCTAACTCATTTATTGTATTATTCTAAGTAATGTTTGTTTCTTCAAAAAGGAAATAATAATAATTAAAAAAAATTGGATCAAACAGATTTAAAGCAACTTTTGGTCATTGGATGAAAGGTTTTAAGCCAGCAAGCAATGGGGTGTAGATTTCGATGAAACAAAAACCGTATAAAAAAAGGAAAACACATATTATTGTTGAAACATCGTTATCGTTTGAAACTAATTGTGCTTTGACTGAGATCCTAATTATGGGATCAATTAATTCACTGATATTATTCAAATTCAAAGAAGAGGGAATCTATTTCATATTGAGTTTGACATTGGATGTACAACAATTATATTGATAGGAGTTGTTATTATGATTATTATTATTATTATTTACTATCGTGGGATCGACTCGATATAGGAATTATTTTTATCAAAATAGATTTTGGATCATCAATTTGATCTTAACATTATCTTTAAATATTTGTTGTGCAGGTGTTTTAACATCTAGGGCAAAAATCTAATTTGTAAAATATTGAACCCTCCTTTAAAGATTTTTTGTTATTAAAAAACAAAATAAATTAAGATCACTTCATTGTTATTACTATTATGATTTTATTATAATACACTATAACCTGTATGCCCCCATGTGCCCTTAATTTTGCTCGGTATAGGGTTCTCAAAAAAAGTAATGCTAAACTTTACAATTACTTTGTTCAAATGATATGATTTGTGAATTGTCAATATCTTGTTAATTATCACAATATTTTATGATTTATAAGATATTGATAACTGCATACTACATCATTTGAGCATAAATTTAGACAAAATATTTGAAAAACCTAATATTATTCTCTGAAAAATAAGTTTTATTTGTGTGAGTATTATCAATATAACTTTTAAAGTCATTAAACAATAATGTTAGTTTACTCAAATTGGCACTTAAATTTGGAGCCCAAATGATGTGACATTCTTGAAAATAGGAAAACTAATCAATTAAAATTGATGAATTAAGATTTGATTAATTAATCCTCATATTTTTTAAGATGTCATATCATTTGAGCACCAAATTAGACAAGGTAGTATTGCTATATTGTAGATCATTATCTTGACTATTTTAAAATTTTCAATATAAATAAATGAATATAATTATTTATTTTCTAAAAGTATCGAGTTTTTATTCGAGATTTAAAGCCAAATAACAAAACTAAATTCTGAAAATAGTTTTTTTATGAAAGCCATTTATTTTATAGATTATATGATTTTTATTAATGAAAACCTTGATGTAATCTGTAGTTGGACCGTGTCAAACATTATGCATTTTATGTAACATTAAACAAAGACTTCTTTTTTATTTTAAAAAAGGTTTTCCGAGTAGTTTTCAAACTCCCCTTCCCAAAGTAAAAAAAAAAAAAAAAAAAAAGCATCTCCAAGGATGTTTCCAAAATATTAATTAAATTTTAAATAAAATAATGAGAAAACTATTTTAACTGGCAATTTTTGATTGAATCACCTCAATCATTCTCTCTATTTTGATAAAATAAACATGAAAATTCAAGCAATCTTTTTTGCTCAAAAAGAAAATTATTTGATTTATCTCAAGTTAAATATAATATAATAAGTGAGAAAGAATTTGGTTAAGATTTTTTCTCTCTATATTTGAATAGAATAATAACCTTTTAACAATAACTAACAATATAGAGAATACTTGAAGTCAATAAAGTGTCATATCATTAACCATTTTGACTAAAGATAATGAATCATTAATATGATTGGTGATGCTCTGGTATAGCACGGGAACAAAAAACTATTTTTTCTTTAATGGTAGAGGACTTTGTAATCGAACTCATTAACATCCACAAAGCTTTGGTAAAACTGAGTTATAGTAAATATGCCAGTTATTTTCACATTAATGAAGTTGATATGAATGCATGTCCCTTTCTCAAAATCTTAAATTATAATAATTATAAATTTTTTTTTAAAAAAAAATCCACAAAGCTTGAGTGTAAAACAGCACATAAATGTGTAAAACAGTTATTGGTTATGTAAATATATAGGAATTAGTCAGTGGTCAAAAAACATTTGAAGCCTGTAAAGTTTAATTTCCACTAAAGGAGACAATAGAAAGAGACCCATGACCTAACTGCATGAATTCGAGATAAATTATTCAATTTGTTTCTCATTTATTTCATTTTCTTTAAATCCAACCGATATTTTAAAAGAAATTTAATATTTCTAGGAGTTCAAGTACTTAAATTAGAAGCAAAAGGAAAGAAATTATTTCTACAATGTTCAGATTTCATATACCAAACTTGTTTTAAATTGAATGTTAGAAATATTAGACACATTATCAGACAATAGGACGGTCAATAATTCGACTATTAACAACGGAAGTTGAAAAAAAAGGGGGGGGAGGAGGAATTCAAATTCCACATTAGATTAAATTAACCTTCTTTAATTTAGAAAAAGTAATTAAATTATAAAATTGAGTTTCTCATTAAAAAAAAAAAAAAAAAAGACCTCTTTTGACCATTTAAGTTATATATGTGTATAACATGACTCATATATGATATATGTAAATAACCTCAAGTGCAAAGTGTACTTTTTTCCATAACATTGTAATATATAATCCAGCATTCCTGCTGCAGGTTGATGAAGATGGTAGCAACCCTTCATGGGAAGCCATAAAATATCATGTGGACCGCGAAGAAAAAGTGTGTGAAGATGAAAAGGAGAGGCCTCTTGAGAAGGGAATAGTCGAAACTATGCATGAAACCGACTCAACTTTTCTCCAATCTCTTACCAAAAAAGGCCTCCAAGTGACAGAAGATTCTGAACGCAACATGTTCAAAATCAAATGTGATGTTGTAGTAGTTGGCTCAGGCTGTGGTGGAGGTGTTGCAGCTGCTGTTCTGGCAAGTTCTGGCCAGAAGGTGGTTGTTCTTGAAAAAGGAAATTACTTTACTCGTAAAGATTACTCTCTTCTTGAAGGTCCTTCATTTGATCAACTATATGAATCAGGAGGGATTTTTGGAACCGTGGATGCAACATTGTTGATTATGGCAGGTTCCACAGTGGGGGGTGGCTCTGCTATCAACTGGTCAGCATGCATCAGAACACCAAAATCTGTGCTTCAGGAATGGGCTGAGGACCAGAAACTTTCGGTCTTTGGGAGCACTGAGTATGTATCTGCTATGGATACTGTGTGTGAGAGAATTGGTGTTACAGAGAATTGTGTGCAGGAGGGGTTACAGAACCAGGTACTCCGCAAAGGATGTGAAAATCTTGGCCTTGAAGTTCAAAAAGTGCCACGGAATTCCTCTGAGAATCATTATTGTGGATCGTGCAATTATGGTTGTAGAACCGGAGAGAAAAAAGGGTCTGATAATACATGGCTGGTTGATGCTGTAGATCAGTGGTGCAGTTATTGTAACAGGATGCAAAGCTGAGGGATTTGTATTGGAAAACAACAGTGATGGAAGCATGAGGAAAAAGAAATGCTCAGGAGTGATAGCAAAAGCATTAAATAATAAGAAAATCACAAAGAAACTGCACATTGAAGCCAAAGTAACAATATCTGCATGTGGGGCTCTTTTGACACCCCCTTTAATGATCTCTAGTGGATTGAAGAATCCAAACATCGGTAAGTACCTTCGTCTCCACCCTGTGGCGATGGCCTGGGGATACTTTCCAGACTCAAACTTGGAGTTGAAGGGAAAATGTTATGAGGGTGGAATCATTACATCAGCCAACAAGGTGGTTTCCGGACATAATAGTCCCAGTGAAGTTAGAGCACTTATTGAAACTCCTGCACTCGCACCAGCATCATTTGCTTCTTTATGTCCTTGGGAGTCTGGAGCTGACTTTAAGCAAAGGATGGTAAAATATGCGAGAACTGCTCATTTGATAACGATAGTCAGAGATCGAGGCTCTGGAGAAGTTAAGGTAGAGGGAAGGGTGAGCCACAAATTAGACTCATCAGACAGAGAGAACCTGAAGGCTGGATTAAGACAGGCACTGAGAATCCTGATAGCTGCAGGAGCTGTTGAGGTTGGCACCCTCAGGAGTGATGGCCAGAGGATCAAATGTAAAGGCCTTAACAAAAAGGACTTGGAGGAGTTCCTTGACACAGTGTATGCAGCAGAAGGTCCATTGTCACAAACGGAGAATTGGATGCTATATTTCTCTGCTCATCAAATGGGAAGCTGCAGGATGGGGATCGATGAAAATGAGGGTGCAGTTGATGAGAATGGAGAGAGTTGGGAAGCACAAGGTCTATATGTTTGTGATGCTAGTATTCTTCCGAGCGCCATTGGTGTCAATCCAATGATCACCATTGAATCCACTGCTTACTGTCTTTCAAAGAGAATAGCGGAATCTATAAGATGAAAGGTCTCTAAGTAGTTTATTGATTGCTTATTCAAATGAGAATATGATCAGAAGTATACACCCACACTCCCGAGCTGTAGCAGACTGAATAAAACTTTTTAATGAAGATAAGCATTCGAAGCAGAGCTCCAGATGTCGTGTTGGCCTAATTACTTACATTTACATTGTTATGATAGGGATTTTGCTGTGTAATTACAGCATACCAGATTGACTAGTTTCCTGTGAAGAATATATAAATTTGATTTTCAGCATTTTTGTGAAGTTTATAGGGTAAATGTGTCTACTCCGAAGAAGAATGAGAATAGGTGTGTGCTTCAATTGTTATATATACATTATTTTCACTAAGAAGAAGAGTAGAAGATTAATCAGCACCACAAGCAATTAATTACAAATTAGTAAAAATGATTAACCCTCTTCTTTATTTGAAGACCATCAGAAGCTATACGTTTTATGACCCCATAATACTTTCTGGAAAACAATGTTTTTCTTAGCATTCCTTGTAATTTGACATGCTCATAGAGAAATAACTGAGGTGTAAGAATGTCTACCATTTTCGGTTTTCTAATGCTTTATTGTACTCATTTTTAGAGCATAACCTCTAGTTACTCTGGTTTTTATTTGAGTTACTATTACTATTGAACATGTGGAGTTGATTGGAAATTTGATAAGCTAAAAAGAGAAGCAATGATTGAACAATGAGTTTCATTGATCTGTATTAAGCAAATCCAAATTAGAATGAGAACTGTACAAGCCATATGATGCAGCTGCCTAGCTAGCAGCAAAATTTCCTCATTACACTTGGGAGCTTTACAATTTCACAAATTGATTCAGGTTGTCGGATTCGTGATGAATGGTGATGATCATAAAGAAATCTCCCCCACACTATTGTAATAAAATGTGGATCCATCCATCAATCCCCTCTAGCCAGAAGTTGGTAGAAATTTTTTTTCAGGTTTGTGTCCTGTCAGCCAGTAAAGACTTCTGTACAGTTGCTTAGAAAACAAGTAAGCAGCAGATGATCATCATCAGCCGTCAGAATCCATCTCTCGGAATGGCAATGGAACTGCCTTCACAGCCCTGAACTTGCCTACATTGTTCAGATGTTCATTCTCCAACCTGTTATATATCAGTTTTTGTATTAGTACAATAGTGCAACTGGGACATGTTCTTGAATTTTCATATGGGGAATTATGGACAGTACCTGTAAAAATTCCAATGGCCCCGGCGAATAACTTCTAAAGAGGCCATGAAAAAATCAAGCATACGGAATTCAACATTGTTGATACGAGTGATACGAAATCTCATGACAGTCTCCACCCAAGCAACTCTTAGTACTACATTTATAGCCTGCAGTAGTAGTCCATATGTTCTCAATATGTTAGCAACTTGTACGGATATTTGAACAAGAAAGACAAGCGTAAATTTTATTTTTATTGTAAGAGAGAAAGAGACTGACTATGGAAATGTAGTAGATGCTTTTGTTCTTGAGAATCAGATCATCTCTAAGCCAGGGGTTCCTGGAATTTGGGTTGAGAAAACCCCAGTCCTTGGCAAAATCCCAGTACAATTGATAAAGTGTAGCCACCACAGAAGTGAACAGGACTATTCCAAACCAGAGGTGGTTGCTCCGGCTGGCGTATGTTATCCTGGCACCGGCTGCCACCATAGCTGAAACATACTTCCCCATGTTAGCCAAATGGTCCACGTCATAGTCGTCGAACCATCTTCTTGCACACTGCTCATGTACCACCGTCAGGCCATGGGTTTAGTTATTGTGAAAACTATGGAATTTGAAGGAAATTTTGGATCCAGAATGAGAGATGAATTATTAGAAACTTTACCTGCATTGCACGCCAATAATACGGCAAAAATGAGATGACATATGCTAGCTCCATGTAGAGTCTTCCATTTTTGCAGGTTTCATATTCGTGTGTTTTGAAACTTCCAGCCATGAAATAGCAGGCTGTGGATTCCAAGTGTCTCAGTAATGGAATCTGTAGTAACAAAAAATGGTTGATGATTAGAGAGTGAGAAGCTAGACTAGATATATACAAATTCCTCATAATTTCTACATTAGAAATGGCCTTGTAAAATTACGAAAGAATGATATGTATTTCAATATTTTTACAATGTATAATATCAAGCCTATTTATAGGCTATGAGACATAATATAAAAATAGTAACTAGAATAGTATATTACAACAATGGTAATAAAAATATGTCTCAATACTTATGATTGATATAACTGATGATTGACTGATATATTAACAGGACCTAATGGATTGGATTAATTTCTCATGTACAAGGACATGATGGTTAGTTACTTTTATGACCGTGTTGATGATCTTGTTTGCTATATAAAATCATAAGATTGTATTGTAAGTGAGAGATAAATTACCTGGCTAGTAAGTTGGTCAGCCATGAAAAAGTCTGCCAATAAAACCTGCATGCATGATAATTATATATTAAAACAACATTGAGCTTAAGGTTGTTACTTTCAAATTTATGTAACATGTTGAAGAAATTCAATAGTAAAAGTAAACGTGCCTTATAAAATGGAGAGCAGATAATGTTACGAAGAACGCGAAGGAAACAGTAGCGAGTCGGGCGATAAAAGATGTCAAATGGACATATGAGCAGGCAAATGGCAAACTGGAATTGTCAAAGTATAGAAACATTAAGAGGACGTTTGATTGGTAATTTTTAAATACTATATATTAAACAAGCAGTACAAAATTGTGATATAAATGTGTTTGGTTAGTTAGTACTAACCAGAAGGAGAATTCCAGGAATGGCGTCAACTTGGCTAGGCAAGAAGCCACTAGCACGTAAGAGGAGGTGGACAACCATTGCACCAACCACGGCAGTCATGAAAGTGGTGCATATGAGAAATGCATCTCTGTACTTGAGGGCTGTGCTAGGTGAGAATTCAAATATGAAATTGTAGTTGATTCTGGTGTTCTTCCACATGAATAAGTTGCACCCATACATGAATAAGTGCAGACACAATAATGCAAACGCACTGCACATTGAGACATCTTAAGTTAACTAGGTTTGAAGAAATTGGTACTATAGCTACTTTGGGACAACCACATCCTAGAAGGGCTTGAGCCGTTGAAATGTCAGTCCAGGCCCATGGCCACCCAGGCCACAAACTCCAGCCCATTTGGGTCTGGCGGATACATAATTATGCCGTATCTATGTAAATTAGTGGATGTGACAAAAAACCAATGTGCAATGATGCAGCACCTGAAAACAGGATAGACAGTTTCCATGTAAGCCACTTCACTGTTAGCGGAAAATATTCCAGACAGGTGCGCCAATATTGCGTACACGCTAAAGAGTGATACAAAACAACCTGTAAACAGCCCTGCAATAATACACCACCAAAAGAAAAGGTGTTAGGTAACAATTTCAATAAATTTTAACTCCTAAATACGATAGTCAAACAATTAGTGGGTCTGACTTTAATTTGCCACTATCTTCTAATTTTGTCAACAAAAAATTTTAGTTTGCACTAGCAGGATTGGTGGTGGCCGCATGCCAGTGGGTTTCGTCTCAAATAGAAAATGTAAGACAATAATGGGAGTTCATTAAAATATCAATAAATATGTGCTCCATTTTGTGATGGTGAGTGAGTGAGATTTGAGAGAAAATAGAGAATTAGAATTACCAACAAAAAAGGTAACCATGTGAGAATCCTTCTGTTGTTGGGGTCTCAAGAACTTCATTGCCTTTTTCCTGTCATTGTTGGCGAAGTGCTTTGTGAATACGGACTCCACTTCGTCCATTAGTCTAACCACCTTATCAAATCAACCAAATATAATATAATATATTACTTTTAATCACCTTTTTAATATTAAAAACATATATCCCATTGTTTAGTTAATTAATAAATTAATTAATAAATATTTATGGGATACCTTGTCAGAACTTATGAAATGGGATCTTTTCACTAATTGAAGATAACTTGCAGATTCCTTCTGGTTTGAAACCTGTGGTCACACAATATATTATTATACTTAGTTAAATTAATTAATTTACTAAAAACCTCCAAATAGTCACCCTCTAATGTAACGCATGCATGCATGCATGAGTCAAGAGTCACTAATCATTGGTTGGGTTGGTGGATGGGTCCTGTGTGGATTGAGTTTTGGCCATACATATGGCAAGATATTATATGGTTGTTGGCTTCTCATACTTCTCATTTGAGGAGCACTGATTTTATTGGCGTTTCAAGCAAAATAGTTAGTTCATGGTGCAACCAAACACATATATGTTCTCATATATATAATATATTTTTCTTTTCAAAATCATAATATAAACACTATATTAAGATTCTTCATTTCCTTGATAATGAAATGAAATAAAGATGTAATCAAGTTTTCAGATTTTTGTTTATTTATTTATTTTGAAAATGTCAAGTTTTCAGGTTTTATCTGAACAAAGTTTCTAATAAATTGGTAAAGGTGATGTTAAATTATATTTCAAAAACCAGAAACTATTTTATACAAGAGTTTTATTTTCAAGCTCTAAATTTCCAAAACATCAAGATTACATGCTTCTAATTTTCTTTTCCATTACAGTCAGTGGGCAATTGTTTATTTGTTCACTTCCTTTTTCTCTTTAATAAAAACAAGAGAAGCCCAATCACCAATCCCACTAATAACTGGTCTGTCCAGTAAAAAAAGAGGATCTAAAGTGCCAAATTCTAAAAGCAAAACCTTTGCATACCAAAAGTACAACCAAAATCTCTATAAAATATTCGTTTTATTTTTTCCTTTTTTATTTCAAGCAGCGAGTCATGTGAGAAAAGAAGAATAATGAGGCTGACACATTGCCACCTTACCTTGTCGAATTTCTTAAGTATCTTTGTGAATGCCACCATATTCAAAGAGCTGCCAGAAAAAATTACAAACATTAGTATTCGTTCAGTTTAGGAAACTATATATTATGTAAATCCAATGCAACATTTACTTGGTGACAAACAATCAACCTATGAACATCATGGCCTCATGATATTATCATTTGTGGTTCATTCACATAGAGTATTTAATTTCAAGTGTGGCTAGGTCATGATTCATGAATTTCAATCTTTCATCTTCATTAGTTGTTACATGATAGAAAATATCGATAGCTAAAATAAGTTAGTGGCAGTCAATGTAATCAAGTGACCCCACAAGATTGTCTCCTACTACCTTTTTTTTCTCCTTTTAATTTTTTAAATCTCATTTTGTGAAAAATAAAAATAGAAAATATAGATAAATCCACTGATGATTTCCAACATTTGTCAAAAGTATCTCCTGAAGAAATTTTTAAATATTAACTTCTAGCTGAAATTTTGTCACAAACCTATTCTATTAAATAAGTTGATGAAATTCTATTTCGTTTTAGCTTTGACTAGAACATTTTCAGACTTTTGTTTGACGAATTGATGTCCTAACTCTTACTTTCAAAAAAAAAAAAAAAAAACGAAACAAAAAAAAAAGTCCTAACCCTTATATTGGACACGCTAATTTATTTATTTAAGTAATTTCTGTGATAATAATTGCAGTTGAAAGCACTTGGCGTATGGACAAATAAATAAAGACCTCATACGTAAACATAACTTCACCAACTTCATCTATAGTATTAGTACCTAAACAATTTTGGGCTTAAGCAACCTATCATTATTATATATATATATATATATATATATTATGAGAAAAAAGTCTTCATAAATGCCCACAAATTAAGCAATTAGTGGACATGCTCTAAACTGCCTTTATTGCCATATATATAAAAAAACAGCAGCGCTTATGATCGAATTGAATAAAATCATAAATTTGTACCTATAAGTTTTGATTAGACCGAGACCTCTATAGAGCTCGACAAAAGCTCCTCTAATCATCTTCTCAGCGCACTGAATCTTCTTCTTGTTAATGAAGTCTCCAGGGCCTTCTTTTTTGTTATTGACCAGATCCTCCCAGAGCATGGATGTAAAAGCAGTGATGGTTCGTGTTGGTGTTTCAGCTGGAATGTCAATCCTCATCGCCATCTTTGGTTTCCCTTTCTTGGTTTTGGATCTTGTTGCCCCGTTTATGAAATTCACACCGTTCCTTTCTAAAGCTGCTATCACATCATCTGTCTGTGTCGTCTCGCTTGCACTATCACTCAATGATCCTGGACCCTCTGCATTTACATATTACGATTACATTTGAAAATGTATCTTAAAATTCTAAGTATGAACTTGTCATTAATTACGTATTATATTTTTACAAAAGTCAATCAAGTATATCATATCTTTTGTATTAATACAACCAAAATCACATCGAAGTAAATCGTTGATGGTTTTCCTCATCGTCCCATCTCTTTCTTATAAAGGAGAAAATCTAATAATTAAGAAAACTTATTATTATATAAAGAACTAAAAATATTCACGCAACCAATAACCATATATGTCAAGCTGTGACAGCCATGGAAAAAGGTGGTTTATATGGATAGCATGAATACTGCTGTAAGCCTTATCAACTTTATTTTTCTCTAGCTAAGTCGTGCTGTCTAGTACTCTATTACGAATTGGAATTGAACACTACAAAAGAAACCACCTGGGGACTTCAAGGAAGATATGATGTGTTTGTATTCACATTTTTTCTTGTATAATATTTGGTTTGTTAACCGGTTTTCTTTCTAAATCAGGAAAAAGTTTTTTTGGTGGGCCACCGTTGTTGCTGTGTATCATAAATGAAACCAAAAGCAACGCTTTTAGTTCAACAATTTGTCAAAGGTGGAGTCTCCATGTTTAAATTTGTTTCTAATTATCATATGATACCGACTCATATCTTCAACACCGTCCAATTTTGTTAAAATAAAAAGAACCCAATAAGAGCCAAATAATTGATTTCATAAATGAACAAACATAAGCTTTTATAAATGACAACAAAATGGAAAAAAAGAAAAATTAAAATCTTCGTGCAAATGTTTGATTACGTTCTAGCACATGTTCGAAGTGTTAATATTCAGACGAGACTGTACTTCAACTGCATATTTTCAATCTCGTTATTGTACTCTCTAAATACACATTCTCTACTACGTTAGTTAACTTGACTTGCCGTACGTCATCGTCAAATTCAGTTACCAAGTCAGATTTTGCTTTGGTTTTCATAGGTAAATTTACTATAGTATCCTCAGTCACATTAAAATTGAACTCTATTGGGCTTTATTAGATAAATTTTCTTGAGGTCCCCCATGACCTATAGTTAGACCTTGAAGTATATGCATATATATGAAATCGATGAACAATAACTCACCTGAAAAATCAGAGTTCCGAGCAGAAGACGACCATGACCGAGGAAGAATTCCAGTATTATTCGGCTTGCGTCGCCGGTCACTCAGAATTTGCTTGAGGTCTATAAGTATTTCTAATTGCTTGTTGAGAATCTCTCCTCTCTCTAAAAACTCAGTCTCCTTGGTCTTGTAAAATAGGTTTACCTTGTGTAACTCCTCATCCAACCTCTCAAAAAACACCTTTATCTACATATCAATAAACACCCATTTTAATATATATTGTTCATAGCAAAAATTAAAACAGTTTTACCGATTTTTTCTCATCAACTTTTGAAATAAATACCTCATCTTCTTCAGAGAACAACTGTGAAAGCTCATTCTCATACACTTCTTCATCTTCTTCTTCCGTTACTTTGCTCTTCACCTGTAACAACAGAATGATGATTGTTCAACAACCTCCTTAATTGTGTCTTTTTTATGTACGTTTTGGTTTTTTTTTTTTTTTGGGTAGCAAGTCACGTTGGTTTCATGATTATATATTCACACCCCTCTTAAACCGTTTCTCTTTTTCACTTTCATGAGAAAATGAGAGAGTTAACAGAAAAAAATAATAAAGCAAAACAGCCCTAAAATGCTCCAAAAAAACCTCACTGTAATCTTGAAAAATAACTGCTATAAGGTTATATCGTCGATGATTACGGACCCACTTGAAAACTGCAAGGTGGCAGACTATACTTGAACTACAAGTGATGATCTCAAGTGGGTCCCAGTTTTATTGGACGGTGACGATGATAACACATTTCCTAGGGAAGGAAAATCATAAACCACCTAATAAGAAAGCACTGTGTTCTGGTATGGTGTTACGTAAGCTTAGAACAGAAAAGATAAAGAGAACAAAATTCAGGAGAAATCCAAAACACACCGAGAAAATGAGAAAGTGTGAAAATTCGGTTATTGAGTTTGTTTATTTATTTACTTTTATTATGGGTTAAAAACCAGAAACTATTGCCTGAAAATGACACCACTTTGTTTTCACACAACATGCCACGTAACGAAAACATAAACGACAAGACCCTTGAAAGCCCCCTAATTTTCTTCAGTAAAAAAAGAGCCCGAAAATTTCTCTTGAAACATGAACAAGTTGGATATCGTTAATATTTTTGGTACCTGAACTATGTTGGTGGACGATATGTTTTCGTGGTTGAAGAGTTTGTGAGAGAATTTCTTTGCAAGGAAGCGAATGGGGTCGCAAATGGAGCGACCATAGTGATGGTTGATGTCTTGGGGCTGCTTATGTTTTCTAGAGAGCTTGATCTTCTTGATGTGCTTCTTGAGTTGCCAGTAGTTGACGAAGGCGTCCTTCCACTCTGGTATGAGTTGAGCCTCCAGCTCCTTGGAGAACTTCACCATTGTTGGTTGCTGGGGGCTGGTTTGTTTTCCAGAGAAGATAGATTTGGTGGAGAGGAAACGATGAGGAGCTTTTAGAAGGGTGAGAGAGAGATTGAAGAGGGTTTTTATATATTTATAGTATGAGAACAAGAGAGAAAGAGAGAGACGTGTGGAGAATTGTAGAGAGCTGGCTTCTTCTTATTGTTTTTTTAATTTTTTTCCACTAAAAAAAGACAAAAAGAAAAAGGAGAAAAGATGACATAATAATGGCATATCGAAATTTTTTGGAAATGAAAATTAATTATGCTTTTTAAGAAGAAGAGAATCGAAAATGGTATTTGTGATGAGTCTTCTTGCGTGAACCTTTTTTTTTTTTTTTTTTTTTTTGGCAATTTCCTTTTTTTTTTAGGAAACTGTAATTTCCTTTTTTTTGTTTTACTTTTTGGTGGGATTTGGTTGTGAAACTAATTTATGACCACATGCTAAAAAGAATGAAATAAAAGTAACATGATGTATTCAATTCATACTTTTTTAAAATTAAAAAATTTAGGTATATTAAATCTAGATATTTTAAAAATTCTGTATAAGTGATATGATATTTAACATAAATTTTTAATGACTCTAAAAAAATCTATGAAAGTCATAGGATATTCATTATAAACTATTAATGACTTCTAAAAAATTTATAAAAGTAATAGAGTATTAAATCAAGGCTTTTAAAGAATTTATGGAATTAGGGAGTATTCTATTTATCAATAGCTTTTATTGAATTTAAAATATTAATGACTTTTAGTGGTTTTTGTTGACATTTATGTTGAAAAAATCTCATATTTTTATTTCATTCTTTTCAAAAGCTTTGTAGACTTTTAGGTGAAAAAAATCAAATATCTCAATCTCTCTCTTCATCTCATATTGTAATAGTTATGGTAAATATATTTCACTCCTTATAAACATTCTACATCTTTGTAAATTATAACTAGCATATTGTTTTTTTTTTTTTAAGCTCTTATTGTTTGCATGTGGTAGTTATCTCTTGTAACTCTTTTTTGTTTAATTGTTTATCAATTAGCATGCACAATTTAATAATGTTAATAATGGGGGGATTATTTTTCTCTATGAATTTATTTTTTTCAAATTTAGAAATATGAATCCTGTCATCGAGTTTCATCAACATCAATACTGATAATTTTCTTATTTTTTCAAGAAAAGTTTTTATTGATATGAAAAATATAATTTATGAAGTATATATTATATTTCGAAATCAACAAAATCTATCAATGTCTTTTTTTTTTTAAGATGAAAAGTAAAAAAAAAAAAAAATTATAAAAGTTTTTCAGAATTTTTTAAAATCATCAATAAACTTTAATTAAAATCATTTAAACTGAAACTCTATCAAAGTCAAATGTCTATGAAAATATTTTAAAATGAGTTTTATAACAAAAAAAATTCTATAAAAATCATTCACAATTCTATAAAAGTTATTGTAGAGTGCGATTCAAAATTAGTAATTCATACAATCACACGACGATCTTCGAATGTTCTAATACATGATTTAATTATTGCAACTATCTGTCGATTGCTAGAAAGAGATTGAGAGGTTCAAGTACATCATGTGTTTAAAGAGGCTATTATGTGTGTAGATTGGCTTGCAAACCATGCCTATCAAATTTCTATAAGTTTTCAGGGCTATGATTCTGCATCGAATGGTTTGTTTGACCTTTCTATTTTACGATGTAATTAGGGTAGTTTGGTCCCGAATGATTAATTTTAGTTTGTAAGGCTATTAAGCCTCTTTTCTGATGAAAGATTAAAAATAAAAATAAAAATTCATTAACTCAATAAAAATTATTTAATTAAAAAAAGTTTATAAGAATCTGAATTAAATACATCTCCTAAGATAATAACGCTTCAATTTAATTTTATAAGCTATGAATGTATTAGAGCTCTGAGTTATTGAGTGGTTCTATTAATAACAGCGTGTGCTATTAAATGGAACTTAATAGTGTTTTTATAATGGTCAAAAACAATTAATAATTTCTACATCGTTCTTACAGAACTAAATATCAATTAAGTAGCCAAAAGGCAACATTTTGAGACTTCATTCCAAAACAAAGCAATATCGCTAGCTCTAGCTGCTCCACCATCATTATTTTATTAGTTTCCAAAATTACCCTTGTAGTAGTTGTCTGTTTGACCAGCTAATATGAAGGCTTTTTTCTCTCTGAACTAGCACTAATTTATACACTTCAATTTACAGCAGATACACTGAAATTTAAAAACATAGATTCAAAGTGTTGATATTTAATTTGCTTTAGATTGCATTGATAAATAAAAGAACATGCATGTTTCTGTCTTATTTTTGGACATCGACCATTAAAATCATTATTGGTTTACATTAAAAGTATCATTATCATCCTATCTGATGCATGCATGTTTCAATTAGTGTGTCATTGATCTCGATATTATAAATTTATAATAGACTTCTTTTATTTCACAATAAATCGTCAAAGATTGATACAAAAATGTTAATATTCAATATTGACTCTCCAACTTACGAAAATTTTCCTTCGAAGAATAAAATAAATCACTTATTATTTGGTAAAGTATTAAAATTTTGGCTGTCACTAGAAATTTAGCCCCGCAAGTAAAATACGCGTACACTCAATAGTCAACACTATTAAACACCTCATACATGCTCAAGCAAGACATTACACCTGCACATATAATTGTATATGCTATAATGTGTTTCATTTATTTGAAACCAGCTTCTTAAAGTTGAAGCAAAACTGTCAGTCAATTAATTTGTGATCTCCATCGCAAATGCTACTAGTAAGTTTGATGGCAAAGCAATTGTCTAAATATATGTTTTTCTTTGCGCATACTATTTTATTTCCACATAGGCCAAGCGATCAAGCTAACTATGTGACTCATTACTTGATAATAGAAAATAGCTGGCACTTGAACTTTGGAAGGCATCACAAGTAATCATAGATCAAGAGATTTTTCAAAGCTTTCCATGTCTATCATCAGATTATTTCACGTACTTCATCAAATATATTCATGATAACGAGATGTACTTTTATAAATTGTGTTAATATGTGCTCAATCAGTACACGTTAGAGAACATTTTTTTATCAATCAGAATTTAATAGAAAGAAACTTCTATTTTATCAAGATAGAGATTAGTTTTTTTTTTATATGATCTATCTATTTTTATCAATAAAATGATTTCTTAATATATACTCTAAACAGCCACGCGTTTACATTTTTTTCCTTTTTAATTGACAAAGATCAAAGTCCCTACAAATATGCATGTTTTGTTGAAGAGATTAATTATTTGTAAGTGGATTATGATAAAGCTGTTTGATAAAAATAATTAATTCAACAAATTAATAAATGCATGCTTAGGCTCCTTTAAAAATACGAAAGTGTCTTTTCTTTTCACTTTCTCTTCTGGTATCCTAACAGAAGCCAAAAATGCAAGATGCTTTAGTGTAAGGTATCTATTCAGGGAATATTCCAATAAAAAGAAATGAATTATTTAGAGATAATGGGGGTGTGGACAAGCACTGATACGAACATCAGCCAGATCAAGTTTCTAAGTTGGAACCTCATGCACGTCCCTGGCCCCCCATTAATAGTTGCTTCTTCACTGCTAACTCATCTTCCACAATTCACAACAAAATTAACAGTAATTCGCTCAGCTTATTCATTATATATCTGAGTGGGTTTTCTTTGCCATAAACAATGAAGAAAACTATAAACTATAATTTATTATTCTGTACTGACTGAAAAAAGGGTAAGAGGAGTGTTAAATCGTGTTTGAAATCCGAATCAATGACATGCCAAACAAGAGACATCATGATGCATTATTGCATTATATTATTACTAATATCCAAACCCTACATAATTTTACACACTTATTTCTTGTTTGGTTGGGTAGTTGTTTTAAAATTATATGTATTTTTGTACCACTTTTATGCATCGAATCTCCATTTACGATTTAGCATATTTGAGTACTTCAACAAGATAATTTTAAAAATTCACTAAAAAATCTTTTCTATACAACCAGGTTTTGATAAAATTTGGGAATCTTGTATTTCAAAAGAAAAAAAAAATGGGAATCTTGAACAAGGAATCCGACAGATCATACAAAATATACTTGAGGAAATTTTACTTGATACAAATCACTTTATTAGATAGCATCATAATATATTGTCAAATAATATGGATGATCAATTAAATGAATTTTTTATATAATACGACATGATTTTAATGGATAAATACAAAGAAATTTTCTCATAATATTTATAAAATACATCATATTTATACTAAGTAATGGAACACCATATAGACATGTGAACTATTGCATAAAGAAAGTTTTAATGTTATACCACCCATTTATACTGTATCATGAATTTTTATATGATTAATTATTCTATTATATGGTATTATTTGAGCGAGTTAAATGTATACACCTACTCTGAAATATCTCTCCTCTACGGAGCGCAGCTACTTGTAGTAATGGCAGCCACGTGGAGTACTTAGAAGGATGATTAATAACTAATTAGAGATAACACTGTTCTGACGTGGCAAAACATATGACTTAAGAGGTGGAGGGCCTTTTGGTGCTGGAAACACGCGTATAGATTCTTTGCCAGAATATACACTGGTGAGGTTTTTTTTTTTTCGGTTTGCAAGAGAATATACATTGATCAGATGGCCTTTCCAAAAGGTCAGAGTTGAGAGGGGGCTCTAGGGTCCAGAGAAAGACACTGTTAACAAGTTGTTTAGAACAGTAGACTTGTAACAACTAATGAGACAAAACCAGATTTAAACTGATTTTGGATCACTGGTTTTTAGTGGGCATTTGCTACTGATGATCAATATTAATTATTAACATTGTCAATGTGGAGCCAAGTTTCCCAATAACTTTCCATTTGAGTGTGCATGACGTCCCAACCACGGATGATCTACCCTTTTTTTTAGTGTTTGTGTTCCCCCACTATGCCCATTTCATGATCATTTGCTTATTGAGATTGTGTAGGGGGCCGCTTTTTTTTTTTTTTCCTTCTTTTTTAAGAAATCAAAATGTAAACAAACATTTAAAGCTCATTTTAAATAATTTTTGCTTTTAACTTTTGACAGTAGATAATTAGAAATGGGATCTCTTTTTTCAAAAGCCACAAGGGTTGGCTTCCTTCAAAAGAGTTTTTGAATAACAAAAGTTCATCTTTAATTTTCATCCAGACAACTCCTAAAATAGCTATTGTGATCAAGAAGTCAAAATGGGACTTCCAAAAGCCATCCCGTACAGGCCTTAAGTGTTGTGTCATTTCATTGTCATATAGTTGAAGTTTTACTACATACTTCACCTAATAAAAGAGCCAAAATGATTTTAAAGTTCTGAGGAATGATTATAATTAAGTTATAATCATAAAAAAGAAAAAACAACATAAAAAAGCTTCATATAATAAATAAAATAAATTTAAAATATTCAGTCAAAATTATGTTTAAATATTCTTTTTTCGAAGTTTGCATTTTATTATTGTATATCAAAATAAGCCATAATATATAGCTTGCAAATCGATTAACTATATTATTAAAAAAAAAAAAAAAAAGAAACGATAGAAATACTAGGGGCTGCGGAAGCAAACTGATCAGTGGCGAGTATGGTACTTAAAAGGTGGGATATGGGGTTTAAAGGCGGTCCCAAAAAATAAAATGACGAATAAATTTATTGCAAAGTTATGTTGAAGTGTTAAGGGACATTTTATGGGTTCAAAGTGTCTCTTCGCTCCGTGGGAATCTGACATACGAATATACTTTAAGCGTATCATCTTGAACATTTTAATGGAATGTTGACTAGTCAAAACTGCAGTTAATCTTGGAGGAGACAACACTTCCTTAATCACCTCCTCCATTTTTCAAGGGATAATCTCACTTTTTCTCTTATAGTTTGATATAATCGTTAATTATCCTTTGTAATTTTAAAAAATCCTACTTTACCCTCTGCTGTTACTGTCATTATTGAAATGACCGTAATGATAAAAGTGTCCCTATAATTTTACTTTTCCACATTAACGGTTAAATTTTAATTTTAACGTCAGTTTTAATGCAAGGGGTCTTTTAAACATTTTCATACACTATGGGAGTTATTTAATTTATTTCATAAATCAATAAAGGAGATATTAGTGATTTTAAAAAATATTACGGGATTTTGATTGTTACATCAAATTACAAGGAAATATAGGATTATTCTTTTTTTAAAGTGCACGTAATTAATTAATGTCACTTCTTTAAAAAATACTATTTTGAATTGTGATTATTTTACTTTAAAGATAATCATATTAAATTATGCACCTAACGACATGTAATTAAAGTAAGATGATTGATATAACTAACAAATTATATAATTTTGAATGTATGTGTTAATTTATTTTTATCTTAATTATCGACACAAATAACACTCTTATCACATGCGTTGCAGCATTGGGAGAACCCTCCAGAAAATTACCCTATTTTCTATTGTTTCGATCATTTTTTTTTATACAAATTGTTTCAACCATCTTAATTCCTTAAAAAACACCTAAAATTGTCCAAAGTTTAGTCAATCATAATGAAAAATTAATAAAGATCACAATGAATATTTATCAGTCATTTATTTCTCGAAAAACAAAATTTAAAACTTATATATATAAAATGCTATTGATATGAAGTTAACAAATCATTGAATTCATAAAATTAAACCAGAAAAATAGAAAAAAAAAAGGACTAATTAATGTACTTAAAACCACAGTCTAGTTGGTTGGATACTTCACTGTAAGATATTAAAGATGTAAGAATTGATTTAGTTTAATTAGTGCTTATATATCCATAGAGAAGGAAAAAAAATATATAAAGTATTTGAACTTGATATGTTATGTCACACCTTTAATTATTAGAGTCAGTAGATTTTTTATTACATTTTAATTATATTAAAAAAATAAGAGAAAAAGATTCAACGGATCATTTTCATATAAACATTTAATTGTCGAAGGATTAATGGTTCCATATCAACTTATCAACACTTTTGAAGTTAGGTTTTAATGGTTTTGAGTAGGTGGATTAATTAAGACCTAGAGGAGGCGTCTTTCTAGAATTGAAAAGACAAGTTTAATAAGTGTAACATTAAGTAAGGCGGTAAAAATCCGATTTGTCTTCTTATCTAGTAAATCGTATCATACAATATATATTAAACTAAAATTGTGCAGAAAATATTGTAAACGTGGGTATAATTGAAAAAAAAATTGAGGAATGCATTTAGTAGCACAGATGTTTAATTATGATCAAAAGATAACCCTATTTAATTTTTAAGTAAAATATATTTATGCTAGAGAGGAAAACGACCTTGACATAGTTAGCACCTTCCCCAACTAAACTACAAAACAAAGAAATAATAACAAATATGCAATCTCTTTGCAATGCTACTAAGTGTTCACTTGCCACCAAAGAAGGAGAAAACAATGCAAATTTTTGTACGACTGAGAAGGACGTTCTATGTCCACCATTGTAGAAATGTACTTTATTTGTAATAAAAATTACAAATAAAACACATAAAATCAAAGTAATGCACATCCCACATTCCCACTAATCCTCAATCTAGCCTTACTTTAATGCTTGAATTGTTATTTTTTTCTTATGAAAAATTCTTGCAGTTAATAAATATGAATTGTGTGTAATCCATTATTGCCAACACGAAAGGCTGCCTATACATAGACTAGTGGAGGTCAAATTGTGCCTCTTCTCTCTCTCTGGCTGTCGCCCAGAAAGACATTATAAGCGTGTGATTTTATATATATTTATGCTTTAATTGAGGCAGGAAGTGGGTAGGATGGACTTGCATTTGATTTATTAACAGTAAATAAGTTGCAAATTCTTGTACGCATATTCTTTGAAAAAAGCAACTTAATTTTCATATACTTTCGTTTCGTATGTCAGTTCCACTTCATTGAAACAAAATTTTTAAGGATATAGATAAGAGTACTTTAATTTTGAAAACTATGTTTTTTTTATCAAGAATGAGACGCCCACTAAATTCACAAAGTCAACATGACCCATGCATCATCCTGGATATGAGATTTTAGTTTATATATATACATACATACATACATATATATATAATAGTATGAGGAACTTTACTGTAGAAAATAATAAAGAATCACAAAAGACTTCTTGCACAATTAGAAATTACTTATCAGTTAAACTATCAAATACCCATGCACTTAGATAATTATGGTAATTTTTATTATGAAGATTTATGTCTTGATAATTTAAAATTAATTCCATCAACACATAAGAAGTAGGGAAGTAGTTTTTTGTGAGTTAGGGTAGGCTCAATCTTAATATATATATTAGAAAAAATTTTAAAAATTTTGTTACGAAGCGTGATTTTTTTTTTTTTAATTTATTAACATAACCTTTATATCTATTCATCTTTCTTCAAACCAAAAACCTTTTATTTTTAAAAATGTACTCAATTTTTGTATTATAGTGTATAATTTAGAATAAACAAAAATTTAACTATATAATGTATTGTTTATTGAAAATCTTGTTGGTTGTAAAATATGATCAAATGTGAAAATAAATCATGTTTATTTTTTTTAGTCATCGGCTATTAAATTGCCTTAGAGTTGAAATCAAGCTTTCAGTCATGCTTATCTTGATTAAGAATTGGATCTTTGATTAATAATTTTGTAGAATTCTTGTGGTGTAAATTATAGTTATTATATTATTTAAGTTCTTAGATCTTTTGATGTTTTTAATAATCTTAATTCATTATTTATCATTTATATTGATCATTATTTTAATTAATTATATATGATTTATATTGATCATAATTCAAACAATAAATACAATCCATCATTTTAAACATATATATAAAATTGTTATGAAGTAATTATTTAGAAATATGCATTATGAGGATTAAGATTTATTATATTATTCATTAAGAATAGCTTTGTTTTTTAATTAATTGATCATGCATTCAAAAAATTTATCATGCATAGAAGTTCAATTAAAAACAATTTCTCTAACCCATCCTAAATTGAATCCTGGGCACATCCCTGATAAGAAGAATATTCAATCTTTGAAATATATGCATAAAATATAATCTAATATATGTTCAGGTAAAATGCTTTCAGTCTAGGAGTGAAAACGAAAGCGTTTGACTAAGATGTGAAGGTGTTTGATGAAGAATACTGAGTAGGAAGCTGCAACAACAAAAACTTTATCAACTATAGAACAAGACAGAATCCTTATTATGCACAGTAAGTTAATTTAATTATGGTAATCAACTTATGATAGTGAATTAATTCTTCGAATTAATAAACATAATTAATTAGCTTGCTTATAATAAATTACAAAAGAATCTCCAGTTCAAAGAAAGAGGTTCAAGACAATCCTTAATAGCTTGTTTGGGACCTAAAAAGTATGCGTTATCGCAAGTGAACCAACACGGTTACTATAACAAGAAATTATGATCCTCTTCTATACAGATTTTGGTGCTGAGTATATAGCATAAATTCTTTTATAATCAATAGTTGAGATAAATTCTTTTTATATTTTTTGACCTTTATCATTTTCAAGTATTATACTTTATTTTTTAACTTTTATGCTCAACATAAAGATTAACATGAGGGAGAATCCTAATCCTCTACTAAGACAATCTCATCGTGGTTGAGGGCAGATCACCACACCAACCACAGTCCAAAGGCCTAATAAAGGTACATTTCCATCTTATTTTTTCCATACCTGAATTAGGCCAAGACAACAAATTTTACTAAAAATCTAATTTGTCTGTGCTTATCTATGTATGACTGAAAATAATAGTATGTGACCTAATAACTAATTAAAGGCTCAATCATAATGCATATAGTACTTTTACTCACGTTTAAGGCGATAACTAATTTTCATTGGTTCAGGCCTTTTATGTATAGTAAATAAAATCAACCTTGTAATGCGCATTTGCCTGCTTTACCAATCACAATTACTTAACACACAAGCTTGATAGCGACTCGCTCTAATGGGGCTACTCGGCATTCCAACAAACTATATATATATATATATATATATATCATAATCATATATTTTTCTTAATGACTGTTTAACTTCTAGATCCCAATGTTTATGATTGTTTTTTTTTTTCTTTCTATTTTAAATCAAACTAGGCAAGCTATTAGGCATTAAAGAAATTTAAAGAAGAAGTACAAGAGATATAAAGAAGTTTGAGAATCACAGAGGAAATGTGTTTTATATCAGCTGGGAATCATTCCACCAAATGAAATAATCAATTTTAAGGTTTATGATCATGACTTCGGCTGTAACTCTTTTGGGTCATCTTTTTCTTTCTTTCTGTTTTTTTTTTCTCTTTTACCTCAAACATATGGATGAAACGATAAAAAAACAAATACTAAAGTTATTTGCAGTGTGATACAGGGAAGAGATAATGGATTATTTTCTAGTGGGAAATCCTTGGCCCCAATTAAGTCTATAAGCAAATGATATGGAATCCTATAGTGGAAGTAATAGAAAAAAGGAATGCTGTACTGTTATGACCAATCAATTTGTTGCCAAATTAATTTTTTCTACAAGATCCTGTATATTACTTTCTTCCTATCTTAATTAATTATAAAAAAATTGAGGAAGACAGAAAATTTTGTCGAAAAAGCATATAGTGGTAATAAAAGAAGTGTTTTTTTTTTTTTTTAAGTATTAGTTAGGTTAGCTAATAAGACATTTTGTTTCTAAGTAAAAAGATCTGAATATAAATGAAATTCCTTACATCAAGATGGGGAGGGGTCTGGGTTTATTAAGCCGTCAAGATGGGACGAATTTAGGTTTATCTAGTGTAATAACCTTTTTTTTTTCCCCTTCTAAAAAGAGGGAATTCAAATTGTGGTAGTTTTGGTTTTCTAAATCAGTGCAATAAAAAAAAAAAAAGTACTAGAAAATTAAATTGGGGAAATAAAAGAAGAAAAAAATGGAATTTTCTTTTATTAAAAAACAAAAAAAGTTATGGAAGTTGAGGGATTTGAGTTTTAGGGCTGTGGTTTGCACTATTTCATTGTAGTAATTGATGTGTTATTAACCATATCATAACATGATTTTTTATTACAAAAGTAGCATAGCAAGCTACCGTCTATGGAGCATGAGAAACGTGGTTGCGGCAAAATTTTACAGTACTGTTGTGAGACCAAACCCTACAACGCCGACAATTATGCTTTAGATCTATACTTTTAAATTCATTTATGATAAGATTGGAATAAAATTAGGTTACATTATTTAAATAAACCTACAAGTCGCATATATCTCTTGAATAGTTGAATTGATAAAATTAGGATACATAATTGGATATTTTTTGACATCTTTTTTTGAATCAAAATGGGATTGGGGGACTCCTACTTTGTATCGTTTGCTGAGTTTGTTTTGGATCCTCTTTGTACTCTTCTTATTCTGTTGTGATTAATAAATCTTTCTTAATTTGGGGAAAAAAACTGCTTGACTAAATAATGCAAAATTGTCAATCTAAACATTCTTAATTGTGATGGTTAAACAATATGTATATCCTCTCTCCCACCAAAGTAAAATGATTTTAATTGTGAAAGAGAAAAAAAAATTACTAAATAAATTAGGCGGTGACAGATATTAGAATGAGGTCTTCTTTTATATAGCATCAAAATATATGTGAGTTTGTAATATGACACTAGAAAATCAAAATGAGTTTTAATATTATCATTTCACTGTTCACAAATTACAATTATATAATTACCTCTTAGGAGTAACCTCTTGCAAGTGTATTTAGTTTTTATCAAATTGAACTTCTTGTATAATGACGTTACTTATTAAGTTATATATGATTACAATAATCATGTAAAAGTTAATTTATCAGATGAAGAAATTAAATAAATTTGATTAGACATGTTATTCCCAATATATAGTTCACAACTTTAGCAAAGTAATTTTTACCATGAAAGCAAAACAGCTAAGTGTCGGCATTAAAGCCATTAAAAATCACTTTAAGTGTACTTAATCCGTTAAAGCCACCGCAAAGTTCATTGACCGCAAGTCGCCCAATAAGGATGAAGACCCCATTACATGTCCAATGCATCTGGAAAACATTAAACATGCTTGCATGATGCGTCTTCTTCTGTCAATCATCAATGTAATGGAATGGACTTCTTAGCAGAAAATTAATAATATTTACCGCATAAAAGCGCGCCAAAAGTAGAAAACAGAGAAAAGAAACCGAATAAAAGAGAAAACAGATAAGAAAATAAAGAGTCATGAGATTCCTCAAGTAAAAAAAGTTGCTTAGCCGGCTAGTAGTACACTGGACTGGACAGGACTTGCTGGTCATAGGAGAGGATAGTTAATTGATTTGAGTTTGAGTTTGACCGCAACTCTTGTTGGTATATTAAAGTAGAACCAGTGAATATATTTGCCCTTTCGGGTGTTTTAAACCAATTGACAAAAAGGGTCCCATACATATATATTCTTTTCAATTGATAAAGACCTATGATACTCCACCGGTGAAGTCCCCTTTGGCGTCTCAAGCATGCATTACAGTACTTGAGAGATCTGTTTTGTACGTCAGTCAACTTGTCCAATTATCATGGAGACACAGTCAATCCAACCGAAATACATGTCTACCAAATTTTGACACCTGATATACATAGAAAGATTCAGGTTGGGCGGTCTCACTTTAGGTCTCTCAGAAGATGATATACAGTGCCAGTGATAATATAGAGTATATATTATCGCGTACCCTCATGAAGTTTGATTTTTGACACACCAAGACGATTTTCTCACTTATTTATAACACCATCCCTTTATTTAACGGTTTAATTTTCTTTAATCATTAATTTTAACTCTTAATGGATAATATGATCATTTTCTCTTTTTTTTTTTTTTTAAAAAAAAAAATTCTTGAAAATTTATATTTTTTAATGGGCTGTTTGGATCTTCACCATCCATCTAGACAATGAAGATCCATTTAAAATAATTTAAAATTTTAAAAATTGTAAAATAAATTAAAAGTTAAATAATTTTGAAATTTAAAAATAATTAAAAGATAATTTTAAATATAAAAAATAATTTTTTCAAATGAATTTAAGCTATTAATCTTAAAGATGGACTGTCAAGATCAAATTTAAAATAAAAATAAAAATATTTTAAAAAAGAGAGAAAAACTCAAAATAAAATTATTAAAAAAAAATGTTGAAGATGACAGTGAAAATATAGATTGGATCTTTACTGCCATCTTTAATCTCCTATTGGTGTTCATCAACAATACCTATCAAGACTAGTCTTTTGAGCTCATTAATTATCATCAACAACCCATCTTCAATCTCATGTAGCCAACAAAACATTGTCGTTGCCTCCGCCAATCATCGAAATCTAACCCACCAAGACAAGCCTTTTGGGCTCACCCTTGTTCGACCAAAACCTCCTCTTGATGGTTCTAAAATTGAAGTCACAGATTGATTTCCGTATCTCCGACCGTCACCACCATCTCATCACAATGGATATCGATGGAAATCAATCACCACAGATCTATCCTTTTGAGCAACCATCTCCTCTTATTCGTTTCTTCTTCTATTTATATATATATATATATATATATATAATTGAGACATTGATGGTGATCATCTCCATCGCCACTGAGATGGCAATGAAGTGTGGATGGTGGAAGTTGATGTTGCTGATGTTTTAGTTGGTGTGGTTGTTGACATTGCTTTGGTTGGCATGTTAGCGCCCTATGCTTGTATTGATGATGATATGGAGATGAAGCAGCTCTTCATCTCTATGGTGAAGATTTGGAGATGTTCAACTCCTAATGGATGGAGATCCCATCTCTACCATTCACATTTTTTTTTTTAAATTCTAAGTTTTTTTTTTCCTAACGCGATGTCTATTGTCCATATATTTACAAATCCATTTTTAAGAAATTAATATTTTTAATTTTTAATTTTTTTAAAAATGAATCTTAATCGTCTATTTACGAGATGGGCGATAACGATTTTTTTTACATTTTTTAGATTTTTTTTTTTAATTATATGGTGGAAATAGATTAACGGCATTTTTATATTTTTACCAAATTTTGACAATCAACCATAACCACTAACGGTTAATTTTTGCTGTTAGTGCATGGCAGGACATTGCAAATAAATGCAAATGTTTTCCCTGCTTGTCAAAAATTAAACGTCAGGAGGGTATGAGGTAATTTACTCAAATATATATATATATATATAGTTGAATATTTGTAATTGTGTTATTTTTTGAGTCAAGAGCTTATGATGAGATTGTTACACAAATTATAATTTTTCTTAAGTATAAGTATGTTTTCTTTTCTTCGACTTATGTTTGGTTGCTACTGCATTTGCTAAATTTACACACTGGTATTATTATTATTATTTTTTTGACACAGTAAATAATAATTAACTTCTTTCATACAAGATTCAAAATTGCTGTAGTAACATACTTGTCAAAAAAACAGCGCATTAACGACAATACTAGAAGACTGCTTCCAGCAGCAATTGCTGCAAATCGATATAAAAGGATAGAAACAACAAATGTTAGTTCAATTTCGACCGCAAAAAAAAATTTGGATTCACCACACATTGATCAGTTGGTAGAAGATCATCAATGGAGAGAGGCACTAAAATTGCTGTGACTTACATGAAATGTTGTCTTTATCAAAAGGTTATTACTTGTTACTGGTGATATCATCGTTGTTGAGAAATTAAATGTCACAAGCTGGAACCAATCAGGGTAAAGCATATAAGGAAATAATTAGGGGTGTCATCATGTGATTGGAAAACCTTCGAAAGTGCATTTAATGTATCAGACTAATAAGGAAAAGCCAAGGCCACTCAGTGAATATTAGTGGAAGCTTTATAAAAACATTGAGGGAGACACAACCACTGAATCAAGCCAAAGAAGAAAGAAAAAATGTAGTGGGTGTTTGTATTGAAACAGTATTTGGGGTCTTTTTTAAAAAATTTTGTGGGTCTATCAAAACACTAACACTAGCCTCTCAAAACCTAATCTCCCATCGACCTTTAACTGATCAACCCGATCATGGCCCTATTGAGATTCAACTATTTAATAAAATGAATAAAATATTAGCCTCAAAAACTTTAATTTATGATCATATTGGTCTATGATTTAGACTGTTAATAATTAATAATTGGATGTTAGATTTAGTGTTTTGACGTCATAAGAAATTTCTTCACTAATGCCATGATTGAAATGTGGAATACACTGAAATCCCATCAAGGACTTACATAACTACACAGTGTTAGCACTAAAAAGATGAGATCATACGAAGGAAAATCATTGCATTTGTCTACAGAAAATTATACGTACATTTTTAGTTGTGTTTAGGAAGTCAACGGAATGCATATTTTTGGTATATGAAATCCGATGCACAGTTGTGATGGAATTTCATTCTTTACACGTGGCATTGAATAGCGAGATTTCAAAAAAAAAAAATTGTCGATCTAAACTCAATTTTTTAGCAAAATAGGAAGCACATAAGATAATTAATAATAAAATATATATTAATAAGACAATCTTTTAATTAGGTAATAAGTTGTTGAAAAAATATTATGAAAAAATAATAATCACTTGTCAGGAGATTTTTTGAAAATCATAAAGAATATTGGAAATTTGAATTAACTTTCTTAGTAATGTAATGCATGTATTGTGTGGCTTAATATCTATTCCTAAAAACTGAATAAATTGACGTGATCAATACGCTGTCATGACAGGATCTGCTACTAGAAACCATCATGAAGTTCTTCATTCCTCCAATAACCTTTGAGAGAGGAAAAGCGAGAGGTTGGTGGTTTTTTTTTTTTTTTTCCTTTTCAAGAACAAAGAACCAGCATGATGTCTATTCTTACAGCTTTGGAGCCACACATTCCTAAGTAGTCCGTTGTTAGAACCAAGGGTAGAATTTGAAAAAATGATTTTAATGTAGTTTGGTCTATGCAACCTCATAACTTGAAATCATATTATATCATATAAATAATCAATTATAAGGTCTTCATGTGTGTGTGTATAGTCGCACACTGACACACACACTACATGGAATAATATAAATGCTAAATTTTGTTTTACTTTTATATACTAATTCCATGTTATTATATATTGTGGGCACGAGTAATAACTTTAGTGTATTGAAAATTTCCTCGACATATATGAAAGAAGCTTTTTTAACTCAATGTCAGGGTAAAGGATCGAATGTGAAATTATTCTGTCTTATAGTTAAAAAAAGAAAAAAAAGTTTCTTACCAGTTGAATATAAAGTAAAAATGCTCATCGAAATCATACACATATAGTCTGCCATAATATTATTGGACAGGCAACCAAAAATGCCCCAAAATTAAGCTTTATTGCCATCAAGTTAATAAGTTAATAAGTACACTACAGCTGCCATGCAAAAGAATAGCAAAAATCCTATTAGGGCTTTTTTTGATAGATTTTAGCAGAGAATAAACAAGATGCCATTGTTTGTTCCACTTGAGATGCTGCCTTTAGTACTAAAAACACAAAGAAAAAACTCAATTGGACATCGAAGCAATTGGAGCATCATCACAAGTTATATATATCAAAATTCTTGATGTAAAATAAAGTCAACCATCTTATCCTAGCCAGCCATATAACAACATTTGCAATGTAATAGGAATCTGAATACTAATGCATCGAAGTTTGAATGCAGTCAGACAGACATGCAAGTGTAATAAATCATTTACTTGACTGACATCTACAAGTAGAAATGTAAACAATGGTCAGCAATGACTGAATCTCATCAGTAAGCATAGAATAACTACAAGCAAAGAATTCTGTGATCATCATATACCATAAAAAGTGGAACTACAAATTGTCCAAATAAAGATAAGATTATTAATATGTAAACAGATAGTTTAATAAAGTTGTACAAATGATTTTCGATGAATTTTGATCGTGTTAAAAACTTTTAGAAATTGGATTAGATAATGGTTTGAGAGAATGTTTTTGAACTCATCAATGATGTTGCGACTTGCAGAACCATATTCCTGTTCCCTCGCAATCAAAAACGGCTTCAAATGCCAGATATTCAATCCACTTGACCCACTTGAATTTTCTTGTCCATAGTATATGCTTTGTACATGCTTCATGTTAGCAGGGGTGAAATATTTCAAAACTTGCTACTTGCTACTCAACCAGCGACCCAATGAATAGTAAATACTCGCTTACTTCAAGCAAATACTTGGTTTGATTATTGGTCAACGGTCAACTTCTGTTGACTGACGATCAAGCTTGAAAAAATATAGAAAAATTTTATAGAATCAAAATACAATTATATGACTAAAAAACATCATAAAACATATCTCATATAATCTCAAAAGCAACTTTAGCACAATATTCACTTAGTTGATCTTAATCGAGTATTCGTCTAATTAATTGAGTACTTGTCGAGTAAACATATCTCATATAACCTGTTTGGGTCAAGTACTCGCTGAGTTGGAAGCGACAAATACTGATTGGGAGGCAAGTAGAACCCTTGATTTGAGGATTGTCAGATCGATGGAACCCCGCTCATCGAGTATTTAATGAGCAGTTGGATCTACTCGTAGAGTTTTACAACACTAGGGGTGATGACGTAAAATTGCAATCCTCCAATAGTCTTGAAGAAAGCACTTGGCACTGAATAATTGTTATATCATCTAAAATTTATGTTAATGATGAAGCAAATTGATTTATAATAACTATATTAATTACAGGATAATGTATTATGATATAAAATGATTACAAATTTATTTGTCAAATTATTTGAACAAATTTTTTAATAAATTAATTAGCATTAGTCTTTTGATATTTTTATTACAAAAAAAGTACTTGCATTATGGAAAACTCTCAATATTAATGCTCACGCAGGGGACTCAAAAATCAAGACATGAAATATATATATATATATATATATATATAGATTCTCATTTCATCACGAAATGATTTTATTAATATCAATTTCAACTTTGTGGACAATTGGATGAATTTAAAAAATTATGATTAATTTAATTTATATTTCATTTTGGAATCAAGATATGTGGGCACACTCTGCATTTCTAAATTTGAAAAAATAATATAAAATTTCTGAAAGAACAAAATAATACTAATGTTCTTAAAAGAAAATACATCAAAAATTATTTTTACATAAAACTATCTTTGAAAGATATGATATATCTCAAGTTTTAAAAATTTATCAAAATTTTTGGAGTAGACTGCAACCTCCTATATTATTGTTTTTCGTAAAACAAGTTTTCATCTTTAATTTGGAACATTTTATAGTCTTTTCAATATTATTATTTTAACCTATCATAAAATATATATATATATACATAAAGTTTTTTTTCTTTGTGGTAAGGATGCACCTAAGTACACATTAAAATATTTTGTGGATTCTTTTATCGAAATTGTGAAAATATAATCTTTTAGATGTAAATATCATCAATTTTTATTTTTATTGTGCTATAAGATGGGCTACTGGTAAGGTTTTTCAACAAAATGGCTGGTTTGGGCCACCCAATGATCCTCGATCAATGCACTGACCTGTTAGAAGATTTACTGATTTGGTGCATGCATGCTTGTTTCACTATAGCAGATAAAATAGCTTGATTTCAATCAAACAATTTGATCTGATGATTTACTTACGTGCTTATTTAAATTCAATAGAGAGTATATACCTATGGCATTGTTGATAGTGTAGTCAAACAGCAGAGCCTTGTTACTTGAATTTTTTTTGTTTTTATTGATGTCATAGCTTTGTTTACTCAGAAGTACTCACAAAGTCACACAAAAATTTGCTGAATATTTTTCTTAATCTCTTGTTAAAATCCAGGATCATGCTGTTTAATTTCTCATTAAAAAGATTGCTATCTATTAAGTGTTCGTTAAAAAATAGTTAATGTATATCCCATCGAATAAATTCACGTTATTTAGTTCTTGTCTTAAACTATATACAATAAAAGTAATAAATTCAATGGGCAATTAGAGTAGTTGCCTATCTCAAACCCTGTCGGTCTCCAAGAACACAAAAATATCATGATTATTGGGAGTCATAATGAGCTATGTATGTACATAAACAACATAAATTTAACTAAGTGATCATCATGCTATATGGTATAAATTACATAAAAAATATAAATGCATCACGATGCATTCTAAACTTAACCCATATTAATGATATTGTTGGTATCATAGCTTTTTTTATTTTTTGGAGAAATGTTGGTATCATAGCTAAATACATTATACTATGAGAATAAAATACAAAATACATCAAGAACAATGTTGAGAAGAGTTAGAAGACCGAGCCCCTGGAACCACTTCCTGAAAGACCAAGACCAAATAATAATTTATCAGGAAAACAATCAATTATTTTATCTGGAGAATTTTAATTCCCAAAGAACATTTCCAAATAAAAATGCTAAATACATCAATTTGACTACCATAAATAGGCAATTAAATTCCTATCATGCCTTTAATCTGTTAATTTTGTTTTCATTTGCGTGTGCCATAATTAGACACTCTGTATAGAAATTATATATAATTCGGAATTATTAAATTAGGCTACAAACCTACAAGTAGGTGCATAATCGACCAAGTTTGTTTATAGCTCTATGAGCTAAAATATTATATAAATAATGTTGCACTTCTAACAAATTTATCCAAATAGTATAGCAAACTAATTTATAGTTATCACATTAATTTTGGGATATATAATATATTGATGATATCATAATTATATATAAGTCTTTTACATTATTTGAACAATAAATTTGAGTAAATTTTTTAGTAGTATAGTATTATATTTAGGTGATCAAAATAAAATTTTTATAAAATTGAATGGTAATTATAATTTCTATTTTGGTAATTATAATTTATAAATACAATTTCAATTTTTTCGAGTTGTTCTCTTTGTTAGCCCCTAAATCCACCTCCGACTATAGCCATTATTAATATATTATTTTTTTTTTTTGAAATAACTACAACCATTAGTATGAGAAGTAGTTTTAGTCCAAATTTATCGTGCCTATTCATCCTTGATGATGTGATAAGTTTTATCCAATCATTATGGCTGAATATATAAAGAAAATTTGAATGCGCTGATTCTAATAAATATATCTGTGTGTATAAACAAAGATCAAGCTAAATAAATCATAGAAATAGTAGAAGCCCTATCTCATTAAGATTTTTCCAAATAATATCAATAGGCTACTTATAGTGTCTATTTATCACAGACAAAATAAAACCAGGCACAATAATTCATATTCTGTCAGATATTATTCGAATTTCTTTCAACATTATTAACTACTCAATGTTCAGTTTCTTTTCCACCAAGGAAAAAAACAAAAAAAACCAAAAGCAAAATAAAAAAATAAAGGAAGAAGAAGAAGTAAAACGAAACAGCTTGAATTGGCGGAAAAGTGGCTTCTAATTGGTAGGCATAGGCCCAGCTTTATAAAAGAAGGAAACCTATACCTGGGCCAATAGGGGCGGTACATACCGATCCATTAGCCCAGCCCATGTCCATCATAAGATCGTTTTTTTCCCACTGAAGAATTTATCAAACCTGATAAGATCAACAACGATAAGCACAATTTCAACTAGCTCCAGCAGTTATCTAACCTAATGTTAGAAAGGTCAGGAAAAAAAAAAAAAAAAATCCAATGATAAGCACAATCCCGATTATTACTCTCATAATACTGGGAAGGTATCATGAATTTGTAAATTGTGATTTTATGAATAGAGAGAAGTTGCACAAACGCTTAACCAAGGATTGATGTAAATCATGAAAGCATTATGTTTTACTTCTTCAACAACTCTGAACATAACAATTTTCTTCCATGAGGTCTTTTGGCATGTCACTATATTTTTTACTCATCACAAAATTATATCGCTTAGCTCAAAAATTTTCAGTATTACAATAGAGAAAATAGTCTAGAAAGTGATAGAAATGACGATAAAATTGATAATATAAGTACATAACTAGAATAATTGAGTGCTTTGTCTTTTTTTAATTATCTACATCTTAAAAGTTGACACTTTCAAAATCCAAAATTTACCATGATTGATCAAGTTAAAGTATTATATGATAGGCCCGAATACCTATAATAGAGCCCCTTTGATAAAAATTAGATCATTTTAAATGATTTAATTTATATGTAAATCATGATGACCAAAGTTGTCAAGGAAATGAATATAAATCACTAAGATTAGAGTTTCCAAAATTTTGTCTCAGAAGTTCATTTCAAAAGTGTAGTTGTGCTTATAAGATGGACATGGATTTTTATTTAATCAACTACACTACTCTAAAATACTTATTTTCTTTGAAATATTAACCAGAAGCATATTTTGAAAATAAAAGCTACTTAGAAGCATATTCTTTTCATGTGGTTCTTTCTTTTATCAGGCGTTCCATTCGAGGGGCAGATTCTCTTAGTTTTGGGGTTATGCGGAATTTTATGGATGATTTATTAGCTCTGTGCAAGCTTCATGTTTCCGTCCATCTTTCTAAAGTTCCTCGTATTATAGAGGTAGTTTGGTCCTCATCTCCCCCGAGTTGGATCAAGGTCAATACTAATGGTTTTGCTTTTAGATCTCCTAGTTTAACTGATTGTGCAGAAATTTTTCAAACCTCTCGAGTGTTCTTCAAGAGTGTCTTTGTTGTTCTATTAGGAATAGGTTTTACTTTTGAGATGGAGTCAGCAGCAGCTATTCATGTCATTGAGTATGCTTGGAAATATCATTAGATGAAGCTTTGGTTGAAAAGTGACTCTGCTTATGTGGTTTCTCTTTATCTTGCTCGTTCTTCTAAAGCTCCTTGGTGTTGGCAACCAACATGGAAGAGGCGTCTTCACCATTTGCAAGGTATAGATTTTATGGTGACAAATATTTATCGCAAGGGAAGTTCTGCAGGGAATGCACTAGTTTCTCACTCCCCTTCTTTTGTCTGTTCCAACTGGTGGTGGACGGTTTTTGGTTTTTTGGGTCATTTTCTTTTTGATGATCTTCGTGGCAAACATCGTTATCGATTTTGTTAGTTTTGATTTTAGAGGGTGAATACTCTTTTTCCCTTACCAGGTTTTTCTCATTAGGTTTTTTCTAATAAAGTTTTTCATAAGGTCTACTATAGAGATTAATCTGCAAAGATTTAGTTTCGACTGAATCTTTTGTTGTCTATCTCTTCTCTTAGTCGGTTTTTTCCTGCATTAGACGTTTCTTATTTTTGTATTGACTTTTCGTCTTTTTCTCTTTTTGTATTATTTTTCTTGTTTTTAATAATAAGTTGGTTTTGATCAACAACCTTATTAAAAAAAAAAAAAAAAGGCATATTTTCACCTATGCTTTATTATATAATTTTTTATTTTGTAACATCAATGAATTTGTTACATAATTAAATTAAAATAACATAAAGAAAATATTCCCACTCACTTTCTCCAGAACCGGAAAGACCCAAATCTTCTCTAACTAGTTTGAATTAGTAGTTTAGTTCTCTTTGACATTTGATGTTAACAGAATTGAGATTTTGGGAAAAAAAAATCAATATATTAAAAGTAAAAAAAATAAGAAACTAATATTCTTACTTGAGAAAGAATGTAATATTAGGGAATTTTTGCTTAAAAAAAATGAAAAAAAGAAATTATAATGTGATTCATATATTATAGATAATTTAGAATTCATTAACATTAACAAAAATAAAAACTAAAATATAGATACACAATATACTTATAATAATATAGTTAAGAAAGTTTATTTATTTTTTTAATGGAGTATAAAAATTATTAATCAAATGCATTTTTGTAATTTATAATTAATTCATTCCGATTTCAAAATAAAGTAAACAGTTCAATGATAATACTGTTAATTCCAATTTCGATTCCTGCAATTGAAGTAAACAACCTATTCTAATTCTGATACATCATTCCAATTTCAAATCATTCTAATTGCAGATTATTCTTATTTCTATTTCGATTCCTACAATTGAAGTAAACGTACAAAATTTCGGTCGACTACTCTTTAGCATCTACCATATAAGTATAACTTTATTGAATCTGTAAATTTGGTGATTATTTGTTTATTATTTTGATTTTTAACGACTTGAACACCCCCACCTTAAACTAGAAAGATTTAGAATTAGATGCAATTTCTGACATAAGTAATTTTTAGGATGATTATCAAAAAATTTGTCACAAGAAAAATTTTGAGGAAGGTTGATCAATGATGACTATCACAATCAGTTTATCCTTCTGTTTTTAAGGTTTTAGAGGTAAATATATACAGGGAGTTATCGGAGAAGGTTGATCAACATCAGTAGTCACGTCTAATATAGCCATAGATGCTTGGAGAAAATATCTCATTCAACTTCAAGTCCAACCAATAAAAACCAAGGTAATTTAATCTTATGTTCTTGATCATTTTATCACATTTTGTCTTAATGGGATTCAACTTTTTTTTTTTTTTTAAGCTATTAATTGATTGTTTTGTGGTTATTAGGCTTACAGCTGGGGTGTTATCTGGGTTAGTTGATGCAATTGCTCAGAAGATTTCTAGGATAAACAGGCTTCAACTGAAGAGATTGCTGCTTATTATGGTACCTTGACATGGTACCTTGATTTTTGATTGTTTCTTATAAAATATATATATATATATATATCTCTCTCTCTCTCTCTGAAAATTTCAAACTCTTGGCTTTTAACTGAAAAGATTGCAGCTTTTTGGCTTTGCATATAAAGGACCATCTGGGCATTATTTTCACAAACTGATGGAAGCTATTTTAAAGGGAAGGAATGACAATAAAACTGTTGCAAGGAAGGTGTAAATACAATTCATGTGCTTGCATTTATTTTCTTTTGATGGAGATATTGAAAATTTTAAACTTCTGACAAATTAGGTGATGTTGGAACAACCTACTTTTTCACCTTGGAACAACTTCTTTTTCTTGGTATTCTATGGCTTGGTGATTGAAGGTATGTTGAAAAATGAATTCATTTCCACATGCTCTATGCCCCAGTCTTGATGTGTTGTTATAATTGCTTCTGAATGTACAACATTTTATTACAATTTTGTAGATCATTTTAGTTCTCACTTTCTCCACTGAGTTAATAATGTGGCATTTCAAAGTATAATGTTTCTTTCATTCATAGTTGTTTAAGTTGTGGCTATCGTTGTTATTAGAGTGAAGCCTGTGAGTAGATTCTACTTAGCTATATTACTAAATTAATTTTCCACAAAGTCAGTCCAGTTGAACCAGATTAATCACTTTTTTGTTTTTGAGATACTGTTTAGGCGGAGACGACCTAACTTCGAATCTAAGATACTGTCAAACTAGATAAAGCTTGTCAATATTAAGTCATATGGATAATTCATCACTTGTTCCGAGTAAATTAAGTAATTACCTTGCAAAAGCAAATTATGCAATTGAATGTGATTAACCAGTTAATGAATGGGGAGGACTATAGGATCAAGTTGCCAAAACCTCTATCTATCAGGCTTCAGCATACAAGTTTTGCCAATTTCGGCCAATAAAAAATGATGCTTCACTTGTTTCCTGTGTTCATGTTCATAAAGCAGGAAAAGCCAGTTCATGAGATCACTTTATTGTTGGAGAAGCCAACGCGCTATATATATATATATATATATATGCACGCTCTAAAGTTTGCAAACTATTGATGTTTTTCCTACTTACTTTCTCTATTGTGTGGTCTGTGGAGTATTGACCCAGCATAAGAAATTAAGAATCTGCTGATTAGATCAAATAATTATCAGATAAATCAAGTTTGTTATAGTTATTACATGCATATGATTTTGTTCTTAGCTTTTAGTGTATCACAATAATGTGTCATTACTTATAAAAAAAAAAAAAAAAAGTGTCGTTAGTTTGCAATATCAAATTATGTATTTCTTGCAAACATTGTTCCAAAAGTTTCTATTCTTCTATGCTCTTTTTGTTATGAGGGACAATTGTTCATACTTTTTATTACAAATCAGACTAATTAAGTCACTGGAATCTTAATTCTTGCAGCATAGACTGTTGTAACATTAACAGAGCTTTTGGGGTGCCGGTAGGGGCCACAACACCCCCAAATTTTATTTTATTTTTTTATATAAATTATACCTAAATGATTATATATATCATCCTCAAATTTCTGTATGATATATTTTATCCCGTCTTTAAATATAATATGTGTATTCATTAGCCCCTGAATAGTCCTAAGTAGGATTTTCTGGCTTGATCACTTTTATTACCAACGTAGATTTATGATTTTGAAGATGTCCATGGCTTAATTTGTTAACATAAATTAGCTTTTCGGTTACGGGTTAAAGCTACATGATATGGCAATGCCAGAAGAGCCAGGGAATTAGTCAAGAATAAAATTCGAAAGGACTACCCTTCTGTTCAGTTGGCTTCATGGAGGGTATATAAACACAAACCATCTTTTCTGTTAATTGTTACACTTCAATCAATTTATTATGATATTCAAGTTTAGTAAGGTCCAAGTTATGGATGCCTATAGCTTGCAGTTTTGGCCTATCATTGGTTGGATGAACTACAGGTACAACCCTATTCAACTTCGGGTTTTGTTTCAAAGCACTGTTGGCTCATGCTGGTGTGTTCCTAGCTATTTCCTTGCGCACAGTTTTTTCTTGCTGCCCTTTATGTTGATCCTATAAACATTTATTACGTGTCGCATTTCATGAAATTGCGTGCAAATTCTTTGGTGATAAACCTATGATGCATTCTTACTCTTTTTAATTTCAGGGCGATCTTCCTCAGTCTTAAAGCAACATCTACTACAATAAAAAAGGACTAGATGAAAGAACCATTCCTTTTATATTCTTGTGTTTTTCTTTCTTCATACATGTATGCTTGGGAATCTTGTTCAATGGAAGTGTTTTTCAACTTTAATATTCCATTTTTTTAATTAGTGTGTGACAGCTTGTATCAAAAACAAAAGTCTATAACTATTGCGTTTGGCAAGCTGGAAAAGGTAAGAAAACATAATGCAGTCTTTCTTTGGATTCTTGGTTTAGTTGAGAGAGTGGAAAGACTAGGATTTAACAATCAACATAATAAGAGCATCCCCAATGTTATTATGCATTTTTGAGTTTCATTAATGACACATCAGCAAATTTTTTTTTTAAGTGAATTTACTTTGACAAACAAATATATGCACATATATAAAAAGCATATTTTTACCTCAATGCAATTATCAAAAACAAATATGCTTTCACTTTTAACTAATCATTATAAAATATATGTTACATATTCTTGTCTTTTTATATTTGATACTTAAGAGAAGAGAGAATGAAATAAACCTCTATATTTTTAATTGGTTGAAAAATTAAGAAATCATAGTTAGCATTCTTATGAGAGTTTCTCAATTGAGAAACCTCTCTCCATATTCTTTAAAAAAAATTTTGTCACTCCATATTTTAGTTGCATAATTGCTTTAGAGAGGGTTATTTTATCTCGTTATGTATTTATCTTATGTGATAAAAAGTTGAATTTAAATAGATAATTCCATTGGAGGTGTTCTAATAATAAGGGCATTAAAACTTACCTCAAATTTTGATACAATTTTTTTTATCACAATCTACTAAAGTCATTTGTAACTACTATGTTCATCCTTGAATTTTGGCTGATAGATGATTTTTTTCTAATCATTTGACTGATAATTGATAAATAATATGACGATTATAAATTACTTGTCATGTCATTATTATAACTGTTTTCAATAAAGATTAGTATGGTATAATATTATTCTAAAATAATATAATTAAACTCATTCATTTTTTATAATTAAGTACCTTTTAGATAATAAAAACACATGTTTCCGTGTTAATAGTTGAAGTTATATATAAATAAACTATTTGCCTCACCATTTCTCTCAATCCAAAGCCTGAAATATATCCGCTAACTAGTTATTTGAAACTGTTATTTATTCTTGGAGCAACCTAACTTCAATATCCATTAGATTTCAATCTAGTAATTGTAAAGCAATCAACAATATTAAGAATAAGAGTCTAAAATTTTTAGATCTATGGATTTTTTGGCATATGTGTTGTCATCTCATGACATATGCAATGTTTGTGTGTTTTTGTTATCAACAATGGTTTGAACAAACTCATAAGTCATAAGTTGGTACTATTAGAATTTTTATGAAAATTGTTGCAACAAGTCACCGACATGTTACAACAACTAATTCAGTGTTGGAACAACTCTAGGTGTTCGCATAGTAAAAATGGAAGAATTCTAACTCTAATGTAATTCGGTGAATTGAGTAAGTTTTTTTTTTTTTTTTTTGTTTCTCAATGTTAATTCAATATTTTTTTGTGAGGAGAAAAAAAAAAAAACTCTTTTAGTGAATATCTTCTTATAAATTCAAGTTTTCCTTTATAAAAATATATTTTCTCTTTGGGATAAGACTCATTGAAAAAGATGTTTGAAATTATCTCTTGTATTTATACGATAAATCTCTTTTTTATTTATTCATTGCCCAAAATCTCTTTAAAATTGGAATTGATCTCTTTAATAAATCTTGTGATTTATTTTAGAAATATCTTTTTCTAAAATATGGAAGTTCCACTTTAGATAAAGATATTATTTTAAGACGTTCTTTTTAGAAAAATTTTTAGAAATATCGCTATTCTTTCTCTGCAAGTTTTTTACATGAATTCAAACTCTTTAATTGCATATTTGATTTGACCAAATTGATCTTTTATCTCATAAATAAATCTAAACTTTGTTAATGATATATTTGATCAAGCTATTAAGTTAGAATGAAACTCGTATTTTATAGCTAATTTATTTGAGCTATTTTAATCCTTATTTTTTGTGTAGATTTTTGAAGAAAAAAATGGTTATGCAAATAGCTTCGTAAAACCGAATCAAACTCATGGTTTAAAATTGGTTTGCAGTAGGTTGATCAAAACAAGATTTGTGTTTGCTAACATTCTTATTACAACAACTTCAAGATGTTACAATAGTTGAAAGCTGTTACAGCAACAATAGATGCAGGTCTGATTGCAAAATTCAGAGCAGCTTTCATATTCTGATTTGGTTTCACGATTAATGAGATTTGACTAATTATCTCTGCGATTATTTGCCAAGGATAAATGTCTATTATCATCATATATCCATTAGGAATTAATGAGATATATATATATTTTTTTTGAAATAATGAGATATATTTTTAATAGAATAAAGTTTGTTTTTATGTTTATCCTTGACCAAAAATCTTTTTTAATTAAAGTTAATCTTTGATTATTTTTGTAAAATATAAGTTGGTCGCTTATGCATAGGTGTAGTATGAATAAAACGTATGCACAGGTGTAGTATGAATAAAGACACCTTTTGGATCAGATTCAATTGAGCAAATATCTTTGAGATAAAAAGATACAGTCAAAGCTAAAAAATAGAATTTATCTCACTATTTTTCAATTAATTTTATTTTTGAGTTTTAGCAAATTTTATTTGCTGATTTTTATATGTTTTACGACTAATTTTTTATATTTTCTTTTACAAGATTATTGTTGTACATATCTTGAATAAACATAAATCAATATGTTGAAGAAACACAAGCAAGCAATACAAGTGTTTGAGAGCTTCAGAGAGAATGTTTGTGTAAATCTTAGACAGTTTGTTCTCTAAGGTATATGTGAGGCTTATAAAGCGTGAGCTTACTAGGTATAGGTTTTTTATTATAAGCTTGTTGGGAGAACAAGCTCTAGGTCTTTGGGAGGAGAAGAGTTTGTAGCGCTTGAAAAAAGTTCAAAAAGCGTTGAGTTCTTCAGGAAGAAGAACAATTTCGTCCTAAAAAAAAAACAGTATACAAAACCTTAAAGGGAGTTCAATTAACGTGTGCTCTTCGAGAGAAAGAACATATTAACTTTCGAGAAAAGGTATATCTAAGATTGTTGAATGGAGTTCATATAGTTTAAGATTATTAAAGTTGAGAGAATCTAGCATGAACTTGATTGGTAAACTAAGTACAATTCTTACGTCAACTTTAGGAACAAGTTTTAAGTTGAGTAAGTCAAGTTTAAGTTATATTATTTGATGGCTTATTAATAAGCCGATAACACTGGGCATGATCTCATGGATGTAGGATAAACTGAATTGCATCAAAAATATTACTGTCTTCATTTTATACTGTTACAGTTTGTTCGTTTATGTTGTTATAACATTTTCTTCTGTTATGACATGTTTCTATTTTGATACAATTTCACAAATGTCATAACTATTAATAAACTATCGTAACAGTATTATTAATAGTTGTATCAGTTGCAAAATATTCGGTGTTGCATATAGATTATTTCACCAACCAATAAATGCCAATTAATTTAGTTGTGAGAATTAAAGAGACAAATAGGTAAATAATCTAAATTCTTTATTTGGATCATAATAGGACGTCAATGAAATTCATAAAAACCTTTAAAATAAGATTATTCTTGAGTATACATAACGTTATCAGTACATAAGTAGTTACAAAACTAATTTATCTATTTCCAAAAAAATGATTTACCTTCCTTAAATCTCTTTTTTTATTTTAAAATAATTAATTTTATGGGTATTAATTAAATGTAAAAATAATAATAAAGAATTACTCCATTAACTGTACAGTTACAAAACCTATTTTTGGGAGTTTTCTAACCAATAGGGTAAGTATTAACATTCTAATTCAATTTTAATAATTATATCCGTTTTGTTTTGTTTTGTTTTTTTTAATACTATTATTATTGCAACTTAAACCGTTGACCGATTTCAATTAAAAGGTGATTTAAGATAAGAAACTTCCTTTTATTAGTCGTTAAAATGCTGTAAAAGTGCTTTTCAAGGCCACGCTCAACTTCGTTTTCATATTTAATTTTTTATTGAGTATTTGCGGCTCGATCTTGAAAGCCACATTTTTACTTCTTTTTGTGGATTGAAAGACGCATTTTACGCCTTGTTTGCTTCTCCCAAATTATATTTTAAATTTAACTGCATTTTCTTCTAGTGGAGATGGTCAATGCCATGTTATCTGTATTCTATAATCCCATTATTAAAATCTCTAAATCTAAATTAACTAAGGAAATATTTTTAAATAATAATAACAATTAGACTAACAATGAATTTATTTCATTGAAAATGTATTTATTTATGTTTTACTTTTAAAATTTGTGTTTTCTTTATAGTAATATCATATTACCTAAAAATTTGTTTAAATTTATTATCCAAATAATATGACAAGTTTATACGTAATTATCACACTATCAATACATCGTTTCAAAATTGAGATAGTAGTTATAAATCAGATTTGTCATATCATTTGAATAAAACTTTTGGATAATTTTTTGGAAAGTGTAGCATTATTTTTTTTTTATTATATTTATGTTGTATACCTCACCATTGAACTTTGAATAATGTTACAATTCCCAAAAATTTACTCAATAATTTTGCCATAATAATGTAGCAAACCGATTTATAACTACCACCTTAATTTTGAAATGATATAGTAATTATACATAAGTTCGTGACATTATTTGGCCAATAAATTTGGACAAAATCTTGGACAATGAGCATTACTCTTGAACTTTTTGTTGTTGTCAATAAAAAAAAAAATGATATTCTTATAATTAAATTAAGTGTGGTTTTTTTTTTCACAATCTCATTTATAAAGTGTATTAACTTCATGTCTGTTTTTTCAAAATTAATACTTAACATTAATTATTCATATATAATCTATGCACTGCAACGTTGAAATTAATATTATTAAAATCAATGTATAGAAAGATTATATATATATGAGATTTCTTAAAAATAAGTGATGGGATCATTCTAACTAGAAAATCATTACATATAATGTAAAATTTTAAATAAATTCGCAATCAAATGATCAAACAAGCTTATTTGGTATCTTTAATATTGTTTTGATAAAAATGTTGAATAAAATTTTTTAGAATACATTTACGGACGTGTAACATTAAGTTGAAGAGTTTTGACGTTAGGGAGACAGAGATGTCTGCGTTGGGTTAGGTACTGGTCATCGGCCCGCCTTGGTGTCCACCTAACACTCAGTCGTTATTTCAATCGTTATTTCTTTATATTTATATAAACCCTGTCTCTCTTCTCCTAACCAGAATCTAAACAACATTTTCTCTCTGTTTTCTTTCGGAGAGACAGATTCAAACCATAAAGCAATTTTCTTTTTTTCGTTTTTGGAAAAAGGTTGATCGCCCCTCACCAGCAACCACAATGTCTGACATAGCCGAAGATGCTTGGACAAAATATCTTAATCAACTCAAGGTCCACCCACTTAGAACCAAGGTCTCTTCTTTCTCATCATCAATCCACACCCATCTCTTTATATATATATATATATATATATATATATATATATTGTTTCTATTCTCTTTGTCATATTTTTGTCGTGATGGTTTTTTCAAGTTGGTTTTTGGTTTCATTTTTTCTCTTTTTAAAATGTTTTTGATTGATTGTTTTGTGTTTATTAGGCTATTACAGCTGGGATATTAGCTGGGTTCAGTGATGCAGTTGCCCAGAAAATTTCAGGGGTCAAGAGGCTTCAACTTAGAAGATTGCTGCTTATCATGGTATTAGTTGACTTTCATTTTTCTTTTGAAATGAATCTGAATCATCAAAATATCATGTTTTTGTTTGGCAGCATAGAACATGTATGAAAAAGAAATTGAATTGAATAGGTTTGGTTTGTATAACATTGTTTTCATGATTACTATAATAATGTTGTAGCAAAAAAGAATTAGAAAAAAAAAATGATTTTTTCAGCCCTTTATGTTGTTGTAATTTTTAGTCTTGTTCAATATGGAATATGTGTATAAATTGTTTTTGCAGCTTTATGGCTTTGCATATGGAGGACCATTTGGGCATTTTCTTCACACATATATGAATATTATTTTCAAGGGAAAGAATGACAAGAAAACTGTTGCACAGAAGGTAGGTGCTTCATATGTTTGGTTCAATTTCTTTGTTAGCTAAGTATACTTTTTCATGCCTGTTTCGTGTGCTTGGATTCAATTTCTTCTGATCAACGACTGATAATGAAAATTTTGATTGGTTAGGTGTTGTTGGAACAACTAACTTCTTCACCGTGGAACAACATGTTTTTCATGATGTACTATGGGTTGGTGGTTGAAGGTTTGTGCATGTGTTAATTAATTTCATCAGTTTATATGTCCCAACTTTGGTGTGTTGTTATAATTCTTCTGATTTTGTGATATTTTACTAAAATTTCTGTAATCATTTTCGTTCTTCCATTTGTTTGTTTTGTTTCCAGAAGATTGTGGTTGGTTTGTTATCAAATGAAACAAACCAAATGAAATGGATCAGTTGTTTTGAATTTGAATATGGTTGGTTTTTTAAGTGATTTTCCACGATTTCAGATGTGATGCACAAATTTCATTAGAACTGCCCTTCGGGGTGTATGTATTCCTCAGAGGTCAACAGGATGAAAATTGAGACAGCTGCTATTTAAACTAAGCTTTTAGATTCATCTCCTATCTCATGAAATGGGAAAATTGGTTGATTTGCAATTGCTAGGACCTTAAATTTGGTTTAGTCTTAGTAAACTTTTGGCAGGCTGTAATTGCAGTTCAGTTTAGGGAACAGATTGTAGCAATTAAATTGCAGACTATGTGTGGGCTAGTTGTTCAACCTTGCTACTGCTTAGTTCAAACAGAAAATAATTTTGTTTAGTTTTCTATAATACTAGAACTGATTCTGACATTTTTGCTGGAGACTAACTGTGGCTAATTGTTTTAGTTGGAGAGATATAGATAGGCTTGTGGCCCTGCGTTTTAAATGGTTCTAGTTGTGCTGATAAATGCAAATGCTTAAAACCTCAATCTCTTTACAGTGCTTAATACAGCAAATCCTATTCTAAATTAGAGATGAAAAATGATAAATACAAATTCTTAAGACCTCAATCTCGTTACCATGGATATTTTAGGAACTCCCATTCTAAATTAGAGAAGAAAAATAACATAGAACCCTCCTTGACGCAGAAAGGACAAACAATATCAGACTTGTGTCCATAATATGTCATAAGAATTTTTTTTGATGAGCCGTACAACATGCACTGGGGATTTGCCCTTAGGCTGCACAGCTAGTTTCCCAAATTCAAGTTACAGCTTTCGTTTTTGCATTTTTCTCTCTTTTTTTTTTTTTTTTTTTAAGGCAGTACAGAGGACTTTCGAAGGTTAGTAACTTTTAGTAGGATTTTCTGTTTTTAGAAAAGTTTGTTTTGTTACATTCATTAAGGACAGTTCTTAGGATTTGTTACTCATATTTGCCTTGTTTGGTAAATTTTGAGATTTTTTTTTTTTTTATAATTTTTGTCGACTTAGGAATCCTAGTCTTAGTTGGAGTAGATTTTATATTTTATTAGCAGAAATCCAAGACTTTATTGTTACTTTTGATTATTTTTTGATAAAATCTTTCCTTTGGAGAAAAATCATCCCGTGGATTTGACTAGTTTAACACTTTTGCTTCATGAAAAAAATTGCTGACTAACTTGTTTTAAGTAAACCACCTAATAGAACATGGAGAAACCTGTTAATGACTTGGGAGGACAGCTCTTCACCTGCCTAAAACTTCAATCTTTCAGCTATAAATCCTGACAAAATCTTGAACTTAAACAGAAGAAAGTTCCACTTCACTTTTATGTATTCATCTTCTAGAATGAGGTGAAGTCGGCTCTTGAACTGAATCACTTTATGTTAGAAAACTACTGACGTTTTATTAACATTCTATCGTGATGTGTTGACCTGAAATTCAAAAGCATGTTTTGTTGTCTCATATTCTGATTAGACCAAATAATTATCGGATATCTTTGAATGGAAACAAGTTTGTCTTTCAAGTTTCTTAAAAAATGTTTTGTGCGCATGTGATTTTTTATCCTTAATTCTTTGTCTATTGAAATAACGTATCACTTCTCAGTTAGCGATATCAAGTATGTTTCTCCTGCGAAGGCATAATTGTAAAGTTTCTATCCTGTTAGATCCTCCTTTTGCATTAAGACAACTGATTGTGTCCATTGTTAGGAAGCCAAACTGACTAGACGTCTCATAAGAATGCCTGTGTCATATGATGTTAAATGAACATGCCTTAGCTCTTGAAGAGAAAACGTTGCTTTGTTCATAAAATTAATTATTCTACAAGTCAACGCAATTATCTGGTGTTACAGGAAGGTCCTGGCATTTAGTCAGGAATAAAGTTCGAAAGGACTACCCTTCTGTTCAGTTGACTGCATGGAAGGTATGAAAATATAAACCATCTTTTCTGGTATTAAACAGGAAGCGATTCATGACAGAATGCAAAATTGCAAGTTTGGTAATATTCTGGTGCCAATGACTTGCAGTTCTGGCCTATCATTGGTTGGGTGAACTACCAGTACGTGCCTCTGCAATTCCGTGTTTTGTTTCACAGCTTTGTTGCCTCCTGCTGGTGCGCTCCTATATCCTTTTCCTTTTTAACCTTCATTTTTCCTTTATAATTCCATGTTCATCTAGGGAGTCTTCAATATAAAATCCAAGTACATTTCCTTGCATTCAAAATGAAGGGATACAAGAACATTTCAAGCATGGTGTTTGGTTAAGTTTTTGGATGGTATCAGAAAACTAATTTTGGATGCTATCTTAAAAGTGAGTTTAAACTATAAAACAAGGAAAATAGCTTTTTGTTGGATTTTATCTAATTAATTTCTAGAAACAAGAAACTTCACTTAGTTTCCTGAAACTGTTTTTGAATCATAAAATAAACATCCGTTCATCATCTTCTTTTGTGCAAAGATATGGGGTAGTTAAGGACTATATTTTGGAGGGCATACAACAAACGCTAAACATGACATGGACTTTGATAAAACATGTTTGATTGTTTAAGTTGAAACATCCTATTAAGCATACTAGCAAGTACCTTACCTCCCCATGTCGATTTTCCCTTTTTAAATGAGTAGTTCTGCTTCTATGAGTATGCCTATCATGGTTGATATCTTTTCTCTGTGACAAAACCTTTGACAAGATGATTTATCTTTTGCTGGGATCAAATATTAGCTCTCTTAATCAAATATTCATTAAATTCTAGTTAATCTATTTGTCTGAACATGCAGCTAGAGCATTTAAATTATGAATTATAACTATCTCTAGAGCAAATGTAGCTAAATATGTACAGATGGAGCAAGGAAATATGCATGAAAGGTTTTTATTATGGTTCTAAACATATTCTGCAGAAGTTGTGAATCTACTACCTCCAGATTCTGTGTTTGCCACCGATAAATATCATGCGAAAATGTTGATAAAATTAAACTACTATTATCATTATTTTGATTGGGCGCGTGTGCACATCTTTCTTACTTATCTCTTTTCATGAGATTGTGCATGATTCCTTGGTTTATATTGGATACTAATTAACTCTTCTTGTCAACTTCAGGGGAATCTTTCTCAATCTGAAAGCAAGATCAGCTACAATCAAAAAGGACTAGCTTAAGGGACCAAACCCTTGTTTTAATGTTGTTGTTTCTACTGTCATTATATGTTTAGGACTCCTAGTGGAAATGCTTTTCGAATTATCGTCCATCGTACAATATAATTACTTCGGGACAGGTGGGACGAAAATAAAAGTTGAGAAGTTTCTTTGATGGCAACATGCCAACAGCTATCAGTGCTGAAGAAGATTAGTACTGTGTTTGGAAAGGTGGAAAAGGAGAAGAAAAGCAGGCAAGAAAAAATAGTGAAAGGGAAACAAAGGAAAAGTGTAGTGCGTCTTTTTCTTTTGTTTGGTTGAAACTTGAAAGGATTCAACATCAGAAAAAAACAATGTTATCCACATCACTCATTTTCTTCTGTTCAATCATTTCAAGTGGATATGATATCATGAAGTGGGGTTGTAACCCTTTTAGCAAGATTCATCATACTTTAAAATTATAGAAATTTGAGTAATAAATTTATAAATTATATTCTTAATCACCGATTGAAAGAGGTAGCTCAAAGCTAAAATGACATGTTTGCTTATATGATAAGGCTCATTTGTGATGGCTGTTATCTATTTTGAGTCTACAACTCTTCTTTTCGTGTTGAAACTATGTGTTTATTTGAGTGGAGAAGACGTAAATAGCCTAGTTCATGAAAATGTTTATTAGAGTAGGATATAGATAAATTACCTAGTTTATAAGCGTTTTTATTGTTAATATGGAATTTTAAGTGGATTATACTGAATGAAACGTAGGCTTTTACAAACCCTTTCGTAATTAGCCTCACATCCACGCGAAAGATGACGCATGGGTAGTGTTGAGTATGGAGCTTGAACTCAGAATTGTGACATTACCTAGACACATCGAGGTCGTCAACTCGTGAAGGTGAAGCTCCCTACAAAGCTCACGGTGGTCAAGCTCGCCCAAAGCTCGCGAGGGCAACGTCTCTGAAAAAATTTATTTTTAACTCTCTCTGGCAAAATTAATTCTAATCAAATTAAAAATCATACGAAAGAAGGTTTTCTATTTTTTGTGAAAGAAGGTTTTTCAAGTTAAAAACAAGTATTTTTTATTGTACCCGAAAGCTATTTTAAAACACCTTATGTATGTGAGAGTTTTTAAACATCATCATACAGTGGAAAGAGTATTACTACACTCCGTGCACGTAACAGATCTTTTGAACAACGTACAAATCTAGCGTGTCTTTATTTTCCTGTTTGTGTTTGCTTTGGTGGATTTTCTCTTTTTCGATCATAACACATAGATAATACTAGCTATGTTGAATAATTGTACATGTGAACTGTGAAGTTTAAGGCAGATGATATCAACGCCTTTTGAGTGTTTTTCAAAAAAATAATAATAATAGGGAAGAGATATTAAATTTAAAAAAAAAAACTATTCATATTTTATGTTGTAGAATAAAGATAAGATTTGAACTCTTGATCTTTTAAAATTAACGTTGATTTAATATCGATATTGTTAACACAATCATTTAAAATTTTTAATTTATGGAGTGCAGAAGACTCAAAAATGTAAGCATGGTTTAAATTGAGTTTAGAATAAAAAATTTTCAACCGAGATACAACTCATTTCCAATAGGGAAGATTTTTTTCACTTTGAAGCTTAATAGGGAAGAAATTTCTCAAAAGTTAGTCTGATTTCACTAATTCCACATTTCTGTATCCTTGTCTAATATAAGGAAAATTTTGACTTCTAACTTCTTTATAAATTCAATAATACTTGAAGGCTTCTTTCAAAATAATAATAATAATACTTAAAGGCAGATGTCATCTCTAGTAATGAATTAAGTAGTTAATTGCGGAAAATAGAGTTGAAACTTGAATACAAAAATCAAATTAACAGCATAGAATATTGAAAATCCATTCAATCTAACCCATGCAGCAAGCAAATTTAGAGGAAAATCACAGTGCTTAAATTTTCTTTAAACATTTAGAATTTAACATACTTCCTACAGAAATGTTTGACAATTAGGAACAGATCAATATAAAAGTTTTCCTTAGAACACTGTTGATGCAAAATAGATGGAAATATATATATATAAATATGTTTTTTGAAATAACATATTTGACTACCAAAGTTTTGCAAAGGGTATGACACGCTAAACAATGTTATGACACTGAACTATTGATATAACAGAATAAACGCGTTATAGTATATAATCTATTTGTTACAATATAATTAACAGAAAGTAAAAATAAACACAAGAACATTTTTAATATGATTTGATTTTATCCTATATTCACGAGACCCTGTCAAGATCAACTTATTAATAAACATAAACAAAATACAAACTACTCATGACTTATTCAATATAACATTCCTTCTTAGAATTGATGCAAGATGAGTACATGTTTACTTAACAAGTTATAGCAAGCTTCCTTTGCTTTCAATAATTGACAGCAACTTAAACTCCTTTCAACTCCGTATGCATACATGTATTTTCGAGAATTTTTTTTGTAGGAAAAATAATCACTTTATTCTTGGCAAAACTTTGTCAGTTAATCACAGGAATTTTCATCAAAACAATCAAGTTCCGTCAAAAGTGAAGTTGAGTCAACCATGATAAATAAAAATTGCCCAATAAAGTACTTCAAGAATAATCAAAGATATTTTTACAAGTCAACCTGCCATAATATTTCCTTATACAAAAAGATATCAATAAACCTAATATATAAGGAGATATCAATAATCCTAATATGTAAGGAAAATAATCGCTTTATTCTTGGCAAAAACTTTGTCAATTAATCACAAACATTTTCATCAAAACAGTCAAGTTCCATCAAAAGCAAAATTGAGTCAACCACATGCAATAAACACATTCAAAATCCTACAGTGAGCATGGTCAATTAAAATTGTTGAAATATCATTACTGGCATTACAACATTGAATCAAATGATATAACATGGACTTTAGAAGATACAACACTTAAAAGCTTGTAGTCCATGAATTTTGTTGTATCATACTTGTTGCCTTAATGCTATAAAATGCCAACATCAGTACACTTCCCACTTGTGCACTAACATTTTTAACTTGAAAAATTTTAATGCATTTGTCTCATGGTGTTTCTTACATTCATATTGTGTAATAAAATATAAATAATTAATTAAATTCATTGCACGGATATTATTTTTTTCTAAAAAACACTGTACATTAAGCTCACCGAAACTTTTCTCGTTTTCTATATGTAAAAATAGCTTCTAAATAAATTTCTTCAGTCAATGACATTTCTCCCAAATTTGGGGGACATGTTAATGGCACAACAATAATGCCGGGCACATTGCCAGGCATCAGCCTCCACTAAATATACAACACATTGTTGCTTCAATGGCCTGTATGGGTTCTATCTGCAGTTTTCTGACCTAGACAAAACTTCTGTTGACGCATAAAATTGTATTGAGATGGATTCCGAAAAGTGTGAATGGATTTCGATGGCATGTCCAACCTAACTTATAACTTCTCCTTATCTAAATTTTTTCGAACTTTTACAAATTGTGTTACACATCACCATATTATACTATTATCATTGATGTATGATCATATAATGCTATTGAATTTGTTAAATAAAAATCACTTTAAAAGTCATAAATAATATAATCAAACTACTTAATTGAATTTGTTATTGTTGGTTTTTTACAATAAAAAGTAATACACCTTCAAATCCAATTTAGAGTGTGTTTGATATGACTTTTTTTCTAACTGATTTTTTTTGTTTTTATTTGACTTTAGAGGAGAAAAGAAAATTTTTTGAAAACCAAAAAGCTCCATTGATTTTTTTTTCTTTTTTTCTTTTTTTTTTTTTTCAATTTGTTATCAATTCAAGAAGAGTTTATTTTTCCTTTAAATATTAAAAAAAAAAAAATGTTTTACATTGATTGGGATTTCGGAGAGCTCAATTTGAACTTCTCTAAGAAACTTTCTTTAAGTTTCTATTTTTTTTAAATGCTCCCATAATATTTTAGAAATTTCACCACATGCATTTTCATCATAATTATTTGTTCTTTTTTTATGAATAAATCATTGCTACCTCATAACATATTGTTAAACAATCCATTAACCTAAAAGTACTTTGTTAAATAATTTATTATATAAAGCTCTACTAATAAACGATTTTAACTCTAAAATTTGTAAAGTTGCTATCCAAACAAGATCTAAGAGTAATATGGTTGAGATTGAATTATAAATGTTGTTTTAAAAGTTTTGTCGTTATCTATTAACTATATATATATATAAAAATGGGAAGAGAGGCGTGAACAGTAAAAATTCCACTCCTCTGATTTTGTTTGAAACTGAAGTTACAATTTTACCCTTAATGATAGAATATAAAAAAAAATTAAAAAAGCAACAATCTCTCCTCTAAAGTGGAAGAACAACAACAAACCAAAACACCCTAACACCTACGCCAGTCAGATCAACAGACAACAAGGCACAACAACAACACACTGATTTCATCAATTACATCAAACCCAGATTTCAGATGCCCGCAGATCCACCTCCAAACCGCCGCGCCGCTCCACGACGACGGCAGACAGCTCGTCGTTCCTCACTGTCTGCCGCGCCGCTCCACGAACCGCATCGGGACAGCGTCCACACGATCTGATCCATCTCCGCACCGCCGCACCTCTCGACGTCACAGCACACAGCCCGCCGTTCCTCACCGTCTTCTCCATGATCTCTGCCGCGACGTCGTTTCTCCTCCAACCGATCTCCTTCCGCTTCCATCATCGACTGGTTACCGACGGCGTAAGAAAAGAAAGATAACCAGTTGAGATTGAGTGATAGAGAGAGAGAAAGAGAGAGGGTGAGCGACCGAGATAGAGAAAGAGACTGAGATGGAGTAACAGAGAGAGAGGGGAATGACAGAAAAAGAGAGAGGGTGAGCGGAAGAGAGAAAGACTGAGATTGAATGATAGAGAGAGAGAGACGGCGGGGGTGAATGACAGAAAGAGAGAGGGTGAGAGAGGTTTTTTCTTTTTTTTTTTTTTTAATTTATTTTCAATTGTTTTTTTAATTTATTCTTTATTTAATTACAAAATTATATATTATAGGGTAAATCCCAAAAAATCCCCTAAAAACGAAAATAACATCAGTTTACCCCTCTTTTCGAAAATATTAGCCAAAAAACCCCTTACCGTATGTCAAAAGCGGTTTCCATCAATATTTTTAGTGGTTTTGTGACAAAAGTATTAAAAGACCAAAATATCCTTACTATATTAAAAAATAAAATAAATATAAATATAGAAAAATTAAACATGATAAAAATGACAAAAATTACAAAATAAATAAAAAATAAAAATGAATAATGACTATATCAAATAAATATAATAAATTTAAAATTAATTAATAATAAAGACAATTAAAATTTGAAAAAAAAAATAGATATAGATGGCAATAGTGATCTCCACCGTCCATCAAGGTAGATGAATGGTGGAGATCCTATCTTCACTTTTTTAAAAAAAATTAATTTGGTGAATAATTAAGAAAAAAAAAAACTAAAAACAGAGTTTTTTTTTTTTTTTTAAATGAAGATCTAATATCCAGATTGGATCTTTACCGTCCATCTCATCAAATGGACGGTGGAGATCCAATCTGGATATTAGATCTCCATCTACCCAGAAAATTCGAAGAAAACAAAGAAAATGAAAAAAAAAAAAAAAAAAAAAAAAAACCTTCATCAACATCTTCATCTCAACCCACCTGGAAACCTTAAAAATAGCCCTAACCATTATCTGTCATCATCAATCAATCTCCCAAATCAACCTAGATGAACCCTGAACACATGAACTTCGCATTTTAGAAATGAACCTCAATAGCTCCAACAATGACATCAAATAACAATCAATACAAAACCACAATCCATTCCACAACACAACAAAGAAATTCACAATTCATCATAAACCCAATGAATAACTAAATAAAAAATCAGTTAATAACTAAATAAAAATGAAACCCTGAATCAAACCCCGAATCAACAACACCCGAATCAAACCTTGAACATCACCAGACGACCCCTGGAATCAAACCCCAAATCAACGACACCCGTAGATCCATCACCGCATCGCCGCGTCGCTCCACGACAACAGCACACAGCCCACCGCTCCTCACTATCCTCTCTATCTTCTCCACGAACCGCGTCGAAAACAGCATCCGCACGATCTGATCCATTTCCACATCGTCGCACCGCTCGACACAACAGCACACAGTCTATCGCATCGCTTCAACGACGGCGGCGACTTTCTAAAACTGCTTCAACGGTGGCACGATTTGATGATGGTTTGAGAGATTGAAGAATAAGAATAATAAGAGAAAGAAGGGAGAGAGATAGTGATAGAAGAAGAAGAGAGAGAAGGAGAGAGATAGTGATAGAAGAAGAAGAGAGAGAATGAGAGAAAGAGTGTGTCTGACAGAAGGAGAAGAAGCGAGAGAGGAAGGGAGAGAAAGAGAAAGCGTGACGTTTTTTTTTTTAATTTAGTTTTTTAATTTTTTTTAATTTTATTTAACTTTTTAATTCAATCCAACTGTCTTAACAAAGACAATGACGATTATACCCTCAGTATTAACAGATCAATCACTTTCTTAACTTTTATACTGTTCCAATTAACGATGAGACCTTTTTGGTTAATATTTTAAAAACTAATGGTGGTTTGACATTATTTTCATTTTTAGGGGGTAAATTGATAATAACCCTATATTATATTATATGTCAATTGTATCCCATTATTAATGAGAATGTCCAATTACGTTTTTACCCTTAATATTAACGGATCCGTTATTTTTCTAACCGTTTCACTGTTTCAATTGACAATCGGATCATTTTGGCTAATATTTTCAAAACCAATGGTAGTTTGATATTATTTTGATTTTTAGGGGGCAAATTAATAATAACCCAAAAAAAATGATGAAATAAGAGAGATAAGATTTTCTGGTGGTTAGATAGAGAAAATTAAATGACATTTAATTAGTTATGAGGGAAAGAAGAAAGAAAATAGGAAAAAAAAAAAGGAAAAAGAAATAAGAGAGAGAGGGGGTTAGCAATAGTCGATTTAGTTGGAGAGCATTTAATGCTCTGATGTGTTTAAAAGAATGGACACTTGCACAAATTTCCTTTGAGTTTATGTATAATTATACAGAAGGATCTAAGAATGACATTAACAACACAAACATCCCTTAGATATGTTGACCGCTTTTTGGCTAACATTCTTTCAATGGTTATAGAGAATTGACCACAATACCCTTATCGGAGACAACGTAAGATCTGACTAGATGAGAGAACTCATAATATTTTTTTTTTTTTTACTTTTTAAATTGTTTTTATGTATATATATACACGATCTGACTTGATGAGATAATTCATAAAAAAAATTTTTTTTTACCTTTTTAAATTAATATAATGTTATCACTGGTAGTTTATATTTCATAATAGAAGAAATTTAAAAAAAATCTAATAATAAAAAAAAAAAAAAACAGTTTGATAACTCTTTAAATAAACATTAACAATTTAAAATTTTTACTCATGTATTGTAATACTTGAACTGTTTTGTTTTATATTGCCACTAAAAAGTAATGGTAAAATATCATGGCTATTTAAAACAGTTGATGGCTAATAATTTGGTATTTGTAGCTAAGATTTCATTAGACAATTTCTTTTTTTTTTTTTTTTTTCATTTTTCAGGTAACTTACAATTTTTTATTTTCTATTTTTTCCATTTCAAAACTTCTTGGAATCAATTGTCAAAAAAATAAAATTAAAAACTTATGGAAATCAAGTGGAACTTTAAAGAAAAATAGAATGTGGATGAGTTAGGAATGAATGGCATCAAAGAATTGGGAGCAAAAATCAAGCGAAACTTTTTATGTCAAAGAATTAATTATTATCACACTGATATTGCTGAAATAACAAGGGAATTAACAATTTTTTTTACATCAATTATTATTATAAGGTTTAACTGTAACTACAATATGTTTAATTTAATTATGAGACAAAAATGAAGATTCAATACATTTTTATTCTATAGATTAATCAAATTTAATGATCATAAGAATTACATCAAACATTTCATACTTAAAAATGAATAATCAAATAAATAATCATAATAAAAAGAAACCTTATTTTCAGTTAAACTTGTAATTATTTTTATAATATTATATATGATAATAATTTAAGTAAAAAAATATTATTAATCCAATAATTAAATATAAATATCCATTTTATATAAATTATAAATAATAATATTTAATTCTTTTAATCTTTAAACTTATTAAATAAATAAAATGAATATAAATTTAAGCACGTGCCTTGCACGTGCGGCCAAACCTAGTAATATTAAAATACAAAATCTTAAAATGATATAGTCGAATCTCAAATAATATGATTGAGATTCGATTATTAATGTCGTTTTCAAAAGTTATTTTCAGAATAATAAAATACACAATCTGACACAATCTAAAAGTAATATGACTGAAATTTAATTATGAATATCATTTTAGAAGTTTTGTCTTAAGACTAAAAGAAGATACACAACCCTAAAGTAATAGGATCGATATCGAAATTGAGTTATGAAGATTGTTCCAAAAATTTATCCTAATTAAAAAATAAATAAATAACCAATAAGATCTTTTATAACACATCATTCAGTTATGGTAAATAATAATATCCTTATTATATCCATACTACCTTTTGATAATCAGACATAAAATGAAAAGATTCATCATTTCAGGTATGAAATCGAGGTCGTGATCTAGTGTATTATTATAAACTAGCATTATCTTACATAACATTGGTATATTAATTTATCTGATTAGGTGACTTGGGGACAGCATTGACCAACAGTGAACATTGGAGATGGAGAGGTCGAGTAATTATAGACCCAATTGACAACATTTTGCAAAAATCTTTACTAAGAAATTAAACGAGGAAAACCATATGCAATTATATACTTCTGAAATCCGAGAAAGTATTCAAATTTCTAGATCATAAAACAAGAATGATTTTGGCTCCACTGGTTGAGATTGTTCGACTTCGAGCTACCATCATAAAATGAAAATGGAATCATAAGAGAAGAGTAATAATAACAATGAGACAAACATTATTGGCAGTGGGGTCAGGAATGAACATGCATGGGAAATCACAAGGAAGGAGCGGACCTTATATATATTATCATTCAACAACAACAAACGTTTGTTGTACAAGTGGGTCAAGCTCAAATGACTCAAAACACCTACGAAACTTCTGCTTACTATATTTTCAATAAAACATCTGAAGATGTGTCGTTCAGTGCTTCAAGTACAAATTGAAAACACGATAAAAAGGTGTGGCTTGCCCATGCAGAGAGATGCAGTACCAGTAAGTAATTCTGAAGAAATATCATATATATATATATATGCTTCTAATAGTCTCTAAATTATCGTGGAATCTACACTACGGCTTTGACAATACCATGATTCATGAGCTACGTTTTTATTTGTTCATTCTTTATTTGCTTTCCCTGGCGAGAAGGAAATGCACGTTCCAAGACTTGACTTCTACTTCTCATAACAACTTCACTTAGTCAACGCTTTCAATAAATTTTCATAATCTAATTCCTCCAACCAAACCACTCAAACTACTAGAGCAACTTTTTCTTATTTTTTAATTATAGTTTAATAGACAAACATATATTAATTTGTTGTTCAGACAAACACTTCAAAGTCACGTTTGTTGCCAAATTACAAACTAATTTCTTTATAATCCATAATCATTCTTACATATATCAAACATTCTTATATCATAAATTCAACATGCATGCTGCCACCAATGCATCATCAAATACTTTAAAGCAAAACACAAGTGTATGTATATATGTATATGTATACGCACATGTATGTAAGTAAATGTAATGCATGCAATGCGAAACATAAACATTAATGCAAAAATCAAAAGCAGAAGGTGAAACAAAAGCCATTACATTTATAAACTAAGATTATCGATTGGAGTCCTAAAACAACATTAACAAAACAAAAGGTAAAAAGCAAGCACACATAAAATCGATTAGAGAGAAGAGGGCTTCTCGTCATTTGCGGAGAGATTCAACATTCTTTGAGAGAAACAGACCCTCTCGAATGCTTCTTCTAGGTTACGAGACGGACTCACCACCTCCAACGATCGAGAGAGAGAGAGAGAGAGACGGTCATCTACGAGACACTGCACGTGGACACGAGGTCTGTGTCCAATCGTACTCTTCCACGTCACATCTGGATCCAGCGTGCCAGTTGAGTTGGATTAACTATCCCAGGAATGTGGGCCCCATCACTCTTTAAAATGCTTGCCACCTCAGCATAACTCTTCTTCTCCTTCTTCACGCTCAGCTCGGCTGATGATGAGCCAACCACGTCCCCTGTCACGGCTAGACTCGGATCGTACTTCTCCCCGAACAGTGTCCCCTTTGTCAAGTACTCAAACGCCATGTACCCGGCCAATATCCCATTTGAACAAACCGGGCCCGGTTTACCGGCTTTTGAAAATGTAGTTTTAGCCGCCGGTTGAGCCGAAGCCGAAGCCTGCAGGTTATACGAGTAGAAGACTTCTCTCTCTTTTCGCTTTCTCGACCCCCCAGGCGTCAAAATCCTTCGCGGGTGATGACTCATCATAGCCTCAACTTATGCCACGTCAGCATACAATTTCCACCCAAATATAATTTTTTTTTCTATTTTTCCACTCCCCAAAAAAAAGGACACAATTCTTTCAAAAAAAAGGACACAATCGTAAAATCGGAAATCCGGGCAAAACCGTCAAATTGACAAAATACTAATTTTTCTAACGGACAAAAGCGTCAAATCATCTTTTAATCCACAACTGGAGTGGACTAAAACGATTTAACGTGGGATCAAAAACAAAGCCCCAATCCACTACTCCCGTTAAAAACTAAAAAGCAAACGGTGAAAGTAAACACCGTCAAGTGGAAGGGTAGAACCGTAAAATGACAACAAAAAAATTTAAACAGTAAAAAAAAGCTGAATCAGAAAAAGAAAAAAAGAATATTAAAGTGTTTTTTTTTTTTGAAACAGATTATTAAAATATTTCAAATGTAAATGTTTCAATGAAAAACGACAGACAGAGACAGAAAAAAAGAGAGAGGTGGTTAGGTTTGTGACTTTCAAGGCAAAAGCCGGATCCGAAGAGAGGTGACCGGCAACCGGAAAGATGACCGGATCTAGATGTACGGACGGCGGTGAGAAAAGTGGCGCCACCTGTGATTGGCGGTGGAAAACTGAGTTAATTAAGAAAGTGGACAATAGAGTCAGAGAGCGATATAGAAAAAGGGAGACTGAGGGAGAGGAGGGGGTAAGAGGGTTAAGGAAGGATTGATTTTTCAGAGGAGAGAATGAAAGAAAGGCGTGGTCAGTTGATATATATGGTGGCCAGCTAGCAAATGCCCCTGATTTTGTGGAAAAACTACCGCAGTGCCATTGAGATTTGCGGAATGACGAGAATGTCCTTGGTTTTGCAATATGTCAGTGACAACGTTTTTTTTTTTTTTTCTATATGTCCTTTTGTGAACTTTCAGTTTCAGATTGGGTTACCTGACATTGACGGTTATGCCCTCGATTGCTTTATCTCTTACAACGCAAAATGGACGTTGGAAGGGTTTTTATAATAAAATTTTTATTGGGTTGGGGTCCATTTTATGCTCATTCTTCTTAGCCATTTGTGGAAATTTATTCAAATTTTTCCTATAAATGACTCCATTTTCATTTCATTTCACCTATTTTTTGTTTATTTTATGTACAAATAAAATAAAATCAAAGAATGGTTGGTGAAGAGTGAAAAATAGCTCAAGGATCCCAAGCATTTAAGTTTTTTCCTTTATTATTGTTTGGATTTTTTTTATAAGCACCAAATACATCCACGATCTATTAGGTTTCGTTAGAATAATTTTTACTAATCTTCGAATAGGAAGGTATGTTCTTACTGAATGATTTTTAATTTTTCTGTTAAAAACTGACATTATATGGCTCAAAAATTTACTATGATATATCAAGATCGATCATTAGGTTAATCATCTATTTCAATATTCGAAAAAATATCTACTCACGTGATAAAGAAAAATAACTACCCACAAATTTGTAAGTGATGGTTTGAAAAAAACAAAAATCAACAATTTGTTTTTCATAAAATTAAGGATTTTGCGGAACATTGAGTTTCAAAAACGTTTTTAGAAAACTCAAGAATCCAAGATCTATAAAACAATGAAATAAAAATAATATAAAGAAATAAAATCATATTTTTACCTTCTGTATTGATCTCTGTGAATTGCTCACCACCTTGCCTTCCTTGATATATCTCGAAACCAAGAAACAAGCGAGTGGGCACAATTATATAGAATTGTGCTCACTTACTTTTTGATTTCTTTCTAAAAAAAATCAAATTAAATCAATGATTATAAGAGGTGAGTGTTTGATTTTGGTTATACAAAGAACAAAGACACAAATTCTTGTTCTTTGTATTTGTTGAAAAAAAACTTTTTCTTTTCTCTTGTTTTTTTTTTCTCAAAAACATAAACAACAACCAAAAACCTAGATGTAGAAAAGAAACTTTTTCTTTTTATAGGCAAACAATTAGGGTTTTAATTAATCAATATTAATATTGACCCTAATCTTATTATAATTAAACTTTTGCCACATATAATATAATTAATTCAAAATTAATTCATATTATATTTTGAAATAGAACTTGTAACTTTTAATAAATTAATTCATAATTAATTTATACCAAAGTCACTAAGAATTGGATTCAAGACCTCTTATAAAATTAATTAAATAATTATTAATTCATAATTAATAATTAAATAATTTGAATAATCAATATTATTCAAATACCAAGTGAACACAAATTTTTGTTACTTATGTAACATGTGTAATTGGACGGTCCAATTACAATATTCTATATACATGTTTCTTATAGTAAAATGAGCTATCAAGGAGACCCGATGGACCTACAGTTTTGAGCTCCAATAATATTGGAATTATTAATTAAACTCTTTAATTAGATAATTCACTATTATTAATCTTAAAGTTACTCCACTAAAAACTTAAGATTGCACTCTCAAAATTGTAGATGTTTTTATACAATCTGAAATTTTTCAGTGTCCATTGATTTAATCACTACATATGATTTGACCCTCCACAAATAGTTCATAATTAGAGCAAGGTCAGATGTCCGTTTTACCTCTCTAATTATTTCTTGATCCTTAAGTACCATTGATTCTCTAATGAACAATATATTCATAACAACTTATGAATTTATCTTTCTGTTTACATATAAACAGAAAGTTGAGCGCTCTTATTGTTCAAGACCTGAATCAACCCTTAAGGGAACTACTTTTCTACTTCTCGCAAGAAGGAGTGGATTCCACTATTGTATAGAATGTTCCCAGCTACTTACTAAATCATATCCCCAAAGTACGAAGTTATTGATCGGGTATCTACACCGATCTCACCCATGTAAATCAAAGGAAATAACTTAACAAGCAGGAGTTCATAATACACTTAGAATTAAGATCAATTCATATATGATCATCTGGTTGATAAATATAAATCTCTAAGATTAACGGATATTATTTAGAGAGTTATATTTATCGTGGCTCAGTCCTATATAATCTTTATTATATAAGGTGCCTCCATTTCCATGTCACCATATGAACAGTCTTGGATAAGACTATCGTATCAAATACAAAAGGGACCGCAGCTGTAGATTTACCACAAATGAAGTACCCAACTTCGTTTGTTTTCTACGGACTCTTTAAATTACTTATCTCAAACTAAATCCACCTGTATATAACACTTATATACTTAGTTTGAAATTACATCAGTAATCAAGGATGTTTCTCATGATATATACGATTTTTGCAAAATATATAAATTGAATGAAATGAATATTTTATTAAAATTTATAAAACCGTTTACAATATTACAAGCTCTTAGGGCAGAAACCCCAACAGTAAGTACATTTGATTAGAATCTAATTCAAACACTTTAGTAAATGGAAAGATGCACAACTATACATATATTAAGAGATGATACATTTTAACTTGAATTTTTAAAAATCAAGAGATATAACTCCTAATATTTTAACTCTAAGCAACAAAGATATCATGCCTTGAAAAACGCGACCAAAAAAATATTTTTGTATTTTATCTCCGAAAAAAATATTTTTGTATTTTATCTCCAAAAAAAAATATATTTTTGTATTTATGCAAAATAATAGTTCCTAATGTGTTTTTATGTCTTTGCTTTAGATAAATGCCCATTGTCTTGCCTCTTGCGGTTTGTGTGCGGTTATCAAGCGTACATTTGCCCTTTTTTTATTTTTTATTTTTTATTTTTAATTCGACACAGAATATAGACACTCTGCTATTGCATTGTGAACAAGTAAGAAAACATCCATTAGTGGAGATAATTTATATTTTAATTTGTCTATTACATCATTATCTCAAAACACATAACTTTAAATAGAAGCTATTGTATTTGGTTGTGAAAATGATGTAAAAGTAACATGAAACTGTTTATCTCTTTCTTTTTATTTTTTTTTTTAAAAAAGGCTATCATTTTTAACTTTAAATGGAATAAACTAGTCCACAAGATTAAGCTTTATTTATCATTTTGATGTTAAATGATAGTACCTCTTTATATTTGGGGCAAGAACAATTTCAACTTTGGATCCTAACATTTTTTTTTTTTGAATTATGAATCCAAAAGTTTATTTAAATAAATGTGTGGTTAACACCAAATTATATCTATTACCACAATAACAGTATATGTAATTGATTGTATAATGTGTATCTACTAATACTTTGTACCCCAGTTGTTATCCCATTCTATCACACTCACACACATATATTTTTTAATATATTTCCTTAATAATTTAATTCGATCTGGAGTGCTTACATCAAATAAATTTAAGTACCAAAATGTAAATGGGATTTTTTTTTTTAAATGAAAGTGATGATATCCAATCTTATAATATATCAACTGATGATTTGATTATTAAATTTAGGGTTATTATGAAAAACCCCCCTGGAATGAAACTTAATCGAAATTTACCCCCCATTTTTAAATTATTAGGTAAATTACCCCCTGCCGTTAACTTTCCGTACAGAATGTTAACATTTTCCATCCGAAATAGTAAAATGACCAAAATACCCTTACCATATCCTATAAAATTCCTCTTATACCCTTCAAACTTATGAAAGGACTAAAATGTCCTTTAAATTCTTAATTAATTAAAATATTAAATAAAAAAATAAAAGATTTAAAAAAAAAAATTTCTTCACACCTCTCTTCTTCTCTGCTTCTGCACTTCTTCTTCCGCTTCTGCTCTTCTTCTTCTTTTTCTTCTTCTTCTTTTTCTTTTTCTTCTACTTCTCTGGGTTCGAATCGAACCCAGATCTGGGTTCCAATGGAACCCAGAACTGGGTTCGATTCGAACCCAGTTTCTGGGTTCCTTCGAACCCAGAAACTGGGTTCCAACGAACCCAGTTTCTGGGTTCGAATCGAACCCAAAACTGGGTTCGTTGGAACCCAGTTTCTGGGTTCTATTGGAACCCAGATCTGGGTTCCATTGGAACCCAGATCTGGGCTCCTTCGAACCCAGAAATTGGGTTCCTATTGGAACCCAGATCTGGGTTCCTTCGAACCCAGAAACTGGGTTCCTATTGGAACCCAGAACTGGGTTCCAACGAACCCAGTTTCTGGGTTCGAATCGAACCCAGAAACTGGGTTCGTTGGAACCCAGAAACTGGGTTCGTTGGAACCCAGAAACTGGGTTCGTATTGGAACCCAGATCTAGGTTCCTTCGAACCCAGAAACTGGGTTCGAATCGAACCCAGTTTCTGGGTTCGAAGGAACCCAGAAACTGGGTTCCAACGAACCCAGAACTGGGTTCGAAGGAACCCAGATCTGGGTTCCAATACGAACCCAGTTTCTGGGTTCCAACGAACCCAGTTTCTGGGTTCGATTCGAACCCAGAAACTGGGTTCGTTGGAACCCAGTTCTGGGTTCCAATAGGAACCCAATTTCTGGGTTCGAAGGAGCCCAGATCTGGGTTCCAATGGAACCCAGTTTCTGGGTTTCTTCGAACCCAGAACTGGGTTCCAATGGAACCCAGAAACTGGGTTCCAACGAACCCAGTTTTGGGTTCGATTCGAACCCAGAAACTGGGTTCGAATCGAACCCAGTTCTGGGTTCCAATGGAACCCAGATCTGGGTTCGATTCGAACCCAGAGAAGTAGAAGAAAAAGAAAAAGAAGAAGAAGAAAAAGAAGAAGAAGAAAAAGAAGAAGAAGAGCAGAAGCGGAAGAAGAAGTGCAGAAGCAGAGAAGAAGAGAGGTGTGAAGAAATTTTTTTTTTTTAAATCTTTTATTTTTTTATTTAATATTTTAATTAATTAAGAATTTAAAGGACATTTTAGTCCTTTCATAAGTTTGAAGGGTATAAGAGGAATTTTATAGGATATGGTAAGGGTATTTTGGTCATTTTACTATTTCGGATGGAAAATGTTAACATTCTGTACGGAAAGTTAACGGCAGGGGGTAATTTACCTAATAATTTAAAAATGGGGGGTAAATTTCGATTAAGTTTCATTCCAGGGGGGTTTTTCATAATAACCCTTAAATTTATCTGAAATTTGTTTCCCTAAATGAAAGAATTTCAATTTGCCAACCTCATGCTTGGTTTTCTTTTGAGCTTACTTAAGGTTTTAATTTATAGTTATTGGTCAAACATAAATATAATTCCCTTTTTGAGAATACCTTGCTTGAGCTGGTATAGTATGGCCATAAAAAGAAAAAGAAAACTAATCGTTAACAATGCCTAATTTAATAAAAAAAAAAAAAAATCATATAGTTAGTGTCAAGTTCTGTTAACATCCTTAAATAGTGTGTAATCATTTATCACACATGTTTAGTTAAGGTAAATTTATTTATTCTTTTGGGTTAGGGTTGACATATTGGTTGTAATTTGTTATGCATATGAATAAAATATTTGGTTTATATAGAGATGTCTTAATTTTTTTAATTTTTTTTAATTTATTGAATTTCAATCTAATAGCTGAAATAATGAGGAATTTAAAACATAAAGATAAAATAATATGTAAAAATAGATTATAACTATCTTATAATTATTATATAGTTGAAGTTCTTGTATACTAGCTAGCAGAATCCAAAATATAATATTAAATGTCATATCTGCTTTTAAGTTATATATATTTTTTAAATAATGTTTAAATTAAAGTTCAAATTCCATTTTATTTGTACATAATTATGGTTTTGTGTCTACCACGGTAATCTTAAATTATTAACCATAATTTTTTTTTTTTTTTGAAGCTAAACATGAATTCAAAACAATGTATTTAAGTTGCATAATACACTTGATTAATTTGCATAATACCTGTTATTAAGCAAATAATATTAATTTAAAAACAAGCATTTATAGCTGTAAGGGAGATCTTTTTCCTATCACTGTAAAGGATAAAATGAAACAAATTTAACTTGCATACTTTTGACAACAATGCCCGCCAAATAATGCACTATTAGCTAGGTTAGTTTATTTGACAAGGTCTTTTATCTCTTATCTCTTGGCATTGTGTAAAAAATTTTGAATTCTTGTAGTGGTCTAGTAGAGAGAAATTTAAGTTATTTATTAACACAAAAAAATAATAATAATAATAATGCAGTATATTCTTGGTTTGTTTAATCTTAATGTTGTTCATTGTTAATTGCATTTGCATCCCAATTGACATGTTTCGATTTGTCATATTCTTCATTGCCTCAATGTTTTGATCATGTTAGTAATAGTTCTAGTAACTGGTAGCTTAGTTGATAATAACTCTTGAAAATATATCTTTTGATATCAGATTTTGCTCATTCTATCTTTTATAGCTTTAATTTGGCTTTGGTTTTGGTTGTGTTATCCATTTCATTTTAATTTCTTCACATTTCACCGTGATATCAAGTAAGATTTCATTAAAAGAATTTTAATAATGGAAGAAAGGTACAGAAAATCACTCATGATGCAGGAACTGATCATTTAAAGTAAAATCAAACCTGCAGAGAGTAAAATCCAACCCGCAGAGAGCATATATCATGCTTGTGGTTTAAAACTTGAAATAGGAGAATTCATGCTTTATACCACTTGGGACCACGTGTAGTTTTTTGGAATTTCCACGTGTTACTGATTATCTCTTCTTCTTCTTCTTCTGTTTGTTTTATGTTTTCGTTTTTATCTTTTTTATTTTAAATATATATGCATTTTTCGTATAAGTACATACACGTTAAGGCATTCTCTGTTTCCAAAAAAAAAAAAAAAGGGGGCACTCTCCAACCGGTCCTTTCTAATTTTAAATTACTGGATTGACCACCATACAGGGTAGAGACCGGACTTTTGTCTTAGGACTTGGGAGCGCCAAGCAAAAAATATAAATCAAATTGAACCAAAAAAATACTAATATTTAAAGAAAAGAAATTATAGAAAACTAACTATAATACCATTCTTATTACAAAAAATAAATTAATAAATTATATAAATCCTAACTGTGTGAATCAAAATGGAACTTATCACTCTTTCAAATATAAAAAAATAATCTATGTTGGAATATACATCAAATTTCTTCACAATTTCCTTTTCAACATACACCATCTAAGAGTTTATAAGTAAGTTGTCTTTCCATCTTGTTAGGAAGCCTATTTTTAACCATTCACATAATTAAAAACAATCTTTATGTAATAGTCATTAATACAAGAAGAATAAGTACAAACACCATTTGTTTTTTTGACTTATTGACATCTTATCGGATTAATATCGAACCAATTAAGATAAGGCTCTGAATGATGACCCGAATATTTGCTTCCAGAAGTAGAAGAGGGTTACTCACCCAGAGGTGGGAAAATTACTCACATATTAGTGATACTTTGGTGAGTTGAACCCACAATCTTAAGCTACGTGATGGGTGGATTTGACAAGCATCATTTTTGCAACACATAATCTTAATTTTTTACATATATTTTGGTAATTTAATTTTTATCGTATTCACATTAAATTATATTAAGATATAATAACTCAGAACAACTTTATATAAATAAATATTTAATTTATAAATTTACAAAATAAATTTCAAAAACAAATATAACTAACACTTGTTTCAAAACTAAAAATATAATCTAAACTAAATAGTAATATGTGTATTAATAGAAAACTAACTATTAAAAGAGTTAGATTGTGTCTCTTCCTTTAAATATAAAAAATAAATATATAATGGGAGAAGATATATATCCAGTAATTTTCTATTAATTGTCATAATATATAATTTATGTGGTCTTAATAATTAAGCTAACATATTGTGGGACTCATTGAAAAATAAATAGACTTAATTTAAAAAAATAATAAGACGGAATTACAATTTAGTTACCCACGCGAAACTCTAATTCAAGCGGAGCACATGTTTGGATATTATTACAATTTACCTACCTCCCGTTATCAACTTTCCGTTAAAATTGCCTATGAACAGTAAAAAAAAAAAAAAAAAAAAAAAAAAAAAAAGTAAAAAGACGAAAATACCCTTGATTGCTGAAGTTGACGTAATTGACCGAATAAAAAATTGAACAAATATTATAAATTAAAAAAATATATATTCAAACTCAAATCTTAACAAATGAAACCCATATCTTAACAAATATTATAAATTAAAAAAATATATATTCAAACCCAGATCTTAACAAAATTTTTTCATTAAAGAATAAATAAAAAAAATGCAAACATAAAAATACAAAATTACAAAGTTTCCAGCTCTTGAAATCATGTTCAAGATCTGGATCACAATCAAAGTTTTCCAGCAAAATACAAAAAAATATAAAACACTCCATCCACCAATAATCACAAAAAAATCTATCAATTTCTCTGCAACCCAACAAAGAATCACAAAAATTCCATCAGTTTCTCTGCAACCCAACAAATAATCACAAAAATTCCATCACCTCCGCACCGCTGCGCCGCGCCGCGTCGCTCCACAACAACAACACACAGCCCGTCGTTCCTCACTGCAGCCCGTCGCTCCATCAGTTTCTCTGCAGCCCGTCGCTTCGCGCCGCTCCACGAACCACGTCGGGAACAGCGTCCGCACCGCTCGACGCACCAGCAGACAGCCTACCGCATCGCCGCACCAGTTAATCCATCTCCGCACCGCCGCATCGCTCGACGCAATAGTAGATAGCCTACCGCACCACTTCAACGACAGCGTCCGCACCGCTCGACGCACCAACAAACAGCCTACCGTATCGCCGCCCAGCTGATCCATCTTCGCACCGCCGCATAGCTCGACGCAATAGGAGACAGCCTACCGCACCGCTTCAACGACAACGTCTGCACTGCTCGAAGCACCAACAGACAGCCTACCGCATCACCGCCCAACTGATCCATCTCCGCACCGCCGCATCGCTTGACGCAACAGCAGACAGCCTACCGCACCGCTTCAACGACGACGATGACTTTTCGAGACATGGCTTCACTCCGTTGTGGTTCGGTGATTTCGAGCCGGATCTGATGAATGGACTTGATAAATGTGGTTTTTCTAGATCTGTGATGGTTTGAGAGATTGAAGGAGAAGAATAAGAGGAAGAAGAGAGAGAGAGTCACAAAACAAGAAGAGAGAGAGGGAGAGAGAGTGAGACAGAGACTGACAGAAGAACAAGAGAGAGAGAGGGAGAAAGAGAGAGATGGTAATTTTTTTAATTCATTTAATTTTTTTAATTTTTTAGACCACTGCCCATCGAAATGACAACTTTACCCCTGAATCAGTTCACGGTAACAGAAAGTTGATAACGGAAGGTAAGTAAATTGTAATAATATTCAAATATGTGCTCCGCTTGAATTAGAGTTTCGCGTGGGTAGCTAAATTGTAATTCCGTCAAATAAATAATAATAAAGGGACTTGTTGAAAAAATTGTATCTGTCAGATAAGGTAAAATAAAAATATTTTATTGTGACACATATCCAACTGGCATGGGCTGTGGGGCCGTGGTCCACAGCTGCACCCTGCACCCATGCTGCTATATATATTTTTATTCATTAGTTAGCAAGCAGGGTTACTATACATGCATATGAAAGCATGACCATGATTATTACATATCAATTAATTGTTTGTTTTATTTTTATATTACATTACATAAATCATGTTATCATTACATAACTACATATGCGAGACCCTAATAGTCCATTATATACCTTAATTAGTGTAAGAGTGATAAGAAAACAAAGCAATGAAAGAGAAATATCATAGATGGCATTTCTTCGAATTGAAGTTTAGTAAAACTAGAAAGGTTTCGAAATTCAACAAAATTTTCTTTATCTTTTAAATTTCATAAAAAATCAACATAAACTATTTTATGTTTAATAAAACTAGTGAAATCATCAATGAAAAGAATAATAGATCGATATTATATATGTTTGAACTTAATTAATTTGTCAGATTATATAACCATATTAATATAATTACATACCATAATAATTAGGATGAATCAGATAATAATGAGAATGGTGAAGTGATCGATTAAAAGAACAATACATCAATATTATTTATGTTTTAACTTAATCGAGCTGATAAATTATGTAATGGTACTAATTTAATTAAATATCATAGCAATTGGGTTTAATCAGATAATAATGAAATTAGTAATGTTATTGATTAAAAAAACAATACATCGATAGTAGTTACGTTTTAACTTAATCGATTGAGTTGATAGATTATGTAACGGTGTCAATTGAATTACATACCATAATAAGTTAGATGAATCAAATAATGAAAATAGTGAACTCATCGATGAAAAGAATAATAAATCCATATTATTATGGTTTAACTTAATCGAATTGGTAGACCATGTATCGATGCTAATTTAATTACATACCATAATAATTGAGATGAATCAAATGATAATGACAATACAAAAATTTATTTTGCATGGATATAGCCATACTCATTTGTCAACCACATTAAGAATTAAAGCCTGCAAATTCTCTTTTAGCTAAGTGGTAAGCATCATTCCTTTCATATTTGTGATGAGAGTTCAAGTTCTAATATATTCGTTTTATAAATATACGTAAGGATACATACACCACTTTTTAGTAAAAGTAGTTCAACATTTCCCTTAATTCAAAGAGGTCAATGATTCATTCTCACCTTAGTCCTAAAACACAATGTATAAATAGATCTTCGAACATATATAGTGTTTGATCTTAACATATGCAATAGACCACTGATCCATTTAGTGTTAGATTTAAACAAGAAAAAAAAAATCAATAAGAGATTACAATCTATGCATTTTATTATCTATTTGAAATCATCATAAAATGTAAGTTATATATGTTCTTAAGGTAAAATAGTAACTCTTTACTTTAGTAGAGTAATTGAACAATTCCCTTAATCCTAAAAGATTAAGAGTTTATGTCTCATCTTTATCATCAAAACACAAACATAAAGTGTGAGTAATTTTTTCTGAATTTTTTTTAGAATAATTTTTTCTGAATTTAATTACCCTTTTCCACCATTAAAACAAAAACTCCATTGTGCATTTAAATATTCTCATGAATGGGATGCTAATCATGTTTACAATAATCACCAGAACAAAATGATCATCATGATTAATGAGGTTGCTATCATTCGGTCAATTTCCAAACGAAAGTGGGTTTCCAAATTTGAACTTGTCTCTCTCCGCACTCCACTTGACTCCACTCCACTTCCACTCCACTCCACTTGATAAAAATACGCAATTTGATAACAAGGGTTAGAACTGCAAATTAAGAAAGATATTGAGGGTACTTTGGTCATTTGGGAGAGATGTGCGCGTGTGTGGAGAACAAAGAAAAGAAGAATTCCCGGGACGGTGGCGACGCACCATACAGGGAAGCCTGTCTGCCTCTATTTAAGGCCTGACACGTTGCAAAATCTGAACCCTCCATCTTCAGGCACTAGATCATGCATATGTTGTTGGTACTATGGGTGGCACTTGTACCCTAAAACATTTTCTATTTCGAAAGCACAGGTCGACTGGTTTAAACTATGCCCAATTCACCAATGGCAGCAATCCACGTGGAGAGGAAGATTATTTTTCTCATTAATTTTATTTTTTAATTAAATTAAAAATGGGGAGTTCAAAGCAGAATATATAATGCAAAATAGCAATTTGTTGAGTTGGATTTAATATCAGAGAAATTGAAATGGAAAATTATGATGTTTTTTGAAACAAAAATTATTACATAATGAATTAAGAATTGTAGTTTATTAGATTTGGATTAATTATATGATTATGTTAACCAAACAATCATCAAAAGATATTCTAGCATTTTGAAACTGAAGAGACAAGAAACAGAAAGAAGTGTTTAAATTGTGGATGATAGAGAGCATGAGTGTTCATCAAAGGTTTTTCACTAAATGATAAATGAATCAAGTTGAGAAGTCTTCACAAATCATAATGCATTATGCATGGTTGAAGGGTTAGTCTAATTATTATTTGTCACATTTAACATTGTTAATAAGTATGAGCAATACTGAATTAATATATAAATTTGAGTCCTTTTAATAAAGTAGACTTATTCTGAATTTATAAAATGACCTTATCTGATGTATATAGTTTAAGCAAACTTAAAGGGGTGAATAACAATTGTGTCAAACTCAAAATATATAATTTTCTTTAAAAAAATGACACTAAATGAGTTAAAGATCTATTGGAATATCAAGACATATATTATTTGGACGGTTCAGATATCTTTTTTTTATAATTAGAAGACAACTATTTCTACAGTAAATCAAGAAAACTGCATACATGAACTATAACATATGCTGGGTGGAGTTAAACCTTTAATGTCCTGAAAATTGGATAAATATACTATCAGTTGTGCTAATAAAAGGAGGTGTATCTCAAAATTTCTACTTGATAGGATTGAACTATTTGGGCAAAGCATTTTCTTGATAATAGATTTAAATTATATAAATTACGATTTGAGAGAGGAAAATGAAGTGGGGTTGAGACAACTTGCCTTTTATAAGAGAAGATTCATGCTAAAGTTATATACCATAACAAAAGGCACATAAAGTCCTGACCCTCAGCTTTATGGAAGCTTGCTTAAAGCGCTAAATCACAGTAGACTCCTGTTTTTTATGATTAGGATATCAATCAACGGTGATTTCAGCATTAAACTTTTAAGAGATGCTAATATTAATTACTGGATGGGGAATATTAATTTGATCATGACAAAGATCATTTTCTAGTTCTTTTGATTCACGTCAATTTGAAGGCAAGTTTTCTGGCATTCACATTGCTACAAGTAGAACAATATGTAAAAATTAAATTCCTTTTTTTTTTTTTTTTCAAATCTACTTCGATATTCCCTTTTGAAATATGCCTAAGCCTAGCTAACCAAAAACAATACTTTTGAAGGACTAATTTGTGAAAAATGCACCAAGAAATTTCACCCACATGAAACTTGCAGTATGAGCATGTGATGGTCTGTTGAGTGATGAGGATGTGGAAAATGATTAAAAGAAAGAACTTTATGATGCAATCTCTATATTTCAAGGATTTGGGGATTAAGAAAGTTGACTTCAACGTTTACTCGGAAGTCCGGACTACAGGTCTTATTATTATTATTATTATTAATTTTTTAATCCCCTTTTCAAAATACATGGATAGATATTTCATTCAAAGGTTTTATTTTAATAATAGTAATAACACCATAGGAAGTGTTACGTATCAACCTCAAATTTTAAATATTATAGTTGAATTTTTTCATATCAATTTAAGTTTTTGAGTCTGATAATAACTAACATTGTATTAAAGTTTGAAGGTATTTGGTTCAAACTCTCTTTTTCTCTCTTCTTTATCTGAAAATGTTATTGTTACACATATTATACTGAAATAGACGTTTAATATGTGTCTGTTATCTATCATCTGATCACGTTATACGTAAGGGGACATGTCAGTATCAATCTCAAATTTTAAATACTATAATTGAACCCTTTTATACATGAGAAAATGTGTCACGTGTCAACCTCAAGTTTCAAATACTATAATTAGTTTTTTTTTTTCTTTTATCAATTTAAGTTTTTGGATTTAATGGTAACTAATAGAAATGAAAAGAAAAAAAAAACTTATAAGGACCAGTTAGTTTGGTTCATAAAGTTCATTATCGTTTGAAAAATTTTTAAAATCAAATCTCATTCATACTAAAATTTGAGAGAATTTATTTATGTGTAAATATTATATTAAGGAGATATTTTAAAAATAAACAATCTAGCGCATATCTTAAGAACATGGGAATGGGGACTCTCACTGTTGCATTGGTAATCAAACCATTAATATAGATTTGATGTACCTCCGATGTAGCCTCAAAATAGAGAGCTCTTATCCGTCCCTATAATAAATCAGGTTTAATTTGGGTGGTTATACCGAGATATTTTAAAAAATGTGTATAACATTTATTTGACAAAGAATTTTTAATTACTTACCCCATATAAAAAATTTCGGATAAATTCTGTAATGTTTACTATAACTTCTGAAAAATTATCTAGTCATAACTTGAAATCAGTTTCTTCTTAAAAAAGGAATCATGTGAAAAAGAAAGAAACCATGCTCATTAGAATATATATATATACACACACACACTCTTAATAGTTTTTTCGACAGAAGTTTTAAATAATTTTCAACAATTTTTAGCCAAATCTATTTATCATATTTTTATTTTTCACAAAGAGAAATGTATTAAAAATTATTACATTAAACTACATAACATTACAAAATAGTAAAATTTTTCAATAGTATCAGGCTATATTAAGTGAAAATATTTACTTAAATTAGTAATTTTAACTATAACCATTCAATCAATTATTTAATTTAAAATTTTAATAACTTTTTATAATAAAAAGTAATATTTTTTTTTTAAAAAAAAACATGAAATATTATATTATCTTGAATGTTGGTAATAAACATCATTGCAGCACAATATTGCAGGTTTTTTTTCTTTTTTTTTTTAAACTGAAGACTAAATAGTTATGAGTATTACTGAATACTGAAAATATTATGCAGCACAATATTATGGGTTTTTTTTTTTTTTAATCTAAAGACTAGATAGTTATGAATATTATTGAGTACTGAACAATTATTGCAATCTGAATTTTTTTCTTCTAATATTTGAATATATATATTGATCGTTTATTTTTTTAAGAGAAAAAACATATGAAAACAAATACTTTTACGTTTATATCCTTATAACTAATAATCATTATTTGCTTTTATTTTAAATTATATATGTAGCTAAAAACAAATTATTCAATAAATTTTAATCAAATTTATCTATATATTTCAATTTTTACATAAATTAATTTTTTAATGATAATATATATTATTTTAAATAATAATTTATAAAATATTAAGTTCATGTAGGTTATACATTATTTTTAAGTTTAAAATATATGACGTTAAAATTATTATATAAATATAAAGATTCATGTTGCCAGTAATATTCAAAAAATGAGAATTTGTATGATATTTAGGAAGACAAAATTAAAAAATATGTAAATTTTAAAAGGATAGTTATGAAAAGAAAATGTTTTAATTAAAATTAAGTGATTAGATGGAATGTTTTAATTAAAATTAAGTGATTAGATGTTAAGTGATAAATTAAAATTTTTAACCTTTTATTCTAAGTTATTTTTTTAGTAATTTTAAGTTATTTAATCATTTAAAAAATAAATAAAAATGACTTAATGAATTTAATTCAGATCTATTAAGTGATAAGTTTAAAGAAAAAAAAAAAAAACTTCTGATGTCCTTATAAATACTACAATAAAATAAGATTTATAAGAAATTCATCATCATCATTATAGTTATCCATAATTATCAAATTCATGGCTACACACCTTGTCTTAGTGCACGGTTCTACACCGCACAACCTCTCTCCCACTAAATAATGTGTAGATAGTCCCCCCATCTTATGTGGGCTTCTTTTTTATCTGTGTATAGGATGTTTCTTGCCGTATGAGACTTGTTGCTAAGATCATATCCTAAGGTTAAATTTCGTTTGATCCTCATTGATTTTTGGGCTTTAAAAAAAAAAAAAGAAAAAAGAAAAGAAAGCAGTGGCGTTATTCACGAGTCATCAGATAGAATATTAGTAAATAAATAATGATGGGTTGATATCAATAGTCACTTTCCAAGTTCTTTTCCCCACCGCCATAAGATAAAATTTTGAAAATAAATGGTGATTATAAATGGTTGGGCCGTCCACATCCGTACCAGGACCAGGATTGGCAATATTCTGTCCCCACAATTAATAAATTATAATATACATTTATTGACTTTATGTGAGAGAGGCTTTTAATAATAACTATAATAAAGTATCTTACAAATTATAGTTTACTATGAAATTTCGAGATTAAATTGAATATACCTAAAATTTTCTAGGCATTTTAAAAGAAAGAACAAAAGAGAGAGCAAAAGTCACATTGCTAAATCTTAAGTTAGATATCTTTCTAAATAATCTTTTACGATCTTCTCATGTCATCCTTTTATTAAAGTCTCTAGAGAAAAAAACACCGCAGAAGTTTATATTTTTTTTTTCATTTTCTAGATAAATAGAGTCGGTTGAAGCAAGAGATATCGATTTTCTTCTCTTTCTCTTCCTTTCTTCATCTTTTTCGATTAGATTTTGGGTTTTTAAGGGTTGGATCCAGATATCCATCCCTTAAAAATCAGTTTGTTTTTTGCAAGATTTGGTTTCCGATACTCTATTTTTAAGTGAATATCAGCAATTGTTTCAGTTTCCTCTGCGGATATTCTTTCTCAGTCTATGCAAGTAACAGGGCCATGTCATCCTCTAGTCTCAAATTCTTTGAAGTTTAATCCGAGTGTAGCAGTGAGATATGGGAAGAATCATTTTGGTTTGGCATAGCAATCAAGGATCTCGATGACCTTAGCTTGTGAAAGGTAATCTTTCATCAGAAACAGGTGATTTGATTACATTAAGAGAAGGCCTTCTTTCTGCTTGCAATCTCCAGATTCTAGTAGTAGTATTAGAAATTGAAATTGTTATTGTTTTAGGGAGGCTGAACTCTAGTAATTTCTTTTGTATTAATGCTTTTATGTTAGTGGATGTTATTAAATTTCTCAAGTTGTCAATCATTTCCATGTTTGGGAATCCTTCGTGTACCGTCTTACCAATGCAACTTTCTTCTCTCTTGAGGATATTTGTGGGCTTTCATCTGGATGTAATTGCTGTGGATGTAATTTTTGCTTTTCCAACTTTGGTTGGGTGCTTGTGAATGAATAATGATAGTAAATTCAACCAAAAAAAAAAATCACATTGCCAAGAAAACTATCAATTTATACATTCCATTTTTTGGAAGTATTAATATCAATGTAAGTAATTATTATTATTATTATTATTATTTTGAAGTTTTTATATACATACAAAAGTCACATTACTAAGAAAACCATCAAATTATACATTCCACTTTTTGGAAGTATTAATATCACTAAATGTAAGTAATGACCATTTTTAAGTTTATATATATATAAAAGAGTGGACAAAAGTAACAATGCTAAGGAAACTGTCAAATTATACATTCCACTTTTTGGAAGTATTAATATCACTAAATGTAAGTAATGATTTTTTCTTTTTTCCTAAAGCTAAGATCTATTACATTTGCTGAAATCAATTAATATTTATATGATTCAAATATTTGTTATTCTTATAACAAATAAAGAAAACTATCCACATAAAATTTGTAAAATACATCTGGTATGACTTAAGTCCTAAAATTTGTAAAATGCACCCGGTGTGACTTTAAGTCCTTATTGTTAAAGTAGATTGGTCGGTGTACAACTATATGTAGTGATTTTGGATAGAGAGTTTTTGATAAACTTTAAGAATGGTTAGTTATTGAGTTTTGAAACCTTCAGGATTTTACTTATATAGGTTGGTTGAAAGTTTGTTTAGTGTATGTTTGTAGAGCTTGTCTATTAAGCAAATGAAATTTTTTAATCCTAAAAATTTTTCCAATTGTATCTTTTGTTACTTGTCTCTATTAAAGTTTTTTGATAATTAAAAAAGTCGAAACATGTCTATTAGATTAAATTTTGGGCTTCTAAAAAATAAATATGTCTAATATAATCCCATATTATTTTAAAATTTCACTATACTCTTCTAACTTAAAACTTTAAACAAATTCTTTCTTTAACATAATGTAAACACTTTACTTTCCTACATATTTTTTTAACAAAATTGTTAAAAATTCATCTTTAATCGGTACATAAATATTTCATGTGCCTTCAAAAATTTTTCCCATTCAATTTTTTTTTTCACTGCTGAATATTACATTCTATGTACATGCATAAATGCTTTGTTATATTTTGAATTTTTTGTATTTATTTTGAAATTGGTAATTTCATACTCATTTATGATCTTTTATATTTTTTTTTTTAAAAAAGAAAATAATATTTTTAAATGTTGTTATATTAATATTATACTTAAAAAAAAAAAAAGTTCTTTTTGATAGTCTTATCACTTAACAAAGCTTTTAAAATTAACACGACTAAACGATTTATCATTTAAAATAGTTATTTTAATTGATCATCAAACTACTGACAACTTCTTTTTAAATACTCTATTTATAAAAAATTTACATCTATAAGCTACATCCAATAGATCCTTGAAAAAGCTTTACTTAAGAAGCTCTACCTGAACATTATTGTTATTAGAGGGAGCGTATTTAGTACGATTTCTCTATTGATAAAAAAGCTATGAACTTGTTTGGCATAGCTCTTAGCAGCTAGCTTTTTTTTTTTTTTTTTTGAAATATAAAAAAAAAAAAAAAGAAAGCTAGCTTCTAAGAGCTATTTTGGCTTTTAAGATGCAAAAGCAATTTGTTCACGTGTATAGAGAGAGATTCAAAGTTCGAGCTTTTCTAAGAAACTCTTTTTTAATGGTTTTTTCTTTTTAATAAACATATTGATTTGAATGGCTTGTAATATTTTAAATTTATCACTAGTCCCTTTTACATCAAGAGAGTTATTAGTTACATTTATTTTTATACATCGTTACTATCAAATCTCTTTAATACACAATTAAACATATGACAAACAACATATGGTTTTTACATAGAAGCTCTCCTAGTAAAAAAAATCAACTCCTAGAGACACAGTTTGAAAACTCCTTTCAATCATGCAGTCCTACAATCACTAAAAAAGGGTTTTTTATTTTTTTTTGTTTTTTTTTCGTATATAAATGATCATTTTTTTAGATTTAGGTTGAACACTAATCCTTTTTTCAAAATCTTACAAAAAAAAAAAAAACTATTTTCGGATAAAAATACACTTGATAAAAATAGGAATTTTTTTTTTTTTAAAAAAATATTACTTTTCAACTTCAACATAAAAAAAGAGTTATTTTTTCAATTTTCTCCACTAAAAAACTCAGTTTCCATAATTGCATTGATAGTTTTATAGGCCAATTAGAATTCGTTAGAAACTGTCATATGTGAAGTTAAGAAAAATGGGATGAATTCTAAATTAAAAACATAAAACTAAGAGAATAGTATGTATAATAGATGCCACAATGCAATAGATTAGTCTTTTTTGTTATAAAGTTATTAACTAAAATATACACTACTCCAAAAAAATATACAAAAAATCACAAATGTAGAAATTTGATAGAAATTTCATGCAAGTGAAGCCTCATAATTAATATAAGAAAACAAAGCTCTAAATTCAAATATTGAAGAAATGGGTTTGTGATTAGACAGGGCCCTTTTCTATTACCAGGACTGATATATTATTAATGCGAACTGGCAACACTCATTCTAATATATTATCTTCTAATTTTTTTAAAGGATATTATCTTTTAATTAATACTATATTTTCTAAATATTTATTAAATTTATATCCAAATAACATGTCAAATTGATTTATAAACACCATATCTTCAATTCTTCATAATCAATATGACAATATAGTTGTTAACTTGTTATAGATAAGCTTGACATATTATTTCGTAAAATATTTAGATAAATTTTAAATAGCGTAGCAATTTATTTGATACTAACAATTCAAATAACACATTATTTTGATATAAATTTTTAATTCCTGCCCAATTTAACATTAGCTATTTAAATCTTTTATTGATTCGAGTTATACTAAAAACTTTAAAATATCTCTGTTCACATGACGAGTGACAAAATAAACGGTTGAGATGTACATTTTTTCCCCTATCATATTTATCTTAACAGCATTGTTTCCAACTAAACAGATAAATGCCAGTGAACAGAGCTAAATAGCAGAAAAAACAATAGATGATCCAAATTCCTTATGTTTGTCATATTTTAATTTTAACATCATAATTATAAATCATTCAAATACTATGTAATATTTTCTTAAAATTTTATGCATCTTTATTTAAAAATGAATAATTGTATTGGGATTGGCAATTGTCTTTTGAAGGAGTTTTGGATTGTAAATTAAACTATTCTTTAGATTGTGTTCTATTATTTTGATTTTGTCTAAGATTTATCGAACATAAAATATGTAAAATAAATAATCTAATATAAGATTACAATTCAAAGTATTCGCACTCTTTTGGAGTTGTAAAATTATGCAATTATGAACTTTTTATTCAAAGGATCCTCAGTCCTTGCCTGTTGTTATAATTTATCAAAAGGTTTTTTTCTATTTTTTCCCTTTATACTTCCGAGCCACACATAAATATTTTGTAAATATTTATGTTTATTTTAATAATTATAAGGAAATAAAAAATCGAATAATATAAATGGTCAAGAGTATGTTGAGATAAAATATTATGCATAACATAGAAATCTATTTTTACATTAGAAGAAATCTATTCTCACAAAAATAGAAATATTTTCCACACATGCTGGTAAATATGGATAGTAGAACTCAAACCTATTACAATATGAATGGGGAATGAGAAGTGTACTAATCACTTGAAGCACAAATAAATGTGCTTATAAATTTTTGTGTAGAAAGTAAAAATTTTATGTTAATGTATCGTAAATTTCATTAACCTATGTCTTAAATAATATAGTTGAATATTTATATATTAGTTTATATCTTTTAATCTAGCGGGTTTTGAGATGGCATTTGAGCTAGAACTTCTCAAGTTTGAATTCCCTCTCTTCTCTTTGTTGAATTTATTTTTTGGTTTATAAATATGTTACACAGTAAAGAATATCCAAAAAGTGTTTGAGATCTATCATGTCTCCATACTACACATAAAATAGTGTTTTAAAGTATTATAAAGCCTAGCAACCTATATTTTAAATACTATATATTAGCCTAAATTTTTAGGCATGACTATCCATGACAACCTAATAGCAATTTATCAATTGTAACTATTGGATTGACTTCAATAACTACTTTTACAATCAATTCAAAAGTTACAATTGAAGGGTGATATTAGTAGTTGGATAAAATAGCTAAACTCTATTTATATATATATATATAACCAGGGTATTAATCTCACCATAAACATGTATTAATATATGATGAGTTTTCTTTCATTATTGTTGAAGTACGTATATTTTTTTTCTGGAATTACAGGACTAAAATTTTGGATCATACATGATGTTTAAACTCAGGCAGATTTTGAAAGATCTCATATAATTAGTGTTAGTAAATTTTCAATTGTATTGTAATTATATTTAAAAAAAAAAAAGTCACAAAACTGATCATATTCATTATTTTCTCATTTACAGAGTTCTTGTATTGCATTACTTATTGTAATGGGTTTGTTCAGAAGCCACAATCATATTAATTAATACGCTAACTAACCTAATTAATGTACATGTCTTAATTTTGAAAAATGCTGTTTGAAGTCAGCTATTACCTAATACGTACAATTGCGAGGCCAAGCGGTTAACATGCATAACCACTTGTTTCTTTTTTGACATTCGTCTTTCACTTTTGACTCCAGTTGTATGCCTATTTATCTTTCAAAGTAGATTTATTCTTCTTTTTTTTTTTAATGATTAGGATGAGTTCAGGGATCAGTTGAAATTAAACGAGGTTTAACTCTGTGGTACGGTTAGAAAAACGATTTTCACACAAGAAAAAACAACATATACATAAATGGAGAGAAGGGTTTACACAAGATAAGGAGTAACCCACATATTTTTATATGGTGGGAGATAGATTATTTATATTGAGAGTCGAACATGAGACATGAAATCACAAAGGTCAATGGCTTGGTTAGTCAAGCCACAAACCGACTCTCGATTAATTCAATTTTTATCCGTGGCCACAACCCTATATATTAATATGCTAACTAACCTAATTAATGTGCACGTTTTTTTTTAATTAATTTTTAAGATCAATTCAGATCGAACTCTCGAGATGCAGCTCAAATAACATCTTCTAATATGGGGAGGTAGCTGGCCAAACAAAGTGGGACATTGATTTACACTGTTGATATTTGAACCTGCCCTCAGCTGGGTGGGACGCCACCGATTGGGGTGTACGAGTCTTAATTTTGAAAAATGCTACTTAGAGTCAGCTATTGCCTATTACGTACAACTGCTAGGCCTAGGAATTAGCATAACCACTTGCTTCTTTTTTGACATTTGTCTTTCACTTTTGAAAACCTATTTATCTTTTAATTGAAGATTTATTCAATTTTTCTTTTTAATCAAAATTCTCATTTCAAATAATATAGCATAAAATTTATTTATAAAATATAAATTATGAAATATTATGATAATTGCATGACAATTACTGTACTAATCTAATTTCGAAAATTCAAACTTTTGGTGATGTATTGTTAGTACTCTTTAACTAACTAAAATTTTGTCATTAGAGCCAATTGCTTGTTATCAACGTTCAGTGGTTAGTAAATTCATAATATTTATTTGACGCAAGGAATATTAAAAAAAGCAGAAAAATAATAGTAATCCCAAAAAAAAAAAAAGTTGATCAGCCTCGCGAACATCTCCAAGTCACTACCCTCGTAATTATAATCCATCCATCATCCAATGTGTTAGTTATTCTAATTTCATCTATTGCTTTACGTATACATATAAATGAAAAGTTATAAATTAGTTTTGATTTTCGAAAGCTGTACGTGTTTACATCAAATCTGAAAATTTATGGTGTGTAACAAGTTGCAAATATTTGGTGTGAGACGGTATTAATTTTAACTAGCGTGAAACAGAATGAATATATCTGGCATGAAATACGTTGAATTTTGTAGTTACCCTTGATCACCATGGTGGACAAATGACCACAAAGGGTTTTTGACCTTAACTTCGAAGAGGTGTAGCGAAGATTTGTCCTACTTAAACCCCCGATTTGAGATAGTGTAGAGCAAAACGTAGAGTAGAGTGTGGTAGAGATTTGTCTTTCTTGAACTACAAATAAATTAGTAATGTGACGTTTCCAAGATTTGAACCAAAGACTTATAAGTGTTTTGATTGTCTAGGTGGTATAAGATTTACAATCAAAATACCTATAGATTTTTTATTTAAATCACGAGAACACTACTTTACCCATTTATTTGTGGTTCAAAGAAGATATTCATCCACCATACTTTGCTCAACATTCCGTTCTGTACTGTCTCAAACCTATTGCATAGAACTCATGCATCATGACATGGGGAATAGTGTGTTAAACCAACGAGACCAGTATCCAACTACAATTAAGTACTTTACATTGTAAGTGAGTAAACAACGGGTTTCTTATGTTCTAATTGCTATAAGCTTTTAATATTAATTGTTTAACAGTAAATATGAAAAATTGACATTAACTTTAAATTTGATTAATTAAGATGTTAAATTTTTCGGTGCAACTTTGACTGAAACCCGGCATTGCTTCAGTTAGTAACTATAAATTTAGTCTATGCGTAAATAATATTCAGGTCGTTGCGCTCATTTAAACTGTCGGTACGAACAGCTGGATTGGTCACAAATTGATTTAAATTGAAATGAAAAGTTATTAATTTTTGTGTCTAATTATCTCGATCAACAAACATGACATGTTCTTATTACAAATATATTTTCAACGATGAAAGATTTTTCTTGCTACAAATGCTAATGCAATTAATTCTCCATCTACCACGCACATGGATTAATAATATGATGCAACAAGAACCTAGCTAGCTATGGCTCATATGCGTGCTATAATTTCTCTAAAGATTTCAAATATTTAATCAAATGATAATCTCATTGAGATGCAAGATACTCTTCTTTTACAAGTTTTACGACATCATAAATTTAATATCACAAAACTAGCTAACGAGTAGTGCACTTAAGGCAGACGTGAAAGAGGATGTGATGTTAAGAAATAGTTAAAAAAACAAATATTTTTTTTCCCATCTAAAAGGTTCTAGGTGACCTTATTATTACATTTACTGTCAAATATATATATATTATTACAATTACAACATTATGACAATTGAGTAGTAAGTTGTAATTACCGTCTAAATAATGGAATGATGCATGAATGAAATGAAAGTTATAATAACCTTTCATATCATTAACGCAACTGTTAAGATATTTTATTAAGTTGTAACGTGTACCTCATACGATGCATATAATTAATACCACTCTTGGCTTGTAATTCATATATATAATTTTTAGTGACAAATTAATGATGATATTTTTTTTTTTAGGATAAAAAAAAATTGACACCAAATAAGTCAGAACTCTGTTTTGATTTATCAAAATAAGATATTATTTATACAGTTCAGATATTTATTTTAAGGAATGAAAAACAATTACTCTCATAATAAAATCAGGATATCTACTCTTATGAACGAGAGACAACTACTTCCACAGTACGAAAAAAAAAAAAATTCTAGTTACACAAACTATAATATGTGTTTGATGAGAATTGAATTTCAAATCTTTTAAAGGATGAAGAGGTACATATAAACCATCTATGCATGAAAGAGGTGTGTGAGAGGATGTTAACTTTATAATGTCTCTTACACCTACTTCAATGAGGTAGAGGGTTGGAATCATATTCTCATCTTCAAATGTGATCAACTTGTAACAGTTCTAGATAAATAAACGAATGTCATACGTACTAATTCCTTGGCCAGCAAAGCAAAGAAGAGAAGAAAAACAATGGAGTGTGAAGTCTTAAGTTGAAGGCTAGCTGTTATAATATCATGAATATTATGTGAGATTTGACTATGTGTCCCTCCTATTCTACCGATGCTATCAACCATATATTCAGCTTCTGATTCTAATAAAACAACTCATCAATAGAAGTTAATTTTTTAACCTTAAATAAATTTAAAATCGCGATTCTTGCATGTAGAGTTTAATTGAGTATTAATCTCAGATCCCGCATAAAGAAATAACGAAAGTACAAGTACAATACAAAAAAACAAAAATAAAAATAAATAGTAGTAGTGACGACTGTAGTCAACTTGACAATTTGTCGTCTATGGCAAATTGGAATTGGAACTAGGTTTCACTGTTTCAGAGTCCCAACCATTTAAAAATAAATAACCAGTGGCTGGTTTCAACTTCCAAGCAAAAAGTTTTCACGGATAAAGAAGGTACTCGTGCAAAGCTAAGCGAACTTGTGCTGCATGTGGGTGCCATTGGCTGTCAGATCTCACGCAATGCAACCATTGACAACTGAAGAGTTAAGATGTTGTAGATATCATGTGAAACAAGATTTAAAGAAGGAAGAGAGAGTGGTCATTATTATAGAAGCATTTATGTGATGTATTAGGTGAACGGTTGCGATTAGTAGTTGTCGTAATTTAATATGGAAGGCTTATAAAACCCTCTGTTGTGATTTTGAAGTTCTCATCAACAAGAGCTCTCTCCTCAAACACACTAGCAAAATGATGATGCTTGAAACTAAGAGAGCTGCTTTAGTAACTTTGTTTTGTTTTCATGTTCTTGTAGTGAGTGTGGTTGCCAGGGAGGTAGTAAATGTAGGCAATGACGAGAAGACACTCATAGGTATTGGGAAGGGAGGTGGATTCGGTAGTGGCTTTGGAGGTGGCTATGGTGGTGGTGGTGGCGGTGGCGGTGGTGGAGGTGGAGGTTTTGGAGGTGGTGGAGGGTTAGGAGGTGGTCATGGCTTTGGTGGTGGTGTTGGTGGTGGGATTGGAAAGGGTGGTGGAATAGGTGGTGGCGGTGGCGGCGGTGGTGGTGGTGGTGGAGGCATCGGTGGTGGAATTGGTAGTGGTATTGGCAAAGGTGGAGGACTTGGAGGTGGTGTTGGCAAAGGTGGTGGATTTGGTGGTGGTATTGGCAAGGGTGGCGGATTTGGTGGTGGTATTGGCAAAGGTGGAGGACTTGGAGGTGGTGTTGGCAAAGGTGGTGGATTTGGTGGTGGTGTTGGCAAAGGTGGAGGACTTGGAGGTGGTGGTATTGGCAAAGGTGGAGGACTTGGAGGCGGTATTGGCAAAGGTGGAGGACTTGGAGGCGGTATTGGCAAAGGTGGAGGACTTGGCGGTGGTATTGGCAAAGGTGGTGGACTTGGCGGTGGTATTGGCAAAGGTGGTGGATTTGGCGGTGGTATTGGCAAAGGTGGAGGACTTGGAGGTGGTATTGGCAAAGGTGGTGGACTTGGCGGTGGTATTGGCAAAGGTGGTGGACTTGGCGGTGGTATTGGCAAAGGTGGAGGACTTGGAGGCGGTATTGGCAAAGGTGGTGGACTTGGAGGCGGTATTGGCAAAGGTGGTGGACTAGGTAGTGGTATTGGCAAAGGTGGTGGATTTGGTGGTGGTATTGGCAAAGGTGGTGGATTTGGTGGTGGTATTGGCAAAGGTGGTGGATTTGGTGGTGGTACTGGCAAAGGTGGAGGACTTGGAGGTGGTATTGGCAAAGGCGGTGGGTTTGGAGGTGGGATTGGCAAAGGCGGAGGACTTGGTGGTGGGATTGGCAAAGGTGGTGGACTTGGTGGCGGTATTGGCAAGGGAGGCGGCATTGGTGGAGGAATTGGAAAGGGGGGTGGAATAGGTGGAGGAATTGGGAAAGGTGGTGGCATTGGCGGAGGAATTGGTAAAGGAAGTGGAATAGGAGGAGGAATTGGCAAAGGTGGGGAATTTGGCGGTGGGATAGGAAAAGGTGGTGGATTGGGCGGTGGTATCGGTAAAGGTGGCGGAATTGGAGGAGGGATTGGAAAAGGTGGTGGCTTTGGGGGTGGAATTGGAGGAGGCATGGGCGGCGGTGGTGGTGGTGGAGGTGGATTTGGTGGGGGTTTCGGTGGCGGAGCAGGAGGAGGTGGTGGATTTGGTGGTGGTGGAGGATTTGGTGGCGGTGGCGGTGGTGGGATTGGACACCATCACTGAGTTTCATGTTGCATGCACGCATGACGGTGCATGGTAATTAATTTAAAATTTACGAATTGTGACAAAGGTATAAACGTTTATATCGTTATGTGTTTTTTTCCTTCGATAAAAATGATATTGTCATGCATTTAAAACAGTAGGGCATGAACTACTTACTTTATTAAGGAGTCATGTTAGTAATAATCTCTTTCTCTCTACATCAAATAATAATAATATTAATCTCTGTCTCTCTTTTTTCAAAAAAAAATTTCTTCCAATTAGTGTTGGCATATAATTACTCTCGTTTACTTTAATGTGTGAGTTTGTAGAAGTAAATGTGTTTATTTATTTATTTTTTTAATATAGAAGTAAATGTGTTTATACTAACTTGTTGCTATCCTGTTTTAATATCATAACTTCTTTTTTAAAAAGAAAAACCAATAAGAAAAAAACCACAGACAAGATATTTTAACTTTTACTAAACGGATGATGCTTCAATACATTGAACCTATGCATGACCGACTCATATTATAAGTATTTAATATAAATATTTACAATATATATATATAATTTTTGAAATACCGAAAGTTTCATTACAAATTTCCCAAATTTGGGAATAACCCTAATATTTAGCTAATCTTGGGGTTATCATAAAAGCTCAAACACACTAGAATTTGTCCTCAACAGTGGAACAATTAAGCAAAGAAAGCTAGAAGGAATATTAGAAGATTGCCAATCATGGGAATGGCAAGACAATGTTGAATTCGGCCAACCATATAACAACTGAAATACAAATTAAAACAAAGAATAATAACAAATTGAAAATCAATAGCACCCAAAATAAGCTATACAATACTTCTTCCTTAACCCAAAAGTCAGTAGCTATTAGACGACTTTTGGAAACAGGACAAGACGCCTCTTAGATGGGAAACTACCCCTACATAAATAAGATCTTCTTCCTAAACTTGAATAAAACCATCCTTATAGAGTCATGAGATCTTTCATTGTAATGCCAAAATTTAACTGATAGCACTCCAAAAACCATCACTGCCGTTAACCACAAAGGAGGCTTGAATCTACTGATTTTCACCTATCACTAGAAAAGAAGGAAACGACGATGATTGGGAGAAAAGAGAAGTAAGACACCGCTAAAACTGGTCCGGATCTAGCAAAGAAAACCTTTCTATTATGATTTCTCTCAATAAAGGGCTAGAGAGTCTTCAAGAAAACTACAATACATATATTCCATTATACGAGATATGAATGACAAATGATATGATGTGAAAGACCACATTTCTGTTAGTTGATTATTACCATCCCATCTCAATCCCTACTCTCTCTGTCTCCCTATTTACATCTTCCTGTCTCTCTGTGTCTACATCTTCCTACCTCATAAACATGCCCTTCAGTGTTTAAAACTTGAAATTTTAGTTGGTCTTCGTGGTCTAGGTTTCACTAACAAATTGCAGAGGCTGCGTTTTGTGGCTTGAGTTTCATCAACAACATGAAGATTATGAATATACTGGAGAAAGGGATGGGTGCAGCTGGAGAGTGAGATTAATATGGTTAACCTTATCCGATTAATAAGCTAACAAAATTAACTATGCTACTGAAGTATGGACCACTCTTAATGGGCTTAAATTTGGACCAACAAAAGAAAAAACTGCTTTACGAACTTCACCTTCCGCTCTCCATAATATTCCGAGTTCAGATATTATATATATGCTCTTCTTCAAAAGTCTGAACACATTTGATTTCACATCATGCTTTATAGCCATAACGTTGTAGAAAACATTAATACTTTTTTAAAAGAAATATCTCTAAATGAAATTAATCATCTCCGATAACTTATTATTTTTATCAATAATTAATACTGTGTATATATTCCTATGCCACTTTAATATCTTTTTATTAAAATACTGAACAGAGTGCATTTGGATGGTAATATTAAAGATTTTTAAAGGCTGAATAGGAAAGTTATCACATAGGGTTTAATTTGATAAATGCACTAAATTCAAGTTATCACAAAAAATTCCAAATTTCGTATTATTATTATTATTTTGCAAAAGCTGTGTTATGAGCTTAGTCTATGATCATATATGTAATTTAATATACCCAAAATAATGAAGAAATTTAAATATATGAGATTACAATTCATTAATATATTTTCTCGGTTTCCATATTGCTACGCCCTTACTATTAAAATTTGATATGATCAAAGCATCCTTAAATAAAATTATAAAGGTAGTATACAAATTAATTTAAATAAGTCTTTTTATTTATTTATGGTTTGCAACAATTTTAGAAGAACTTAATATTTATGAATCTGGATGATAAAGTAAAGAAGTTTTTTTTTTTTTTTTAATTAAATTTTGTTACATGAAACCATTTTAAGCATCTTAACTAATACAACACATTTTTTTTTGCTTTTTTGTTTTTTTTTTTTTTTATGTGTTTTAAAGGCTTTTTTATTATTTTTTTATTTTTTCTATAAACTACTTTTTTTTTTTTCATTTTGTAATTAACCTCAGAACTTGACCAATTTGTAATTCACACATTCATCTATTTATAAGAAAAGCCATGATGTTGTACTAGGGGGCTATATTTAATTTAAGATTTCATTGAAATTCAAAGAATTAAAATAAAAAAATAAAAAAAAAACTTGATGTATTCAACTAACATTTCTAAAGAGTCCATCAAAATCTTGGTATACTCAATTTAAATTTGTATAAAATCTATTGAAATCTATATAAATTTAGGTGTATTTAATTCAGATTTTTTTGGATACTAATGAAATCAAATTTATTTAGAATCTATAGAATCTATACAAATTCAGATTATTCAATTTATATTTTTAAAAAACTTAAACAAATTTAGGTGTATTTATTTAATATTGTAGATTTTATATAAGTAATGAAATTTAATAGATTTTAATGGATTTGAATGTAAAATTTATGAGTGAAAGAAGTCTATCACAATGTTGCTCTATTCCCAAAATTGTCATTGGATTTCATAAAAAAATCTGTATGAAATCTATAAAATCTATTAATTCCATCAAATTCTATCATTTAATAAAATTTCATTAGTTTCTAAATTGAATACTGATGAAAAACTATGTTGCCTACTACTAACCCAACAATAGTTTGAAAACAAGAATTTTGGCTTATAATTCCATTCTTAGCAACGAAGTTGGTAAATTTCAAACATTGGATGACTTTTCTTTGCCGGAGAATCCAAAGTTTGGGTTAGGGTTTTATGTTTTCTTTTTTAAAAAAGAAAAGAAAGAATAACACTATAATTTATTAATTTTTAAGTATAAAATATAAATCAATAAATTTAGTTTGCAGTGTTAGATTTGACATATTTTGAGTGCTTTTACGGTTCCACTAGCACATTAATTTTAGAATAGTCAATGATGGTTGTACCTATCGTTTGGGTGTACACCCTAATTGTAAACTTAAAATATTTGTATAAATTTTATATTGCAATAAAAAATGATGATAAAGTAATATATTTGATAAAATAAGTCAATGATTACGAAATTAAAATGAAAATAAAAAAATTTAAGTCTCAAATATGTAAAATTATTTGATAAATAAATGCAAACTAATCCAATGACTTTTTAAATTTGAGCTATTACAAGTTTAAAGATTAAATTTGAATATTTTACTCTAGCTCCTGTTTAGTTATGTGATAATTAATTTTATAATTACATGGATAAAGCTGATCAGCCAATAAATCATAAATTAATTATCAAAATAGTGACATGATGAGATTACTCTCATTCTCATGGTCTCACCTACAACACTAAAATTAGCAAAAAGATATAAAACAATAAAAAAAAAAAATCAAATGATGAGTTGTACTTCACTCAATTTAATAATATTTCAAATTTAAAACGTTAAAATAAAAATGAAGGAACCAAACATGTGAGTTGACCGAAGCAGGAGTGATAGATTTTATAATTTTGTAAGTGGATTCGGGAGGACATTCCTTTGCATTGAAATAAAAATTTAATTATTCTATTGGTTAAATAATATTATCTAATAATTATAATTATTAGATGTATTTTAATATTTATTTTAATAATTAATTTAATAAATATTATTATCGAATAAGATTATCTAATAATATTATAAAATTTATAAATAAAATATTAAAATAAGTGGACGGAACTTTGATAATGAACTGTAATAATTAATAATAATCAATACATGGAGGACGGAGTGAGCCAGTGACAGTGTTTTTTCTTTTTCAATTAAAAACAAATAAGTAAAAAAAGGAATTTAAAGTTCACGCTTTTCAGACAAGACTCGCCAGTGTTAGATTTCACAATTTAATACACACACAACACAACACATTCACGCACGGTCCTCTCTCTCTTCTCAGTCTCTTGTCTGTGTTGTTGAAAAATCAACTGTTTCAAACTATACAAGACTTCAAAGACAAGGAAACATATATTATATTTTAAACACATTGATTCAACTGTTTGTTACAGTGAGAGAGAGGAGTTTAGGTTGATGATGGAGCATTGGATTCTGGGTTAACAAGAGAGAATCAAGGAGACTTTTTCTTCTCATTTGTTGAATTTTCTACTACTAGTAGAGAGATGCACACTCAAGTTGGCTTCTTGTGGGCTCAGTCAATGCTTTTTATCATGAAAAGGTACTTCTTTTGTTTTGATCTCATCTGTTCTCTGTTCTTTTTTCCCTGAATGATGTTGTGATGGGGCTGTTTTACTGTTAACTTTTTTCACTTCAAATGATGATGCTTTTTGCTGAGTTGTGGTTAAATTCTCTGATTTCATTCACCTGGGTTTTTTCTTGGGGTTTTTCTAGGCAGCTTTCTTTTGTTATTGTTCTTGGTCTTCCAGAATAGGAAAGGCCAAACTTTTACTCTGATTTTTTTCCCCATTTTTGGACTGTAAGATTTTGCTAGGTAGACAGTTTGGTGTTGTTGATGATCTAATAATAAGAATTCATTATAGTTGTGTTTATGTGGTTGAAATATCTGTTGAGGGTGTATCTAATTTTTGTGTGTTTGGTGTTGATGGTATTTGTAGGAGAATTTCAAGTGTGATAATAGATAATGAGAATTAAGAATTGGATTGACCAGCAGAAATTTGGCATACAAGAAACGTTCAGGAAGATGATAAAATGCATTTGGTCAGGGGAGCAGTTAAGAGTTGATGAACTAATTGCTTCGTCTGAGTCCCTGGCTACTCGGGATTATTCAGCAAGTGGATATTCATCTCGAGCTGGCGAGATGGACTCAAAGCTTGATAATAGCAACATTGAAGAAGCTGAGTCGTCTCTTCGTGAAAGTGGTTATCTCAACTATGAGGTATGTTGGTTTTCTCTTGCATTTTAGCTTTTTCGCTTTTGCTCTTGTACCTGAATTACGTATATTAGATGAATGAGTTAGACATATGACATCCTGATGTAGCACACAGTGGGAAAATACTCTTGATTCCTTAAACTATGCAAAGCTAGAACCTCAAAGCTAAAACTTCGATGCTAGTTGTGGTAGAATGACGAGTGTATCATATGTTCTGATGAGGCTTTCTACATTGCAAATTAGATGCTGTTATAGATGTGTGTAAAAGTATAGCTGGCTTATTAATTTGCTTCACACTATATTTTTGGACAAAGTTGTTTGTGTGGAGCATATCTGTAACAGTAACTGACAACTTGTTGTCAATATCTAATGCAACACTGTTAATTTACATAAATTGAATTGAATGTATCTTTCAGGTAAGAAAATTATGTTAAAGATGGATTCAACAATCAACTTTATCCTTTCAAACGTTTTCTGGTAGAAATTTGTTATGATTTGTCTTTCTCTTAAAATAGATTTTTTTCAATATTACTGGTCTCACTTCTTCATCAGATGTTCCCGATAACATTTCACAAATCTTTTATGTTGAAATTGTGAGGCTCTGGTATGGATAAGTCACCATCCTGGCTGGTTCTCTCCTGCAATTGTAAGGGTGAAGAAAAGGTTATCGTGGGGAATATTGTAAATGCAGCTTTTAGTTACCCTACATTTTAAGGAGGAAAAGAAGTGATCTTTAAAATTTGGGTGTGAATTAAAGGCTATTTTGATATGGTCTTATGGGAGTCTTTTCTTGCACTCTCTTGCTTTTCTTTATAATGAAACAACCCATAATGAAATCACAGGGCTCATTGTTTGTGGATTCCAGCCATGAAAGGATCTTATGGATAACGATATGGACAAGGGTATTGTTTCTGGCTTTCAGCAAGCAATGGGTTGCACTGAGGCATTATTTCTGATGTTAACTAATTAATATGGAAAGAGTCTCAACATGTTGTTTTATCAAAGTTCATTCTTCTATATAGTTGTTAGTACTTTTTTTTTTTTTTTTTGAGATATATTTGTTAGTACATTGGCAGAATTCCTATGGCTGCTTTTGAATCTAGTTCTTTTATTTTTGAAGCAAGTTAATAGTGTTTTCTATACTGTGATAGGTCTGTTTATCTTCTGCAGCTTCTTAGTTTATAGTTGCACAATACCTTTGAGTTTTAGCATTTTTTACTTAATTAAAACTAAACATTGTAGGTGTTTTACATTTAATGACTCTGAACAAAAGTGGTGATGCTAACTGCTACTTGTTAGAGCCTTGTATCATTTATTGGGTCTTTTCCTATCGGTTTAAGTTTTTGGGTTTAATGGTTATGGTATTAAAGTTTGGTTTGTCTAAGGAGTCATGAGTTTGATTCCTCCCACATTATTATATTTAAATTCAGATTCTATTGTTATTAAATTATATTTGCTTATATTATATTCATTGTTAGTTTGTTACATGTTAGGCCAGAATGGTAGATGACTCAAGTAATCAATTAAGATTTACATGGGGGTTGAGAGTGTGATGTTATTTTCCATATTCCTATAAAAAAAAAAGGTTATTTAATAGTATTGCATAAGGCTTGACTCTGAATGAATCTTTTATTTAAACGTTTGTAATAGTTTCTTTGGATTTCTAACTTTGTTCATTTTTGGTTTGGCTGATGGTGCTTCTTTGTTCTGCTGTGACTCGTGATCTGCTGAAATTTTATGTACTATATTCACAACATGTGATTAAGTTAAGAGATCTCCTTGATTTGTAGGAAGCTAGAGCATTATTAGGGAGGCTTGAGTTTCAAAAAGGAAATATAGAAGGTGCCCTTCATGTGTTTGAAGGAATAGATGTTGCAGCTGTGACTTCTAAGATTAAAGTTACCCTTTCTAGAAGATGTGAGCAAAATCGGCGCCATTCTCAAAGTGAAGCTGGCCCACCCATGTCTATGCATGCTGTTGCTTTACTCCTTGAAGCTATTTTTCTTAAAGCAAAATCATTGCAAGGTCTTGGAAGGTATGAAGGTATGTTGTTCTTATGCGCTGCATAAAGTTCTTTGAAGTATACAAGTATGAATCTCCACATCATGTTTATGTCACCAAGTTATATATGTTTTGTGATCATAAGCCCGCATGAATTACTTCTTGTGAATTTTGCATGACTAGTTTTCTTGTGCTTCTTGGTTCTTGCTCTCTTGCACTCTCCGCCTCTCCTTCCATCACTATATCACCCATATGAGGAAACAAAAAGTTACGAAAAAAGTCAGTCTTCTTAAATGAAAATATTAATGATCATTACTGCATGCCTGATTTTTTTACCTGGCCTATTTTTCAGAGGCTGCTCGATCATGCAAAGTTATTTTGGACACCGTTGAGAATGCATTACCCGAAGGCCTTCCTGAAATTTTTTCTGTAGATTGTAAACTACAAGAGACTCTAAACAAAGCTGTTGAATTGCTGCCTGAACTGTGGAAACTTGCTGGAGCTCCCCAGGAAACTATTTTGTCGTACCGCCGGGCCCTCCTATATTATTGGAATCTTGATGAAGACACTACGGCGAAAATAGAAAAGGAGTTTGCAGTGTTTCTTTTGTACAGTGGCACGGATGCATCCCCTCCGAATCTACGTTCACAGATGGAAGGCTCTTTTGTGCCAAGAAACAATATAGAAGAGGCTATTCTCTTGCTGTTGATTCTACTGAGAAAATTTATTCTCAAAAGAATTGGATGGGACCCATCAATCCTAGATCATCTTTCATTTGCCCTATCTGTTTCGGGGGAATCGTCGACTCTGGCCTATCAGATTGAGGAGTTGCTTCCAGGGGTCTTGGACAGAAATGAAAGATATTGTTCTCTAGCTCTTTGTTACTATGGAAAAGGTGAGCACATGGTTGCTTTAAATCTTCTCAGGAATTTGTTCAACGGCAGAGAAAATTTATATGGCATGCTGGAACTATTGCTGGCTTCAAAGATTTGTGTAGAGAATATGATATCCATACAAGAAGGAATGACTTATGCTCACAAAGCACTTTCTCAATTACACCAGAGATGTGACCAGATGGCTAGCCTTGCAAACTGTTTACTAGGTGTTCTATTGTCAGCTCAATCCAGATTAGTTGTTTCTAATGCTGAGAGGACTACAAAGCAGTCTGAGGCACTGGAGGCACTGGGAACTGCTGAGAAAATGATGAGAGAAAGAGATCCTTATATCTTATTCCATCTTTCTCTCGAATGTGCTGAGCAAAGGAAGTTGGACGTTGCATTTTATTATGCGAAACAGTTGTTGAAACTTGAGGCTGGATCTAATGTCAAGGGGTATATCCTTTTGGCTCGGATATTATCGGCTAAAAAACGGTTAGTTGATGCAGAGATTGTCATCAATGCTGCTCTAGATCAGACGGGAAAGTGGGACCAAGGAGAACTGTTGCGAACAAAAGCTAAACTCCAGATTGCACAGGGCCGATTAAAAAACGCTACAGAAACATACACACTTCTTCTTGCTGTTCTCCAAGTTCAGATGAAAAGCTTCGGTTCTGGGAAGAAGCTTCTGAAGGTATATTCTTGTGACTTTCATGATCATATTAGCAATTCATTGGACCAAATGCTTGTTAGCATGTTTAGGATTGTGTCTAGCTAACAGCTTGCGTAGAGTAAAACTTTTCTTTCCTAAACGATAGAGTGAAGAACATTGGACAGAAAATAATTTGTTAAAACATCTTTGAATTGTAGCACCTCTTTGTTGTTAGAATGGTAATGTGATGTCTCATCTATTTTTATCCGGCCACTTGGGGGCCAAAACAAAGTCAATTTTGAGGCAAAGATTGTTAATGCTTAGTTTGAACTCTACTCATGATTAATACTAGAAAGAAAGTTTGTTCTTAGGCAAAGAATTGGAGATTAATTCTTTCTTCATTTTGTACTCTTGCAGAATAGGGGATACCATGATAGAAGTTTGGAGATGGAAACATGGCTTGATCTTGCTAATGTGTACACAAGCTTGTCCCAGTGGCGAGATGCTGAAGTCTGTCTTTCAAAATCCAAGGTTATCAATCCTTATTCTGCTTCCGGATGGTACTCTACAGGTATAAAGATGTTTCTTTCACACTTTCTGGATTTTGCGTTTGCATGTCATTCCTTAATGTTTATATGGCTTTTCAGTGCAACTTCCTTGAAATTCCTTACACCCGAAATCTTTCTTCTATAGAAGTCATGATTTAATTCTTTTCCTTCTGCTCGAAATAGCCTGTATGCAACCAACATTTCCATACAAGCACTTTTGAGAGCCCTTTTTCCCAATGTTTTTTCATATAGATATTTTAAGTGTGGGTTATCATATTTGCAACTTAGCTTTAGCAGAACACTTTGAACTTCCAAAATGAGCTTTTCTTTTCTTTCTTTTTTGGCTTCTAGAAGTGTTTAGCTATTGCTTTTCCAGAGAATTTCTTGATTTAGATAATTGAAACATATGTTGACTTAAATCTCATGAACTTGTTGCTTGAAGTTCCATATGGACAATTTTTTTGAGCTGACAGGCAATGATTTAAATTTTCTTCTAGTCTACATTACATATTTAAACCCTGGAGATTTCTGTAGGTTTACTTCATGAAGCAAAGGGCCTTCGCCATGAAGCGTTGCAACTATTTAGGAATGCATTAGATGTTGATTCGACCCATGTCCCCAGCTTGATATCTGTTGCTCGTATCCTCACACAGATCAGTGGTGAATCAACGACTGCAAGATGCTTTCTCCGTGATGCAGTTCGGATTGACCAAACAAACCATTCAGCTTGGTACAATCTTGGGCTGCTCTACAAAGCTGATGTCAATGCAACCCTGCAAGAGGCTGTCGAATGTTTTGAGGTTGCTGCAATTCTTGAAGCGTCTGCTCCAGTTGAACCCTTTAGATGAGACCAGTTCTTCCATTACATTTTGTCCATGTAAGATTGTAAGCCATATGTGAATGTAAATTATTTATGTGATGTGTCAAATTCAACAGGACTTAGAAGAATGTAGTCTGATATTAGAGGGAAGAAAACCAAAAAAGGAAAAGTATATTTTGATGTGATTTTGTTTTGTTCAACATGTGCATGTATGGTTGCTTATGTTGCACACTTGAGTTGCCTGTCAAAGAAAATAGTTCAAGCAATAGAAAAAGCAAAAGTATAAGTACATACATCATTAATTCTAATTAAATTCAAATTGTATTTTATCATTAGATTATTATGATGGTGTTAAAAAGATTTTCAATTATCTTATAATTATTAATAAAATAATATCTCAAATTTTCAACAAATGAACATATAATTCATAGAAACAATTTTATTTTATCTATTGCTTGTCATATGATTAATGTATTTCTTTTTGACATTCGTGACAAAGTTTAAATTTCATCATTAGTATGTATCAATAACATGTTTGGAGAATTTTCTCTCCTCATTTTGTAGGAGTAGATATTTCCTATAATGACTTATAACAAGTAGATTTTTAGATCATATTTAAGCATATTACATTATAATTATTTCAACAAGAAAATAAGACAACTTTTAGTTTTAAGGGCTAGGTGGTTTAAACTGTCTCAACTCAACTTACATGACACTATAAAATTAATTTTTTTTTTTTTTAAAATATTACCATTAAATCAGAAATTAAGGGGGGGTAATGATTGCTGTTCACCACCTTTAGGGTGTAAGTGTTATACGACAATCGGTTTAGCCCAAACTAACCTCATCTTTTCTACACGATGTGATAGAGGCAGTCAGTGAACTCATTGAAGATCTAAATACATGCCATGAACCAATTGCAGAACAAGCTGTGGAGCTTATTCATCATAAGTAGTTGCTTATTAGTCAGCACTCAGTATTTTCTTCTGTCTTGAGTTTTCACATAGAGTAGATCTGACCAGAATCATCTGTAGTACTAAAATCAGTTTAGAAGCAGTTGTGGCTGTATGTTTTACAACTGTATACACGATCGTATCAATCTTTATTCTATTGGATTTGCTCTATCTCAAAGCAAACTTAACTAATTAGCACATGCAAAAGCTTTTCTGGTGTTTTAATGACTCATAAGCAGTCCTTCAGGTTTGATATTGCAGGTTAGTACTAGAATATTGAAGGAAGCATGTTGGCTTAATTCTCGTTCTTCTGACTCTGTCTTTCATAATTCCTTCATTCATGATTCCACGACTCCTAAATGTATACTTATTGTATTCGTCATTGTTTCGATGGTTTTGACTAGTTAAGTGGTGTTTTCAGTGACTTTAGGTCGGTCAAGATTCGTGTTGGAATTCTTGAAAGCTGCAAAGGAAAAAGGACGATGTTTTCATGTCTTTATTGTTGAGGGCGCTCCAAAGTATGTACATGACACTAACCAAAGTATATACAGATTACATCAAAACGTTTCAAGTCTAAATGTGCAATTTTGTAGTTGCCTGATACTGATAACATATAATCACTCTACAAGCTTACAGTTTTGATTCCATATGGAAATTACACCACAAAGTCGGGCAATTTAAGGAATTCAAATAAGTTTTGAACATCTCTTTGCAACAATAGTTGTTGTCAAACACACACTTCCATAGATAACTCGCCCATCCAATTCACAAAATCAATTTCATTCATAGATTTCTACATCACGTTTTTCTGAACAAATTCGGTTGAATCAAAGTCTAATGTAAGTATGTAACTTTACTTTTACCAATTATATCTTGAAAAATTTTGGTTATGCTTACCCAGAGCATCACACCACAACCAAAAGGCTGCATCAAAAGCAATCGTGTTGGCAATCTACTTATGCTTTCACTGAGCTGAAAATAATGTTCATGTAAAACAAAGGAAAATAACGTTTTGCCTTTATTCCTGCCAAAAAAGAAAAGAGTAGCCTAAATCCTGAATGACTAGAATTTTGCCTTAGGTAACTCCTTCACCCCAGAAAATGAATTTGTTGCCCAGGCAACATCACAAAGAAACACAATGAGTGCTTAGATCCTATATATAGGATAGGTTCATTCATAGTTCATACGCATAAGATTTCTGAATAGTGAAGTCAAGATCAAAGACTGATGGCTTCAACATGTTTATGCCTATTACTGTTAGAAGTAGAAAAGCCATTATTTAAGTGAAACTAGATGCATATACAGGCAGACTAACTTTGAGATGGAAAATAACATCATTGTCACCAATCACTAAAAAGCTGTTTGGCTTCTCTAAACATACAAAGTAAATAAATTGTGTTTGCCCTTCAAAAAAATGTATTAAAAATGAAGTTAATCACCTCATCCAAATTTAAGACGATCACTATTGAAATGCAAACTGCTGTTATATCAAAAGCATACAGAGCAATTATATTAGTGCAATGTTGTTTTCTCTTTCATGATTTTGCAATTTTTTTGCAAATTTGGTGTTGATCATTCACAAGAAAATTGAAGCAAACGTTACTAAAGGATACACTTGTTAATGTTATGTTGATAAAGGCCCACAGAGTAGAAAGCGTAGCCATAACATGCAAACAATGAATTCACAAAACCTGTAGGCTTTAATGATTAATATACGCATTCAAACAGAACAAGTAAAACAAACGCCTAAGAAGAGGAAACTGTAAGCAGACAAAGTTTACCAAGCAATGAAGGTCAAAGAGTGAATCACTCCTTGCGAAGATCTATGCCAGCCTTCTTGGCAACGGCATCCAATCCATTCTTCTCTATAGTCTTTAAGGCCTTGGTTGACAACCGCAGCTTGACATAGCGCTTACCAGCTTCCCACCAAACCTTCTTATACTGTAGGTTGACAAATTGCAATTTCTTGGTCTTGTGGTTTGAGAAGGAAACTCTGTTGGCCTTGTTTGCTTTCTTCCCAGTTAAGGGACACACTCTACCTGAATAAATCAATTTTAAGTGTTCTGATAAGGGAAAACGGGATAGTTTCAAAGGTTAGAATGAAATAAGCACGGTTCAGAGTCAGTAAAAATGTAGACTTAAGTAACTAACAAGTAACCTTGCTCAAGCAACACCATTACATCCAAACAACAACTAAGAGAATGAAAAGCTACAATTGAACTATGAACATCAAAGCCCAAATTTGTAATTATTACGAATAAAACAAGAAGAAGATAGACGTACGAGCGACGGGTTGAAGAGCGGGGGAGAAAGGGGAGGAAACAATTGGCTTGGCCACGTCAGAATGGTCGTAGGATAATTTGATGCCCGATAATTGGGATGTCAGGAAACCCACTTCTGACCACAATCCCTTCGTTTTCGGAGAGACCTGCGGTCGCCCAAACCATACACTGCAACTGCTTCCTAACAACATTGCCATCTCTCCTGCTAATGTTATTATCTCTTCTTCTTTTGTGGTGGACTGCACACTGACATCTATTTTTATTTTCAATTTTTATTTCAAACCTCTTATTTGCTTGCTTTAAATGTTTATGCTTGGGCCTGGGCTCTATACCCAAGCCCATTGATCAAACCTTATTTCAAGTAAGGTTGATGTTAGTATACAGTTTCTGCATAGTTTTTGTACAATTTCTGAGTTGAGTTACGAGCCATTATATTTCAATTCAATTCAATTATTTATAAAAATTATACATCTGAAAATTTTGAAAACAAATGTTGTTTCTTGTAATCTTGTAACCACCCCGGTACTGTTACAAGATTAATAATATACAGAATCCTGCAAGTAAATATTTATGTGATTAATCTCAGAAATATTTCAATATTTATTTTACAGTTCGGAGGATTTCTTTTTTCAAAAAAAAAAAAAAAAATTGAAACTAAATGAGACAAGAAGCTGTTGGAATCTATTATCTCCAACAAAAATCTTCTGGCAGAAAAAGAACTTTCCTTGAAAATAAATATATGTCATATTTCTTCAGAGAAAAACTCCAGAGGTTTTTCATCTGAAAAACTGGTTTCTTGCAGTATTATACTTTTTATGGTGCAACCAGAATACCAAATCAATGTAGCACAGTTAATACAACCTCAATTTGATTATACTTCAACTACAAATATGAGCTGCAATAAAATGGGCTCTTCGAAGAAAGTTTATACAAAAGAATCACATCATATGATCATAATAAGATAACCCATCTCACTTCCGGTTTAAAAGCTGACGATGTGTATTGCTATGGAGGTGGCCTCCTCACTCAATTCTAATTTATACATAAAATAAGCTCATTGTGATAATTTCCAAATCTGAAGCTATTCAAGTTGATGTTCCTACAAAAGATGATACTCGAAAGGATCAAAATTAGGGGACTGTAAAAGGCACCTACGCATGATGTTAAGCCAATGGTTCTATCTCCAACTGATTCATTTCGGAAACTTAGCCTTGTAGAGATCAAGAGGAACATACTCCACCGTCACAATCCGATCATCAAATAGCCGTCCATGCAGACAATGTGCCACCATGCAAGAGGCTTCTGTTCTCCCGTACTCCACAAAAACACTGCCTACCTCAAAAATGGCCGCAAGATTACCATCCTGCTCCTTCTCAACAGCAACTGTTTGTGTTCCCACACTATCATCCAATTCGGCAACAGCTTCCTGCATGTTTCTATTGACTTCCTCAATATTCAACTCTTCTTCAGCAGATGATTTGTTTTCCAGAATCATGTCCTCCGTTTGAATGTTGCTGGGAACTTCATCATCATGACAACATGAATCAACCTTTAAGGTCTCCGACTGCTCGAGGACTTCTTGGGAAAATGTTTCAGATGGGCCCTCTCGAGTTGAGTCTTCAGCCCTGTTACCATCAAGTTTACCAAGTTGAACTGACTCATCCCTCACTACATCTGTTGGCTTATCCTCACCAATGCTGTTGCTTTCCCTAACTTCATCGACTTCCTTGATTTCTTTGGCTTCACTCGAAAACTCTAATCCAGTAGTTCCTCTTGGCTGATGATCGATAACTTCTTCTAAGGCCTCTGCTTTCTCACTCATTTCATCACATCTTAAGTTTTGCTCAACTTCAGCAGAAGCCTTAGTGTCATTGGCTTCATGTGCTTCTGAGGTAGAGATGTGACTGTCTTTGTACTTGACAACATTAATGGATTTAACAGTGCCAAACCTGCAGCACAGATGCATAAACCTAACTTCCATATTAAGTAATGGTGTTTAAACAACCATGGATAAAATATTATGGACAATGATTTTTTCACAGACCTTGCGCACTCTAACCGCACATCTTCGAGTACTTCTTCCACTTCCAGTTCAGACAAAGATGAAATGCCTTCTGGATTGAACTAATTAATATTGAAAGAGACAAAACACAAAAATGTATTAAATATTTTGTTCAAATTAACCAAAACTTGAGAGAAAACAAACAATAGACAATTACCAAAGTAACCACATATCTAGCCAATAACGTACCACATTTTTAACCTTTAGGACTTGAGTGGGCTTCTTTAGAAGTGGAATTGCATGCTCTGGGATCCCATAGAATGGAGTGTCTCCACTATTTTCCTAGATTGTATTGTTTCTTTCTGTTAGTACACATCTCACATACAATGTATAACATGTGAAATAAGGAAGAAGAATTCATTCCAGGTCCAAGCTCTAATAAAATCAGAGAAAATGTTGGCGAAGTACCATAATAGATCCATTAGGAAAAGCTTGAACTACAGTTATAAATTGCCCTCCCAACTTCATACCATTCAACCCCGCACAAGCTTTGAAAGTAACTGATTGGTCCACGTACTGAGTTATAAAACATCAACAAATTGCCAGATGCTCAAGGTCAGAAGAGAAACAAAATTGATTTGCAAATAGAAAAATGACTGGAATAAATAATGAAGGGATGACACAAAAAAGAACTAAAAAATAAAAGGAAAGAACAAGACTTTAATAGTTCACATAATCAACAAAAAAGGAAAGACAAAAGTCTCGCGACTTGTCTGAAATATCATGCTAATTAGAGACAAAAAGCAAACCACATTTGTATTAATAGCAGGTGGAATTGAACCCATATAATGCTCTGTAGGTTACCTAAAAAGTAGTATTTTATCTATTTAAGCCCTTTAGAACCATTTCTGTCTTTGAGCAGCAGCACATTAACTCAGATGGCATTGCATTGGACAGTGGGCTAGGTCTACAACTGGCTTAAGTCAGCCAATTGCAAGCTAACAAATCTAATCAACATACGTTGTTGAATGCTGACAATCTCTCTAGGAAGCCAATAAACTTCAGAAGAGAAAATTGACTTTCTATAGCAGATCAATGCAAAATGCTAAACCTGATAATTGGTTCCCTCCGCATCTCCTTAAACAATAATTTTTATGTTGCATGATATACCACCAAAGTAAAAAAAAAAAAAAATGTTGTTATAGAATCTGTTCAAGCAATATGAAATGCTTTAATCATCACATAAGGAGATTGGAAAAGAAAAAATGTGGACCAGGTCTGACTCACCAGTATAATCCTTAGAAGAAAGTGAAGATGCAAACAAAAACATCAAACCAAACCATACAAGTGAAGTCCAAGCAGATTGACCTATTATTTAATTGTCAAAATATTCATACGAGGTAAAGCATTGAACAAGGATTTGCACTGCAATATGCATTGCTGAACAGGTTCAAATGATCAAATTAAGTATGCAGAGAAAATCACACATTCATAATGATCCATAGGAAAATATAAATTGTGTAACACATTCTTAAGTGCAATGAATCATGCACTCCAAAGACTAAGGTGCACAAGCACACTGGCAACACATCATAATGGCTTTCCCTCAAAAAGTAAAAGAGACATCCAAATTGATTCAAATAAAGTGACTACACTGATGTATCACCTAAATGAAGGGATTCTCAAAAACAAAAGTAATCCTAGCAGAAAAAAGGTGCTTTATTACCTCCAGGAAAGCACATGGTTCTCCACGATAATTGATCTCAAAACGATACGACTTCAAAGGCCCAAAAGCAGAAACAATCTCCATAACCTGAAAAACGGGAATTAGAGAGGGGAGGAAAGATGTACGGGCAGGAACATAAGAACACCAAACATAATTATGAAGAAAACAAGCCTAGAAAAATATAGAAATTTTGAAATTTGATTACCATTTTAGATGAAAAAGTCTTTGAAATACCGCCAATGAAGATCTGCACCAACAATTCATATGAAAAAGAAAAAGATAAATAAAAATTGCCAAATAAAACAAACTAGCAGTCTTGAAAACTAACATCTTTTGATTCAACTTTTACTTATTCAGGCTGTCCTTTGTTCCACTATCTTTGCTAAAATATGTCTCCATAAAATGGCACTTTATATAATCTTTAGGTTATCATTATTTTTTTTTCCATATTTTTCTGTCTCTACTCCCTTATGTTCATTAACTCAACTATGATGGGGCACGCGCCCCACCCCATTACTTGCTCGGATTGTGCCAACGATACCTTCTCAGAAATGAGAATGCAAACAAATGTAAACATAATAAGTTTTCTTCAATAGAAACGAACAAATTAATTTTTTGTTTAAAGAAACAAATTCATAAAGCTACCTCATAGAATCACTAATTAATACCACCCAGTATCCAAAGACAGATCTAGATGATAAAAAAGGAATCAGTATAATGAATCTCATCTCTCCTTTAATGCCAAAAGTTGACCATAAGGACATACAATTTAACCCACAATTACAGGAGTAGATAAACCAATTAGTTATCTAGTGGTATAATAAACATTAGGAACTCCAGTCATGTAAATACAGTATATGGGCCCATCATTGCAGCAGAGGCTTGGCTTAAAATGACGATGTTGCTTTACACCTAATATTTGTTGCTCCGCATGCGTACCTTGTGAGGTGAATCCTTCACAATATCACTTATTGCAGCAACCACAGCCACTGATTTCTTTACTTCACCACTCTGCATGAAAATAGCAACTGTCTGAAAACCTGCTACATGGATAGTAACCACAATATACCTCAGAAGCAGCAAAGCAGCAGTAGAAAGAACTAGCTGAACTGAAATGCCTTAATTATGACATAGAAAATTTTTAGTGAGAAAACAAAAAAACATGTAAATCAACAGAGATTTGGAAAGAGAGGTACAGGGCAGCAAAATTGCAAAATCTAACCAGAATAAACTATGTTTAGGAACATCAAACATAAAAAACTAAAAATGGAGAATTTAACAAGCTTAAATCTTTCACATCATTTCCCACGGATGCAAGCATCAGTCAAACGATAGTAAGTGTAGCTGCAAACCTAAAATTGTTTAATGTGTGATACATTCTCAACTAATTAAAATACTGAAATGAATACTGATATCAAATGTGACACCTCTATCTATATTTACCATCAAGTTAAGATGTCATTAAAAAAAAAAAATACTTCTCTGCACAACTATAACAATGTGCCTCTTTGTAAAATTTACTTATGCATACAGCACCTTTCTTTATAATATTTTTTGGAAAGCCAGCAACTGATTACCATAATGCTTCTGCAAGCTGCCTAGACCGTGACTTATTCCCATAAGTGTGAAGACAATAGTTGTACAGAAAAAAATTAAAAATCTTAAGTTCTGCAACAGTTGTCAATGATTTTGCATAATATATGAACTAATTGGCCCGATAGCTTAAACTATTTGTTGCAAATTCATTTTGAATAATAAAACTAAATTGCAAGCATAATAAGCTAGAATTTGCATGTCATTTGTTGGCGGCTAGTTTGTAATACTGAATTAGAGGGGAAAAAGAAAATGGAAAAACTAAGCTAGGACAATGATAAAATCTCTTAGCACCAGATATTGTAAGACAAGTGAACCAAAGAGCATTGTGAACTTCGAGGGAAAGAAAAGGAGTCATATCTAGGGTAAAAAAGATAATAATTTCACCTTCTCAAATTCATTATGTGAGCAGCAATTAAGGAAGCTATTTTTTCAATTAATGAGTGAATAAGGCAAAGAAGTACTTTTAACAAATGTCAAATGCTTTGTCTTTCAGGAAAAAAAGAATAAAAAACAAATACATTTATGACAAGCTGGACAGCGACACCAGCAAACGGACAACAGTGGTACAGCAAGATAATTGGTAAGCAAAAGGAATGCCAAAAGATTGAATAACAATACGCCTACAGAGCACAACAAAAACAACAGTCACAACACAATGTCAAATGCCTGAAGTTTTAACCCAGCTTGGCCAAACAACAAGGATAATGCTTTGGTAATTCCAAATTTCGGATGGCTTCAGCAAATTCATACTAAATCTGTTAACATACACCCTATCATGAATTCGGTTTAACCGATTAAAATGTTCAACTAAGCGATCAATTCTTAAATCTGTTACAAGTAAACCCTATCATTTTTACCAATTGCAATGTTCAACTAAACAATCAATAGAAAATCATCATTCATGTATGAACCAGTAAAACCTCCCTCTCCAGATCTTGTTGATTCCTTCAATTATTTTTTTGCCTTCAGAACTTTGTTTCATAAGGTGTAAATTATTGCTATAAAAGCAGACCTAGGACACAGGAATGGCTTTAGTAATGTTGCCTGTCACTCAACGGAGGATAGTGATCCTAAGAAATTGAAAAATTAAAGAGAGCTAAGGAGGGAGATCGACTTTAACAAAAGTGGGTGGAACCACATGCTAGTGTCATCAGCAGAAAGTATCAGAACAAGATAGTCATTGGTATATCAGTTAAGCAAGTACTGTAAAGTCAACTGCCCCAGTAAAATTCAGACTACAGCAGAGTGGCACACAAAATCCTGAGATATCTCCAAGCAATTGAAAAGCTAAACATTAAAGATGGAGATACCATCAAAGAAATTGTCGCAAACAATTATGGTTTAATTGCCTAGATCAATGACCCAAAACCAGTACTACAAAAATAAGCTTAAAGTGCATCAACCTTGTCACTACACCTGGGGATCTTCTTATTTAGGAGACAGCTTCATCACCCTTCTGAATGTGAATTATGACACACCCAACATAAAACCCCTATTTAAGAGATTCCAACATCCCAGTCAAAATATATGTCATCTAATAGGACAAAACGATCATTCTATATGCAGCAGAAAGCTTTTAAGCTACAAAAGAAAGACCCTAAAACTTTTTGATTTAATATTTAAACTGAGTTTGCTTCCATAGTACCCAAAACATAAAAAATTTAAAAACAAAAAAAAGCACAATGAGACAGAATCTCATTCAAATTACAACCAAACTGTTTTCATATTCTAAAATTCTAAGATGTAAGTGTGGCAAATTTTCCAAGTAACAAAAGGAGTTTTGACTTTCAAAATGCCAAAGTTTTTATAGCATAACAAGAAGCAGATCTGCAAGAGGACAGATCTCTGGGCTTGATTTCATGATTTACTAGAAAGTAGCTTTATAGACACCCAATCAGTAATCACAAAACTCAATGGACTAGCATTCTAATAATGATAATGTAAATTTGACACAGAAAATATACATCTTATTCAATTTTCCATAGTTAAACTGAGCTTAGAGCTTGAAGAAGAAGACAGAGGGAAAACAAAACATCAATAATTGTGGCATCACATTTAATTTACCATAACATCTGCCCTAATTATAAATAAGCTTATTATATCCTTAATTATAATATGATTACTAATAAATTTTAATGGAAGGTCCAATTGAAGTTCACACCTCCAAAAAACTGATTTCATCAAGGCCATAGAATAGACTACTGCCACTTGCTCACATAACTAAGGAAAAAGAACCCAAAGCAAATATCAAAACCCATTCTCTAATAGACAAGTGTATGATGATTAAAAATTAGTTGTTCAAAATTATTAGACCAGTGTCATTCGCAGTTAGATTGAGATAGCATTTCTACTTTCTAATACTAGATCCTAACCAATTTACACATAAAAAAGAGAGAGAGAGAGAGAGAGAAGCAATCTTTATTATTATATAGAAGCTCAATATACAAAAATCATTGCATAGGATATACAATATATGACACTTAAATAAGAAAAACAAGGAAAGACGCTTTATATGCTCCTGCAACATTCATGCACCAGACATACAGATGAGGTCCCAAATATGGTTTTAAGGAGACAGAACCCAAGAGGAATTCTCTTGTCATTGCAGGTTAGTCTATCTAGCTCAGGCTCAAAATAAATTTATTTAGAAAATTTAAAGCCTTGCCACAACCCATACCAGTAACCATGTGGCTTAGGTTGGGCATGGTTTTGAAAATGACAGAGCCCAGTTGTTAATCAGAGGTGAGATTGGCTTTTTACCCAATATTAGCTACCTCTTCATATCTGTGACAATCTATTCAACCGCCATGAACACCCAAAAGGCATATTATGGATGCTTGGGCAATCTTGATCAGTCTCTCAGATGAGAGAAAAACTATTCAAGTTCTTTTTCACAAAATAAATAATGAAAAAAAGAAAAGCAATTACATCATAATATCAAAGAAGTAACCTGTATATGTTATGAGAAATTAAAAGATGAGGAAACAGATTTTGACAAGCTTAAATCCATTTCCAGACATGTAGGCCACTCCGAATATCTTGATATGTGATAAATACCGTAATATAACAAAGCATACATAATAAACTGAATAAATTTTAAAAGAAAACAAGAGTAAAAAGTACAGAATAAAAATAAAAAATGAAGAATAATAAGGTTGATAAGATTGTCATTCTTACTGCCACATGAATAAAGTCTTTCGGGCGCTTGATTCTGAGAATGCAGCCTGAGAAGGAACAGCCATCACAAGAAAGAGCTGCTGAAGCATCCTCAGGTGTAAGAAATTCCACAAGAGCTTGACCTTTCTCTTTCTGGATCTGCAGAAAAGGGCATTGTAAGACGAGCCAAACAACAGATTGTTCTAATATCCATGACAAAAACAAAATGATTCTCAATTACACGTTTGAGACTTACATGACAGCTAATACATGGTAGGGATCCATGAACATAATTAGTCCCTGAAGAGAGCAAAACGTTATTAAGAAATTCCATCACAGCTTTCTCAGAGGCTGAGGCTGGAATATTTTCTACATAAAGCCTCCTCATAGGCCGGGTAGCTTGTGTTAGCTGAACAGAGTCAATGGAGACATTCTGCTTTGTCAAAGAAGCATTGTATGGAACCCCAGACAGAGGATTCACCATAGATGAAGTGACATGATTGGAGCTGACCACTTCATGTATATTCGATGATGCAGTTTGATTTGAGGTCCGTATATTAGAGGGAACAGAACTAGCAAAACAGCTGTCTGCTTCCACGGGTGCAATATCCCACTTAGCACTTTTCTTCTCTGGAGAACGGTTAATTGGCGAAGGAGTCTTAACAGCAGCCTCAGTTTTTCTCTTCCTAGGTGAATAGCCACCAAGGCCACTCATGGATCCACCATGCCGCCTGTAGTGACCACTTGAACCGTTACTGGCTACTCTGCTCCTGTCAATATCAGAATGTTGCCTTCCAGACTTCCCTTTGAAAGACTGTAAGGACATATCTTCATGCTCTCTTTCATAATGTGATGTACGTTTGTGCGCCCTAGGTGAGAGAGAAATAGACTTTCTGTTTCTCTCCTCACGCTCTCGACTCCTTGATCGCCTCCTTTTCAGCTTCGATTCCCCATAATGGGATTTTGGTGACTCTTTTCTTTCCTTTCTCTCAGAAATTTCTAAATCATGCCCTTTACCAAGATCATGTTTCTTTGCATCACCCTTGTCCCTATTTCTGTCACCATCTTCATTTTGATATTTTCTCTTACTTTCTCTTTCAGACTTTTCCCCACTTCTCTCCACATGTCTCTCCTTCCCCATTGAATCTCTTGAATGCTTCTTCACAGCTTGATCTTCAACATCATAACGTGACCGCTCATAATTTTTCCCACGGCCTGGATCTTGTTTCTCAACCTTGCCTTTAGCCTTAGAGAACTGATCTTTTTTCATATCAATTTTCAACTTGTTTTCTGACCCATGACTTTCTCTACCTGTTTGTTTAGCGATACTCCCATCCTTTAATCTAATTTCAGAATCACGACTTTCTCTGCGTTTGGGTTTAACCAAATTTTCATCCTTAATTTTGATTTCTGTGTCATAGCTTTGTCTATCCTTGTGCCTTGCTGAATCGTCATCCTTTCTGCGAGTGCCGTCTTTTTTCTTCCTGGTGTATACCTTCGAAAATTCCTCAGGAAGGTGTTTTTCAGCACCAGGGGAAGAATCCTTCTTGTACCCATGATGCCTTTCAGATTTGTGGTGATCAGAAACATTCTCAATAGTATTATCCCCCAATACATTCCCTACTTCTTTAGCTCCCTCTTCAACATCAGATAATTTTTTGTTTTTCCTTCTAATCATTATCTCATCAAAACTAAGAGGCCTTGTCCGAGCAGCAGTTCCTAGATCAGAGTTGTCTAAAGGATGTTCACCACTTTTCACATACTTGTCTTTTTTCTGACCAGATCTGCTCATCTTGCACAAACTACCTACACTAGACTATGGAAAGCATTAAAGACAATAGAGACGAAGCCTAATTGTTCTTCAAACAACATCACTGCACCAAACAAAAAACAAACATGCATTTGATTCAGTATCAAGTAAAATCAAACTCTCCAAACACAACATAAAAGAAAATGGAAAACACAGCAGCATCAACACAATCAGGCCAATTTTAAAACAATATCACACTACCATGTCTTGTCAATTTATTTTCTGGACAGGCAGAGTACTATCCCTATTATATGAAAGTTCGAAAACTCCATTTCTACATACATTGCCATGCTAAATTTCAAAGAGCAAAAACATCACAAAAGAAGGCAATGTTTAAGTCACACAGGGCAGGCAGAGAGTGTATGGACTCAATCATGAACTTCAATTTTGGACTTATCTTAGTATCCACCAATGCAAACAATTAGGTATTCGTTTTCGGTCCAAATTAAAGGCAACAAAACACAAGGCAATAGGCAAACCCTAAAAGCAAACAACCCAAGCGATGACTATATAAAAAAATAAGTTGAAAAGAGTGAGTAACTTACAAGGGAGAGAAATGCAAGAGACCTGCAAGTGGAAAGGAGAAGCGAATGATAATGATTAGAGTATAGTTATTCGCTGCGGCTGCGACAGCGACGCATTTTTGTTATGTTTATGTTACCTTCTCATGACCTACCATTTCCAGTTGCTCCTCCACAACTTTTTTTCTTTTTTTTTTTTAAATATGTTTTTCCTGTCCTGGAATACCTATCATAGCCAAATTCAATTAAAAAGGTAACCAATGCAATTGTTCTGTGCTGTGATGGTGATTTCTTGGTGATTATTTATACTTTAATTTATATTAGATGCAGAATTGTATTAATTACCTAATCAATATATGAATTGTATTAATTACCTAATCCATTCTCTATTTAACAATTGAGAGTAAACTTTTTATTTTATTTTTATCATTAAGGAATATCATTAAACTTTTTTCAACATCATATTAGTTAGTGGTATATTGTGTTGGATAGATTCTAATAAAATATTTGTGTTTTTTTTTTGTTAAAAAAAAAGCAACAAAGTTTTACTCAAAAAAAAAAAAGAAAAAAAGGAACAAAGTGAAATTATAACATTTAATTGGTTTTTTTTTTTTCTTACAGCTATAAATTGGTGATTAGCTGAAAAAGGAGATTTTCAAACTGATAATTAATGGAATGGAATTATGATATACGAAAATAACCCAAAAGTTCGTAATAGCCCCTTCTTCTTTGCATATTCGATTTCTTACAATTTGCCCCTTCAAATGAAAACCTACCTTCAAAATAATGAAATATTCCATGAATTCGAAAATAATGTTGTTTGGTAGAAGATTAAGCAACATACTTCAACAAATAATTTGCTATAACATCTTGAACTGATATTGGCTTTCAAGTATTAGACTTACATAACCACAACCGCACTTAAAATTTATCATATGTACAAGGAAAATTACGCATCTCAGTTGACTTAGGGGTCGTTTGTTTTTTTATCTAAAGACTGAACAGTGTTGCTGAAGACTAAAGACTGAATAATAACTGAAACTTGAAATCTGAATGATATGTTTGTTTTTTTTTTTTTTTTACTTCTAAATGTATAGTAATCTCGTTTGTTTTTTAAAGTTAAAATTATCTAAAAACTAGTAATTTGATATTTATATCCGTTAATTATTAGTTGTTCTAAAACTTTATTTAATATAATACAAACAATTATAATAAATTATTTAAAAAACACTATAACACTTTTTTGTATATATTAATAACATTTTTTATTCATAATTAAAATACAATTAATTATTATAGTAAAGTAATTTTTTAAAATTATATATATATAAATAAATTATTATAATAAAGTGAATTGAATTTATATATTTAAATAAAGATAAACAAAATATTCTTAAATTCAAGAACTATTACAATAAAAGTTGAAACCGTAAAGTAATATATATTTTAATTATTGTAATATTTTATTAATTATATTTAAAATAAATATGTATAATATAAAATTAGAACTAATTTGAAAATTCATTGTTCTCAATTTGGAAGAATATATATAAAAAATAATTAAGTGATTTGTTATTAAATGAAAAATAAAAAATTGTAACTTTTTATATTTTAAGTAGTTTTAAATGGTTTGATCATTTAAAAAAATAAACAAAAATCACTTAAAACGTGTAATTCAGACTCATTAAGTGAAAAGTAGTAAAAACAGACGACCCCTTAACAATTACAACCACATCAGGCGTAAGCATTCATTATCACCACAAATATGCATTTCCTTTGGGCATAAATGGTATCAAGAGCTCTGGAAAAAATAGAAGCTAAAGCTAACAAGTCTACTATTTATCTAAAACAAGTTCGACACCACGAAATCAAAAGGTTTTACAGTCAGTTGATGCCATAAAACTCAGGAAATGAGCAACACTAAGTGACACAAATTATTTATACTTCCAAGTTCGACGATAGTACAAGTAGGCACGCATTATCTATCAGGAATAAATTCAATAAGTGAAGCTCCCATTCCTTCTTTCCAGGATCACTATACAGTCCGCTTCTTGTCCTCTTCAATGTTTTACCGCATGTTTTCTCTACGACGCACATATCGGGTCCTGTCATTATATCTTGGTCTGTCTTGAGCTCTCTGGGGCTGTGGTTCCACCCTCCTCTGTCTTTCAGGTGATCTTTGAACTATCTCTCCATTCACAAACAATTCAGCTGTAAAAAAAGAAAGGTACGCAAATTTAATAATTGTAATCATAAAATTCAAGTATTATCAAGGAAGTCTTCAAGGAACAAGACATTAAGAAATGTGCATATCATGGTCCTACTTCATGAAGCGTGATAGAATATATTTAGAACCTACAAAAGTAGGTATGCATCAATTGCACATTACATATGGAAAGCTTAAGAAAAGAACAATTCTGCACTAAATGAAGACCAGTTGAGAACCTGGAAATGTGAGTTTACATATTCAACCTCCACAAAAAACTTAAAGGTGATAAATATCAAGGAAGTCTTTAAGGAACAAGACATTAAGAAATGAGCATATCATAGTCCTACTTCGTGAAGCGTGATAGAGTATATTTGGAACCTACAAAAGTAGGTATGCATCAATTGCACATTACATATGGAAAGCTTAAGAAAAGAAAAATTCTGTACTAAATGAAGACCAGTTGAGAACCTGGAACTGTGAGTTTACATATTCAACCTCCACAAAAAACTTTAAGGTGATAAATATCTAAGAAATATATCAATCGAAAAGCCAGAAACAATACACACAAAGCTATATGTATCATCTCCCATGATTCTGAAACTCCACAAAGAGAAAGCACAAAAAAGGTAATGACTGAAATTTGTCAGGAGTCCATTAGCATTCAAAGCTAGGCACTGCCCAACTTGAGGCTATTAGCTTAGCCAAGATGGACTCATGCACCATACTGAAAACATTTAAAAACAAGCATGGAATAAAATAAACTTTTTCTGCAATAAGAAATCCATAGATGTACTAAATTATAACTTGGAATAAACATTCACAAAACTATATGTATTCTATCTACTGATTCTAAAACTCCATAGTATAGAAACACAGAACAGATAGCGTGAGAACTTTATGTGAGTCCATTAGCATTCAAAGCTACGCACTGCCGGTTTGTGGCTATTAGCTTTGCCAAGATGGACTCCTGCACCATTCTAAACCTTTGGAAACTTGTGTGCTGTGACATTTACTGATTGAACATAAATAAGAATTTTGTTGCAATAAGAAATATATAACAAGTACTAAATTATTAATTAGAAATATACATCCACAAAATCATGTGTTATCTCCAATAATTCTAAAACTCCATAGTGTAGAAGCACAGAACAGGTAATCAGAGAACTTTCGTACGAGTCCATTAGCATTCAAAGCTAGGCACTGCCCAACTTGACGCTATTAGCTTTGCCAAGATGCACTAAGGAAGGAATGTAAACATTATAACCTAGACAACTTGTATGTTTCTACATCAAGAACTAGAACAGCAATTCTCAAAATATATTCTCTTTCCCAAACATGCAATCCACCAATAGTTAAAATTACATTGATTCCATAACAATAAGAAAAAAATACGGATAATAATATCAATAAAACTATATGTACCATCTCCAATTATTCTGAAACTCCATAGCGTAGAAGGACAAAACATGTAAAGAGATAACCTTGATATAAGTCCATTAGCATTCAAAGCTACACATCACCCAATTAAGGCTATTAGCTTTGCCAAGATGGACTGGGGATGGGAAAATAACAACACAAAGTAGTCACCGTGAGCATTTACTATGTATTAGCACTGAAATCAGTAAAATAGACTCCCTATCCCAACCTGAACTGTTATCCACAAAGGATTAGTAATGCAATGCTCAAAATAAACTCTCTTCCACAACATGTAATGCAACATAAACAATAATTAATTCAATTCCATCAATGATGAGAATTAGAAAGGTAGATCCATTTTAAACCATCCGACTTGAGTAATTAACACTACATTTACTCTACATTATATAGGTGGTAGATACATCCCCAGATCAAATATAAACAAGACATAATCCCAAAACACTCTAGTATATTGTTTCTTCTCCACTAATCTGCAGCATCACGAACTAAAAGTGCAGAACAGTCATGAGAAACATTTGATTTAAGTCCATTAGCATTCAAAACTAAACATTGTCCAATAAGACTACTTAGCTTTGCCAAGATGGACTTCAAAACATCACTTCTCATAAAAAATAAATAAATAAATAAATAAATAATAAAAAAATTGAACAAATTGAACAAATCATAACCAATAATGTCTTACCGCCGTAATCTTTGTTTTCAGGATCAACATAAGAATCCGGAAGCACAAACAAAACACCAGGTAGGTCTGTTAACAAACAAAATCAACACATTAACAAAATACAAAGTTGAATAATTTTTTAAAAAAATAAATAACTACTTTGAGGAATTGAAAACACACTTTCTAGCTTGTTGGAGGTCTCCTCATCAATCTCACAGCCAAATCCAAAGTACCTCTCACACGACACATTATAGATTTTCTTCTTCGCTTCCTCCACACTGATAACAACACAAATCAAAACAACACATATATATATAATAAAAAAAAAAAACTCATTCATGGCAACCAATTAGCTAAATACACGAGTCGATTTACAAAAACTAGGTTAGATTAATTTACCTGCCGACAACTTGAGCTAGGGTGTTGATGTAACAGTCAATCATTTGCTGTTTAGTGGCGTTTTCACCGCCGGGCTTGTCCATGACGATGAGCCAGTGCTCGTAGTCGCAGCCAGGGAAGAGCGGGGCCATTTCAGTGGGCGGCCGATCGCTGAAGTTAGAGCCGGAGTTGAGAGGCGAGTAGGCAGCGCCTCCGGAGCGGTTGACTCTGCACCGGACTGAGGCGAAGCGAGCGGCGGGTGAGAGCGACTGGACGGCGTAAGAGAGAGGAGCGATGGCTCGGCGGCTGAAGAGGAGAGAGGGGAGAGGAGGTGGAGCGGTGATGGTTGTGGGGGTGGATGTCGAAGAGAGAAGGCGTTTGGCGAAGAGGAGAGTGAGTTTGGAGTGGCGCGTGGGGACAGCAGCCATGGCGCGTGTTAGGGTTTGAGCCATTGCTGGTTTGAGAAAGAGAGACGAGGGTTTTGGGGTGGAGTTGAGGATTGGGTGAAATGACATGACTCATGACTCATCCGGGTTTTGGGGACATATAAGCGGGATTTTGTTTTCATTTAGCTTTTTTTTTTTCTTTTTTATATAAATAGGGCGAATAACACAAATGGCCATGAACCTTGATGTAATTTCATACCTGTGCAACTTTTGGTGTTTATAAAACGCATGACTCCTTCCCTGTCAATATGAAAAAGTCGAAAATATTTATGATATTTGTTTAATTAATTTTCAAATATTTAATTATTAAATTAACATTAAAAAATGGTTCTTTATCATTATTTCAACTTGGATCTTCATCAATGAGACAAGATATTTAACAAAACCAAATATTTGCAATCACACATCACAACTATAAAATAACTTTTCTTCCTTTTTTTTTTATCATAAATCTTCAACAAAATCTACATTTCTCAAAATCATAAGTCGCTATCTTCAATGACAATTCTTCTTTAAATTAGTACCAACCAATTTTCATACCAAAAAAAAAAAAAACACTAAGCAACCAAAAATAAAGAAATTAATAAAATATAATGAAGTTTGATGGCTATATCTTTATTTGAAATAGAATCAATAAACTTCATATTTATCTTATTTAAAAATTTAATATATCTAATTAAAGTATTAAGTTTATAATAGAACTATTAGATGTTTCTCCAATAGAGGTGAGTAGGTGGAGCAATCTATCTCTCATCCATCTAGATAAATAATTTTTCATTTGTTAAATTGTAAATGGACTTTTGTATCCTTCCTTTGTTGGTGGCATTCTACCAACGGTAAGGGGTATTTATGTAATAAATACCAAAGTTTATATATAAGTAAAATTACATTAAACTTTAGTGGCCAAATTTGCCCGTTTGTTTATTTATTTAACATTTGGATTTTTTTTTATTTTTTATTTTTTGGTGATTCTTTGGGCTTAGAGTTGGGCTTGGGCTGGAAACGAAAACCATATTGTCAATTTTGGTATTTTTTGATACTGCTGATAACTTCTTCCTTTAAAGCACAATTAGTTTTCATTTTAACATATATATATATATGAACACAATTAACACCTATTTAAGTATAAACATTCAAAATTCTACTTTAAATTAATTTATTAAAATTATCAATGCCTTCAGGTGACGAAAACTTCAAGTACAAGAAAAAATTACTTATTTTTTTATTATTATTTTTTTTAATATCAAACATTAATCGAGTCAAGGATTTATTGAGATACGATGATATCATTAGTTACAAATGCAATCCGACAAACAACTCTTACTACAGCTGCTCTCACTACAGTTGTAAGAGACGGGTTGCTAAGACTTCATAATTTTGTAAGTAAATGTAAGACTTCATTTCTTAAACTCTATCACAATATGAAGGAGTTTGAAGGAATAATGTAATAACTAATAATCAATTGAATTATGAATAGATATATATATATATATAAACTTATTTTTGAAATAGGTATATTTACACTTTATATTTTACAGAATCATTTTGAATAATAAGTCTCTCTTTTTGGGAAGAATTAAGATTTTTTAGTTATATTCTTTTAGAAATTATAACAATTTAAAAGCTTAATATCCCAGTTAATTTTTAAATTCATTATTGACGTTTGATCATGAACTCTAAAACCTTCTAATGAACATCAATAGTTAAAATTACAAAACCTTAAAAATCCAATAATAATTATTTTTTATTATTAAAAAAAAAAAAAACACCTTTAATAATTGTAGTTGAACATTGGTGGTGATGGGGTTGACGCAGACCCAGTCAACTCTGATACATCCTCGTTGAAGTGTATGAGGGGTATATGCGTCACTCTACAAGAAACTGCCCGTTACTTAGTCGACTCCACAAAGGAGTCCTCTCCATTTTAATATTTAGGCACGATCAATCGAAATCTTTGACCAAAACAACAAGAGAGGAATTTTTATGATTTGAAGAATCAACGCGAAGAAGAAAGCATGGATACCGACGGCGTTTCTTGGCTGAGAGGTCCAATTCTCGGCAAAGGAGCTTTCGGTTCTGTTTTCTTGGCCACTTCAAGATACCCACATTCAAGGAAGACTACTCGTTTCTTCCCGCCAAAAATGGCAGTCAAATCGGCCGACTTCGACGCCTCCGATTCTCTGCCAGAAGGAGAAGGAGGTTCTCTGCAACCTCCGTGGTTGTCCTCACGTCGTCCAGTGCTTCGGAGAAGAGACCACTTTCGGCACTAACGGAGACATGGTCTACAACGTGCTCTTGGAGTACGCCTCTGGCGGAACCCTAGCTCATTCCATCAAGAATTCCAATGGCTCCGGCCTCCCGGAACTTGAAGCGCGGCGCTACACCAAGTGTCTTCTCCAAGGCCTTTGCGAGGTTCACGATTGTGGTTATGTGCACTGTGATTTGAAACCGGACAACGTTCTTCTTTTTCCAGGGAAAAACGGTTGTGGGTATTTGGCGAAGCTTGGTGATTTTGGGTCGGCGAGGAGATCAGGGAGACAGAGCAAGAGACAGAGGTTGGTCTGGTCTTCTTATTTGAGAGGAACTGCAATGTATATGGCGCCCGAGACTGTGATTGATCATGTTCAGGAACTTCCCTCGGATGTTTGGTCTCTTGGGTGTGTTGTTTTTGAGATGCTAACTGGCGACAAGCCATGGACTTCCAAACACGAACACGAACTCAGCAACAAAGAAGTGTTGGATATGATTAGCGACCGCAACTTGTTGCCTGAAATTCCAAGTGGGGTTTCAAGAGAGGGGAGGGATTTCTTGAAGGGCTGTTTGGTGAGGAAGCCTGAGTTCAGATTGACGGCTGAGATGTTATTGAATAATCCGTTTGTGCAAGGATTCGACGATGTAGAATTCGAAGGAGACGAGGAGGAGGAGGATGGATTTTCAGAAGAATCATTGTCTTATGATTCGGAATGCAGTTCACATTATTCGAGTTTTACTTTTACATCAGAAGAAGAAGATTTTGATTGTGCTGGAGACACGGTGGAAGATGATGACTTGTTTCAAGCAGATACACAAGCTTCTTCAAGTCCAGCAATGCAGCGGCCTTCTGTCATTGCCATTCCTGCCGATGCCTGACGGAATTCTTTCATGTAGAACATGCAGAGTTAGAGTGAGAGATACATGATTCTTCTTGCCATCTTTGTATAGAGAATCAGATTTTTTTGTTTAACGAGAGACACAGGAGGACATTTTTCACGTTGATAGGAAATTTTTCACTTTGATTGACTTTGAGGAACAGGAGGGAAACCTGAATACATGGAAAATTGTAGGCTTATTATACCTGATTTTGCTTTTCTGGTATGTATGATTAACTGATTTATTATTTTTGTATAAAATTCAATGTTTGCAACATTTTTTTATCGATCATATTGTTTAATATAGGATACCAATGCCAGCAACCCCCGAATCATCGTTTGATGGCTGAGAATTGGGATGTAAAATGTGTATGATATTAGTTCAAGATCTGAAATCTAGGTTTTTCAAAAGAGTGATAGGTGAATTTGTTTTAAATAAAAAATTGATGAACAACAGAAATAAGTTCAATGTATCTTCTAATAATATTGGAACGAAAATAATTATATGCAAATAATGCAACTAAAGTAGTATTACTACAAGAATGATGTCAAAACACGACCATTTATAGTTTCAACGGCATATGAAACAAAATGTAGGAAATTCCATTTCCAGAATCAGATATAACATATCAATCATTTGCTTTGAAACCTTACTGCCATCTATCAAGTAACTGTGAATGTACTACTTTATGATAATGGTTCCTCACATATAATTAAGCATATGGCCATTACTAGTTACTTGTCAATTATGACATTTTGTTCTATCATTTGGACAAAAAAAAACCCCACAAAGACTATAGTTACTACATAGTTCTATGATTTCCAGGGGCAAATAAATACAAGTAACTGAATGAAACTTATGCATAAAGCACAGATAACAAGTCTATAGAACATTGTACAAGCATCAGCACATACTGCCTTTCATTGTTGTAGCCTTGAAACCATATGCTCTGATTTCTGAGAGGTAATAAAATGAAAAATTTTAGAATGCTATTTACTTTTCTAGTGCAAGAACACAAAACTATAAATTTTATATACAAAATGAGTAGGTTAACTAATCCAACAGCTTGTCTCATAAATGACATGAAAGAAGAATGCTTACAACGTAAAATCATAAGTACTAAGATACAGTTGCGATTTCTTTAATGGTTGAGTAGAGCACTTGCCTTGGACAAACAATTCTATTTAAGATGTTTAAGAACCAAAAATAAAATAGAGCTGTAGAAAGTTTGATCAAGGACAGCCTAGTGTGCAGACTTCAGATTTGGTTTAAAGAAAGAAATCAATAAAGCTACAAAATTCTAATATGCACACTACCAGAAAAATGTTTTACCAATATTTCTTCATCTGTAGCATCAGTCAGCAAATTTATCTCATGAGAGACTATTAGATCTGGCTGAATAATAATACTGAAACTGCAAGGTTCAGTTTGAGAACTGGTTGTAAATTAAGTTTAACAATAGGCATTAGGCAATTTATCAGAGTAAAACATTGTGATTGAACATCAAAGCTCACTACAGTACGTTTACACTTCTTATCTTCAAACTCTTTCATATATATTTTCCAGGAAACAGAATACAAGAAGGGAAGTTTCAATTTATGATTACAATAGCACTGTACAGCATTAAAGACAACTAACCTGCTCACTGTAAGGCATATACTTCCCATCAAATGTCACGACTACACGATCTTTCCCATCCACACCTTTAACTTTGTCGACGGAGCAGTAGAAGTCTATAGCTGACATACTGAGCAACAAAATGACAAAAAAATAATAATCGAGTAAACAAAATCTCAGTGACGTAAAGTTAATTTATCAACTTTCAAGTCAACAAAAATTAACTTATTATGAAAAGTATTTTATGTCAGTATTTGCTAGGGAAGTCAATCTCAATGCTAATGCATGCAATCATTCTTCATTGCCGAAGGCAAAAACCTCTTAATGACTTGCCTTACACCATAATCGACTGGTGCCGGCTTTACGTAGTGAATGCATAAAATCCTTGTTTCTATCTTTTCTTCCTTATGAGCACGAGCTAAAGTTAATTCCCAAAACTTAAATGGAATAAAATGAAGTTTAAAACCGCTAAGTTCCCACTCTATCACCTCATTTCTAAGGAATATTTTCTATCTCGATTCTCAATACATTGTCCATGTGCTAACAAAAGTCTCAAGAATGGACAAATAATTTGTCTAAAAAGCTTTGCCCTATTGTAATTTGGCTACCCAATTATCTGATTTTGCATTAAAATGCCGGTTCCCATCCTTTGAATCCACTATAAGTAAAACTTCCACTTGATCTCAAGAAAAGAAAATCTTAGATTACACAATATCTCTCTGCCACACAATGAACAATAGTGAAGGTTGACAGTCTAATACAAACTACATTCAACAATAATTGCTATTTTAACATTTTCAACTAAACATGACCTAGATTTGGTAGTTCCAAGCAATGATTGAACATGAACATAATTAATTATAGATAATGAAAGTGAGAAATCAAAATACATACATGCCATCGCCAAATTCCTCGTTAATAATCTCCTTAATGCTCTCACCGAAATGCATAACCGCTTCATTTAACCTAACAAAAACCGTCAAAATTGAAGAAGCTGTTAACACAAAGCAATTAGAACATACATGATTAAATTTTATTATATTGCAAAGAAATGGAAACAGATTAAGAGAGGGACCTGTAGACAGTGGGCTACTGAATCAAGTTCGGGTGATAGGACCTGGTAGGTGGTATCATCATCTCGTAAACGAGCTCATCCGGCAGTGCCGCCCGTAGTTTGGCTGCTGTGTCGGGCTTCAGCTGGGCCTGGCGTCTCAACAGCTGCGCCACGTAGACATTTGTGAGACCGGTCTCTTGCGCTATCTGATTATAGGACTTGCAGGATTTCCGTACGCTCCATTTGCTGGAGTCCTCCATTTCCACTTCAAGTCAAAAGATGACAGATAGCCACTCTATATGTGGTGCAGGCTTTTTTAAATTTTCGTCTTTATTTTATTTGTGCTTGTCATATATGCAGGTGACACGTGTCTCCAATATCTGCACAATTGGTTTAACCTTTTGAGTAATTTGGAGAAACTTCATTTGATTTGAATCCTCCGTGTTTAAATCCGTTGAAGTTTTAAAAAATATCAAAATTTTAAAAGTTTTTTTAAAATAACTCTTTATATCTCTAACTTTTTCGCAATTATGGTTGTCTTCAGATGAAGAAGAACAAGAGCCGCCAAGATGAAGAAGAAGAACCAACAGCCACCAAGGCAAAGTATAACAAGAAGAAGAACAAGATAAAGAAGAAGAAGAAGTAGCCCTTTTGTGATGTTTGGGATCTAGGTTTCTGATTTTTGTGATGAAGAAGACCATTTTTTGTTTTTCTTTTTGTTAATTTTAATTCTGTTAATCTCTACCATTAATTTTAGAGATAGATAGTAAAGATTCATCATTTTTGTCTTTAAGAAACTATTGAAAAATATTTTTTTTGTATTTAAAATTATGTTTTTATTTTAAAAAAAACTCATTTGATTTTAAATTTATTTTATAATTTTAAATTATTTTAAATGGATCTCCACCGTCCATCTGGACGGTGGACATCCAAACAATTTATTAATTCATATAATTTAAAAAATAATAAAAAAATGACCATTTACCCTTTTTTAGTAATCTTAAACTGGTCAACCATGTATCAAATCGTTATTGCAGGGAGAGTCGTTATTATAAAAAGTAAAATTTGTTTTCATTTATAATAAGATATATTTTCAGAGGCTTTTCAGTAATTCTCTCTCTTTAAAATCTCTCTTAAATTTTGCTGCTTTTTTTTTCTTTTTATTTTTTTTTCCCCTCTAAAGGGGACAAATATCCATATTATTAAGAATACTCTGTATTTTTTATTTTTTTTTCAAGGGATATGCAACTTTTCTTGGGAGATGGCCCTGAATCAGATGTAGGATAGACAGGCTCTGCTCTGCCATAACTAATTGCTGCTACTTGCATGTTCAACATATTACACAGTTGACTCCCCACAAATACAGATGCTTGGACCTCCAAATATTTACTCACAACCATGACATACAATAATCAATTCTTTGCTCTACTTTTTAGATATATTTACTCCCCAACAAACACAGTCCTACCAACATAGACCTACCATAATCATTTAATGTTTTCATAGTTTGGATATCAACTTTCATGAGGAAGAGACATTTACTCAAAATCCAATTATAAGAAAAGAAACTCTTCATGCATATTTATAAAATATATATAGTTGCAACTTTGCAAGAGCGGAACTAAAATTTTAAGCTAGGTTCGGAAGTGTATCTAAAAAATTGTCTACAATTTTATGATGATGAAGCAAATAAAAAAAAATTAACACTTCTTTCTATGCAAGTTAATGAATAAAATAAAATAAAATTATACATTTCTTTTGCAATATTATTACATGGACATAAAAGAATTTTTTTTATATATATGAATCAGTTTATGTATATATATATATTTTTTTCAAAAGTTCCTTTGCAGATCATTACTAATTTGTTATACTTTTTGTGAACCAACAAAGCTAATATATATATATATATATATATATATATATAATACATATAGGGGCAGAATTGGGGATACAAATTTGGACAAAAGTTTTAATACAATTTTTCAATCATTAGATTAAAAAACAATGAATGATACAAATTTAATTTTTTTTGAAAAGATGAAAGTTGTTGAGTTACACTAGATTATTGTATGTGCATCAATTTCTCTCTCTTCATTTATGTTCTGTCCTATTCTCCATTTCCTTTATTTATTTATTTTTTAACTGATTTTTTATTTTAGGCTATTTTGATGAATACATTTGTTTTAACATATGCAATATTGATCTTATTTGAAAGTTCATGTTAAGGGCTTTTCATCCATGTATTGTTTGTAAGATTTGATTAACTAAATGAATAGAAAAGATTAAATAAAAATTGAATTGATAATTTTTTTATTTAAACAAATGGTAGAGATTAAATACGGTGAGGTGTATAAATTTAAAATTAACAACTAATCTACACAATTCATTGTTTTTCAATCCAATGGTTGAAGGTTGAAAAATTATATCAAAACTTGTATTAAAGTTGGTGTCTCCCGATCTTACCCCGTATATATATATATATATTATTTCTACTATAACTACAAATTGATATTATATTGTCAATTCCAACATTGTGACTAGAGAGATAATATGCATTCTATATAGAGAAGTTTTTATTCTTACTCATCATTCTAAAATAATCTTCGAATTAGACAATCTGCGAAAGCAGTAACTAGAGAGTAGAAGATTTTCTAATTCAGTAAAGTTTATTTCTTTTATAAGTTTCTATTGCTGGTATTTTCATTTACGCTTTTATAGTTATATATTCAATATATGTATTTTAAAACAGTATAAAACACTAACTATTCGGGAGCAATTTATATCCGTGAGGTTAGTATCTACTGCTTCAAACAAGTTGGGAGTTATAGTATGCACGTATACAGTTTTAACTGCTTGTTTCCTTTTTGGTTCTGACTTGTCATACTTTCCGTCCAATCCGGTCTCTAAACGTATGTGGTATTATGTTGTTGTTTTCTCTTCCAATCATCCTCAGACTCGAAACAATTGTCTCTGTAGCCCTTACCAGACCTCTCTTTCACTCAACCCAAAAACCAAACACCCATAACATCTCTAAACGCAAACCCACCAACTCAAAACCCTCGCATCTGATGAGAAATGCACGTGTAGTAGAAGCAGAGAACCTGTTCGACGAAATGCCTCAGCGAAACACCGTCACGTGGAACACAATGATTCGGGGTTACTTTCAAAATGGGTTGTTCGAGAAAGCTATGTGTTCATTCAATCAAATGCCAGAACGTGATATTTTTTCGTATAACACGGTGATAGCTGGGTTGATGCAGTGTGGTGATGTTAATGGTGCAAGAAACGTTTTTGATGGGATGTTAAAAAATAATAATAATAATAATTAATTGTTGTGATTGGACAGAGGGTAGGGTGTACAAACAATTTTTGAGAGGCGGAAATATCACCACTCCTAATCAAATAACATATTAACAACAAACAATAGGCTGTAGGAACACTGGCGGATACAAGTGGGAAGCCCATGGAGGGTGGGTCGGGCTCAGAGCAAAGTCTACAAACATTTGCCGTTCATTAGGGTGGTATTTGGAACCATTTTTTAAAATTATTTTCTATTTTTAAAAACTAAAAAACGTTTAAAAATATATTTGATAATTATTTTTAAAAATAAATTTTTGAAAATGAAAATAAGCTTGCAAAAATATTAAAATAAAAGGTAAAAATAACTTTTTTTCGTTTTCTATAATTTTCAAAAGCCATTTTTATTTAACTTAAAATAGTAAAAACATTTATCTTTATCAGTCATATCGTCATTTTTAAAAATAATTTTCATTCAAACACAGTTTTAATTTTTACTTATTTTTAAAAATTATATCAAACAACTTTTACCACTTTTGTTTTTTAAATGTATTTTCAAAAATGTTATCAAACGTCCTACCAGTTTTTTAAAACGTCATTTTTAAAATATATTTTTAATTTTTGAAAATATTTTTCAAAAATACTATTTTAATTTTTTCTTTTCTTTTCCTTTTTTTTCTTACTTGAGTTGAGATTTATGAAAGTATACATTTTTTAAGCGACTCATGATGAAAGTATTATTATTATTATTATTATTATTATTATTTACATTTTAAATTATAAGATAACACCAATTCAATTTGGACCATTCAAGAACATGAAATGCATGATAAAATATTTGCACGGACAATTATTTAATGGGCAACTAAGATACGTTATATAATTTGTTCTGAAACAATAAAAATTATTTGTCGTAGGTGTTTTTCTAATTAATAAACATGATAGAGATTTTATTAGTTGATCACTTGTGAATTACTTACCACTATAGTTGGAACCAATAGATATTACGCACATTTTTACAACTTATTATCTTTTTCTCTCTCTTCTCCATCTCTTTCTCTTTCGTTTTTGTTGAAAAAAAGAGAGACAAAAGCCAATTTTCATGAGCTATTTTGATTGAGTTTTTTATCTTGATTTTGAAGGACCAAAATCGAATTGTATTCTCTTTCAGAGATCATTGAATTGATATATTTTTTTGGTCAAAATGGTGCTTGGATGAATGAAAAATTGAAGCTCAAATTGAATCAATTGGGAAGAAAGTCTCACATTGGAAAAATAAAGGAAGGAAGCTTGATATATAAATACATGTGTTATAACTATAAGATGAATTGTGAAGCACAAATGCTCTCTTTCGCGAATGCAGTTACAATTCCAACTTGTAACGTGCTTCACCCATTTTGTTGCTTGGACTTTTCTTTTTTCTTTTTCAATTGGCTTTTCATTTAAGTTTGCTGCTTCACTTGTTTTTAAATTTGTAATATCAATCAATTTTTTTGCTTACATTGGTTTTCCCATTTCTGGAAATAGGTACCAAGGTATTGAATTGTTGAATATTAGTACCAATTTTGAATTGGTTTTCTTACTTCTACAAATAGGTACCGAATTGTTGGGAATAGGTAGTGAAATTATCGAAATAGGTAACGAACTGATCGAAATAGGTACCGATTTCGACAATTTTGAAACAACCCATGAACCTAGACTTCCAAAATCATGGCTTTCAACAAACCCAAACTCCTAGCTTCCTTTCTTTCATTTTCAAACAAAATCGATCCTCATTAAACCATCCTAGAATTTTATTTACACCTAAAACAAATTAATAAATCCATAGCAAACAACATTGATGATTTTTTTTTAAAAAAAAAAAATTACAAATTTCAATTAAACATAACAACAAAAAACATTAAGATTGATGATTAGTGGTCCTCTTCTACCGTCACAACCTTACATCATTGCTGTCATCGCCCATCAATTGTTGTCTTCCCCTTTTCCCTCTCTTTCTCTCTCTCTCTCTCTCTCTACTATTGTTGTTTTGCCTATAAAAGTCATAAAAAAATGTGAACCGTTGTCATCGCCACTATCATCATGTGGCGGTGGTTGTTGTTATTATCGCTATTGCTAATTGATGGTTGTCTTCTCATTCTCTTTTTCTTTTTCTCTCTCTCTACTGTTGTTTTCTCATTTTCCTTCTCTTTCACCCTAAAAATCAACTTTTATACTAGAATATTTTTATCTCAAACCCATAATGAGTAACATAAAAACACAAACTATTAGTCCAGTGATATTTCCATCATAGGTGCTACTACTACTCCTATTAACAAAAAGATCTTGAAAACATGTAGTGAAAACGTAAAACTATGTACAAAACACTTCCTTGAAGCATGTAGGACATGTGAAATGAAGTTTTTTTTTTTTTAAAAAGTGAAATTTATAAAAATTTATTGAATTTGAATGGTTTTTCCTAACGATGGCGGTGGAGGAGTTGGTTTACAAGCAAGATCAAGACAATAATTTGATGCTTGAGGACATCCATCGTGGGGTTATTAATGTTAATTGGTGTTATTCAGCTGTTTGATATACACATTATAAAGCTAGATGATACTTTCTTTTTTGGGATATTAAATATTGTAAATTTGAACATATGAGATATCTCGACATTAATTGCATATGTTCACGATAAGGTATATTTTAAATTTGACAGATGTGGGCTTAGCTTTATTTCATGTCAATTCATCTATAAACTCCACCAACTCTACAAAATTAATGTTCTGTCCCACCTTTGCAACCAATGGCTCACCACCAATATTTTCAAATCCATCCCATCACTTGTTATAGTTTGATTATCAACCTATTTGTACCAGTTTTTGTTTGTTTTTTTTTTTTTTAAAAAAAAAAAAGATACACAGAAACAAAGCTACGTTTCTAAAATTTTTCACAAATGTGTTTCCTACATGTTTCACGATTTTTCTTTATGTTTCAAGTGTTTCCTACATGTTTCAATCGTATCAAATTAACATTGTTCATAATTTTTCTACATGTTCAACGCTTTCCTTACGTACGGAAAACTTAAAATACAAAATTTTCAACCCAATTTTTCATTTAAGTCAGAAAGTGATGCGAAAAAACAATAAATTGCATTTATGAAATTACAACTACCCTGCACTACCAAAAAAAGAAAAAGGAACTTTTCAAAAAAAAAAAAAAAAAAAAAAAAGAAAAAGGAACGAAAGGAAATTACGACTACCATGTGCACGTTTGAGTAAGAAAATAACAATAATTTAATGAAAAGTCTTCCCAAATCAAGATTCGTTAAGAAGCAATAAATTGCATTTATGAAATTACAACTACGTACTATGAGCACGTTTGATGAAGAAAATAACAATAATTTAATCAAAGTCTTCGCAAACCAACATTCTTTCCTTAAACCTTCTTTCTCCCAAAATTCAATCTTTTTCCAAAACTAACTTGCTCTTGAGTAATATGTAGGTTTTGCATAATGTATGTACTAATGGAGAAAGGGGATGATGGAGAACAATTGCATAGGTTGACTGGTTGAGACAGAAGAATAAAGATAGAAAAAGGTGGAAGAAGGAACAACCAAAGATGTTAATTAGACGTTGAGGTATTTGATAATTATTGGTCATGGATGAAAATAAAATTTACAATATGGTTGAAAACAATTGAAGTTTCCATAAAAAAATATATTTAGACTATTATACATATTTATGATTAACACACACACAAATATATATACTTATATATATGTATGTATATGTATATATGTATAATATAAGACTTTTCAAATATTTTATTCAAATTTATGATCAAATCATAATTATATGATAATAAATGTGGTGTTGATAAATCACATTACATATATAATTTATGTGAATATTTTATGTACAACATAATTTTTATCTACACAAAATGACATTGCACGTGGATTGTATTTCATGTAGGCTTGAAAATATTTCACATAGGTAAAATATTTCATATGTAATATTGTACATTAAATGTTTCAAAGGAGTAAGAATATTAAAAACAATAGAAAATTTGTTTGGAAAAAAATAAATAACTTTTCCTTCTAGTCAAAAATGATTTTTTTTTTTTTTTGGCTAGAAACGAAGTTCTCCTCTCTTTATTTATACAGGGTGAGGCCAGATTACATTACAGGCGGAATTAGTCTCCCTTACCACTGCCCCAAATGGGCTTCTAGCTCAACCCATGACAATCAATATTCCATGATACAACAGCAGCATGACAAATTAACAAGGGAGAAAAGGATCAAAGGTGGATGAGTCTAGACTAGGGACCAATCTAAGCCAGAAATTGACAAGAATCATATGAATTATTGTAGCAAACAAACATATGTCCAAATCCCATTAATTTAATATCCCAAATATTTTATAGTAATGACAGAAAGAGGATAAGACACGGAGCCAGTGGCAAGACAGAACAAAAAGAAAGAATCAAGTAAAGGGTCTGTTTTATAAGCTAAAAATAATAGTTATACTACTTATACATATGTTTTTCGTTGTCTTTGTTTTTTGAAAAAGGTGTTTTCAAAACACTTGGATTACAAAAATCATAGTCTTTCAATTTTATATTTTTAAAAATAATTTTGTAAAGCCATTTCTATTGAACTCTAACTAAATGCATGGTTCATCTGATAATGAAAGACCACTAAAGCTTCATGTTTGTAATTTTCTATGCACATGCATGAGGAAAAAGATAAGTTAAATTGATGCCCACCTATAGGGTATGCCCACAACTCCACATTGATTTTTCTTGCTTTCTTTTTTTATAAAACTATTTCAACAAGTGATAAAAGCGTTTACTTTTTTTTTTTAGTTCTTTTATTGTCGTATTGTTTGTCTTTATTAACAGTTCGAATATATCTTTTGCTATCATATAAGAAGAATATAGAGTATGAAAACATACTACACTGTCCAAAGATTCACAAATTCTCTAAACTTAGTTTGCTTTCTTCTTTGCGGTTGGTTAATTTCTTATTCCGTTGTCCCTGTCATGATCTCATATAAATTGAAATTGATAACAACGCCTTTATTTGGCCGATACTTAATACATTTACATTTACAATATAACAATATATTTTCAATTTCAGTCAATTAAAGGTGGATATCATAGACGTTTCCATACATAATACTTTCGATATCATTATGTCATGATCTAAGACAAATATTGAATTTCGAAAGCAAAAATAATGATTTATTAATAATCGTCTAGAAGTTATTATGCTATGATGTCTTATTTTCTTCTTTTTTTTTTTAAATAAAAATATCTAATCTTAAATTCTCAAATACCCTATGATTACAATTCATAAATGTTTTTGTTGAACATCAAATATATACAGGATCTTAATTCTTTGATTAGGATATCCATTTTGTTAATTTGTTTTAAACTTAAATGAACGCGAACTATTTTTTATATATATTAAAAATGAACAAAAAAAGAGAGAAATTTTTTTTGAGTGAGAAATTTTGTTTTTTTTAAAAAAGTTCAATACACAAATTTGTCAACGATAATTCAGACAAAGCAATGAAGTTGTTAAAAGGAAGAAATGACCAATAAAGTAAAATAAGAGTATACAAATCAATGGACGAGCCAAATCAAACAGAGTTGTAAGGGTCCACACTCCGTATGAATTATTGACTAAAAGATTCTAGGTGTTCCTTTTGATCTTCTCCTCTCAATCGACCCCATTGAAGACTTAAGAACAAATTGAGAAAATCTTCCAACTTCATTACACAAATTTTCCATGAAAGTCTCTTTTTCCCTTATCATATTAGTACAATTATTCCACTAAAATCAAATGTAGCTCAATATGTCATAATTATAAAAATACCACTGTCGGCATGATAAGTGGTATATATTCTATTATTACATCTGAGTGTAACTAGTTCTTCTAGTTGTTTTAAATATATCGCCTACATTTTTATAAGAGAAAAATTTAAAATTATCCAAATTCAAATGAAAAATTAGTTTTTAGCTCATTTTAAGAAAAAATTTGTTTTTACTCCTCCAAATAAATTGATTACATCAATTACCCTATATTTAAATTAAAATACTTTTAAACATGATAGGAGAGCCTCTCATCACGCTTGTGCGTGACGGTGACCCATCACCTTACGCGTGATAAAAGGCTCTCCCATCATGTTCATCCTATCACTATATTTTTAAAATTTACTCATAGGAATATTTTTAGAATCATAGGATAGTTGATATAATTAATTTATTTGAAGGGTTAAAAACAAGTTTTCTTTTTAGAGGGGGTTAAAAACAACTTTTTGTTTTGAAATGGGATCGGTTTTGAAATTTCCACTTTTATAATTATATATTATACATTTAAAAATGAAAAAAGAAGTAATTTGAACTGTAACCTGATTAATGTAGGCACGAGAGATCCATTATTAAATTGCTTTAATTGCATCAACATGGCACGATTAAATGTAACAAAACTATTGAAAAAAAAGCGTGTGAGAAGACGCACGACAAAAGGAGAAGTATGCGGCATGATTTTGTGGAATTTACACACTTACAATTTTCCAAAGAATCCAACTGGATCCAACATGAACATGCAGAGTTGACTATAGACCTCAAAAAAAGGGGCTGCACATTATGATTATCAAATATTCATCTCTGCCAGAAAAGGCGGCTTGGTAGTTTGGTTCAATCGCAACTAATACTTGTAATGAGAAAAATTAAGGTCCCAGCAGATCAAATCATAAACGTGGATCTCCTTTTGTGCAAATATTGAACCTGTAAGCGAAAATCGAAACGATTGCGGTCTTGCTTTCTATATGGTCCCATAGTGGACCACTCTAGCATAACATAAAATATAGACGTAAGTTTGAACGTAAGATTGTATAGTTTAAACGTAAATGTGCATTCAAATGTGATTATATTATGCTTAAATTTTAAAATAATATTAATCATATTACCATAGGAGTACAAAAAACTTTTATTATAAATAACAATTGGGAATAACAAGAAAGCTTGAATATGACAGATTTAACGGATCTCAACTTTGTTTAATTCAATGTCACCATATTTGAGTACCTAGTCTATCAATGGTAGACAATTTATGTATACGTCCACTTATAATAGGACAAATTATACATAAGTTCTTCCAATAGAATAATAAGTTTTTTTCATTCAATATGAGATCTTTCTCTTTCTATTAATAAGGAAGTAGAGTATAATAAAATATCGTAATTTGGACAATTTTATAGTGTCAGTGTCTAGAGATATCGATAGTGATACTTATATCTGCAATACGTACATATATATATATATATATAAAGATTTTTCATGGAAGATTGGGTAGAGAAGGCTTAGAATTGAAGGGTGAATGGTAGACTTTACAAATAAATGAGTGACCTAATACCTGCCAGATCGTACACATCACTTAGTATGTCATTTAGAGCAACGGAATCTTATAGGACAATTGTTGGTTCATGGAAATTCATCCGGTGACTCCTTGCTGAAAGACAGTTTTAACTGTGATGCAATAATTATAGCTGACGATTAATTAACAAAGCAACCGGCCGCATTGAAGAAATTTGATAGGTTCATTGATGTTAATTAATGTGCTGCAGAAAAGTTCCATTTGGTTGCTTCTTTCTTTCCAGCTTGGTGGGAATGTACAGTACAAAACCAGTTTACCCCATTTCACGATTACAGGTCCACATGCTTTTAACCAAATCGTGCGCGTGTCTTCGAGTTAATTTGTTTTAAGTCCCTATAAGGTTGGTTCCTTCCAGTGAAACTGGAAACAGATTTGGTGGTTAAGTCTCGTGAATGAATATCGTTGAAGGGTTATATAAATATAAGGGATTTAATATTGAATGGAATAGAGTAGGTACGAAAGGGAGAAATATCTTCAATTCCATCTATCTATACCGTAAATATTATAACTGAACTGCATATATTTTTTATCATAGCACGTCACTTTCTTATTCATCCTTACGATGGAGGTTTAATTACTATACTTATTTTATAAATTTTGTGTGGATTATTATTTTTTTTCTTATTGTAGATATAGTTTTTTTTTTAAGAATAAATATTTGAACTGTATAAATGATAATTGATATTGAGAGACTTTTAACTCATTTATTATTAAGTAAACATATATAATTATAATTATACCTATACCTGTCTTTTAAAATTTTGAATTAAAAAATCAACGACATAGTATCAAAGCTTAACATCAGCTATGATATGATGTGATACCATGAACAATTAATGACACATTACTTGTCAATTTTAATATAATGACTAAGGTTAAGTATGTTATAATTGCGAGGGTCATGAGTATAATATTGTTTGGACTCTTTAACGCTAAAAATTATGGAATCCAATGCTATTGTTTGTAACACTAAAATTGTGAGTTCGTCTCAATACAACACCTGGACTGTACCTAGCATTTAAATAAAAAATGATTCATTAGCTCAACTACATACTTGGAGAAAAAAAAAAATCAATAGAAGAACTAATGCTTTCACTTAAAGTTGTTTAGGATGAAATGAGTCATATGATTGAATTTGTCTACCCAACATGGGTTTGTTGCTATCATTTTTTTTTTTTTTTTTTATTGAAAAGAAACATCTCACATTTGGTGCATCTTTCATTTCGATTTCATCTTCAGATAATGGTACTTCAGGAGATCAGAATGGGAGATGCGCATGCATTCAAGCCAGATTTTTTCCGAAGTTTGTATCTAGAAGTGAGCCAACCCATGTCGCTATGTCGAAGTCAAAACTGGACAGTAGACGGTGGAGAGTGGAGTGGACACTGAAAAGGACCTCCAAAAGATTCTGATTCAGTGATTCAGTCTTCGGTGTTCTACTGGTGGTAATATCATTTAAGCGAACGGGTATTTTAGGTACAACAGCATGAATGGTGAGAGTGAATCTCCATCAAAATTTAAAAAGAAAAAAAAAAAAGATTCTTCATTGCTTGGCGTAGACTAAACTGGCCCCCACTTCCATAGAACCAATCGAACGGCTACGCATGCATTTGGCGAAGTAAACTTTTCGAATGGCACCTGTGAATGTAATACCCTTATAATAATTAGGAGAAGAATATCACATCAAATTTTCAATTCACCATATAATTCGAATTTTGAATAACGTGTTAGTATTCTCCCCTTTATTTAAAAGAGGAAAGTACACCATCGAAAGTGGATCAGTTTGAACACTTGTTTATAATTTCTTTGTATGGGTTCCTTGCAAAAGTAAAAAGGAAGGCGAAATAATAGAACAAAGATCAAAAGCTTCTGGTGTTGGAAAATTGGACGTTGGAATTCTTCCTACCTTTTTATGAAAGATGTTGTCCCATATTTCATATTTCTTTGTTTCACTTTAACGTGTGTGAATCAATTGACTTTTATAAAAAAGTTTTATTTTACTTAATGACGGAGTTCCATAAGACTCGGTTTGGGATGTCAAGTGGAAATGCTTTTGTTACTTCTTTAAGCCAGAAGCCATTAAAAAAGATGTTTTAATGGATTTAAAAAAGAGTTTAAGGTTTTTGAAAACTCTTCTATCCAAAACTATTCCAACCTTCTTTCACCAAATGAGCTTTTGCAAAATAAGGGAAGTTAAAAATTTGGTTTAATAATTTTTTTATAATGCCAGTTTTACCCTTGGTATGACAAACAACAACACAAAAATTTCACTTGTATCCTTCATCTCTTCTTTACTCTACTCTGATAGAGATGCTTTTTAGGCACCACAGCTCAAACATCATCTCATCTCCTTTAGTTACCAAAAATTCATCTCCCCTTACTCAGAAACCCGTCACCATTTCTCCTCCCTCGTCTCCATCCTCTTCTTATTCATCTCCGTCTTCGACACCACCTCGCTTTTCTCTTTTTCTCCTCCTTCTAGGCATTGATTGTGGTGGTGAAAGATGATGATTAACAGATAAAAAATAATTAAAAGGATCAAGATAGAAGTAAGATTTGTGAGGGTAAAGAGAGAAGTTCAATCCAATTCTATGAAAATAATTCAATCCAATTATGTTTTTATTATATTTATTGATAACTAGTTGACATATTTTTTTAATATATTATCACCGGATACGTTTTTATGATTTCATTATCGAAATATTGTTTTCAATAATTGTTACCAAACATGTCTTTGACTCCAAAATATATGAAAATTTTTCGTTTTCCTATGGAAGCAGGATAACCGAAAACAAAACACAAAACCATGTAGAAGAAGCCCTACAGAATTTGAATCCTATTTTTAATTTAAATTTATATAATTTGTTAGTGAAAAATTATAGATTTGTATTTGTTGCAGTAACCTAACTTGCAATCTGGAATGAATTTATATTACTTTAATTATGTTAGGTTATTTGAACTAACATTTTAAGGAAGAAAGTAATATAATTTACCACTGCTAAGATACATAAGTAATATTATAATAAAAAAGTATTTTAAAATAATTAATAAATCAGTTTAAAAGTTCTTCTAGAAGGGTGCAAAGGTCATTTCGTAATTAATAAAAATTCTAAATATTTTAAATAAATCATTTCTAAAACTCTTCTAAATGTAAAAAGCCTTACGTAAATTTTTATCCAAACAATAACTAATAAGTTAAGACTTTTACTTCTTTTCTTCTATTATCAAAAATCAAAAGTAAAGACTATTCCAGATGAGTCCTAAGAATTTACCAATTTAGGTCGGCGATGTAACAATAAACATGATATTTATAGATAAAGAGATAGACCTTCCACCACTTACTTATTTGTTATAATTTAATTTAGCACGTGGCACGTCTGTTAATTTAATATCACTGTAAAAATGATGGTTCTTTATTTATTTATTATTGATCAAAATTCCCACTCTCTAGTATCCTCCAAAAGTCCAAGTTCTTTGACAGTCCTGCTGGTGTTTTTGCAACTACAGCCATCCGTCCTCAGATGAACCAAAGCCCACAAAACCGCCCACTTTGCAACCCTCTCCGCTAAAGATGATACCCCGTCAACAATCACCATCATGACCCCAGCATATATCTTTCTCCATAAGGTGTGGGGCGCGACAATGATTTTGAAATCTGATCTTATGACTACAATGTTGGTTGTCAATTAATTGAAGTAAAATTGAAGATATTTGTTGTTAAAGCAAATTCTAATAAGTAGACACCAGGCCATTCTTCGGGGGGCACGTATGTTATGTTAGGATTAATATCAGTTCAATTTCATAATTTGCTGGTGGTTCAAGATTGAACTTCTCTAATTTTCTATGACCATCTAATCCTTTCGCGGTGCGACAAATTTGTCCCTTATGCATTCTCTCTCTCTCTCTCTCTTCTCTTCTCTTATTTAATTATTTATGTATAAATCATTAAATTTATTCAACATATTTTATTAACATATTTTAAAATTAATATTTTGATAATTTTATATGCGACCGGATTTTTATCCAGTCCGATCCCACATTTGTTAATGGCATGAGATTGAATTTCTCCAATTCCACTGGCCATTGAATCCCACCACTTGTTTCTTTTTTATTTTTTTATCACATCCTCTCTATTTTTTATTTATTTTTCTTTTTAATTATTTATATAAAATATTAAATATATACTAAACTTAATTTAATATATTTTATTAAAATATTTAAAAAGTAATATTTGTTTAATATTAGTAATAAAATTAATATTATTTTTCAAAAACTAATTTTAAACAATTATAATTATTTGTTATTTAAACTAATTTCACTTCTTTAAAATAAATTTAAAAATTTTTTATTGTATAAAATATAACACATAATTATACTTTATTAAATCTCATGCTATACCCAATCAAGGAAATTATTGTTTTAAGTTCAATCCCACACTACAAGAAAAACTCTTCAAAATGTTTTTTTTTAATTTAATTCAATCCAATCAGAAATAATTTATGAGGGATCAAACTAAAAGAATTAGGAAATTTAAGATAAATACATAGTTTGAAAAAAATAATTTTTTAATATTTTTAAGGTAGGAACTAGTATGGCCATGACACCTCTAGGCCCCTTCTCTCGGCCATTTAATCATACAACGTTGGTGTTATTTTATTTGTCAACAAATTAAAGTGTAAGCACCATGGACGTAGTCAAAAATCTCCTTTAAGGTAGGGTAGAATAAAATTTTTATATGAACTTCTACGTTATGAAAATATTTTATATATTAAAAAACAATATATATATATCTATTTAAAGGAAATATAATAACTCTTCCCACCTAAAATTCATATTATAAATAAACAAAAATAAAAGTTAGATGAGATTGGGAGGGATTCGAAGAATAAAGATAAAAACTTAGATGAGATTATGACTTTGGCTTGAGTGGATATAGTCCCATACACTTCTACGTATTGCCGAGAACAATTACAGAGTTTAAATGATTTATAACTCAAGCAAGGTATGGCACTGTTGCTTAGCTTAATGCATAGCTCACAAGAGGATGTTAAAGAAAGGGCAGTTACAGGACTTGCAACTTTTGTTGTCATTAAGGGTATGTTTGGTGCGTAGAATTTGGGGTGAGATTGAGATTCATTTTTACCCATTCTCCCACATCCCGCATTTGGAACCATTGATGAGAATTGATTTTTCATTCCCGAGCCCATTTCTGTTCCCATTCAACTTGGGAAATGGAATACCAAGTTGAACCATGACTTTCCAAAATCCCAAGTTCATGGGATTCCTTTATTATTATTATTATTATTATTTCATTTCATCATCTCTCTCCACAAAGTCACAAATTTTGTCTCTCTCTCTCTTTCATCTCCACCACGCCGATCCATTACCACCACAAATCGCTTTTTGTCTCTTTTATCTCCTCTTCCATTCACATGAACTAGTAGCGGTAAGAACCTCTTTATACTCTCTTCTTCTTCTTCTCTTATTTTTTTTTTCTTCTGAGTTGAGTGGTTTTGAGTTGAACAATGAACCCAAAACCATCTGGTTCTGGGTTCGATTAGAACCCTCATTCTGATTTTTTTTTTTTTAGATGTTTTGATGTTATTGGTGTGAGAGATGATGATGTTGATGAATTAGATTGATGATATTAATGAATTGTGGTTGGTAATGTTGAATTGTGGGAGATATTATGAATTGGATTGATGATGAGATGAAGAATTGTGGTTTTTTTATTTTTTCTAGATTTTTTAAAAAATAATTTTATATAATAAAAAATTAAAATGAATTTTATTTCAATCTAATCCTAACTTATACCAAACATGATATGATATAATTTTTAATCCAATCCCAAGTTCTACCAAACATGAAACATTGGTTTTTATTCTAATTCAATCAAATCTATTTTATTCTATTTCAATTCCATCCAATCTATTTAATTCCATTTCAATCCCATCCAATCAAATCTATTCTTATATTTCATTCCATTTCAATCTTATCCAATCAAATCTAATTTATATTTTATTCCATTTCAATCCCAATTTCATTCCATTTCAATCGCAATTTCATTCCATTTCAATCTCATCTAATCCAATCCAATCTATTTCATTCCATTTCAATCTCATCCATCCTATTTCATTCCATTTCAATCTCATCCAATTTATTTCATTCCATTTCAATCCCATCCAATCAAATCAAATCTATTTCATTCCATTTCAATTCAATCCAATCACACGTGTTATTTCAATCTCATCCAATCAAATCTAATCTAGATCATTCCATTTCAATTTAATCTAATCTATTTCATTCAATTTCAATTCAATCCAATCACACGTGTCATTTCAATCACATCCAATCAAATCTAATCTATTTTATTCCATTTCAATTCAATCCAATCTAATCTATTTCATTCCATTTCAATTCAATCCAATCACACATGTCAAACGGAGCCTAATGATGAAAATGCTAGCATATAGGGCTTCGGTAAAAGGATGCAAGTGTAAATTCATTTATGGAATTATAGTGATCTCCCATCCAGTCTGTAGTCCTGTCGTGTCCACAAAATATATATACATATATATATATTTATATTTCCAATGTGGGCTGGTGAAGGCTCCTTCCCTAGTCCACACGCAGCAACGTCCCTGGTAAGCACACTTTTAAAAAGCGTAGAATATACTATCTAGGATGATAAATATCTTCCTAATTAGATTCTTCCTTTATAAAATAAACTATAGGTTTGACAATTAATTACGTTTGAACCGCCGATTGCTGAAGAAAAATATAAAATCAAACTCATGCGAGAGTGGCAAACAGCCTAACCAAGACCAACTATACAATAATCAATTATGACAATATCCAGCTTAATTAACCTTGACTGGTTAACTAGTTAGGTTTGAAACTTGAACCCAATTGAGGAAAAACAATAGTACTTATCGTGGGCTGGATGCATGATCAATCTAATCTTAACCAACTACACGGTAGATTTAAAACTAAATAAACAAATAAAAACCCAAACATAAGCTATGCAGTCATGTTAATTTTGAAATTATAGCGTTTACTTAAAAACATTGACCGGTCCAAATTAGATTTAGATAAAAGACAATATTTTCCCTTCAAAAGAATAATTAAAAAGACAATATTATCTACCCCAGAAGAATCCGTGACATATTAATGATGCATTCATGGTCAATCACGCCATGGTTTTTTTTTTTTTTTTTCCTATTTTTTAAAGGTATCAAGCACGCTATGTTTGTTACACAGAAGAAGATATATTCATTAATTTGTCATTCAATGACCCCACTTCTTATGTTTATGTTAGCAAATTGCAAGAACACATGGACTTGAGAGACTTGAGAGTCTTATCCATAGACTGTCGTTTTGTTGCTTGTTCAGGTTTTCCGAAGTACTAACCCTGGCATGACCATGCCAGTCAAAACATGGAGCAACTGAGGGGGAGGACAGGGCTGTTTTGTCATTATAAAATGTATGTACATCATACATGTACACACATGTCGGGTGGATGTCCATGCATTGCATCCTATCTTCCAAAAGACTTTTCGTTGCCTAAAAAGTTAAGGTCTATATTAACTGTTATAAGTGAAGACTTCCATGCCAGTACCCTTGGACGTATATGTTTGATTTGACAACATATAATTGAATATGTATTTTTTATTTTTTCTAAAAGTTTAATTAAATATGTAATAATGTATAACTATATTTCTAACATGAGATTTAAGATAAATTTAATATCTAAAATATTTCAAACTCTCAAATTTTATATTCAAAAATGAGTATTTCATCTTCATATTTTTCTTTAACATTTTTTTAATATTTTAAAGATTTTTTAAAAATTAATTTTAAATATTTTATATATATTATAAAATTTTATATTAATTTTATTACTATTTAATCTTAATTTATATAAAATATTATATAATTTAATTTTAAATTTTATCAAATATAAAATAATAAATTTTTAATCTCATTCAATCTCACGCAATTCATTTTACGGCGTGTGATATTATTGTTCAATATTATTTGCGGTACAGAGCGGCCCCATCATCAAATTCTTATTTTTTATTTAATGGCTCTTCTGACTTGATTTCTGACCATTCGGGCCCCGTGTACGCTTCAAGCAATTCCTATATAAGAACAGCTCGGGAGAGACTTAATCCGAGTAATATAAACAAGAAAGAGAAGTTAAAAGAAAAAAAAAAGTAAAAAAGAAAAAAAAAAGAGAAAAGAGAAGTCTCTCCCTCGTACTGTAAGAGTCATGGGTGTTGAAGAAGGTATTGAGGATTATACTCAGGATGGCACTGTGGACCTCAAAGGAAACCCAGTTCGTAGATCCCAGAGAGGTGGATGGAGGGCATGTTCCTTTGTTGTTGGTATATTTCTCTTTCTCGTTTTTCTCTATCTGTGTCTGTGTTTGCTCATGGCACTTAGCTGTTTCTTCATGGCAGCCCCATTCTTACAATGACTGAAGACATGAAATCTATTATTGCATAACATTTAGGACGGTTGTACCTTAGAATCTGTTATGGTTCCATGACTTGCACTCAGAAGCTTTCTTGATTGCTTCCTTTTCTAGTTTTCTTGTATCTCAAATCTGTTTTGTTCTTCCATCTCGAAATGTTTTAATTTTTTTTTTCCCCTACAATATCTCTAGCAGTTTCACAAACTTCGATGACTTCACAAAAAGGTTAAAAATGTGTTGTATTTTTTTTTTTTTTTTGAGAGAAAAAAATCTGTTGTATAAATTTATTGCAACATACTGCAAAATATTTCAAAAAAAAAAAAAAACATATATACTGCAAAAACATTGAAATAGAAATTGTATTGCGCAACCATTAGTATTTGAGATGTATTTATTTCCATTATTGTTATGCCAGAGGCAGAGGCTCAACCTCCAACCAACCTGTTCTAGCTGTCTGTAGACATAAATGAATCATAAACATCAATGTTTATTGCATTTTTATGGTCTTGTTAAAACTCTTTCTCAAATCTAGAGTGAAGGTTATAGTAAAAAAGCTCCAAATTACTAAAACTCCAAGTGGGGACCCAATTTTTTTTATAGGTAGTGATCATTAAATGGTCCTCAAAAATAAATCTCTCTCAACCCAATAAGTAGTTATCGACTTAGAGTCGCAAGTGGCAACTGGTTCTCAGTTGGACAATAATGGTAACGTTTATTCAGTAAACCTGTGTTTATCCTTTTAACACATATATATGTATATGTACCACTTTTAAATTTTGTTTTATTAATAAAATTATTAAAAAGAAGAATAATACTAGCCTATAAAAATAATTTATCCAAAAATTATATTAAGTCATCATCTCATCAATTACATTAATGGTTACAATTTATATATCAAATCATTTGACATATCATTTGATATACTTTTTGTTAACGTATCATAACCTCAAGTCTTATATACTATAGTTAGGTTATTTCTTATCAGTTTAAACTTTTGGGTCTGGTGGTGACTAACATGGTATTAGAATCTAGAGGTCTGCGATTCAAACCCGCTTTCCTTCTTACATATTATACAGTAGGGACTATTTATCATATGTTCGTTATTTGTCATTTGTCTACGTTGTACGTAAGAAGACGTGTTAACGTCCCATAACTTCAAGTTTTAAATACTATAGTTGAGCTTTCCTATCAACTTTTAAATACTATAATTGGTACTATAAATATTATAACAGGTAATATAGTTGGGCTTATCAACTCTTAGATACTAAAGCTGTAAATACTATGGTTGTAGCTGGTATTATAAATACTATAGTTGGTAATATAGTTGGGCTTATCAGCTCTTAAATATTATAGTTTTAAATACTATAGTTGGGTTTTCCTATCAGCTCCTAAATACTATAGCTGGTACTATAAATACTATAGCTGGTATTAGTTGGGTTTTAAGCTCTTAAATACTATAGTTAGTACTATAGTTGGGCTTATCAGCTTTTAAATACTATAGCCGGTACTATGGTTGGGCTTTCTTATAAGTTTAAGCTTTTGAATCTGATCGTCACTAATACTTTTGAATAAATTATTTGGATAACCTAGAATTATTCTGAAAGAATATTAAATTTAAAGGTACTCAGCACATATTTTTTATAAGTATGATCAGGCTCTTTCAACAGTCAAATAGTGTAAAATTCTAGTTAGAAAGTGATGATAAACGGTTCGTCTCCTCTTTTATTTATTGCAAGACAGCCAATCTATTACCTTATCTAATTGCTTTAGAGAAAAAGCGCAAAATTCTAAGACCTACTTTTAAAGAGAGAATAAAAAGGCATAAAAAGGTTATAAAAAAAAAAGGCATAAAAAGATTATAAAAAAAAAAGAAATTAATAATATACGTTTTGTTCGCGTTAACATATGATTCAGTAAAAGTTTTGTATACTAAAAAGCCGAAAATACGTTTAGTTGTATTGGGCATGGTATTGTAATTGTAATGATTAAAGGTTAATTTTGGTATCAAATGGAGAATAATATTTTACATGGTTTTACAAGTTTTGAATATGAGTAGTGTTATCAAAAAAGAATAAGCGGCTTGATATTTGATAACCACTCAATTAAGAATCTCTATGTTTCGTGTTTGTCGTTTTGTACAGTGTATGAGGTGTTCGAACGCATGGCATATTATGGAATATCATCGAACCTGATACTGTATTTGACAAAAAAGCTCCATCAGGGGACTGTCAAGTCTGCTAACAATGTCACCAACTGGGTTGGCACCATCTGGGTCACCCCCGTCTTGGGTGCTTATGTCGCAGATGCTCATCTCGGCCGTTACTGGACCTTCATCATTGCTTCCATTATTTACTTCTCGGTATGTACACCATACATGCCTCCTAGCGATATATGCGTCTAGTTGTATTATTTTTGTTACATATATGTAAATTTTAAATATTAGTACAGAAGGCATAACACTAATTTAATTTAAATTTCCATTTTATAGCATATGTTTGTAACAACAACGTCAAAAGAATAAATGATAAGCTGCGACACACACAACTAAGAGACATCATGAATTTGTTGCTCTAGCATTTGATTTAGCATCAGTCATTATTTTATTAAATTTAGCGACTGAACATTGATTTACCACTGACGGTACACAACTCATTACATAAATATTTTAATAGGTGTATTCCCATGTAATTTTGTTCAAGAATCACTTGATATTTATGGTTTAATTCAGTTGGATAAGTATATAGGATTGTAGCGGCAAGTGGGTTGTTTCTGCGGCTTAAGTCACCCCCACCCTTGCTTATGTTGAGGGTTCGATCCGCATCTCCCACTAAATGTGCGTAGTTTTTTCACTCTATGTGGGTAACCCTCATCAACTTTTGGGAACAAGAATCCGGGTCATGCTTCAAAACTTATCTTCATTGGTCCTAACAGTGTTTTGGCCTGATGTCAGTTGATAGTATATATGTATGTGATCGTATGAATGATAGTGAGGAGCTGTCACTGGATAAGATCAGATAATTTTGCGTCTGTAAGTGGGTATATAGATACTTTGTTGTTTGACATGTTTGACTAGGAATTTCTGTTTTACAACGCAGAAGTGGGTATATAAATACTTTGTTGTATGACATGTTTGACAAAGAATTTCTGTTTTATAAGGCAGAAGTAGGAAGATGTCGTGGTCGTTATAGATAAGATTGAGACTAATAAGTTGTCTCATGCTTATTGATGTGAGAAACATGACATGTGAACCGACCACGGTTTTCAAGCTGTCTTGGTCTGCTTCTGGCTCGATAAGTCCAAGTACTTCGTTTGATTACTGAAATCAACTGGCTTATTTTGTCAACATCTTAGTAATTAAACAATGAACTGTTGAATTATAATTAATTATTGTCAATAGTCAAGCTTCTATGTTTGTCATTACTATTACATTATATGACTACAAAAACTTTAATAAAAGTCGTTACATTATACAGGGGATGTCTTTGCTAACACTAGCAGTATCATTACCTTCCTTAAAACCACCACCTTGCACACAAGCTAATGTTGATAACTGTGAGAAGGCTTCAACATTACAATTGGCAGTGTTTTTTGGTGCACTCTACATACTGGCTGTGGGAACTGGTGGAACCAAGCCGAACATCTCTACCATCGGGGCAGACCAATTCGATGATTTCGAGCCCAAGGAGAAGATTCAGAAGCTATCCTTCTTCAATTGGTGGATGTTCAGCATATTCTTTGGTACACTATTTGCCAACACAATACTTGTATACATACAAGACAATGTGGGCTGGACCTTGGGCTATGCGTTACCAACTCTGGGCCTGGCAATATCCATTGGAATTTTTTTGGCTGGCACACCGTTCTACAGGCATAGGGTGCCTGCAGGGAGTCCTTTTACAAGGATGTTAAAGGTCATAGTTGCTGCCATTAGGAAATGGAAAGTCACTCTCCCTAGTGACCCTAAAACACTCTATGAGCTTGACTTGGAAGTATATGCAAAGAAAGGAAAATTCAGGATCGATTCCACTCCAGGATTGAGGTTTGTCTTCATGGGCCTATTTGCTTATTACTTGCTATCCAAGCTAGGCCGTGCTTTTTCTTTTGGTTACATTTAACTTGATGTTTGTTCATGAATGCAGGTTCCTAAACAAGGCAGCTGTGAAGACAGGTTCAACTGATCCATGGATGCTATGCTCAGTAACCCAAATAGAGGAAACTAAGCAAATGTTAAGGATGATCCCAATCTTGATTGCCACATTTGTTCCAAGCACCATGGTTGCACAGATAAACACCCTTTTTGTGAAACAAGGCACCACCCTTGATAGACATGTTGGCCACTTCCAGATCCCCCCTGCAAGTTTAGCTGGATTTGTAACCATATCATTGCTTGTTTGTGTTGTCTTATATGACCAGTTCTTTGTCAAGATTATGCGAAAGTGGACTAAAAATCCTAGAGGCATCACTCTTCTTCAAAGAATGGGAATTGGTCTTATTCTTCACATCATTATCATGACAGTTGCTTCTCTAACAGAGAGATATAGGCTTAGTGTGGCCAGGAAACATGGTGTTGTTGAAAGTGGAGGACAAGTGCCTTTAACCATATTCATTTTACTTCCTCAGTTCATACTTATGGGCACAGCTGATGCATTCTTGGAGGTATCCAAGATTGAGTTCTTCTATGATCAGGCACCGGAAAGCATGAAGAGTCTTGGGACTGCTTATTCAGCAGTAACGTTAGGAATTGGGAATTTCATTAGTAGCTTTCTTCTTTCAACAGTTTCTCGCATCACCAAAGAGCATGGTCAAGGATGGATTCTGAACAACCTAAATGCTTCTCATTTGGACTACTACTATGCATTTTTCGCCATATTGAACTGCTTGAACTTTCTCTTCTTCTTAGTTGTGATAAGGTTCTATGTGTACAAGGCTGAAGTTTCAGATTCAATGCATGTGCTTACAGAGGAATTGAAGGAGATGAGATTGAGGGAAAATGAACAAGAAGCCACCATGACCAGAACATAGGTCCATTGCATGACACAGCTTTAGTTGACGGATTTACATGGACCGTTATGGTTTGGAAGCATGACTACAGTTTGATTTACTTCAGTCTAAAAAAAAAAAAAAATGTCCCAGTAAGTCAAGAAAATGTAATGACTTACACTGTTGGAACAGGATGCATTATCGTTGTAAACTTGTATGCAGGACTACAAGTGCGTTGTCCCAGAAAAGCAACATACTACCATGTTTACAGTCGTTTTCATGTAGTTGCCATGGTGACTCTCAAAAGATCTGTAACTTTTAAATAACTTAATGAAAATCAAGTTGTGTCTGCTCAGTACAGAAATCACATATCAACATCAGAACTGCTCCAAGTTAGTAACCGAAACATATGCCCAAAGGGTTGAGAGAGGACTATATGTTCCTATTTGAGATGGCTTTCAAAAGCCACTTGTTAGCTTCTTAAGCCCCAACAGCTATTTTAGGAGATGTTTGAGATGAAATTAAAAATGACTTTCACTCTTGAAAAGCCCTTTCAAAGGAAGCCAATACTAGTGACTTCCACGAAAAAGCCTTTCAGTTAGAAAACACGAAAGCCAAAATCTTTTAGTGAATTTTTTGTAATTCCTATTTTGACCCTATTTTAGTGAACAACAAATAAAATCTTTTCTTCATAACCCCACTTTCTCCTATCCTGCTGTTCATTGTGTTCCATCAATCTATACGTGTTCATCATCATCTTTACTGTTTTTTATTAAGGTAACAAGCTTGTTAATTTCATTGTAACAGAACCTAGTATGCGGGAAGAACGTTCTCTTAGACATATGTATGCATATAGCTTATGTCAATTTAATCCGGGCCGCCCAGCACTTCATTTTTATCAACAATCAGTATTTTCTTGGTCATCATATAATTGGGATTCTCACAAAGACTTAAGTGAGAAAAAATAACCTTTGAGCCCAAGAATACAAGAATATCATAAAAATGGTTCCTAGTAATAAAACATGTTAATTAATGATCAAACTTGAAGGTCTGATGCTTTTCTAATTTTTTAACTTTCTGTCAAAGAAAAATCAACAAGTACAAAGTCAAAAGCTTGCCCTTTTCGTTTTGCAGGTGCAAACAACTTAATACCGATGGAAATTGCTCTTAAAATTGCCAACAAAATCAGAGCACAAGAGAGATTTTCTGCATAGATTTCTTATACCAATGTAACCAGAAGGTGTTACTAAAGCACTCCTATTCAGTGGCAGGTAGGTTTTAATTACCATTTAAAAGTACTCAATACTTGAGAGTAAACAAGAAATTTAAGCCTCACTACTGCTCTTCTGCTTGGAAGAGACTTTCCTCTGGAACATTTCTTACCAACCCTGCTAACAGTGTCTACCCTGCTGATGAGTTCTCAGTAATTAATATAAAATAAGTATTGCACACAGTTTGACTCTTTATTAAAGAACTCCAACTAGAGGCAGGGCAAAGTCAGGGGAAGGACTTTTCCCTTGTTGATCTTTGTGATTATATATCATTCACCCTTAATTTAGAATTTGGCATATCAGTTTATTTTACAAAAAAATAATTAGAGAATTCTTTGTGATAGCATATCGTTCACTTGGCTTTAATTGCTAATTGCTGCAGCACAAAACAATGCAAATGATGCATGAGACAATGACCAAGGCTTGGTTGGAAGTTGGAGTTGAAAATAAATACGTGCCACAAGACTATTTAAATTTCTTCTGCCTAGGCAATCGCAAGGCATTTGATGTAGTAAACAGTTTTAGTGCTAAGAATTCCACTGCAGCAAATACTCCACAGGTATCCCCCTTTTCTTCACAGCTTTTCACTTTGTCAAATTACAGTAGGTTATGTTTTCACTTGTTTCATCCTCTAATTAAGATGTGATATGTTTGGTAAGTATACAGGTACTCTGTCAGAAGAGTCATCCCTTTCAGATTTATATTCATGCTAAAGGTATGATAGTAGATGATGAATATGTCATCTTGGCATCTGCAAATATCAACCAGTGGTCTTTAGAAGGCACAAGGGACACTGAAATAGCAATGGGAGCATATCAGCCTCGTCAGACATGGGCAAGCAGACGCTCTAGCCTGCATGGGCAGGTAAGCATATTGATTCCTTTCTATACATTTACTTTGCTACAAACTGATGAGTGGTCTCAGGATGTATTGATAAAAACATCTATATAATGCATAACACTGAAGCTAAAATTGTTATTGAGGATTCTTGGAAACAACTGACAGCCTTAAGGCTGTAACTGAGACTTACAAGTAAGATTTTAGTTCTGAACTTGTCAGTATGAAAGGGTTAAAAACACTTATTAGATGCAAGTACGTGCCTTCCTTGATTATTGCATCCAATTGGTTTCAAGAGAGTGAGTATGGGACTGAATGTCATTCAAATGCAGGTCTTCGGATATCGAATGTCACTTTGGGCAGAGCACCTTGGAGAACTTGAGGAATGTTTCGAGCGGCCACAGAGTCCGGGATGTGTAAGACGAGTAAGGTCCTTGAGTGAACTCAATTGGGAACGGTATGCAGCTGATGAGGTAGCAGAACTGGAGGGTCACCTTCCTACATATTCGGTTGAAGTTGATCGAACAGGGAAGGTTAAGGCAATTCCTGGCTGTGAAACATTTCCAGATGTGGGTGGCAACATATTGTGGTCATTTACTGCCATTCAAGAAAATCTAACAATTTGAACCATTGATCTCAGTCACAACTCTACCTTTGTTTCAATCCTTATGTGCATAGCTTGATATGTTCTGCTCAATGTTAGATTTTTATTTTTTACCTCAGAATAATCTGATAATTAGCATATTCTTTTAGCTTAGTTTTGAATAATTTTGACTTCGAATATGTTTATGAGAGGTTGATTGAATTGATTAAAGAATAAACAATGTGATAATAGAGAAAATATCTCACCATGTGTGTAGCATCCATGGGGTTGTCTACTATATCTCACCGTATAAATATAATTGAACAGTAAGTCACGTATGTATTTATGTAGTAAATTATTAAAAAGAACATATGTATATCTTTTAAATATATATATATATATGTGTGTGTGCGTGTTTTGAAATATTTCAACAAAAAACATTTAAAATTCTTTATAGAATGTCATAAAAGTTACATCATGATTACAAGAGATTTCAATAACATTTCAATCAAATAATTTTAAAAACTCTTCTAAATTTAAAAGTTCTTCTGAAATGTATAATCTTAACAATATCTGAAAAATTTGGATTTTTATTTCTTTTCTTCTATTACTAAAGCCAAAAATAAATTACAAATGTGTGTATATAGTAAATTATTTGAAAAGAATATATATGTGTGTGTGTGATAATTTTAAATATTTCAACCAAACATATTCAAAAACTGTTGTAGAATGGTATAAAAATCATATTATAATTAGGTGAAATTTCAATAATATTAAAAAATAAAAGTAATATTTTAACACATGAAAGACAATTTTAAAGGAGATCTTTTCCAAACACATACCAAGCAAGTGCTCTAGAGATTACAAATTTAAGCATTGCAAATCATTTCATTATGAGAAATTTCTTGGCCCTTGACATCATAAAGAAAAATGAACATCCCCAGCACCACACTAAAAAATCAACAATCCCTAGTGCTACAAAGAATCAACACCAAAAATGTATACTACAATGCTCTCTCCAACCCAGCAACATCTTCATATAAAAATTTGAGTGAATCAAATTCATATACAGTAGATTCCCTCTCATTTTCTTCATCAAGGTTTCATGTTAGTTGACTGGAAGCCAATCACCATAATATGCATCATATATTTAATCCATTTGTTTCAAACATAAAACAGAAAGTATGTATGATCATTTTTATCTCCTCTTTGCCAATTGAAATGATTTCTTCAAGAACAGATTTGCTGCTCTATCATTTCTATGGCACAATACTCTCAGTATTGTATTTGGATCTGCTCTATTCCACCTTCCTGTTGTTGGTGGCATAGGTAGCTTTTGCCCTGAACCCATGACTCCTATACCACTTGTTTCACAGGAAAGGATGCTGAAATCTTCTATCAGCTGCTCAGTTTGCTGCCCCATCAATGCTACCACTCCTTCAACTGTCTCAGCCTCTCGGTCTACCACATCTTCAGCTATCAATCCTTCTCCACAGGTGCAGAATACCCTCTTCAAGCTGTCAAAGTCCTCCTCAATCATCTCGTGATCAGACCGATAAAAGACCCGACAGCTTCCTCCAGCAAGCAATACCATAAGGTAGGCTTCGAAAGCTGCCTTCATTACTTCCTTTATAGCTAATGCCTGAGCTCGGTCTGTGAGAATAGCACCCATAAGAGTAAGATTCTGCTTCAGAATCCGCAATGCAGGCCTCACTCTTGCGTTGGCAACATCATAGACATAGAGGCTTTCATAGAAGACAGAGTTCGAGTCCAGGAAGATGAGGCGATATGCAGCAACTTCTGATACATGTTGGCAGGCAGATTGAATGGCATTTATGGCATGTTCAAAGTAGGAAGTGGAAGTTCCATGGCACCTATGGTTAGTGAAACGGCTGCGCGGTGAGGGAACAACTCTTGGAGACAGGGAGAGAGTTTTATCAAGTGCATGGATGTGAGTGAGAAGATAATGCAAAGTGTTGAGGCGGATATAGAGGCGTTGTGTTCCGCGGCTTGTGGAGGGTCGAGGATGGTGACCTTCACTTGGCCCATTGTGGTGCAATTCCTCTGCAGTAACACTGCAAGGGGTGGCCTTTTTCCATAGTTTTAGGAACTTGGAATCTCTGTTGCATCTGGTTAGTGGAGGAAGTGTAGGCAGATAGCTTTGTCTTGTTCCTGAAAAAAAAAATGATAACATGAGAAAATTTTATGGTTGAAACATTGATTTTAGAAGATTATAAGCGACTCCTACCACATGATCCCACAAAGGCAGTGTAGTCTCTAAAGAGATGCTGCAAACCATCAGCTAGATTATGAACCAAATCATCACTGATTCCTATTGGAATTTCAAAGAAATCATCCACAGTTTCCTTGGCAAGTCTCATTAGCTCAACAGCGGATTGCGCGTATGGTTCTGATTTGGACTTTGGATTCCATGTCTGCAATACAAATTGGGAACCAATCAATTAACACAAACAAAGAATGGTCTCATAAGAGCCTGAAAATATTTTTGACAAAGAAACAAAAACATACTTCTGATTCTTTAGCTCTGAGATTACAGTCCTTGCCTCTTTGTATCCTTTCCTCAATCCATTGTCTCAAAAGCTTTAAGATGATTGAATCAACTTCGTATGGAACCATTTCTCTGACAATACCCTTGCCTCCATCTTCACAGTCAGCAGAGTCTTCGACTACCATTTGGACCAAAACCTTTTCAAGCTTCCCAGCTCTTTGCAAGACCCCAACAATCTCACTGGTGAGTGTGGATGTCCCTGCTAGATACTGCTTCAAAACAGCCCCATAGCACTGGTGCAGAGTCACAGCTGCAACACCAGCCGCAGTTGGGTGCCATCTCTTTAATATGGGACTAAAACTTTCCCTCTCTCTCAAAGCCAAATCCTCTGTTTCTTTAGCCAATTGAAGCAGAGCTTCTGTTGCCCCCAACTCTTTCCCATCAACATCATGACTCTTTATACTCCCACTCTCAATAACCTATCACAACCAATAAATGCAACAACAACATACAGTAACAAATTAGAAAAATTGCAACAACTAAACTAAATAAGATAACTCTCAGGCACCCAAAAATTTAGACCAAGAGAAAAGAACCTAACTATGGTATTCAAAACCGAGATCGATGGGATTTATATACGTGAACATGCACAAAACCCACCTTTGAGAATGCATTTTTCACCGAGGAACGAATGTAATGATCGACCCGATCCCCAGTTGAATCCACCACCACCTTGGTGTCCCCTTTCTCCAACCCTGCACCTTCAGTGATGGTAACATCTTCACCCAAAATCTTGGATGCCAACAGAGCTAGAGGTAGGAGGTTCTCAATCTGCCCAACTGTTCCTCTATGAAAATAGTCATGATAGTTTAGCAATCTCTTCTCTGCCCACCCTTGCATGGAAGCCAAGACCGAGGACAACATCTTCACGTAAATAGCCTCTCTATCGAGCTTCTTTGCATCGTTGGCCAGTTCGGCCAACATTGTATGCGCAGCACAAAGTAGGTCAGGCTCAGTTAGTGAAGTGACAACGTACTGTTGAAACAAAACCCAGGTGAAGCACACGTTGTGTATTGGCCTGTTGATCCCCAAAGTGGACCATGTCTTCTTCATTAGTTCTAGAAGTTCATCAACCTCGTCAAGAACCAAAGTATCGTCCCTGATGTCGAATATGGATTGAAGAAGTGCAATGTAGAGGTGGAGATTGAGAGGGAACCCATCAGCCCAGTGACAAACGTCGGTGGCAGCCCCGTTGGCGCTTCTCCATGCTAAGGAAACCACGCTGTTGCATAGAGACCTCATGGTGTCCGAGTTCTTCCCCGTGTCTATAGGCTTGGTTTCGCTGGCGCGGACGATCTCACGTAGACGCATTGCAAATGTGTTTGATTTGTTGTCCAGTGAAATTGATGGGTGCAGAAGGAGCCCGGCTTCCAGGGTTTTGAGCTGACGTTTTTGCCAGATATGGTACTCGTGACCGTCATTGAATTCTGATGGTTTCAGGTGGCGAAGAAGCTCCAATGGCAGAATTATTGTCTCTGCTCGTCTACCCATCTGCTTACATCAATACTATTGTTAATTATTTCTTCAGAGTTAGTGATTGATGTCGACAATTGAAAATGATTATTGCGACTGGAACTTTTGTCTTTATTTTATAAAACCAACTTAAAACTCAATTAGCTATTGCTAACTTTCAACATACGCATAGAAACCCCCCATATAAAATACTAAAAAATCTCATCACTTGGTTAAACGATACATTCTCAACTTTGACGGTGAAAACAAGGAATCTACAAGACCAAGAATGTGATCAAATTCAACAATTTCAATTCATAAAACTTTTAAATTTTTTTGATACTTATGATCTACAGAAATGCTAATTATTGTTAAAAAGATGCTACGTAGTTAAAAAAAGAATACTAAAGATAGAAAGAAAAAAGAAAAAAAGAAAGTCGAATTTCCGTAATCTTGTAATCTTATTTTAAAAACTTTAAAAAATTTGATGCATGCGAAGAATATCATCTCACATGCAAAATGAAAACAAGAAGAAAAATGAAAACAGAACAAAAAATGGACGTACTTGGCCAACAAGAGTCCTCATGAGAGTCTTCCTCAGCCTATTATCATTCTGCTCCGTCACCCTCATCTGCTGCCTCATGATCTCCGCCGAAGTCAGCGGCCTTCTGGGCCTGGACGGCGGAGGCATGGTGGAGAACCCTCTGCCCGGGCTGCCACTGCTGTGGGAATGGCCGTGGTGGGCGTGTCCACTGGAGCCTGGAGAGTTAGGGGCCGAAGTGGCCCCGAGTCCCATGCTAGACATCCTCCTGGAAGGCGACCTCTTCAACATCCTAAGGCCCAGAGCCCTCTTCACCCTACTACTAGGAGTCATCTGAACCACCCCATTGACCCGCCCACCAGGCGACCCGGGCCCATCCCCAGACGCCCCGATGTCGTGAGCGGAATAGAAGGTGATAGCATTACGTCCACCGAAGCCAGGAGAGGAGCGGCAGGCCGTGAAGAAGACCTCATAAGCAGTCTCACGGATGTCGTCAGGGTCGATGCCATCGAGCTTGCCGAAGGGCCAGCTGAGGTCGGAGTCGGCGGTGGCGGGGCCGGAGAGAGGACCGGAATACGACTCCCGGCGGGGTGGTTGGCCCATGTGGTGTTGTTAAAATGGTGTCAAGTGTCTGGCGGGAGAGTGTAGGGAAAGAAGGAATGCATTTCTATAAAGAGAGTGAGAGAGAGAGAAAGAGAAAGAGGCGCCAAGTAGAGTCGGTTAATAATGACAGCCTGATCGTGTTATTACCAAACACAAAGTGATTGGATGTTGATGTTTCTACTCTCTTTTCTTGTTGCGAATTAAACGATGAAGATACGGTCCTCGTCTCCCTCGACAACAATTCCTCTTCCGCTTTTCTCTCCTCTCTTTTCTCTTTCTCTCTTTCCTACTAAAACTAACACATTACGTGTGTCTTTGTAACCGATATATACATACAAATATAATGGACTCATCAGCTGCGGGGTTTGAATGTTCTTTTTAGCATCATTCATTCTTGTGATGTTAAAGAGTTGGTTCGTAATAGTATAATGTTATTTAATAAGATTATAGATTCAAGATTTCGTAAAAAAGAACGTATTGAATCTCGAACTTGATAATTATTATATAGATGATGCCTAGTGGTCATATGTGTTGTATATACTCTACATACTCATTGTCATATATAGACGACACTCACAGTAATTTAATTTAAGTGTAAAATTTATATTTTAACTGTTACATGAATCCATTAGTTAAGATTTTAAGAGAATGTTTAGTCTTGTTGTACCCGAAATAAACCATGTTTTAAGTAATTTTTATTGAAGCGGTCTATGTAATTTGACGGAGTTATAAATAATGGGTTCCAAATATATATATATATATATAACACACTTAATTTGGGTATTGATCCGTTTGGCAAAAGGTTGGATAAGAAGGCAGATTTGTTGGTCATCTGGTTTGTTTTTCTTCATTAATTTTCAAACAGAAGAAGTGACTGAATTATAATTATGAGCTTTCACATGTTGTTTAATGGTTTGCATTTAGTTATTTAATCCGTGAATGAAGCTGCATCCTTTATTTATTACGCTTTTGGCATTTACTAAAAACATGGCATTCCAACTTACCAAGATTCTTTTGTCAAGTATGGAATGCTTCTAGATTGTTTGATCTTCATCTTACACTGTTCTACTCAAGATCTGAAGAAACAGAGCTTCAGCCGCTGTGTTGGCAATAGTCTAATTGTGCTTCCAGTTGACAACTTTTCAAGATTCGAAAAAGGGCAGCCAAGATTTCTGTCCTAGGTGGCCAAGTCAAAAATATAAAATCAAATTGATCCAAAAAAAATATATTAATATTCAAAGAAAGAAATTATCAAGAAACTAAATATAAGACCGTTCTTATTGCAACAAATAAATTAATAGATGATATAGACCCTAACTTTGTGTATCAAAGTGAAATTCTTCATTCGTCTATATATAAAAGAAAATCTATATTGGAATATACACCAAATTTCTCCATATATAATTTCTCTTTCAACATACACAATCAAAAAGTTTATAAGAAAGTCATATTTTCCAACCTTTTAGGAAGGATAATTTTAACAATACATATAATTAAAAAGAAATCTTTAAGTAGTAGTTGTTAACACAAGAAGAATAAGTGCAAACACTATTTTTGCAACATATAATCTTAATTACTTACATATATTTTGGTAATTTAATTTTTGTCATATTCACATTAAATTATATTAAAATATAATAACTTGAAACAACTTTATATAAATAAACAATTAAATTATAAATTTGCAAAATAATTTTTGAAAACAAATATAACTTGAAATGACTCGTTAACTATGCAGCACCCAATTTTTTCGTGGAAGTGTTGTAACACGGAAAAAATAAGTATGTTATAACTTGTTTAGAGACAAAATGTTGCAACACATTTAATACCACATGTTATAACACACGATAGAAAAATAAAAATAGTAAAGTATATAAATAATACAAACACGTTTTTAACGTGATTCGGTTTTACTTTACATCCATGAAACTATGCCCAGAGATATCAACTCATTAATAAAAAATAAGGATACAACCTATACCTGACTCATACAAATCAAAACTCTCTCTTAGTGTTAATGTAAGTCCAAGTTCATCAATGAGGTTGCTGTAAGCTCCCCTTGCCTTCAATGGTTGCTAGCTCTTTGAACTCCCTTTAACAGTTGCAAACCTGTCTTCTCTCGAAAACTAATTAGTTCTTCCTCTCAGAGAACACTTATTGCTTGAACTCTCTTCAAGATTTAAGTCAGCTCCTCCTGAAGAACTTATGCTCCTTAAAATCCCTTCAAGGATTGTGAACCAATCTTGTCCCGAAGACTTATGTCTTCTCATCCCAGCAAGCATCTAAATATAAACAAATACCTAATCAGCTCACTTCCTAAGTCTAGAAATAAAAACAACTTAGAGAACAAACTTCGTAAGGATTACAAGTAAACTCTCAACATTACACATTAACTCAATTATCAGTTGAAAAAAAAATCAAATAACTATCAAAAGATAAATATCACAATTAAAGAAAATAAAATCAACTAAAAAATAGATAAGTCTTATTTTTTAGCAAAGACCATATCATTTTGATTTTCTTATCCAAACTTTGTCAAAAACTTGTTCAGGTACATTTTGTTTTTTGCATATCAGCCGATAAACTTCAACCCTACAAAAATGCTCAAAGATATATATTCACATAAAAATTTTCTAAAAATAAATTTTAAGAAATATAAAGAGAAAATTATCTTTTATCTTTATAAACTTAATTACATATTTATCTTAATATAAGATCACATGAAAAATAATCAAATAATACCTGAGAAAGATAAATCACGAGAATCAAGTCAATCAAGTCATTACTTGACAAATATTCTGAGTTCTGCACTGAACATTATTAACAAAAAGTGTTGTAACACAAATTGTGCTATGATGTTGTGACACTTTTTCAAGCTTAGTATTACAATATTTCAACCGTCCATGAATTATGTTACTCACAGAACACTACCTTAAATAAGATGTCAAAATTCTATGTACAACAAACTATGCATCAACATAACTAACATTAGTTTCAAAAACTAAAAATATAGTCTAAACCAAACAGTAATATGTGCTCTGATGTTGCAATTAATTGAGGTTTTTTTCTAATAATATTTTCGAAAAACAATGATGGTTGTTTAACAATAACGATGTGTTTATTTCAATTGGAGAAATCAGAATGACTTGAAACTGGAATGATGTATCGAAATCAGAATAAATTATTTGCTTCAACTGTAGGAATCGAAATCAGAATCAGTAGTATTCCTATTAAGTTGTTTACTTTGCTTTGGAATCGGAATAAATTAATTACAAGTTACAAAAATATTCTTAATTAAAATTATAGATGAATTACAATAAGCAAAATATTATTTAAGATGTAGTGTCATAATTTTATCATATAACTCGTAATAATAGGCTAAAAAAATGAACTTTCTTCACAATATTATTGTAAACATATTGTGTATTTATTATTTTTTTTAAAGAACATATTGTGCATTTATATTGTATATCAAGTCGTGTTTTTTTTTTTTTAATATAAAATGTTACCTAAATTTTTTTGCTTTTGTAAATATACTGGCCTAACAACCATGACAGTGGTAGTAACAACTATTGTCAATATATAACATTCTTCGATTTATCACAAAATTTAAATGCTAACTACATATCATTGGAATAAAAGATAACACTTTGCACTAGCATACATATAAATATATTTTTGAAAGCTTTTAGCATACGTAAACATTCATATTTATAAATATAAAAATAACCAAGTATAATAATATAATTCAACAACAAAGACAAAACTATCGAAATAGATATATTTTTTTTAAAAAATGGTATAAGAGACTTTTTACATGAATTTGGAAATAAGAATGAGATTTCCAAATGGAGTGAGTGAAATGAGATTTTCATTCCACGACCTCAAATTAATATGAAGCTCACACTTTCATTTTCATCATGGAATGAACTTTAAATAAGTAAATACCATCGATCAATTTCATTCTCCTTTCCAATTCTTTCAATGCTTATATGTATATTCATTAATAGTTTTAAGAGTTTTTTAATTTTTTATTTTTATTTCTTGCAACATTAAATAACTGATGAATTATTTGATTAGTACTGAAAAATTTAAGTGAGTCTTAAACTATTTCCCTATTAATAAAATTTAATGTAAAATTGCTCTTGATATTTTTTCATCCATTTTGATCAATTCACCATCTCTCTCGTCTTCAACCTCAAGAGCCATCCACCCTTGGCGACCTCCTCCACTCGTCGGGGGGACGCTGAAACCAGTCGCTGGTGGAACTCCACAACACCAATACTCCTCCTCAACTAGTGAAACAAGTTCAGGAGCCAACGAACCATCAACTGAAATAGGAGAAACAGAGAGAGCAAAGCGAAGGAAACATATTTCTCACTCAGAGATGGTCGGTGAGATGGCATGAAGGAAACAATATTTCTCACTTACCGGCGAACCAAACTGAATTATTTCTCACTCACACAAAGAGAAGACGGCGAACAGAGTTCGTGAGCAGGAGAGCCACACCCATAGTTAGAGAAGGCTAATTAATAGTTACCAAACGCTTCCGTTCACTAATTAATTAGTGAAGCGAAAGCGTTGGCTAGCTGACTGATGGTTGATGATGTTAGTGAACACGTTTGCTACCAGCATCATCAACCATACTTGAAAATTTGAACAAAAATGCTCTGTTTTACTTGAACAAAAACAAAACATTGTCTGGTAGGTGGTTGTTGCAACGGCTAGGTGGTGGTGACTGGTAGGTGGGTTGATGATGCTGGCGGGTTTTGCATGGAGAAAAACAAGAACAAAAAACAGAGAGATTGAACAAGGGAGTTACAACACTAATGAGTCTGTTTGGCTTCTGTTCGTTTGTTTGGCCTCTTCAATTTGCTTCTTGGTTTACTTCTCCAGTTCAACCAAAGTCACCAGAAAGAAACCAATTTACTTTTCAATCACTTTACATCTTCAATTAATTCTCTACACCCAATAAAAAGAAGAAACAAATGCATTTGCTAGAATTAATTATCAGAAAGTCACTAGATCCCCATCCTTCTACGAAGAGAGAAAATCTAATAATGAAGAAGAAAGAAATGATGGTTTGGTTTGGTTCCCAGAGAAAAATGATTGATCTGACTTTTCGATAATTAATTCTCTTAAATGAATTTATCTATCCTTGCTATTTGGTGGAGAGAATTAATTATTAATATAGAATTGAGTTTTTAATAGCAACTACGGAACTCAAAAGCTAATACTGTTTTTCATTATTTATTTATTTTTTAACTAATATCAAATTAGTTCAAAACTAACAATGAAAAAGGAAAGAAATGATGGTTTGGTTTGGTTTTCAGTGAAGATTGATTGATCTGACTTTTGATAATTAATTCTTTTAAATGTATTTGCCTTTTCCGTTATTGGGTAGAGAGAATTAATTATCGATATAGAGTTACGTATTAGTAGCAACTATTGAAACCAAAAGCTAATACCGTCCTTCATTCCTTTTTTTTTAAACTAAAATCAAATTAGTTCAAATCTAATAATGAAGAAGAAGAAACGATGGTTTGGTTTGGCTTCCAGAGAAGATTGATTGATCTGACTTTTTGATAATTAATTCTCTTAATGCATTTAAGTCTTCTTGTTATTTGGTAGGGAGAAGTAATTATCAACATAGAGTTGAGTATTAGTAGTAACTATGGAAGCCAAAAGCTAATACTGTCCTTAATTATTTCTTTTTTGTTTTTCTTTTTAACTAAAATCAAATCAGTTCAAATCTAGTAATGAAGAAGAAAGAAACGATGGTTTGGTTTGGTTTGGTTTCCGGAGAAGATTGATTGATCTGATTTTTTGATAATTAATTCTCTTAAATGCATTTACCTCTTCTTGTTATTTGATAGAGAGAATTAATTCTCAATATGGAGTTGAGTATTAGCGGCAGGTACCAACTATTGAAGCCAAAAGTTATTACTGTCCTTCATTATGTGTTTTTTGTTTCGTTTTTTTCTTTTTTTCAAAAAATTGAAATCAAATTAGTTCAAATCTAATAATGAAGAGGAAAGAACCGATGGTTTGGTTTGGTTTACAGAGAAGATCGATTGATTTGACTTTTTGATAATTAATTCTCTTTAATGCATTTACTTATTGTTTATCCGGGGGAGATAATTAATTATTGATGAAAAAGAAAAAAAAAACATTGATTTTGTGTTCATAAAAAAAAAAACAAATCTCCCGTAAAACGTTAAATTGACGTAACATATTGATATTAGTATAACTTTTTAAAAACAATGCAAAACGTGACATAATATTTTAAATAAAAATTAATATTAATATTTTAAAAACTATATCACATGTCATATTATTATTGAAAGATAATATTAATATTAACATATTATACAAATTTAATGTCTCATTGAAAATTTTCTCCCTCCGAAGAAGCAAAACCACTGTTTCTTTCTTCTTCTTTATCAATAATTAATTCTCTCCACAAAATAAACAAAAAGTAAATGCATTTAAGAGAATTAATTATCAAAAAGTCATATCAATCATCTTCTTTGGAAACCAAACCAAACCATTGTTTCTTTCTTCTTCATTGTTAGAGTTAAACGAATTTGATTTTAGTCTGAGAAAAAAAAACAAAAAAGAAACAATGAAGGACAATATTGAAAAGTATTTTTAAAAATAAAAAACATATTTTAAAAATGATATTTTCAAAAATAATAATACATTTCATAGTATTTTTAAAATTACATTTCTAAAATTAAAAAAAAAAAAAAAAAAACTATGACTTACTGTTTTAATATTGCTCAAAATTAAAACTTTTTGTTTAATTTTAATCTTTTTATTGGTCATATAATTCGTATGACTTACAAGCGAAGTATGCTTCTCTGCAGTCGGGCTTGATAGCCGCCAATGGTTTACTAGGAAAAAGTTGTGCTATTTTGAGCAGCCCAAGCTACATGGTACCTTCTCTCATGGAAACAGGGGCCCGGCTTTTTGTTGCTAGATTTCTTGGACATTATATCAATACTGGCCATTTGATGTAAGTTTCGATAATATTTTCATATTAATTTCCTGTTTTTGCTTCATATTTCTAAAAATTCTAGTTGCAGCAGCACTATAGCTAGCTTTGTCATTAGCTATATTGTTTTAAACCGAACTATTCTTAATGATTAGTGCGTGTTTTCAAGTACTAAATCTCATGTATATGCAGTATATATCATTTTTGTAATAATTTTGCATATTTCATTTCGAGAACTAAGTTTTGAGTAATATGAAGTTGAGTGATACTTTGTTCTTTTCAATGTCACAGTTTTTTGGAGGAAGGAGGCACAATTTTTAGTTTTGAGGGAATTAAGAAAAGCTATTGTCTAAAAACAATATTGAGAATTCACAATCCCACATTTTATTGAAAGGTATATATAGTTAGTTTACATTTAATATCCTTGAGAGAGACTACATGCCACAAGATGATTATGAAATTAGTACTGGGAAAAGTTTATATTTAAAGCATAGCAACATAATGTGATTATATGTAAAATTTTAGATACATGTTATTTGTATCTATAAAATTTTGACCATCATTAATGACAACTACAAATAATTCAGGTTATGACAGAGACGGATTTGAGTTTTGCAGATTCATATATCAATGGAGATTTTTCTTTTAGAGACAAAAATGAAGGTCTCCTAAATCTGTTTATGGTAAGACAATTTATCTGAGTAGAAAATCCGATTATTTCATCAATTTTAAATCCTAAGTTTTGAGATTTTTCCTTGCGGGCTTATTTATAAGACTTTCATTGCCAATAGTGATTTGGATTCTTCAAGTTCAAAAATTAACCAAAAAAGTTACATTAATTGTGACTGGTGGGCACCTACAATGTGATATAACTAACAATTATTGCCCTAATTAGTTTAAATTTACATCAAGCACTTCCCTATGTTTGCTTCAGAGGTTGGTGGTCACCATTGTTCTTCTCTGCTGGTATTGCATCTGCAAAATATTTCTTTCGGCATGTCTCCAGGCGAAATGCCCTTACACAGGCTCGCACAGGCTCGTAGAAATATCTCGTGCCACTATGATTTGGCAATTTCTTTTTTTTAAACTATTATTGATGTACTTCGGCAAGCCTAGAGGAAATCACATAGAAATTAATAAATCCTACTGTGATCAGTAAGTAATTTACTATGTAGACATAGGCAATTAGAAATTAATACCTACATAATGCATGTGTATACATCAAATGTTTATGGTTTGGTGAAAGCATGACAATTCCACTTTATGGAAATCTTAGCCCCCAGCTGAGGCTATAAATTTTCTATTTTAACTAGTTAAGTATACCAAGTGGAAACTGACCATTCCCTTTTGGTCCATGCTTTTAGAGCAATGAATTCTTTGCACTGTTCATGGACGAATCAATGACATATACATGTGCAGTATTTAAGGTTAGGATCCTATTGTGTTATTATTTACTTCACGCATGGTAGATACGTAGCAAACTTCAATTTATAGTGCATTAATATTTCAAGGAAAATGCATTTGTACTTACATATAATCAAATTGTTTTATAGAGGGAAGATGAAGACTTGAAAGTTGCTCAAATGGGAAAATTTTCTCTTTTGATTGAGAAGGTAAGTCTGCTCAAATTCCTTGGTTTTTGAAAATGTGAATTTAGCTTTATGCTTTTATTGAACTCATGCAGGCAAGAATTAGTGAGAAAGATGAAGTTCTTCAGCTTGGATGCGGGTGGGGAGCCTTAGCCATTGACGTTGTCAAACGAACTGGATGCAAATACACTGGCATTACTCTGTCCGTGGAGCAACTTAAATATGCACAACTCAAAGTGAAGGAAGCTGGCCTCCAGGTGACTATCTTTTTGCAATGGCATCATAATGAGCAGTCACGCTCCCATTTACATGCCAGAAGGGTATGATGTCTATTCCTCTCTTACCAGGACCGTGTAACATTAATTCTTTGTGACTACCGACAACGACCTAAAACCAACAAATACGACGGAATTATTGCCTTGTAAGTTATTCTAACCATCAAGTATATTATATATAAAACAACACTCATAACATACGTAATAACATTATTTCCACAGTGTTGAGGACGTGGAAAATGTAGGAATCCATTATTACCAAACACTGAGATGTTGGAGTAAAAATTTCTTGGATAACAAGAGGTACTTGAAAAATTATATGAAGTAATATAAAGTTGTATTGCATTTAACTTGTTAAGTTTGTTTGTTTGTTTTTCATTTTTTAGATGTTATAATGTAACTAATTCTTTCTCTAAATGTCTTTTATTCTTTTCAGCGAAGTTCTTGCTTTGGGTTTCAGTGAAAAATTTATTTGAACATAGGTAGGTATATTATTTTGATTATTGTGCTGCCGGTTTTAAATCTCATATGCTGGGAGATTATCTGGTAAATTCTAACTTTCTAATCTTGGTTTTCGTGTATATATAAAAGAAAATTCAATGTTCTAATTAAGCTGTAACTCAAGAATACAAATTTCCATATCATGTTGTGGATGGTGTTTTCACGTGCCGGCATTGTTGCTGCATTCATTGATCCATACAAAGGTTTTCCATCAACTGATTCTATCATGTAAAGGAAGACTATACATGCTTTCTTTGTTGCTTCAATTGGCTACAAGGTGACGTTATATTTATGGCAGATGGAAAAAAAAAACAAAAAAAAACAAAATTACTAATAAGGCTTGTAAATTTTTTTCTTTGGTCCTTGATTGACAGACAATGTCTAGCTTCCATTGCGATGATTCATTGAAAACAAGTACTTACATTTATCTCTGAGTGCTGGTTAGCATGATTGTCCATGGAAGATCAGGCTAGGAATTCTTTTGACGTGGCTACTTTGCTCATTGTTCAACATCACGAGAGAGTAAAGATTTTATCACCAGCAGAATTTTAATGATTTATTGTTAGGTGCTGGGTACAAATTCTAGAAATATTTAAAGGCAGTTAAAATTACTGGACACATGACTACATTCAAGCACATAATTGTTGTTTCAACGTCGAAACTCTTCATTACTGTCCAAAATTCATGTCAAAGAAGCAGACTGAGAATCACAAAACTAATTAAATTTGATTAGATTACACAAATTGTTACAACTATGGGAGCTTGTAGAGCTCATTGATCTAATGTCATCAATTAACTTGTCTATGTTGCAATAAGAGGACCCACCACCTTACTTTGACGCTCTCACGAGATCTTTGCAAATCTTATCCATTGATTCCATGATCTCTTCTCTCTTACTTTTATCATCCATCAGCTCCTTCACCAACTTCTCAACCGTTGATATATGACAAGTGTCCTTTGTATCTAATCCCATCCCCCAAACCTTGCTCACACACCTTTTGTTAACCCGTTGATTAGAGACCTGTGGCCACCAAATCATAGGAGCAAATCTTTTATGAAACGTTTAATTGATGTATAATATTGATGTTAATGTGATATTTCAATAATAACATAATATATGATATTTTTCTTTTATAAAAAATTAATGACGTGGAATTCCATTCATTGTGTCAAAATCTCTCCAATGGCTGGGTGGGCCAGGACCTCATCTGGTGGGGCCCATCTAACAATCAACCCTCTTACCTTCGCCCCCATCTGGAGCTCCACCAGATCAATTCCGGACTATTCAACAATCAAGTCGGGTCGTATTACCCACAGGAATTTTTCCACTGTTGACTAGACCATGCCAAAGTTCAAGCATCTGATCACTAGTGAGGCAAATCTAAATCCCAAAACAAACATACAACACTGATCTTGACGGTTGAGAATCGAGCCATGTCATGCAGTTGTTGTCCTCTTTCCATAGAATAGAATACCGTGGAATGAATAATAATCTTTACTAGACTTGAGGAGAGTATGTAGAGGACCAATAGGGTAAAGCTTGGAGTAAATAAATTGAACCCAGTTTAAAAATCACAGGGCCTTCAAGTTCATCAAAAATATTAAGAATTGCAGCACAAGCTCGAGCGATGGAGCAACTTTCCCCAATAAAGAACTACAAAATCGGGTCATCCGACTTTTCAACTCTACACATGCTAGGAATATCTCTACGTCTAAAAACATTTTCTAACCCTGGAATGCATGCAATGGGCTTGTCCACGTTTCCATCTGGATTGTAATTCATTAAAAATTAAAAGGATTGAATAATAATAAAAAAAAAAAAAATAGCATTATAGGCTGCATTTGGTAGGGCGTATTGGATTATGTATAATTCAATTCAATTAGTGAAATTAATATTTTTTTTTGAGGAAAATTAGTGAAATTAATATTAAAATATGTATCGTAAACTTTTAATATAACATATAGTTTAAAATACTTTATATTTAACACTAAAAGAAATAAATTGTAAGTTTAAAGCTAATTAAAATTTTACTTCTTGATTATTTTTGTTTCTTGTTGTAAATAATTTTTAATCACTTTAAAATTTGCTTTGATTGCAGTCATTTTCAAAAGCTTTTTTTTTTTTTTTTCTAAAAGTTTCATTTTAATATAAGTTTGAAATCAAACAAAACTTTAACTATATGACACTCATAATCAAATTGAAACACAAACCCTAAAAAAGATTAAAACAAGTTTATAAAAAAAAAAAAAAAAAAAAATTGACCTATTGATTATGTCATTCAAGAACCAAAATTATAAATAATCTTGATCCATTGGATATATGATAATCAAGAACCAAAATTATAATAAGAATGATATTGACATCACTCCTAAGACATAGACAATAAGGTGGAAAATAAGTCATATTTGATTGCTACAATCAAAGTTTGATAAAATCACATGTTTCACAATGAATAAAAGGTAAACAAATTTTTATTCTTTTAATACAGAAGTTAGCTACATCATCGTTATTCTTATGTTTGTTTAGGGCTGCAAACCTTTTTATAGGTAAAGAAATAAAACCCTAATATGAAACCCAAACCTCCTAATAACAAGGCTCAACTAAACACACTCATGAGTTTAAATTAAATTAAATGTTCAGCCTAAATAACATTAATTAAAATAAAACAAACTAACTTAATTTAAAACTCATTACAATTAAAATAAACTCGGCTTAAATGATTTAAAGCTCAATTAACTCCAGTTTGCCTTCACTTGTCTTTAATTAATGCCCAAAACCTTCAAGGTTAAGCCCAATTGTTTTCAATTGTCTCGTTGTCCTCCATGATTGTTATATTGGTTTCTATCATTAACAATGGGTGGGGGCAAAAATAGAAATGTTTTAGAGGTTGTGAATGCAAGAGAAAAAGAAGTGGAGTTGAGTTCTAATAAATTTATTTCTTAACATTTTTAATTAAGGTTTAAATTATTATTAATAAAAAATTAAAAATGAAACATAAAAGACATTTAAGGATTGCTGATGACTACACTCGTAAGGAAAATAAAAAAGCATTTTCAAAATGAAAGAACAACTTCTTATCTGATCTATTTGATAATATTATTTATTTCTTATCCGATTTATTTGATAATATTTTTTGTTGTAGTTCTTTCTTTTTCAGAAAATAATTGATTAATATCTATATATTTTATATCTCAGATGATAAGAATGCCTTTATACTATTGAGTCCTATGTGGAGATTCTCCTTGGAAAAGTAGGTGTGAATTAGACAAACTTCCTACGTGTAAATGGTTTGATTGTAAACGAAGTCCATGAAATTGGTCCTTAAATTAACTCCACTTTCGTGCCTTGTGTATCTAAATCATTTCCTTCTCTTCATAAGTGGAAATTCATCGCTCCTTTGCCTTCACCACTAGCCGTAAATCATTTCATTTCCTCAAATCATCATCGTCATCGTCATGTCTTGGACATGGAACATACTTGCAGTTTTCGCACTTCTCTTCTTCCTACATACATTACTTTGGAAAAGAAATGCAAAAACTAAGAGATTACCTCCTGGCCCAGGAGGGTTTCCAATTTTTGGATGCCTTCATTTGTTGGGAAAATTTCCTCACAAGAGTCTCCATAAACTATCCCAAAAATATGGCCCAATCATGCACTTACGCTTAGGCTTGAAGCCATTTATTGTTGTTTCATCACCACAAGCGGCTGAGATGTTCTTGAAAACCCATGACCAGATTTTTGCTAGCAGGCCTCCTTTGTTAGCTCCCAAGCATCTTTCTTATGGGCAAAAGGACTACATTTTTGCTCCATATGGGTCTTATTGGCGAACCATGCGAAAGATGTGCACTTCAGAACTGCTTAGCAATCAAAAAATTAGTTTTTTTAAATCTATGAGAAAAGAAGAGCTTGGTCTCCTTGTTGAGAGTGTAAAACAGGCTGCTTGTTCTAGTGTTGCTGTTGATTTAAGCGCTGCGATTAAGTCTCTGACGGTGGATATGATATGTAGAATGCTGTTTGGGAAGAAATATGTGGATGAGATTGATGAGATAGGGTTTAAAGCTTTGCTTCAAGAAGTGTTAATATTGGTAGCAACTCCCAACATTGCTGATTACATTCCTCAACTTGCTTTCCTTGACATTAATGGCCACATAAAGCACATGAAGGCTATTTCGAAGGTGCTTGATGAATTCTTTGAGAAGATCATTGATGAGCATCTTCAATCCAAGGACGATAACAGACGCAAAGATTTTCTGGATGTCATGTTGGGTTTCATGGGATCACAACAAACTGAGTACCAACTTGAACGAGACAACGTTAAATCTATAATTTTGGTAAGTGCTATAATAATTTCTTATGTGATGCTACCTAGCTTAAATTTTTTGTTAAAAGATTTTGTTGCGGATAATGTTTCAGGTGATTTACTTTATAACTTTGTATAAATTATGATAAAATGCAGTGACTATATAATTTAAAATTTACCTCACACTAATTTTGGATACCTTTATAAGCAAAAGTTTTGATCTATTTAATTGCTTTTTCTTAAATCTTTCTGCTAAAATATGAATTCCTTTAATATAATCATATTTAAAAAGTTTTTAAAGTTCTTAGAAATGCGTCGAAACTTAATCCTGAAACTGTTTTATGTTCTTAAGATTGTTTTCTTAATTAGCTACTCACGAAAATCTTTTTATTAGGATATGCTTGCTGCTGCCATTGACCCTGTAGCATCTGCAATAGAATGGGCACTCTCAGAACTCATCAGGCATCCTAGGATGATAAAGAAACTACAAAAGGAAATAGAAAATGTAGTGGGCTTAGACAGGATGGTTGAAGAATCAGACTTGGATAACTTAGAATATTTGGAGATGGTTATAAAGGAAACCTTAAGATTTCGGCCAATATCTCCATTGTTAATTCCTCATGCCTCTATAGAAGATTGCACAATTAATGGCTTTCACATTCCAAAACAATCAGTTGTTGTCTTTAATGTGTTCACAATTGGGAGAGATTCGAATGTTTGGAATGATTCTGAAGAGTTTTTTCCAGAAAGATTTGTTGGGAGTAATTTTGATTATCGCGGACATGACTTTCAATTTATACCTTTCGGGTCTGGCCGTAGAGCTTGTGCTGGAATGGAATTGGGTCTCACTGAGATTCGGATAGTGCTAGCACAACTTGTGCATTGCTTTGACTGGGAGCTTCCTGATGGTATGTTACCAACTGAATTAGACATGACAGAGGAGTTTAGTCAAGTAATTTTCAAGGCAAAACCTCTTTTGACTATTCCTACCTATCGCCTTAACGTATAATGACCTTTCTTTGTTTGATTTCTTGAGTGTGGGTAATGATGTTCAGTTGGATACAAGAATTACATGTTCTGTCTTTTTTTAAAGCAATTACATGTATTGTCGTACACTCGACATTTACGCCGAATAATAGTGCAATCTAATATTGTATGTATTATAATTTATAAAAATCATATAAACTAGCATTAATGTATTATAATTTATAAAAATCACATAAACTAGTATTAAAGAACTGACCACTTATATTACTAGCATCAAATAAATAAAAGGATAATAATATCCTTCATTAAAAAATTATAATAAAAAATTTTTTAGTCAGTCATCTTCTCCAATCCATTCTCAGATTCATGGTCTCTTGTTATGGAAGCTCAGCCAATTCACTTTATTACCCTTCGTCTCGAAGTTGGTCAACATCTTCTTCTCCAATCAAATCACCCAACAAAAAACACAAATCTAACAAATATATATATATATATATATATATCAATTAAACATCAAAACAACCTAACACCAGAGATCAGAGACCATAAACAACCAAACACTCTCACTAGCAAACTAGACCAGACACAACAAAACAACAAAACAATAAACAACCAAATCATTTTTAGGACTTAAAATGCTATGTTTTGTAATTTCAAAAAAAAAAAAGAAAAAATGCAATGTTTTGTTTCAAAAAACAGAGCATTGTCAAACAACTTTGCTAATTGTTTTTTGGTTGATATATGCTAACCAAACACAACAAAAGAAAATACTAATTAGTATTGTTTCAAAAAAATATACTAGTTAGTATTCTCAGCAGACATAGAAAAGATCATTTTTGAAAGTTGTTGAGTTTGGCTTGTTCCAAAAAACAGAGCTAACTAACAGAGAAAGAAAACAAGAGAAAGAAGGGGTGTTGTGTTCACGAGCTGACAGTTCGCGAAGGCGTCGAACATGACGCCTTCGCGAAGTAACACAGCTCCCCCTCCTTCTCTTGTTTTCTTTCTTTGTTTTTTGCGAACTCTGAAATCTCGGTCTAAAAGAAAATGAATATTAGGATTTAAGTGTCAATGTTAATGTGTGGAAATTGAGAGAAATGGCGATGGACTCTCAAAGATGATGGCCACTTGAGGTTGATGACGAAGATAATGGTGAACGGTGAAAAAAATAATGGGTAATTTTATCATTAAAATTTATAAATAGTGCAATAATTTTTTTAGTACTAATCAAATAAATCCCCAATTCTTTGGTACTAAAAAAAACCTCTAATAATTTTCTTTAAAATATTAATATAATAGCAATCCAGTCAGCTAAAACTTCAAACCAAAAGCTATTATAATAAAAAAAAAATACAAATATTTATTATATTAGATTAAAGTTTTAAAAAGCATGTCTGACTATTAAAGTTTTAAATATGAGTGTTTTTATTTTTTGAGTTTTACTGTATAAAAAAAATTATTTTTAAAAATGATGGAAAATGAAAAATTTTATTTTTTGTTTTTACCTTAAATCTATACATTTTTTTAAATATGTTGTATATTTTCGAAAATATATTTTTAAAAATAATTGATAAATATATTTTTAAATATTTTTCATTTTTAAGAATGAAAAAGTCTTAAAAAGGGTGTCAAACACCACTTAAGTTTTCAAGAGTGGCTGCAAAAGTTTACAGAAAATGTTAGGACCTGATTATAAATGTTATATATAGAGAGAGAGAGAGGTTAAATGGTAATTTGATATTTAGAGATCATCCCTTAATGACTTTGTCAGATAAAAGGATGAATCAATATTCAAAAGAAATAGTACATATTTCTCAAAAAAAAAAAAAAGATGATCCTTGATGGCTTTGTTAGATAAAAGATCAATCAATCCATAGAAATAGTACACATTTCTCAAAAAAGAAAAAAAAAAAAGTAAATTTTTGACTGAATTTATAATGATTACGTGAATAATGAGGGATATTATATTTACTTAAAGTCAGGAAACGTACCTTAGTGGAAGAAATTCATGTAAGTGGAAATAAAAAACATCAATTATTGTATTAATAATGCTGTTATATGCTGTTATAGGCTGTTAAAATACATTTAAATTCTTTGATGCTAGGCAAATAAGATTCCAATTCTATACTAAAAATAGAAAAAGAACTCTTATAATGTTCTTAAAAATATTAATACAATAACAATCCAGTCAGCTAAAACTGCAAACCAATAGCTACTATAATAAAATATAGGGAAAATCCTAAAAAACCATCCAACTTTTAATAGATTATCCATTTTCTCTCGTATGGTTTTGTTTTTATCTAAAATCCCTCATCTGTTACAAAATTAACAGAAAAATTGATCAAAAAGTAAAAAGACATTTTTAACCCTCAAAATTTTATTTAAAAAATAAAATAATATTTTAAAATAAAAATTTATAAACCAATTAAAAAATTTAAAAAAAAAAATTGAAAATCCAGATTGGATTTCCACCGTCCATCCAAATTGGATGGATGGTGAAGATCCAATCTGAATCTCCACCGGCCATTACATCATCTTCATTGACCTTCAAACCACCACCACTAATGAACAATTCATAACCATCACAGCTAAACATACCCACAACCATCACAATCAACATACCAAAGATGAACAAAACTCAATCAATAAACCCACATTGAATTCGTATGGTTTTGTTTTTATCTAAAATCCCTCATCTGTTACAAAATTAATAGAAAAATTGATCAAAAAGTAAAAAGACATTTTTAACCCTCAAAATTTTATTTAAAAAATAAAATAATATTTTAAAATAAAAATTTATAAACCAATTAAAAAATTTAAAAAAAAAAATTGAAGATCCAGATTGAATTTCCACCGTTCATCCAAATTGGATGGACGGTGAAGATCCAATCTGAATCTCCACCGGCCATTACATCATCTTCATTGACCTTCAAACCACCACCACTAATGAACAATCCATAACCGTCACAGCTGAACATACCCACAACCATCACAATCAACATACCAAAGATGAACAAAACTCAATCAATAAACCCACATTGAACCCGTATGGTTTTGTTTTTATCTAAAATCCCTCATCTGTTACAAAATTAACAGAAAAATTAATCAAAAAGTAAAAATACATTTTTAACCCTCAAAATTTTATTTAAAAAATAAAATAATATTTTAAAATAAAAATTTATAAACCAATTAAAAAAAATTTTTAAAAAAAATTGAAGATCAAAATTGAATTTCCACCGTCCATCCAAATTGGATGAACAGTGAAGATCCAATCTGAATCTCCACCGGCCATTACATCATCTTCATTGACCTTCAAACCACCACCACTAATGAACAATCCATAACCGTCACAGCTGAACATACCCACAACCATCACAATTAACATACCAAAGATGAACAAAACTCAATCAATAAACCCACATTGAACAACAATCAATCAATAAACGCACAAAGATTGAAAAAAAAAAATCATCAAACATCGTCAAGCACGCTTGGAAACCTAAAAAAATAATCTAAACCTAAAACTCATCAAAAATCATCATGCATCATCAAACCTTCAACTGGGTTCGAACCCAGTTGAAGGTTCAACCGTGTTCAGGTTCATCTGGGTTCGAACCCAACTGAACCTTCAACTGGGTTCTAACTTAGATGAACCCAAACCTAGATAACCCTCAATTGGGTTCGAACCTAGATGAGGGTTCTTCATCTGGGTTCGAACCCAAATGAGCCTGATGCAGGTTCATCTGGGTTGAAACTCCTCATCTGGGTTCGAACCCAGATGATGAAAAGAAATAGTAGATGAGTGGAGGTAGTGGCTATGTCGGAGAGAGATAGAGATGAAGAGGTGTCGGCGCGGGAAGGGGTAGTGGTGGATGTCTGGTGAAGGAGGCAATGAGGGCCGGAGCAGAAGAAGAAAATGATAAGGTTAGAGAAAGAAAGCGACGGAGCAGAAACAGGAGCGATGACCTTAGAGAGAGAGGAGACTGGTAAAGTTAGAAAGAGAAAGAGAGACCGGTGAGATTAGAGAGAGAGAGTTGAGTGATAGGAGAAACTTTTGATTTTTATTCAATATTTTTTATTTTTTAATTTTTAAATAAAAATATCTTTATCTTTATTATTATTTATTTATTCTATTTTTTCTATTTTAATTAATATTTTTTTTTAAATTTTCTTCGCATTTCTGCTTTTACCCATGGAGTCAAATGGTCAACCTTATCCATCTAACGGAATCTGTTACCGTCATGGATATTATCGTCTTTTCATACGCCTCCAATGGGAGAGAGAGGGGGGGGGGGGGGGGGGGGGGGGGAGGGGAAAGAGGGGGTGTTTGGGTATTTAGTTAAAAGTTAGGTAGCATTTTGGATAAAAATAAAATCATATGAGGGAAAGTGGATAATTTATTAAAAGTTATGTGGTTTTTTGGGATTATCCCTAATATATATATATATAATTAATAGATTAAAGTTACCAAAAAGGTGTCTAACTACTTGAAGAGCTTTATTTCTAGACTCTTAAAATATGTTAGAATTTATCGTAAAGATACATTACCATTTTCAAAAACATGTTTGGCTACTTGAAAAGATAGATGTTAACCAAAGTTGAGACCTGAGTTTACTTGAAGTTTCTTCAACTCTTGCACAAGCTTGTCCAAATCCACCATGTGATTAATATGCTTCTTCATACGTGTATAACTGTGTTCATGAGTATTGCGTGATCCATATTCAACTGTAGTTAAAACAAGGGTATTCATGTAATTTCATATGGCAACTTGGTTTAAATCAACTAAGTTTAAAAGTCGTTACAAAAGTTAATAGAAAATGTTTGGAGCCTAATTATAATCTTATATATGTATAGAATACTTTTATAATTAGCTATATATACTTGATTGTAAAAAATAAGGATCAACCAATCAAATTCATTCATTGCATTTGAATTAAATATATATATAGAGATTTAATAATAAATTCACTATTTAGAAATAATTTTTTAACGATTTTATCATATAAAACGATTCATCAATCAATAAAAATAATACATATTTCTAGAAAAAGGAATAGTAAATTTTTGTTTGAAGTTGTAATGATTACATGAAAAATGAGCGATATTATGTTAACATAAAGTCAGGAACATAGCTTAGTGGAAGCAAAAAGATCAATGATAAGGTCAGAAACATAGCTTAGTGGAATTAAAAAGATCACTGATAAAGTCAGGAACATAGCTTAGTGGAAGCAAAAAGATCAATGATAAAGTCAGGAACATAGCTTAGTGGAATTAAAAAGATCAATGATAAAGTCAGGAACATAGCTTAGTGGAAGTAAAAAGATCAATGATAAATGAAGGAAGAGGAAAATAAAAAAGATCAATTATTGTTGATATTGTTTGTCCGTGTTAAAATGTTGGGGTATTATATTTCTTATAATTAATCATTATTAGTAATGATGGAGGGGTGGGTCTCTCTTATTCTACCTCACCGTGCCTAGCGAGCGAAAATCTTGAATTTGTACTGTTAATGGTTTCATTGCCTTTCTTTCTGTCTTTTTTGTATGTGTGTGTGTGTCTTTTACTCATTTTTTATATTTCCTTGTATTCAATTTGTTTTTTTTAATTAAAATGTTCTAATATCAAAATTGAATTCAACCTTCGATTATTGTACAATCGAATTGAATTTATTGATAATTCATCAGAACACCTTCACTTTTTGTAAATTCAACTAAAACATTTGAAAAATTGGCTTGATGAAAATTCTAAAGGCAGGTTTGATTATGTTACAATAATTTCCTTACTTAAATTTGGATTTTAAGTAGTACATACTAAATGTACTTTAATATTCAATTTGAGATCATTTAATGTGCTTCCTACTGCAAATAAAAATATGACAAATTTACAACCCAAGTTATATGAAGAGATGATGAAAATTGAGAGCTTAGATAAGGATCAGATATATGATGCCACTAACATATTAGCCACGAAACACGATCTGCTACGTGATTTTTTTATCATACTTGATTAACTCAAAAAAAGTTATATCCTACAGATGTTTTGTCATAGAGTTTAGTTCATATATTAATTGCTTATGAACTTACTATAGATATTATATTGGAACTTTATCTTTATATTTATATTTATAGTTGGTTGCTATTATGTTTATGAACTTGCAGTTGGTTGTTTTTATATTTATCAATATGAACATTTACATATCCTAAAATTTTTGAAACAATTTCTAGTGCAAGTTTATATATATATATAAAGGAGAAACTACAATAGGTTAGACTTGGATCTAAGATGAATAAATCATTATATATATAAAATATTATGACTCGATATATAATATAAATATACAATATATTTATAATAACACTGTTAAGAAAGTTTATTTATTTATTTATTGTATATCATAATGAATTACATAACAGAATGTGGTAAAAAAATAACACTATATTTAAATACAATTTTGTAAAAAGATACACAATACTGCTTTTGCCATAGGCAAAATCTCAATAGTTATATACTTCTTTTTTTGAAGAAAAAAATATTTATGGAGTACATAATTTTTATCAAGGGTGTAAAATCAGAGAAGGCATGCGTGAACGTAGAGAGCGCGCATGAAGAAGTAAACTGGAAATGTGAAAATAAATTCTATATTTCTTGCCTGTATCACAAACAACTTAGTACAACACTTTATATACTTAGCCAAGAGCTAGTTTCATCATTAACTAACTGATGATGTGGTGGACCAATTATATAGCGACAGAGAGGCAAAAGATTTCAGTTAATTAGGTGCTGACAGAGAGATAAGAGTAAGGTAGTTAAATAACTACCTGACAACTCTCTCAGTTTCAGTTGACAAACTTGAAGCTGATGAAGTTGAAACTCATAAAGCTGAAGCTAACGAAGCTGATATCCTTAACAAAGGTCATTTTTGTAATTTATAAGTAATTCAAATTAAAGTAAATGTCTCAATGAAAATATCACCGATTCCGATTTAGATTTCTACAATTGAAATAAATAACATATTTTATTTTCGAAAAATCAATATGATTTCAAGCAATCAGATTCCAAATCATTCTGATTCTAAATCATTCCGATTACGTGGAACTAAACGTATTATTAGTAGTATTTCGTGATCCATATTCTCTAGTAGTTAAAACAAGGGTATTCACATAATTTCATATGGCAACTTGGTTTAAAATAACTTAGTCTTCAAAAGTGGCTGCAAAAGTTAATAGAAAACGTTAGGGGCCTGATTATAAATTTTATATCACATTCTACGATACACTTAGGTATCAATATACCTAACAATTATAAATGAGTGATCATGTTTTAAAATTACTTATTATATTTTATTATATCAAATTATATATTTATTATATCTGATTATAACTGAATGAGTTTGATCATATTTACAATAATTAAGTATATTTAATTGTAATATGATATGTTTAGTTATTATTAGATATAATAAAATAAAATCAATAATTTTATAATATAATGATCAGTTTAAATATATCGATACTCAAATATATCGTAGATGATAAAAAAGAGAGTGAGGTTTAATAGTAAATTAGCTATTTGGAGATGATCCCTTGATGTCGTTCTTAAATAAAATGATCAATCAATCAACAGAAATAGTACAAATTTTTCTAAGAAAAATAAAAAAGAAAGTTAAATTTTTGTCTGAACTTGTAATGATTACATGAATGGTAAAGGATATTATATTTACTTAAAGTCAGGAACATAGCTCACGGGAAGAAAAAGGATCAATGATAAATGATGTAAGTGGAAATAGAAAAGATCATTCTTTTTTTTTTTTTTAATATAATGGACCAACCAAGGTTCAGTTGGGACTAATAATGATAGATATTGAGATATGATTAGAGAATCAACTCTCAAGAATGAAAAAGAATAAATCATATTTGATTTGAGGATAACTCACATAGATGAAAATGAAACCTACATAATGTGAGAAAGTGTCGAATTACGATCTCCTAAACAGAAGGTGAGGGATACTTATCACTATACTGTAGACCCACTGACGAAAGATCAATTATTGGTGAGACTATTTATATGTATTAATAATGTTGGAATATTATATTTCTTATAATTAATCATTATTAGTAATGTTGGAGGGGTGGGTCTGTCTTCTTCCTCCTCACCGATTGCTGAGCGAAAAAATCTTAAACTTGAATGGTTATGGTTTCTTTTTTTTTTTTTTTGGAAATTTGTACTGTTTATGGCTTCACTATCCTCATTTTTTTTGGGTAAATTGCACAACGCCCCTAAAGTTTGGTGAAATTACACAAAAATAATGATGTTTGGGTAACCTACACTAACATCCCTTAAGGTTAAAAAAACTCAACATAAACCTCCCCTACTATGAGTCAATCATTAGTCAATCAATGTTAAATCCAAACAATAAAGGGTAAAAAGGTCAATTCACAGCTAATAAAAATTTTAATTAAAAAATAATATTTTTAATTACTAAAATAATTATATAATATTAAAAAAAAATCTCTTTATCTTCTACCTCCAATCCTCTTCCTCATCTCCAATTTCATCTTCTACCTTCATTAAAATCATCATCTCCATCATTTTTATCAAACTAACATCACCCAAATTAAACATCAAAATCAAACCAAACATCTCCCAAATAAAAAAAATTAAAGTTTATACAAATTTAAAAAAAAAAATGTTGGAGATAGATCAACAATCTCGACCGTCGAAAAGCAGTCTCCGACGGTGGAGACCTTCTGGTCTTCGGACGACATTGGTCTCCTGCAATGGAGACCAACCAGTCTCCATCGCCGGAGACGCAATATCCTTTGCGTCTCCGGCGATGGATTGGTCTCCATCGTCGGAGACCTGGTCTTTAGCGTGGAGACCAATTTTGGTCTCCCAAACTTGGTCTCCATGGGAGACCAGGTATATTATTATTTTTTTAAAATTTTATTTTTGTTTTTTAATTAAATTAAAAACATTTTCTTACATATTAAATTAAAAGTACATAAATATATATTATATTAATTTTGGTTTTTTTTTTTAATTTTTTTTAATTAAATTAAAAAATATTGTATTAATTTTAAATTTATAAAAAATAAAATATTGATTTTAAATTGGATTTGAAGGGTATTTTAGTCTTTTTGCAACTTTGATCGTTGACTGTGAAAATTTAATCGTAGTTGACTGATGACAAGGGAGATTTATGTTGAGTTTTTGGAATCTAAAGGGAGATCAGTGTGGATTACTCAAATATTATCATATTTATGCAATTTCATCAAACCTTAGGGGGTTTGTACAATTTACCCTTTTTTTTTCCTCGTTTGTCATTTCTTGTATTCATCAATCAATAGAAATAGTTGATATTTCAAAAGAAAAAAGAAAAAGTATCATGAAAGATGGATAAACACACCAATTTAAATAATATTATTGATGGATAAACACCAAATTTAACAATAATATTTTAAAGTGAGAAATAGTGTACTTGATCGATCAAATTTACCTATAAATAGATTACTCCCTTTGTGATTTTTTTCACACACATGCACATGTAACATCTCTCTCACTTTCTGCTCTCGCTTTTGATGCAAGTAAGTTTTTATTTCTCACTTTCTATTTTCCTGATTTCTTGTTTATATATTTACTCATTATTTTACGCATGTGTTTTTGTGTTTACATCTTATTCTATCTCTACTTCTTTATCATGTTATTTTATTAATTTTATAACAAAAAGTAAATTTTTGTTTGAAGTTGTAATGATTACATGAATAATGAGCGATATTATGTTTACATAAAGTCAGGAACATAGCTTAGTGGAAGAAAAAAGATCAATGATAAAGTCAGAAACATAGCTTAGTGGAAGAAAAAAGATCAATGATAAATGATGTAAGTGGAAATTAAAAAGATCAATTATCGGTGATACTGTTTGTCAGTGTCAATAATGTTGGAGTATTACATTTCTTGTAATTAATCATTATTAGTAATGATGAGGGGTGGGTGTCTCTTATTCCACCTCACCGTGCTTAGCGAACGAAAATCATAAATTTGTACTGTTGATGGTTTCATTGCCTTTCTTTCTGCAATTTTTTTTTTGTTTTGTCTTTTACCCATTTCTTATATCTCCTTGTATTCATTTTTTTTAAGGGGAAACTTCAATTGTAGTACTTGAAGTTTCAAAAACTATCAAATTTTTAAATATTTTTTAAAAACAATTCTTTTAATTCCTAACTTTTCCAAAACTCTTCAAAATAGTTCAAACCGTTAGTTAATTGACGGTCAAAAGAGATGAAAAAACCAAAACAACTCATTTGCCCCTAAGTTTGGTTGTAATGTCTAAATTATCGTTTTACCCATACTTAAATAAAAGTATTAAAAATAAATAAATTAATATATAATTAAAAGTTTTTTATTTAATTAGATAATAATAAAAAAAAATCATCAACATAACTCTCTCATTTTTTCTAACTGTCATTTTTTCTCTCTTTTTTTCTTCTTCTTTTCTTTTTCATCTCCTCCATTCTCTCCTATCTTTTTCTTCTTCTTCTCCTTCTTCATTTCCCTTTCCTCTCTTCCAATCAGTTTTGGGTTCGATGAAACCTAGAACCTGATTTGATTCTGAGTTCGATCCCAGAATCAATGTATCTAGTTCTGGGTTCGACCTAGAACCAATGTGGTTTTGGGTTGATCAAACCCAGAACCATTGGTTCTGGGTTCGATCAATCCAGAGCCTAGACCCTGACATCAGCATAGGGAAAAAAATTTGAAAAATCTTAAAGGTGGGGATGAAGATGATGACGGCGACGAGAAATGTTTGGGTTTGGGGTTTGGGGTTTGTATGTGATATTTGGGGTTAGTGTTTGAGGATGATGTTTGTTATTAGCATTTGTGGTTGATGTTTGTGGTTAGTTTTTAGGGTTAATGTTGAGGTTTGATAGTTGTGGTTGGTGTTTGGGGTTGATAGTTATGGTTTGATGAATTTGTTGAGCATTTTTTTTTTATTTTTTTGTTTTCATTTTTCTATTTTAAATTGTTTTGAAGATCTGGATTTGCACATTTGTTTTGGTTTGTGGTTTGATGAATTTGTTGAGTGTTTTGTTTTTATTTTTGTTTTTGTTTTTGTTTTTTTTTTTTTGGTAAATTATTTTGAGGATTGGAATTTACACATTTTGAGTTCAAACCATGTGTTTGATTCCAGATTTTTTTTTAAAAAAATTTTCAGACTTTTTTTTTTTCAGTTTTTAAAATTTTTTTCATAAGTAATTTTTTGTTTTTAAAATTATTTTAAATTTATTATAGGTTTAAAATTTCAGTCATCCACGTGTCACAATCTTAGCCTCTTGCATGAAAAGATCATTTTACCCTTTCCATCCAAGCTTTCTATCACCGTTGAGCGTTAGTTGACTAATAGTTTGGACTGTTTTGAAGAGTTTTAAAAAAGTTAATGACTAAAATAGCTGTTTCCAAAAGATATTTAAAATTTTGATATTTTTCGAAACCTCAATTACTCAAATAAAGGTTTCCCTTTTTTTTAATTAAAATGTTCTAATATCAAAATTGAATTCAACCTTCGATTATTGTACAAAGGAATTGCATTTATTTATAATTCATCAGAACACCTATACTTTCTGTAAGTTCAACTAAAACTTTTGAAAAAATGGCTTGATGAAGATTCTAGACGAAGGTTTGATTATATTACAGTAATTTCCTTAAATTTTTATTTTACTTTGTACATTTATGTAGTATGTACCTTAATATACAATTTGAGATCATTTAACATCTCATGCTTAAGTTACTCTTAATTAATTGAAGTATTTTAAACACTGAGCATAGATTTCGAAATTTCTTGTGTCAACATCCAAACGAAGGATTACCTTTAATTATTACTATCTAAAATTCACGTAAAGGAAACAGAACGAGGATCACAACTAAATTTGATAAGATTACACATTAATCTCACTATGGAAGCTTAGAGCTCATTGATCTGATGTACTCGATCAACTTGTCTAGGTTGCAGTAGGAGGATCCACCTTCCTTGACACTATCACGAGCCATCTTTGCAAATCTATCCAATGATTGCATGATCTCTTCTCTCTTTCTCGTATCATCCATCAGCTCCCTCACCATCTTCTCCACCGTTGATCTATCACAACTGTCCTTCATATCCACTCCAATATTCCAAACCTCACTCACATACCTACTGTTAACCTGTTGATCAAAGACATGTGGCCAACAAATCATAGGCACTCCACTAACGATGCTCTCCAACGTGGAATTCCACCCACTGTGGGTTAAAAACGCTCCAATGGCTGGGTGGACCAGGACATCCTCTTGTGGAGCCCATCTAACAATCAACCCTCTCTCCTTGGCCCCCATTTGAAGCTCCACCGGATCAAGACCGGACTCTCCAACAACCAAGTCAGGTCGTATTACCCACAGAAACAGTTTCCCACTGTTGACTAAACCATGCCAAAGTTCAAGCATGTGATCACTAGCGACATTAATGAAAGTCCCAAAATTAACATATACCACTGATCTTGACGGTTGAGAATCGAGCCACGTCATGCAGCTGTTGTCCTCTTTCCACAGAATACCGTTGGATGAATAATAATCTGATTTCGTAATTGACTTCACGAGATTATGCAGCGGACCAATAGTGTAAAGCTTGGAGTAAATCGAACCCAGTCTAGAAATCACAGGGCCTTCAAGTTGGTCAAAAGTGTTAAGAATTGCAGCACAAGCTCGAGCCATGGAGCAACTTTCCCCAATATGGAACTGCAAACTCGGATCATCCGACTTTTCAACTCTACACATGCTTGGAAGATCTCTACGACGAAAAACATTTTCTAACCCTGGAATACATGTAATGGGCTTATCCAGGTTTTCATCTGCAGCCATAATTCATTGAAATATAAAAACCCGTACATTAAAAAAAAAAAATTATATTTTCAAATACCATCGTTTATATTTTAGAATTATGAATTATTTTTGCTTTTTTTTTCCCCTAAACTCTTTAGATAAAATTAAAAATTCAAATGGAAGAAAGTGATCACCTGGAAAAGGAACTTCCCCTTGTTCAATAAGTTCGGAGAGATGGAAATAAGTCCAGAAGCAAGAAGCACTTACAGTACGAAAGGTTATGATAGGAATATGAAACTCCTTGGCGGCATCAAAGGCTGCACTGAACATGATACCGTCGCATATGATGCATGTAAGGGGTTGCTCTTCTTCTTCTTCACTTACTGAAACCAGAAGCTGACGGATGGCTGCCTTGGCCGTAGGGATAACAGATGTTATAAAGTCCTTGGAATGGGAAGCCGAACGTGGATGATCAGGCGGTAGACCGTCGGAGATGGGCTTGAAGACAAATTTAGGGAAGCGATCGCGGAAGGATCTGATTAGGTCAGTGTGGCGGAGGAGACGGTCATGGTAGTGATCAGACAACACGAAGGATACTTGGAAACCGCCGGCGTGGCTGAGAAGGTCAGCTAGCATCATCATGGGTCTGGTATGGCCCTGTAAATTAAGGAAAGGCAAGAATAGTACGTGAGGAACATGATTTCGCTGTTCACGCTCCATTCTGATCTGATTTTTGAGATTTTCCGCCAAGTGGAAAGACGACGAGATTAATTAGTACTTTTCCATTTCTGCAACCACTGGCCGTCCATTATTATTAGGAAAAAATTGGGAAAATCCACTTAAACAGAAAATAATATTATTAAATTTATTTTTTAATATAAAAAAAATGATTTCATATTAACTCCATTTTATATTATAAAATTTTACCCATTTTAAGATTATATAGCAGGTAATTGTATCAGTAAATAAAATAGTTAATTATGCAGTAATTTCGGTGTTTGACAGAGGGTGCAAACTGTAACGATGAATTTAAAGAAGGGATGAATAATTTAATAGCAACATCGGGGACGGTGTGCTCGAATCACGTGGTTCACGGCATACAGTACACCACTTTTTATATTAAAAAACAAAATAAAAAGGACAAGTAGACAGCTCCAAGTGCATTGGTCTGATAAACATCAATCCACCTATCCAACGCTCTGCCATATAAGGGGTCGGTGAGGGTGTCAATCATATCAAAATATATGATAATTTTTTTACTATAATATGAATTGATGTCTTTTAAATTTGAAAGTAATCATCGGATCGTATGATAAAATTTTATATTAATTAAATCTTAATAATTATCTGATTTAATATTAAAAGGTTAAAATAAAGAAATATGTAAATAAAGATTAAAAAAAAAAAAAGAATTGAATTTGATTCTTCGTAATTCAATCATGCAATTTTTTCTTATTTAGGTCTTGTTCGATGACTTGATTAAAGGTGTAGATCGTACCACCCACAAATATAATTTTTACACTTAAATTATTAATGTATTTATTAATTAAACTTAAAAATTTATATATTATAAAAACACCCATAAATAAATCAATATACCAAGTAGTTATAATAGTAAATACATCTACTCATTACTCAAATAATCAGTACAATTTCTCTTTACATTTGTCCTCCATGATAAGGGTTTAATCCAACTTTTGTTTATAAAATCACAAACCATCGGGAGACTTTCTCCTTAAGAGGAAAATGTATTTTTAGTTGCATTTATAGTCATTGATCTCATTAGATTTTGACATATTTTTTATTTAATCGATGTCAAATGTAAAAAACTAAATATTTAAAAAAATGATAATGGTTTAAATTTTACCTTTAATCCAATTGATGACAAATTTTACAAAAAAAAGAAATTATAAGAGTTAGAAGTTCTATGTTTATCTATAAAATCATAAGTGTGGAAGGATCAATGCAAGACTTAAAGAAATTTAGGAGTTTGAGTTCTATTTTGTGTCTATAAAATTATTATCGACCCTTATCCTGCAGTACATTCTAAACCATACCAATACCTACTGATCTTTCTAAATTCCCATTTATGCTTAGACTTACTAGTGTCATAGTTATATAAAAAAAAAATATTATTATTTTTATTATTATTATTACTAATACATTTATAACTGCAAGAACCATCTTTACTATAAGCTTTATGGGTATAGTTCAGAATTCAACTCTAATTTCACTTTGTTTCCTAATAGATGACAGAAAGAAACCCATGTTAATTGAAAAAACTACACACCAATTGAATAAACTTTAGCACGAATTTGATCACATGCATGTGGGCTAAAAGATAGTTATCAATAGTTTATAAATAAAGGTACTCGAATCCTACAATTGTTTGAAAATAAACGGGCAAGGTGGAAGATATTACCATCACATCACCCCATTGGAGAGTATTAAAAAAAAAAAATATTTTATTAGCAAAACAAGATATAAATATCCATTAAAAAAAAAAGTTGTAAATATCAAAGTATGCTGGGAAGTTCTCATTTAGCCAAAAGCCACGATCCCATAACTTCTGGTGTGAGTTTTACATCTTATAACAATATTCTCTCACTGATTTATGTAAGTAATCTCGTCAATTACATGTGAGTCACTCTCTCATTTTCGTGTGAGCTGATTCAAAGCATATAAAAATAGTTTTTCGAGTCATGTTATTAGTATTTTATTTTGATTAGTTTCGATAATATTTTAAATTAATTTTGAATTAAAAAAAAAATAGTGATGTGGGACTATAATTACAGTCAATCAATTCGATGAAACAGGTAGTTAAAAAAAAAAACAAAATAAAAAAAAATGATGAAACAGAAGAATAAATGGATGGCAACGGCAGGCAACCCCATATCCAAACACGTGATTCACCAGAGGGAACTTTTGTGTTTTCCGAATACGCGGCAGACATAAAAAGGACATGAATATAATTCACGTTAAAAAATGTGATTGACAGGGACTGGATATAAGAATTTACGTTAAAAAATGTGATTGACAGGGACTGGATATAATTCACCATGTGTCACCTTATCTACAGTTCATCATGTGTCACCCAATCCAAAATAAGGTGTACGTACACGATAACTAAATGAATTCCATCCTGCATAACCTAATAATATAATAATCATATTTAAACTTAAATTAATGATTTATAAGAACTCAATAATATTATTTAAAGGATATTTACAATTTGCTTCGAATGTTTCATCATAATTTAAAACTGCCCTCTCCAATTTTGTAATTAGTCTTTTTTCCAATGGTTAGTTTTCCATTAAAAAGTTGACATTGACACATGGAGAGCATTAAATAACATTTTTACTTGTGATATGAACTTAATTAAAATAAAATTAAATAATTAAATAACTTTAATTAAAATAAAATTATAAAAGAAGATTTTCATCGTTCATGTTTGAAATGGACTGTAAAATATCAAAATTAATTTAATAAAAGTAAAAAATTTATAAGAAAATAAATAGCAAATATTTTAGAAAAAGAGATCTCAACTGTCCATCATGGTTAGTGAAGATTAATTTAAAAATGAAATTTAATATTTATATTTGTTTAAAAAAATAATTTTCTAAAAAGCGGAAAAAAAAAAAAACAAATTTAACACCGAAACGTAATTCAATTCATCTCTCATTCTCTTCCAATCTTATTAAAAAAATCATCAAAAAACAAAAATTCAAACCAATGCAACACCAAAACTGAAACCCAGTTCAACCTAACCATATTCAACACCAAAATATTAATCGAACAATCGTTCAATTAGCTTTTGTTTGCTGATGATGTTGAATTATAAATAAATAAAAGGGTTATTATCAATTTACCCCCTAAAAATAAAAATAATTTCAAACCACCACTGGGTTTGAAAATATTAGTTAAAAAGATCCGACCGTCAATTAGAATAGTAAAACGGTTAAAAAGTGACGGATCCGTTAATATTAAGGGTAAAAAGGTAATTAGATGTTATCATAAATAATGGAATACAACTGGCATATAATATATAATCTTTTAATTAAATAAAGAATAAATAAATAAAAACAAATGAAAATAAATTAAAAGAAAAAAAAAAAAAAAACACTCTCTCACCCTCTCTTTCTCTCTGTCGTTCACAGACACTTCTCTCTCTCTCTCTCTCTCTCTCTATCATTCCATCTTGATCTCTCTCTCTCTCTTTTGCTCACCCTCTCTCTTTGTCTCTGTCACTTATCCCCCTCTCTCTCTATTACTCCATCTCAGTCTCTTTCTCTCCGTCACTCACCATCTCTCTTTCCCCCTTTCTCTCTATCACTCCATCTCACTCGGTTCTTTTTCTTTTCTTACACTGTCGGTAACCAGTCGATGATGGAAGAGGAAGGAGATCGATCGAAAGAGAAACGATGTCGCAGCAGAGATCATGGAGAAGATGGTGAGCAATGGTGGGCTGTGTGCTGCGGCGTCAAGCGGTGTGGCGGTGCAGAGATGGATCAGATCGTGTGAACGTTGTTCCCGATGCGGTTCGTGGAAAAGATAGAGAGGACAGTGAGGAACGACAGACTGTATACTGTTGTCGTGGAGCGGCGCGACGGTTTGGAGGTGGATCTGCGAGCATCTGAAATCTGGGTTTGATGTAATTGATGAAATCTGAGTTTTGATGTAATCGATGAAATCTGTGTGCTGTTGTTGTGACTTATTGTCTCTTGATCTGAGTTTTGGTTGTTGTAACGCCAATAACTGGGTTTGTTGGATGTGTATGTATGTTCTTGGTTTCTTTTTTTGGATCTGGGATATGTCTGATCTTCAAACGAATCCAGTGCCTCAAACGAAGCCAGACACTAGATTCGTTTGTTTTTCTATTTTATTTTTAAAATTTTTTCAAATGTGGAGACATGTTGGAAAATTTTTGTAAATTAATTAAATTAAATTAATTTATTTACTTTTTATTTAAATTTAATTTATTTAATTCATTAATTTTTTTTAAATTAATCTCCACCATCCATCTTAAGATTGATGGTGGAGAGTAATTTGAAAAAAGTATTTAATTTTTATTTATATTTTACTTTTATTTTATCAAATTTATTTAATTTTTTAGGTTTTTCAAATTAATTTATTATTTATTTAATTTTTTTAATTTTGGTTATGAAAGGATAGTTTGGTAATTGAGTAATTGTTTGTTTTTTATTTTTTAATGTTTTAATATTATAAGGGTATTTTAGTCTTTTATTGTTTTTATTATAAAATGACTAAAAACTTGGATGAAAACAGCTTTTGGGAGACGGTAGGAGGTTTTTTGGCTAATATTTTCATGCTAGGGGTTAAATTGAGGTTATTTTCGTTTTTAGGGGGCTTTTTGGATTTCTCTCTAAATAAAAAGAATTTGGAGATTGTCGGCGCCGTTTATTTGTACTGATATATGTGTTAGGCTATGTGTCACGTCAGTTGATGGTTTGATTCAGAGGAGGATTAGAAAATTAGGAAGTAGTGAACAATGTCGGAGAAGATGAAAGTGGCGGTGGTCGGTGGCGGAATGAGCGGAGTGGTGGCAGCTCATGTACTTGCAAAGGCAGGTGTTGAGGTTGTAGTCTACGAGAAGAAGAACTACCTGGGTGGCCAAGCTAAGATTGTTACCTTTGATGGTGTCGACATAGACCTTGGATGTATGCTCTTTAACAGTGTAAGTAATTCCTGTTTCTACTTTTCATTTCAATTATTAATTTATTCTGTTTCCAATACAGTAATAAAGAAAATTATCCATTTTTTTTTTTCATTTTGAAATAAAAGTTATCGAATTTCTAATATGAATTTTTAGAACCCTTTCATAAAAGGGTAAAATGCTTTTTTTTTTTTAGGTTCTATGTTCGAAAAAATATCATTTAATGATTCTTGAATATTTGGAATTAGATAATATTGTCCTTTTGTGTTACTGACTAAGGATGTACTTGTTATTTCAAAATATAAAATAAACCATCAACTCTTATGAGAAAAATGTTAGGACAGGTATTAAAGATTGAAAAGTTCAATAAATAAGACGTGCTGATCAGTTGCTCATCTTTGAGAAGATATAGGAGTTATGAATTTAGGTAAAAACAATAAATATAAATTATTCATTAAAATGTTTTTGTTTTAACAATGTTGACAGAATGTTTTTCATGCCTCCTATTAATTCATTTAGGGAAAATGCACTAACTTCCCCCAAAGTAAATGTTATAGAAAATTGCACTCCACTTTGAAGCACTGACACCCCGTCAAAGTGTTGGCCAACGGTGGACTACAGGGTTGGTTTTTTTGTTTTCTTATGTTTTTGTTTTTTGTTTTTTGTTTTTTTTTCAGTAAAACTGCTGGCTATAGTTAGACTTAACCGTCCAAAGTACGACCCTCAATTAGATATTGAGATATTTTTATTTAATTGGCGTCAAACATAAAAAAATAAAAATAAAAATATGATAATGGTTTAAATTCTCCCATTATCCCAATTGATAAGGGTTGAAGTTCTATATTTATCTATAAAATTAAAAGGGTGGAAAGATCACTATGAGACTTAATATATATAAAAAAAAAAAAAAAATTAAAGGAGTTTGAGTTCTGTTTTTTGTCTATAAAATTATTATTGACCCTGGTCCTACAGTCATTCTAAACCACACTAACGCCTGTTGATCCTGCTAAATTGCCACTTATCTTTAACTTAACTAGTGTTCCAAAACTCGATCAAGTAGGTCAAGTTATCGCCGGTTAATCGGTGATTGGCACCTTTTCGGCCCAATTAGCCCTAGATCGAGACTAAAATTGGCTGAATCGACCCAACTCGACCTACTTGATTACAAGCCAGATCTAAAAAACTCACTTTACTTGGTTGCAAAATATCTCCATCAACCCCACCACCACTCAACATTTATTCACAAACCTCCAGCCAAATCAAGAGAAGAGAGAACCGATGAGGGAGTGAGAGGAAAGAGAAGGAAGCTACTAGCAAGGGAGAGAAAGAGAAGAAAGAGAAAGAATGAGATTTAAGAGGAGAGAGATTTACTTGGTGGTGGTTGGAGTGAGTGGGGACAAAGATGGTGGCAGAATGATAGCGGATGGTGGAAGCAGAGCGCTTGGTACCTTTGCTCGATTCATGGCTGCTACTCTAGTACCTATCACCTTTGCCCTGTTCATGGTCTTGACCATGTCACCTTAGTGAGATGGTGCGAATTCTAGGAGAGAGAAGGAGTAGAGGAGGGTGCGACGTGCATCAGAGAGGCACTTGAGAAAATGATGAAAACTGATAAAGGTACGCGGTTGAGAAAATGATGGAAATTGATTAGGATTCATGTGTGTGTGTTGCGCGCACCCGCGCGTGTGTGTGTAAGGCAAATTGTACAAACCTCTCATAAGATTTGGTGAAATTGCACAAAAATGCTGATGTTTGAAGAACTCTCACTTACACTACCTGAGATTCCAAAAACTAGATACAAACCTCCCTTACTATCAAATAACCGTTAATTTAGAGTAATGGTAAAAGTAATTTATTTTATAAAGATGAAAATTACCCCAAACACTGACAAGTAATATAATATATATTTTTAATTTAATTAATAAATTACAAAATTTAATTTAAAAAAAATACTAGTCTCCATGGGAGACCAAGATCTGGTCTCCCATGGAGATTTTTTCTCTTTGTCTAGCAATGGAGATGATCTTTATCACTTCAAACCTCCAATGATGGAGATCGTCTCCATCGCTAAACAACGATTGAGGTCCTCCATCACTAGAGACGGTCTTCATTATCGGAGGTCTCCAGTGATGGAGATGATCTCCATCACGTGAGACGACTCCATCGTCGGAGGTCTCCCATGATGGAGATCATATCCATCGTTGGAAACGCGTTGGTCTCTAACAATGGAGACTAGTCTCCATTGTAGGAGACCAAGTCTCCATCGCCAACAATCGAGGCTAGAATGGCCATTTCATTTTTCTTTTTTCAATTTCATGAACTTTTTATTTTATTTTATTTTTTTGGTGATATTTGATTTGATGATGATGATTGATTTGAGAGATGTTGGTTTGATGAAAATGATAAAGATGATAATTTTGATGAAAACTAAGAGATGGATGATAAAGATGATGAAATGGAGATGTGGAAGATGATGATGGACGTAGAAGATGAATATATATATATATATATATTTTAGGGTTTAAATATTATATTATTAATTTAATAATTAAAAATGTTACTTTTAAAATAAAATATTTATTAATTGTGAATTGACCGTTGTGCCCTTCATAATGTTGACCTAATGGTGGTTGACTAATGATTGACTGACAATAGGAGAAGTTCGTACTGAGTTTTTAAAACCTTAGGTAGTGAGAGTGCGAGTTCCCCAAACATTATTATTTTTGTTCAATTTATGTATATATACATATACATATATATGTATATGTATATACATGTATATATACATATACATATATATGTATATGTATGCACGTATATATGTATATACATGCATATACATATACATGTATATACATATACATATATATATGTGCATACATATACATACATGCATATACATATACATGTATATACATATACATATACATATATGTGCATACATATACATATATATGTATATGTATATATATATGTATATGTATACATATACATATATATATGTATGCATATATATATGTATATGTATATGTATATATATATGCATACATATATATGTATATGTATACATATACATATATATACACATTTATATATGTATACATACATATATATATATATATATAGTATTAGGGCAAATTACATAAACTCCCCTGATGTTTGATGCAATTACACCAATATTTGAATTTTGTTTCTTCTATTTAATTCAAATACAATAAATGAATTTGATTAGTTTGTTCTAACTTTTTAAAATTAGAAAATACTGATGATAAAATTATTATATATATATATATATATATGTAGTATTAGGGCAAATTACACAAACCTCACCTGAGGTTTGATGAAATTACATAAATATCTGACTTTTGGCTATAATAACATAAATTTCCCTTGAGATTATAGAAATATCCTTTGCCTTAAAAGAGTTGTTAAATCCTAATGGTCAATAGTCGTAAGTATCAAACTAATTGGTCAATAATCATATGATTACATTTGGATTTTATAGAAATTTTTTTAATTTTTTTTTTCAGGTTTGACCTAGTTTGACCATCGGTGAGCAATACTCGCTAAGTAATCGAGAACTCATTGCTCACTACTTAGTTGATTGAGTAGCGAGTTTTGAAACCTTGAACCTAACTAGTATCGTACTCATAAAAAAAGGTTATATTAGTAAAACGAGTTATAAATATCAAAGTGTGATGAGTCTATAATTACAATCAATCAATTTGATAAAGTAGACGAATTAATGGATGGCAACAATGGGCACCCTCATACCTAATCACAATTAATTAGAAAGAAGCTTTTTGACAATTTTATAGAGAATGACAAAAAAATTATTTTAAAGTAAAAAAAAGAATGAATAATCCTAAAAAACCTATTATAGTTTGTAAAAATATCTATTCGACCACTTTTGATTTCATTTTTGTTCAAAATCTCACTTGACGTTAATAAAAACACTCAAAATATCCCTTGGAGGTGTGTGAAAGGACGCCAATGTTCTTGAAGGTCATAGATTGATAATGAAGTTATAGGAGGGTCAAATGAACATTTTCTATTAATTTATTAACGTCAGAAAAGATTTTAGATAAAAATGAAATTATAGGTGATAAAATGAATATTTTTGCAAACTATAATAGGTTTTTTGGGATTATCCCAAAAAAGAGAGCAAATTACACCCAGCCTCACGAAGGTAAGACTTCAATCAGAAAGGGTCAAGGTTTCATTTTTGTAACAAAATACCCCATGTTGTTATTGCGAGTTAGTAGATGTTAGTTTAACCAAGGTATTTGCGTCAATTTGCTTGAGGTGGCTGATGTATCACACATCTAAATTTTAAAATTAATTTGATGTGAATATATATATATATAAAGTAAATCTCTATCGTCCATCTCAGATGAAATAAGAACATAAAAATGAAAAAATTAAGAATAAAATTAAGATATGCACTGTTCAATGGTGGAGATAAAAGTAACGAAAAAAATTAAGTAAAAAAGTTTTCCAAAAAAAAAAAAAACTTCTGAATCTAAAAAAAAATTAGACGAAGAAAAATGGAAAAAAATCATCCATCCATCAGTCCATCTTGATAGCCCTAAACCTTCAACAAAAACAAATTGAAAAAATCATTAGCCACCTATCTTGATCCTCAACCGGTCCTCTTTGTCCTCATCTTCAGCCTTTCGTCTCTCTTTCTCCATCTTCAATAAAAAACAATCCTTCATCTCCAAACCCTCCATCTTCAACCAAAAAAAAAAAAAATCATCCATCTGTTTTTTCTCATTTTGTTGTTGTTGTTGTTGTTTTTGGTTTTTGCGTGAGACCTAGATTTCTAGTTCTCCACTACTTGCAAAACCCATGTTTGAATATGTTGAAACAAAAGCAAAAAAATTTTCTCTCAGCCCTCTCTCTTACCATCTCTCTCTCTCTACCTTCTTCCTTCATCATCAACACCCTTCATCTTCAAGTTTTTGTTTTGATTTTTTGTGTTAGGTGTTGATATGGGCATGGTGACGAACCCAAATGATGCTTTTTTTATTTTGATTTTTGTTTTAGGCTTTTTTTTTTTTAAAAAAATTTTTGTGTTGGGTATTGATGCTGGGTGTTGATATGTCTTGAGTGTTAATGCTAGTTTTTTGTGTTGGGTGTTGATGTGGACATGGTGATGAATGCAGATGATGTTGGTTTTTTGTTGTGATTTTTTTTTTTTTTTTTTTTTTTTTTTTTTTTTTTTTTGTGTTGGGTATTGACGTGTTGGGTGCTAATAAGAATGAAGAAGAAGATGATAAATGAAGAAGAAGAATAGTACACTATTCTTTAATTCTTTGATCTCTATCGTCTATCTTAGAAAATGGACGATGGAGATCTATTGTTCTTTTTTAAGAAAATTATAAAAATAATTTTTTTAAAAAAATATATAAATATTAAAATTTGTTTTTAAATGAATCCCCACTAGTAGATTATAATAAAATAATAAAAATTAAAAGAAAATTATTTTTGAGAATATTTATTTTTTAGTATTGTTAATTTTATTATTTTAATTTTGAAAAGAAAATTAAGTTAAAATTAAGGACATTTTCGTTTTTACTCTTTAAACCAAAGTCAATAGTCAAAGTTAACACTCTTTGACTGTTATCATGGGGTTATTTTGTTACAAAAATAAAACTCTGACTCCGCCTCATTAAGGTCTTATCTTAGGGGTTGGGTGCAATTTGCTTAAAAAAAAGGACTTCCACTATCCATCTTTAAATTAAATGGTAGGTCTTTAAAAAAAAAGATTTTGAAAAAGAAAATGGGTAAAAAAAATTTGTGATCTCAAGTATTAATGATACAATATTGGACCTTAGAGATAACAAAAAAAATTATTTTCGAAAACAAAAGAAAAAAAAAACTTAAAAAAAAAGGAGATCCAATCTGCCTTATCTTTATCATAGAGATGGAGATAGAGATTTAGATCTTCATTGGCAATGCAGAGAGAGAGAGAGATCAATTTCCATCTTCATAGAAAGTTTCATGGAGATGGAGATTAGTTGAGGTCTAGAATGGATCCAAGATATATAGATGGTGAAGATTTAAGTTTTTATTTTCTTCTTCTTTTTTTTTTTTAAAAAAAAATTAATTAATTTTAACTTTTATAATTCTTTTGATCTCTGTTATCTATCAAAAGATGAAAAATAGATATTTATTTCCTTTTTATTATTTCCTTGAACAATTTTTTCTAAAAAAAACATAAAATGACGAAAAGATGAAAATGCCCTTCCTACGGTTAAGATTGACCAAATAACACTGGCTATTGAGAGAGGGTAAAGTTAATTAAAGGTTAGAATTCTACTTGTTTGTGAATACATAACGCTTATGTAGGTATTGTGCCATTTCTTCTTCTAATAATAATTGAAAAATTGAAATTTCCATAGAAATCAGGAATGCCTAGACTTTACGGCATATTGATGATTAGAAGCTCACATTGCTTTCTCAAGGTTATAAACAATCAAACTGATTTTTTTTTTTTTTTTTTTTTACATTACTTTTCTTTTAATAAATTTATTCACTAAAATACATTAAAAATAAAAAACTCATTTTGTTACAATCTGACTGTTTAAATTTGACAACCGCATGATAATAAAGCAAAGTTAATCATACTAAACTGAATTAGATACCATAATTTCAACGGTTTTCTTTAAGGATAATCTACGGAGGGATATGGTATATTGATATATTACTTTGTTATAATAATAAGAGTAGTTGCATGATGGATATTCATCCTAAGTTTTGGTTAAGTGCATGTAAAGATTTCTGTTTAGTTATGCTATGGAAGCAATTTTCTGTTCCTGTACCACGCTGAGGTGTTGATTAATATCATGGGATTGAGTTGATGGGACAGATTACGTGTCCAAATATGATCGAGATGTTACAGAGTTTACGGGTTGAAATGGAGACAGTAGAAATGTCATTGTCAGTGAGCTTAGACAAAGGCCAAGGCTGTGAATGGGGTACCAGAAATGGGTTGACTAGTTTGTTTGCACAGAAGAAGAATGTGTTTAATCCATACTTCTGGCAAATGCTTCGAGAAATAACTAAGTTTAAGAAGGATGCCATCAGGTACTCAATCGTAATAGCAATGTGTTACTATAATATGACTCATGTTTCTTGAAATGGCTATTCACCTTTCACTCATTTATGTATTTTTTTTAAACATTGTAGTTATTTTGAAATACTCGAAAACAACCCAGACATCAATTATGATGAAACCTTGGAGCAATTTTTCAAGTCGCATAATTACTCTGAGTTATTTAAGAAAGCTTATCTTGTAAGATCAGTAAAGCATTATATTATTACGTTATATTCTGAATTTTTATTGTCCATTATGGTTATTATTGTATTTGTTGCTAAATTATTGGCATTAACATTTTATAATTCGTAGATTCCGGTATGTTGTGAAATATGGTCTTGCCCCTCAGAGCGAGTTATGAACTTTCCTATTTTCTATGTTTTTTCCGTTTGCCGCAATCATCGTCTATTTCAGGTACATATTGTATTAATTAGGTAATAATTATTTAAGTATTTCACTAGCACCCAGGAGAGCCTTGACATTTATGCATGCTACCATCATAGTGATCTAGTAAAAGTTGCATATTTGTCTACTATTGGAGTTATTCCCCTCGATGTATCTTCGATATTTCCTGACTGGCTATGCTCTTTGTGCAGCTCCTTGATGGTTCACAATGGCTCACTACTAGATGGCGTTTAGATAACTATTACAAAAGGGTACCTTAGATTCCTTCATGTATCTGTTCAAGGACTACAAATTATTTACTTTGTTCTAAAAAGCAGCTTTTTTGAGAAAGTTCGTGCAAAAGTTATATAAATGCTAGCTAAATGTGAGTGAATGTTCTTTGCAATTTTACCCTTTTTTATTTTAAAATAAAAAATAAAAAAATTTTCAGGTCAAGGAACAACTTGAGGGCTTGGGCTGTCAAACAAGAACTAGTTGTGAGGTGTATTTTGTTTACCCAGTTGATGAAGGTTAGTAATTAAATTTAGCATTAGAAGTTTCAAAGTTCGAAGTAGAATAGATCTTACTAGTAAAACGAAATTTACAAACTTTGAAGTAGAAACCCTCAAACCCAAAAACCTAATACACCAAGTAATTACTCACATACAAGGGATATGTTACTCTTTGTTCCAAAAACAAGGTAACTCTAAATGGCTCTCTCACTTAATTTGTTTCTCATGGGTCGATTGCATTCTAATTTGCATGGCACCTTTCAAAGGTATGGAAATAGTCTCGAAGTTAATAAGTTGGTTGTCCCTTTCTAGGCATAGCTCAACTTATTAACACATAAGCAATATGAGATAACCCATAGGGAAACAATTAATGTTGAATATTTCTACAGCCAGCATCTCAACTACAATGGTAGTATAGCATTAAATGCATGCTATTGGTACGTCAAAGCGAAGACATGAAGCCAATGAATTTGTGTCCCACAGATTCAACATGCTATTTGCTAGCCATGCAAAACTAATTGTGCAGACTTTCGCTGTAATTATTCAAAGCCATAAATAATCCAATTCCTTTGAAACTATGATAATCAAATATTTTAAATTCTTATGTAAGTATGGCAGAAATTTTTAGAAAGGAGCAAGCTAGTTATACTAGTATCCTCCTGTCATCTAAGTAGTACTTTTTCATGCAAACTTACAAAAAAAAAATAATAATAATAAATTAATGATTAATGAGGAAGATGTTTTTTCAGGTTGTGCAGTAATATGTGAAGACGGTTCAAAAGAATTTTACAATGGGTGCATAATGGCTGTTCATGCCCCGGATGCTTTGAAAATGCTAGGAAGCCAAGCAACATTGGATGAATTGAGAATACTGGGTGCTTTCCAGTATGTCTACAGGTACTGTTGATGCGGGATAGTTTTTAAGCAAGACAAACTTGCTTTTAAAATTATATGGCGATGATGGGTTAGATATAGTTTAAAGACTTTTGGAAGATTAACAGACTTCAAACTGAAGTTTACAAACAAGCTTATGAAAATTTGATTGAAAATCACATTCCACCAAATATTGGAGTCCATAAAAAGTAATATCATTAGCTTTTTTAGCAAGGACAATAGATAATTAGCATGGTTGAAGATGCTTTTACACCTTCATTTATAAAATCATTAGCTTTTTTAGTTAAGCACAATGGATGATTAGCATGCATGGTTGGAGATGCTTTTATACCTTTAGTTATAGAGTGCCAAAAAATATAAAATAATGCAAGTGAAATAATTACATTTGAAACAAAACCAAACTCATAAATATAGTAGGGGTGCAGATATTGCCGCTTAAAATTATGATTTATACATTCAAATTTTATTATAAAAGTTTATTAAAAAATAACTTAAAACAAAATTACCATTATAGATAATCTGATTAAAATAAATTAATTAAAACATTTTTCATTTCTATTAATCTTTTTAAATATGTTTAAACCTTAATTTAAGATTTTTAAATAATTGATAAATTTGTTCCAAAAGCATTAATCATTATCGTGAAGAACAAAAAAATAATTTAGTAAATTGATAAATATTCTAGTTTTAAAAAATATTTAATTTTTTTTCATTTAAAGTTTAATTTAGCTTTGAAGTTTAATATAGGATTGATGCTTTTAATAATATAAAAAATTTTATTACACTTACATTTACATTAACTAATCAATTATGACTAATGAGTGTACTTTATACAAGTCTTGTGAACTAAAATAACGATGAAATTGATAATTCACAACTTGTAAATTGATCTTGAAAAATATCATTAGTTAAGATTAAGATTTTCTATAAAACAAGGAAAAAATATGAGAAGATTTTTTTCTTTTTGAAGTGCAAAGAGTTGTTTAAACTTAACTTTGGGTGTACTAATAGTTTACTTGGGTACTTTTAGTAAATAAATGAATTTACTTTCATAAGGTTAGTTTTGGTATTACATTGGGTGCTTATAATAAAGTTGATTTAAAAATTTTTAATGATGGATGTACTTACAATTTGGATGTATAAATCATATTTTTGAGTGGTAATATCTGCACCCATTTAGTAGTTAGTTTTTGAAACTGGTATAAAATTTGCAGGGCAAGGGTATGGGAGTGTTAACAGGTGTAGGTAACCTTTCCAGCAACAACTGCCTTCTATAATTACATCAATTATTTAGCGCTCCTGTCCTATATATAATAACAATCTAGCTATACCTCATAAAGAACTAGTTACGCATACGTTAATCTACAGAAGAATTATTTAAAAACATACAGCAGAAATAGACTTTAGAAAGTTACCTACCAACAAGGACATGATAGTAATTCTATTCTATCTAAATGTGCAATATTCATTTAACTTTCCTATATTGGCATGCAGTGATATCTTTCTTCATCGTGATAAGAATTTTATGCCCCGAAATCAAGCAGCATGGAGTGCATGCAACTTTTTGCAAATCACAGACAGTAAAACTGTATGTTTGACATACTGGCTCAATGTACTTCAGGTTAGTAATATATGCTTTTGGTAAAATGAAATTGTTTTCTATGAATTTTATTGTCTTTCTCACTGGATTTGTATTTAAGTTTACTTTTAGTTAACCACACAACAAACTTAATAAAAGTAATTGAACACTTTCCTTTCCTTCATCTTAAGAGGTCAAGGGTTCAAGTCTCACTTTTGTCTTAAAACAAGAAGCGTGGGTAGAAATAAAAAAATAATATTAAAATATGAAAAAATAAAAAATAAAAAACTAAAATAATAATATAAAATATACAAATAAAAAATAAAAATAAAAAATATAAAAATATAAAAAATTAAACAATCAAAATGAATAATATTAAAATTTGAAAAAAAAAAAAAAATATTCATATGTAAAAATTGTTGAAAAAAAAGAAAGATTTTAAAAGAAAGGTTTTTAATTTAATTTTTGATTTTTTATATTTTAATTAATATTATTTTAGTTAATTTTTCATCTCATTTTCGTTTATACCCCTATAGTCAAACGGTTAACCAAGTCAGTCTACCGGAATTTGTGACCGTTAAAAGTATTGTTGTCTTTTTATATGCCTCCAATGAGTATTATAATGTTTTTATTAACATAAGAGGGATTTTGAAAAAAATAAATAAAATCATAAGTAGTAAAAATGATAGTTTTACAAACTACGTATGGTTTTTTGAGGTTATCTCTATAAAATAATTATAGTTTAATATATTAAATAACCCACTTAAGACATAAGTAGCTTATGGGTCGTTTGTTTTTTTGTCTAAAGACTGAACAATGCTACTGAAGACTGAAGACTGAATAGTGACTGAAATCTGAAATATGAATGGCATGTTTGTTTTTTTTTTTTTCCTTTACGTCTGAATGTATAGTAATTATGTTTGTTTTTTAAAGTTAAAATTGTCTGAAAACTAGTAATTTGACATTTATAACCTTTTACTATTAGTTGTTATGTAACTTTATTTAATATAATACAAACAATTATAATAAATTATTTAGCAAATGCTAAAACACTTTTATGTATATATTAATAACATTTTTATTCATAATTAAAATATGATTAATTATTATAGTAAAGTATTTTTTTAAAAAAATTATATATACATAAATAAATTATTATAGTAAAGTAATTAAATAAAAATAAATAAAATGGTATTAAATTGAATTACTATTGTTAAATATTTAAATAAAAATAATATTGAAAAAGATATCATTAAAATGAATATGTATAATGTAAAATTAGGTCAAATTTAGAAATATTTTTGTTGAAGTATTAAAAGAAATTTTTATAATGTAAAACTAGAACAAACTTGTAAATTTGTTATTTTGGGAATGATAAAATTGAAATAATAAATTTATAAAATCATTAAGTGATTTGTTATTAAGTGAAAAGTCAGAAAATGTAGTATTTTATTTTCAATGATTTTTAGGTGGTTTTAAGTGGTTTGACTACTTAAAAAAGCAAACAGAAATCACTTAATTTGTCTAATTCAGCACCATTAAGTGTTAAGTGCAAAAAACAAACGACCTCTTGTCACTAGAAAATCACTTAATGGTGTTGAATGTTGATTATGTTTTTCCCTAGGTCTAGCATTATTTATTTTTTGTAACGTTTCAATGCCTTAGTCATTAATTTATTTTGTTTAAATGTTTTAGTTACCTACTCTATTGCATGACCTTGCAGGATATTGATGAGAAGAGTTCACCTTTTCTTGTAACGCTCAATCCTGATCATACACCAGAACAGACGTTACTCAGTTGGTCTACTGGCCATCCAGTCCCATCTGTTGCCGCATCAAAAGCTTCACGTGAGCTTGATCATATTCAAGGGAAAAGAGGAATTTGGTTTTGTGGACCATATCAAGGTGAGAAATTTTAGCTTATATACAGAAGAAAAGACACCATATATTCAACCGCATTAATTGAATTCAGAGAATTTTCTTGCAACACGTACGTGTACTAGTCATAAGAATTTGTTTTACTTTTATTTCAGGTTATGGCTTCCGTGAGTATCAACTAAAGGTTGCGATTAGTGTCCCCTACTTTGACATTTGCTGTGAATGTTGCTCAAATTAAACATTTGCTTAATTTTCAATCGTTATTCAATTTGTTGTAGTCCTTAATTCTTTTTAATGCTGATTAACGGCTTACAAGTGAGGTATGCTTCTTTGCAGTCGGGCTTGATTGCTGCACATAGTTTGCTGGGAAAAAGTTGTGCTATTTTAAGCAACCCAAGACACATGGCACCTTCTGTGATGGAAACGGGGGCTCGGCTTTTTGTTACTAGATTTCTTAGACAATATATCATTGCTGGCCGTTTGATGTGAGTTCATTTATATAATCATGTCATTGCTTGTCTTAACTTCCTTATTACACACTCAAACTGAGAAACTCATGCATTCTTCTAGGCTCCTTTGACAGCATAGGCATTTGTGTTTTAAATTTGGACTTACTCTTTGTGAGCTCCTTCGGAATCCTCTCTGTAGTACAACACTAAATAATTTAATTTATCTACAATATAGAAGGAATTCATTACTACAATTGTTACTTTGTTACAATTGTTACCTTAATAACTCTTATGTCACAACTTGCAAATACTAATAATAATAATTATTATTATTTTGATTTTGGGATGGGTATTTGAATTTGAAACTTCAACTTTTTTGAAAATTATGGTTAACAACTAGACTATATCTACAACCATGTGTGTCACAAGCAATTATGGTTGCTCTCAAAATATCAATCCACATTTTTCTTTGCATCTCTTGTTCTTGTTCAACTTGAACAAAATGGCTTAACATTATAAGAAGTTGCTTAACTTATCATATGTGGTTGTTAAAAGGAACAAAACTTAAAACTGATTAATCGTTTCATATCTAATTATAATCACTTGTTAAACTTGAAATCAACATTTGTAAATGCATCCTTCCTCATCATATTTGTACTTTCTGGTGTTACAGATCATTGAAATTCCTTGATACATAATTCTTTCATACTCTTAGAGTAGATGCATACCTAGCTCATTTTGAAACTTCTGCATCATTGCTATCTTTGTTAATAAACATACTGCTTTGAACCAAACCAATTTTAGTGATTATTTTTTTAAAAAATATATTACAATTATCGAGGCCCCTATTCAAGGGAAAACTGTCATTACCCACATGCACAAAATTCTAGTTGCACTATTTTTGTTAATTTTTCTACTACAACAGAATTTCAGGTATGATGGAATTATTTTAGGGGTAATCTCAAAAACCTCTAGCTTTTGACAGATTATATGTTTTTTCTTATATAGTTTTGATTTTATTCAAAGTACTATCTGACTTTAATATAAATATCTAAAATACCTCTTGCAAGTATATGAAAGAACAATAATGTCTCTGACAGTAACAGATTCCATTAGGTGGATATGGTTGACCATTTGATTTTAGAGACAAAAATGAAAATGCAAAAATAAATTAAAAGAAAAATATTAATTAAAATATGAAAAAAATAAATAAATAATATCAAATATAAAAAAATAAAAAATATTGAATAAAATAAAAATTCTTGTCACTCATCTCTCTCTCTCTCTTTCTAACCTTACCGTTCTTGCTCCATCGCTCTAGTCACTCTCTCTCTCTCTCACCTCTTCTTCTTCTTTTGCTCTGTCGCCCATCGTCGCCTTCACCAAACATCCACCACCACCCTCCCACGTCGATGCCTTTTTATCTCTATCTCTCTCCACCGCCTCCTCTCATCTCCTATTTCTTTTCATCATTTGGGTTCAAACACAAAAGAAGGTTCATCTGGGTTCGAACCCAGGTGAACCTCCATCTGGGTTCGAACCCAATTGAACTCGAACATAGTTGAACTTTCAATTGGGTTTGAACCCAGATGAACTTAGTTGAAAACTTGATGTTTGATGATTTTTTATGTTTGACTTTTGATGATTTTTGGGTTTAGATGATTTTTTTGGGTTTCCAAGTGTGCTTGATGATTTTTGATGATTTTTTTGGTTTAGATGATTTTGAGGTTGAAGATGATTGGGCTTTATTTGTGATGGTTATGGGTTGTTCATTACTAGTGGTGGGTCTGAAGGTTAATGATGATGATGTAATGACTAGTAGAGATCCAGATTGGATCTCCACTTTTTTTAAAAAAATTTTATTAGTTTATAATTTTTTATCTTAAAATATTATTTTAAAATTATTTTATCTGTTAAATAAAATTTGAGGGTTAAAAATGTTTTTTTTACTTGTTTTCTAATTTTTCTATTAATTTTGTAACAAATGAAGGATTTTGGATAAAAACGAAAGAACATATGAAAAAATAGATAATCTATCCAAGTCGAGCGGTCTTTTAGAATTTTCCCATTATTTTACTTCAATAAAAGTATTATGGAAATATTTATACTTTCACTTGTTGATGTTGCAGATTGATGGAAGATGGAGGCGCAGTTTTTAATTTTGAAGGAACTAGGAAAAATTGTCGTCTGGAAACTATAATGAGAATTCACAATCCTCAATTTTATTGGAAGGTATACATTTAATTAATGTTTAATCTTCTTGGGATTACATGCCATATGATGTTGAAATAAGCAACAGGAAAAATTTGAAGTTTAAACCGTAAAGCAATATGGTGGAATTGTATGTTAAATTATATAGATCATTTAATTTTTACTCACAAAACTCTATTTATCACTGATGATCTAGTAACTATCTTCAGGTTATGACTGAAGGCGATTTAGGCTTTGCAGATTCATATATCAATGAAGATTTTTCTTTTGTGGATAAAGATAAGGGTCTCCTAAATCTTTTTATGGTAATTAGAAATTAAACTTAGTTGTGTCTACACTCCAGTTGTTTTATTAATCTGACTATGGGAATAATTTTCTTGCAAACTTATTTTTTAGATTTTTATTGCCAATAGCGATTTGGACCCTTTACGTGCAAACTTGAACCAGAAAAGGTATATTATATTGTGACTAGTGGAATCCTAGAATGCGAAACTACTATTACCATTTCCTTGATCTTATTAAATCAAATATTTCCCTTTGTTTGCTTTAGGGGTTGGTGGTCACCAATGTTCTTCACTGCTGGTATTGCATCTGCAAAATATTTCTTTCATCATATTTTAAGGCGAAATACTCTTACTCAAGCTCGTAGGAATATCTCTCGCCACTATGATCTGGTAATTACAATTCACTATTGATGTACTAGGGCAAGTCTAGAAAGAAATCACGTTGCGGAAGCTTGTAAATGCTACTGTCAATATGTAATGTATCCTGTAGACAAATGTTGTTAACTAAGTGTATCTATGTATTGGACTAAAGCATGGTTAGAAAAGATATTTTAGGTGTGTTTTGATCCTACAAAAATTGTATCAAATTGTGTAGAATAATTAGCTAGGTAGTGCGGGAAGGAAATAAAAAACCTGAGAAACACTCAGGCATAAAATTATAGTTGGGAAAATAATGCCTCTTAGTTTAGTGCTAAACTCAAAAATATTAAACTTGGGAGATAGGAATTCAAAAAATAGGACTTGCAGCACTCTAATGTGTACTTCACCTACAAGACCAATGGACTTGTCATATTACCAAAACCAAGCACACACTTTAATTAAATGCATAACAAGCACATATATCAAATTGAATTTAATAATGCAAGGTGAATCTTGTAGAAAGACAGTGACCATATTAATTTACTGCCAGCTAAATTTTAAATTTATAGTTAAAAGTCCAGATAACAGTACTATTTGAACACTCTAAAATGTCCAATAAAATTATATGGTAATTACAAACCCATCCTCCAAATTAGCATTTATTATTAAATGATAATTTAGTGTGTAATAATGCATTGCCATTTATAAATAAAATAATCCAAGTCACCACTTAACTATTGTTTGTTATGAGCTCCATAAAAGCGTCATTCATCTGTAAACCCCCAAAATGCATCTGCATAATTAAAAGATTCCAAGGCTATATTCTGGTCTAAGACCTCACCACCCATGCACGATGTGATTTGAAAGTTAACCAGTGTACACATAAATTACCTGCATTCCAAATGAGTTCAACAATCTCCTTCAATCTTATGGAGAAACGTGAAGAATTTTTTTTTTTTTTTTTTTTTCTGTTTTTCAATTTTTTTTTACTTCGCATCATATAGCTCATTCAATTTTATTCTACGGCAGTTATAGTAAGGTGATCTGAGCCTCGTCAAGGCTAAAAAATCATTTTATAGAGGTCATAAGTTCTCTGCTTCATCTAATCCTTTTAGTTTGTGTTTCTAGAGTAATGATCTTTTTGCTCTCTTCTTGGACGAATCAATGACATACTCATGTGCAGTATTTAAGGTTAGAATATTTTTTTTTTTACTAGTTTGCTTCAAAAAGAAGAATGATTCTTCTTTGGTGGCACATCATACTTATGCATATCATGTATCTTATAATTTCTTGGAGAACTGATATAGCGAAAGTGTCATTTTTGCATCAAATTGCTTCACAGAGTGCAGATGAAGATTTGAAAGTTGCGCAAATGAGAAAACTCTCCCTTCTGATTGAGAAAGTAAGTTTGTCCAAATCAATTAATTTTTCAATAAGTTCATTTTAGCTATTGATTCATGCCATTTAATTTTAAATCATGAAGGCAAGAATTAGTAAGGAGCATGAAGTTCTTGATATCGGTTGTGGGTGGGGATCCTTAGCTATTGAAGTTGTCAAACGAACTGGATGCAAATACACTGGCATTACTCTTTCCGTGGAGCAACTTAAATATGCAGATGTCAAAGTGAAGGAAGCTGGCCTTCAGGTAATTATTTTTTACACCGGCAGCATAATGAACAGTCAGTCTCCCATTTACATGCCAGAAGTGTATGAAGTCTATTTCTCTCTCACCAGGAACAAGTAACATTAATTCTCTGTGACTACCGTCAACTACCTAAAACCAACAAATACGATAGAATTATTTCCGTGTAAGTTATCCTAACCATCAAGTATATTACATATATGAACACAACACTCATAACATAATAACATTATTTCCAATGGCCTTTTACTAGCGGGATGATAGAATCTGTTGGCCATGAATACTTCGAGGAGTTCTTTGGTTGTTGTGAATCACTACTGGCAGAAGATGGCCTTTTTGTCCTGCAGGTAATTAATGAATTGGTTGCAACTCTATGATTTCAAATTTAGTGCTTGATTGCTTACATTTTCAGTGCATTTAGTGAACGTCATTTGAATTGCTGTTTAATACAAGTTGCCAATGTTTAAGGGTGTTTGATCTTTTCAGTATATATCAGTACCGGATCAGCACTATAATGAACATAGGCTGAGTCCAGGTTTTATAAAGGAATACATTTTTCCTGGTGGATGTTTGCCTTCATTAAATAGGATAACAACAGCTATGACTTCTGCCTCCAGACTCTGGTATTATAGTTAGCTATCTATTTATTGTTTGGTCTTATGATTCTTTCAAAAAACAGTAACTGAAGTTTTGCTAGTGCAGTGTGGAGCATGTGGAAAATATTGGAATCCATTACCACCAAACACTGAGATGGTGGAGGAAAAATTTCTTGGAGAGGCAGAGGTACTAAATATATATAAAAGCTGTAATGTGTATAACAAAACAAACTTGTCGTGTGTCGTTCTCTTTCCCCATTTTTAAATTTTTTAAAATGCTAGAATATAACAAAATTATGTCTTGATCTTAAAATGAGTTTTTTCAGCGAAGTTCTTGCTTTGGGATTTGACAAAAAGTTCATTCGAACATGGGAATATTATTTTGATTATTGTGCTGCTGGATTTAAGTCTCGTACACTGGGAGATTATCAGGTGAGTTGTAACTTTCTAGCCTTAGTCTTGGTGTGTGAAATTGCAATATTCAATTTATAATTGGAACGGTAACTCGACAAATTGCCTTATGACGCAGATGGTATTTTCACGTCCTGGCAATGTTGCTGCGTTCACTAATCCATACAAAGGCTTTCCTTCAATTGATTTTGTTATGTAAAGAGAGCGCAGAGCATGTCTACTCTCTCTATGTTGCCTCGATTGGTAATCAGTTGACGATGTATGTGATCAACCAATAAAAGGCCAATAATTTAAAAGGAATCTGAAGTAGATATGTATTGATCATCTTCAGAAATTCTTACCAATAAATCTTGTACTATTATTATTATATTTTTTTTTTCAATGGGATTCAACCAAAGAAGGCCTAACCTGGCCTTTTCAGTTTATTTTCAGTCAAACAAGTCCCTTCTAAATTTGTTTTAAGCTTTACAATTCTTTCAAGATACGAAATGTGTGAATGCAGTTAGTACTTAAAATATTAAGGGCAGGGGCGGAGTCAGGACTTTTAGTTTGGGGGGCCAAACTAAAATTAATATTTCAAGTCAATATCATGTATCAAAGATTTGGTGGACTGAATTTTATAGCTTGAAATATCAATATTGTACAAAGGAGGAAGAGGAGATCGGCATCGAAGGAGAGGAGATTGGGGATGGCATCATCGTCCTCTTCGCCGGTGGTGACGGCGACCTCCTCCAACTTGAAGATTGGAGTGAGTGTCGGTATCCGTCCTCGTTGTGTTGTGCTTCCTCGTCTTCTCTAATAGCGGTGGTGTTCTCAGGATTGGCGATGTGGCCATTGATAGGAGTAGAGGGAGCAGAGAGAGAAACTGTGCGGTTTTGTAGAGAGAGAAATAGAGGTCGGAGGTGTGAGAGGGTAACGAGGGAAAAAAGGCTGGAGAAGACAACCTGGATTGTGTTTGGGTTTTGGTCATTGTGTTTAGGTTGGTGGAGAAGATGATCTGGGTTATGGCGGTTCGTTGTGTATCTAGATGATGGGTTCTCCGGTGGTCGTTGGTGGGTTGTTGATTTTTTTTTTCTTAATTTCTTGACTTTTTTTTTTCTTTTTCAAAATTTTTTAATTTAATTCTAAAAACTAATACACCGTCCATCTCATGATGGTAAAAGGATTTTTTTTTTTAAATATTTTAAAATTTAAAATTTAAATTTTATTATTAAATATTAAAAGAATTTTGTTTTTTTAATTACTTTTAATTCTTTATTATGTTTTTAATTTTAATTTATTTTTTATTTAATCTTTTCTCAATTAAATCTCCACCATCCATCACAACTTCGATGGATGGTAAAGATCTAATTTTTTTTCTTATTAATTTCAAATAGTCAATGAAGTAAAAAGACTAAAATACTTGTCTAACTATTAAGTTTTACTAACGATCAACTAATGAAATAATCAATTTGATTAATTTTTAAAACGTTAGAGATGACAAAAATTAAAATATATTATGAGTAAAACAGTAATATTTAGTTACATATTAGGGATTAAAATGAATTTTTTTCAAAATTATACTTGCCATACAAATCGAATAGATAAAAAAGCATGTATAGGAAACTGACAACTTTTTTTTACAAATGTTATCGCATCTCCTCATTCGGAGTTGTTTCAGTCTCGTTTAATGTATAAATGACATGCACGGTAGTTAAAACAACAACAATGTTGTAAAGATCTAAAGTGTTGATCTCCAGCCAGCGATGGTCCAATACTGATTTTGTTTCCTTTCATGGTCCAGTACTAATTTTTATTTTTTTTAGGCAAATGGTCCAGTACTAATTGGGTGGTAGGGATGGTCAGTAGAAATTGACAATATTTCTCCGTTACCAAAGAAGACAGAAGACAAGTTGCCAGCGATGGTCCAGTACTAATTTTTTTTTTTTTTTAGGCAAATGGTCCAGTACTAATTGGGTGGCAGGGATGGTCAGTAGAAATTGACAATATTTCTCCGTTACCAAAGAAGACAGAAGACAAGTTGCCAGAGATGGTCCAGTACTAATTTTTTTTTTTTTTAGGCAAATGGTCCAGTAGTAATTGGGTGGCAGGGATGGTCAATAGAAATTGACAATATTTCTTCGTTACCAAAGAAGACAGAAGACAAGTTGCCAGCAATGGTCCAGTACTAATTTTTTTTTTTTTTTTTAGGCAAATGGTCCAGTACTAATTGGGTGGTAGAGATGGTCAGTAGAAATTGACAGTATTTCTCCGTCACCAAAGAAGACAGAAGACAAATCTTACTTTTTAGTAGTTGAATAGGATTTCACAACATATTCAATATAATTCTCTGAACAAGGAATTTAATTTTTCTTAAGTTTTTGAAAGAACCACATAATTTTTCTTATATTAAAAACAAACTACATTCAAAATTTAAATTTAAAATATAAAAGTTTGTGCAGTTTTACCCATATTTAAATAGGAAATTTGAATTGTTTTTAATATGTGTCCAAATACTTTAAAAACATGATATTAAATGGAAGGAAATATATATTTTTTTTTTTTTGAAAGAAATGGAAGCGAAGAAGTTAAGTGTAACATATTGTCCATTTTACAAGTCAAGCCATCTTAATATCTTGTTTTCTTACCCATCATTGCCAATAGCCTTTTCTTCTTGGCTCCAACGAAATTTATATGGAATACACAATTGAAGAAATATTAGGAATAAGAAGTTAAATATTATCTTTTACGTGCAAATTTAAAACATATGCTAAAATTAATGCTTTTAATAATGAATTTAAATTTTTAATTTAAAAGTCAATGTAGTTTTATCTTCATTATATTCTTTTCCAAAGTTGGTATTGAATAAGGTTAGAGATCTATTATCATTGGGATTTATCGAAATCAATCACTACTTATGTGGTTTGGATATTAACTCCCATAATAAAAAACATTTACTCCTATAATAAAATGAGAAAATGACTCATATAAGCTTGTGAAATGTGCTTGGTGGGAATCGTATTTCACCACCTTTATTTGTATACTTTGTTAAAAATATTGTTTTTACATATTTGCCAATGTACTCTAAAACTACATAGAATTGTATTAAGGGTGGCTCTATCGTCACCCAAAAATGTGCTTGCTACGCCCATTTACTCCTCACATCACCTTAAATATATAAACTTTATTATTTACTTTTTACACCCTTTAAAATACTTTGCTAACCTTCAAAATATTAATCACTTTTAACCATATTATTTTTTCTCTCCAAACCCGGTTCACATTTATTAGCATTGTCATCCAATGAATCCAAACAAACAAGCAAAAACCAGCCATGAAACGTCAAAATGTTGGAATAACTTTAATAGGTATAAACCTATACTAAAATCTGAAAAACTCACATTAAATCATTAAGAATTGATACAGAAAAACATATCTGAATTCATATTGATAAATTCGAGAAGGATTGAGTCTTCCACAGCCAAATCACCTTAGTTAGCTCTGTATTTTTCTTCTTGAATGGGGAAGGAGAAAGAGAGCAAAATATAATGTATATATTGATTTGACTCGGGGACCATAACCCTTTATAGTATTCTTTACATACTAGCCTAATTAGGTTCCCATTAACCCTAATTCCATTAGTATTAGGTTTCTACACACTTAAGCTCATACCCAATGGATATTTGTAGAGCCCAATTAATAGATCACTTATTTGGCCCTATTAAAATTGATAACATATAATATAATTGTTATTTAATATGTAAGCCCACAATAAGAAATATTAAAAATATCTAACAATCTTCCACTTGGGCTACATATGTTTCCTGAAACAATTATATTATCTATAGTCTTGAGTACGCGTTGAAAAGCTATCTATTCTGAAATATCCCCTTAATTACAATCTGGTCCATCTACTTTATTAGTATGAGATCAAAGCGACCTTTGTTACATATATTCGTAACTAGACCCATCAATGGTCACCATACCAATATATTCAATGACATAGATCGAGTATGGATGTGTAGCATGGAAATTACATGCAATGTGATCTTAAACATGCCTATTTCCAATTGGTCCTACTTTAATCTTTAGTGAGATCAAACACAAATAATATTCAGAGTTTATAAATAAACCATATACTTTATTCTACAGAAAATAAATATATCCATAACAAAGAACATAAAATATCAACTCCCACTAAACATGCACATTATCAACTAAAATAACACCCATATGAGCAGTGTGCTCATGAAAGACCTTGGGTGGTAATCCCTTAGTAAGTGGATCCGCAATTATGGAGTTTGTCCCAATATGTTCTATAGCCACCTGATTACTCTGAACTCTTTCTTTAACAACGAGAAACTTGATGTCTATGTGTTTTGACTTCGTAGAGCTTCTGTTGTTATTAGAATATAGCACAACCGAATTATTGTCACAATATATCTTTAATGGTCTTTCTATACTATCCACAACTCGCAGCCCTGTGACAAAATTTCGCAGCCATATTCCATGATTGGATGCCTCAAAACAGGCTATGAACTCAGCTGCCATAGTGGAAGAAGCTATGAGTGCCTGCTTAGCACTCTTCCAAGAAATAGCTCCTCCAGCTAGCAGGTAAATATAACTTGACGTGGATCTTTTACCGTCTTGGCATCCAGCAAAATCGGAATCAGAATATCCAATGATCTCTAAATGATCTGATCTCCGATAAGTGAGCATGTGATCTTTTGTTCTCTGTAAATAACGCATAACTCGTTTGGTTGCTTTCCAATGATCCATCCCTGGGTTATTCAAATATCTGCCCAACATTCCCACTATGAACGCAATATCCGGACGCGTGCATACTTGAGCATACATTAGACTTCCTACAGCTGACGCATAAGGAATCTTTTGCATTTCTTTCTGTTCCAACTCATTCTTAGGGCATTGATTGAGACTGAACTTGTCTCTTTTAGCTACAGGGGTATCGCCTGTTGCACAACTTTTCATGCCGAATCTATCAAGAATTCTTTCGATATAGCTCTTTTGTGATAACCCAAGAATACCTCGAGTTCGATCTCGATGTATTTGTATGCCTAATACAAAAGAGGCGTCCCCAAGATCTTTCATCTCAAAATTCTTTGTCAGAAATCTCTTGGTTTCGTGCAATAAGCCTATATCGCTGCTAGCAAGCAGTATGTCATCGACATATAACACCAAAAATATGTATTTACTCCCACTGAACTTATGATATACACACTCTTCAACTTTATTTACCTCAAACCCATACGAGATAATAACTTGATGAAATTTGTGATACCATTGACGGGAAACCTATTTGAGATCGTAGATGGATTTCTTTAGTTTGCAAACCATTTTCTTTGGGTTACCGGATACAAAGTTTTCTGGTTACATCATATATATTGTTTCATCAATGTCACCATTGAGAAACGCTGTCTTTACATCCATCTGATGTAGCTCCAAATCAAAATGAGCCACAAGTGTCATTATGATCCTAAAAGAGTCTTTCGTTGAAACCGGAGAGAAAGTCTCTTTATAATCAATGTCTTCCTTTTGAGTGAAATCCTTAGCAACTAGACAAGCTTTATATCTCTCAACATTGCCTTTTGAATCCCGTTTGGTCTTAAATATCCATTTGCAACCAATGAGTTTCGCACCTTCAGGCAATTCAACGAGATCCCAAACGTCATTGTCCTTCATGGATTTCATCTCATCATTCATGGCATTAATCCACTTTTGAGAATTAGAACTTTGTTTGGCTTGATGGAAGTTGATTGGATCATCTTCCACCACTCCTATATCAACCTCATGTTCTTGGAGAAAAACGATATAATCATCTGGAATCGCACTTCTCTTTTCTCCAGTGGATCGTCTTAATGACATATTCTCTTGAGATTGTTGAGTTTGCATTATAGGTATAATTTCTTCATTTTGCACAGGGAGCTCTTCTACATTGTCTTGATATTCTGGATTTGCATTTTGAACAATGTTAGGAATAAAAGTCTGATTATTATCAAAAACAATAGTAGGAAGAGAAATAAATTCCTCTTCAAAGACAATGTCTTTAACCTTATCTCCCCCCACAAACTCAACTTCCTCAAGAAATCTTGCATTTCCCGTCTCAAAAAATGTTCTAGTAGTGGGATCGTAGAACTTAAAACCCCTTGATCGTTCAGAGTACCCAACAAAGTAGCAGCTTACAGTTCTAGAGTCCAGTTTCTTTTCATTTGGCCTGTAAGGCCTTGCCTCAGCTGGACAACCTCAAATGTGTAAATGCTTAATACTAGGCTTTTTGCCTGTCCATAATTCATAAGGGGTTTTAGCTACTGCTTTGCTTGGAACCCTATTGAGGATATATACTGCAGTCTTTAGTGCTTCTCCCCAGAGAGATTCTGGTAAAGAAGAATGATTTATCATACTTCTTACCATGTCCTTAAGCGTTCTATTTCGTCTCTCAGCAACACCATTCATGCTAGGTTTACCTGGCATTATATATTGCGGGACGATGCCGCATTCCTCTAGGAATTTCGCAAAAGGTCTTGGACGTTGTTCACCGGATCCATCATATCTACCATAGTATTCACCACCACGGTCAGATTTGACAGCTTTAATTTTCTTGCCAAGTTGATTTTCAACTTCAGCTTTGAAAGCCTTAAATACATCCAGTGATTGAGACTTTTCATGTATCAAATATAGGTACCCATATCTTGAATAATCGTCTATGAACGTAATAAAATACTGTTGACCATTCCAAGAGGCTGTAGGAAATGGTCCACAAATATCAGTATGTATTAGTTCTAAGACATCAGAACACCTGTTGGCACCTAATCTCCTAATGTTTGTCTGTTTCCCTTTTATACACTCAATACAGACTTGGAAATCTGTTAAATCAAGGGAATCAAGAATTCCATCAGACACAAGTCTTTGAATTCTCTGTTTAGAGATATGACCTAAACGCTTGTGCCATAGTGTGGCGGAATCCCTATCAGTTAATTTTCGTTTTGTACCTCGTGAATTTGTATGCAAGGTTTCATTAATTGAGGCAATTGTATCCAATAAATATAGGTTATCATGCAAAGACAAAAAACCAGTACCAATAAGATTTGAATCTTGAAAAAGACTAAATTTATTATTTCCAAATGAACAAGAATAACCAAATTTGTCCAAAATAGAAACTGAAACCAAATTCCGTCTAAATGACGGCACTACATAAGTCTCTTCCAAATTCAAAAATTGACCAGTTTTTAATAATAACCTAAAAGTTCCTATAGCCTCTACTGCAACTGTTTTGCCATTGCCCACATAGATGAATCTTTCAGCATCACTTGGCATTCGGCTCCACAGGCAACCCTGCATAGACACACTTATGTGAGTAGTAGCACCAGAATCTATCCACCAAGTGTGTTTAGGTACAGAAGTTAAATTAACTTCAGAACAAACCAAATTGAGAAGCATACCTTTCTTGACACGCCAATTGGCGTACTTGGGACATTCTTTCTTCATGTGTCCAGCTTTCTTACAAAAGTAACAGGTAAATTCCTCATCCTGTTTCTTTTGCACCTTATGCTGTGATGCCCCAACTGCAGCTTCTTTTCCTCTTTTCATTTTCTTGTCCTTAGAGATAGTTGCTAAGTGAGCACTTTCAAGACCTTCTCGCTTTAATCTTTCCTCTTCTTGCACACAGTGAGATATGAGCTCATTAAGAGTCCATTTATCCTTTTGAGTGTTATAACTCACTTTAAACTGACTATATTGTGCAGGAAGAGAAATCAAAACTAAGTGCACCAGCAAGTCCTCAGACAGCTGTAACTTTAGTGCCTTTAGTTTGGAAGCGATATGAGACATCTCCATGATGTACTCCCTTATGTTCCCTTTTCCTTTATACTTCATTGAAACAAGGTTAGCCAAAAGGGTACTTGTTTCAACTTTTTCGTTTTTCGCAAAACGTTGTTTTATTTCCTCAAGGAATTGCTTAGCATTTTTCTCTTCGGACATAGAGCCCCTAAAAGTTTCCGGAATAGAACGTTTCATGATCATAAGACACATGTGATTAGAACGGTCCCACTTCTCCATGTTCGCCTTTTCATCGGCAGAACTATTCTCATTAAGAGCTGCAGGCCGTTCTTCCCGAAGCGCAAGGTCAAGAACCATGCAACTGAGAACAATCATAACATTCTCTTTCCAATTCTTGAAGTTTGTGCCATTAAGCACAGGAATGGAATTGATATTAACAGATATTGTTGAAGCAGAAGTAGTAACTGAATCGAGAACAAAATTAAATACAAGCTCATAATCAATAATTATGTCATAATACAAGAATAATTAATTAATTAATATATTCATGACATGTTTAAATAATTCCCATAATGGTGGGCCCTAAAACAAGATACCTAGCACAACATTGATATTTAGTCTTTGGACAGAAAGATCAACTGTAAGTGGTACTCTCCATGCAGTAATCAAATATTGACAATTAATCCGGTCAAGCAATAAACCTTTCTTTAGACCGATTTATTGCTCATATGGAAAATCTAATAATCGTCAAATAATTATTACCACAAGTATACCTATTATTTGGCCAAATAACAATCTTCCTTTGGGCCGGTCATTATTTGCATAAACAATAGACATACATATCTTAATATTCCAACATAAACAAATTTACATTATAGAGGTTACTTTGACAACATATAATTTCAATTCAATTTATTTTGGCAACATATAATCACAGATTTTTATTTTCAGTGACATCATATATACCATAAATTTAACCACTTCACTAAATGCTAGATATATTCACAAACAACTTTTCAGCAAAGTGAATTAAACAATTACATAACAATCCAAAAAAAAAAAAAAATCTCATTGAATTAAAGTCACACAGTTGGCCAATTAAACAAAATATATATATACTTGCTTTACTAACTCAACTGAATTCAAGCGGCCACTGTTAAATATATATATATATATATATCACAATAACACAAAAGAATATATAATCATTCTCTGCAATTGTACTTAATAAAAATAAATAAATACTCCTTTTGTTGACTTTTTCGCCAACATTATTCCTATGTGCAGCCTTTTGCTTCTGTAGAACTTAAAAAAAAAACCACAAAAGGTCAAGTGATTCTTTGGTCTCTACTTGTAACCAACACAGAGGTCATTCACGTTCAAATTGCAAGCAAAAAGGCAATTCAATACATATATATTCATGTCACTGTCGCGTGTTTTCCTAAAGGCATGACTTGCGGCTATTGTAAAAAAAATATTTCATCACCAGCATCAAATATATACACATATATTTTTCATCATGCTTCCACGACAATAACAACAATTAAATCAATTAATTTCTCAATGATTCAACATGAGTTGGCTTTGATACCACTTGTTGGAATAACTTTAATAGGTATAAACCTATACTAAAATATGAAAAACTCACATTAAATCATTAAGAATTGATACAGAAAAACATATATGAATTCATATTGATAAATTCGAGAAGGATTGAGTCTTCCACAGCCAAATCACCTTAGTAAGCTCTGTATTTTTCTTCTTGAATGGGGAAGGAGAAAGAGAGCAAAATATAATATATATATTGATTTGACTCGGGGACCATAACCCTTTATAGTATTCTTTATATACTAACCTAATTAGGTTCCCATTAACCCTAATTCCATTAGTATTAAGTTTCTACACACTTAAGCCCATACCCAATGGATATTTGTAGAGCCCAATTAATAGATCACTTATTTGGCCCTATTAAAATTGATAGCATACAATATAATTGTTATTTAATATGTAAGCCCACAATAAGAAATATTAAAAATACCTAACACAAAAATCTAGCAAATCTTCTTCTGATTTTCTTAACATCGGTATACTATTTGTTTAGTATGCAATTCAATTGAAATGGGGTTGCTTTTAAAAGAATTGCTGAATTCATTTTCGTTGTTCGTATAAAATCAAACATTAACCTATTTTGAATCCTCTTCTGCAAAGATTAATTACTAAGTTAGAGTTTGGACAGGTTTAGAAGTCAGCACAATGCCGTTGCAGAGAGATAATGAAAATGCTTTTGTTTCATTGTTTATAAAATTAAGAGAAAATTACTGAGTTAAAGAATTGATTTGATTCAAAAAGAAAAAAATAATTGATTTGGCTGAAAATTATTAAAATATGGTGATGTCAATGATGCAAAAGAGGCTAGTGATTGTTGGCCTATGAGTTAAAAGAATCAAGTTCGTTGAAGAGTAATTTGAATAAATGAGAGTCATGGATTTTCCTTTATGGACTTGTGAGATAAAGGTTATTTATTTTTTTTTTTTTTGAAACTGAGATAAAGGTTTTTTAAAGAAGCGTTTTGATTAATATATATGAAAATACTGGAACATGAATTTGATAATAGAGCAAATTATAATTTAACCTACTGATTTGAAAATAATTGCAGACGGAATCAAAGTTTGATATTAATTACAATTTAGTCCATTGCCGTTAGAGAATTTTCGTTAATGTTAACTGAGACAGGGGCAAAATTGTCTTTTCATATTATTTTAAATTTTCTTTAAAGAAATAAAAACCACATCTTCTCTCTCCCTCTCTTCCTAGACTCTCTCTCTCTTCTGCTTCTTCTTCCTCTTCATTCTTCTTCTTCTTCTTCTTCTCTTCTCTTCTTTTTTTTCTCCTTCTTTTTCGTCTTCTCTTCTCCTCTTCTGCTCATCTTTTCTTCTTCTTCTTTTTATCGTCTCTTCTCTTCTTCTTCTTCTTCTTCTTAATCTGGGTTCGTTCGAAACGAACCCAGACTCCCAGATTTCATCTGGGTTTGTTCCAGAACCCAGATTTCCTGGGTTCGAACAAACCCACATGAGATTTGGGTTGGTTCGAAACGAACCCACATGAGATCTGGGTTCGTTCGAAACGAACCCAAATTCCCATATTTCATCTAGGTTCGAACCCAGATGAGATCTAGGTTCATTTACAACGAATCTGGGTTCGTTTCAGAACCCAGATCTCATCTGGGTTGATTTGATGATTATTTGTTCATTTTTGGTTTGATTTGATGTTTGGTTGGTTTTTGGTTCGATTTTCAGGTAAGTTAATGATGATTAGTGATGGTTTGATGATGATTTTTGAGGTTGATGATGGTTTTTAGGGGATTTTTGGTGATAGATTTGTTGTTGAAGATGATTTTGTTGATGATATTCTGGATAGGGAAGAAGAACTGGATCGGCAGTTAGATAAACATTTTTTCAATTTTTTTTTTTTTTTTTTTGGGTTATGGAGATCCAATCTGGAGATTAGATTTTTTTGTGTTTAATTTTTTTTAATTAAATGAAAATTTTAATTGTTTTTAAAATTTTATTAAATGGCGAAGGCATTTTGGTCTTTTTGTCTGTCAACGGTTAACTCTAACGGAATTTTCTAACCGTAGTAGGTTAAATTGTAATTAACAGCAAACTTTGATTCCGTCTGTAATTAGTTTCAAACCAGTAGACTAAATTATAATTTGCACTTGATAATAATTGGATTTGATTTTAAATAATATATTAGGTTTTTTTTAATGGGTCGACTGTGAAGAGTAAATTTGGTCCATTAAGATGTTCTTTTAAGTTTTAAGTAATATTAAAAAAGAATATTTTAATAATAATATTATATTATTGTTATTTAAAACATGCTTAAGTAAAGAGAACCTTTTTGGGTGGCAACAGAGTTACCCTTGTATTAATTGTGGTTAGATGGTTTATACTTTGGGGCATTTTTGTGAAGTTTGGGGCATTTTTGCAAGGTTTTTTTATGAGAGGGTAATTAAGAAAATTAATTAATATGCAGATAGGAAAATTTTTAGGGTTAATTGCACAAAATGCTAAATGGCTGTTTTGCTCAAAACTACACAAAACCCCTGACATCAGTTGCTCAAAATTACGAGTTTGTTGGATGTGTATGTATGTTCTTGGTTTCTTTTTTCGGATCTAGGATATGTATGATCTTCAAACGAATCCAGTGCCTCAAACGAAGCCAGACACTAGATTCGTTTGTTTTTTTATTTTATTTTTTAAATTTTTTCAAATGTGGAGACATGTTGGAAATTTTTTGTAAATTAATTAAATTAAATTAATTTATTTACTTTTTATTTAAATTTAATTTATTTCATTCATTAATTTTTTTAAAATTAATCTCCACCATCCATCTTAAGATTGATGGTGGAGAGTAATTTGAAAAAAGTATTTAATTTTTATTTATATTTTACTTTTATTTTATCAAATTTATTTAATTTTTTAGGTTTTTCAAATTAATTTATTATTTATTTATTTATTTTTAATTTTGGTTATGAAAGGATAGTTTGGTAATTGAGTAATTGTTTGTTTTTTATTTTTTAATGTTTTAATATTGTAAGGGCATTTTAGTCTTTTACTATTTTTATTACAAAACGACTAAAAGCTTGGATGAAAACAACTTAAAGCTTGGATGAAAACAACTTTTGGGAGACGGTAGGGGGCTTTTTGGCTAATATTTTCAAGCTAGGGGGTAAATTGAGGTTATTTTCGTTTTTAGGGGCTTTTTGGATTTCTCTCTAAATAAAAAGAATTTGGAGATTGTTGACGCCCTTTATTTGTAATGATATATGTGTTAGGCTATGTGTCACGTCAGTTGATGGTTTGATTCAGAGGAGGATTAGAAAATTAGGAAGTAGTGAACAATGTCGGAGAAGATGAAAGTGGCGGTGGTCGGTGGCGGAATGAGCGGAGTGGTGGCAGCTCATGTACTTGCAAAGGCAGGTGTTGAGGTTGTAGTCTACGAGAAGAAGAACTACCTGGGTGGCCAAGCTAAGATTGTTACCTTTGATGGTGTCGACATAGACCTTGGATGTATGCTCTTTAACAGTGTAAGTAATTCCTGTTTCTACTTTTCATTTCAATTATTAATTTATTCTGTTTCCAATAAAGTAATAAAGAAAATTATCCATTTTTTTTTTTCATTTTGAAATAAAAGTTATCGAATTTCTAATATGAATTTTTAGAACCCTTTCATAAAAGGGTAAAATGCTTTTTTTTTTTTAGGTTCTATGTTCGAAAAAATATCATTTAATGATTCTTGAATATTTGGAATTAGATAATATTGTCCTTTTGTGTTACTGACTAAGGATGTACTTGTTATTTCAAAATATAAAATAAACCATCAACTCTTATGAGAAAAATGTTAGGACAGGTATTAAAGATTGAAAAGTTCAATAAATAAGACGTGCTGATCAGTTGCTCATCTTTGAGAAGATATAGGAGTTATGAATTTAGGTAAAAACAATAAATATAAATTATTCATTAAAATGTTTTTGTTTTAACAATGTTGACAGAATGTTTTTCATGCCTCCTATTAATTCATTTAGGGAAAATGCACTAACTTCCCCCAAAGTAAATGTTATAGAAAATTGCACTCCACTTTGAATCACTGACACCCCGTCAAAGCGTTGGCCAACGGTGGACTACAGGGTTGGCTTTTTAGTTTTCTTATGTTTTTGTTTTTTGTTTTTTGTTTTTTTTTCAGTAAAACTGCTGGCTATAGTTAGACTTAACCGTCCAAAGTACGACCCTCAATTAGATATTGAGATATTTTTATTTAATTGGCGTCAAACATAAAAAAATAAAAATAAAAATATGATAATGGTTTAAATTCGCCCATTATCCCAATTGATAAGGGTTGAAGTTCTATATTTATCTATAAAATTAAAAGGGTGGAAAGATCACTATGAGACTTAATATATATATAAAAAAAAAAAAAATTAAAGGAGTTTGAGTTCTGTTTTTTGTCTATAAAATTATTATTGACCCTGGTCCTACAGTCATTCTAAACCACACTAACGCCTGTTGATCCTGCTAAATTGCCACTTATCTTTAACTTAACTAGTGTTCCAAAACTCGATCAAGTAGGTCAAGTTATCGCCGGTTAATCGGTGATTGGCACCTTTTCGGCCCAATTAGCCCTAGATCGAGACTAAAATTGGCTGAATCGACCCAACTCGACCTACTTGATTACAAGCCAGATCTAAAAAACTCACTTTACTTGGTTGCAAAATATCTCCATCAACCCCACCACCACTCAACATTTATTCACAAACCTCCAGCCAAATCAAGAGAAGAGAGAACCGATGAGGGAGTGAGAGGAAAGAGAAGGAAGCTACTAGCAAGGGAGAGAAAGAGAAGAAAGAGAAAGAATGAGATTTAAGAGGAGAGAGATTTACTTGGTGGTGGTTGGAGTGAGTGGGGACAAAGATGGTGGCAGAATGATAGCGGATGGTGGAAGCAGAGCGCTTGGTACCTTTGCTCGATTCATGGCTGCTACTCTAGTACCTATCACCTTTGCCCTGTTCATGGTCTTGACCATGTCACCTTAGTGAGATGGTGCGAATTCTAGGAGAGAGAAGGAGTAGAGGAGGGTGCGACGTGCATCAGAGAGGCACTTGAGAAAATGATGAAAACTGATAAAGGTACGCGGTTGAGAAAATGATGGAAATTGATTAGGATTCATGTGTGTGTGTTGCGCGCACCCGCGCGTGTGTGTGTAAGGCAAATTGTACAAACCTCTCATAAGATTTGGTGAAATTGCACAAAAATGCTGATGTTTGAAGAACTCTCACTTACATTACCTGAGATTCCAAAAACTAGATACAAACCTCCCTTACTATCAAATAACCATTAATTTAGAGTAATGGTAAAAGTAATTTATTTTATAAAGATGAAAATTACCCCAAACACTGACAAGTAATATAATATATATTTTTAATTTAATTAATAAATTACAAAATTTAATTTAAAAAAAATACTAGTCTCCATGGGAGACCAAGATCTGGTCTCCCATGGAGATTTTTTCTCTTTGTCTAGCGATGGAGATGATCTTTATCACTTCAAACCTCCAATGATGGAGATCGTCTCCATCGCTAAACAACGATTGAGGTCCTCCATCACTAGAGACGGTCTTTATTATCGGAGGTCTCCAGTGATGGAGATGATCTCCATCACGTGAGACGACTCCATCGTCGGAGGTCTCCCATGATGGAGATCATATCCATCGTTGGAAACGCGTTGGTCTCTAACAATGGAGACTAGTCTCCATTGTAGGAGACCAAGTCTCCATCGCCAACAATCGAGGCTAGAATGGCCATTTCATTTTTCTTTTTTCAATTTCATGAACTTTTTATTTTATTTTATTTTTTTGGTGATATTTGATTTGATGATGATGATTGATTTGAGAGATGTTGGTTTGATGAAAATGATAAAGATGATAATTTTGATGAAAACTAAGAGATGGATGATAAAGATGATGAAATGGAGATGTGGAAGATGATGATGGACGTAGAAGATGAATATATATATATATATATATATATTTTAGGGTTTAAATATTATATTATTAATTTAATAATTAAAAATGTTACTTTTAAAATAAAATATTTATTAATTGTGAATTGACCATTGTGCCCTTCATAATGTTGACCTAATGGTGGTTGACTAATGATTGACTGACAATAGGAGAAGTTCGTACTGAGTTTTTAAAACCTTAGGTAGTGAGAGTGCGAGTTCCCCAAACATTATTATTTTTGTTCAATTTATGTATATATACATATACATATATATGTAAATGTATATACATGTATATATACATATACATATATATGTATATGTATGCACGTATATATGTATATACATGCATATACATATACATGTATATACATATACATATATATATGTGCATACATATACATACATGCATATACATATACATATACATATATGTGCATACATATACATATATATGTATATGTATATATATATGTATATGTATACATATACATATATATATGTATGCATATATATATGTATATGTATATGTATATATATATGCATACATATATATGTATATGTATACATATACATATATATACACATTTATATATGTATACATACATATATATATATATATATAGTATTAGGGCAAATTACATAAACTCCCCTGATGTTTGATGCAATTACACCAATATTTGAATTTTGTTTCTTCTATTTAATTTAAATACAATAAATGAATTTGATTAGTTTGTTCTAACTTTTTAAAATTAGAAAATACTGATGATAAAATTATTATATATATATATGTAGTATTAGGGCAAATTACACAAACCTCACCTGAGGTTTGATGAAATTACATAAATATCTGACTTTTGGCTATAATAACATAAATTTCCCTTGAGATTATAGAAATATCCTTTGCCTTAAAAGAGTTGTTAAATCCTAATGGTCAATAGTCGTAAGTATCAAACTAATTGGTCAATAGTCATATGATTACATTTGGATTTTATAGAAATTTTTTTAATTTTTTTTTTCAGGTTTGACCTAGTTTGACCATCGGTGAGCAATACTCGCCAAGTAATCGAGAACTCATTGCTCACTACTTAGTTAATTGAGTAGCGAGTTTTGAAACCTTGAACCTAACTAGTATCGTACTCATAAAAAAAGGTTATATTAGTAAAACGAGTTATAAATATCAAAGTGTGATGAGTCTATAATTACAATCAATCAATTTGATAAAGTAGACGAATTAATGGATGGCAACAATGGGCACCCTCATACCTAATCACAATTAATTAGAAAGAAGCTTTTTGACAATTTTATAGAGAACGACAAAAAAATTATTTTAAAGTAAAAAAAAGAATGAATAATCCTAAAAAACCTATTATAGTTTGTAAAAATATCTATTCGACCACTTTTGATTTCATTTTTGTTCAAAATCTCACTTGACGTTAATAAAAACACTCAAAATATCCCTTGGAGGTGTGTGAAAGGACGCCAATGTTCTTGAAGGTCATAGATTGATAATGAAGTTATAGGAGGGTCAAATGAACATTTTCTATTAATTTATTAACGTCAGAAAAGATTTTAGATAAAAATGAAATTATAGGTGATAAAATGAATATTTTTGCAAACTATAATAGGTTTTTTGGGATTATCCCAAAAAAGAGAGCAAATTACACCCAGCCTCACGAAGGTAAGACTTCAATCAGAAAGGGTCAAGGTTTCATTTTTGTAACAAAATACCCCATGTTGTTATTGCGAGTTAGTAGATGTTAGTTTAACCAAGGTATTTGCGTCAATTTGCTTGAGGTGGCTGATGTATCACACATCTAAATTTTAAAATTAATTTGATGTGAATATATATATATATATATATAAAGTAAATCTCTATCGTCCATCTCAGATGAAATAAGAACATAAAAATGAAAAAATTAAGAATAAAATTAAGATATGCACTGTTCAATGGTGGAGATAAAAGTAACGAAAAAAATTAAGTAAAAAAGTTTTCCACAAAAAAAAAACACTTCTGAATCTAAAAAAAAAATAGACGAAGAAAAATGGAAAAAAATCATCCATCCATCAGTCCATCTTGATAGCCCTAAACCTTCAACAAAAACAAATTGAAAAAATCATTAGCCACCTATCTTGATCCTCAACCGGTCCTCTTTGTCCTCATCTTCAGCCTTTCGTCTCTCTTTCTCCATCTTCAATAAAAAAAAATCCTTCATCTCCAAACCCTCCATCTTCAACCAAAAAAAAAAAAAATCATCCATCTGTTTTTTCTCATTTTGTTGTTGTTGTTGTTGTTTTTGGTTTTTGCGTGAGACCTAGATTTCTAGTTCTCCACTACTTGCAAAACCCATGTTTGAATATGTTGAAACAAAAGCAAAAAAATTTTCTCTCAGCCATCTCTCTTACCATCTCTCTCTCTCTCTACCTTCTTCCTTCATCATCAACACCCTTCATCTTCAAGTTTTTGTTTTGATTTTTTGTGTTAGGTGTTGATATGGGCATGGTGACGAACCCAAATGATGCTTTTTTTATTTTGATTTTTGTTTTAGGCTTTTTTTTTTTTTTTAAAAATTTTTGTGTTGGGTATTGATGCTGGGTGTTGATATGTCTTGAGTGTTAATGCTAGTTTTTTGTGTTGGGTGTTGATGTGGACATGGTGATGAATGCAGATGATGTTGGTTTTTTGTTGTGATTTTTTTTTTTTTTTTTTTTTTTTTTTTTTTGTGTTGGGTGCTAATAAGAATGAAGAAGAAGATGATAAATGAAGAAGAAGAATAGTACACTATTCTTTAATTCTTTGATCTCTATCGTCTATCTTAGAAAATGGACGATGGAGATCTATTGTTCTTTTTTAAGAAAATTATAAAAATAATTTTTTTAAAAAAATATATAAATATTAAAATTTGTTTTTAAATGAATCCCCACTAGTAGATTATAATAAAATAATAAAAATTAAAAGAAAATTATTTTTGAGAATATTTATTTTTTAGTATTGTTAATTTTATTATTTTAATTTTGAAAAGAAAATTAAGTTAAAATTAAGGACATTTTCGTTTTTACTCTTTAAACCAAAGTCAATAGTCAAAGTTAACACTCTTTGACTGTTATCATGGGGTTATTTTGTTACAAAAATAAAACTCTGACTCCGCCTCATTAAGGTCTTATCTTAGGGGTTGGGTGCAATTTGCTTAAAAAAAGGACTTCCACTATCCATCTTTAAATTAAATGGTAGGTCTTTAAAAAAAAAAAGATTTTTGAAAAAGAAAATGGTTAAAAAAAATTTGTGATCTCAAGTATTAATGATACAATATTGGACCTTAGAGATAACAAAAAAAATTATTTTCGAAAACAAAAGAAAAAAAAAACTTAAAAAAAAAGGAGATCCAATCTGCCTTATCTTTATCATAGAGATGGAGATAGAGATTTAGATCTTCATTGGCAATGCAGAGAGAGAGAGAGATCAATTTCCATCTTCATAGAAAGTTTCATGGAGATGGAGATTAGTTGAGGTCTAGAATGGATCCAAGATAGATGGTGAAGATTTAAGTTTTTATTTTCTTCTTCTTTTTTTTTTTAAAAAAAAAAATTAATTAATTTTAACTTTTATAATTCTTTTGATCTCTGTTATCTATCAAAAGATGAAAAATAGATATTTATTTCCTTTTTATTATTTCCTTGAACAATTTTTTCTAAAAAAAACATAAAATGACGAAAAGATGAAAATGCCCTTCCTACGGTTAAGATTGACCAAATAACACTGGCTATTGAGAGAGGGTAAAGTTAATTAAAGGTTAGAATTCTACTTGTTTGTGAATACATAACGCTTATGTAGGTATTGTGCCATTTCTTCTTCTAATAATAATTGAAAAATTGAAATTTCCATAGAAATCAGGAATGCCTAGACTTTACGGCATATTGATGATTAGAAGCTCACATTGCTTTCTCAAGGTTATAAACAATCAAACTGATTTTTTTTTTTTTTTATATTACTTTTCTTTTAATAAATTTATTCACTAAAATACATTAAAAAATAAAAAACTCATTTTGTTACAATCTGACTGTTTAAATTTGACAACCGCATGATAATAAAGCAAAGTTAATCATACTAAACTGAATTAGATACCATAATTTCAACGGTTTTCTTTAAGGATAATCTACGGAGGGATATGGTATATTGATATATTACTTTGTTATAATAATAAGAGTAGTTGCATGATGGATATTCATCCTAAGTTTTGGTTAAGTGCATGTAAAGATTTCTGTTTAGTTATGCTATGGAAGCAATTTTCTGTTCCTGTACCACGCTGAGGTGTTGATTAATATCATGGGATTGAGTTGATGGGACAGATTACGTGTCCAAATATGATCGAGATGTTACAGAGTTTACGGGTTGAAATGGAGACAGTAGAAATGTCATTGTCAGTGAGCTTAGACAAAGGCCAAGGCTGTGAATGGGGTACCAGAAATGGGTTGACTAGTTTGTTTGCACAGAAGAAGAATGTGTTTAATCCATACTTCTGGCAAATGCTTCGAGAAATAACTAAGTTTAAGAAGGATGCCATCAGGTACTCAATCGTAATAGCAATGTGTTACTATAATATGACTCATGTTTCTTGAAATGGCTATTCACCTTTCACTCATTTATGTATTTTTTTTAAACATTGTAGTTATTTTGAAATACTCGAAAACAACCCAGACATCAATTATGATGAAACCTTGGAGCAATTTTTCAAGTCGCATAATTACTCTGAGTTATTTAAGAAAGCTTATCTTGTAAGATCAGTAAAGCATTATATTATTACGTTATATTCTGAATTTTTATTGTCCATTATGGTTATTATTGTATTTGTTGCTAAATTATTGGCATTAACATTTTATAATTCGTAGATTCCGGTATGTTGTGAAATATGGTCTTGCCCCTCAGAGCGAGTTATGAACTTTCCTATTTTCTATGTTTTTTCCGTTTGCCGCAATCATCGTCTATTTCAGGTACATATTGTATTAATTAGGTAATAATTATTTAAGTATTTCACTAGCACCCAGGAGAGCCTTGACATTTATGCATGCTACCATCATAGTGATCTAGTAAAAGTTGCATATTTGTCTACTATTGGAGTTATTCCCCTCGATGTATCTTCGATATTTCCTGACTGGCTATGCTCTTTGTGCAGCTCCTTGATGGTTCACAATGGCTCACTACTAGATGGCGTTTAGATAACTATTACAAAAGGGTACCTTAGATTCCTTCATGTATCTGTTCAAGGACTACAAATTATTTACTTTGTTCTAAAAAGCAGCTTTTTTGAGAAAGTTCGTGCAAAAGTTATATAAATGCTAGCTAAATGTGAGTGAATGTTCTTTGCAATTTTACCCTTTTTTATTTTAAAATAAAAAATAAAAAAATTTTCAGGTCAAGGAACAACTTGAGGGCTTGGGCTGTCAAACAAGAACTAGTTGTGAGGTGTATTTTGTTTACCCAGTTGATGAAGGTTAGTAATTAAATTTAGCATTAGAAGTTTCAAAGTTCGAAGTAGAATAGATCTTACTAGTAAAACGAAATTTACAAACTTTGAAGTAGAAACCCTCAAACCCAAAAACCTAATACACCAAGTAATTACTCACATACAAGGGATATGTTACTCTTTGTTCCAAAAACAAGGTAACTCTAAATGGCTCTCTCACTTAATTTGTTTCTCATGGGTCGATTGCATTCTAATTTGCATGGCACCTTTCAAAGGTATGGAAATAGTCTCGAAGTTAATAAGTTGGTTGTCCCTTTCTAGGCATAGCTCAACTTATTAACACATAAGCAATATGAGATAACCCATAGGGAAACAATTAATGTTGAATATTTCTACAGCCAGCATCTCAACTACAATGGTAGTATAGCATTAAATGCATGCTATTGGTACGTCAAAGCGAAGACATGAAGCCAATGAATTTGTGTCCCACAGATTCAACATGCTATTTGCTAGCCATGCAAAACTAATTGTGCAGACTTTCGCTGTAATTATTCAAAGCCATAAATAATCCAATTCCTTTGAAACTATGATAATCAAATATTTTAAATTCTTATGTAAGTATGGCAGAAATTTTTAGAAAGGAGCAAGCTAGTTATACTAGTATCCTCCTGTCATCTAAGTAGTACTTTTTCATGCAAACTTACAAAAAAAAAATAATAATAATAAATTAATGATTAATGAGGAAGATGTTTTTTCAGGTTGTGCAGTAATATGTGAAGACGGTTCAAAAGAATTTTACAATGGGTGCATAATGGCTGTTCATGCCCCGGATGCTTTGAAAATGCTAGGAAGCCAAGCAACATTGGATGAATTGAGAATACTGGGTGCTTTCCAGTATGTCTACAGGTACTGTTGATGCGGGATAGTTTTTAAGCAAGACAAACTTGCTTTTAAAATTATATGGCGATGATGGGTTAGATATAGTTTAAAGACTTTTGGAAGATTAACAGACTTCAAACTGAAGTTTACAAACAAGCTTATGAAAATTTGATTGAAAATCACATTCCACCAAATATTGGAGTCCATAAAAAGTAATATCATTAGCTTTTTTAGCAAGGACAATAGATAATTAGCATGGTTGAAGATGCTTTTACACCTTCATTTATAAAATCATTAGCTTTTTTAGTTAAGCACAATGGATGATTAGCATGCATGGTTGGAGATGCTTTTATATCTTTAGTTATAGAGTGCCAAAAAATATAAAATAATGCAAGTGAAATAATTACATTTGAAACAAAACCAAACTCATAAATATAGTAGGGGTGCAGATATTGCCGCTTAAAATTATGATTTATACATTCAAATTTTATTATAAAAGTTTATTAAAAAATAACTTAAAACAAAATTACCATTATAGATAATCTGATTAAAATAAATTAATTAAAACATTTTTCATTTCTATTAATCTTTTTAAATATGTTTAAACCTTAATTTAAGATTTTTAAATAATTGATAAATTTGTTCCAAAAGCATTAATCATTATCGTGAAGAACAAAAAAATAATTTAGTAAATTGATAAATATTCTAGTTTTAAAAAATATTTAATTTTTTTTCATTTAAAGTTTAATTTAGCTTTGAAGTTTAATATAGGATTGATGCTTTTAATAATATAAAAAATTTTATTACACTTACATTTACATTAACTAATCAATTATGACTAATGAGTGTACTTTATACAAGTCTTGTGAACTAAAATAACGATGAAATTGATGATTCACAACTTGTAAATTGATCTTGAAAAATATCATTAGTTAAGATTAAGATTTTCTATAAAACAAGGAAAAAATATGAGAAGATTTTTTTCTTTTTGAAGTGCAAAGAGTTGTTTAAACTTAACTTTGGGTGTACTAATAGTTTACTTGGGTACTTTTAGTAAATAAATGAATTTACTTTCATAAGGTTAGTTTTGGTATTACATTGGGTGCTTATAATAAAGTTGATTTAAAAATTTTTAATGATGGATGTACTTACAATTTGGATGTATAAATCATATTTTTGAGTGGTAATATCTGCACCCATTTAGTAGTTAGTTTTTGAAACTGGTATAAAATTTGCAGGGCAAGGGTATGGGAGTGTTAACAGGTGTAGGTAACCTTTCCTGCAACAACTGCCTTCTATAATTACATCAATTATTTAGCGCTCCTGTCCTATATATAATAACAATCTAGCTATACCTCATAAAGAACTAGTTACGCATACGTTAATCTACAGAAGAATTATTTAAAAACATACAGCAGAAATAGACTTTAGAAAGTTACCTACCAACAAGGACATGATAGTAATTCTATTCTATCTAAATGTGCAATATTCATTTAACTTTCCTATATTGGCATGCAGTGATATCTTTCTTCATCGTGATAAGAATTTTATGCCCCGAAATCAAGCAGCATGGAGTGCATGCAACTTTTTGCAAATCACAGACAGTAAAACTGTATGTTTGACATACTGGCTCAATGTACTTCAGGTTAGTAATATATGCTTTTGGTAAAATGAAATTGTTTTCTATGAATTTTATTGTCTTTCTCACTGGATTTGTATTTAAGTTTACTTTTAGTTAACCACACAACAAACTTAATAAAAGTAATTGAACACTTTCCTTTCCTTCATCTTAAGAGGTCAAAGGTTCAAGTCTCACTCTTATCATAAAACATGAAGCGTGGGTAGAAATAAAAAAATAATATTAAAATATGAAAAAATAAAAAATAAAAAACTAAAATAATAATATAAAATATACAAATAAAAAATAAAAATAAAAAATATAAAAATATAAAAAATTAAACAATCAAAATGAATAATATTAAAATTTGAAAAAAAAAAAATATTCATATGTAAAAATTGTTGAAAAAAAAGAAAGATTTTAAAAGAAAGGTTTTTAATTTAATTTTTGATTTTTTATATTTTAATTAATATTATTTTAGTTAATTTTTCATCTCATTTTCGTTTATACCCCTATAGTCAAACGGTTAACCAAGTCAGTCTACCGGAATTTGTGACCGTTAAAAGTATTGTTGTCTTTTTATATGCCTCCAATGAGTATTATAATGTTTTTATTAACATAAGAGGGATTTTGAAAAAAATAAATAAAATCATAAGTAGTAAAAATGATAGTTTTACAAACTACGTATGGTTTTTTGAGGTTATCTCTATAAAATAATTATAGTTTAATATATTAAATAACCCACTTAAGACATAAGTAGCTTATGGGTCGTTTGTTTTTTTGTCTAAAGACTGAACAATGCTACTGAAGACTGAAGACTGAATAGTGACTGAAATCTGAAATATGAATGGCATGTTTGTTTTTTTTTTTTCCTTTACGTCTGAATGTATAGTAATTATGTTTGTTTTTTAAAGTTAAAATTGTCTGAAAACTAGTAATTTGACATTTATAACCTTTTACTATTAGTTGTTATGTAACTTTATTTAATATAATACAAACAATTATAATAAATTATTTAGCAAATGCTAAAACACTTTTATGTATATATTAATAACATTTTTATTCATAATTAAAATATGATTAATTATTATAGTAAAGTATTTTTTAAAAAAAATTATATATACATAAATAAATTATTATAGTAAAGTAATTAAATAAAAATAAATAAAATGGTATTAAATTGAATTACTATTGTTAAATATTTAAATAAAAATAATATTGAAAAAGATATCATTAAAATGAATATGTATAATGTAAAATTAGGTCAAATTTAGAAATATTTTTGTTGAAGTATTAAAAGAAATTTTTATAATGTAAAACTAGAACAAACTTGTAAATTTGTTATTTTGGGAAGGATAAAATTGAAATAATAAATTTATAAAATCATTAAGTGATTTGTTATTAAGTGAAAAGTCAGAAAATGTAGTCTTTTATTTTCAATGATTTTTAGGTGATTTTAAGTGGTTTGACTACTTAAAAAAACAAACAGAAATCACTTAATTTGTCTAATTCAGCACCATTAAGTGTTAAGTGCAAAAAACAAACGACCTCTTGTCACTAGAAAATCACTTAATGGTGTTGAATGTTGATTATGTTTTTCCCTAGGTCTAGCATTATTTATTTTTTGTAACGTTTCAATGCCTTAGTCATTAATTTATTTTGTTTAAATGTTTTAGTTACCTACTCTATTGCATGACCTTGCAGGATATTGATGAGAAGAGTTCACCTTTTCTTGTAACGCTCAATCCTGATCATACACCAGAACAGACGTTACTCAGTTGGTCTACTGGCCATCCAGTCCCATCTGTTGCCGCATCAAAAGCTTCACGTGAGCTTGATCATATTCAAGGGAAAAGAGGAATTTGGTTTTGTGGACCATATCAAGGTGAGAAATTTTAGCTTATATACAGAAGAAAAGACACCATATATTCAACCGCATTAATTGAATTCAGAGAATTTTCTTGCAACACGTACGTGTACTAGTCATAAGAATTTGTTTTACTTTTATTTCAGGTTATGGCTTCCGTGAGTATCAACTAAAGGTTGCGATTAGTGTCCCCTACTTTGACATTTGCTGTGAATGTTGCTCAAATTAAACATTTGCTTAATTTTCAATCGTTATTCAATTTGTTGTAGTCCTTAATTCTTTTTAATGCTGATTAACGGCTTACAAGTGAGGTATGCTTCTTTGCAGTCGGGCTTGATTGCTGCACATAGTTTGCTGGGAAAAAGTTGTGCTATTTTAAGCAACCCAAGACACATGGCACCTTCTGTGATGGAAACGGGGGCTCGGCTTTTTGTTACTAGATTTCTTAGACAATATATCATTGCTGGCCGTTTGATGTGAGTTCATTTATATAATCATGTCATTGCTTGTCTTAACTTCCTTATTACACACTCAAACTGAGAAACTCATGCATTCTTCTAGGCTCCTTTGACAGCATAGGCATTTGTGTTTTAAATTTGGACTTACTCTTTGTGAGCTCCTTCGGAATCCTCTCTGTAGTACAACACTAAATAATTTAATTTATCTACAATATAGAAGGAATTCATTACTACAATTGTTACTTTGTTACAATTGTTACCTTAATAACTCTTATGTCACAACTTGCAAATAATAATAATAATTATTATTATTATTTTGATTTTGGGATGGGTATTTGAATTTGAAACTTCAACTTTTTTGAAAATTATGGTTAACAACTAGACTATATCTACAACCATGTGTGTCACAAGCAATTATGGTTGCTCTCAAAATATCAATCCACATTTTTCTTTGCATATCTTGTTCTTGTTCAACTTGAACAAAATGGCTTAACATTATAAGAAGTTGCTTAACTTATCATATGTGGTTGTTAAAAGGAACAAAACTTAAAACTGATTAATCGTTTCATATCTAATTATAATCACTTGTTAAACTTGAAATCAACATTTGTAAATGCATCCTTCCTCATCATATTTGTACTTTCTGGTGTTACAGATCATTGAAATTCCTTGATACATAATTCTTTCATACTCTTAGAGTAGATGCATACCTAGCTCATTTTGAAACTTCTGCATCATTGCTATCTTTGTTAATAAACATACTGCTTTGAACCAAACCAATTTTAGTGATTATTTTTTTTAAAAATATATTACAATTATCGAGGCCCCTATTCAAGGGAAAACTGTCATTACCCACATGCACAAAATTCTAGTTGCACTATTTTTGTTAATTTTTCTACTACAACAGAATTTCAGGTATGATGGAATTATTTTAGGGGTAATCTCAAAAACCTCTAGCTTTTGACAGATTATATGTTTTTTCTTATATAGTTTTGATTTTATTCAAAGTACTATCTGACTTTAAAATAAATATCTAAAATACCTCTTGCAGGTATATGAAAGAACAATAATGTCTCTGACAGTAACAGATTCCATTAGGTGGATATGGTTGACCATTTGATTTTAGAGACAAAAACGAAAATGCAAAAATAAATTAAAAGAAAAATATTAATTAAAATATGAAAAAAATAAATAAATAATATCAAATATAAAAAAATAAAAAATATTGAATAAAATAAAAATTCTTGTCACTCAGCTCTCTCTCTCTCTTTCTAACCTTACCGTTCTTGCTCCATCGCTCTAGTCACTCTCTCTCTCTCTCACCTCTTCTTCTTCTTTTGCTCTGTCGCCCATCGTCGCCTTCACCAAACATCCACCACCACCCTCCCACGTCGATGCCTTTTTATCTCTATCTCTCTCCACCGCCTCCTCTCATCTCCTCTTTCTTTTCATCATTTGGGTTCAAACACAAAAGAAGGTTCATCTGGGTTCGAACCCAGGTGAACCTCCATCTGGGTTCGAACCCAATTGAACTCGAACATAGTTGAACTTTCAATTGGGTTTGAACCCAGATGAACTTAGTTGAAAACTTGATGTTTGATGATTTTTTATGTTTGACTTTTGATGATTTTTGGGTTTAGATGATTTTTTTGGGTTTCCAAGTGTGCTTGATGATTTTTGATGTTTGATTTTTGATGATTTTTTTGGTTTAGATGATTTTGAGGTTGAAGATGATTGGGCTTTATTTGTGATGGTTATGGGTTGTTCATTACTAGTGGTGGGTCTGAAGGTTAATGATGATGATGTAATGACTAGTAGAGATCCAGATTGGATCTCCACTTTTTTTAAAAAAATTTTATTAGTTTATAATTTTTTATCTTAAAATATTATTTTAAAATTATTTTATCTGTTAAATAAAATTTGAGGGTTAAAAATGTTTTTTTTACTTGTTTTCTAATTTTTCTATTAATTTTGTAACAAATGAAGGATTTTGGATAAAAACGAAACAACATATGAAAAAATAGATAATCTATCCAAGTCGAGCGGTCTTTTAGAATTTTCCCATTATTTTACTTCAATAAAAGTATTATGGAAATATTTATACTTTCACTTGTTGATGTTGCAGATTGATGGAAGATGGAGGCGCAGTTTTTAATTTTGAAGGAACTAGGAAAAATTGTCGTCTGGAAACTATAATGAGAATTCACAATCCTCAATTTTATTGGAAGGTATACATTTAATTAATGTTTAATCTTCTTGGGATTACATGCCATATGATGTTGAAATAAGCAACAGGAAAAATTTGAAGTTTAAACCGTAAAGCAATATGGTGGAATTGTATGTTAAATTATATAGATCATTTAATTTTTACTCACAAAACTCTATTTATCACTGATGATCTAGTAACTATCTTCAGGTTATGACTGAAGGCGATTTAGGCTTTGCAGATTCATATATCAATGAAGATTTTTCTTTTGTGGATAAAGATAAGGGTCTACTAAATCTTTTTATGGTAATTAGAAATTAAACTTAGTTGTGTCTACACTCCAGTTGTTTTATTAATCTGACTATGGGAATAATTTTCTTGCAAACTTATTTTTTAGATTTTTATTGCCAATAGCGATTTGGACCCTTTACGTGCAAACTTGAACCAGAAAAGGTATATTATATTGTGACTAGTGGAATCCTAGAATGCGAAACTACTATTACCATTTCCTTGATCTTATTAAATCAAATATTTCCCTTTGTTTGCTTTAGGGGTTGGTGGTCACCAATGTTCTTCACTGCTGGTATTGCATCTGCAAAATATTTCTTTCATCATATTTTAAGGCGAAATACTCTTACTCAAGCTCGTAGGAATATCTCTCGCCACTATGATCTGGTAATTACAATTCACTATTGATGTACTAGGGCAAGTCTAGAAAGAAATCACGTTGCGGAAGCTTGTAAATGCTACTGTCAATATGTAATGTATCCTGTAGACAAATGTTGTTAACTAAGTGTATCTATGTATTGGACTAAAGCATGGTTAGAAAAGATATTTTAGGTGTGTTTTGATCCTACAAAAATTGTATCAAATTGTGTAGAATAATTAGCTAGGTAGTGCGGGAAGGAAATAAAAAACCTGAGAAACACTCAGGCATAAAATTATAGTTGGGAAAATAATGCCTCTTAGTTTAGTGCTAAACTCAAAAATATTAAACTTGGGAGATAGGAATTCAAAAAATAGGACTTGCAGCACTCTAATGTGTACTTCACCTACAAGACCAATGGACTTGTCATATTACCAAAACCAAGCACACACTTTAATTAAATGCATAACAAGCACATATATCAAATTGAATTTAATAATGCAAGGTGAATCTTGTAGAAAGACAGTGACCATATTAATTTACTGCCAGCTAAATTTTAAATTTATAGTTAAAAGTCCAGATAGCAGTACTATTTGAACACTCTAAAATGTCCAATAAAATTATATGGTAATTACAAACCCATCCTCCAAATTAGCATTTATTATTAAATGATAATTTAGTGTGTAATAATGCATTGCCATTTATAAATAAAATAATCCAAGTCACCACTTAACTATTGTTTGTTATGAGCTTCATAAAAGCGTCATTCATCTGTAAACCCCCAAAATGCATCTGCATAATTAAAAGATTCCAAGGCTATATTCTGGTCTAAGACCTCACCACCCATGCACGATGTGATGTGAAAGTTAACCAGTGTACACATAAATTACCTGCATTCCAAATGAGTTCAACAATCTCCTTCAATCTTATGGAAAAACGTGAAGAATTTTTTTTTTTTTTTTTTTTCTGTTTTTCAATTTTTTTTTACTTCGCATCATATAGCTCATTCAATTTTATTCTACGGCAGTTATAGTAAGGTGATCTGAGCCTCGTCAAGGCTAAAAAATCATTTTATAGAGGTCATAAGTTCTCTGCTTCATCTAATCCTTTTAGTTTGTGTTTCTAGAGCAATGATCTTTTTGCTCTCTTCTTGGACGAATCAATGACATACTCATGTGCAGTATTTAAGGTTAGAATATTTTTTTTTTTACTAGTTTGCTTCAAAAAGAAGAATGATTCTTCTTTGGTGGCACATCATACTTATGCATATCATGTATCTTATAATTTCTTGGAGAACTGATATAGCGAAAGTGTCATTTTTGCATCAAATTGCTTCACAGAGTGCAGATGAAGATTTGAAAGTTGCGCAAATGAGAAAACTCTCCCTTCTGATTGAGAAAGTAAGTTTGTCCAAATCAATTAATTTTTCAAAAAGTTCATTTTAGCTATTGATTCATGCCATTTAATTTTAAATCATGAAGGCAAGAATTAGTAAGGAGCATGAAGTTCTTGATATCGGTTGTGGGTGGGGATCCTTAGCTATTGAAGTTGTCAAACGAACTGGATGCAAATACACTGGCATTACTCTTTCCGTGGAGCAACTTAAATATGCAGATGTCAAAGTGAAGGAAGCTGGCCTTCAGGTAATTATTTTTTACACCGGCAGCATAATGAACAGTCAGTCTCCCATTTACATGCCAGAAGTGTATGAAGTCTATTTCTCTCTCACCAGGAACAAGTAACATTAATTCTCTGTGACTACCGCCAACTACCTAAAACCAACAAATACGATAGAATTATTTCCGTGTAAGTTATCCTAACCATCAAGTATATTACATATATGAACACAACACTCATAACATAATAACATTATTTCCAATGGCCTTTTACTAGCGGGATGATAGAATCTGTTGGCCATGAATACTTCGAGGAGTTCTTTGGTTGTTGTGAATCACTACTGGCAGAAGATGGCCTTTTTGTCCTGCAGGTAATTAATGAATTGGTTGCAACTCTATGATTTCAAATTTAGTGCTTGATTGCTTACATTTTCAGTGCATTTAGTGAACGTCATTTGAATTGCTGTTTAATACAAGTTGCCAATGTTTAAGGGTGTTTGATCTTTTCAGTATATATCAGTACCGGATCAGCACTATAATGAACATAGGCTGAGTCCAGGTTTTATAAAGGAATACATTTTTCCTGGTGGATGTTTGCCTTCATTAAATAGGATAACAACAGCTATGACTTCTGCCTCCAGACTCTGGTATTATAGTTAGCTATCTATTTATTGTTTGGTCTTATGATTCTTTCAAAAAACAGTAACTGAAGTTTTGCTAGTGCAGTGTGGAGCATGTGGAAAATATTGGAATCCATTACCACCAAACACTGAGATGGTGGAGGAAAAATTTCTTGGAGAGGCAGAGGTACTAAATATATATAAAAGCTGTAATGTGTATAACAAAACAAACTTGTCGTGTGTCGTTCTCTTTCCCCATTTTTAAATTTTTTAAAATGCTAGAATATAACAAAATTATGTCTTGATCTTAAAATGAGTTTTTTCAGCGAAGTTCTTGCTTTGGGATTTGACAAAAAGTTCATTCGAACATGGGAATATTATTTTGATTATTGTGCTGCTGGATTTAAGTCTCGTACACTGGGAGATTATCAAGTGAGTTGTAACTTTCTAGCCTTAGTCTTGGAGTGTGAAATTGCAATGTTCAATTCATAATTGGAACTGTAACTCAACCAATTGCCTTATGATACAGATGGTATTTTCACGTCCTGGCAATGTTGCTGCGTTCACTAATCCATACAAAGGCTTTCCTTCAACTGATTTTGTTATGTAAAGAGAGCGCAGAGCATGTCTACTCTCTCTATGTTGCCTCGATTGGTAATCAGTTGACGATGTATGTGATCAACCAATAAAAGGCCAATAATTTAAAAGGAATCTGAAGTAGATATGTATTGATCATCTTCAGAAATTCTTACCAATAAATCTTGTACTATTATTATTATATTTTTTTTTTTCAATGGGATTCAACCAAAGAAGGCCTAACCTTTTCAGTTTATTTTCAGTCAAACAAGTCCCTTCTAAATTTGTTTTAAGCTTTACAATTCTTTCAAGATACGAAATGTGTGAATGCAGTTAGTACTTAAAATATTAAGGGCAGGGGCGGAGTCAGGACTTTTAGTTTGGGGGGCCAAACTAAAATTAATAGTTCAAGTCAATATCATGTATCAAAGATTTGGTGGACTGAATTTTATAGCTTGAAATATCAATATCGTTTGTTGGAGATTTTGTGGATGAATTTTCAGAAGTTGAAATGTTAATTTTATTTGTTGGAGATTTCATGGACAAATTTTTAAAAGCTTGAATAGCAATATAATTTGTCGAAGATTTCGTGGCTTGCTTTAGAAAAATATATACTAATACTAAATATTACCGAAGATGAATGGGCTTATGAGGTTTTAATTATGTTGTAAAATCCTTAAGGTTTTAATTATTTTGTGATTTAGAGATCAAATTAAATTTATCTACCGTATTCTATGCTAATTATATATTTAAAAAAAATCATAATATTCATAATATCTTTCTAACTAATGTAAATAAGTAAAATTTAGACCTTAAGAAACTAATAATATATATACACACAAATTTAAATGAAAAACAAATATAATTACAAAACATTTAAAAATACCATTATTAATTAATACATTTAAATCCTAACAACTTGTATACTTCTTAATAATTTAATTTCATTATATTCATATCAAATTAAATTAATTTATAATAACTTGAAATATATCTAAATAAATATACGTTTAAATTATAAATTAAAGGAATGATTACCGAATATATGTTATGTTATTTGAGTAAAAAAATTTTAAAAATTTAACATTACTCTTTCAAAATTATAAAACTAGTCTAATAAAATAAAAAATTCAAATATAAATATAAAATTTGGTGGCTCACTCAAATTCGACAGGTTATAAGGGATTCCCTTGACTTCATGAGGTGCTAGATCTATGAAGGGACACTTGCCCCAGCACCATGACATGAGGCGGCTCTAGGGACAATTTGACAAAACTGCCCCAACTCTAGCTTTGGAGTCCTAGACAATACTGCCTTCATACTGTGGAGGTGGACGCCTCTCGGGTTGTTGCGGAGCTGAAGGCTCCCTTTGAGCAGTGGGGCGACTGTGGCTTTATTACTGGTGATGTTAAGGCCTTGTGTGATGTGGTAGGTGTTGAGTTGTGCCTTGCCGTTCCTAGATTAGGAAACCGCTTAGCGCATAAGCTTGTCTCATTGGTCTTGTCCTCGAATGAGGTCCGTAGGTGGCATGGGGTCACCGAGGAGTGTATTTTGCTCTCTTGTTGATTAATATATTTTCTTTTCTTTTCAAAAAAAAAATAATAATAATACTGCCTACATGAAAACTAAGATTTTTTTTTTTTTTTGACTGAATGAAAGTATTTGCTTGACTTCCATTAAACTATTTTATTTATTGAATGACATAATTCAAGAAGTTTCAATAATAACGATGTCCTTTTAAGTAACCAAAGTTCATTCAAACACATCCTATTGACATAGAACTGCCATTTTGACGAATTAACAATATAAGTGAATTTTATAAAGGAAAAATCCAAAAAAATCACCTGTATAAGACAATCTCATTTTACTACCCACTAATCATTTTTATCCAATTTATCACAAACATTATAATTTAACAAAAAAGTTTGACAAAAATTAAAAAGATATTTTTAATCCTGAAATTTTTATAAAAAATTATTATAATAATAAAACATGTTAAAAAATAAAAAATTTAATAAAAACAAAAGTAAAAAAAAGAAAAAGAAAATGAGGAAGAGTTAAGGTAAGGAGAAAATATAGGTCATATAAATTTAGTCATCATTTTACCATTTACGTAGACCACAACTTAGGATTTTTCTTTTCATTGATTCTTCAATGACTTTTTCTTTACATATTTCACAAATTAATGGCTTATTAATTTGAACTGAATTGAAACTTCCAAGCTAATAAATTTAACACGGTTTTTATTTAATTAACCTATAACGATTATATATTATAAATAGATAGCAGGTGCTGACGTTGCCGCCCAAAACTTCCTATCTGTATACCCATAATTTAGTTAAATTTGAAGTAACAAAACAATTATTTATAAGGCTATTCTAAATTTTGATACAATCTAATTTTTTATTAATTAAATTCGAATTCTAACCTACCGAACTATTTCTTGGAAACAAGAATTTTGAATCACGTGACAAGGAACGCATGATAGCTGGAAATCTTGTCTTCTTTATGACAGAAAATAATTAACATTAAGAAATTGATAGAAAAGATATTAATAGGATACGCACACCGGATTGCCACATAATTCATTCGTCATTTGCTATGTAATCGAAGAAAATCCATCTTTCTAATATTTTATTAAAGTCTACCCAGAACTTTTGCTTAGCTGCATATAATAGGGAATCTCGATCCTCAAAACACACATTTATATACATTGAGATTATATATATAAAGTAATTGCACAACATACCCCATGAGTTTTGCCTAATGATAAATAGAAACATATTTATCATTTTATTATACTAAATCTTCATTCCATATGTTAAACTCTATTAAGGTTAGTCAATTTAAGGATAATTTCATCTTTTATATATATTTTATTTTATTTTATTTAAAATTATAAAAAATAAATAATAATTAAAAATAATTAAATAATTAAAACGAGATCATTATTGTCTATCGTACGGATGAACGGTAGATATTAATTTAAAAATAAAATTTAATATTTATATTTTTTCAAAAAGTTAACTTTTAAAATATTCTTTAAAATAAAAACAATTATCTCCATCTTCTACCACAGAGATAAACAGTAAAGATCAAATAATTTATAAAAAAAAAAAATTAAAAGTTTTTAAAAAAAGAAGAGCCAAAAAATAGAATAGATCAAAAACAAAATCAAATTTTTTAAAAATAAAAAGTTTGAAGATTCAGGTAGAACTTCCAAAAAAAAAAAGAAATTTAAAAAAAAAAACAATTGAAGATCTAGCTTCAAAAATCAGATCTTTTTCAACTTAAAGATCTTGGTTTCGAACTCAGATCTTCAAAAAGAATTAAAGAATCCAATCTAGAGACCAAATTGGATTTTAAAAAAAAAAAAAGGAAAAAAAAATTGAAGAACAGTACACTATTCTCTTCATTCTTCATCTTTTTCTTCATTCTCATAAACAAACCAAAAAAAGGAAAACCACAATCCATCAAAAAATAAAAAACCTCCTTTGTTGACTTTGATTTTATTGAAAAATGATTGCTTTGATTTGATGAGCTGACTTTAATTTCCACAATCCATCAGTACATGAAACATAGATCGAATCTTGAATCCGTAATCCGAACCCAATTAGGTCGACGAACCCCACCACCATCAGCTGCCGCTCAACCCATCATCTCCATATGTTTAACTATCGCGCTATTCTCACTAGCTATCGCTCAACCCATCATCATTAGTTGTCACGCAACCCTCAACCCATCATCAGCTGGATTGGAAGCACCAGGAGGAAGATGAGAGAGAGAGGAGAGAGAAAGAGAGAGAGAAGACACAAAAAGGATAAACATCTTCGGTGAGGAGGCGTGAAAGAGACGGACGACGATGAGCGAAGGAGGAGTGCCGAAGGGAGGAGGCACCTAGACATTGTTCGTGAAGGCAACACCGACAATTGGAAAAATGGCGAGAATGAGCGGTGAGAGAAGTGAGAGAAGGGTGAAGGAATAATAGAGAGAGAGAGAAGAAGAAGAAGAAAGAAGAATAATTTTTCATTTTTTTTAGGGATAAATCTAATTTCCCCGCTGTAGTTTGATATAATAGTCAAAAAACCCCTATCTTAAAAAAAATCGCTACAGACCCTTCTAGTTTATAAAAATGATAAAAAAAACCCCCTATTGTTTATTAAAATGGTCAAAATACCCCTTACCGTGTACTTGGACGTTAAAAATCAATGTTTGACCATTAAATAGAAAGGGTAAAACTGTCAATTCAATATAAAATAGGTTATATTATTTTAAAATAATTAAAAATATAAAAATAAGAAATAAAAAAATAAATTAATTAATAATTTTTAAAAAAATTATGTCCACCGTCCATCAACATGATGGACGGTGGACATAATTAAAAAAAATAAAAATAAACAAAAATAAAAAATAAAAAAGGAGCAGCTCTCTCCTTCTCTCTCTCTCTCCCTCTCTCTATCTTTTTCTCTCTCTTGATCTCCGACGCCGACGCCGATCGGCCTCCCGCCTCCGCTCTTTGCCTGCCGCCATCCCCCCCACTCTCCAGTCTCTTCTTCTTTTTCTTCTTCTCCTTCTCCTTCTCAAACCCCCATCATTTGGGTTCGGAAATCGAACCCAGACGCGAGCTTCTGGGTTCGACTTCTGAACCTAGAAGCTTGCGTCTGGGTTCGAAGATCGAACCCAAAAGCAAGCGTCTGGGTTCGAAGTCGCATCGAACCCAGATGCTCGACTTCGAACCCAGATGCGAGCATCTGCTTCTGGGTTCGAAGTCGAACCCAGATGCGAGCATCTGCTTCTGGGTTCGAAGTCGAACCCAGATGCGAGCGTCTGGGTTCGCTTTCGAACCCAGAAACGAGCATTTGGGTTCGAAGTCGCATCGAACCCAAATGCGATCAACTGCATCTGGGTTCGATGCGACTTCGAACCCAGACTGGAATTTCTGGGTTTGAAATCGAACCCATATGATATTTGTGGTGATTAAATGTTTGATGTAGTTGTGCTTGGTGTATTGGTGATGATATTTGATGTTTGTGGTGATTAAATGTTTATGTTTCTGTGTTTGTCTGTTTGAATGGAAACCCAGCTGCTGGGAACCTAGAAAATGGGTTTTCCGTCACCGGAAAATGAATAGGTTTTTTTTTTTTCATTTTTATTTTAGTTTTTTTGATAATTTGTTTTGTCTGAGGGGCAAGATCGTCTTTGTAACATCCCTAATTTTTATATGCATGAATAGTGTTATTATTATGATTATTATGAGTATTGAGATGAGAGACTAAATTGAAGATGAGATTTGATTTTTGTGGTTAAAGTAAAATTGAACCAAAATCTAAGGTAAGAGAATGAAATTTTTAAAGGACAAAATGGACATTATAAGATTTGTTTGGGGAGGAAAACAGAAGTCACAAAATATAAGTCAAAAATCAAAAGCAAGTCAAAGTCATTCTCGCCAAACCAGAAGAGAAAAGAAAAAAAAGAGAAAAGAAAAGAAGAAAGAAGAAAGAAGAAGAAGAAAGAAGAAGGAAGCTGCCGACCGCCATCGCCGACCGACCAGCCACCACCGAGCAGACCGTCGCCGACTTGACGCGACCGAACGACGCCAGAAACGGAGCTGAAATCGCACAGAATCGCCGCGCGAACTAGACCCGATCGGAGAGGAGACGACGCCGACGCCGACGCCGACGAGCTGCTCCAACTCGAACTGCATGTAGATCAGCTCAAGCCCGACCTGAACGGTGCAAAACAGAGTTGAATCGAGCTCGAACCAGCTTCTCCATGCGTGCAGAACGGCGACAGAATAGCAACGCCAATCGACGGCGAAACCAGCTATCGTTCGCGGCTGAAGCCGAGAGGATAAGAGAGAGAGGAAGAGAGGAGAAGAAAGAGGAAGAAAAATAGCTCGAACCCAACCCAGATCTGTCACCAAAACCACCCCAAAACCAGTCCAAACGATGTTGTCGCGATAAGGAAATAGGGGTGAGTTGTTTGACTTTGAGATTGATGATTTGTGTTAGTGATTGAAATGGTTTTGAAGTGAATTTCATTTCGATTTATTTGTTGGTTAGTTTGGAATAAAGATGCTTTGAAAAATTAGTGAATTTGTGTGATAGGGAGCTTAGAAAAATAAGCTAATATCAAAGATTTAAAGGGGAACCAAATTGCGCGCTAAACTCTTGTGAAGGGCAATTTTGTAAATTGACCCATAATGTGTCCGTTGAGTATTCGGATGATCCTAATGAGTTTAATTGAGCGTTTTAAGATTATTGAAAGTCGATGATTAGATGTAAAAGGTTAAATGAGTTTTAAATGGAGCTTGGTGCGATTTGGAAAGATTTGGATCACTTAGGATTAGTAAATCATGCATTATAAGTTAAGGAATGAGCTTTTATTGAGTATTTGTGTAATCTTGGAAATCCAGGAGATGAAGTAGCTCAAGGAAGCCAGAGAAAAGGAAAGGAAAAAGTGTGAGCTTCCGTTGGGTAAAAAGGTTGGTGTACACTTTATTCAATTCGTTTTTATAACTGAAATATTATCGATTTTTGAATACCATGATACTTGAAATATTGTTTGCGAGTATTTTGATACGTATTTGATTTAAATACATATTTTTGAATTATGATAATTGAGTGTTTTGATACGTATTTGATTAAATACATGTTTTTGGAATTATGATAATGGATGAAATTTATATTGTTGTGACAAAAATGAAATGAAGAATTTGAAAATTGATTTGTATGATTGTGGAAAAACGAAGTTGGGTTGGATTGATGAAATATTTAGAAGTGTTCTTTCATATGTTCAGGTTTTCTGGAAACCTCTGAAATGCAGTCGTTATGCTGCCAGATTTTGTTTGAAAAAGGAATAGAAACCGAAAGTTTAAAAGAAATCGAAAGTTTAAATGAAACCAACCCAATGAATTTTGAAAATAAATTGTTATTCAAGCCCTAGTAAGCTTTGTCATAGATAGGGGGAGGATTGGAGTGGCATGCCGCTAGGGTCATAGAGCAGTACTGCGCCGTTTGATTCATACCAACTATAGTAAATGTTAATTCGGAGGTTGTGCGAGGCACCGAGTGTCCGGCCCCGAATATACATGATTCTCTGATACATGATTATATGATAGTCCGGCGGGTAGTCACCGAGTGTCCGATGCCGGAAAACCCGATTCCCAATCCATGGTATCGTGCTTGTGTTTACTAGGAGCATGAAAAGTTATTATGAGAAGTATTTTAATCAATGAATCGTTTTTAAATTTCCTTTGAATATTGAATTGCGCTATTGATAAATGGTGATAATTGTTTATATATATATATATATATATATTTGTTGTTGATTGTATAAATTGATTTTGTTAAAGTATAACTATTGAATTTTGTGTACACCCACTAAGCAAAAATGCTTAGCGCGTTAGATTTTCTGCGCGTAGGTAGTAGATTGCGTAAGGAATGCGAAGATTGAAGAGAAAGCATCTGCAGTGAGCTGAGACAGTCACATTTATCCTTCCATACGTATTTTTGGGTATATAAATATTATCTTTGGTTTTGTATATAAAAGTTTCAATATTGTAAGTGTGTGCATGTATATATATGTATTTGGCTTTAATATGGTGTTTTTGGATAAAGAAAAGTATAGTTGGGTAAAAATGAGGATATATGTGATAGATATGGAAAATGATAAACCAAACGGAGTTTGGTTTCAGTTATAGAATATGTTTGTGGAAATAAATATTTTGAATATACATATGTTGATTTGTAACAGGTTTGGAAAAGTCCAAATTTCAGGGGAAACTCTGTCAGTTTTTCTGTTTTGAAATAAAAGTATTTTTATATTGTTTTGTAAATTGATTTTGAAATTCGTATTTTGATTTGAATAAATGAATATATGGTTTTATATGATTTTATATGATTAAAGATTTTGTAAAAGAGATATGATTGTAGCGCCCCTTGGAAGTCGTCTGGTGAAAGGGTGGGTAGGGGGTGTTACAGTCTTTTTGCATACTGTCAATGTCAGGATGTACTGTTCAGTAACAGAATTAACAGAAGGGGGAAAATGGGTTTATGTCAAACTATAGGGGGGTCCATAGCGATTATATCAAACTACAGGGGGGAAATTAGATTGATCCCTTTTTTTAAAAAGTTTTAATTTATTTTTTATATTTGAATTTTTAATTTATATTTTATATTTATAAATTTATATTTTATTTTTCATATTTTAAAAAATTAAAAAAAAAAATCTACCGTCCATCTCATACACTTTTTATTTTTAATTTATTTAATTTTTAATTTTTGTAATTATCTTTTTGTCTTATTCATCAGTAAAATAGTCATTTGATCAAAATTCTTGGTTAACCATTGAAGTTGATAGAAGGCAATTAACGGCAGGGGATTTGGTATAATAAAAAGATAAATATGTTTCTATTTGGTTTTTAGGCAAACCTTATGGGAATGTTGTGTAATTCTTTCTTTCATATATATATATATGAGGCAGGATTGGGAGACACAAGTTTTGACACAAATTTTGACACGATTTATTGACCATTAGATAAAAATGATTTCAATAATTGAGATTTACTCACATCACTATATATAACTTTATTTTACACTCTATATAAATGTTTTCTCTTCCCTTTCTCTTCCCTTTCTCTTCCCTCTATCTTCATTATTACACAATCTCTCATCTCTTCTATTATTACACCATCTCTCCTCTCTCCTATTATATTAAAAACCTACTATTTGAATTATATTTTTCTCATCCAACCCAATTATATTAAAAAACCCACCAAGAAAATTAAAAACAATGTTGCAATTATTTTTTTTTTTTGAAACTTGGTAAATTAATTATTTAAAGAATGATTTATTTTTTAAAGTAGTTTAAACCAAGAAATCTTTAGCACTACCACTAAAAGAAAAAAAATATATATTTTTTTATTTCAAAAACAATTTCTAACCAAAATAAATAAAATAGATTTGTTTTTCAAAAATACAAAACACTTAATCAAAAAAGAAAAAAAAAACAGAGATAACCATCAAATCATTTCCTAAGTAAACTTGAAACACAATACCACATGGGAAATGATTCGATGGTTGTGTCTTTTTTTTTTTTTGTGAGGTGAGGGGTGTTAAGTGTTTTGTGTTTTTGGAAAACAAAATGTATTTTATTTATTTTGGTTAGAAATTGTTTTTGAAATGAGATGTTTTTCTTTTTTTTTTTTGGTTTTAGTAGTAGTGAAAATTTTTGTATTGAAGATTTCTTGGTTTAAACTATTTTAGAAAAATAAATCGTTTATTAAATAATTAATTTACCAAGTTTTTCTTTTTTATAAAAAAAAAAATAATTGCAGCATTGTTTTTTATTTTCTTGGTGGGTTTTTAAATATAATTTAAATATAATTGGGTTGGGTGAGAAAAATATAATTTAAATAGTGAGTTTTTAATATTAATTGGAGAGAGAAGAGATGATGTAATAATGAAGAGAGAGGGGAGGAAAAACATTTCTGTAAACTGTAAAATGAAGTTGTATATAATGGTATAAGTAGATCTAAGCCATTAAAATAATCCTCATCCAATGGTCAACAAATCTGTGTCTAAATTTGTGTTAAAACTTGTGTCCCCCGATCCTGCCCCTATATATATATATATTGTATTTATAATGGGAAAACTTCATTTTAGTCCCTGAGATTTTTGAAAATATCAAACCTTTAAACATCTTTTGGAAACAGATTTTTTAATCCCTAACTTTTCCAAAACTCTTCAAAATAGTCCAAATCAGCAGTTGAAAAATACCAAAAAAGCAAAATGACTCATTTGCCCCTAAGTTTGGTTGTAATGTCTAAATTACCGTTTTACCTCTAGTTAAATAAAAATATTAAAAATAAATAAATTAATATATAATCAAAAAATTTTTATTTAATTAAAAAAAATAATTAACAATAATTAAAAAAAATCATCACCACATTTTTCTCTCAACAACATCTTTTTCTCTCTTTTCTTTTTCATCTCCTCCATTCTCTCCTCTCTTCTTCTTCTTTTTCTTCTCATTCTTCGTCTCTCTTTCCTCTCTTCCATTCGTCATCTTTTTTCGATGGAACCCAGAACTAGCGACGGTTCTAGGTTCGATGGAACCCAGAACAGTCGTGGTTCTGGGTTCGAAGCAGATCGTCGCACTTCCAGCTCATCGATTTGGTGCGACAAACCAGATCATTGCGACAATCTGGTGCGAACCAGATCGACGAGCATCGACCTGGTTCGCACCAGATCGATGAGCTAGTGCATCGATCTGGTGCGACGAACTAAATCGTCGCACCTGGTGCAAACCAGATCGTCTGGTATCATCGATCTGGTGCGTCGACCTAGTTCGCACCAGATCGATGAGCTGGTGCATCGATCTGGTGCGACGAACCAGATCATCGCACCTGGTGCGAACTAGATCGACGATCTGGTATCATCGATCTGGTGCGCACCAGATCGTCTGGTATCATCGATCTGGTGCGCACCAGATCGTCTGGTATCATCGATCTGGTGCATCGACTTGGTTCGCACCAGATCGTTAATCAGATGGTGCCAACCAGATCGACGAACCAGATTGTTCGGATTTTTGGTGTCGCGTGAAGACCCGATTAACATTTTTGGTGATTGATTTTGTAGAAGAAGGAAAACGAAGAAAGAGATTTGGTTTCTGGGTGTCTCACAGGTTATGATGGTGGTTGTTGATGATATTTAGATTGATTGGGTGTTGATGACTTTTTGTGGATTGTTGAACATGTTATTGCATGGATTGTTTAACATGTTATGAAGTGTTGATGATTTTTAGATTGTGTGTGATTGTATGATGGCTGTTGTTTTCTTTGGTTGTTTTGGTGATGAAGATGAGTTTTTGTTGTGTTGATAATGATGATTCAGGATTGGATTTGTGTTGATGATGAATGGCGATTTTGTTAGAAGAAAATGAATTATTTTTGTTTTTTTTTTTAAAATTAAGTTATTTATTAAAATATCCTCATTTATCAAATTTTTAAATATTTTAAAATCCTAACCGTCCACGTGTCACGATCTTAACATTTCATTCGAAAAGACCATCTTGCATTTCCTATCTAAACTATTTGTCACTGTTGACCGTTAGTTGATTGGCGGTTTGGACTATTTTGAAGAGTTTTGGAAAAGTTAGAGATTAAAGGAGTTGTTTCTCAAAAATGTTTAAAATTTGGGAAAAATCCAAAAAACCCTCTGAAAACGAAAATAATATCAATTTACCCCACTTTTTGAAAATATTAGCCAAAAAAACCCCCTACTGTCTCCCAAAAGCGGTTTTCATCCAGGTTTTTAGTGGTTTTGTAATAAAAATAGTAAAAGACCAAAATACCCTTATAATATTAAAACATTAAAAAATAAAAAACAAACAATTACTCAATTATCAAACTATCCTTTCATAACCAAAATTTAAAAAAATTAAATAAATAATAAACTAATTTAAAAAACCTAAAAAATTAAATAAATTTGATACAATAAAAGTAAAATATAAATAAAAATTAAATACTTTTTCCGAATTACTGGAACTAAATAAATTAAATTTAAAACAATTAATGAATTAAATAAATTAAATTTAAATAAAAACTAAATAAATTAATTAAATTAAATTAACTTACAAAAAACAAACGGATCTAGTGCCTGGGTTTGTTTGAGGCACTGGTTTTGTTTGAAGATAATACAAACACATCCCAGATCCCAGATACAAACACACAAATTTCACAATTACATAAAAACTCAGATTTCAGATGCGCAGATCCACCTCCAAACCGCCACGCCGCTCCACGACAGCACACAGTCCATCGTTCCTCACTGTGCTTTCCATCTTCTTCACGAACAGCGTCTACACGATCTGATCCATCTCCGTATCGCCGCACCGCTCGACGCCGCAACACACAGCCTGCCATTCCTCACCGTATTCTCCATGATCTCCGCCTTGACGTCGTTTCTCCTCCGACCGATCTCCTTCCTCTTCCATCATCAACTGGTTACCGGCGGCATAAGAAAAGAAAGAGAACGGGGTGAGATGGAGTGATAGAGAGAGAGAGAAAGAGAAAGGGTGAGCGATCAGGCGAGAGAAAGAGACTGAGATGGAGTAACAGAGAGAGAGGGGAATGAGTGACAGAGACAAAGAGAGAGGGTGAGCGGAAGAGAGAGAGAGGGGGAGGGAGGGAGGGAGGGGGGGGGGGCGGCGGCACGACTCTGAGAGAAAGAGAGAGACGGTGAGAGAGTGTTTAAGAGAGAGAGAGAGAGAGAGAGAGAGGGGGGGGCGCCGCGTCTGTGAGAGAGAGGGAGGGGGGGATGGGCACCGTGTCTGTGAGAGAGAGGGAGGGTGGAGGGCGGGGGGGGCGGAGGGGGGGCGCCACGGCTATGAGAGAGAGAGAGAGAGAGGGTGAGAGAGTGTTTTTTTTTTCTTTTAATTTATTTTCAATTGTTTTTATTTATTTTCAAAATTTTTATGATTTTTTTATTTCACACGTGTCACATTCTGAGTGGTCCAGCTGGAATCAATTTATGGATTCAATCTTCAATGACTTTTTTACCCTTAGATTTCACAGAACCGTTATTTTATTGACTGAGTTACTATTCCAATTAATGGTTGGGTTTTTTTGGCTAATATTTTCAAAACCAGTGGTGGTTTGATATTATTTTAATTTTGAGGGGGTAAATTGATAATATCCCATTTGATATTTTCGAAAATCTCAGGGACTAAAATGAAGTTTTTTCTTTTATAATTAGATATACATGATTTTAAAAAGTAATGAATAACCAATCAAATTTATCTATTGCATTCTCTCTCGTAAAATAAATTCTTTCTTCTATTTAATTAAAATATAATAGATAAATTTGATTAGTTGATCCATACTTTTTTAAATCAGATATATCTAATTATAAAAACGTTATATATATGGTTTTTATAATCAGATATACCTAATTATAAAAACTCTCATATATATGGTTTTTATAATTAAGTGTATAAGATTTTAAAAAGTAAGAACAAATCAATCAAATTCATTCTTTACATTCTCTTTCATACAACAAATTCTCTCTCCTCTTTAATTTAAATGTAATGGGTAAATTTGATTGATTGGTTTTTACTTTTTAAAATCATGTATATCTAATTATAAAAGTCATATATAGAGCATTTATAATTAGGTATATACTTATTTTTGAAAAGTAAAGATCAATCAATGAAATTCATCTATTGTATTTAAATTAAATATGAGAGATAATTTATTTTAGAAAAGTAAATACAATAGATAAATTTGATTGGTTGGTCTTTATCTTTTAAAATCAGGTATATCTTATTATAAAAATCTCATATACACAGAGAGAGACCTCACGGCTTATAGAGAGAGAGACCTCACGGCTTCGAACTTGAGGCGTTAAGAGGTCAGTCTTAAACTTTGGAGTTTGAGAGAAACAAAAGAAAACCATTTTGAACTATTCCGGATATACCTCACCGCTGAGAACTCGAAGCGTTAAGAGGTCAGTCTTTAACTTTGGAGATTGAGAGAAACAAAAGAAAACTATTTTGAAATCTTGCACTTCTTAGTCCAAGTAGTCTAATTTCTCTGTGTCATTACGTGGTGAGGGCGGCTTCTACACAAGATTTTATCTTTATTTACATCTGCTGATGATGAATAGGTTCACGTAATAGACTTTAGGAGATCACAGCAGACATATTTGAATTTAACCAGAAGAAACTAATACAGGTCTCTGAAATTTGTTGAAAAACGACATGCACTACCTTAACGCCACTTTGTTTTTACGTTTTCTCGTCTCCTAATTTTCTTTGTGGAATATATATATATATAGGCTTTTTTAAGAGGCATTAATTTATGGCATTTCTTTTCTTTGAAGTTGGAAGATATGTCGGAAAAGATGAGAGTGGCGGTGGTGGGTTCTGGAATGAGTGGACTGGTGGCAGCTCATGTACTTGCAAAAGCAGGTGTTGAGGTTGTCCTTTACGAGAAAAAGGACTCCATCGGCGGCGGTGCTAGGGTTGTCACTGTGGATGGTATCGATTTAGACCTTGGCTTCATGTTCTTCAATACTGTAAGTAATAATTGCTCTTATTTTCAGTTTCATTTTAATTTTAATTTTGTCATTTTAGTATGTAATCATTCATATTACTAATTGATCCATAAATTTATATAAAATGTGTTTAAGTTGATATAATTTATTTGTTGAAATTATTTCTTTAGTTCGTCAATTCGTTTTAAACTTTTCATAAGTTAAACCCATCATCCTTACTTTAAATAGCCAAACACTAACAACTTCGACTTTCCTGACGAATGTTAATTATGTATTTTTTTAAGAGGCTTCCTCTAAATTCATAAAATCATGCGAGCAAACTGAAAATTTTTTGAATGAAAGGGACATTTAAAAAATTATAATTTGAATATAAAAATGAAAAAAAAATTTATCTTAAATGAATGATTGGATTGTGACATGAACACGTGTTCTCAAGACTGTAAAAGTAAATAAAAAATTATAACAAAAATTTCACTGTAGCCTCCGACGATTAGCAAAATATTATTTTTTTACCCATGATGTGTTTTCAGTTCTCATCATGTTTAATATTTTAAAAATTTATCGAATTGATTTCTTTGGTTAAAAATTAACAGTCGACCGACACAAAATATGAACGAAGACCAAAATATTCTTAATTATTTTATTTTTATTTTAATTAAATTAAAAAATTAAAGAAAAAATAAAAATAAGAAAAATTAATCAAAATAAAATTAAAAATAAAAAGGCTAATAAAAATATACAATTATTAAAAAAATAAAAAGTTCTAGAAAAAAAAATTGAAGATCTGCATCCAACACACACGCCTCATGGCTCATTTCATCCATCAACAAACCAAATTGAAAAAAACAAAAAATAAAAAAATATTAAATTTCAAAAAAATACAAAAAAATGGAACATCGTCGCTGTTTGAAGATCTGGGCTCAAATCTGTCATGAAACCAGGAAACAACTCTAAAATGTTAAACCATCACGACAGCATCAATCCAAACACACACACATAACAACAAAAACTTAAACCATCACTAGTCTCTCACATAACCTTAACAAAACCAACAAAATCAAACACATAAAACCATCTTCATCATCTACAAACACAAAACCTAAACATAAACATAGAAAATCAAACACAGAAACCAAACATAAACAAGAAAACCAAGAGATTGGTGGGGGAGGTAGTCGGCGGGGGAGGAACAAAAGAGGAAGAGGAGATCGGCGTCGAAGGAGAGGAGATTGGGGATGGCATCATCGTCCTCTTCGCCGGTGGTGACGGCGACCTCCTCCAACTTGAAGATTGGAGTGAGTGTCGGTATCCGTCCTCGTTGTGTTGTGCTTCCTCGTCTTCTCTAATAGCGGTGGTGTTCTCGGGATTGGCGATGTGGCCATTGATAGGAGTAGAGGGAGCAGAGAGAGAAACTGTGTGGTTTTGTAGAGAGAGAAATAGAGGCCGGAGGTGTGAGAGGGTAACGAGGGAAAAAAGGCTGGAGAAGACAACCTGGAACTGGATTGTGTTTGGGTTCTGGTCATTGTGTTTAGGTTTGTGTATCCAGATGATGGGTTCTCCGGTGGTCATTGGTGGGTTGTTGATTTTTTTTTTTCTTAATTTCTCGACTTTTTTTTTTCTTTTTCAAAATTTTTTAATTTAATTCTAAAAACTAATACACCGTCCATCTCATGATGGTAAAAGGATTTTTTTTTAATATTTTGAAATTTTAAATTTAACATTTATTATTAAATATTAAAAGAATTTTGTTTTTTAATTACTTTTAATTCTTTATTATGTTTTTAATTTTAATTTATTTTTTATTTAATCTTTTCTCAATTAAATCTCTATCATCCATCACAACTTCGATGGATGGTAGAGATCTAATTTTTTTCTTATTAATTTCAAATAGTTAATGAAGTAAAAAGACCAAAATGCTCGTCTAATTGTTAAATTTTACTAACGGTCAATTAATGAAATGATCAATTTAATGAATTTATAAAACGTTAGAAATGATAGAAATTAACATGTATTAGTGAGTAAAAAATAATATTTAGTTAAATATTAGGGATTAAAGTGAAATTTTCTCAAAATTGTACTTGCCATTCAAATTGAATAGATAAAAAAGCATGTATAGGAAACTGACAACTTTTTTTAGCAAATGTTATCGCATCTCCTCATTCGGAGTTGTTTCAGTCTCGTTTAATGTATAAATGACATGCACGGTAGTTAAAACAACAACAATGTTGTAAAGATCTAAAGTGTTGATCTCCAGCCAGCGATGGTCCAGTACTGATTTTGTTACCTTTTATGGTCCAGTACTAATTTTTATTTTTTTAAGGCAAGTGGTCCAGTACTAATTGGGTGGTAGGGATGGTCAGTAGAAATTGACAATATTTCTCGGTTACCAAAGAAGACAGAAGACAAGTCGCCAGCGATGGTCCAGTACTAATTTTTATCTTTTTTAGGCAAATGGTCCAGTACTAATTGGGTGGTAGGGATGGCCAGTAGAAATTGACAGTATTTCTCCGTTACCAAAGAAGACAGAAGACAAATCGCCAGCGATGGTCCAGTACCAATTTTTTTTTTGGGAAAATTACACTAAAATACCCGGATCTATCAAATTATTACAGTCATGATGCGAGTTTTATTTAAATTACACATAAATACCTTTGACTTGGTTTGACTAACACTAATTAACGGTAAAATTAACGTCTCAAGGATAAATTGATCCTTTTATATATCAAATAATATTTGAAATATTATTTAAATAAAATATCTCTCTTTCTCTAAAAAACAAAATCTCTCTCTAGGTTTCGTTCCAGATTTGGGTTTGAAGGAACCTAGATCTGGGTTCGAAGGAACCCAGATCTGGGTTCTAATGGAGCTCAGATCTGGGTTCTAATGGAGCTCAGATCTGGGTTCCTCCTTCAAACCCAGATGATTTGTTTAAATGTTTTTGGTGATGATGATGGTTTGATGATGATGATGGTTTGATAAATGTTTTTGGTGTTGATGGGTGTTAATGGCGTTTTTTTAGTGAAGTTTCTGTTGGTGTTGATGAGTGTTGTTAATGAAGTTTTTGTTGGTGTTTGTTAATGGTGATTTGTTGATAAAGTTTGTGTTGATGTTGATGATGGCGATAAAGTTTGTGTTCATTTGGGTTCAAACCCAGATGCCCAGAAGAAGATGATGATGAACAAGAAGAAGAACAAAGATGATAAGGGCATTTGTGTCATTTCATTCTAAAAATGTTGTCAAACTGTTAAGTTTAACTAAGTCAACTAACAGTAAGGTATTTACCTGTAATTAACGATAAACTCACACAATTGATGTGATAATGTGATATGTTAAGGTACTTTGGTGTAATTTTTTCATATTTTTTTTTAGGCCAGTGGTCCAGAACTAATTGGGTGGTAGAGATGGTCAGTAGAAATTGACAGTATTTCTTCGTCACCAAAGAAGACAGAATACAAATCTTACTTTCCAGTAGTTGAATAGGATTTCACAACATATTCAATATAATTTTCTGAACAAGGAATTTAATTTTTCTTATGTTTTTGAGATATCACATATTTAGACTATTTGAAACTAATTATTACCGGATCAAATGAATGTTATTTACCAACACACTACATTAAAAATTTTAATTTAAAATATAAATGTTTGTGCAGTTTTACCCATATTTAAATAGGAAATTTGAATTGTTTTTAATATTTGTCCAACAACTTTAAAAACATGATATTAAATGGAAGTAAAGAATTTTTTTTTTTTCTTTTTGAAAGAAATGGAAGCAAAGAAGTTAAATAGTCGTTTGTTTTTTCACTTAAGACTTAATGGTGTTGAATTGCACCTATTAAGTTGTTTTTGTTTATTTTTTTAAGTGGTCAAACCATTTAAAACTACCTAAAAACAACTGAAAAAATTAAGTAAGAATTTTTAGTTTTTCACTTAATTGCAAATCATTTAATGACATTTAAAATCTTTTATTCCAAATCTATCATCCCCAAAATAACATAATGTCAAATTTATTCTAATTTTATATTACTCAAATTTTCTTTTCATTTTTTACTTAATACTAACGAATATATATATATATATATATTTGAAATGAAAAACGTAAATACATTTCATCTCAAATTATCTTGGAATTAAACTAATATATTTTAATTTACAATTTAAACATTTATTTTCTAGTTGTTTTCTTAAATATATTAATATATTTAAATATATAAATATGGATAATACTAATAAATTTTTTAATCATATTTTAATTATGAATAAAATATTATTATTATGTACATAAAAAATATTTTAGAATTTATGAAATTATTTATTTTCAGATGTTTGTATTATATTAATTAAAATTACATAACAACAAATATTGAAAAGGGTATAAATATCAAATTACTAATTTTTAAATGATTTTAACTTTAAAAATAAACAAGTTTATAATATATTCAGAGGTGAGGAAAAAAAAAAAACAAACATATTTTTCAGATTTCATATTTCAGTCACTATTCAATCTTCAGTCTTCAAACCAAAAAACAAACAACACCTAAGTGTAACATATTGTCCATTTTACAAGTCAAGCCATCTTAATATCTTGTTTTCTTACCCATCATTGCCAATAGCCTTTTCTTCTTGGCTGCAACTAAATTTATATGGAATACACAATTAAAAGAAATATTAGGAATAAGAAGTTAAATATTATCTTTTACGTGTAAATTTAAAACATATGCTAAAATTAATGCTTTTAATAATGAATTTAAATTTTTAATTTAAAAGTCAATGTAGTTTTATCTTCATTATATTATTTCCCAAAGTTGGTATTGAATAAGGTTAGAGATCTATTGTTATTGGGATTTATCGATATCAATCACTATTTATGTGATTCGAATATTAACTCCCATAATAAAAAACATTTACTCCTATAATAAAATGAGAAAATTACTCATGTAAGCTTGTAAAATGTGCTTGATGGGAATCGTATTTCACCACCTTTATTTGTATACTTTGTTAAAAATATTGTTTTTACATATTTGCCTATGTACTCTAAAACTACATAGAATTGTATTAAGGGTGGCTCTATTGTCACCCAAAAATGTGCTTGCTACACCCATTTACTCCTCACATCACCTTAAATATTTAAAATTTATTATTTACATTTTACACCCTTTAAAATACTTTGCTAACCTTCAAAATATTAATCACTTTTAACCCTATTATTTTTTTCTCTCCAAACCCAGTTCACATTTATTAGCATTGTCATCCAATGAATCTAAACAAACAAGCAAAAACCAGCCATGAAACGTCAAAAATCTAGCAAATCTTCTTCTGATTTTCTTAACATCGGTATATTATTTGTTTAGCATGCAATTCAATTGAAATGGGGTTGCTTTTAAAAGAATTGCTGAATTCATTTTCGTTGTTCGTATAAAGTCAAACATTAACCTATTTTGAATCCTCTTCTGCAAAGATTAATTACTGAGTTAGAGTTTGGACAGGTTTAGAAGTCAGCACAATGCCGTTGCAGAGAGATAATAAAAATGCTTTTGTTTCATTGTTTATAAAATTAAGAGAAAATTACTGAGTTAAAGAATTGATCTGATTCAAAAAGAAAAAAATAATTGATTTGGCTGAAAAGTATTAAAATATGGTGATGTCAATGATGCAAAAGAGGCTAGTGATTGTTGGCCTATGAGTTAAAAGAATCAAGTTCGTTGAAGAGTATTTTAAATAAATGAGAGTCATGGATTTTCCTTTATGGACTTGTGAGATAAAGGTTTTTTAAAGAAGCGTTTTGAATAATATATATGAAAATATGAATTTGATAATAATTGGATTTGATTTTAAATAATATATTAGGTTTTTTTTTAATGGGTCGGATGTGAAGAGTAAGTTTGGTCCATTAAGATGTTCTTTTAAGTTTTAAGTAATATTAAATAAGAATATTTTAATAATATTATTATATTATTATTATTTAAAAGATGCTTAAGTAAAGAGAACCTTTTTGGGTGGCAACAGAGTTACCCTTGTATTAATTGTGGTTAGATGGTTTATACTTTGGGGCATTTTGGGGAAGTTTGGGGCATTTTTGCAAGGTTTTTTTATGAGAGGGTAATTAAGCAAATTAATTAATATGCAGACAGGAACATTTTTAGGGTTAATTGCACAAAATGCTAAATGGATGTTTTGCTCAAAATTACATAAAACCCCTGACATAAGTTGACTTCGGTCAAATGTAAAATTTGACCAAACCTTAATAATAAAATGACCGAAATACCCTTGCTAGAATTAAACTTTATTTACATTATAAAATAAATAATTTAATAAAATATTATATAATTATATAATACAACTTTAACTTAAAAAAAAATCCATTCACACCAAAAATCAGAAGTATGATTCCTCCATCATCTAAACCACCAAAAATCTTGATTCTTTTATCTTTCATATTACCAAAAACCAAAAATTCATCCACTCATCATCCGAATCACCAAAACATCTCTTTGAACTTCTTCGACATCACAATAAAATCACCAATAAAGTCATTTGAGCAAATATCAAATGATTACATTTTTCTTCAAAAACAAAACAATTCCACCGTTGGCGAAGCGACTTCACTTGCATAGAAATGTTCACTTTAAGGAGGAGCAAACCACCCCTCTGATCGAGGAGTGTCTGCTTCTCGTGGAGGAGCAGCGAGGAACAGATCACTCTTCGACTTCGAGCATTTTGCACCGTGAAGTAGTTCCTCCAAAACTGTGATGGAATAATCTGCACCCAAATTGTTCCATCTTCAACTGTAATCTTTCATGTTTTTTTTAATCAAATTTTCTTCTGTTATGGCAAAATTAAATAGAGGAGGAGATTATCTCCTCCATCCATTTGATGGAAGAGATGATCTCTTCCATCCATTTTCATTGTCCATTAATGATATATTATTTAAAAGGAAAATTATACTAAAGTACCTTAACATATCACATTATTACATCCATGGTGTGAATTTATCGTTAATTACAGGTAAATACCCTACCGTTAGTTGACTTAGTCAAACTTAACAGTTTGACAACATTTTTAGAATGAAATGACACAAGTGCTCTTATCATCTCTGTTCTCCTTCTTTCTCTTCTGCTTCTTATTCTGGGTTTCCGTGTTCGTCACTCTTCTCTCTTTGTTTCTTCTCTTATTTTACTTGTTCATCATCATCTTCTTCTGGGCATCTGGGTTTGAACCCAGATTCGACTGGTTCACAGTCATGAACCCATCAAACCATCACGAAATCCCTATCACCCTGAATCACGCATCCTCCTCATCACCACACAATCACCAAAAATACAAAAGTTTCGAACCCAGTTTTTTCGAACCCAAAATCCCTGAAAAACCTAGTCATCCCAATCGACTTGCCACCACAACCACCCTCAAATCAATATAGCACCCAAACAACCAACTATCACACCAGCAGCAACCAACCATTACCAACCAACCACCACCATGCAAATAAGGAAAAAAAAAACAAGAACAGAAGTTGAAACCCAGTTTCTGGGTTCGAATGGAACCCAGAACTGGGTTCGAATTTGAACCCAGATTTGGGCTCCAATGGAACCCAGTTCTGGGTTCCATTCGAACCGAGAACTGGGTTCGAAGGAACCCAGATCTGGGCTCCATTCGAACCTAGATCTGGGTTCCATTAGAACCCAGAGAAGAAGAAGAGCAGAAAAAGAAGAAGAAGAAGAAGAAGGAGAAGACGAGCAGAAGAAGAAGATGAGCAAAATAAGAAGAAAAAAAAGAAGAAGAAGAAGAATGAGAGAGAGAGATTTTGGTTTTTAGAGAGAGAGAGACATTTTGTTTAAATAATATCCCAAATATTATTTTATATATAAAAAGACCAATTTACCCTTGAGATGTTAATTTTACCGTTAATTGATCGTTAGTCAAATCAGGTCAAAGGTACTTATGTGTAATTTAGATAAAACTCGCATTATGACTGTAATAATTCGATAGGTCCAGGTACTTTAGTGTAATTTGCCCTTATTTAAATTATTTGGAAGTTAAATAGATGTTTTTATCCCTAAGCTGCTATCTTTTAATAGAGTCAATAACAACGGTAACTCGGTAACAGAGGTTTGTGCAATTCTGAGTAAAATATCCATCTAGCTTTAATTAGACTTAAACTTGAGGGAAGTTTGTGCAATTAACCCATATTTTTTTAAATTCCCAATTAAAAAGAATTTGTTTATTTTTTTAATCTTTCCACACCCCTCAAATTCAATGGAAAGCATTTTCTGATCCTGTCAGCTGATACAGGTAAATAAATATCCAGATGTGGTGGAGATGTTAATTGAGAGTCTTGGTATTGAATTGGAGACATCAGATATGTCATTCTCAGTGAGTTTAGACAAAGGTCATGGCTATGAATGGGGTACCAGAAATGGATTTTCCAGTTTGTTTGCACAGAAGAAAAATCTGCTCAATCCCTATTTTTGGCAAATGCTTCGAGAATTAATCAAGTTCAAGAAGGATGTCTTCAGGTACTCAGCTGTTCTCTTTTTAACATTATTTTATCTCCAGTATTATGTTTGATATTGAACTTAAAATTCAAGTAATGCTGCAAAGTCTGCAAATAATGGGCTAATTGAAATAAATAATTGACATGTTTATCATGGTCACACGCATGTGTTATATTATATCTTAGTGTATCACATGGGATAATAAACAGAAACCTTTAGATTTATAAGTAGGATGACTTTCTCCACTTAGTGAGCATGCACATGCAAGTTTTAATTTATCGTGTAGTTTGTGCAACTTCCACGCATGCAAGTATTTTTTTTTTTCTCTACACTTAAAATGTATTAGATACTCGGTTGCTATTAGCATATTAATTCTCCAATTAGAACTGGTCTTAATTTTTTCCCATGACTGGTTCTCGACCCATTATGAGCATGTGCCTATAAGATTGTGTTTGGTATGCGAGACAAGATTGAATTATTTTATAACATTTGATAGAATTAAGATGAAATGAGATTACTCCAAATTTAATGAAATGTGAGATTGTATTAAATTAATACTATATTTTATTTTATAAATTATGAGATCTAACTAAATATATTGATATATAATAAATTAATGAAGTATAGTATTTTTAATGAGATAAATATTTCAATTCATGCATATTAAATTAAAAAAAAAAATTGAATATATTTAAAGATGAAATTATAATTTAAAATTATATATATATATTCGTTCTAGCAGGTTTATGTAGTTTTGCAAAAACAAGGCTAGTTATGGGGCCTACGAATTCACTTCTTCTGTCTTGGACCGAGACAAAAACTTGTCCACAATGTGGGCTTAGCTGTTGAATGTTTCATTGGGGTCCAAACGTATGTTTAATACCGAAGAAAATCTTTCATGAAACGTTTAGTTAGCGTATCATATTGATATTGGTATGATTTTCTAATAATAACATAACATATGATATTTCTCTTTCATAAAAAATTAATGTTGATGTGATTTTTTAATGACAACATGACACATGGTTTATTAAATGAATTTTTTTTTGTAAATGAGGAAGGTCACATAGTTATTGGAAGATAACACTAATATTAATTTTTTATAAAAGAGAAATGTCATATGTAACGTTTATTGGAAGATCACACTAATATCAGTATAACATGTCAACTAAGTGTCCGATGAATTTGTGTAAGAATAAAGCTTTTATAGCATGAGACTCTATTTCTTTGCTAAGCGAAAGGTAGATATTTTCGTAGCTACAGAGTGCGAAAATATAAATTTGTAATCAGTAATTTGACTCTTGTAGATCTGTCCCACCAATCAATGATTACCCTTTTTTTTTATATCATTGTAGTTATCTTGAAATGCTCGAAAACAATTCAGACATTGACCGTAATGAAACTTTGGAACAATTTATAGAGCGGCACAACTATTCGGAATTATTCCAAAAGATATATCTGGTAAGGCCATTAAAACATTAGATTATGTCATATCTTTGAGTTTTAACAGTCCATTAATGATTATTATGCTTTTTATTTAAATTTTTTTATTCTTATTATGCTTGTTATTTGCTAGCAACAAAAACATTTACATGGAAAATATTAGAAATGGCAAAAAAAAAATGATAATTCAATGTTATCCCCCAAAAATCAAGATTTATTTTTAGTTTCAATATAACTATTTTTTTTCAGCCTTAAAAAACATTTCACACAGTGATAAACATTTCAAATGCAATATTACATATAAAATGTTTCACCTACATCAAATGTTATTTTTCCAAGTGAAAACATTTTATGTAAGAGAAAAATATTATACAGGCAACATTACAAGTAAATGTTGTAAAGGCTAAAGATGGAAAAAAAAAAAAAAGGAAAAACGATTGAGATTTTCTCTAGGGTTAAAAACAAATGACTGTTTTATGTTTAAAATGAATTTTCACTTTTATTCTCTTGACATTTTTGAATTTATCTCTAACATGCATTACACCATTTGTAGATTCCTATGTGTGGTTCTATTTGGGCTTGCCCCTCCGAAGGAGTTAAGAGCTTTTCTGCTTTTTCTACTTTATCATTTTATCGTAATCATCATCTACTTCAGGTATATTTTTATTTTAATTGGTTAGAAAGTTATAAACAAATTATAAATATTTTCATAACATCAAAGTGACATGTCATCTAATACATTCTCATTAATATATCTTAGATTATTTCCTAACTTTGGCTTGATTCTCTATGCAGCTTTTTGGCCACTCTCAATTGCATACTATCAGATGGCATCCACATAAATATATCACTAAGGTGCTTTTGTTATTGCGTGCTTGTCTAATCACTGCAAATTATTTATTATATTATTATATTGGATTTTTTAAGGATGTTCATGTCAAGGCTTTTTATTATGTAAGCTAAAAGTAAACACTTCTTGCAATTGTTATCTGTCATTGAAAACAAATACAAAATCTAGGTCATGGAACAACTTGAGAGCCGGGGTTGTCAAATAAGAACTGGTTTTGAAGTGTATTCTGTTTCAGCAACTGGTGAAGGTTAGTGATTCAATTCATCATATTACAATCTTGTGCCTTAAATGAAGCAATTCATGGATGATATATGATGACATATTTGTAATATATTGTAACTTGTAAGAGATTGAAAGCTCATTGATAATTTGATATGAATGAAAATTTTTGATGTGGCTGGCTCTATCCAAATTTGTTACAAAAATACTTTCTCATTGCTGCTGTGCATTAAAAATATTAATCCATGGAAAAGTATCTACCATTAATCTCCCGCAATTTTAAAATTAATAAGTTGCTTACTTTAATGCTCCATTGTCCCTGAAACTAGGCAATTAGAATTATAGGAGTCAATTAACTAGATATTTTGGCTGTTTGACATGACTTTCATATAATTTTAATGGTCAACGAGAGAAGTACTTTTGCAGGTTGCACTGTAGTATGTGGAGATGGTTCCCAAGAACTGTACAGTGGATGCATAATGGCTGTTAATGCCCCAGATGCTTTGAAAATGCTAGGAAGCCAAGCAACATTTGATGAAACAAGAGTACTAGGTGCTTTCCAGTATGTGTACAGGTACTGTACTCTTTCATAATTACCATTCTATACATTTTTTCCATTAGTGTTTCTGCCAATATTAAATTCTAGCTATCGCTCATAAATGGAAATGTGTAATCATTCATTTAATATTCTATTGGCAGTGATATTTTTCTTCACCGTGATAAGAATTTTATGCCTCAAAACCAAGTAGCATGGAGTGCATGCAACTATATAGGAAGCACAGGCAGTCAAATATGTTTGACATACTGGCTCAATGAACTTCAGGTTCGTAAAATGAATTTATTTCTATAAACTATGCTTTTTTCTATAAAATGCGAATGCTCTCACCTTGAGATTTGTATTAACTTTTTAAGGTATATATGAGGAAATGGCTCAAAAAGAAGAGAGAGAGTGAAACATTCCCAAAAAAATTGAACATTGTTACAATCCTTCAAATTTTGTATAAAATTACCTCTTTATAATATATATATACATTATTCAACTTCTCTTCCACCTCCAGTCATCTTCTCCGACATCCGACATCTTCTCTGATGTAATCTTTTTTCTTCTTTATCTCATATCTCTCATCTCTCTCTTCTTTTTTCCTCTTGTTCTCCTCCTCCTCCTCCATTCTTTTTCTTCTTCTTCTTCTTTCTTCTCTGACAATAAGCATGAAACTCCTCACTGAAAAGTGAACTTGCTTCATCAAGATTCGAGAAAGAAGAGGAAACAAGAAGAAGAAAAGAGATGAGAGACTGAATGGAGAGAGAATCCATCAAAAAAACATCAGATAAGAAAAAAGATTCCAATGGTAGAAGAAAGTGAAAAAAGGGAAGTTATTATTTTTTTTTTAATTTTTACAAAGGGTAATTTTGTCAAACAAATTTTTGGGACGTAAATGTTCAAAACTTTTTTGGGGACAAGCATTCTTCACCTTTTATTAGGTCACTTTTGTCTTTACTGCTTAATTTAATCTTACGTCTAATTTTTTTTTTTTTCTATAGTGGGGGAAGGAGGATTAAATTCTTATAAAACTATCCACACATTCGATAAATATAAGATTTAAACCCTTAATATCTTAGGAATAAGATCCTTCACCCTTTATTAGGTCGCTTTTATCTTTACTGTTTAATTTAACCTTACATCCATTCTTTTGTTTTTTTAATGGTGGGAGAGAGAGGATTAAATTTTTATAAAACTACCCATACCTTCGACAAAAGTTAGATTTGAACCCTTGATCTCTTAGGATCAAGAGAAGTATTAAATCATTCCTACTAAGAGGTGGTATGCTAACCTTACATCTAATTAATCAAACAAATTAAAAAACTAGTTTTATTTATATGCAGTGAACTCTTACTTAAAACATAAAAAACTGAAAGGCATTAAATAGTTATTTGAATCGAAAACAAGATTGTATTCCGTTGTAGAAATGAATAATGCAAGTTTTATTCTTTGTCAAGAAAACAAAAGCAATTGCCAACTGTTGTTGCGACCCAAAACCAAAATCTACTTGTATTTGAGACATAATCAAATAGAATTTTGACTCTGAATAGAAGGTGATTTCAAGGACAACGTAGCCACATCACCTATCTTAACTGGTTAGTTTGATTAGATAGATTTTGGCAATGTAATTATATTATCATTATAGTCCTAATTGAATTTGATTTAAATAATATAGGCATATAAAAAGACGAAAGAAAGAAAGAAGAACATGTCCACAATCTTTCAAATGAAAATTAAGGAAAAAGGAAATGGTTATAAGCATGGAGTAATCAGCCAAAACATTTGGTGATACCCTGCATGGACTAAAATGTTAATATCTCAGCTTTTCTAATGCGCTAATTGAGAAATACATTACTTTCTATTTTCTAAATGATCTAATTATTCACTGTTTTATATGTTTACCTGGCAGCGTATTGGTGATACGAGTTTACCTTTTCTAGTAACACTCAATCCAGATCATACACCAGAACAAATATTACTTAAGTGGTCAACTGGCCAACCAGTCCCATCTGTTGCTGCATCAAAAGCCTTACTTGAGCTTGATCATATTCAGGGGAAGAGAGGAATTTGGTTTTGTGGAGCTTATCAGGGTGAGCATTTTTAGCTTTGGAGAAGAGACACTATCTGTTCATGAATATTAATTAAATTAAGAACATTTTCATGCAATGCAAAGCATAACAGTCAAAAGATTGTTCATCAATGCTAAAATTGGACTTAAGCAAGCAAATCTAATTTCTTTTACTTCACAGTTACAGTTAATCTCAGTAATTTGGTCACTTTTATTTCAGGTTATGGCTTGTATGAGGATGGACTAAAGGTTGCAATTAGTACCTCTTATTTTGGCATTTGCTGTGGTTGTTGCTCAAATTAAAACATTTGTTTGGTTTTAATTCCTGTTCATTTCGTTCGGCTCCATAATATTTTTGTTTTTGATATATGACTTATAAGTGAGATATGTCTCTTTGCAGTCGGGCTTGATTGCCGCACATGGTTTACTTGGAAAAAGTTGTGTTGTTTCGAGCAACCCAAAACGAATGGTTCCATCTTTGATGGAAACTGGGGCTCGGCTGTTTGTTGCTAGATTTCTTGGAAATTACATCAATACTGGCCGTTTGATGTTAGTTCATTTACATTTTTATATCATGTACCTTTGTTATTTTATACTTCTGTTTTCGTCTATGCTCATGCATTTCATATGCATGCTCCTGCTTCTTTGACAGCAATCAAGGTTTGTTTAAAATGTTTGTTTTAAACCGAATATTTTAGGGAAATTACATCAATACTGGCCGTTTGATGTTAGTTCATTTACATTTTTATATCATGTACCTTTGTTGTTTTATACTTCTGTTTTCGTCTATGCTCATGCATTTCATATGCATGCTCCTACTTCTCTGACAACAATCAGGGTTTGTTTAAAATGTTTGTTTTAAACCAAATATTTTAGGGAAAAGTTTGAAAATCATCGACTAACTTCTTAAAATTTAATTTAGGACACTCGCTGATACTACTTCTATGAGTTATCTGTGTCAGACATTAAATATTACAATTCAATTTAAGAACATAAATTGAATTTATCTATAGAACAGATGGAAATCGTTGCTAAAATTGTTACTATAGTGCCCAGGACCTACAGGCTACTTGATTTGGGTAGTTGAATAAGTTGTACAAAATGAAGCAATATGTTGAGTTCAAATCCTCTTTGTGTGTTTGGGTGTTACAACTTATAAGTAGTAATTATGCTTCCTCACAAAGTCTCAATCCACATTTTTGCTATATCTCTTGTTCATTTTTAACTTGTATTAAATGCTGAACATTATAAACAAAACACCAATCTCTCATTATACCTACTTGTTTGAATCTTTGAAGTAGCAGTTGGCTTTTATTAATCATTTGAAATCCAGTCATTCACTCGTTATACTGTCCATCATAATGAAAACTGTGAAGTTGAATATAAGATCTATTAGCACATGTTCCTCATTAGGCCTTAATACACTGAATTTTTCATACTCCTGGCATAAATTTGAAGTAATATGAAGTTAATGAAGAGCAAAGTACAATTTATTTCTAAAGATAAATGTCTAGTAATATGAAGTTATTGATACTGCATACTTGTTTATATCACAGTTTGCTGGAGGAAGGAGGCAAAGTTTTTAATTTTGAGGGAACCAACAAAAGCTGCAATTTGAAAACTATATTGAGAGTTCACAATCCTGGATTTTACTGGAAGGTAATATGTGCTAGGCTTGATATCCTGTTGAGAGAGATCACAGGCTACATGATGTTAAAATTAATTAACAGGAAAAATAAATAAATTGAGAAAACAGAAATCATATAGTATTATCAGACCTTAAATGTTAAATGCATGTTATTTGTATTTACAAAATTCTAACCACCACCATTGACCTCTAGTAATTATTTTCTTAGGTTATGACGGAGGCTGATTTAGGCCTTGCTGATTCATATATCCATGGAGATTTTTCTTTTGTGGATAAAGATGAAGGTCTCCTAAATCTATTTATGGTAAGATAAGATAATTAATTTGAGTCCAAACTCCAATAGTTTTAAGTATTTTTGACTCATAAATTTTTTTTCTTGCTAACTTAATTTGGTAGATTCTCATTGCTAATAGCCATTTGGGTCCTTCACGCTCAAAATTGAAACAGAAAAGGTATGTTGTGATTGGTGGACTCATGGACGTGATATTACTATTAATCCTATTTTGAATCTTAATACATAAATTGATTTCCTCTTTTTGCTTTAGGGGTTGGTGGTCCCCATTGTTGCTCACAGCTAGTATTGCATCTGCAAAATATTTCTTTCGTCATATTTTAAGGCAAAATACTCTTACACAAGCTCGCAGGAATATCTCTCGCCATTATGATTTGGTAATTTCTTGTATTATTGGTGCATTTGGGCAAGTTACAAGATTTGGTGAAAGATTAATTCAAAAAAACAGATTAATTTATCGGTGTATTTTGATATATCCTTCGAAGGCAAGAATGGTTTGGAAAGTGTATAGGAGAATAAAGTAGTGATGGAGTGTTATAAGAAAACTGAGATACTCTCATGGAAAGCAAAATGGTCTAGGGCAGATAATGCTAGATAAAATTATGCTACAATTATTTCCAAAAAAAAAAAAAATTATGCTACAATCAGGAACTTATTGTCCAATATAGTATTTCTTCCTTGCCATTTAGAAAGGAAAACTCATTGTTAGGTGGTAATGTAGTAATGAAATGTCATTAATTGTTAATGTAATAGCCTAGGCCCACAACAAATATACTGTCTCTTCTGAGCTTCACGCTTTTTCACTCTCATGGACTTGCTTCAGGCCATGAGCATCATATATAAGTGTTCATCAATGACCACGAACCTTATAATTTGTTTACTTAGAGCCAAGAGGATCCACGGCTTGTATTGACAATGTGCAATGTGAGAATTAATCAGTGGAGTTCTAACAAGTATTAGAGATTTGGAGCTTTCCCTGCATTGGACAAAGTGCACATAAGTAATCAGCACTAATAATGAGTCCAACAAATTACATCAAGTCCATGGAGAAATGCTTGAAGGAAATGATATTTTTTTCTTCTCTTTTCCGATTGTTTGTATAATGATAGCAATGATGTAACTAATTAGGTGTATTTAAGTTGAAGCTAACAATTTTTTATGGTTTGCATTTCTAGAGCAATGATCTTTTTTCTCTATTTCTGGATGAATCAATGACATACTCGTGTGCGGTATTCAAGGTTAGGATCTCACTCTTTTAGTTCTTACTGTAACATTACAATTTTTTTTTTTTTTTTATTTCAAGGGAACCTTAAAATATGTATTCGTTTGTGCATCAATTTGTTTGATAGAGGGAAGATGAAGACTTGAAAGTTGCCCAAATGAGAAAACTCACTTTGCTGATTGAGAAAGTAAGTTTGTTCAAATTTGTTAATTTGTTAAAACCATCGTTTAAGCTACTACTTTACACTTTTCATTTTCAACTCATCCAGGCCAGAATTAGTAAAGAGCATGAAGTTCTTGATATTGGTTGTGGGTGGGGATCCTTAGCTATTGAAGTTGTCAAACGAACTGGATGCAAATACACTGGCATTACCCTGTCTGTGGAGCAGCTGAAATATGCAGAAATCAAAGTGAAGGAAGCTGGTTTTCAGGTAACCTTTGGCATTCAAGTGTTGAATCATAATGAACCGTTTGAAATTAAAAAAATATAATCATACAGTGCCTGCTCACTAAAAGAAATTCTAGCAAAAAACTGATATAATCATCACAGCCAGTACAAATACACATATATATATATATATCTCTCTCTCTTTCAATACATCAAGGTATATACATAATTTGAATTAAAAATTATATTTATTCTACAACATGGATACATTATTCATAAGTTTAACTTTCTGTGTTATCAGGATAAAGTAAAATTAATTCTCTGTGATTATCGTCAACTGTCAGAAACCAAAAAATATGATAGAATTATTTCTTGGTAAGTTATTTTTACCATCTAGTACAATATACATGAGCATACAGTTTTAAAAATAAACAACATGCTTTTTAAATGGCTTTTTGCAGTGGGATGCTAGAGTCCGTTGGCCATGAATACATGGAGGAGTTTTTTGGTGGCTGTGAATCACTATTGGCTGAAGATGGGCTTCTTGTTCTGCAGGTAATGACCACATGGGAAGGAAAAAAAAGGAAAAGAAAAAGAAAAACCAGCCATTGAATTTTTGTTGGATTGATTTGGACTTCATATTTGCAATTTTAGAGCTCGGTTGGTTTCATTCCCAACATTTGATCAAGGTCATTATAATACTTCTTTTGACATTTTATAACTCGTTAATAGTAAATGGTGTTTCTATTGTTTCAGTTTATATCAATACCGGATGAACGTTACAATGAGTACAGACTAAGTTCAGATTTTATAAAGGAATATATTTTTCCTGGTGGATGTTTGCCTTGTTTAAGTAGGGTAACAAAAGCCATGGCTTCTGCATCCAGACTTTGGTATTATAATTACCACAATTTGATATTTGATCTTATATTACTTCTTCTGGTTGACTTTTTCCGAAGAGAATAATTTAAGTTCTGCTACTACAGTGTGGAGCATGTAGAAAATATAGGTATCCATTACCACCAAACACTGAGATGCTGGAGAAAAAAATTTTTGGAGAAAAATAGGTACTAAAAATCAGGTCACTTGTTCTGTTTTACTCTTTAAAAATAATTTGTTAAATGCTAAAATGTATCAAATTATGTCTTGAACTCATAATTTATCCTTTTCAGTGAAGTTCTTGCTTTGGGATTCAACGAAAAGTTCATTCGAACCTGGGAATATTATTTTGATTATTGTGCTGCCGGGTTTAAGTCTCGTACACTTGGAGATTATCAGGTAAGTAAGACTCTCTAATCTTGGTCTTGGTGTATGAAATTTCAAACTTTCAGCTTATAATTGGATTTGTAACTCAAGAACACAAATTTCCATATCATGATGTAGATGGTTTTTTCACGTCCTGGCAATGTTGCTGCATTCACCAATCCATACAAAGGCTTTCCTTCAACTGATTCTGTCATGTAAAGGAAGACCATAAGTACTTTCGTTGCTTCAACTGGTGATCAGTTTATGATGTTAAATGTATGCCAATAATAAGCCCAGGACTGTTAAGGAAAAATAAAAGGACATTGTCTATCTTCACAAATTAGTATTAACAAGTCTGTTAATTTTTTTTCTCTGGTGCTTGAACAGATATGGTGGTCCATATTTGACTCCAATACTTGTAAAGATGGTTAACATTTGTGATCCAGTACGGACGCCAATTTGCAATTATTTTGCTGATTTTACCTATTTGGGGTTTTGTACATTCACTAATTTTTAGATTTATAATCTTACAAAATCATTGAAAGACAGAAAAAAAAAAAACACATATTCAGTTCTTTGGCAGAAAAGTCTATTTACTCTTGGTTTTGTAGACTTATAGTTTTTTTTTTTTTTAAGAAAAGAATTGTAGTTAAACTCACCTGAAATTATATATATATATATATATATATGTATGTATGTATATATATTATTCCAAGAGAATTTAACCACAGTTCTTAAAATAAATAAATAAACTCCAAGTCTACGATGGTAAGGCTGTGCTGGGCTTAGAGAGGTCAGTGGATTTGTTAAGGTCAGTTCGCTTTTAGGCGCCAGGTTGGTTCTCCGCAGCCCATTTATTTTTGTGGGTTGTTCAAACTCAATTGTAGCCCAGTGTTTATATAATTTTTTACGAACCTGAAAATGAATGGTAAGAAATTAAAGAGAAACTAAAGCAAGAAAAATAATTGTAAGAACAAAAATTAAAAATATGTTATGAAATTAACATTTCTATGTAAGTAAGTATCCATATTTAATTAAGAATTAGATTTTGCATCTTCTCAGTTTCTTTTGTAACACGAAAAGATTTATGATTGTTTATGTTATAATTTTCATTCAGTAAATGTAATTTATGATGACGAGGCTAGATTTTTCATCCTCTCATTTTCTTTTACAATACCGAAAGGGTTTATGATCCATTTGTTATAATTTATGGATTTGGATTCAATGCTGATCTTATATATGTACACTGATTTTTTAATATAAGAGAATAAAAAAAAGATATATATATATATATATATATATATTAGTGTTTAAAAGTGGGAGAGAAAACGAATAAAAAAGTAGATAATTCTTACCAATTTATTTGTAAAATTTAACAGATGTTAATAGATCTTCAAAACATTAGTAAACATAAAATCAGCAGTGGATGTTCATAATTTATGTTTATTAAGTGTACGCTTTGGTACAACACCCTTATTGATTTTTTTTACATCGTTTGGTTATCATCCAAATAAAGGTTTTGGGCAATTAAAAAAGTTGAAATATGTCTTATTAGAGAAACTCAAATTTTAAGTTTTTCTTAGTAGATCATTGTGAGCTTTTAAAAAAATTAAAATGTCTAATATAACTCTATTAATATTATTATACCTTTAAAACAATTTAATCCTTTTTGGTAAATTGATAATTTACAAAAGCTTTTTTAATTGACAATCAAACAATTAACAACTTCTTTTTAAAAACTCTATTGTAAAAAATCTACTTCCAAAATATCTAATTGAAGAAACTGTACCTCAAGACCAAGAAAGTAACTAAGAGTGTTAAGATTTTTCATCTCAAAATGTTGTTGGAGAAAATTTTTAAGTTCAAAGATGTTAGTAATATCATCACATATAATAATCATGTTATCCATATAGAGTAACAAGAAAAGAGAACAATTGGTCTTATGAAGAAATAATATAAAATCATAAGAGTTGAAGACAAAACCAAATTGCATGATAGTAGAGGAGAATTTGGCAAACTAAGCTCTAGGAACTTGTTTTACCCCATATAATGCTCGATAGAGGCAACAAACTTTGCATGGAAGGTATGGATACCTTGAGGGTGGTTTCATATATACCCCTTCAAAAAAATCCCCATTGAGAAAGACGTTTTTCATGTCCATTTGAAATAAATTACACCATTTGATTGCAACGACTACCAATAAGTTACAAACAATATAAGCAACTTGGCCCAGGTAGGTTTTATGAGACAAGTTTATTTGTAAATACTCGGTCAACTTGGCGATTATCGTGCTAAAGTTGCTTTTGAGATTATATGAAATAAGTTTTATGATGTTTTGTGGTTATATAATTATATTTTGACCTAATACAAATTTTTTTATATTTTTTTACAAGTTTAAACAAATTTGACCGTTAGTTAACAGTCACCGACAGTCAAACCAAATATTCATTGAGTAACAGAGTATTCGCTACTCACTGGATCGCTAGTCGAATAGCAAATAGTGTGATCTAAAACATTAGTGGAGACAATCTAAATTGGGACGTGTATAAAATGGAAATGGAAAGTCGTCAACGAGTCTCGTATGTAAAAGAAAACTACAAGTGAATTTATTGTTTCTTTTAATTTATTATAGGGTTGTTATTATTTTACCCCATGACATTAAAAATAATATAAAATAATTTCTGGTATTGAAAATAATAGCTGAAACAATCCAACCGTTAAATAACATAGTAATTCCATTAACAAACTAATAGATCTGTCAATTTAAAGCGTAAAAGGTCATCGAGGGTTAAACCCATAAATGGATTCCAATAGGACCACTCAAAATATGCCACATGTGGCATCAAAAAATTAAATAATTAAGTAAAAATAAAAATAAATCCATAAAAATTTAAAAAACTAAATAAAAAAAATTCATTAGCCACTCACAATCTCTCTTTTCTTCTTCTTCTTCTCCTTCTTAATCTTCTTCCTTTTTCAAACCCAAATGAAATTTGTGTTCGTCACACTCTCTTTTTCTTATTCTTCGTCGAACCCAGATTCATCTAGGTTGAGTTCAAATCAACGAATTTAGATGGTTCATCAATTCAAAACAAGGGAGGAATTCGAATGTTGGTTCTATGAAAGGTAAGAGGATTATGGTGGCCTCATTGTTGGGGCAATGGGCTAAAACATTGAAGAATAAGAAGAGTACAACGGTAGGGATAGATAAGCCATGAATGGGGATATTAAAGAGATGAATGTGAATAATAAGCTTGATGTATGTGATGATGTAGTGGTGATACAAAAGAATACCAAGTAGATATGGAAGAAACATGTTTGGATTGTGTTGGGGAGGGTTTTGTTTTTGTGTGCGGTTCTGTTCAGTATTTGATTGTGGGTTTACAAAGGGTTTTGGTGCATTGATGGTTAAGTTATTTTTTTCCTTATGTCACTTCTTTTTTGTTATTTCTTTTTGGTACTTTCTGTTGTATTAAATTTGAAGATGATTGAGTTGAGAATATACAACTTCTACACAAAAAAAAAATGTATTCTAACGAGAAAGATATACACCTTTATGCAATTGTTAAAGAGTAAATGTTATTGGTGTTTCCAGATTGAGGATGGAGATCCAGATTGGATCTCCACCTTTATATTATTATTATTATTATTATTTTCATCTTTAGTTTTTTATTTTTGTCATTTTTAATTATTTTTTATATTTAAATTTGTTTTTTATTTGTAATTTTGTAGTTTTTCTTAAAAAAATAAGAAGATGAGGGTATTTTAGTCTTTTACGTTTTTATCACCAAACCACTAAAAATCTGGATAAAAACTACTTTTGATTGACAAGAAGGCTTTTTGGCTAATATTTTTAAAAGTTTGGGCAAATTGTGTTTATTTTTCACTTTAGGGGTTTTTTTTTAGATTTTACCCTTTATGATTGTTATGTCTACGCCGACTATGGGTACGGGATTGAACCACGTTGCCACCAAAATAGCTGCAAATATGCACAAAGAACATGTGGACATTAACACATCCATCCGGAATCTTGGAATTTCCATTTATAAGTTCATGACTCACTTAACTTCTTCAGTTTCTGATATACTTGTACGTTGATGGAATTGCTACCGTAATCAATGTCAAATTTGACTATTTGTACGAAGATTACAATGTAGCATTTAAAGGTTTTTAATACAATTTCAGTGCAACAACTTGATGCTGAATGTGTCCAACGGACAACATTAAAAATGATGGTATTCAAAATTATTATGCCCACGATGACGTTAACAAATGTAAGATTATATTGTATTTAGATATTAGTTCTGGTATATGAAATCTTACCTACAATATAAATTTAAAAAAAAAAAATTACCATAATCCATAATTGCACCAATTGTAAATTTGTAGCTTGACCAATAGGACACACGGTTATGATAATTCATAATTGTCAACTTATGTAATTATAAAGGATGATAATAATCTCTCATATCTCTTCATTTTCCTGGTCATATTATCAGAATCTTATCCTGTTTAATCTCTGGTTATCGGAGTTAGTATTAGTATTAAAAAAAATAATAAAAAAAAAAAGACTATTGGGAACCAAATTTCTCAATAATGACTACTGCTAATCAAATTCCTATATAAACATAATATGACAACCATTAACTTAACAACTATTGGAAGTGACTGTTAGCATATATACTTCAATGAGATTCAAGTTTTACCTTGATTATTCTTTTTAATTTGTTTGGATTAGTATATTTTATAAGTATAAGTATAATAGTTGAGACCTTCTAGATGTATAAATTAAGACGTGACTCAAAATAAATTTTTAAAAGTTGGGAGAAGAGTCTTATATGTAAATAAAAAATTATCTTAAATTTAATCCACGTAAATGAAAGATGTAGTTTTAACTCGAGCTTTAAAATAAGAGATAGAGGCGCTTGTGATGTCAACTGTTGTTAGTATAAACTATAAAGTTTTTTTTTTTCTTTTCTCTCTTTTGAAAGTAGATGTTAAGAGCTTGGTAAAAAATAATTTATCTCAAAATTGTGATAAAAATCTTGTCAATGGATGAAAAAAAAAAATAGTGTAGTGTGCGACAAATAGCTCGATTTTATTTTATTTTTTATTACACAAATAGCTCAATTCTAGCAGGGAATATTAAATTATTAATTAATTAATTAATAGTATATAGCGTACATGTGACCTTACACTAGACTCCAGAGGCTTATCTACTCGCTGTTAGATTCACAACTGAGAGTACAAGAACACGCACAACACCACACAACGCAACACAACATACACCATTTCATTTAGTGCTTCGCTTTTTTCAGTATTTATTTTTTCTTTTTTTTTTTTGACCTTTATTGCTGTTGGAAACTGCACAATTTCCCTCTCGTCCCTCTTCTCTTTTCTCAGCGTCATCATTTAAAGCAATGCTGGGCCCTCTCTGAGATTTATACAAATTCTATCCTTTAGATTTCTCCACTGAATTTATCACTCGAAGCTCGTTCAGCCTTTTTTCATAATATCCCTTTTCAAAGACTTGTTACCTGAACCGTTAACAAATTCTATCCTTTATAACAAGTCTCTCTATTTTGACTCTTAGATTCACGAAAAAATAGAGCAAAAACACACAAAATTAAACAAACCTTCAACTCCCTCTATTATTTCACATATTTCAAGAGATTCTCTCTTATCCAAGTCTTTGAAAAAAAAAAAAAAAAAGATATTATGAAAAAATCCCTAAAAAATAAAATAATAAAAAATTACACCCGATTTTCATTTTATTAGGTGAACTGCCTCCTACCGTTAATTTTTCATCTAAAATGTTAATATTTTCCATCCAAAATAGTGAAATGATCAAAATATCATTATCATATCCTATAAAATTCCTTTTATATCCTTCAAACTTATGAAATGACTAAAATATCTTTTAAATTATTAGTTAATTAAAATATTAAATAAAAAATAACAGATTTAAAAAAAAATCCTCTTCGCACAAAAGTCTTCCGTCTCTCTCCACTCTCTCTTCTTCTTCTTTTACTTCTGCTCTTTTTCTTCTTCTTTTGCTCGTCTTCTCCTTTTTCTGCTCGTTTTCTTATTCTTCGCCTAAAACTCTTCTTCTTCTGCTCTTGTCCTTATCAGGGTTCGATTCTTCTTCTTTGGTTCTTCTTCTTCTTCTGCTCGTCTTCTTCTTCTTCTTCTTCTTCTGCTCTTCTTTTCTAGGTTCCAATGGAACCCAGAACTGCATTCGATTCAAAATCAGTTTCTAGGTTAATTCAAACCCAGTTTTGGGTTCCATTTAAACCCAAAAAGTGGGTTCCATTTGAACCCAGATCTGGGTTCATTCGAACCCAGTTTCTGGGTTCATTGAAATCCAGTTCTGGGTTCGATTTGATTGGGTTGATTGTGGTTTTTTTTTTTTTTTTTTTGAGTTGTTTTTGGTTGATTGGATTTTGATGTTTTTAGATTGTTTTTGTATTTTGGGATTGCTATTTGTGATGTTGGTTCCATCAGTTTTGGGTGATGTTGGTAGTGTATTTTTATGTTTAGAATTTTGGATTGATGTGTTGATTTGGTAAATCAAGGATGATAATAAGAATTTTTTTTTAATTTAATTTTTTTAAAGGTTTTTTATAATTTTTTCCATTTTAAAATTTTAATTATTTTATTAAGTTACCATTTTACCATTAAATGTTAACACCGACCGGTTTTTTTTGACAGCAGGGGGTGATTTACCTAATGAAATGAAAATCGGATGTAATTTTTGATTATTTTACTTTTTAGGGGGGTTTTCATAATATCCCAAAAAAACAGAAGTGTATAAATAATAGGTCACTCGATTTTCGAAGAAAATAATTATACGTGTACCATATTTGTCGAAAACGACATCACTTCTTCAATAGATCTTATATTAAATTATTCTTCTTCTTCTATCTCCGGGAGTTGATGCAGGATTCATAAGATTGTGGAGGCGGGTGAGTGAACAATGTCGGCGAACATGAGAGTGGCGGTGGTCGGCGCCGGAATCAGCGGACTGGTGTCGGCTTATGCTCTTGCAAAAACAGGTGTTGAGGTTGTTTTGTACGAGAAGGAGGACTACCTTGGCGGCCATGCCAAGACTGTTACCTTTGACTCTGTCGATTTAGACCTCGGTTTCATGGTCTTCAATCGTGTAAGTATCTATCATTTTCTTTCTATTTTTTATTAGCATTCCAATATTATTCGATGTTTCAGATATTCGCTATAATTGGAGATAATGTTGTGCATAAATAGTTTAAAATGAAAAAAGAAATTGTCCTATTAAAAAGTTTAATTTGAAAGAGAAAAAATTATGGAAATAACCTTTTTTGATATTGAAATTGAGAAATAATTTTTTTTTTGGATTTTTTATTTTTATCCAGTATTTTTTTATCCAAAAAGAATTTTTCTGATAAGATTTAAAAAAAAAATGGTTGGTTTTTAATTTGAAAAAAAAATATTTATAAAACAAAACCGAACTTTAAAGAAATGTAATTAATTTTGTTTTTATTATTATTGATATAACTTTTGTTGCTTGTATTAATACATAGGTGTTTAAGTTTAATCAATTAAGTGTATTAATAATCTGGGTATGAGAATCCAGTTTGTGGAAGGTAATTTCTGCACTCTTACACACATTTCAAAAGGCTGTAGTAGGATGTTTGGTAAGGATCAAAATCCTTTTCTAGTCTTACTTTTTCTAATTTGTTTTCTTTTTTTTTTTTTTGGTAATTATGACATATCAAGATAATAAATAATAGATAGTTAAAATTATTATTTGTTTTTTTTTCTCTCAAATTTAAATTATTCTTGCAGAAAGTAAAGATAAAAATTATAGACAATAAAGATAGAAAATATGATTGGGAAAGACTTCCAAATCATTTGTAAAGGGTTGGGAGCAGTTTTTAATCTTATTACAAGTGTTTTCCGGTACTGTGACACTAAATATTAAAATTAAATTGTTCAAAATTTTATTTAAATTTATATAATATGATACCTGAGTTATTAGTATATATAAATATTGAGATAATATAATAATTAGTATAGTATTAATCGTTTATATACCATAGTATTTGAAGATGAATTTAAGTAAGATATTTTAATATCCAATCTCCTTTTTTTTCAAATATCTGATTTACGAGCAAATATCCTCACCACATCCCAAGTCCCTAACCACTAACCATACATGGAAAATGACGCATTTTTCATTTTTGTGCCACATTTAGTGGTTTATATATTGTCCTTTTGAAACTAATGGGTATTCAGATAGAATTTTCTAGTAAAATTTCATTAACTAAAATTTCAGCAAAAATTCATTAAATAAATGGAGGTAAAATCTGCCATAAAATACTTTGAATGTACGAATTGCATCTCCCTAGACAATCGGATAGATGGATCTGAAGAGGTAATCCGAAAATTATTTATAGTGGGTGGTCCATTGAATGGGTGGTAGAGATTGGTCAGTAAAGACAAATCTCTATTTTTTTGAGCTAACGTAATCATCACACGTGAAAGCATTGTTTATTAACCTAAACCTAATTTCTTGATTAGGTCATTAGTTTGTTTTTTTTTTTTTTAATTACCAACACCAAAATCAGAAATACAATCAAAATCAGTTGATATGAGATTCCAAAGCACGATCTGAACACATGCTTCATAGATGTAGGAGAGTTTTATTATCTACATAAAGTAGAAAAACTATTCATAATTAGTAGAAGGTATGGATCGAACCCATGATTCGGACCCATGATTCGGTGTATGAAGGAGAGTGAATGTATCACTCTATCAACTCTACTTGCAGCAACTAGGTCATTAGTCATCATCTTCATATGATTGTCCTTTGGCAGGCATGGTATTAGTAGATGGTCGTAAATCATTAAAATATGAGATTATCTATTAATTAGGAAAATCATTTATTCTATTTTTATTAACATAATTATTGTTTAATCAACATAAATCACATTATCACAGACTTCACAGTAATCTGTAAGAAAATTTAAAACTCTTAGTAATCTTGCGGTTAAAACTTTTACAAGAAGGTTCTATCTAAATTTAAAATTAATTTTTAAATCAGGTCAACAAATATGTAAGGAAATTTTTGGTAATCTCCCTTATGAAAAACGAAAGTGACCCTCACCCAAAATAAAATAAAATAAAATAAAAAATCTTTGTTTGTGAAATTTTTAACTTTTTCGTGTGTGTGTATATATATATATTTCCACATATGGCGGCTATTAATATTGAAAGGCAGTGAGAACAGAAGATGGAGGAGTGCAAGTTGAAGTTTGAAGAAAATGAAAAGAGTAGGTGGAGTGTTGTCATGTTCTTTTTGGCTATGGAATATACGTAATGACTTTTGGCTGAGTGTTGGATGGTAATCAATGGACTTTTGTTGTGGTTGCTGGTTTTTTTTTTTTTTAAACTTCATTTTAGTCCTCGATGTTTTGAAAAATATCAAGTTTTTAAAACTTTTTTTTAAACAGCTCTTTTTATTCCTAACTTTTTCAAAACTATTCAAAAAAGTTCAAACCGTTAATTAACTGACTATCAATGGTGACTTTAGACCATTTTTAACAACTTAAATTTATAGACATTTTAGATAATTTAACTTATAAATTCATTAGTTTATTAGGGTAATCCGGTAATTTACGTAAAACTAACAACCATAAAAAATAAAAATATTTTTTTATGTATTCTATTAATATTGACTATCAGTTGACTATGGTTTTGGACTCTTTTGAAGAGTTTTTAAAAAGTTATGGATAAAAAGAGTTATTTTCAAAAAAGCTTTAAAAACTTGATATTTTTCAAAATTTTAGAGACTAAAATGAAATTATTTTCTTTTTGAGATATCATGAAACCCCCTCTCCCTTGAAAAGTAAACTATTTGAGATTAACTCTTGATTTTTTTTTTATTAGGTGAACTTTCCCTAACCATTAATTTTCCATCCAAAATGATAACTTTTTCTGTCCAAAATCGTGATAGGACCAAAATACATTTTAAATTATTAATTAATAATACTATTAAATGAAAAAAAATTAAAAAACTATTAATTAATTAATAATAACAATTTTTTTTTTAAAAAAAACCATTAATTAAACTAAAACAAAATTAAAATCAAACTAAAACTCTTGCTCTCTCTCTCTCCTCTTTTCCTCTCCTCTCTTTATTGCCTGCCAGTGATGACGATGTTTGGAAATCTCTATAGCGACGGTGTTGATGGATGGTGGCGGAAGACCTCTCTCTTTTGTTTTCTCTTTCTCTCCTCTTATCCTCTTTGGTTTGGTTTATGATTGATGTGTTTGTGTTTTGGGATTAATGGTTTGGTGTTGATGTGTTGAATCGACGAAGGGATGATGATTTTGGGTTTAGGGGATGATGAATATAGGTGCTAGAAACCCATAAAATAAATAAATAAATAATAAATAAAAAGAGAAAAGAGATGAGAAAAAGATGAGATGATTAATGGAAGTGGGTTGTTTTTTGTTGATGTGGATGATTAATGGAGTGGGTTGTGTTTTTTTGGATGAGGACGAATGGGTTTTTTTATTTTTTTATTTTTTTTTATAAAGATTAATGGGGTTTTTGTATGATGATGAATGGTTTTTTTTTTTTAATTATTATTATTTTTTTAATTTTTTTTAAACGATGTCCATGGACAGTGGAAATAGGTTTAATTTTTTAAAGATATATATATTTTTTTGTTTTAAATTTTTTTACATTTTTTTAAAAATTTTTTAAATTATTTGGTGAAGTTTTTTTTTTTAGTTTATTTTTTAAAAAAAATTACAATTTTTAACAAATTTTCTCATTTTAAAATTTTAATTATTTTATTAGATCACATTTTGCCCTTAAATTTTAACACTGATTGGGTTTTTCAAAAGATAGGGGATGATTCATCTAATAAAAAAAAAAAATCGAAGATTAATCTCGAATAGTTTACTTTTAAGGGGTTTTTCACAATATTTCTTTTTTATTCGTCGGCCAATCTCAACTAGAGCTGAGCCTCAAAATATTAAGATCCAATCGCGCCTGGGGGTTGGGTGCAGACCGGGCCTTAAATATTTTATGAAGCCCGACTTGCCCACGATTTCTGTCCGAAGTGGGCTTGCCCGTACAGGTTTGGGCGGCCCGCCAAGTTTTCAGCTTATTTTTTATTTATTATTATCATTTTTTTTGAAATTTTTAAGCTCGAATTTGTCTTCAAGCTCTACCCTTTAAGTTGACGGACCTCATAAATCGTGCTTGACCTTTGCAACTTAAGGTCTTAGACGTGGGCTTTGGCCACTCAACCTGATTGTGACACCTCAAATCTCTACCTATCACAATGCCTACCTCATAGAAGTAGTAAGCTCAGATGCAAGCAAGTCGTCTGCTGTTATGTCATTATTTATTATTGTAATTATTATTATTAATTTTGATATATTATTATAATTATTAATTTTAGCTAAATGGTGCTAGATGAAAATTGTTATTGCAGATCGATTGTACGGTATAAAAATTTAGTTTTTCCAAATAAAAATAAGAACACAAGTATCTGAGAAACTTTAAGCCTTTAGAATTTACTTTTGGTACCACTTTTAAGAGTTAAAAATAAATAAAAAATAAAATAAAATAATTTTGAAATTTAATTAATTTGCCTTTAGCTATCATAATACTTTTGTTTGTGAGAAAGAACATTAGCATCTCTGATGTAATATATTTCCCCTGTTTCTTTATTATTATTATATTTTTTTTTTAAATTTACTTTTTCCTTGTTAAATATCAACCACAGAAGCTAGAACAATTTATTTTTCTATACCTTGTAGCAATTCAAATTTCAAAGATGTTTCAGAAATTATAATTAGCACTTTTAATATTGTCATTTAAATCTATTAGTTCTGTGCATGTTCTGCAATATAGCCCATATGTGTTTAATGTGAGTCTGCTAGTGATCTTGTAGTTATCTAGATAATTTTAAGTATATTTTACTTAATGATTTGTACAATGCAATTATTTCATCTATTATTTTAATTTTGTTGGGAAAAAGAAAAAAAAAAAAAAAATCATATCATTGTGAGCATTTCCCACTCTTGTTTTGCTGAGCTGATGATTGTGGGGGTGATGAGACAGGTAACATATCCGAATATGATGGAGTTCTTTGAGAGTCTTGGGGTTGATATGGAGATATCAGATATGTCATTCTCAGTGAGCTTAGACAAAGGCCGTGGCTGTGAATGGGGTAGTAGAAATGGGTTGTCCAGTTTGTTTGCACAGAAGAAGAATGTGCTCAATCCCTACTTTTGGCAAATGCTTAGAGAGATAGTCAAGTTCAAGGAGGATGTCATCAGGTGTTGTGCTGTTCTCTTTTCACTTTAAACATAAATTTAACACCTGTAGCAAGAAGTTTGATCCAGTGTGTGCCATTTGCTGAGGAAAGGTTGTCATTCTAGTATTCTCTTTACAAGCATGAGCTAGATTCAATGCAGCTTATGACAATTTGTTTCTGTAATTTGACTCCTTTGTATTTTGATGCAGTTATCTTGAAATGCTGGAGAACAATCCGGATAAAGATCGCAATGAAACTTTGGGACAGTTTATAAGTCATGCGGTTATTCTGAACTATTTCAGAAAGCTTATCTTGTGAGACCGCTAAAATATTGTATTCTGTTGTAGCCTTAGGTTATTATAGTCATTCTAATGATTTTTGTGTTTACTTTAAAATAATGATAAAATTATACATTTTGTAGATTCCAATATGTGGTTCAATATGGTCTTGCCCATCAGAAGGAGTTACTAGCTTTTCTGCTTACTCCGTGCTTTCATTTTGCCGCAATCATCACCTACTTCAGGTACTTTTTGTAATTTGTTAGAAAATTATGCACCAATAATTTCCCAAATGCTTGAGACACCCCAAATACATGTCCTAAAAGTGATGTTGTCAGTTATTATGATGTGCAGCTCTTTGGCCGCCCCCAATGGCTTACTGTCAGATGGCGTTCACATAAATATATCAATAAGGTGACTGTTTAAGAACTTACGCTTCATTCATTTTTTATTTTAAGCACCACAAATAAGTTTCAAGAACAATCTTGACAAAGGTCTTAGGAATGCTAGTCTTGTAAATGATCCTTGCAATGATTTTGAGTTATTTTAAAAGTCAGGTCAGAGAACAACTTAAGAGATGGGGTTGTCAAATTAAAACCGGCTGTGAGGTGTATTCTGTTTCTTCAACTGATGAAGGTTAGTAAAAATTCATCGTTATAATTTTCAATGCAAAGCTGTAGATGAAAAAATTCACTAGAAATTATACTGGCATTGTATTAACTAGGCAATCTTTCATTAGGAATTCGAGGTAATTTTAACGATAGAAGAGTAAGGTACTTTGCAGGTTGCACAGTAGTTTGTGGAGATGGTGCCCAAGAATTGTACAATGGATGCGTAATGGCTGTTCATGCCCCAGATGCTTTAAGAATATTAGGAAGCCAAGCAACATTTGATGAATTAAGAATACTCGGCGCTTTCCAGTATGTTTACAGGTACTTCCATAATTACCCTCCTTCTATTTTCATTCATTTGGTGTTTCTGCTTGTATATGAACATTTATACCTAGATATACTTCATAGAGTAATTTTTATGCTCACGTTATATTCTAAAAAGAATTGTTTGACAGCATTCAGAAAAATGCATGTCAATTCTAGGCTTCTTCTCCCTTCCTTTATATCTTAGTAATAACAAATCATTGAGGTATTTGAAGGATGATATTTGCTAAACCAACTACATTACAGAGTGATTTTATTCATTTAAAAAAGCTCTCATGATGTTTTGTAAGATGGTGATTGCAACTATTGAAGGTGCGAATTTGGTAGATTACTAGTTAAATGAACATATGATTCTCATAGGTAATCATAAAATGCCCAAATCATTGGTAAAACGAACAGATTCTTACCCTAGGCACATTGTATATCTTTTCTTTTGGTTGCAAATACGTTTAACTATTGAAATTGACATGATACTGAACAGATGTAATCTATTATTTTGAAATGTGCAATCACTTATTAACTTTCTATTTTGGCAGTGATATTTTTCTTCATCATGACAAAACTTTTATGCCCCAAAACCCAGCAGCATGGAGTGCATGGAACTTTCTTGGAAGCACAGATGGTAAAGTCTGTTTGACATACTGGCTCAATGTGCTTCAGGTTTGTAACATAGTCTTTTAGATAAAATAAATTTTTGTATTCTTTAAATCCCTGTAGTGTTTAGTTAAGCAAGCAAGAAACTTGTGGAGTTCTGTTTATTTCTTGTGCATGTAACTCATACTCTAAACATCAACATTGAAAGACATTGACCCTATTGTTAGATTGGAAAACTTCACTGAAAATTAGTAATGCATAGTTTTATTGCAATGTACAAGAAAGCAGAAGCCAACTTCTGTTGAGGACCCAGACTTATAATAAACAGCCAAATGACTGGCTACATTGTGTTTCTGACACGATAGTTTAGGTTCTACCGTCTATAGAAGGTGAATTCATGTTAAAATTGTGGTCTCTTCTATAGCCATACAGCCTATCAGAACAATAATTGTCAGCTTTTCTAGTGTGCTAATTGAGTTGGCTGTCTCCAAGGATGTGATATGATTTACTCATCTGCTGTTTAAATGCTCTAGTTATTAACATAATGCGTAACCTTGCAGAATCTGGGAGAAACGAGTTTACCTTTCCTTGTAACACTCAATCCAGATCATATACCAGAACATAAATTGCTCAAGTGGTCAACTGGCCATCCAGTTCCATCTGTTGCTGCATCAAAGGCTTCTCTTGAGCTTGATCATATTCAGGGGAGGAGAGGAATCTGGTTTTGTGGAGCTTATCAGGGTGAGCATATTTAGTAGGGAAGAAGAGGCATCGGAATAGACATCATCCATGATTTATCACGCACATTTAATTGCATGAAAACCTTTTATTGCCATACAAAGCATTATAATATGAAGAATTATACATATTGCTGTGACAGAATTCAAGAAAGAGTGCTAAGATCTTTGTGGCTGTATACATCGACACATTAATGTAAACTGTATGCTACAAAAGAAATATATTGTGCCTGATAAATTGCTTTAATTTAAGAAAACAGTGTATGGCTTGATACTTGTAGTTTCAGGATAATTTTATATCATGTTTCAGTATTGTGAATTCTAACATCAATTTGCTCTTCATTGTTTGCAGTTGTTATGTATTCCTGTCTTAAAACACAAAATGTGCTTCGCCATTTAAGACCATCTATTTAATTTGTGTTAACTTGCATTTCAGGTTATGGCTTCCATGAGGATGGACTCAAGGTAGTAATTAGTGCCCCTTAATACTGATATCTTCTACAGTGAAGTAACATATTAAATTCTGGAGTGCAATAAAATTTGACATTTACTAACTTGTCATGACAAAATAAAGCCTGAGATTTAGTCCCTTAATGACAATGTTTCGCAATAAAACATTTAGTTTCGTTGTATTTACTATGTATGTTGTTGTGATCCTTAATTCTTCTTTCTTGAATTATCAAGTCTGCGGTATATGGCTTACAAGTGAGGCTCACCTCTTTGCAGTCGGGCTTGATTGCTGCAAATGGTTTGCTTGGAAAAAGTTCTGCTATTTTGAGCAACCCAAGACACATGGTACCTTCTCTGATGGAAACAGGGGCCCGGCTTTTTGTTACTAGATTTCTTGGACAATATATCAATACTGGTTGTTTGATGTGAGTCCATTTTAATTTCCTATCATTTACCTATATTTTGCTTCCTTATACATACACGAGTACAGAAAATTAAGCATCTTCTACTCATTTGTTTTGTATGTCTTCTCTTTCAGAAGCAATCTGTTTTGGGCACTTGGTAGTATCAGGTTTCAAGCTATATAAACATTGAAACCTGTACCATTTGAAATAGATTGTATTGCAAAATATTGCAAAAAAGTTAAAATATTATCGACCAACAGCTTGAAGTTTGATTGAGAACGGGTGGTCATTTGGTCCCAATTTGGTTGTATTTGAAAGTCATATTAGTGAAGGATGAAGTATTGTTATAAACTTGCATGGAGTCAATATATTTCCGTGATGGGGTTCTCTGTGCAAAGCATTCTCTACTATGATTGTTATATTGGTGTATTAGACCTACTCAATAGTTGGATCAAAAGGTTGTTAAATCGATGCAAAGTCGTGTTCTATTATCGACTTATGCAGCTACAGCAACATTACAGTGATAATGAGCTTTTATGAGTTTTTTCCTTTGTGTTTGTATTAGAGAGAGAATGTCAAAAGAACTTATGCCTTTTGTCAATGTCTCAATCCACATTTGTTGTTGTATTTATTGTTCACATTTAATTCAAATTAATTGTCCACCATAATAAAGAAGAAGTTGGGAGTCTTTCATTTCCAGATGAATAGAACTTTTGAGGACACCAATCTTTTAGCTTGTCCTAGTTAGTGCTACTTTTGGCTTTTTGTAATGCAATCATTTCGTATCTCATTATTAATCTAAGAATCTCATATTATGCTTTAAACTTGAATTTAACATAGAATTTAACATCTTTGAACACATGCATCCTTGCTCACCACGTTTCACCTTGAGAATATTACTGTGATAAGTTGACTATGTTGCTTTAAAGTGAAATTCCAAAATGCTATCTTCTCTATATTCCTAGTGCATACTCAAACCTTGTTCGTATTAAGATTTTTAGTTGCATCATATTGCTAGCTTTTTCATTAATTGCAGTGCACTTGACCAAACTGTTCTTAAATATTTTTGGTTCCTCATAAATTGTATTTCCAAGAAAATCTCATCTATCTGTATAAAATATTGTTTTCTACATAATTTTAGATATTTTATTTTAACAACCAAATTTCTATATACCTAAGTATTGATATTGTGTGCTTTGTGGTTTCGCAGTTTGGTGGAGGAAGGAGGCACAATGTTTACTTTTGAGGGAACCAGAAAAAATTGCCATCTAAAAACTGTCATGAGAGTTCACAATCCCCAATTTTACTGGAAGGTATATATGCGTAAATTATATCATCCTTTTGAGTAATCTCTTGGGAAAACTTTAAATTGAAGCTTATGCCAGATATTATTATGTGTTAAATCCTAGAATCATGTTATTTGTATGCACACTATTCTCATGACGGTTGATAACCTCTAGATATCATTGTCAGGTTATGACACAGGCTGATTTAGGCATTGCAGATTCATATATCAATGGTGATTTTTCTTTTGTGGATAAAGAGGAGGGTCTTCTAAATCTGTTTATGGTAAGATAAATTATTTGAACTCAAAATCAAATTGTGTTATTATTTCTAACTTCCAAAGATTTTTTCATTTCAAACTTATTTGTTAGATTCTCATTGCTAATAGAGATTTGGATTCTTCCATCTCAAAATTGAACCAAAGAAGGTATGTTTTGACTGGTGTACTTTTTGAATATGATTTTCCTTGTAGTTATTTCCAAAACTGTTAATAAACTAAGTATTTACCTTCTGGCTTTAGGGGTTGGTGGTCACCATTGTTACTCACTGCTGGTATTGCATCTGCAAAATATTTTTTTCAGCATTTTTCAAGGCAAAATACTGTTACACAAGCTCGTCGAAATATCTCTCGACATTATGATCTGGTAATTTCTTTCATTACTAATATTTATGGGCAAGTCTAGGATGAAATTACAAAGATGCAGGTAGTAGATACTTACTATCAGTAAATGTAATTAAGTGGACAAACATAGATAAGAATGCAAAATGCAAGTATATATCTATGTGATTAGTGAATGCATACCAGAAAAAAAAAAAAAAAATCAATTTGTAGGTAAGTTTTGATCCTTATTTAATAGTAAAAGATAACCACGACGTCTTTGTTGAAAAAGTAGTATAGCATTGAAGGGTTTCAAGGAACCTGGGTAACTCTCATTGAAACTAGAGCATGGCTTCTCCAACTCAATCCTCCAATTTACTATAACTTCCTTGGCACTTCGGAAGGAAAGCCTATTATTAGCTGATACTTAAGTTATAGAATGCCTTTGATTGTTCATCAATGGAATACAGATCTGATGTTTTCATATATATATTTCAAGTGATTAGAGCAAGGGATGAAAGGAGATAATAATTTATCTTTTTCTCTTTTTCGGTTGTTATATATTTCATGATATTTTACACTATGGTAGTGTTAATAAGTAAAATGGCAAAAGGTGAGGGCACAATCTTAATGTTATTAACAAGTTGTTTCATTTTCTTAATAATGATTGTAACACACCTAACTTAATATATATACCAAATCTTATTATTCCTTTTGTTTTTTGTTTTCAGAGCAATGAACTATTTTCTCTGTTCTTGGACGAATCAATGATATACTCCTGTGCAGTATTTAAGGTTAGGATCCCATTTTGTTATTATTTTACTTTACAATTGGTAGATATACCAAACCTCAGTGTATAAACATTATTATTTGAAGGAAAACACAAGTACTGAAATCTAATCAAATTGGTATGTAGAGCGAAGATGAAGACCTGAAAGTTGCACAAATGAGGAAAGTTTCTCTTCTTATTGAGAAGGTGAGTCAGTTTAAATAAGTTAAATATTAGAAGAATTTTTATTTTGTTATTTTTTCCTTCAAGCTTTTTGTTGTAACCCTTCCAGGCAAGAATTAATAAGAAGGATGAAGTTCTTGAGATTGGTTGTGGGTGGGGAACTTTAGCTATTGAAGTTGTCAAAAGAACTGGATGCAAATACACTGGTATTACTCTATCTGAGGAGCAACTGAAATATGCAGAAATGAAAGTGAAGGAAGCTGGCCTTCAGGTAACTATTTTGAAAATGACATTTGTCGTGCGGTGGGTTAGACTTGATACTGGCCCACCATTTAGGCTACTATTTTGAACTCTACCTTTAATCCAACTATTGGGTATGTATTTGTTGATTTCGTTTATTACAACATTCTAGTATTGAACCATTTACCACAGTAACACTCTTTTGTTTATATGTAAGAACTATAAAAAATCATTACTGCTGGATTTCATGTGAAGAATCCTATGGACGCTTGTTATGATTATTTAATATTTGTTAATTAATCAACTTTTCCATCAAAATACTAGTAATAATGTCATTTTGTATTTACTCACTTTATCTTAACCTTTTCTATTGCTAGGACCATATAAGACTATATCTTCGTGACTATCGCCAACTACCTAAAACCAACAAATATAACAGAATTATCTCTTGGTAAGTATTTTAACCACCTAGTGTGATATATATGACTGTAACAATCTACACAATAATCAACATGATTTCAATGACTTTTTTTCTTTTTGTTGAACTGCAACATGATTTCAATGACTTTTTTCCAGTGAGATGATAGAAGCTGTTGGCCATGAATACATGGAAGAGTTTTTTGGTTGTTGTGAATCACTATTGGCTGAGGATGGACTTTTTGTTCTACAGGTATTGATAACAAGGGAACAAAATATGAACCTATTGAATTTAGTGAGCTTGATTGCAACTTCATGTTAGCAGATTTAGTGCCTGATTGCTTACATCTTCAATATGTGACTTACAGTTAACACCTTACAATTTGCTAATGGTTAAGCGTGTTCAAATTGTTTCAGTTCATATCAATACCGGACGAGCGTTATAATGAGTACAGGCTGAGTTCAGATTTTATAAAGGAATACATATTCCCCGGTGGGTGCTTGCCTTCACTAAGTAGAATAACTACAGCCATGGCTTCTGCTTCCAGACTCTGGTACTATAGTTAACATAAACTATTATTTGGTCTTATATTTCTTTTTACTACGTTGTCCTTCCCCCCTCCCTTCCCTCCCCCCCCCGCAAAAAATAACTGAGGTTCTGCAAATGCAGTGTGGAGCATCTAGAAAATATAGGAATCCATTACTACCAAACACTGAGGTGTTGGAGAACAAACTTTGTGGAGAAACAGAGGTACTGAAAATAATATATAGAAGCTGAATTTGTCTTTGCTTATGTCTTGTTGTCCTTTTTTTTTTATGGTTGAAATTCAATGCTAAAAGAAAAAAAAAAATTCTTTATCTAATTTACTTTATGTAGCAAAATTCTTGCGCTTGGATTCAATGAGAAATTCATCAGGACATGGGAATATTACTTTCGATTATTGTGCTGCCGGTTTTAAGTCCTATACACTTGGAAATTATCAGGTAACAACTTTCTCATTTAAGTATATAAAGTTGCATTTTAGCTTATATTTTATTTGTCATTTGAAGAAATAATTTACGTTCAAAGTAGTTGGGCGAAGCTGCTAAAAAAAACTTCCTAATAAACAGTTCAACTTAGCGAAAGTTAGATTAGATTTTATGCAAGCTCAGATTGCTACACGAAATATTGGGTTTTATTTGTTTGGTGATTGTGTCAACTTTTTCTCTTGACAATAATATAGATAGTATTTTCGCGGCCGGGCAATGTTGCTGCATTCAACAATGCATACAAAGGCTTTCCTTCAGCATACTGAATCTGCCATCTAGTGCAACGAGGGAGATCATATTTTTTTCCAAACAAAGAGATATTGTCTTTATATGTTTTTTTTCTTGAAATATTGTTGATTATGTGATGCATTGGATTTGTACCAATAAAAGGCCCCGGTGATTGAAAAGGAGAAAGTAGATGATATTTTCATATTTAGATATTCTCATTGAGCAAACTGTTGTAATCTTCTCTGGTGCCTGAAGGCAGTCAAATGACAAACAATATTTACCTAGTGATACGTGAAATTTAGAAAAATAAATGAATAAATAAACCTGCTAAGATTTGGCTCTGGATTTATACTTATAGGTGGATCAAGACTGGTTTTTATTTGTTTATTGCTTAAGATACATATCGTTCAACATTGTCCACAAACTACCCAAAAAAGCATCTAGTAAATGCTGAAAAAACAAAAAGAAAAAAGAAAAACTTCATTGTTGTACCAGTAAAACATTTTCAAGGAATTTTGATTGAAGAATCTAGTTACAGCTGTATATATATATATATATATTTTTTAAATTGTGTAACATTACTCATCTAAATACATATGATAGCTTTAATATGTATATATATATATATATTTTTATTTTTTCTTATAAATGTCATTATTTATCTGTAGTATAGATGATGTAAAAGGTGACAAGAAAGTAAATACAATTTTGGCTGAAATGTTTTAACAACAAACAGTTTTAATTTTAGTTGATGCAATTTTAATAACCAGTATAAAATCTATGAATGTGAATTATATATCCAGGTTCACTATACAAAACTATATACTTGCTAGGGGGTTATAAGAGATAAATATAATTATTTTTAATTTTTAATTTTTATACACCCTTAAAATATAATAGAATGGCTATTAATGATGTTATTGCAGTGGCAGTAACACCTCATTTCCTTCGTTTGTCATGTAAAGGTCAAGATTTTGACTTATGTTGCCATCAATAAGTATGGCTGATTTTCCTCCTCTCTTATGGGTCTCTTCTTGCTCTTTTGGCAGTCTTCCTCCCATTTATAGGAAAATTTCGGAATTTACTTCAATAGTCTGATAAAGAGAACTTAATAATATTACATGTATTGTGTTTGTATAATATGTATATATATGTATATATATATATGGCTATTAATCGATCTTATGTATCAATAATTACTCAATATAGTAGCTATCTGTATTTCAAAAATCCACTATTCCTAAAAAAAAAAAAAAAAAAAAGGGGGCCATACGAAAATATTAAAATCAGCATAATTTTGACGAGGACTATTCTAGAAACTTGAAGCCACCAAACATCACCAACATCAAAGGAAGAAAATTCACGTTCATGCTTGATGCACGCGTCCTTGAGTCATGACTCATGAATGCAGACTATGCCAGTTGGAACTCAACGTGTTGGAATGTAACATACAAACAAGTTGAATTTCGGTTTCAGCAAAAGAACAAAAAAAACCGACAAATAGAAGTTGAATTCTAACCGTTCAATATTGTAGTGTACAATCATACAACAAGCGGTTTTTTTCTTTTTTCTCTTTTTTAAACTTTTTCTTTTATAGATGTGAAAGGAACTCATTTTTCTAAAATTAAAGTACAACTTGAATACAATTTTACTGAAAATAATAAAATGATTATTCAGTTTTTTTTTTTTTTTTGGTTTAATTTCTTCAAATTAAAATTTGCAAGTAGTCCCATAAAAAACGGTTTCTTAAGATTTACTGTTTCCTTACTAATACAAAAATAAATCTATTTGGGTTATAAATCAAATTATCTTTAATTATTTAATAAAAAGAAAGATAGTCTTTGCATTGGAAAATTCATAGTATTTCCTAGTTCAAGTGGTGGTTATTTTTCATACCATATTTATGGAATGGATTTTAATTTAGTCATGTGTTTTTTTGTTTGTATATTTAAAGAGTTTTCTCTCTAACCGTGAGAGTAAACATCCAATCCTACCAATTCAGTGTTAGATTTTTTTTTTTTTTTAAAAAAAAAAAAAGAGAAAAAAACATTTCTAATACAAAACGCAGCATAAATATTGTTATTAAAGAAAACACTTCATGCTCTCAAAATGGTGATACTAAAAACAAAAGAAGAATGTTAATACTAAATATATATTAAGAACGATTTCAAAAAATATATATATATATTTAGAACCTTCAAAATAAAAAATCTGCTTTCCACAAAAATTCTTGAACTTTTTCTCTAATATTAACAATGCAAAATCCAATTTTTCCTTTTCATTGAATAAAACTTTGTTTTCCAAAAACAAAACAAGAATCGGCACAACAATTCTCTACTCCTAGTATTCTCCTCTTTTATTTATATATATATATATATATATTTTCTAACATATTTTCATTGTCAGAAGACTATCGAAATCAATCCAAATAAGATTTTAATAGTGCGATTCAAATATTTTGCTCTTAAATAATGGGTGAGGACTACCTATATTACAGAGGATGGGATATTATTGCGTTTAAACTTACGACTTGAAACAGATAACGGTGTTATCAATGTGGCACTCTACTTGAGGTGGAATTAGATGGTCAAATGAAACGACCACGAAAGAGCCCAAAAGCCCATATGGGCCCATATTAATGCCAGTAAAATTGGAGATCCAGATTTTCTCACCTCCCACGCAAGCAAACCGGGACCATACAAATACAAGCATACGACCAACACACGTGTCCTCACACCCATCAACTACAATTCAAAGCCACCACAAAAACATTCTGTGGCTCTCGTTTTTCTCCCTCCAATATAAACCAATGGCCATCATATTTTCCTCCAACAAAATATCCTCACACCAACACGCACGGTTCCCCGTCACCCGCCCACCAAAAACAAACATCACTCAAACTCAGTCAAGTACACATTTCCAATGGCTACTTCGATTTGTGCAAGTGGGTTCAAGGGGGGTTTAGGAAGCTGGAGCAGCTGCATTGGTGGTGAGGACTATGCACTGCTGGTGAAGTCATCAGTGCCCAGTAGAAGTAGTGTTAGAGTAGTGCAGAAGCCGTTGAGGTTGCAGCCTATGATGAAGAATGTTAATGAAGGAAAAGGCCTGTTTGCTCCTGCTGTTGTTATCACTCGTAATATTATTGGCAAGAAGAGGTTCAATCAATTTAGAGGCAAAGCTATTGCTTTGCATTCTCAGGTATCATTTTCTTTTCTGCTCATGTATTGTTTTTGTTTTTTGGTTTGATTGTTTATGTTATCTTTTTAATTAGCTTTTTTATATATTATTAGTTTAACGATCTTTTTTTGTATATTTAGTTATGTGTTGATCATGTTTTAGTGAAATTAGGTGACAAGATGTTTACATGTTAAAGTAGTGAATTATATTTTTGGCGGCAAAAAGTAGTGAAATTTTGGTTTAGCTTAAGTAAAGAATTAAAATTAAGGACATTAATTAGAGTAATTAGAAAAAAAAAAAATCTCTCTATAAGGAAGAGAAGACTGTAACACAAGCTTTGGAACCTGTTTTTTTTTTTTTTTTTTAGAAAATAATATATTTTAAATATAAATAAAATTTGATGCAAGAACTATTATACAACACTTTTCAACAGGTACCAACAACTTTTTTGGCTCGAGTTTGATGAATGTGTTAAATTTTAGAATTTGGTAAAATAAATTTTAAGAATATAGAATTTATTCTTCCAGAATTAGTGTTAAACTCTAAAGCTATTTTACTTTACGATGTTTTGAAAAGCATAATTGCAAAACAGCAAAAATTATTCTTCTGTATTTACAAGTTTTAATACCAAATTTATTTCAACATTCATTTTATTCTTACCATCTATGTAGTTATATTTGAAATTTGTCATTCACACAATCTCGAATTTTAGAAATATAATATTTTTCCAGTTTATAAACAAATTATTATCAAAAAGCACTAATTGCAACTCCTTACAATAAATAATCATATGAATCACTTTTTGCCTTTCATTCTTATTTCTCTTTGAGAAAAGGCTGTTGATAACAATTTTTTTTGTAAAGTTGCTAAACATGTTTAATGGTGAAATGTTGACAGGTAATAACAGAATTCTGCAAATCAATAGGAGCTGATTCAAAACAAAGGCAGGGACTGATTCGCTTGGCAAAGAAAAATGGAGAACGGCTTGGCTTCCTTGCCTGATAAAACTTAATTTATTTAGTTTATGTACTAATTAAGTTGATAGTTCATTGTAAGAGCTTTAAGATATGTACGCATACTTTTTCCATCTGGGTTCACCCCTAAACAGAAGAATGTAAACTATATCTCTCCCTCATTCCTCTCTTCAGCTGTAGTTTCAATTATTATATCATCTATATACAAAATTTAAAAAGAAAATTACTGGTTTCTTCTGAGTCTACTTGAAAATGCATCGTTCAAGTGATCCCAAATTTGATAGCTTAGCCATCTGTTTAACATCTATCACTTAAAAGAATTTTCATGAAGAGAGTTTTACTTGTGTCTTCCAGTGGTTTGAAATGCTACTGAGCAGAAGTTTCTCAGGAAATCAAGGCAACTTCATAAACCAACAATGAGTGATATTAGCAATATGTAAAACTCACAACAATTCAGTCAATGGAAGAACGAGAGTTATTACATATTATGTAGTATTCTAACCGAATCAACCTGAAAAGAATCGCAGTTATAGAGACTTGACATAAGATATCATGTATATGACTGCTTCAAACATAAACATATAAATTGGGTGTAGTGTAACTACAACAATTCTCACCATTGAATACATCAAAACAAGGAGTAATTGTATTACATCTGCAAAATAAAACACCTCAACCGTGAAATATTTGAATTCATCTAATGTTTTGGTTACCAGAGTACAGAAATAAGGCAAGGTTCGTAAATTTTAGCCATGGTGGCAAGAATGAAAATCCCTGCAATAGAATGATCTGAGAGTGTTCACACATTATATCGACTTTTCACCGATCTTTCCCTTCTAGAATCATCCTGCAATAACCCATACTATGAGAGATCCAGAAAGAGAGTATGCTTTCAAAAAATTAGGAAAAATAAAACATTAAAACTAAATGTACATGAAAACTGTAGGTGATCCTATCAGTGACATCAAGGATCTCCTTCCACTTCTTCCCAATGCCCATCTGCACAAATTTCCAAATAACAGCACTTCAGAAATCAACTTAAATGCTCCGTAGAGATGTAATATATAGTGTTCCATAGAGATGTAATCTATAGTCATCAGCAAAGTTGGTTCCAAAGTAAGTAGCCAACTTTGTCCGGCGTTGCTTTATTTATGCAAATTCATTTATTGTAACACAGAGAACCCAAAAAGGAGACTTTATTCTGGCCAAAAGATTTTATAATATGAATGGAAATCCACACAAACGCTGTCATCCAGAGGCCAACATTGGAAGTCTAAGGCATCATATACAAGCACTACATGTAATTTACTGAAATAGGAATGTGTAGCGTACATTACATCCATTGGCTACAACCATTTATTGGTACAATAACCATATTGAACTCTCAAAAAACATTAGAAATGAGCTTCATTTTATCTAATACCAACAATATGACCTACTTGAAAGCCAAGGATAACACTGCAATCACAAACCTTATTTGCATTCATCATAGATCATGCTTGTAATACTTAAGCAACAGTTTTACAAAACTGTTAATACTAAATTTAAGGTTTCTGTTTAAGAAAAACTGAGCAAGAGGTCCCAGGGGGTACATTACCCTCATCAATCCTCAAAAGATCCACAGGGCCACACAGGCCCACACAAATAACTAGAATGGTATGCTGAAAACTAAATGATCCCTCTGATGCCCTAGTTTCTAAAGTAAGATTTCCATTAGTCTTCAATTTCACAAGTCTACAAGCATTTCTATGTCACTGAAAGACTCAAAAGGTACGCGCTACGGCGCTAGTAAAAATTTATGTCTTCAAAATCAAGGGTTAAAAAATTCCTCTAAATCAAAATCCTGATCAGGTAAGAAACAAGCAGATAAATGACACCAAAATTCTAGCACTGAAAGAGATTGTCATAAACTTTAGTAGTTGTCATACCTCAAAACAAGTACTTTATACCAACAAGGCAAAACCAAAAAAAATTCATCCATAGAACAAACAATACAAATCCAAACCACATATATATAATTCCTAGTTTAAATATCGTAAGAGAATCATACCTGGGCAGCCTCATTCGATGCTGTCTTGGTCCACAATGCAAGTTTGTCTTGCCTCTGGCGAACACTAGCAACAACACCACAAATCTCATCTGCCTCATCAAATTGCTCTCCTATCAGAGCCATCAACTGCAAGACAATTACCAATGGCACCGTTCACTAAAATGCCAACAGATCCAATAATAACAAATGCAAACTACCTACATATAAGTTGAAAATTAACAAAAAGAAAGTCAAGAATTTTACAGTTTCAAGCCACATGGTATCAAGGTTAGCCTTTCTGTTACTGGTGACCGACCACTTTCCTCCATTAGCACACTCAGGATCTTCCCATTTCGGTTCAACTCCAGCTCTAAACAAATGAAAATCAGCATTTATAGGCAACCTGCTTGGCTTAAATATCTGATCGTACAAACTGCAAAACAGGCACTTTCAATCAAAAATCAAGAACATACCAAGCAAAACATTAAATAGCATCAAACTTTCTCAGGTATAATCAAACTATAGTGGACAACCTAACAAAAAATGAAAATCCAACAAGCTGAAGAATGTGGAAACCGCAGGAAAGTTTATATGACAGTTACAAATTGGATGCGAATAGAGAAACTAAATATCAATAAAACTAAACCAAAAAATAAAAAATCAGATTCTCAAAATCTTCAAAAAGTGATTGTTTGAGGTCTTAAAAAACAAGATTGCTCCAGGATCCAAAAACTAGATAATTTTTCCAATTTTCATTTAACTTTCTCATCAAAACAACAAAACACAGCACAACATAACACAACAAAACCTAAAAATAATAATGACATAATCATAAAATTCCTATAAATCCACCAGAACCCATCTCAGTAATTAAAACAAGAAACCCAATAAAAGAATGGAAAGGTAAAAATACCAACAAAAAATATATATATAAAGATAAAGAGAGGCGGCGTTTCGAGTAAATACCACCAGAATTCTTCGACGGTGTCGAAAGTGTAGACCTTGCGAAGGGAGGTGCCCCAAGCAGCGCCCTGTTTGGGCTTGGATTGGTTATCGAACCAAAATGTCCATTTTCTTTCCAGCTTGTGCGGCTGCTGAGTCTCTGTTGTCGCCCCCGCCTCACTTGTTGCCATCTTCTCTTCTCTTTCCTCTGTTTTTCCTTGCGCCTATCTTCGTTTTATCAGGGCAACCGTTTTTGGAGGGCTTCGTTGAGATGGGCCTTCTCGTTTCCAAGCCCAAATCCATATGGGCTCTTTTAAATGTGTTAGCCCAAGGATGTAGAATGATAGGACTGACTATAAGTTTACGTTTGAATATTCCCTATTAGCTTGTGCCGCTCTACGTCATAGGATTGGTTAATATTTAATTGTGGGCTTTAGGAATGGATGAGCCTTGAAAGAGAGTTCCGGAGGTTCTTCTACAATTGGTATAGCACTAGCTTTTGATTCTACTTGTGTAGTCTCAGAATATGTCGGTTCTTGAGATCTTGAAGCCATCAAGACCTAGGCCAGGTTATCAGAGTCAATGAAACTTATGGACTGTTTGTCAATTCCTGTAGAAGTTTCTGTATTGGACTTTATTTGATGACGAGATGTCTGAGAAGATTCTGAAGAAAAAATTATAAAATTAAATATTTAAAAATTAAAAGAAAATTTGATGTCTCCCTTATGGGCGGTGCTAACCCTTTCTCTGTCTTAGAGAGATAAAGTTCGAGCATTATTTCCTATTTATGTATGGGTCTATATTTGTGATAATTTTTTCATTTATTTGAGGATTTTTCTCCTAATTCATGAGAGTTATATTTCAAACCATACGTTAAAACAACATCAAGAGGTTTTGACTGTAATATCAGTATTTATTATATGTACTAAAAAAAAATAAAAAATAACCTCTCGTAACTATCTTAGAATCAATACAGTAGCTAAATTATTACCTAAAAAACTAGCATTTTCTTTCTTTTTTTAAAAATAAAAAATAAAAAACTAGTATTTTCATAAGTCAAAACCACCTAATCGGGATCCTATTGTAAGTAGGATGCAACGGCCAGCGCGTAACAATAAGCTGGTCGAATAAACAAACACGAAACGGTGTTTGTACAAGTGTTTAGACTTGAAACTGTCAAATACTTGACAAACTTCCTTCAACAAAGACTTGATTCATACAAATACTGTTTACATTTCCATATCTTCTTCTGATCACAATCACAATTCACAACCCAAATCAAATAAAAACAAAATGGCATCACTGGCAACAAATTTCACTGCATTCCTTTTCTACTTCCCATTAGGCCTGCGTCGCCTCCTCTGCTCCTCCTCTCTATACCTGAAAAACCCTTCTCTCTACCAATCAAAAGCATGGTATTTCTCTGACCAAAGATTCAAAAACATTGATCTTTATTTCTTCGTCATCTCCCTCCCCATTGCCTCCTTCAGCGAATTCTTCTTCTTCTTGACCTTTTCAGGACACCCCACTTTCAAATTCTCCTTCTTCATCCAATCAACCTTGCTTTTTCTCTTCTGGGTTCTCATTCTCCTCGTTGTTTTCCGCGAAAGTTGTGACCTTTTTGTCGTCAACGATAGTTTCATGTTCCTCTTCGCTGGAGCTTCGTTTCTTTTGGAATATTCAGTGATTGGTAATGGTGCTACAGGTGTTGGTGGCATGGTATATGAATTGTTAGGAGAGTTGACTCTTGTTTGTGCCTCTGCTTGCTTGGTTTTGTCAATCAAGCCAAGTGCTTTTTTTGCTGAGTTTTTCTTGTCTTGTGGGTTGCTCTTTAAAGGAACGTGGTTGCTGCAAGCTGGTTTCTCTTTGTACACTGATGCTTTTGCCTTTAAAGGGTGTCAGAAGATAACTCTGCCTATAACAAATGCAAATGTTGATGTCAAGTGTGATCTTAAAGAGGATGGTTTTAGGGGAGTGGCATTGGTCAATTTGTTGTTTGTTGGACATGTGATTGGGGTATGTATTGGTAGCTTTGTGTTGTTTGGATTGCTGTCTAGTTATAGGAATTTGAGGCATGGTGAGGCAAGTGGTCCATTGTTAGCACAGCTTGAACAAGATACCAATAGCATATTGATGCGCCACGAATTTGAGCTGGAATGATGTGTATGTTATCTTTCTTCTTTCCCTTTTTTTTTTTTTTTTTTTTCTGTGTTTAGTACAAAGATTGGATTTAATGAAGAGTTACCTTTTTGCTATTTCTCTATTGGAGTTTCTTGTTGCCACCCTGTTTACTTTTTGTGTTGTTGTCAAATGGATGAGTATTTAGTGATCAATCAGATATATTGATGATCATTCTTAAAATTACTAACTAATGTTGATCATTTGATTGTATTGGAAACTATTGAGGTGGGGAAGTTGCGTATACATATATGGTTTTTGGCGAGGGTTTAGCGATTGCAGAAGTTAGGACAAGAAATGCAGCATGTTGTTGTTGTTGTAGGGTTGCTTTATGTTTGAATCGCATCGTGCCTTTCTATGTATGATCATACTACTGGATAACCGTATTATGGGATTTGTAAAACCAAACGGTAATTATAGATATATGTTTTATTAACAGAGTGAATGGGGAAGTATGAGACAACTGAGATTCTTTATAAAATTTGAAAAATTTGTGTGGTGGAATAAAGGACAACAAACGTAGTTTAATTAAAAAAAAAACACAAAAAAATGGATAGTAATGGTTGGGGTATTTCCATATCTCATAAGAGTTTATTTGTAATATATCATTTGACCTTTTTGTCGGAAGAAAAGCACAATAACCATCACAGCCTCCTGTTTTGCTTTCTCTAGAACGTGATCTGTGCCGTTGTTGCATTGACTCAAGGAAAAATCATGTCTTTCCATGGATTTATTGTATGCCTGCTAGCACTACAGATGTGTTAGGTACGAACAGTTTAAGCAGAAAATGTTTTAGATCCATCAGTGTAGTGGCAGGAGAAGAGAGTTCAAAATGAAGATATATATATATTTGCACATGTACTTTTTCCTTTTGGGATTTTGTACTTTGGGAAGTTGACTGCTGAAATCACTTGTTTTATATTATGTTCTGCACCGTTTCATAGAAATACTATTAACAGAGAGCTTTGCGAAATAACCAAAAGGCTCTTCGAATTTTGATGCTAATATCTCTGTTTCTCACATGTTTTGGACTAAATAATCAATGGCTAATACATTATATCTATCCTTTGTTTTTGTAATACATTATATCTAACCTTCAGAGAACTGTTTTAGTAATGTATTTGTCTCTCGCTAACAAAGAACAGTCAGTTTGACTTCTAAACTAAAGAAGTTCATCTCTCTCTAACAAGGAATAGTCAGTCTGGCTTCCAAACTAAAGAGATGTGCATCTGCTCTATCTATTGTGTGTTTCATTTTGGTCATCAACATTTAAATGTATAATCCCTGGCAAGACAGGATAAAATTTCTTTGCTGCTTGCCCAATTGTCAAAGTCAGATTAGCAACATTGACGCTTCAGTTTGTGGAAACTTCATGGTTTTCTGGGTACTATGTTCCTTTGTTCTTGTAATTTATGTTTATTCAGTTGACTTATTAGCTTATCAGCGTATGCACAGATGTTAACACTCTACATTCACCAATCACTGTTGCTCTTTTGGCATAATCAGCAACACGTTCTCTCTCTCTCTCTTTTTTTTTTTTTTTTTTTTTCTTTGCTGTGTTGTTTTAAGTGCATAAAATGGATATAAAACTGCATCAGGTTGGTAATCCTTATAACTTCACTCAACCTGTCTTTGCTTGGTGCAAAAATCAAGGACGTAGAACTAAGAATACAAAACAAAGTTATGTAAAGCCTAAAATGTCTGTACATGACATCTAGAGCAGTTTCAGGCAGTTTGAAGTGGATATGAAGTACCAGCTTCTAGAGTTTAGTAAAATCAGATTAGCTGCACTTCCTTTTGGGAAATGAGAGTTTCTCATCAGCAATCTTATTCTGTAAGCTTTAGTGGCAATAGCAAGAAGCTTCTCTGTTGTTTGGTGCCCTTTTCTAGATAAATTTTCTGATGTAATTTACTTGAGAACCAGTACTCTAGTGGCGGCCACAAATTGTGCTGTCTCTTCTAACGTGAATCCTTGGTCCTGCTAGCACAAGATAGTAATTGTGAGATGTATGGATAATTTATCCCACGTGTAGTTTGTCATTATCAAAACTGGTGGTTGTTTTTCCTTGACAATTGAGTACCAATGAGTGGCACCCTTCAGGAGGCAGGACTATGAGAATTAGATTCTGAAACCATTGATAAGGACGTGAATCCATACAACTCCTCAAGTATGCCAAAATGTGACCGCTGTAGGTTTGCAGTTATACACAAGGAGCACCTGAAATTTTTATCGTTCTTCCTTCCTCACAGGGTCCTTAGAAGCAAGGTAAAGGCAAAGGGTTCATCCTAGTATTGCAAAAATTTGCTGGCAATGGATAAGTTCTTCAGTATGTTTCTTCTAGACATCTGAAAACTATTTCGACATGTGCTTCTGGTTTAGTTTTGAAGTTCAGATTATGTTGAAATGCCTGTGGTGGTTATGCAGGAATATAGACGAGCTCCGCTATTTACTTTCCATTCTTTTGGTGCTTAAACAGGCATTGAATACAAATTAATGGTTACATACTGAATTTTCAGTACCAGTGATATTTTAATGGGATGAGTCTAGCGACTCTCCAGTTGTTCATTGCATTTGAATAAACTGAAGGCTTGCATGTAATATTCTGAGAGAAAATACATTTTTCAAGTGCATTATTTCAATTTTCTCTATATTTTGAGAGTTGGTGTTCGTTCACACAGTATTTTTGGTTTTTCTTTTTTAATTCTTACCCATTGCTTTTGATTTAGTTGCTTTAATTTAATTTCTTGCCTATTATGACATGATTGTATGGTAACAGATGGTTATGATAACTATTTCTTTGCATTATCCACATAATTTAACCCAGCAATATCATCATATTATGCAGACCAACGTGTCTGATTTTATTCATACTGTAGAAAATCGGATAAGCTGTTAGAATCAGATTTGAACTACCCGGATCCTTAACATATCTGGATTTGGTGTAGTCAAAAATATTTATTTCAGATTTGGTTGTTATTTCCAGCTGTTAGGATTTGCTTTTAAATTGCTTTTAATTTCAAATAAAGTCAGATTGTGATTGTAGAAATCTGCCATGATTCTAGGAGTTTGTTTAGGAGTTTGTGTTAGCCCTAAGTCATTCCAAGTGTAATCATTTCATTTGAATGAAATTAAGTCATTATTTTGCTACAGTAAAGGAAGTAATACAAGTCCATTGCAGTGTCTGAACCGAGAACAGAGTAGTTGATACATTATACATATAGCACGTACATCAAGCCAATTTTCTATATCCCACTGAAGAAGAAAACTTAGGCATTTTCAACCATCGTTGACGAAAACGTAAAATCCCTTGGATTTTAAGTCGGAAACGGATTCTCTTGATCTTGTTGGTAAACTCACGAAATTTTCGTTTCAGGAGTTTAGATTTTGGGAGTCTGAGCCATTTTCTCACACGCCTGCTTTCTGCATGCACTGGAAGACAATAATGTTATCATCATAACCAAATTCCAAAGCAAAAGATTCGGTGTTTGTTCTACTATGATGCTATTACACACCTGGCGATGGGAATGGAGAATAAGCAATTCACTCAATTTTCAACATGTGTTTTTTTGAACAATTTTCTTTAGTTTAAAAAGTCTCCTTAGACATTATGGTATGCATGATGGGTTTACCTGATTTCATTCACAAATTTGCTTCCATTAAATCCTAATACAGCAGCCTGTGCCATCATTCAGACTTAAGAGGAAAAAAGAATGGTATCTTTACTATTTTTGTTCCTTCTTACTTTCTGGTGTTCACTTATTGGAGGCAGAGGGAGCCATGGATCTCCAGGACAAACTCATTATTGTTTGTAAGATCTCTATTAATGCATGGTCACAATATATGTTTTGCTTGGTTGAATCCCTATCTTTCGTGTCAAAGTTATTTAGACATGATAATGATTAAAAACTCTAGTGTAGGTGGAATAATAGGTGGATACTTGAAAGTCACATTTTATTTGTCTATGATACGTAGATTTTATATAAGTTTGATTTTCGTGATTCTATTATTTAGTATTCAATGAAAGAAGGAAAAATAACAAAGTTCATACTTTTTTATAAATTTAACTAATGTTCTCATGCCTTGTGAATTAATTTTATAGTTCTTGTTTTCTTGAAGCTTTGAGTTATGCAAACACATATCCTTGTCAATTATGCTTATTTTATGTAATTGTTTCAGTTCAAACCTTCTAACTCAATCTCTAGTTCTCCCAATATAAATCGGAAGCATACCTTGAACCTTCTTAGTATGTTCATCTTCGACTAAGTTTGGCTTCTGCAGAACCTGCAAATTGAATAGAAGAAATTAGTATTTCCATGTTTAACTGTAGCTGTATTATTTAGGCCTAAGAGCAGTTTCATTAGAGTTCGCTTGTCTCTGCCGTTCTTATTGACTGGGTCCAGTCACAAAGTAGGCAGGACTAATAATAATATGAGAATAAGTACAAAGGAAACTAGCTCCTATTTTTTTTTTTCCTTTTATTCTAGTGGTATGTTAACTACTTGTAGACTGTACATCAAGATACTCCTTTAGTTTGTAAGGTTCGGTTCAGTACCTCGACCAAATTATCCAGACGCTTTCTCATCCTTCTTTGTATGAAGCCTTTGGTGCACTATTTGGATAATCTTGTCAGTTGAAGATGTAAGAAGGCTGTTGCTTAAAATTCCAGGAACAATGACAGAAATTGCCAGACAAAAGAATTATGAAAGGAAGATCAAGTAAATTACCTTTACATGGTATTTCACATAGGCATAGAAATTTAGCAGATTCCATACAGTCTTATCTAGTCGTTTACCTTCAATGTGGCGTGGAGCAATATCTGTAAATACATTATGCAAATTTGCCTTAGTGATAGCTTAATCTTATTTGGCACATCGACAAAATCCCGAAAGACCAAATGAAAATGAAAAAGACACTATTATATAGTTCTATGTTTTGCTTAAATATTTTATTGTTTTGAAAAGAGTCATATGGGTTAACAAAAGGTTTCTAATTAGCATGTCACAAGGTTAATATTATAGCATTTAAAGAGGAAATATATGTACGTGAGTATTTTGAGTTTTATTTGTTTAAATTTGTTTAATAGCTTCTTTTTTTTTTTCCTGTTCTGTAAGTTGATTAGGATTTAGTTTATACTTTATGGTGGCTCAGCTTGTTTTGGTCAAATGTTGAAAGAAAAAATGGATACCAAAAGTGACAAATCCTCCATTTGTGCTCAAATCTTCAATAGGTTCCCCTCTCAATTCTGGAGGAGGAATAGGTGACCAGCAGCAGGGAGGTGCCTTAGCCCATTTTTCTGACCTTCCAACATCCATGAGTTCCTGTGACATGGTAATTAAGTCTTCCCAAAGACTAGCAACAAGATTTTGATTTAAAATTAACTCAAATGTGTTTTATGTTATCTGTAAAATACCTGAAGGAAGGCTGTCGCTATAATCACATCTGAATGTTCTTTGAAGCGCATTGGGAATACTGTGATGATTCTTTGTGGCTGCCAAGCTCATGAAATTTTCTTCTAATTAGGCAAGTGGAGTTAATAGAAAATGTATAGTTATATCTCTGCATCATGTTCTCATATGATAAATGTATTATTAATTTAATAAAAGAATTCAGGAAGAGAGGATTTTGTGGCTTCAACTGCAGCTTTTTGAAAACTATCCTGTAACAGGAAAGCATTATAAAAATTTTGATTTATTCTAAATTTTGAAATAATTTTCGTGAAGAAAAAAAAAAAAAACATCACTTTCCTTTTTTAATGTATTATGGCCAGAAATTGAAAAAGGCAGATTTTGAGGTAGTTGTTATCTTTGCTTTCCAATACTTCAATCCGAAGTTTCTGAAAGCAAATTGTGGTTAATGGTATAATTATTTTGCAGCATTGGCTTCTAGATTATATCACTGGTGGTCTCACATTTACATTCTCAATTTGGCAGACCTTGCTATGAGAGTAAGTCTTATAGTCTTCATTGGTTTGGATTTTTACTGTTCTATTGCAAGTTGATAATTTTATGTGTCTACTGTACCTGTGTGATGACATAGAAAGGCTCTCTTGGGTGGTAGACAAGTTTGAGTGGTTTGTTCACCCCTTGATATTTATCATTGTCATTGACCTTCCACAACATTTCTTTCAGCTGAGAACCTAGTATAGTTGCTTGCACTGCTGAAATATCTGTAATTATCTTTACAGGATCTGGGAACAAGAACAATTGCATCAGTCAACTTTAAATACTGGAAGTACGGAAAATTCATTGTTTTACATGAATTTCTATAATGCCATCTGCTGTTAAGCATTTCCAGTTAATTGGATGCTGTTACCGATCTTGTGATAATGATATCGAAATAATTAGGGGAGCCTATCACTGAAAGGACACTTATAACTTATTATGATGCTATTCATCTACTCGATTCAAGTTGCAGGTTCCTTTAGTCTGTTTTCTGCTTTTAAGATTTTGTTTGTCATCTTTCTTTTGGTTTGTAGACTTTCAACTAAGAATGTGTAATCATACACTTGAGTCTTTCCTTGATTTTAGCAGTTTCACATTTTGTTCTCTTAAGTGTTCTTTTTCCGGTTTTTTTCCTATAGTTTCATTTTAATTGGACTGCAGTAATGATGATGGGATTCCTAAATCTAGATGATTTTGTTCACGTGCACAGTGCTTGTTTGAAGACTTTTGTATGTCATCACATGTCTATTGTTATTGTATCACATAAAACTAGAGCTTATCTTATATTCAGAACGCATGGTCATTATTATTAAATAGATGGTCCTACGAAATTTTGTTTCAAAGCAGCAGCTAGTTGTATATTATTTGAGGTGATGGAAGGATTGCCATACCTTTCTTACGTGGAATCTTAGTAAAATCTAGTTGTAGAGTAAGCTGGTATCCTGCTTTTGCTGGTTCAACAATCTCCACAACATCAGAAGAAATTCCCTTTATCACCTCCGTAGCGTAACTTGAAATTCCATATGATAGCAAGTCTCCTGGGGACAGCAGTGGCATTGATATGGACAAGTAGGCAAGATGTGGATCGGACGCTGAAGACTGTTCAAACATTATAAGCCAATCAGCATTAAAATTATGAGGTAATAACAATACATGCATGTTCTTGATCTTGCAAGTACCGTCATACCATAATACAAGGACCTTTCCAATTCATCCGTCCCAACTGCTTTCTGTTTTGGGTTGTGACTGAACATTTACCAACCATGTTGTTCATTTTCTTTTTAATTACGTTTGATTTTCTTTATGCTCTATGGACTAGTACTGATTGCTTGATATATTGCAACAAATGCATAACCTACTTCTGTGCAAATGATGTAGGAAATGATGGTCCAAATGGATATTGTTGACATGAATTCACAGTAATAATTGAAGCACGAACTGCATCAAGAGATGCTGAAATTTACCTGAATGTGGTATTCCACAGACCCAAATTCATGCAAGTGATGATCAACCTCCAGGGGTTTTTCAGCTCTGTCATGTAAGGAACAATATTAACCAGCAGATTCAATTTTGAGTTCAATAACACCAAATCATTTCATCTTTGTAAGTAATCGATAATACACTCTTATATGCAGAGTGTTTACTTTCACACCACGAATACTGATCATTTGAACAAATGTGACTTGCAGAATTACAATCTTCACACAAACTGATAATAGCATCTGTAGAGTTACGGCACATGAAAGAAAGGTATGCTTTATGATTTTATGGTGCCCTCTCATCTATATTAAATCGAAACAAATGATGAAAACATTCTAGAGGCTATTAGTTTATGTTTTCCATTAACTGAATTAGATATTCTGTCAGAAAATTGTGGAAACAGAAGTGTCCCTTGCCCGTGTTGTGGAATTGGTGTTATAATGATTGCCATTCTGCTTTGTCACACCAACAAAATTATTGCAGGAAACATTGTTGCTTATATCTACCTGGAATTCCCATGTCTTCTCCACCAGATTAAGTGATTAATAGGTCATTTATGAGGAACAATCATCAACAGTATCTCCATTTGGCTGTGGACAACTTCCTACTTTCTTGGCAGAAGTTTGATCAAATTTGAATATAGCCTCGTGGTTTCGGAATTGAGCAAAAACACTTCTTGGCAGGTGCAGGGGCATAGGGGCGTTTTTGGCTAATGCAGAGACTAACATTGAGTTTTTGGGTAATGGTAGAGCACTTTTTACTTATTTAAATAGGTTGTTTTTCGAATTTGGTCAAAACTCTACACCATCGCCATGTGGTTAACCTGAATTACTTGTCACCATGAATGCATGCAGTATGAAGATGAAACATTCTAATGGCAAAGCACTTTCTTTCTAAATTTTTTAAAAACAGTCCATTCACAAACTTTATGCTAGCCAAACACAGAATGCAGGTTAAACAACACAGTTAAATACCTGAACCATTTCAATGGAATGCATAAACTGCACTTACCTGTATATCTTGAGCAGAATTTTCTTCAGAGAAGGGGAAGCTCTCTCAAAGCATGCCATCCTCAAACACACTTCCTACAACAGCAACATTCTGATTTTGATGCCATGACAAATATTTAGAGTAAAATGTACTTAAGTAGGATGTTGATGTTGATGTTGCAATCATTTTTGTATCTGTCTTTGCTTTGAAGCAAGTACCTACTACTACAACTTTTTTTGTTTTTGTTTTTTCTCAGCTTTATCACAGACTTGTTATTGTTTGTAAACTACTCCAAATTCATCTCCAAATTCATCATTTGTCCACATAACTATCAACTCTTGTTTTTGGAATTCTACATTGAAGACCAAGATGTACCTCCATTTTTCATGTGTGTGCTTGCGAGTTCAATTGCATGGTACGGATTATAAGTTTATAATTTGTCATGACTAGCATTGTTCAAAACACTCTATTTCAAAAAAAAAAAAAAACATTTTGTTTATTTATTTGTTTTTTGGCTTAGAAAGCAAATTTGATTCAAATTTGAGAAAAAATTTGAAACTGGAACTATTAAGCAATGTGATTGCGATGACTTTGTTAAAATATTTCGTTAACAATACCGTTGCCGAGCTAATGTAATATGTTTTGTTATTTCCTTTTTTTTTTTTTTTAATAATACAAATACAAATTACAACTATCGAACTCTGTAGATACTAGTTTTAATGGAATAGTTCGGAACGCAATATTTTATTAAAGTCTACTTTCTATAGTAACAAAGAAAGAGAAACTCCACACTAAGTGGAGAAAACTCTCTAACTAAAAATAATATTATGTAATTTATCCTCTTATAGGAGGGCTATGTGTAAATTGTTTATCTTAATGGACGACATTCGAACCTACAATGTGTTGTGAGAACAAGTTATACAGATGATTGTAATCAACGCGTCAAATCACTTCTTAGTATGTTTTGTTATTTTCCTTATTCATTAATTTTTGTTACATTATGAAAACGATTTAAATGTTCAATTTGTAGATTAGGTTTACTTTATGTATCGACATTTCGCATACCAAAAAGATTTATGCGATTCCTCGTTCAGCTTAGCAGGGCATTAGAGCGGCCCATGGGCCATCTTAAAAAAAATATCAATTATTACAAGTTTATTCCTTTGTATATTACCAAAATCAGCACTTTGCAAAAGCATTTTCTTTTGCTTAACATGGCACTGAATAATTGCACAAATTTTATTCTTTGTTGTCCCATCTCTGTCCGTTAGATATTTCACTCTCCTTTTTATCGCATTTACAACTTAATTAGTGTTTAATTACATTTAAATTGTACATTCCTTTTTATCATGGGTGGTTGTGTGGATTAAGAGGTTGGGATTGAATTCCCGTCAAAAGCATATAATGATTTGTGAGAGTGGTTTTCTCGTTTTATTGTGAAAATAGTTATTTTTCATTCATAGGAGTAAATATATATATAGATAGTTATCTTTAAATGAGCATATATGTATAGATAGTTTTCTTCCGTTGTTGTCAGAATAATTGTTTCCATTTAAGGGACTAGATATGTGTAAGTAGTTTATGTATATTTAGTTTTATTTCTTTCTTGTGAGAATGGTTGTTTCATTCAAAGGAACTGATATGTGTAAATAGTTTTTTTCCCTTATTGTGGAAATAGTTATTTTCTTTTTATAGAAGTAGATATTCAGAGCGTACAAGTAATGTAATTCTAACATATTTTTAATCCATTTGGTGTGAACATTTTAAAAGTCTATATAATTTTTTTTTTTAATGTGTATATTATGAAATAAGTCTTATTATATCAATATCTATCCATATTTCATGGTTATTAATTCTAACCATGTTTTTGGAAACAAATATCTTGTTAGATTGATCTTAACAAGGAGAACAAAGATCTACTCTCTGTGTGTGGGTTTTTATTTTTTTTCCCCCCCTTAAGTTGACACATCATGGATTAGAGTTATGTTAACATATATTAAAATCAAATATTATTTTAATGATTAGGACATATGTTTTCATAAATAAAAAAACAAGTACTTTAAAAAAAAAAAAAAAAAGATTATTTACACAAACTCTAATAAGCATACATGGCCAAACTCATAAAACAAAAAGAGATACCGACACACACAACTACTTCGCGGTGACAGAAATGACAATGACATACTACCAAAGTAGTCGGCTTAAAATGTATAAAGATAATATATTTTCACTTAATTTCTGAAACTCAAAACAAATAATTCATCATCTTTGACTTCAATGGAGTCGTCATTGTCCGGAAGCATAAAAGTAGCCGTCGGTAGCACCAAAGCAGTGTGACATTACACCCAGTAATTAACAGCTCATCAAACCAATAATTACAAATTAGCACGTGAACCATCAGAACTCACCACCTGGACATCCGCTTACTATAGCGACTTCACTAACCGTACACCAACTGGTTACTCTGCCACTTCACACCTCAACCCTCCCACGAAATCCTGGCCGTGCATCACCATCATCATATACAATCAAAAACTACAAAACCATTAAAATATTGCACCTGTCTTCCTCTTCCAATCATCAAATCCAAAAGAGAAAAGTAAACGCACTGCACCATCATCATCATCATCATCATCGTCATACTCATCACATCAACCTTTAATTCTTCTCTGTTTTTCTCTTCAACCTAATAATTTTCTCTCTCTCTTTTTTTTTTTATGGTTTATAATAAATGTTATCAATTCGAAGGTGTTTGTAAAATCCAATATATTTGCTAATTGGTTTCGTTTATTTTCTCGGGGAATATATATTTTTTTCCAAAATTTTTAAATAGTAATAAAAATGGTCACTTTCTCTGTAACTGTTATCTTTTTATTGATTTTGGCTTGTCTTTTGATGAATAAGAATGCGTTTTTGAAGCTTGATCTTGTCAACAAAGGCGGTTGACCTTGTTAGTGGATAGGTGTTGATGCAAATTGTGGCCAATTTTATTTCATTTTTTTCAAATGTTTGAAAGGGTTAGGGTTTGTGAATTTCGGGTTTTCAGCTCATTAATGATATTAAAAGTGTTCTCTTTGGAGTTGATTGCGGGATTTAGGTCTTGAAAGCGTTGTCGGGTGTTGAAAATTTTGAACTTTTAGGGTTAGAGTTTGTGAATTTTTGGTTTTGGCTAATTTGGTGAAAAGGATTGCTGTGAAATGACAAAAAGTCACTGATTCTATCAATATCTCGATCAGATTTTTCAAAGTTTGATTGATTGGATTGATTGAGGTCTTCGACTTAGAAGATCCTGGTTTTTGGGAGTGTTGTGTTTAGTGTAAAGATTCAATGGAGAAGGGGCGTGTGGATGTTAAGGATGTTAATGGGACCAAACAAGAGCTTTTAGAAACTGTAGACTCTGTGAAACTAGATGATCAGACTAACGGAGAGGAGTATAGTGAGTCAAATTCTTTGTTGCCTCCTAGGAACGGTGGGATGTCTAGAAAACCAGACAAAACGCATCGGAAAGTCCAATGGAATGATAGGAATGGGAACAAGCTTGTGGAGGTGTTAGAATTCGAACCGAGGTAATATATTCATGGATTGCTATATTTGGTTATTATGTGTGGTTTGTGATTAAAGTTTGAGAACTATGTTGTTTTTGTATCTGTATGTTGTTCTCATTTGGTTTTTTACTTTTTTCACATTGATATGTCATTTTCTCTTGTTTTGCTTGTGTTTGTGTTGCTTTGTTATTCAGTTTTAAGTTTTTTGAGTTTTGACTTTCCAGTTTGAAGCTTGTTGCGACTAGTGTATTAGGTGTTTCATTCTCGTTAAATAGATGGAACAATTGAGGGCTGAGTTTGGAGGTGAAAAAACTGTGATGTCAATAAGCAGGTTGTGTCTTAAATCTGAGGTTATCAAGCTTGAGTTCATTGCAGCACTGTTGAAAACTCCCTGAAGAAAATGCTAAAAAAGGTGTTCTGATTGGTTATTGTGGCTGTAGAGAACAACTTGTTTTTTCACTTTTAATAATGTTAGATTGTCAGTTGGTGCTAGCCAATCAATACCTGACAAAAAATATTTTCTATTAGGTAAGCAGTTTTGACATGATCTGAGGTTGACCTTAATGAGCTGTTAATGTGTTCTTGTTATGGCATTTTCTATAGCAGTAGATATTGTGGCATTGTGAGGTTAATAGCTAGGGAAGCTGTATAAAGTCAATATCGACAGTTATTTAAGCACGTAACGTTGAGTGCATCAGCCAATCATTAGTTTTAAATCTATTGGATTAAGAAACTCTATGAATTGACATTACACACATACTCTGTGATGTTGATGATTACCTTTTGTCAGTTATATTATGGTTGAGAGCTTATAAATACTGAGCTTGTTAATAATTCATGAGATGTGAAGCTCTTGGAAGAGAAAGATGGTGAATTACCTCTTAGTTTAATAATCCATAAAGAACAAGTATGTTTTAGTATTTTACTATTTGAAACTTCCTTCAACATTTAGTTAACCATACTTTGGTTGTTTGCAGATTTGATCAGTTTTACTTTGCTCATGGATTACTTAAATCTTTGTAGTCTGATCTGTTCAGGGTCCAACAATTTGAATTCTCATGAAAACTTATGATAATATTATTATGAAGTATTTGATGAAAGGCCTCACTTCTTGAAGATTCATGATGGTACCTTATTTGTTAGATCTTGCTATTATGTTCTTTGGTTTGATGTAGTCTTGTTTCCTGCAGTAGCTTGTTAAGTTTTAGTTCTTTGTCAGAGGGGAGATTCTTTCATGTTGCCATTTTTGAACTATAGCCTCTCTCATAAAAGATTATTCACCATCAACTGAGAATTAAGAAAAAGATATTACTAAATCAATTGCCAATGGTAGTTGCTTACCAGTTGTGACTTTTTTCATTTGATACTTGTCCTTCACTATTTTATTTACAAAATTGCCTCTTCACGTGCTTGGATAAGAACCCTGTTCTATAATTTATTACCAGTTTTTCCATTAATAAGGACACTTTTACTAGTGAAACAAGCAACTTGGTATAGTCCCCTAGTATTGCTCTTAAAAAAATAGCTTTTTCTCTTTCACTTTCTTCTATTTTACAAAAAAGTGAATGTTTGGCTGTCCAACAAGTGCAATGGCCATACTGCTTACAGGGAAATTGGCTGCCATTGGCACTTTCTTTGCGCCTTCACAAATGTCCAGCATTTTTGTAGGATTAGAATATGTTTTGGGCATAGAAAGTTACGTACAAATTGTTGAAGGGTGATTTTTGTTTCTGCCGAGAATAGAGCCACGGTGGTGGAGTAGGCAATCCCCTACATCCAAAACTGTAATGGGACAGTCCTGAATAGGAAATGTTTTTTTTTTAACAAAATAAGTTGTATTGATTAAAAAGATTTAGAAGGATTACAAGGAAACTTGATGGATTAAAAGACCAAAAGAATTTTTCTAATGGGAAGCAGCTGTGTGATAACTTTTTGTTTGTTTTGGGGGTTGGGATTTTTACTTCAGTTTTGATAAATGGTTTGATTTGATTTTGTATAATCTTGTCTTTTCTGGTGATGACCCTTTTTGATGATCTTGTGAACTCCTGGTTCACTTGCTCTTCTTTCTTTTGTTAATAATATACGTTTGTTTTTTTTTATTTTTTTCAAAACAAAGCTTTTTAAATGTGCCTATATCATGTGCTGGTCCATCTCACATTGTAAGGTCATAAATGTGTTACGTAGGCATAGCCCTACTTTTTTCGGCTTTCATTATTCTAGTGATATGAAACATTGTATACTACTGTTATTAAGTCCGTATATTGAAATTTAGTATGGCTGAACATGGCCAAACTTATATGAATACTTTTGTGGTAAGGTTTACACTTGCTATGTTTGATCTGTTAATATCCTGCTTGCTGTTGTTCATGAACCTGTCTTCTTGTAACAACAACCTCTAACTTATGTCTTTTACTGATTCTAGTTGCCAATGATGAAATAACCATTCAGTTTTAAACAGTTTATTGCTACTCAGTGCTTAAAATTCTAACCTCTCATAGATTTCCTGGATAGATAAGTTTTTCTGTCTCCAACATGTTATCACTGTGTGCTTGAAGAAACTCGTGACATTTCTGAAATAAAAGACAAAAGTTCTTGTTAAATTCATTTATTTACTTTCGTGCCTTCGATTATATTTCCTTGTCCCGTGACATGTTATGATATGTGTGAAAAAAGTGATGCAATTCTTCATCGATAACAGTCATTGGTTCAGCATGCAATTTTAATCTTTTAATCAACAACAGGAATCTTTTCTAACTTTTCAACCTCCACTTCCAAAAAAAAAAAAAAAAAGAAAAAGCTCCACTGTTGTAGAAATAAATGAAGAATGGGTGTCCATGCTTCCTTCATTTTGTAACCTGTTCAAGTTGAAAAAGAACATCATTATGACTCTGAATAGTCTGGAATATGTGATATGATTTGCTCGGGCTTTACTAACCTTCAGTTGATGTATCACTGACTTGCTGTCATCTGTCTCATTACTGATTCTCCTGCTTGTGTCTGCAGTGATGTGAGTGACTCTGATGATGAGGAATCAGATTCTTGTATCTGTACGATAATGTAGATACCATTTTGTAAACCATCTATCACAAGATTTTTGTGGGATAAATTAATGGAGCATTTTTCTTCGAAACATGATTATGCTGCAAATTGACCCACTTGCGACTCATTGTTGATGGACCAAAGGTCCTGAGGAAAAGAAAGACAGTCTCTCATGTTTGGCAACATCTTGGAGTGATCCATGAGATACAGATTAATACCACTCAGAGTCAAGAGTTTCTTACTAGCTGTTGCAGACTGCATGAATCTCACACCAGGGTTTGAAGTGGATAACGGTGATGATGACAGTCTTGCTTCGATAATATGTAACAAAATAAGCACAATTGAGTCCTTATGCTTTTTCAACTTATGTTGATATGTAGGAATTGCAATACCAAAGAGATACCATTACCATGGTAAAGTACAAGGTACTTTAATTTTGTTCTTTCTGTGTTTTTTCTTTTGGCACTTGCAGCTTTGTTCAACAGATTGAGTGATCTCTGTCATGCAAGATAATGAGATTATTTGCTTGCTTGTGAATCTATAAAGCGCCAAACCACCAGTGGCAGTATTTATTATCTAGAAAGGCTAGTACTTGCCATTTTAATTTTTATATTTATCTTAGAATCAGAGTTTGTAGTATATATGTTTTGAGTATGATGTTGCTGAAATTCACTGAGACTCTTTATTAGTGTTTTACCAATTAGTTTTAGTTATTATGATTATGAAGTTATAATATAGATAAACTAAAAAATTACATTAATTACTTTTGACTTCATGATCTTTTAGTTTTAACTTTCTAATACTTCATTTTATTAATGCTGCCACATCTGTAATTATTTTAGAATCTGCAGTTGTCAGAAATGCAAGGTGTGCATAATGGAGTCATGTTTTGTCAATCGTATGTCCCAGTTAGGTCATTATTGAGCAAATATCTCACCATGCTTCATGATTGGTCAAGACTCAAGAAGGAATATAAGTTGGTAGCCATTCGAAACAAAACTCCTGTGTGTCTTGTTAGTGGAACTCACGATTGGAAGATTCATTGAAAGGAAGCAATGCATCTGTAAAATTTTACTTCTAGGCTTATAAGTCCGTTGTCATCTTTTCAAGCTATGTTTTTACAACAGAGATATTTGAAAACGGTTAATTTCTTTCATTTATTTGGGTTGGTAATCTCAGATGAATTTGGAAAATAGCTTTTAAACATGCTATTATTTATCCGGAAGCTCAATTACTTCTTTGCCTGTACATCTTCAGGTCACATTCCTCTTCTCCAGTGAGAATACATGAATATGCGAAACCGAATAAAAAGAAAGATTCGACAATTTATAGTCCTTTTCTCTTTGTGGAATAGTAACACATACAGCCAAAGCCACTTTTACGAGCACTCAGCAGAACAAAAATCATCCAAAAACATGATTATTGTATACAGAACATTACAAACAATAAAAGAATCAGAAACAGAAATACAAACAACACCCCAAATCAATTCACACTTCAATGGACTTGAAAGATAAGCTTCTTTCTCAGAATTTGCTGTATTTAATTCCACAAACATACAGGAAGAGTAGAATCAAATCATATATCATGCCTCCAGGTTGGTGACATCTGAAATTGGCCTATGTTCTCTGCTTTGCTGTGAACATGATCTGTCAAACGTGCTCTTCATTGATGAAATGTTCTCCACGTTAATGCTTCTATCGTTGGTGATGATGCTCGTGGCCTTGGACTTGTTAGAATTCGGAGAACCTAACCAGTTTGAAAGGCTGGCATCAACTGCAATCTGTTGCAGCAAAGGCTTTGATTGATTGTGCTTTGACTCTAAATTGAAAGGATACAGATTAGAACTTGTCTTCAAACCAAAGGGTACTGATGGTTCCTGCTCTAACGCGATATTCTCCTTCCTCAGATGCTCAGCTGGTGCTGTTCTAGCTTTCATTGCTTTCCATTGACTGAGATTCTCCACTGGATTCAACACAGAAGATACATATTGGCTCCTGTCCCTTGCACTTCTTACTGATTCAACTGGTTTCAATTCACCATCTGTTGATGCAGAAAGCTGCATATGGTTGTTGGACTTATTCTTATCCATGGACTGAGAGTTTAGTTGCTCCAAGAACTCTTTTCGGGTTATTTCATCATCAAACTCATCCCCACTATCGTATTCATCATCTTCATCCTCATCATCATAATCCAAATCACTCTCAATATCTGCCATGTCATCCTCATCATCATAGTCGTCTACACAATTTTGATATCTATAGTTGCTAGGAAACGAACCCGTTTTCGAGACACATGATTCCAACCCAGAGACACTTGCTTTTAGTACGTCTGCACCATTCTTTTCCTTCTCTTCCTCCTCATCTGAATGACAACTAGTTTCATCTTTCGAAAGCGGCTCATAGGTTTGAACATTCAAGTTAAAGCTCACTTTTTTCCTAATATTGATGCTTGATCTCTCCTTAACCTTGCTACTGCAACCAACATTCAAAGACCCTATAAATCATCTTTAACACAAATCACAAAAAAGGGAAGAAAGACCAACCAAAAATGAGTAATGAGACTGACCTGAGCTCAGAATCTGAGCAAACGGGGTTGTCGTCTCTAATGTCAACATTATTAGAGACTGAATCCAGAACTTCATAGCTTCCATGTCTCTGCAACAAAACCTCAACTATATATACATACACCACCCCAAAAGACAAAAACAAACAATAAACAGAAAGTTGAAAAAGGGACTTACAGGGTCTCCTGGTAAGATCCTATTGGCTGGTTTCCTGCGTTTTCTCTTGGTAGTAAAACCAAAGCAGCCAAGAAAACACCCCATTACAAGTATCTTGGCTTCTTTGTTACTTGATGTTCATGATAAAAGAAGAAGAAGAAGAAGAAGAAGAATGGTAGGCAAAAGAGTGAGAAACGAGAGGAGATTTAAAAAAAGCCAAATTGGGCTCCAACGGTTTTTGAAAATAGGAACGTTGGACTTTTAATGATGCAATGGAAGCGGTGGTGGGTGCACGAGTTCGAGTTTTTTTTAATTAAAGACAAACGGACAATAATAGCTTTGTCTCTTAGATCTATGTGTGCATGTGTGTAATGTATGTATGCTATTTGCAAACTGCGGCTCTTAAATGTAATGTCTGATGTGCTTTTTTAATGTTACTTTTCGTTTGGTCTGATATTATTGATGCCTCTTCATGAGTCATTTGCCTAACCTAACCGTTGCGGCTTTTGGAAGATTTGGGTTTGAATTAAGTTGATGATTGATCTTATCATCGGTCATTAGTAATAAAAAATAGTGAGATGTGATTAAAACAATTTTCAACACAGTAATTATGATGTATTTAAAAGAAAAAAAAAATTAAAACTCAGCTTTCACTAAAGAAAATTTGCAACTTTATTTGGAAGACTTTAATTTAAATTGATCATTATTAACATGATTAACATAACCATTATGACAAATGAAAACTTTACCATAGACATGACATATTATGACATAAAATTCCCTTTTGTTACATATTTTTTTATGAAATGTACATTTTTACTTTTTCGAATTAAAAATATAATATTAAATTCAAATGAGTAATGTTATATTACTCAACTTTTATGTCCTTTTTTCTATCTAATCACAAAAATAATGTATTTTCATTCATTACATTATTCTCCTTTTAATCTATATTAAACAATAATTAACTTTTGATAATTGAGTAGTAAAAATTAGACGAAGATGTTCGAAACCATATTTTTTTTCTTCGAAAGAGTTGAAAAGCATCATTATTATTTGGAAATAGTTTTTGTTGACGTTATATGAGGATATGCATTTTCTTTTAATGTATGAGGATATGCTTATTAACATTTAACACCGTGCTTCTTTTACAATCTTTTGTTGTTTTCCACTTTTTTCTATATTTCTTTCAAAAAAGAAAAGAAAAATTCAAATGGAGAACCTTCGCTCACAGTACAAACAAGGGATAATCTCAATTTCCCCCTCTAGTTTGATGAAATAGCCAAAATCCCCCCTTACTTTAAAAAATTGCTAATATACCCTCTTGATTTATAAAATAGGATAAAAAACCCCTATAGTTTATTAAAATATCTAAAAAACGTCTTATCGTCAATTTAGACATTAAAAATCAACAGTTGATCGTTAATATGGGAAGGACAAAACTAGTCCAAGTGAAATAACATATAAAAAATATAAATATTTAATAAAATAATAATTTATAATTTAAAAAATTGAAAAAAATCTCCACCGTCCATCTTTAAAATTGACGATGGTGATCAAAACTATTAAAAAAAGTTTAAAATTTAAAAAAACTTCCACTCTCTCCTTCCTCTCTTTTTTCTTTTTCTTCTTCTTCTCTCTCTCTTCTTCTTTTCTTCTTCTTCTTCTTCTCTCTCTTTCTCTCTCTCTCTCTCTCGATAGTACCTAAACTAGTTTCGTCGAAACCCACCTTCGATCTATGGGTTTCGGACGAAAACCCAAATCTGATCGTTGAAGCCTAGAGACTCTAGGTTTCCGCGATCGGATCTGGGTTTCCTACATGAAAACCAGAGGCTCTGGGTTTCCGCATCGGAAACCCAGATCCGACCAATGGGTTTCCTACGCAAAAACCTAGAGATCGACGAGTTTTCGCGTTGGAAACTCATAGATCTATTGGTTTTCGGCGCTGAAAACCCAAAGATCTCTAGGTGTCCGCGCTAGAAACTCGTAGATGGGTTTCTGGTGCGGAAATCCAGAAATCTCTAGGTTTTCAGTGTTGAAAATCCAAGGATTTCTAGGGTTTTCAGGCACCGAAAACCCAACTCAGAATTTTTTTTGTTTGATTTTTTTGTTATATTGTTGTGTTTTTTTAATGATGTTGTTTGTGTTATGTTGCTGTTGCCTTTGATGATGATATGGTTGGAATGTGTCTAGGGTTGGATGATGAGTGAATATGTCTGGGTTGGATAATGATGGTGTTCTACATAGTTACAATGTTGAGAGGCAGTTTGGTCTTTTCGCTCACCTATTACAGTCAGAAATCAACTCTCACTAACAGAGTAAACAGAAGGGATAAAATATGATTTTCAGAAACTACAGGGAGATAATTAACGATTACGTTAAACTATAGGAGAGAAATTGGGATTATCCCTACTAAACAATGGACTTTTCTTTTCTTTATTGTTATTATGTTTATCATTAAAACTGGTCCAAAGAATTATTAAAATCATACAGAATTGGTCCCGAGAACTACTGTGACCAAACAAAATAAGACAATGATTATGCAGTCCAAAAAAGCAACTCTCACAAGAAGGAAGTCAACATTGAATGCAAATCTATAAGTAATTGATACACTTTTTACTTTATATCCATAGAATTGGAGTTACTTCAAACATATTTATTCATTCTTGTTATAAGATTAAATTTTTGAATCAAACTTAAACGAATAATGGTACACGTAAAATTGGATGAAAAAATTGGATCAAAGTGTTAGATGTCTACCATGCTAAGTCATGCTAGGTTTTTTTATCAAATACATGTTCAAATGATAAGACATGTGATATGAGATGATATGATATATGAATTATTAATATTTTATAAATTATGATAATTCATATATTATATTATTAGAATATAAATTTGGATACTCATTATTAGTTAGGCCACATTAGCTTGTAATCAACGAAAAAGAAATCAAAAGAAAACCAAAGGCACGTGGGGATCACGTGACAAAAGATGGGTGAAATTTACAGTAGAACAATTTCCTCGTAAGCAAGTCTGTCAGACTGTCACATTTGTCCTTATTCAGCACCAAAAGATCCAAACTACCAGCACACACTCACACCCCAAAAACCAAATCCTATCCGTCTATCCCAACCCCACGCAATCTCCACCGTCCAAAGCTCACACAAACCCAAACGCACGCACCGAAAATTGCTTTCCAAAATTTCACTCCCACCACCATAAAAATCCCTCTCCCTCTCTCTCTCCCTCTCCACCTCTCGCGCGCAGAGTCTCATCAACAAATCGAGAGACGATGGACTCAGATCAGGGGAAGCTGTTCATTGGTGGGATTTCATGGGAGACGAATGAGGACAGGCTCAAGGACTACTTCGCTCAGTACGGCGACGTTTTGCAGACCGTCGTCATGAGAGAGAAAACCACCGGCCGTCCTCGTGGCTTCGGCTTTGTCGTTTTCTCAGATCCTTCCATTCTCGATCGCGTTCTTCAGGACAAGCACACTATCGATGGCAGGACGGTCTGATTTCTTTTCCTTCTCTTCTGTGTTTGATTTTACTAGGTTTCTTCTTTTCCTGCCAATTCGATTCGTTCTTGTTTGTTTAGATTTCTCCTTTATTGTTTTCGATTCTTTAGGTTTTTCGTTGTTTTGATGTTAATTTTATTGGAGATTGGGATTTTTTTTTTTTTTTTTTTTTGTGGTTGATTTGGGGATTATCCCCTTGTTATATTAATTTATTCTTGTCAATGATTAGGTGCAATCGGAGTTTGTTTGCTTTTTTTACATGACGTTATAGATGTGTGTATGCATATTGGGGGTGTATCTCAAATTCTTAGTTTCTACACCTTTTTATTGTCCAATTTTCACTTGTTAAGGTTTATGTGCAATTGGAGTCTTTGTTTGCTTTCTTTGTGTGATGTTAGAGACGTGTGTATACATATTTTGATGTATTGTAATTCTTAGTTTCTGGACCCTTTTTTCCAATATGTATTCTGCATTTGTTCAGGTTGAGGCAAAGAGGGCCATGTCGAGAGAAGAGCAGCAAACCTCTTCCAGAGGTGCAAACATTGGTTCTGGTAGAAATAATGGGGGTGGTGGAAATATCAGGACCAAGAAGATATTTGTTGGAGGGTTGCCTCCCACTCTGACTGAAGATGGGTTTCGTCAGTATTTTGAGGCTTATGGGAATGTTACTGATGTGGTAATTATGTATGACCAGAATACTCAGAGGCCTCGTGGATTTGGTTTTATTTCCTTTGATACTGAAGATGCAGTTGACAGGGTTTTGCTTAAAACCTTTCATGATCTAAATGGTAAGCAAGTTGAAGTAAAACGAGCGCTTCCCAAAGATTCCAATCCTGGTGGTGGTAGTCGTTCCATGGGTGGTGGAGGCGGCGGTAGTGGCAGTTTTGGTGGTTATCAGGGTTATGGTGCTTCTGGTGGCAATGCTAATTCATTTGAGGGTCGTATGGATTCTAATAGGTACATGCAGCCTCAAAATACTGGAAGTGGCTTTCCACCTTATGGCTCTTCTGGTTATAGTACTCCTGGCTACGGATATGGTCCCTCCAACAATGGTGTTGGTTATGGCGGTTATGGAAGTTATGGTGGTGCCAATGCTGGGTATGGTGGCCCTGCAGGTTCCACCTATGGGAACCCAAATGTACCTAATGCTGGTTATGCAAGTGGTCCACCAGGAGCACCTAGAAGTTCATGGGGTGCACAGGCTCCCTCTGGTTATGGTGCTATGGGCTATGGAGGTACTGCTCCTTGGGGTACTCCTGGTGCTGGTGCTGGTGGTGGTAGTGGTGGACCTGGTTCAGCAACTTCTGGTCAATCTCCTAGTGGAGCTGCTGGGTACGGGAATCAAGGTTATGGTTATGGTGGGTACGGTGGAAGTGAAGGCTCCTACGGGAATTCCTCTGGATATGGAGCTGTTGGAGGCCGTTCTGGTAGTGTCTCACAAGGTGGGGGAGAATTTCAAGGTAGTGGAGGCAGCTATGCGGGGAGTGGTTACAGCGATGCTAATGGAAATCAAGGGTACGGAAATGCAGCATGGAGGTCTGATCCGTCACAAGCTTCTGGAAATTATGGGGCTCAGACAAATGGCGGGCAAGTTGGTTATGGTGGTGGATATGGTGGTGCTCAAGCTCGTCAACCCCAACAACAGTGACTTTGTTCGCTTCTATGCCAGCTGGACTATGTCTCAGTGCTGTAGACCCATTCTTTTGCTGAAGGGGTCATGATGATCTCCATTTTCTGCAGCAAGGGAGCAGCACAAGTTGATATCATTGCACTTTGCAAGGACCGGTTGGATTGCTTGAATCTTAGTAGTTTGACGTATCTATTTTGCTAGTAATAAGAGTAGTTACAAGGCGTGCTAGATGCCCTTCTTATTTGATATTTGCCTTTTAAGTGTAGTTTAAATTTGGCGTGCTTATTATGATTGTCTACTTGCTACTTTCCATTTCTGTCGTAGTGTTTAAGCTATAGTAGCTTTTTATAACTCTATTTATGTGGCTCTCTATTGCAGTATCACTTCTCATTTCTGGTCATTTGACCAAGAGTCGGATACTGGAAATATAGTGATTAGAAAAAGGCTGTTCTTACTTTGATGTTTGCATATAAGAGAGGTACTGAGGGTATTTACTGATAGCGATAATGGTGGAGCTATGTGTCACTTGGATTGATCACTTGGTAGTGGGTAGCGGTAATCGTACTGGTAGTGGATAGCAGTAATTTAGCGGTAGTTGATTCTTCATAGTGGGTAGCGATAATCGTAGTGGTAGTTGACACTTTGAGGATGGCATAATCATTTTCCCCCTGTATTTGCCCTTGTGTTGTACAGGAGGAGAGATGCTCGAGTTCTGAGATGGAATCAAGTGTCCACTACCACTCATGGCTGAACCCGAGCTTCGAAAAAGGGGTGTGTTCAAAGTGGGGGTTGGTCAGCATGGAATTGGAGTGGAAGAGGACTTATTCAGTTGAAATTGTGAATTAATCTGAGACAGAACATTCCCAACCAGACAATACCGATACCAACTGTCAAAATTTGCAGATTCTTGGCATTTCATTTGAAGTCATAAATTTCCCAATGTTGCAGGTCTGTCAATGAGCTGGAGTAGATGAGGTGAACAGCCTGTGTGGTATGTTGATAAGTTAGCTATCTCCCTTTAAAATGTCAACTGGGTTCCAACTGTTTAGGTTGTCCCCTCATTTGTTGGAGTAGATCATATCATTTTTATCAGATGTTTAGAGTTGTCTTAGAAGTTGTCCCCATGAAGTTTTGGAAGTAATTAATAAGTTTAAACTATGTCGATGCTAAGGCCTTTGATTATTACCTTTTTTCAACTATTTTAAGAAATTAGGTTCCATATTTTGCTCGTGATCTTCGGCTCATGCAGTGCAATGTTTCATTTTTATTACTGGACAGCTGTTTCATTTTGCGGATTTTGTTCAGTGATAAGATGTGGGTTTCGTTATAATTTGACTAATTGAGTCTTAATGAACAAATCATACTCAGTTTCAACGAAATAGGCTTTTGGAATGTGTAATGTGTATGGACTTGAATAATTTTTTCTTGCTAATTCCTTTTAAACTCGATATGAGCTGAATTCATTGGGTGAATCTCATATATATATGTATATATATTTGATAAATAAAAGTAAATATTTAAATTGATGCAAACTAAATAGATTAATATTAAAAAAAAATTGATTAATATTCAAAAAAAATTATGTTATTAAAAAACTAAATATAATATTGTTTAGTGTTATTATACATTAATAAATAAAGTAAACTCTAATTTTATAAATGAAAATGGAATTTGTCATTTTTAAAGCTCCAAAATCATTTATAATTGCATATATATTAAATTTATTGGTGATCTCACTTTTAATATATGTAAGTAAAAAAATTGTAAGAAAATCAACTTTCATCTTGTTGTTGCATAGTCTTAACTATGCATAGCTGAAAACGATATTTCAGCAGTAGCAATCGATATCGGAAGAGTAAGCACAAATACAATAATGGAAAATAATTTTAAACAAAAAGATAATCAGTCATGGCTCATGGGAGAAGCAATTGACTTTGGAAAAGCAACCACAAAAACAATAATGGGAAAAAATTTAAGAAAATAAATAAACAATTGTAGAAGAAGATATGTGTATAAAAATCATGCCTGATATTTGTTTGTATATATAAATAATCTTATTCTATTTTTTGTATTCTATTATACGTATGCATAGTATAGCAAAATTGTATAACGGAAACGTGTTGGGGCAATAGCTCATGTGGGCCCTACACTGCCGTCCGTAACACACAGATAGATTAATTAAATTTATGTATTTTATTAATGTTTGCGATTGGGTGAAGGTGTTAACAATAGCACACAAATAGAAACAACGATTATCATGAGATTTCCGCGTGCTACAAAACGGAAAAAATAGAGATTTCTAACTCAAACAATGCACTACTGATGAGGTAGCAAACACAATTTTTGTAACAACAAACGAAGGAGATAAATATTTACGAAAAACAACCAGTCACCCATGTGAAGGCATGAGCATATCAAGCAGAGGACTGTCAGTCCCCGCAACACGGAACTAGATGGTGCATGTATATGGTTTTTGCAATATTAAATGCTAACTGTAAGAATTTGAAGATAAGTCAAAGTAGATAGACAGATGCATTACGCATGCAGATTGTGGCAGGATTTTGCCATAACAGCTGCCGACCTTGATGCTTTCACGGCACGCAAAACTACCAATTATTTGGGCCCATCTCGTTTGCAGCGCCAATGTTGATCCTCTCTTTATGATCTTAAATATTAAGAGCAGCTTTATAATGATTATATATGTGATATAATCTTTGAAGAGAAGAAGAAAAAAGTACAAAATGGCAGAAGTAGAGAGCAACAGAGAAGCAATGGCAACAGAGGCTCTGAAGGCACCAGTCACTTTTGAGAGGAAGGTCCGGACTGACTTGGATGGAAAAATTCCCAAGCCTGGTAAGTTGCACTACTCGTTTTGCTTTTCTTTTTTTTTTTTGAAAGAGTTTTGCTTTCTTTTGGTCTAGCATATATGACATCTTTCATTTCATTTGTTCATATCATAGATAGAGGGATATATCAATATATCATAATCTTAAGTTTTAAGTATTATAGTTAGATTTTTTTTTTAAGTTTAAACTTTTTAGTCTGATAGTAATTAATACTTATACTGTGTGGGAATCTACGGATTGTAAGATAAAATTTTCAGGTATGTAAATTTAGTGATTGATCTTGGTAGTAAATCTATGTGAATTCAGTGTCAAATTGCCATATAACAAAAAATAAAAAATAAAAGTTGAGAAGTGTTCTATAGTTTTGGTTTTGACTTTGCTGTATCAGCCGTTAAAAGAATAAGAGAAATATTTATTAAACTTCATTGATGATTAGCTTTCAGTTAATGAACTCACTAGCAAATTAAGCGAGTTGACGCGAAAATTGATGTAAGCCAAGAACACGGTTGCCAAATATAGCAATGCATAGAAAATATGGAAAATAGAATACTGCAAATTGATATGGTTGTGGTGCCTAGGACTAGGAGAAGCTGAATTTCAGTCATGCTGTTAGTCTCGGCCCACCCAAGTTTTGCCTAGCTAGTGTATTTGAGCTGCAGTGCTAGGATGTTTCTAGCATTGAATTGATTTTTTTTTTTTTTTTTTTTTTTTTTTATCATATACGTATCCGATCACATATAAAAATTTGCCAAATATTGTTCTCTCTGCACTATTATATAATGCTTATCTAATTAACTTTTATGCCATTTAGATATGCCAAGAGCACTGGTAGCTCCAGACACATCCCATCCAAATGGAACACCAGGGCATCACCCTCGGGAGCTCAGCGTTCTTCAGCAACATGTTGCCTTCTTCGACCGGGATAACAATGGCATCGTTTATCCTTGGGAGACTTATGCTGGTACCAACACTGCTCCTAACTAAAATTAGGACTTAAATCCTCTTTTATCTCTTAGTCGTACCTTCAAATATATCTTGTGTACACGATATTGGCTAACAACTAACAGTTTTCTTCCAGTTCATTAGTTTATCGATATAATTACTATGAACTTCAAAAATCTTTAGGTAAAGCTAGCCTAGTTTAGCAGAACTTTAAACCAAGCTTAAACCAAGAGAGAATTTTTTCTTAATTATATTGTACGTGGTAATTGCTCCTTTTCAATTGATTGTTGCTTCTTCAATTGATTGTTGTTTTTACATATCAGGACTGCGAGCTATTGGCTTCAATCCAATAGTTTCTCTTGTGGTGGCCCTTTTTATCAACGTGGGATTGAGTTATCCTACCCTCCCGGTGAGTAGAAGTTGGCGAGACACATGAAAACTTTTGCTATGATTCAAAATTATAAGAATTTGCTAGCAGATAATATGCACCTGATTGATATATTTGATCTCCAAAATGTGTTGTATGTTTGTTTAGATTCGTCCACTTCTTGTCATCGCATGATTTTTATACTGCTGTATTGACAGGGATGGCTGCCGTCTCCTTTCTTTCCCATATACATCAAGAACATACACAAAGCCAAGCATGGAAGCGATACTGGAACATATGACACTGAAGGAAGGTCAGCATTTCAATGCCTGACAATTTAACATATTCACATATTCCTTATTGAAGTTCTAACCTAATATTGGACATCATTTGATTTCCTCCTCCAATTGAATTACAGGTTCATTCCTGCGAGTTTTGAAAATGCATTTCGCAAGTATGCGCGTACAAGTCCTGATAAGTTAACACTAGGAGAGATCTGGAATATGACCGAGGGAAATCGAGTAACCATGGACTTCTTTGGCTGGTTTGTTTTAAGTATCCTTCGCTTCGGACAGTTAGCGGTGATTGTAGGCATAGTCTGATAGTTATCACACCTCTCAGCGAAATCGAATTCCCAAGTTTAACTCCCCATTTTTTCGAGTTAAAAAATATACATATTATTATTTAGTGAATAAGAATTATTTTATTGACATGATAGCTCCTAAATTACAAGTCAACAATAACTTAAACATGCTTGTGTTAAGAAGCAGAAATGTTGACTGTATTGAATGAGCATGTGTTTGTTGCAGGATTGCAAGTAAAGGAGAATGGCTGTTACTGTACGTTCTTGCGAGAGACGATGAAGGTTTTCTCCCAAAAGAAGCCGCCAGGCGGTGTTTCGACGGGAGTTTATTCGAGTATATTGCCAAAGGGAAAGTGGCCAGGAAGTGAGGATAAGTCGGTTGAATCAGCACATAGACTCGTGTATGGTTTCACGTAGCTGAAAAAATAAAATCCGGGCAGTCTCAAAAAATAAATCCAAAAGTAAAATCCGGGCATGGTAAATATTAGGAGACCGGAATTGGAACCATTAACGAGTAGTGGAGTGATGTATTTGTGTTTGAACGTACACGATAAGCTTTCATCTGTGAACAAAGTGTCTGTTGTCCACACTCCACCTCTGACTCTGTTCCATTTGCAAGTGTTGAGGTGAGAATATGGTTTGCTAATGTCGTGGATTGTTTATGATGAAGTAATAGTAGTGCATTTTCTATATGTAAGCTATCAACAATTGTTAGTTTGTTTTGTAATTTTAGTAGTTTTATTATTTTCATAGTAAATTTAATTATATGCCTAAGCTTAAAAGGATGGAGATGAATAAATTACTAGATAAGGGGTACTCTTTTAGTAATAAATTTACACTGAATTCATAAGTTAACCTTTTATTATTAAATTATTACTAAAATCCTCTAACCAGGAAATAATAATAATAATAATAATAATTTTTATCAAACCCTAATCCTAATCCTAATTGACCCAGGCAGCCGCCGGTCATCAAATAATAACAACCAGAGGAGGTCGGCCGACCTCGTTCCTACGTTTGACAGAGAAAGGTGGCCGACCTTCACCCAAATATAGGGGGAGGCTGCGGCCTCCTCCCATTTGAAGGAAGAAGACCGCTGGCCTCCTTCAATCCATGTGTCAGAGGCTGGCGGCATTAATGGCAGAGGTCATCGGCCTTTATCTTTGATGAAAGAGTTTTTGAAATAATTCAAATCTCCTATAATTTACTAGACCAATTAAAAGGTTTTTAAAACTTAAATTATAAGTTATTTATTAAATTTTTATAAATATTAAAACACATGCGCTAAATCCAAGTTCCAGCAAAACATATGCATACCTTCACCAAATTAACAGAGTTTTCTCCTGCCTTAATATCTTTGGCGGAAAAAGTATGTATATATATGAATGTGGATCTTCTCTTCACTTTATCACTGGCATTTTTTTTTACTGGGTTTCATCTATATGTATATATATATATATATATATATTAATCTTCTAGTGATATTGTATTATAAATGGATAGGAATTCATTGTAATCGGTCAGTTACAAATTTCAAAAAGAGGTTTTTTAAAGGCAAAAAAAACATTATTATTAAAAATAAAATTTACATTAGAATTTAAAGAAGCGACGATAGATCATCAGAATCTTCACTGAATATACTTGAAATGCATTTCCCTATTATTTCGAGGGCTTGGTAGAAATAGTGAATAGTATCTTAAAAAGTCTACTTTCAATTTCATCACTAAAAGTTTTCGTTTTTAATAATTTGTTTATGACAAATATTGATATTCTGTTTTGTTAATTTTGTCTTTGGTGGTGGACACTTTTTTTTCTTTATCGAATTTTTTTCATTAGATTTTTCCTAATAAAGTTTTTAATGAGGTTTGTTTTAAAGATTGATTTGCAAAGATTTGGTTACGGCTGAATCTTCGGCTGTTTTTCTCTTACTATAGCTGGTTTGTGAATTGTTCTCTTTTTTGTATTGATTCTTTGTCATTTCTCTTTTTATACTACTTTTTATTTTTAATAATAAGTCGGTTGTGTATGGATTTACACATATTTATTGCGCAAATGATGTATAAATTTTCGTAAGAAATATATAGAGGGGTAAGAAACAAAGAAAAGAAAGAAACCGATCATCCATGTGAAGGGAAGCAAGCTATCAGCTCACGCAACATGGAAGATGGAAGGACGAGGTTTCGGCCAAAAATGACGAGTGTAAGAATTTGGAGAGGCAAGTCAAATTAGATGCATGCAAATCCTCACATTAATTTGCCACAACAGGAACTGAGCTCAATGCATGCACGCCACGCATAACTAGTTGGGCCCATCTCTTTTTGCATCTCCACCGCCTAATCCAAAACCGCTCTAAGTCTGTATTTAATCTTTTACGTATATTATTAATGATAGCGGTTTTATCGTGGTATCTTTCGAGAGAAGAAGACACAGTGAAAATGGCAAAATTGAAGAGCAACAGAGATGCAATGGCAACAGAGGCTAAGAAAGCATCCGTCACTTATGAGAGGAAGGTGCGGGGTGACTTGGATGACAAACTTCCTAAGCCTTGTATGTTACACTACTAGTTTTGCTTTTCTTGCCTTTTTCTTTTTGGTTTCATATGTTCAAAGAAATTGCACTCACAGGCTTAATAGCACTTGTTACACATTCATATAAAATTCAATTGTCTTTCATAGACCTTAACATCAATGACTCAAAAGTGTTTGCGCATCCCCACTTGAGCTCAACATTTATGGTGGGGTTCAAATTACAACATAATTAGACATGTGGGAGAGTTATTAATTAATTTATTTATTACCCTCTAATAGTAGGTCAAATAACTACTTGAATCTATTGATATAGTTTGCTTAACGAGCAGCTCAAAATACTACTTCCAGAATCATGAGAAGTCGACTCATAATTAAATGAGAATTTTCTTGTGGTTATTGAGTTCTTAGCGAAGCATGACAAGTGGCGTCAACCCCAAGCCCGGGGAGAGTTATTTTCTGATGTTATAAAAATAAATTTTGAATTTTCAGATTTTGGAGCACGTTTGGACGGACCCAGCTTATGTGTTGGGTGTCAAATTTTCAAAATTCTGGTATTGACATTGTTGTATCGGCCTTTGAGAATAAGAGAAATATATGTTAAGACTTTATTGATGATTAGTTTTCATTTTATGAATTCAGAAGAAAATTAAGCATACTGACCTGAAAATTGGTGTCAGCCAAGAACATGGTTGCAACTATTGCAGTTTACAGAAAATATGGTAAATAAAATACAGCCCCAATTGATATGATTGTGGTGCCTAAGAGAAGCTAAATTTCAGTCACGCTGTTCATCTTGGACCATCCAAGTTCTACCTGTCCAGTGTTTTCGAGCTGCAGTGCAAGGATGTGTCTAGCATTGAATTGAAATTTTTTTTTATCAGATGTGTTTGATCACATTTAAAAATTTGCCAAATGTTGTTATATATTCTGCACCAGTATGATGGTTTTATAATTGAATTTTATAGATATGCCATGAGCATTGGCAGCTCCAGATACATCGCATCCAAATGGAACACCAGGGAATCACCATCAGGATCTCATCGTTCTTCAGCAACATGTTGCCTTCTTTGACCAAGATGACAACGGCATCATTTATCCCCGGGGGACTTATACTGGTAGAAGAACATTGCTCTTTGTCACCTAAGTTGTTCCTTCAATTTATCTCGTGATATGTCAAAATGGAACTAATAGATTTCTTCCAATTCATTGGTTTATCGATATAATCATTCTTAGATTTTACAAATTCTTAGGCAAAGCCTAGTAAAGCTTAAACAAAGATGTGATGCTTCTTTTTTAAGTTATATTGTACATGGTAATATGCACCATTCAGTTGTTAAAAAATGTGCCAATGGATGTTGTAGACAAAAACACTGGATTTTCTGTTCCTAATAAATTCATTGTTCTTTTTACATAGTAGGACTGCAAGCTATCGGCTTCAATATGATAGCTTCTCTTGTATTGACTGTTATCATCAATGTGGCATTGAGCTATCGTACTCCCCCGGTAAGTAGAAATTGCCAAGTCACATTACAGTTTTTGCTATGATTCAGATTATGAAATTTACTGGGTGGATGCATTTACACCTAATTGATTTGATCTTCAAAACGTGCTTTGCCTGTCTGTTTTGATTTTTCCGACTCTTGTCATCAAATCTAATGCATGATGGTTTTATTGCATTGCTGTATTCACAGGGGTGGCTTCCATCTCCTTTCTTTCCCATATGCGTCGAGAACATACACAAAGCCAAGCATGGAAGCGACTCTGGAGCATATGACACTGAAGGAAGGTCAACCTTGCTAACTGGTCTCACATTTTCTCTATAAAAGGTCTAACCTATCAGACGTCATCTGATTTCCTCCTCCATTTGAATTACAGGTTCAGTCCTGCAAATCTCGAAAACACATTTAGCAAGCATGCGCATACTAGGCCTGATAAGTTAACACTAGGCGAGCTCTGGGACATGACAGAGGGAAATCGAGTAGCCATGGACTTCTTTGGCTGGTTGGTTTCAACTGTCCTTCACTTTTGTTTCAAATAGACATTTAGTGAATGAGTTCTTTTCTTACCATGATAGTTATATTACATCAAGTAAACAATGCCTTAAACAATTGCTTGTTTTAAGTAGAAATGTTGACTGTATTGAATGAGCGTGGGTTCGTTGCAGGATTGGAAGTAAAATAGAATGGCTAGCTCTGTATATTCTTGCAAGAGACGATGAAGGTTTTCTCTCAAAAGAAGGCTGTGAGACGGTGTTTCGATGGGAGTTTGTTTGAGTATTGCGCCAAGTTGAGTGGGGGAGGTGAGGCTAAGATGGAATAAATCAGGACTGCAGATGTGCTACAAGCATCATTAATTTGCGTCTGGCTTCACATAGCTAGAATTGTAATATCCAGAATAGTACATATTGAAGACCGGAACTGTAAACATTAACAAGAACTAGAGTGAATGTCTTTGCGTTTTGACTTTTACAATAGTCTCTCTCAGTGAATAAGTTGTCTATCGTTCAGGGTCGGTTGTTGCCTCTCTTCCATTTGAAAGTGAGTTGAAGATTTAGTTGGCCAACATTGTGTATTGACAAGGATGGGTAAAGGTATGCGTGTAGTCACGTATGTTCGCCATATGCGCATGACATCCGCCAGATTGTACACGCAGTATCAATACCGTCCCTAGTCTTGGACATGAAGCTCTGGAGGAAGTAGTATGTAATTATAGACTTGGGTCTTCTCTGCACTTCATTTGTCTTCTGTTCCTCTTCAGAAGGCCCATTTATACGTAATTACGCAGTGTGATCATATTATAAAAGATTGTTACAATTTGATTGTAATCAGTTACGATTGACTCAAGCAGAGCTGATGTGGAATCTGAATTTCAGTCACAAGCTTCAACAAAGATGTAAAGAGAAACAGTACTACTCCAAGAATTAAAGCATGCAACCATATTAATGTAACCATAAATATGAATTCATATGGAAATCTAAACTTAAATTCTGCGAAACAAACAGATCCAACAAAACACATTACATAATATCACGAACCACGCCAAATAAACAAAACTCTGGTTAAGATTAAAACTCAAAATCTAGTCTCCAATGCAGACAACAATAGACCTGAGTTTAAGATCTAAACGATAGCATTGGCTGCACTTGCAATCCTAGGCCACAGATCGGCGCACTCCTTTCCAATGGGACCAGTGATGGCAGAACCTGAAACAACACCACCCAGAATTAACAAAGGCCCCTCAAGACAATAAAATTAATACACTAAATCAACAAACTAAAGTGAAGATGTGGTTTTAGGTTCATTCACTAATCGAAATGAATGCTAATCAGTTGTTTGATATATCAGACTCTGTTTTGTGATTCATCTATGAAAAAACGTCTCTCGTACATTTCAATTATAAAATTTAAATGCTTATGGTGAAAATAATTTAGAGTTAGCTGTACCTTTCATTTCTCCCTTCGGATTAACAATCACACCAGCATTATCTGCACAATGAACAGCTTTTTCATCAGATCCATCGAGTCTTACAGGCCAATAACATCAGAATGTGATCCTCTAAAAACAAAAACAAAACTAAAAATTTTTTACTTTCAATAAATATAACATAACTATCAAAAAAATAAAAAGAAGCAATTGCATCTCAAATGTGAAAATTAAATAAAGGTCTTGCTCAAAACCTAAATATAAAATAGCTTTGCATATAATTAGTTAAAAATAGACGGTTCTCAGATAGAATATTATATCGAATGAATTGGTTGAAACAAAGACAGGATTTTCAGAGGACAAGAATGGTGGAGAACAGTAACAGTTACAGTAACATATAGGGCCCAAATGGAGCAGAAATGAGCTCTAATGCATCCCACATCTGCAACGATGGACACATTCAGTTTTCCAGACTCGTAACTGTATCAACCGTTGAACATTGAGGAGGATACCTGACTTATGTCTGGTGGCATTAAAGATTACTATAGCTAATAACCAAAACCACAAAAAAACATTGTGTATCTCCAAACATATCAGCATACAGTTTTCTTCATTGTTATGATTTACAAATTAGGAATGCTACACCCTTGTAAAAATAAAAGGACAACAATGACCTCTAAACTCAATTAACTTAAAATATACCAACCTTGACAGAGATGATAACCAATCTTACCATCCGGTAAAGGGGTAAGGGTGCAAATTTCAATATGGCTGGTTATGGGAGGTGAAGAGGAACTGTTACAAAATCCACCCCACCACATCACCAGCAAACCTATCAGAAAACTAATTGACAATTCCTAAGGAAAAAAGAGAGAAGATTAAAAGAAATGTGTCGAACTGCGAAAAATAAGATTCTATACAAAAGAGATCCTACTCGATATAATATTCGACCATTTGGATACTATAGCTGGTCTCAGGAAGCATCCAATCATAGTACGTACACAAGCCCACTAGATGGTGAGACATGCACGCATCAAGGCACCGCTTTACCAGCAATACCACTTTTCTTGGCATGGTGATGCTAATTTCTTCAACTAACACAATCATTAAATAGAAATAAAATTCAACACATACCCCAACTAAAGATCTATCTTCCAGGCAAAAAGTACAACCAATATAAGAAAATGAATAACAACCAACCAAACTGCAAAATATCAACCATAAACAACACAACAAATAATAAACAACAAACCTTCAAAGTACATGTAGACACCATCCTTTCTGCGCCAGGGCTTGCGTTGCCTCACAATGACGGCAGGCATGACCTTCTTCCTGAGATCAGGCTTTCCCTTCTTCACAGTAGCCATCACCATATCTCCAACACAAGCAGAGGGCAACCTATTGAGGCGACCCTTGATTCCCTTCACTGAGATGATGTAAAGGTTTTTAGCCCCAGTGTTGTCAGCACAGTTCACAGTGGCTGCCACTGGCAAACCCAGTGACATCCTGAACTTGTTACCAGCCGACCCTCCACGTCCTACAAATAATCACAACACAAACTTTAAAACATTTTCTACAACCATCAATCATACCCTGCATTATAATACAAAACTATCTTAACATTTCCCCAGATCAGATCTACCGATACCCAAACTAAACAAAACTCAAATATCAGATATCTACAACCCAGACACTAACACCGAAATTTTGTCATCTTGTTTCTCTTACGTTTTGACAGCATTATAAAAAGCTTATCTAAAATCAATTTCTAGATATCAAATAAACAAATATTCCTTCCCAATAACCAACAAAGAAGAAAATCAAAGTTAACCTACTTATATTTTATGGGTGTTTTCAGTTTCCACATAATAAAACGATAACTTATCTAGCTATGTAATATTTCAAAAAAAAAAAAACACCAACAACAACAACAAAATTAAGATAAAAATAAAAACTTTACATTGATTATAACAACAGATCACTAGACAAGCAATAAAAGCATCAAATTTCACGATCTACGTCTTGAAACAACATTAAATCTTAAGGTTTTGATTTATTTACTTATTTAAATGCATAAATGATAACACGAAACAAATAGCTGTTAGTGGAATCAAAAGAGCAGTCAGAAGAGAGAAAACAGAGAGAACCTAACCTCGCTTCGACATTTTCGTCTGCTGGAGTGAACAACAATGGAGTCTGCAACTAGGGTTTTTTGAGTATATATACACGGCTATCTAGGGTTTTTGATTACGTGCGTTCTCTATCAAATTCCACTATTGAACTTGACTCTTTAATACCAAATTGGATCCCTTAGGTCCATTGGGCCTATTTTTTTCACTTCGCAACCTCCATTTGTTTTCTACATAGGCCTGGGCTCAATATTGTATATTTGAATTGAATTATTAAAAGTTGTATATTTTAGATTGAAATTTGACAAAAATATTACTAGAAGCTTTCACTATTATTCTAATAGGAGATATAGGTTGCTCAAATATATATATATATATATATGTTAACATTTTTACTTAGAAATATGTGTTCAATTTTTTTATTTTTCGAAAAAGTAAAATATATGTTCGATTTGGTACTGACAATATTTAAAACAAAGATTAAAATGAAGTGTTTACTCTATTTCATTTTCTATTAGATTATGATTACTCAGTTTCATTTAATCTTAATTTTAGTTATTTTAATTTATAAATCGCATCCCAAGTTATATGAAAATGACTCGTAATCTATACATTATTTCGCAATCCACTACAATTATAAAATTTGCCAAAATATTAACACTACAAAATGCTGTCATTACTCATTACTATCAAAAGTGGAGCCATGACAATAAACCATTTTCATTGGCGTGAGATGCCAAGAAACACAATCCCTATAGTGACTGTTTACTCATATTTGTACATAAAAATATCGCTAATTCTTACATTAATTTTTTTGAGAAAGTAGTGGTTTCTTAACTGTCACACCTAAAAACAATAGCATTTAAACACTATTACATTCTTCTCATGCATTTATTATATGAATTTATATATACATTTAATTTATTTATATGTTCGATTGATTCATATGTTTGATCGATTATGTATGATGATTTAATCATTATATAAAATAAAAGTCTTCATATTTCAAACACTATACTTTATTATCGACTTGGCTAATGGATAACCATGTTGTTTATGCCTTACTTATTATTTATTTTTTATTTATTTAAACTATTAAACTTGTTCATGACTTCCTAGATAATCATATTTTCTTGAACAGTAGGATGCACGCTACCATCGTTGAACTGGCTGTGCCAGAAACACATTGGATTTTGAACTTATATTTAAAAACCATTAACCATTTACAACAAATTTGAGGACTAAATTTTATTTGTCAAAATCATACCAGCATAAATCAAAACATTAATACTTTTTTGCCCAAATTAGTGATCACACTACACAATATCGCTAATCAATCAAATTTTAATTCATTAAATTTTAATTAATCAGTTCTATTTTTTCAGAACGCCATTCAGATACCAAATTCAGAGACCGGTTTAGACAAAAGTTATTATTCAAGTCAAAATAGTGGCCTTTCAAAAGTTTGAAGTTCAACAAAGAGAAACAAGTCATGCAATTTTGTGACTTGCAAGTGGGCTGCTTCATTGGTTCACTTGAGAAAGGTCCCTCCTCTATACAAACCACCATCTCATTCCAATTCTTTTTGCATGCAGAGTGGTGCAGTTTGAGAAAAGCACGATCAATCAGGAACAAGCAGGATGGCAGTTGTTCTTAGATCAAACACCTGTTCTTGATAAGGTCTACTATTCTTGCCTGCAAAATCAGGTAATAATACCCGGATGGTTAAAGCTGATCTTGAATCTGCTACCTACTTCTTTGCTTTTCTTAGTTCAAGATGGTTATACCTACTACATTTTGACATAAGCTATAGGATCATTTTAAGTCAAAAGTTGAAATTACAAGAGACAGTTACATAGCTATGCACATTAGTCCAAGTGTGCAGCTGAAACTGATCTGAGCAGCAGACAATTGAAAATGGCCACTGTTAGGCACTGTTCAGCAAAATTTCTAAACACTTTCAGATTCACTATACATCAAGTCAGCTTGGCATGAATAGGCAAGGGCTTCACAAAGCAAATTTGATATGTCAAGATCTACATGCATGTTAGAATAATACTCCAGGTGACTCTTGAGTAGTAATTTCAGCTTATCGATGATAGCTGATGTTAAAATTGAGATGCAGGAGATCCAAGGGCCATGTAGATAATCAGGTAGCTGGAGCAATATTGCAAAGCTGAAAAGGCAAAGTTTCCATGAACTAGTTAAAGAGCTTACAAGAACAAAAGAGGAAACAAAAAGCAAAAGACTTGCCTTCTTTGCCTTAGAAACCATACAACACCATTGAGAGAAAAGTACCTATAGTAAAGGCCAACAACAGGAATGCGGCGCCAAGTGAATAGTGATAAAGTGCCTATGAAGCATGTTAGTCGTCTCTTCACAACGTCAATAAGTTTTGAGTAGCTGTGATCAGGAAATCTACCACAGGGACACCTTGGTTTTTTGCAGGATTTCCTGTCAATCAAAACAAAAGAGACTTGGTGTAGGATCATGATTTTGGTTATTCAGTTTCTCATTTCCAGCAAGAAAACAAAAGGCGCTGCAGTTCTTTGCCACATAGGTCAATAGATATCGACAAATTATTCTTCTTGTTCACATTGAAAATTCTGTACCTTTAAGGGCTAGCCAGGTAGGTAATTAACTACAAATAAATTATGAGGCAGACAATTAAGCTGCAACAAATTTTCTACAATTGACCTTAATAGTGTGCTTAAGTAATAATTAAACAATCAGAGTCCAAATAGCACCAACAATCTTGCACTAGATTATGGATATCAAAGTCAACCCAAACACATTTTGCTCACATTAATCAAATTCAAGATTATTGTGAAACAACTACATCAGATAAACCAACCTTAACTAAATACTAATATGAATGGTCATTGGTACAAAGAATATGAAAATTTGACTAAAACTTTATGTTTCTTGTCGTACAGTAAAAGATTATATTTCCCTTGAGTCAGCTAAAAACATAATTTTCTTACATCTGCATTCCCATGTCCAGCAAGCAACCTGCTGCCGTTGAAAACTTCTGTGATCAGCAAAACTAAGCCCCACTGTTCAACATATGTTTCTTTATGAAAATAAACAATGAGAAAGTGGAGAATGAGTTAAAGGGACATACCTGTGAGAAGATCCAATTTTGTCTTTCACACAAAAGGTAGCCATGTTAATAATCCAGCTGATGAGCCACCAGCAAGTTGACTATGGTACAGTTTCAAACTACATCTTACTGAAGCATGAGCTCCTGTGTATAAGGATCCCTGAATATTAAATTCTCCCAAGATGTTCATGTGGTGGCTCAAAAGGGGACTTGAGAGGTATTTAGACCTTTATTCAAGTATCGAGCTTAACAAACACTTGCTTTGTCATTGTCAATTCTCACCTCATCAGTAAATCTAGACTAATGCGCTCACTAAAAATATCCAGTATCACCAACTGCATTAAAGTTCTATTAGCAAAATCATTATTGAATTACCAAAAGAACAAAAAGGTTTCTTTTTCTAAATTAGTAACACTACACCGTTGCAATTTCATCAAGCAAGCAAATCAAGATCTTCAAATCAGATACTCTTATCTACAAGACCAGTTCTCACTGATACCCTACATCATGGCATATGAGACTCTACTGCCATTAAGGTAGTCAAGAATCAAACTTATCCAAAACTTTTTCATTCAATCCAAAAAGAAAGCATTACAAGATTTGTCTTCCTCTGAGAATTAAAGGGTAAAAATTCCCAATCAAAAACAATAACCTGAAAAAACAACAATCTGACACTAGACAAACTGCAACCCTGAAACATTATATAAGCATCTCTATTTAAGTATAAATATTTAAATTTGACTTACGAGACTGTAAGTCAGTAAGAGAGTTAAAACTACTACATCAACCTCTTTTCAATCCTGAATATTGCTAATTTAACTCATGTACATTTTTTGGTCTGAGGGTTGGACTCTTGGAATGAATAGTTGCCACTGCAACTGAGAGAGACTGTAGAGCTGATAGAGTTGACGGAAAATGGATAAAATACAGACCATCATGAACATTCACCATCCTCAAGGTAGGTGCAGTATGCTCTGAGCCCTGAAAAATTATGAAGTTGGGATATGGTCATCTCAATGCTCTTTCAAATAAAGGGAATAATTACTTGCAACTTTAGGAAAAGAAATATTCACATGACATCAACAGATGTGAAGTTGACACAACATTTAAAACCTTCCCATAACAATTGAACAATTTTTCAAATAGATGATGCGAGAATTCAGCTAAAGTACACGGTGGTGGTTGGAAACCACTAAATCTAGTTACCGGGGCAAGTCTATTTCCTTACTAGTCTAATAAAACAAATGCATGACAGTGCAAGCACCCACTAATTTGAAAATTTATATAATCACTCGTAAGAGGGAATTAAGAAGGCATAGCAAGTAGAATTGGAATGAGCAAATTATATCAGTTCTTTTAGCCTAAAGCTATTATCAAGACTATTTGCATTGGCTGCTATATACGTCACAAGGGAAAAGACTCAAGGAGAAAGATTTACCTGTATTGAAAATTCAATTGACATGCACTCATCATGAATATCTGCTTGCGATAAAATTCCTTTTTTGCTTAATTCGGTATTAAGTATGGTCAATGAGCAGCCAAGGTCCCAGCCACCACAGTCACAGTAACCACCAGATCTCCATCTCTCAATAAGACCAGAAGGACCACCATTCCTGGTCCTTGGCCCGCCATGAAAACCTGCTGGAATTATGACTTCCATACTTGTTGAGCAATCACCAGTATCTCGAGAACAACAAGCAGAAGGTTGAGAGGTTTTCAAAGTCTCAACACTTGCTTTCTTCAGGAATTTCATCCCCCAACCTCCAACTTCCTTCTGATGACTGTCAGGGAGATGGTCTTTCACAACAATTGCAGCCAATTCAAGATTTGGAGGAAGATAATCTTCAAAGAGACTAGACCCCACAAATGCATCAGAATTGTTGCCTACATTTTGCCAAGGCTCCCAATAAGAATTTTCAAGTATGGCACTTGAACCACCAAATTTGGACAAACTTCTGTGCTTGGATAAGTTGCTGGTTCTGAACACTTTTCCCACCTTCTTAGACAAACCCTTATTCTTTCTTAGATCATAGCTTGACGTTTGCGTTCCCCCTATAAAATCTTCATTGCTTCCAAATAAAGTGAACTCAGTTTGCACAATTCTTGAATTGTTCAGACAAAGAGTAAACGAAGTTGACACTTTCATCTTACCGACAAGGAGTGATTCATTATCATGAATTTCAAGTTCCTTGCGGCCCCCCTTTCTCCAATGGAATGAGTACATATAGTCCTAGAGCCTTATTATCTATTGAATCAATCTTCAACAGGTTGGCTACATAGACCTCTTTCTTGTCATCTATCGAAAAAACAAAATGTGGATTCCCATCCTTCCATATGCATTGGAGCATTCCCATAGAAGTAGAGGCAGAAGCAGGAGACAAAGACTGATCAGAACAAGTAGAATTCGAGCTTGACACAGAAGTAAACCTTTTATGATCAGTATCGGATCCATGCTTATAGTTTCTTAGCATCAGTGTTTCTTTTTCCTGCTTCTGCGATGAATAACCACTGAACCCACCAGGAGAGCTCAAAAAATCATAATTTATTGACCCATTAACATCATTGAAAGTAATTCTTCTTATGGTACCATCTCCGTCTAATGCACCAAACTTATTTAACAAAGGACTCTTCAATATATTTATCATACTTTGGCTACACATGATTGAACCCACAATCCATTGTCCTGCAGGGCTAATGACCAAACTCCCAGTTCCAGCAACCAATGGACTTTCAGATACGAACCTACCCAAATCACACACATTTTCATTCCTAATTTTAGCTGGATTCATGTCATCCCACAATATTCCCATCTCTGCAGAGCCCAAGTTCACAGAGACGTCGCATTGAGCTGCTTTTGATGCACTTATATGAATTAATTCCAAGCAACGACGGAGATATCTCTCATCTAGAGTCACCACATGCTTCAGTATTTTAGTATCTAATCCACGGCTACTTTGAAAGAACGAATTCTTCATGCAACTTTTACGGGTCAAAAATTGCTTAACACTTAATATCAAACCACGCTGTGAATTTATGCGGCTCACTAACCTTCTAGATTTTACGTCAGAGCAATCCAAACCATTATCTCCAGATAATTCTGTGTCCTTCCTCAAGCTATCCGATGAATCTTCTTTTCTCCGGGCATCTTTCTGTGCATTTACAAATGTATCCTCCATCTTCGCCTAAATATGCCAGTCAATCATGGATGACGTTGATTATCTTTATGCCTCCAACTGATTGATATGACTTCAATAGCAGATAACCCTCTACAAGATTTGTATTTCACAAGAAATCTGAAAGAAACAAGAACAGTTAGCACCAATACAATGGACAAATCATTCAAAAATTAGAAGAAAGCTAATGCTCACACAAATCTCAGTGCACAAGCAAACTATCTTCAACAACAACAAATTGTGCTCCAACAAGAACTTCATTAGGTAATTACCCAAAAATTCACAAACAATTATACTACAATGTGTTCTTACCAAATTTATTGATTTTGCTCCTTATATGGAAAGGGAAAATAAGGTAAACAGAACACATCCTATAATTTCAAGCTACCAAAAATAAAAGGACAGCAAAGAACATCAAAGTTCCAGAACACTCTAGGTCCAATTAGAAGAATAACTATATAATTAAAAAACAACAAAACTTTAAAGACAAGAAAAAAGAAATAACAAATGGTGGAGAAAATATACCAACAGTTTACATAAACACCACAAACAAAAATGCCTTAAAAATTAGTCAAGTAAAACTCACTCAAACAAACAACATCAGGCAGGGAGACTACACAAATCACATACAAGTTCAAAAACAAAACAAATTCAATTTAACTCTTCTCTACTCGACACAACCCAGTTGGAGAGCTCAACTCAACTCAGCAGAACCAAATAGAAATTAAGTGAGTGAAAATGATAAGACCAAAGCACAAAGATTAAAATTTTTTTTTCTGCTGTACAGCTTTTTTTAACACAACCCCACAAGCTAAACACAATTAACTATTAATAATCAATACATAAAAGTACCCAAAATGTAAATAAACAAAAAAGTTACAAACTTTTATGAAAAAAAATAATTAACAAAGAAGGACTTTTTCTTACCAGAAGAAATGGATCCAAGAAACCAAAAAACCAACCCCAACTCTCACAACAAACACAAGCAAGCCAAGAGAAGCAACTGATTTTTTCCCTCACTTGAGTACTCTTCAATTCTGGGTATACCACCAGATTGGAACCATGTTTAAAAGCAAAGAAAAAGAAACAAGCAAGCACGAGAAAAAAACTGCTGTCTGCACACTTAAAAGAGATAAAAATGAACGTAAAAACAAAAACAATAACAATAACAATGTACCACTTTGAGAAAACTCTAAATAAATAAATAGTTTAGATGAGAAAGTTAAAAGGTGGGCAACTGTTTATAGACACAACAGGTTTTAGATTTTCAGTTGCAAGAGAGAGCAAGTGAAAAACCAAACACAACACAACATAAACACATTGGGACATCAGCCACGTTAGTTTGTGGAATTTTGGTTTGTAGGGTCCACTTAGTTTTTTTGTTTCTAATTTTTGATATTATTTTTGAGGTTTTTAGTTTTTAATTTTTGTGATTAAAACAATAATGAGATGCCCTAAGATAAGGAAGGGCAATGAAATATGAGCTGGTACGCACGTTGGACGGTCACGGATGGATACAGGAGTCCACTAAGGCCACAAAAGGGGCCACATTTCCACTTGCCATCTACAGGGGAGCACATCAGTTGAAAAGCCTGAAACTGACTTTTTATTTCTGTCTGTGTTTTTTTTTTCTTGTTTTCTTTTTTTCTTGTTTTCTTTGTTTTTGAAATTGTATTCTTTATTGTCTATAAAGATTTCCGGGACATGTGACTAGGTGAGTGACAACGAGAGATACCGTGTGAGAGGGCTGAGAAGAGAATGGCCTCCATAGGTGGAAGTACATTATTAACCCTAGACCTAGAGCTTTTCAGATCCATGACTTTGAACGCAAATATTCTTTCAAGCTACGTTTAGCACAGGATTTGAATCGAAAATGAGAATGAGATTTAAAAGGGTTGAGATTAGATTGAATTGCATTTGATTGGATTAAAAAATTATTATCTCACATTTGATAGAATTTAAAATTGAGATTAGATTAAAATTATATAATATTGTGTTTGATGTATATTATAATTGAATTGAAATAAAATTTATTTATATACTTTATTATATACGTAAAATTAATTTTTTAAAAATTTAAAATTTAAAAAAAAAAAAAAAAAAGTGAAGATCCACTATATTGTATTCTCACCATTTTCAACCCTAAACTAGTCATCTGGGTTCGACAAACCCAAATGAACTTCAATCTCCCACAACCAAACATCATCATCATCATCAAACTAGACATCATCTCACAACATCAATCATCAAACAAAACAGGGAGTTCAACGAACCTAGATGAACTTTATTTGGGTTCCAAATGATTCGATTGGCAATCCCAAACTCATCAAGGAGAAAAAAATGGAGAGGAGATAGAAAGGAAGACGATGACTATAGGACAATAACCGAAGTGGCAAGAGAGGAAGACGGTGAGAGAGTAGAGAGGAAGACAGTGATTGCAGGAAGAAGGAAGAAGGTAGAGAAAGAGAGGATAGAAAGAAAGGCGATAGTATGAGGCTTGAGAGAGAAACCTATTTCCCGCCAAGGCAACTCACATTCTTGGGATTCGAAAAAAAATTATTAACTCGAATTCTTTTATTTTAATTATTATTATTATTATTATCAAATCAGTTAAAGGTCTCTTGGGACTTAGTGGAGATAATCAATACTTATGTGATATAAATATCTATTTCTACTATAAAAAATGAAGAAATGAAAACTACCCATGCATACGCACAATGTGGCTTTGAAGTATATGTGCGAACATGTCATGTCTTCTAGTTCTAATAGTAGTTTCCAGGTTTGTTTGCTGGTAGAAAAATTTCCTTTAAATGCATGTGCTCATGTTTTTCTATCTTGCTTATTTATTAATTAGGCAGCTTTATTTATATATATATATATATATATATGACTTGGGAGTATGTGTGCAACATGTCATGTCTTCTAGTTCTAACAGTAGTTTCTAGTTTGTTTGATGCTAGAAAAATTGGCTTTAAATGCATGTGCTCATGTTCTTCTATCTTGCTCATTTATTAATTAGGCAGCTTATATATATATATATATATTCATTTTTTTCGACTTGAAAGTTTTGCATTTAAAGTGCACAAAGCTTGTTGTGATTATTAGAAGTGTCTTTCTAGCATGTGTTAATCAATGTTTAATTATTTGATAGAAGTAAACATGTTAGCATTATACTGAAATAATGGAAATTTACTTGGCTTTGCTCAAGTTCGGACACACAAGTTTTCTTCTTATTCCTTCTTATGATTTTTCTTTAGAATTATAAGACTATTTATGTAGACTCATCTAAATAAACAAGTAATACTTTTTTCACAAACAAATTTCATTACTAGTAAAACAATGATAAAATTCTATGAATTTGTATCAAATAAGCTAAGCAGAGCCTCCTATTATTGTTCTACTGATCTCAATTATGCATCATTCCAATTTGACTTTTGCTCAATATTCCAATCATTGAGACATCTGTTGAGAACATATTCCAGTCATTCAATCTCAAATGTAATAAAATCTACGGTGGGTTATATATATAAACAATATCTAGAGAGAACTACCTAACTTTTTTCCAAAGTCGTATAGATGAAGATCCAAAACCTAAAAGTGGAGTGTGGTAGTTGTTGATGGTCTCTACGTTGAAATTCTGTGGGTATAATCATGTTTTTTTGAGTTGCGACTTGAAATGGAACTTCCACTAGGTGTTGTGATTAGACAAGTATATGCTTTCTGGGGTCTGGCCACTTTCCACCACCATGTGCATCTCAAAAGATTGCAACTATTGTTAATTAATTTGGTCTATAATGTAATAGACACATAATTTAACCTTTGTCCTTTGTAAACTGTGATACATTGAATTTCCTGTTTTCTCTTACATCAATATGATAAAGAAATGCTGATAAATTCTCTTAATTTTTTTATAGCAATTATAATGAGCAACTGTAGTACTATAGTCAACTGTAATGAATTGATAGCTACAATTTATATAAAAATTAATGAGAAGAAAATTTAGGTCTATCACGTTATTAGATCTTATCTTGCAACTACCATCTTCATCATTTAAGATTTTGGATCTTTAATTTTAACAGGTAAAATCAATTAAAGTATGAAATTCATTTGTCTTTTACATATAGTGTATATATATATTTTTTTATCTTAAGGAATATAAAAAGTTACCTTTCAACTTGTAATCATTAAATGCATTTATAAAATTGAATTTGTTTGCCTTTTGTATATGGTGCATTGTTTTTTATGAACGGATAAATGATTTTATCCATCATGTAACATCTATGATCTAAGATCTAACTATGAAGAATTGAATTTTTTGAATGAATATATATATATATATATAAAGAATTGAAGAACTTGACTTTAAGAAATGAAGGATGATACGTATCTACTAATTATTTCTAATTATGATTTGGGAAATATAAAAATTCTTATGTCATTGTTTTATTTTGGATTTAAATATTCAAAATATAAGAATATGAAACGTTGTAACAAATAATAAGAAAGCTAGTTTTTATTTTTTTAAAGATTTCTTGTCCCCATAAAATAGATTTTCTTTGAAAACTCTAGGATAGATTAGTTACTTCCTTGGTTTTGAAGCCACTAGAACTGCTGTTGGGCTTCATCTTACTCAAACAAAGTACATACTTGATCTCCTCCACAAAACGAACATGTCATGTTCTAAGCCTTGTTCTACATCTATGTCAACTAGCATTAAGTTGTCAAAGAATTCAAGTTCACCATTTTCTGATCCATTTCTCTATCGAAGTACTATAGGAGCTTTCCAATATGTTACCTACACCAGGCCTGACATTTCCTTTGCAGTTAACAAGCTTAGTCAGTTCTTGTCCTCACCTACTGATGAGCATTGGTCAGCTTGTAAGCGAAGTCTTCGCTACTTAAAGGGCACAACTCATCTTGGATTATTCTTTAAGCCTGCAACTCAACTTCATCTAGAGGTGTTTAGTGATGCAGATTGGGCATCTAATATTGATGACAGGAGATCCACAAGTGGGTGTCTTGTTTTTCTTGGGGACAATCTTATTACTTGGAGCTCTAGAAAGCAACATGTTGTTGCTCGGTCTAGTGCTGAAGCTAAGCATCATGCTTTAGCTCAAGCTTCAGTAGAAATCCTTTGGTTATCTTCATTGTTTCAGGAGATTGATCTTCACCTGTCACAGGTACCTATTATTTGGTGTGATAGTTTGAGTGCTAACTCACTTGCCCAGAATCCTATTCTGCATTCTCGTACTAAACATATTGAAATTGATGTTCACTTTGTGAGAGAAAAAATAGCTGCTGGTTATCTTTAAGTTCAGCATGTTGCTACTGAACATCAAAAAGCTAATCTTCTTACTAAGCCCTTATCTCAGGCTCATTTTAGTGTTCTCTGTTCCAATCTAAACTTAGTTTTCTCACCTCAGTTCAGATTGAGGGGGGATGTTGGAGAACAAACCCAAGCCTCTCAAGCTGCTCATATAACTTCTGTAACAACACAAGCTACAAGTAATACAAAAGCCTTTCAACCTTACAATAATGTACAAGTTGACAATTGCAGACCAGCTAAGTTAGATGTCAGCTTAGCTAAGTCAGTTACAATGCATACTCAGCTCACTCACTCAGCCGCTCATTTAGCTTAGTTGATGAGGTGTACAATTTGTTACAGTCTATTCATTTTGGAGGGAAAAATCTCTGGTATATAAAAACTCATTTTGGGTTTCTTGTCTTTTAAGGAAAAAGCAATAAAATAAAATTCTTGATTCTCTCACAATTTTCTCTACACAAAATTGTCAAACATCATTTTGTTCATTGTTTCACACACACATATATATATATATATATATAAAGAATTGAAGAACTTGACTTTAAAAAATAAAGGATGAGACGTACCTACTAATTATTTCTAATTATGATTTGGGAAATATAAAAATTCTTATGTCATTGTTTTATTTTGGATTTAAATATTCAAAATATAAGAATATAAAACGTTGTAACAAATAATATAAGAAAGCTAGTTTTTATTTTTTTAAAGATTTCTTGTCCCCATAAAATAGATTTTGAGTTCAAATTGTGCTGATATAGGCGTTTGATTTTATTTGTTGTATTATAATGATAAAAATCAATAAAATCAGAAGAGTCAACATATCACCTCATGTTATCCTCACAAAATATATCACCTCAACTCAGTTTTAGTTAAGAAAACATTTGTTGCATAAAAAAGATTATTTAGTGACTAATCGTAACCCGTAACTTGTAACTTGCAAGTTGAAGGTTGAAGTTTCCAAACTGTAAGAAAATTATTAATCTAGTATTTGGCTAATATAACACCATATGACAAAATAAGAATAAAGTAATTATTGAGAACTCATGATCAAATAATAAATGTTAAATTCTGCGTATTATCAACTCATGACACATAGTAAAAATTGAGCTCCACTTACTATTCATTCATGACAAGCATTTTGTGCCCATGTCATAAAGTGGAGGGTGAGCTCAATATCATTCGCCGTCGCTAGAAAACTATTATCAGTACGGCTTGAGTATTCAACAAGAAGATATATAATTTTATTTCAAACAACTAACTACTTAGCACTTTTATTCTCCCACGTAGGTAATTGGAGAGATCTCGTTGAGAGCACTCTTAATTAGCAGCCCTTCACGATAGCTTTGGCTTTGTGGTTGCAATAAATTATCAACAGTTGTCATCTACAAATAGGAGTTCAAATCAACCTCTAATTTTTCAATTTTAAGTGCCTGACATTGCTTACTGGCATATCTTTCTAAAAGAGGGCTCACTTAAAAGTTTTTTTGTATTTTCTTTTGAAAAGTTATTGCAACAAGTAAAATAATAGTCCAATATTCTTTTCTTTTTTCCATCAAAATTTGAATCTTTCTTCTGAAAACAAATCTTTCTCATAAACTTTCATCTTTTATGGCGAAGCAAAAACATCTTTATTTAAAAAATTTGTAGACTCAAGGTTGAAAATAGTTATATTTATCCATAATCTTTAGACAAAAAGATTAATGATGTGACATTTTATTAACTCTAATCACTCTACTTATTATTAGTTATTTTGAAAAAGTTGTCCTATCCAAATATAAAAAACATTGATTTTTTTTTCTATTATTTTAATATTTAATTTATGGTAGAGCAAACAATTTTCTTTTTGAAAAAATATATTTGTATGAATTTTCATACTTGTATAGTCGAAGTGGAAACAATGGTTGGAGTGACTCAATAAAAAAATTACTAATTAAAATAGTTTCTTATTATTTTAACTAACATTTAGAGGGTTCTCTTGGAGGTGTTCTTATTTAACCATTTATGTGTTTCTAAAATTTAATTAACAGTTCACAATTAAACAAAATTCTAAACATTGATAATTATAAAATTACAACCATCGATATACATCATTCACTACATCATTTTATTCTCAAAAAGATCATGAGAAAATAGTTCTTTTGAGAATATTTGGTGTTTATATTGATGTCAAATTTTGCTCCGTGGGTCTCAGTTTCCCAAGCATGCGCTAAATTACAGTGACTTTTTCGACCATGACAAATGAATTCAGACCCCGTGACACGACTGTTTGGCAAAACTTAAAACGTTGAAACGTTCTTGCTCACTCACGTTTTGCAGATTTCGTGGGACTAATAATACTCAACTATTCGTCAATTCTCTTACAATGGTAAGAAAAACCAAAAATTCTTGGTATATGACGTGCATGAAATATCATTTTCCTTGACTTGTGTCATTTTGGAATTATTATAATATTTTTCGCAATTCAATATTTCAATAAAACAACACCTTGAGAGCTTAATTGCTTGACTCTCACAGCCTATCTGAAAAATTAAAATATAGGTAGTAGGTAAAATTTTTAATAAACTGGATTGAGCCAATATTCTTCGATCTGCTAAGAGATTCAACATAAAAAATACGAAATAATGTATTAAATTAAACTTTAAAACATAAAATGAAACGGATAAGCATATACTCCATTTTTATCATTTTCGAATCATTCAATTTTGTCATTTTGTATCCAAATTCTTATTTGTTTAGTGGACAGCTTTCTTTCGGCTGCTACAAACTATAACAAATATATATATATATATATATATATATCATTATCAAATGAGCTTTTAAATTAAATAATTCTACATATCCTTCACCAAAATTCCCGGAAATATTAAAAACTTTTAACAACGTGGGACCAAATGGATCTTTTATTATATGGACCAATTGACAATAATTGTAGACCGAATCGGTTGAATCTAGTTTTTTAAAATATTGATCGATATGATCAAAGGCTATTTAATATGAGAACCGTCTATGCAACTACCTGTTGAAAAAATGATAGGGTTTTGTTGTCTAGGAATCAAAACGTCTACATTCTACGCATTACCAAACGATTTTTCTAGGGTTCATTTGTCAATGCCAAAGGTCAATTTCTTCTATTTTGGGGCATTAACAATGTGTGTTTGCTTGTGACCTTAGAAATTGTCACTAGGACTAAAGACAAACAACTTTGTATTCCTCCACTGAATTTGATTTGGATATTAGGGAATTTCGTTGTTCATAGATACAAATAACAATATTATGCAGCAGAAGGAAGATTTAGGAGGGAATGATACATGATACAAACAAAGCTGGATGCCTACTTAAAATTGTACATAGAGCAAAAGTTAAACCTTAAAATTTTGAACTGAAATTTAAATGAGTTGAAGAAGAAAAATAGTATATGCAATAAGACAAAAAGTTGGACATAAAACTACTATTGATCAACAGTATTCTAGGGCTCTAAACTTATCTATGCAACCCCAAAGAGTAAAGAGAGCTAATCCAGTGTTGATTAGGAAAAGACTTCCCACCAAACACATCCTCCTGTACAAGACATGAGATATATAATCAGCCAAAGAAGTTCGAAGATTTAAACTCAAAAATTATTTGTTGAAGTGTATCGCATTAAGTCATGGTTAGACTCGGAACATTTCAATTTATAGATGAATGGTGTTCAAACAGTTATATGACATTCTCTATGTCACAACTCTTTGCCATTAGAACTTCCGAGTGGACCGCACGCAGACCAAATCATTCACCTCCAAAGTGAAATCTTGGATCAATATAGTAATCAAATGCTACTACAATGTCATGGTGTGGTGAAACCTCATTTTCTGGTCACTTTTGAAGTGGGCATCAAAAACTTTTCTCATTTACGTTCGTGTATGATTACTGAGCCACTTTTATGCCCCGAGAAGTTTATGCTTACAGTTGCAAAAGAATTATTATACGGGCCTCTTGTCCTTCAAAGCATTGCATTGGGCAAATTTAGGTTGGGATTCTAGTTTGACTTGTATCATTAGTCATCTTGGCCCAATTTAAAGGAACAAAAATAATGGCTCTGCCCCAACCTTGTCACTCATGCTCTAACTACGGGCCATGTCTAAACATAAGCCTACATAATTAAACGCAAGAAAAGTTCCACTATGTCTCATGGTGGTCGAAGTATTGGGTTAGAAATGGTCCAATTATATTATTTAAGACTTAAGGTTGATATGTGACATGCCCTTTTACATGTAATATAGACAGATGACGGATATGGAACACATGCTAAATGCCCCTTATCGTTATAATATGTGTAACAAGAATTTGAGATGAAGGGGGAAGAGAGGGTTTGAACCAGAAACCTCCAAATTTTGATATCAAGTTAATTACCACCAGACCCAAAAACTTAAGGTCATAAGAAATGGTCCAATTATAGCATTTAACACTTAAAGTTGAAACGTGACATAAAATATTGTAAGATCACTTGTAAACTATTGAATCTTCATGTTATATATTTAACTTTTAGAGATTTACACTTGAACTTAATGCGATTTAAAATATCATAAGATAATTAGAATTATTGAATTTTCATGTGATAAATTTAACTTCTATAGATTTACACTTAAAACTTAATTCATGTGCAAATTGAAGAGTCATAAAATAAAGCTACAATACATATTCATGTCTTATTACATTTGAGGAACTACATAAATTTGTGCAAACTAGCACTTCAAGGCCAGTAAGAGCAAAGTGAATGCTAGCTGTTACATGGATGACGGATGGGTAACGTTGATATAAGAGTGGAGAATTGTATCTACAAAAAATTACATTTATGTTATTCACTTCCTATATAACCCAGACTTAGTTATTCATATAAGATATAAATTAATGACCCAAATTCGATCTTTTTTACTATTAAACCTGGATATATATTATATATGTAGAAAATCCTGGCAGCTGAAATAGGGTCCTGCAAAATTGTACAAACTTGTTTCATGTTGTGGAAATTAGTCATATCCAGGACTGGATAGGATAGTTGCGATTGAATGAATTCACACCGCTAATGTGTGCAAAGATGTCCGAGGAATCAACCATGTCATCCTCTTCTTTAACAATCACCTGTTCACAATGTAAACTAAGTTATTCAATTGATTTAAAATTAAATTGGTCTTCTTCAAAAAAAAAAATAATAATAAATCGGTCGTCTTATTTCATAAAAAAAAGTAAAATAAAATGAAGCCATAGGTGGTTTTTATTTTTATTTTTTTCTTACTTCATCATCATCTTCTTCTTCATGGTTGCTACAAGTTGTTCGAGGGGTCTCTCCAAAATCATCATTCTTTGCAAACCTTCCTCTAACTCTTGGACGGCTGTCGGCCAGTGTCTTCCGGCAAGCATACTGCATATTTCGGTTTATTTTTCGTTGATCATTTTACAGTATAGTTACATTAAAATGTACTTATAGTTAATGACAAAAAAAATGTACTTATAGTTGATGAAGACGATAATTTATAATGAAGACTACCTTGATTTTCTTGCTGAAATTCCTCTCATTTCTTTTCTTCATGTACCTATGGATCTTCTCCTTCCTTTGTTCCACGGACAATTTCCCAACTTTGAAAGTTGAATCTTCCAAACTTGACATCTCGGATGCAATTGGAGTAGAAACACTAGGTCCACCCACCAGTTGTTGACTCTCACCACTAAGTGCCTTCTAAAAACAATAGAACAAAAGATTAATTACATCTTTGTATATAACATACTACAATTATAATTATGTTTTCTAATGCCCTCTTAAGTTGGCTCTTCTCTTTTTTGCTTTTAATTATAAATTTAACATAGCAGACTTTTGAGAGGTAAAAAACCATAGAAAATGGACCACCAGGGCCCCATAAATGATTCCTGATTCAAAAATTCTATTATGCACCTATTTCCAAGCTAATTAAATTTCTAATTTATGTAAACTATAAGGAGCTCATGTAAATGCGGTGTCCACACTAGAAGCCTTTTGGTGAAGTTACATTGTAGGGGGACCATACTTGTCTTTTGTCAATTGTCATGATACAATAAATATTGTTTGATGAACATGCTTGGTTTTTTTTAATATAATTGTTCTTCTACAGTTGGTACTTTATCTTGTTCAATGTACTTTATATTGCTATTACCTGTAGCTCTCCAGGGTTCAACACACGCTGAATTTCTGGACAGAAGATTCCTCCATTGTCACCCTGAAAGTCAAGCTCCTGTAGTTGCAACTCAGAGCCCCTGAGAATGCCCCCGGCGAAAATGCCAGCACTGTCAACAGACAATGTGGCAGCCGCCATAGACGCAGCTGGCATGTACGTTGCCATAGCAGGACCAAGAAAAGTGCAGGAAGGAGATGATGGGTTCAGAGGTACATAAGAAGGCACGGAGGAGAGACAATCTTCCTCGAAAACGGACGGCAATGGAGGTTGCCCCAGAAGTGGTGCAACAGGTTCAACTGGGTACTGTGAAACTGATGAGAGGCCATCAACAACAGCCTCAGATATTGGGATCTGAGGTTGCACTGAAGAGAAGTCAAATTGGTATTGTTGGGCGGAGAGATATGGAGGGACAGAAAAAGGAGGGGATGGGGAGAAGTCTATGGAAGCAGAGATGTCATTGTCAATCTCATCTTGGGAATCAAAGATTATGGACAGGTTGCTGCTGTTGTTGTTGTTGGCTGTGGTATTGGTTGTGGTGGTGGTAGTGGTGGTTGTGGTGGTGGTGTTAGTATTATTAGGATTGTTATCTTGGTAGCTATTATTGAACTTTTCCACATGATCTGTGGGCAAGGTGGGATTGTTGGTGGTGTAAGATGAATTATCTTCATAGTAACAATTTGAGCAAGAAGTAACCTCAGAATTCTGCAGAGTGTCTGAGAATAGTTCAGGATCACAAAAATCAAATATTTGAGCGCTAATCGGGCTCGAAATATCGTCCTGTAAGAAAATGAATAATTTATAATCAATAAAGATCTATGAAAAAAAAAAAATATATATATATATATATATATAAAATTGGCTTTGTAGAATACAACTTGAAAATATATGCAAGCCTTACAATTGACACACTATTATTAGAAGAATTCATCAACACTTTTAGTACTTTAACCATATCAGAAACTCGCACGATTCTTCACAATATTTATCATGATGGGTATGAATCTGATTCTTATATATCAATTTCAGGATATATCTCATAGCATAGACCATGATTTGAAAAAGAAACTCAAACATAAAAAAGGCTAAAATATTCTGTAAATCAAGCTTTGATTGGGCCTTTGTATGGTGCGCTACATCTACATGTCTTATGCATTCCGTGTTCACATATCTATGTTACCACTGTGTGACATTAGAAAGTCTCTCACTCAGTGTCTCTTGGTGCATGCAAGGGAATTTGATGAGAAATCCTACGAAGCTCATGGTGCTGTTGCCAGGCACCAATCCAATGTCTATATTTGATCAAAAGCACATTAAGTTCTGCAAAAGAGGATAATCTAATAGTGGATATCTTCCACCAAGTAGAAAAGATGTGTTTGTGTGGTCCATGTGACATGTAGTAAGACAACCCAATATTGGCAATCAACTCAACAGCATTAACAAACAAGGAAGTTGATGGCGTGTTTTTAGTGCTCAATTGATGGAAATAACCGAAATCGAGCACACAATTGGAATTGAAAAGCACTTAATTTAATGGGGGAAAAAAAAAAAGCACCCCATTATGTTATCCATGTGAGGTGCTTCTTACCTTTGCTATGGTCCTTCACTAGTCCAAGTGAATACAAGAATCACAATTAGAGAAAGCTTAAACTAGAAGCACAAAAAGGTCATATTCCATAATGATCAAAAGAAAAGAAAGAGAAGGGAAAAATGCAGGATTAGATTACTACTTTGGAGATGGTGCTCTAAGAAAATGATGGGCGGGTGTGTTTCTACACGGGATTGAAAAATTGTCTGACATTGAATGTAAAAGCACAAGTGAGGTTGACTCACTGAGTTATTGCCCAAATGATACGAGTTGCCAACCTTTTCTATTTATGTTTTGCCTCTCAATTAATATTAATTTATAGTTGCCAAAACCCATTTGAAAATGATAAAAATATTTTTTTTTTTTCGAAAGAATAACTGCATCCTACTTCAGCCTCAATCTTAAGCCTATTTCAAACCTTACAAATTCGATTTAATCGGAATTTGAATCCAAAACTTCTTATTCATCTTGTAAATTCTCCATGAAGCCTTTAAAAAAAGGAAATGACCTTTAAACAATACGACCAAAGAAGGACATTATTGTTGACAAATACGGAAAATATTGACCAGAAAACGACATCACAGAAAACAAAAGGAAAAAGTATATACACTATTAAGAACAATATTTTCTTAAAAAAAGATTGTAAATTTGCATGACTTGAACATGATGTAATAATTAAACCAGGATTTGCTTTAACAAAAATCAGATTAATTAAACAAGAATTAAACCAGCCTAATAATAAACATGCATAAATTATAAACACCATAAATTATTAAAAAAAAAAAATCAATAATTAAATTCAGAGAATTACGATGGGAAGTTGCTCTGCGGTCGAGGCCTGAAACATGTCCTGCAACATCTTTGTTTTCTTGTTTTTACGTGGATGTCACCCGGAAAACCAAGCCTTTTATTGAATTTACAAATAATGTAGTAGTGAACTTAGCTACAGCTAGATAGACAGCTATATGTGTTGTATTCAAGGACGGGCGGTTCTGATCAGGTTCGCTGGAATCAATGGAAGACAAAAATCCATTAAGAGAAAAAAAGAATCAAAATCCAAACAACAGGAAGCGAAGAAGAAGAGAGAAGAAGTTTCTCAGTTTCAAAGGAAGAAGAGAAAGTGTAGCTTTGGCGGATTATATTGGTATATGTTCTGGAGAAGAAAACGTCGAAGAGTTGGCTGAGAAAATGGAGGGTATGGGGTGTCAAAACTCCAAAAGTTGGTTATATATAGGATTTTTATCAACGGGCTGTCCGTACAGGGATGCCAGCGAGGCACTCGCTTTGTGTCAACCCGAGACTCGCGCTAAACCTTTGCTCTCGATCCGACCCGCTGTTTGTTGTCCTGCTCCGCTCCCCGCGCCCCGACACGTGGTTTTTTTGGATGACGTGTGCGGGCTGTGACGTGGACCGATCGGCGAGGGTGGGATTGTGGTAAAACTGTTAAGTGAACCTGAAGTTAGGTTGACCAAGCCTGGTCGCGGACCCTTGTTTGAAACACAATTTACTCTTTAGTGAAGTTCCCAAAATAGCCCTGTATTTGTTGAGGGATTGAGGTCTTGTTAGGTTCTACGGCCCAAAATGGAATTACACTATTTTCCATCCCATTACTTGCTTCATGATAATCTTTATTTTGCTTTAATTTCTATAAAAGAGTACATGAGGATAATGTTTGTAAGATTTCAACAATTAATAGAAGATTATGTTTGAAATGAATGTTCATAGATAAGTATATAACCACTATCGATTTCGTTTCTTTCATTTCATGATGTTTTTGGAAAAAAAATTACAATTCCACACCTTTTAAGGAACTCGTATTTTTTTTCAAAAGAGATTATTATATTGGTTAGATATCCTATAGCAGAAGATGCAAGGTTGAGGATCAATTTTAACTTCAAACAGAAATTTAATTTATCTATATTTATGAATGGATCACTTGGAATGAGATGTATGTTAAAAGTAGTTTTCTTTGGAAAAAAAAAAATCATTGTAATTTTTCATCTTATAATTCAAGCATACTTAATAAAAGAATTTAGAATAATGTTGAGATACATTTATTGCAACTAATTGATATATATGTATATGCATATGTAATTAGAAACCAGTTGGCTTAATATTAGAGAATACTCATTCTATTTAGAAATGTCCTACATTCGAATCACTCGTATTAAAAAAAATAATGACAATCAATATCTATAAAACAAATTAGACAACATTTTTGTTATGTGAAAACGTTATTATCACAGTAACAATAACACTGTAAACGCACTTAAATTAACTTGCAATTCTTATCCATTTATTTGTTTTTTATTTTGTTCATTTGTTTTTACCATTGCCATGTCTACTCAGCTTGTCCACGTTATTATCACAGTTTTAAAACGAACTAGTGGGTTTAACAACTTATGAGCATATTTTGCTGGCATCCTACGCATACTGCTAGTCTAAGCGGAAAGCTTCAACTGATAAAGGAAACTATTTGGCATTTGAATAGCTTCTCTATCCCTATCTACAAAATATACTTTCTAGAGTTATCATTTATAACAATTTTTATTCGTTTTAGCTAAATAAAACATAGTGTAATTATTCGATAACTGAATGTCTGCACAAAATTTTATTTTTAGTAAATACCGAAAATTCAATCATCTCCTTAAATGGCAAACAAATTGATCGGATTCAGCACAAACTTGATGAAAATTAAATGAATATAATGCAAGTGCAACGGCCCACCTTAATATTCACTATCAATACTCAAAAACTCTGTTCAAATTTCTTTTCTTTTTTTAGTTTTATTTTTGCTCTTCAGTATTATCAAGCCTCCTATGTTCTGTTTAAATAACAGTTTTGAATAACCAATCAATGTATAGTTAGGCTTGACAATTTTATGACAATGATTTTTGCTGGGATCCCACTTTTGGTCAAAGCTAAAAAAGAAAAAAAAAAAAAAAAAAGCACTGGAAGCTAATTTGGAATTTGAACAGTACTCTCTAAAGTTAGAATAATAGATAGTTACAGGACTAACAATGAGAGTAGAATACGAAAAGGTGGAATAATATTATCATATAATTGTAAGACTTGAGCTGTCATTTTAAGAAAATAATGCTAGATAATTTAATGTCAATTTGTAATGTTCAATTGATGAATTGATAAATTTTCCAGTTGAAATGAATCAAAATAACTATTTAAATTCCTTAATTGACATATCAAAAGTTGAGATCAATGTTAAGATATAAAGTAAAATGAGTAGCACTGCGTACTTTCTGGAGAATTGTTTATATATCGGATAGCAATGAAGCCAAGTCCTCAATATTCGTAAGTGACTTGATCATGATTGATCTACTACAACAGTACACTACATGAAATATGCTTTCCGACTTTGAAAATTTGAAAAATACAGTTGCTTTTAATGTCTCTTTTTTCCAATTGTTTGTGGCTATCGTTGTCATGATTATCTTTAGTGCATGTATGTTTTCGCCTTCGTTTAAAAGTTACAAGAAACTATGGTCTATACATTATTGTTCTCCACATCTTCTTGATTGTGAAAGATCAAGAAGAACATTATTGCTCAATGGTTCTTTTTTTTCCCATTCTTTCCCTTTATCTCTCTTCTCTTTATTTCAAAAAGAAAAATCGATGGATTTATTGTTAATTCATGATATCAATAATGTTGATCATGCATGGTTCAATTCAAGCGAACATTTTCAACTGTTGGTTAGCATTTGCAAATCCTTTTTCTATTTTATAATTTTATTAATTTAAAAACAGACAGAATATATATATATTAAAAAAAAACACTAATGCTCTAACTAAGCTTAGCCTCTGCGTCGGACAACTTTTAGCTGTTAAATCCCGCTTGATTTGTTAAATGAGTTGTATAATGAACTAAGCCAGCACAAAAGGGACAAAATTTTCATATGATATAATATTTTATGGTGGGCTATGTTTTGAGGATAATAAACACTTAACGACATGATATAGTATGTCGTATTTTAATTTTGGATGAAAAATATCAATTCTGCCCTAAATTTAAATCAAACAACGTAAAATTACTATAAGGTCATCATTTCACTAACCTTTGGGCAGCCTCTTCGAACATGACTTTAATGCTTTATATTGTGATGTTAAGATTCCAATGGACATGGTTAGATAATTAGAAGGTTAATGCAGACTACAAATTTTGATAAAAGTTATTTATTAAAATATTTCGAACCTACATATACCAAATTGAAATTTGGAGCTCGGACTGGGGTGTTAAAAAAATTTGAGAAAACTAGAAAACTAGCTTAAATGTTAAAGCTCATTAATTTTATCGCTTTTGAAGATATGGGAGTTGATACTTTTTAAATACACATGCCTGCGTCCCCATCAACGTTTGAGTAAGTGCACATATACTTTTAATAGAGGTTGAAAATGTCAAAATACGATACAAGTGCAATTCTTTTGCCAGATTTTTGGATTCCTATAATTTCCTTGTTTAGCTAAAACTTGTATGTCATTCCACTTTTAATTTTCCTTTCTCGTAGAGATATACTTAGAAATGTATACTTTGAATAGAATATATGTTATTGTATGCAAAAGTTATTTAATTAAATTTCTCAAAGAATTGAAGATAGAAGAACCAAATAGACTATAAATCGACAGGTCCCATATGACTTGTCCTTCTAGTATAGATAGCAAGAAATTGACCTTGTTAATATGTCTACACAAACTAGTAGTACTAGTTATTAGTTAACATCTTAGAAAAAAATTATGAATCTTTGATTCCCATTACTCATTTGTACCAATTAGATTAAGAGATTTCTTCTTATTTTATATACATGTTGGTAGTTTTTATTGTTTAGAATTCTTAATGTTTCTTTCGAGCATCTAACTTTTAATAAACTGTTTTCTTACGGTCATCATCACGTTTTTTACTATTTTACATATTTAACTATAATACATAATAATTTACAACTTCACTATTTTTTGTCGGTTTAAATAATTTAAACAAATTGATTAACGATATCAAAATCACTTCTGTAAAAACAATGTCAACGTAAAGTTGAATTCTTGCCAAAATTTTTTATATGTGTTTGTCATATGGGTACAAGCAAAACATGATTGGTCAAACATGGATCGGTGCCTATTATTTGTATGGCTGAAAATGTGTCTGCATTGGAAGGTTCTTACATAGGGGAGCATTGCATAATACAGTTAAAACCAAATCAGGGTTCAACTTAGGGGTCGACAAGGTTTTTGTGTGTTCTACATATGACACTTGTCCCTACTTCCTCAACCCTAGAGTACAATCTTTAATGCTTTTAAGAATTTTTTTTTTTTCTTATTTAACACAAATAAAAATACATTTGTATAAGAATTAAACAAGATTTCAAGAATCAAACTTTATTCTCCAGAAACTAGTGTTAAAGATATTCTTTGTTTTGATTTACAAAGGATGTACGGAGGATACACAATTCTTAATATATTTTCGTGGGAATTACAAACAATACGCAACTTTGAAAAGTAAAATTCATTTTAACCCTTTCCATATAAAATTACGTTTTCACCCTCAAACTATCTGATTGCATCATATACCTAAGTTTACCAAATTGTCCCTCCCATAAATTTACCCAAATATAATTTTCATTTTCCTTTTATCTTTAGAAAATTATTTTTAAAATATACATATTTTTAGTTTGTGGAGATATAATTTGATGGCAAATTCATCTCTCCATAAAATGAAGGTTCTAAGTTCAAATATTTTTTCTTCAAAAAAAAATTTATCACTTACAACTATAAAATTTGGAGGAAAAACTAGAGATCTTTTTTATTCTAACACAAAACAAGTGCAAATTTTCAAAATAATACTTGAAAAGCTTAATTGAATTCTTTTAACATCATTAGTTCATAGATGTAATTCGTATAGGTTTCAAAAACTAACAGTAATTTATGAGGTTAGAAAAACTTAATTTAATTTTTCAGTACTATTTTTAAAATTCACTTTTCGTGTTGTTTGCTAAAATTTCTTTGGTTTGACATTCAAACAAATGATTACGAGTGTACAAAAATCAAATATCTTTGGTTAGACACCCAAAACAGTGGTGAAGAGTGCAAAAATAAAGCACAAATACATAGAATAAAGATCAAACTAAAAGTATTGGCTCCAATAAAGTTCAAACTAAAAGTATTGGCTCCACCTTAGACAGACCAACCGCAAAATAAGCACCCATGAACAGGAAAAAGAGTGTACTTTTCATATAAATCTACTTGTCTTATATATTGTTTCTTGCTTTGCTTCTCCTGCCAACCTTAGCTTTCTCAAAATCTTTTTCATTTGTTATATAATTTTATAGGAATCTCTCTCCATGCTTGAGGGCGCATTTGGCACACGCCTTTTCTATCTTTTCGCGTACAGCATAGGCTACAGCATGTCTCCTGTTTTTTTATCCTTTTCTTATCGATACCCGACATCTAACTAGTCATTAGAATCTATTAAGAGACCTACCGAGATATAAGATCTATCACTACATGCACGATCTAAATATTCAATTCCACAATAGAGAAGGGAAAAATTTTTCATATGTTGATAAATGCACGTAATTAAACTTTAACCCCACTATTTATTTGAATGGACATACGTATACCGCTTAAAATAAGAGAACTAAGAGTGGATGTGTATTCTCATGGTTTATTTTTTTTTCACCTAATCTGATTATGCATTAATCTTTATGCTAATCCAGTCAAGGAATTCTTATTTCATCTCGTCACTTACATCAATTTTTGTGCCTCATTTGGTAGGAAAATGCCCTTCTAGCTAGAGAGCATCTTTCTCCCTTTTTGCCAAGTTTGGCAAAAATTCCCACTATTTATTCCCTAGATATATATATTTTATAAAATATCTATAATGCTACAAAGAAATACGACTCTTGGTCACTAGAAGATAAAAGAAACATATTCGTAGCTAGCAAATTGAAGACGTGAGGATCAGTAAGGCAAACATGTACATTAGGCCTCGAATTCACATGCTGCATCGTATTTATCCTAAGATTCCAGACATTTCACAAATGGCCTCTGTGCTGTCCTTGACTACCTGGCTAGATAAAAGAGAATTTAACAGTAGAATTGGGTTGTTTTATTTAAATTTTAGTTTTATATATTATCGTATATGATGTGAATCTATATACTGCCATGCATGTTACACAATTTTTGTGGTGTTTGGATGCATGAGATCAGACTTACAAGGTTCTGTATCAGGTTTATCATCATTATGATTGTGAGATTAAATTAAAACAAAAAGTTTCTCCCTTTCATTTCTTCATTTAGCCAGGGCCCCAGGCAAATTAAAACAATGGTCGAACATACCAATATAATTGAAAGCAAAGTACTCAATCTATATATAACAGTTCGTATCAAATTAAAGTATTGAACATAAAATAACTTCAATATTTTCGAGTTTAGCAGCCCTTTTTATTTTACACAAAATTTGAAATAAATATTTATTATTTCACAGATTAATAAATTTTTAAACAAATGAGATTGTATTCGAAGTATTATTTACTATATGTTTATAATTTGACAACTCTGTGTTAGATATAGCCTTGCACATATATGGAAATGTATTAGAAAATAATCTATAAATTAAGTCATCATACATATAGCTAGGTCTAGTAAGATTAGTAATTAAATCAATAGCTAGATATTCATTATATTCATATAAGAAGACAAAAACTTTAAAAGCAAAATAAGTCTTTTATACGATTAATACTATAATCATATAATTATATATGATTTGACTTAATTAACGAACCGAATTAAGCAATGCTGCTAATAACAACGGCGTATGTATGTCTGTATACGAATGATATTATAATTGTGTTATTAGACATGATGAATGTATTGAAGCAATGGTGCTAATTAATAAGACAATGCCATGTATCTTATACGGATGATGTTATGATTATATCATATAATTTATATGATTAAAAGATTGAAATAATAGTTTTAATATCATAGTGACATGCAAGTGGTGGTATCACTCATCTTCTCCCCATAACTTGAGCAATGTCTCCCACTACTAAAGTTGATCTTTCAGTCCAAGTTGCTTCCTTTTTTCATATCAAAGTGAATATAACGTTGCCAATGCATCAATCCCAACCCCTAAAATCAAACTTGGATTAATTTGTTGCAAGTTATATCACGTTCTCCTTAACTTATAAATCAGAATAGGCATCTCCATATCTTCTCTGATATTTTTCATTTGTACTAGGAAAGTCATAAAACCAGAATTTATGCAAATATATATACTCAAGATTTGTGACATGAAATAGGAAGATATTGTATGTTGTGATGAGAATCAATTTGTCTGGAAGAATTTATAAATTCTGACAGTTTGCTTTCTCACTAAGTGATGCCACACCATGCATAAGTTGACATACTTTACTTTTGTCATTTCTATGTCCCTAAGATGTTGTTCCCAACATAGCAACAGAACATGTGTTCTTCGAAACTAGACTTCCAAATGTCACTAGATGTATGGGATATGACTTGTACATGCTGAAATAACGGTCTAGCCCTAAGCAGTTGATATGATTTTATGAGATTTTTTTTTCCATTTTATAATGAAATTATACACACACACACACACATCAGTTTCCTAGGTTTATTTTTCTTGTAATTACCAATCACAATATACAACATTGATCTACAAAAGACTAATAAATGGAGTATGAAGAATCCCCCATTCATGTAATATCTGTACTATTTCTAGTTTATTACCTAGCTAAGGGAGTTCGTTCTTGAAGAAGAAGAAATATTGCCTGATGGCACTAGATACTCGTTTATGAGATTTTTTTCTACTTTATATATATATATATATAGTTATAGTTATAGGTTTATTCTTCTTGCAGTTACCAATCACAAATACAACTTTGATCAACAAAAGACTAATAAACGGAGTAAGAAGAATCCCATTTACGTAATATCTGCACTATTTCTAGTTTTCTACCTAGCTAAGGGAGTTCGTTTGTGAAGAAGAAGAAATATCGCCTGGTGGCACCAGATACTCGTTTTCAATTATTGGTTTTGCAAATGTTTTTGTTATGATTCAAACGTGATTTTAAAATATATATTTTCAAGAAATTACTTTAAATTTGAGAGGGCTTTTACATATGGAGGGAATGTAAAGAATTTTCCTCTTTGGTAATTGAGTAACATGCCTTCTAGCATAACTAATTACTAGTATTTTAATGAATTCATGATCACATTACAGAAAATGAAATTACATTAAAATATTAAATTTTCAGTTTAGTTGGTTTTTAACCATCTCTAACACATATAATAAGGACATAACTAAAAAATAAAAATAAATAATATATCTAATTAAGAATATATATAGTCTTAAACTTTAAAAATCTCTAATTATAAAACATAATAAAAAATTCAAAATAATATATTTATCGATTGGTAATCCATACGAGAGAAAGTGAATTTATTTGTCGATTTATAATTATAATGTTTACTAAAAATTGTTGGCAATTAAATTATGTAAAAGAATAAGCTAGAAATTAAATTCTCATTGGAAATGAAAGTTAAACAAACATAATGTAAATATTTATCCAGTTAAGAAAAATTCTTATGACATTATTGAATCCAAAAGTGACTTATATTATACTGACCAAAAAAAAAAAAAAAAGAGAGAGAGAGAGAGACAAATAAAATTAAATCATGATGTTACATTTTTTTTTTAAAAAAAAAAACATTATATGTTAAAGTTTTAGGATTTTTTTTTAAAAAAAAAATTTTAGGGTTCATTAATTAAATTTTAAATTAAAAATATATATATATTCAAAATGTCTAAAAGAACACTAAATTTTAATTAATTCATAAGATATTTGCTTATGTTAGAGAGATAATAATAATAATAATAATATATTATTATTATTATTAAATAAAAGATAAATGTACATATGAATAGAGATGAAGAAACTAATAGCAATTTAATCTAAATAAAAATAATGATGAAAAAAATGTAAAAGTTAATAAAATGATAAATTTAGATTTCGTTTTGAATTAATAAAATTAGAATATAAATAATAATAAAAAAATTAGAATATAAATAGAAAATTTGTTAAAATTTTTGAAACAATAAACTTTAATAAAATTTTTAAAAAATTTCAGGAGAGACATGTGTCCCTCTTGGCCCTACACTGGATCTACTAGTGTAACTAATTTATTATTTTGATTAGCTCAAGCCGATGGTAATTACAATAGTACGCACTCATTTTTTAAAGTATTTTATCTAATAAAATGACAAAATATAAGTGTCACAAAAAATAAAACCTTAGAGCGTTACTTGGTAGCAGCACAGTTGGTTAAAGTGCTGCTGCCCAGCATAGTCTCTTGTGAGATCATAGTTCGACGCCCTTCACTCCTAAGTTAGTGTTTCTCTGATCTACATATGGGTTACCTTCTCACCTTTATGTAGGCCACCTCTCTGATCTATGTGTGAATCTCTTCCTCATGTATGATAGCCGCTCTTCGAACCGCGTCATCAGTATCCAATCTCACTTGATCGTGGTTGTTTTCTAGGATCAATCCCAATAATTTAAAAAAATAAAATAAATAAAACCTCAAAGCATCACTCCTCGACATAAGATAATTTGCAGTGCAGTGAGGTCTCGTTTGGTATCATGAATAGTATTGGACTATGTTGAATAATATTTTATTTGATAGTACTCATGAATTGGATTAATCGCAATATAAACATGTGTTTGGTGTTGCATTTTATAAAAGATTAAAACAACAATATTAACTTTAATATCTCCAAAACTAAAATGAAATATTAAATCACCATCATTTTAATAAACAATACTTTTTTAAAACTAATAAATAGGACTTAAAAGAGGCATGATTAGTGCAGATAATATCAAAATTATTTAAGTATCAATTATTAAATCACCAGTTCACCACCAGCCTTCTCTCAAATAATCACAGCGGGCTAGCGGAGCTAGCTCTTCACCTTTATATTGTTTCGACCATCGACTGTCTCTCAAAAAATCGGCCTCCTCCATGTGAATCTTGAAACAAAGTCAAAAGAAAAGCAAAGAAAACAAGAATGAAAATCAAGAAACAGAAATCAAGATTGGAGAATTTTCTACTATCTGAATTGCTTACATGACAAGTTACTAGAGAAGTCACAAGTACCAGCTTATATACACAATTCCAGTCCATCAATCTTTTGACATCTGCTAAGCTCTGATTGGTTAACACAAAGCTGATGTGGCAATACAATTAGAGTTAGTTACAAGGGATCCTAAACTATGAACCTGGAGATTGACTTGATAGCTGAGTTTGAGAGGTTAGTCCAACACTCTGAGATAGTTGAGGAAAACTCCTTTCAATTAAAAAGGAAACAAAAGTTTTACCTCCAGATTTATGAGAAGAGATTCCTTCCAAAATCTGAAAATGGAGGGCGCCGGCCTCCTTCCAGTGAATGGGGAGAAGACAATGGCCTCTTCTAATGGTTGAAGAGAAGGAGTCGCTGGCCTGTTCACAATCTGCCTACCGTTGGAGATAGAATATTTAATAATTTGAGAAAATTTATCAATAGTTATACTCCTAAATTTATGTTTATTTTAGATATTTTATAAATTCACAACAATTAATATGAATTTCATCAATCATATACATGCTGCTATTAAGGTTTTAATAAATAATTAACTAAATACTAATCTAATTAATTTTAGAACGTAACTTCATCACAGTGAACAATAATTATTTTAAAACCTACAACGATATCAAATTAATATTTAGATAAGATGATGAAAATTAGATTAATATTGAGCTCCAAATTATCAAAAAAATGGACGTTCATTTCTTATTAGGCATGTATGATTTTTAATAATTTCCAGAATAATCAAAATAAGTGGTTTAATTATTATTTAATCATGTTAAATTTCTGTAGGTGCAGAATCTATTTTTACATATCTCCACCTATGATAAATTCACACTAACAAATTTTTTTTTTTTTTATTGTATGATTACAAAGTAATTATAAATTAACAACGAATTAAGGGTTAAAGCTATGTCAGGGAAATAAACTACTCTTATAATAAAATGATAAATACACTAATCATTTGAGCTATGCGTATGTACCTATACACTCGCTAAAATGTTTTGAAAAATAACAATTTCATTTCAAGAGCTTTTCACTTTTACACAAAATTAAAAGGGAAAATTCGTTTTTACCTCTACTTTTTTAATAGAAATTCGTTTTTACTTTTTCAAACAAAATATTTTCATATATACTCGAGTAGTCGAGTTTACCAAAATACTCTCAATAAAAAAAAATAAAAACACACGGTTTAAGTCTATTTAAAAACCATTGACTTAAACATTAGTACAATCCAATCATCGTCTTCACTTAATGTCTTACTAAAAACCTCAATTTTCAAGACAAATTCAATCAAATTTAATCAAATTTAAGCCTAAACAAAAATACCCAACATCCAAAACATAGAAATCCTCGAAAAATCACAAAAAATTCAAAAAATCTCAACAAAACTCAAACAATCAATAAAAGAAGCTAAATATCTCATATCATGAGCAATGAAGAATGAGAATAAGGTATACATGGGCAATTTGAATAATTTGGGTACAGATTATAATTAATTTGATTGAAGGGTTAAAAACGATTTTAAAAAAAAAAAAAAGAGATAAAAACAAATTTTTCTTTTCTAGAATGGACATTGTTTGTAATTTCCACTTTCGTTTACTACAAAAGGCATTTCTATAACTTTTTTTTTTTTCCTTTTATTTTTGTGATCTAGTTTAAATAAACCGACATTCAACTATTTGCTCTTTTTGTTGTATTTCACCTCTTAGTCCCACAACTCATAATTTTCATCGAAAAGATAGCAAAAGTATACACAATAGATTTTTTTTCCTTAATGTTGAATCAAATAGAGATTGCTAAGAGTTTGAGATTTGCAAAAATCATCACTTATACGGTTCAAATATCTACTCTTATAATAAAAAAAAAAATTACTTCAACTTTAAAGAGAGAAAATTACTTACACAAAACCTATTGAATGAGCTTGCATGAGAATCCAATCTCCAGTATCTTAATAGATGAAGAAGTGTACAATTAAGGGATGAAGTGCCACAAAGCTCACAACAAAGAAGTTTGAATGTTTGTTCGTTCATTCGTTCGTTCATTCATTCATTTTTTTTTTCTTTTGTGGTTTTTAGATGCACAACAAAGAAGTTTGATGCTTCCCTCCGCATGAACTACTTAATTATCTCTGTATATCTTATGGTATATTAGTTGGCTATTAATTTGTCATAAGCCTTAGTCCTTACATGTTGAAAAGAAATGCATCATCTCGTCTGCTTAATTTATGCTAGGCCGGTGACATATTGTAAATGTACTAGTCTTGTTTTAACAAAATTAATATAATTTTACAAATTTAATTTGATCCGACAAATACTGCACTGATCACTCGTATCCGTAAACACAATTGGACATTTACTTCAACTTTCAACTTAAATTTTATACACAACTACACTACCATGAATGCATGATTACTAGACAATAAAACCTTTTATTTTATTTTTTGACAAAACTACAAGTGACGTTAATTCTTAACCCTTCTCCATTGCTCCCACATATTCCAATGTTTAAGGACTACGTTTGCTAATCAATAATCTTCATTAGGAAAATAAAACTTAACATTTTATTTATAATTTCTGTATCCACTAAAATTATTTGAAATTAAATTACTTGGACCCCCAAGCATAAATTATGAACTAAATTTCAGTAAAAATGAATTAAGTTGCCAATCTTGTTTCTCTTTCTAACAAACTTGATTCTTTTTTTATTTTCATTCCTAATTATTTAATGCACCCCCAAAATGAAGAAAGGTGTAACTTTCCAAGATTTTTATGAAATTAAAAAAGTTATGCGTATTCAATTTAGACTTTTAAAGATTTTATAAAATCATAAGATATTCAATATAAATTCTTAATGACTTTTAAAAAGTTTATAAAAGTCATAAAATGTTCAATCAAAACTTTAAAGAGTCTATGAAAATCCAAGGATATTTAATTTGCCAATGACTTTCACAAATTTTAAAATATTCATGACTTTTAGTAACATTTATGTATAAAAATTTTCAATTTCTTTTCCATTCCTCCCAAAGACTTTTTTTTTTTTTTTTAGTGGAAGGAATAAATCAAACTTCCTATAAACTCTTTCTCATAGTTGAACTTTCTCAAACTTGTGATAGTCATGGTAAATATATTTCACTCCTTATAAATATTATTTATTTATTGAAAATTGTAACTAATATATTGCAATATATTTCTTTTTCAAGTTTTTTTTGTTTGTATGCAGTAATCATCTCTTACAAACTGTTTTTTTTTTTTTTTTTGCCTTTTTTCAATTATTTGTCAAATTGCATATACAATCTAGTAATTTTCTTAATGAGATCTTTTTTTGCAATGATTTTTTTTTTCCAAAATTAGAAGGATGAATACCTTCGTCAAGTTTCATAGATATCAATGGTGCTAATTTTTTTTTTTTTAAAAAAAAAATTATTAATATGAAAAATATAACTTCTAAAGTGTATGTTATGCATTAGAAATTAATAAAAGTCTATCGTTATATCTTTTTTTTTTTTTTTTTTGGTTAGATGAAAGTCTGTAAATAGAATTTTTACAGCTTTTTCAAATTCACATAGTTATTTAAAATCCATAAAAATCAATAAAATTTCATGAAAGTCGTTTAAATTGAAACTCTATAAAAGTCTATAAAAATCTATTGTTGTCTATATATATATATATATATATTTTCAAATGAATTCTCTAAAAATTTATAAAAATCATTCACAATTTTGTAAAGTCTTGTAGAAGTCAATAAAAATCCATGAACTATGTAAAAGTAATTCATTTAAAAAAAAAAAATTAGATTGAATACACCTCCCGAGAAAAGCTCCTTAAGTAATGCAATTCTTAAACTTTGATTGAAAAATTATAGCCAACAGATTTCCATATATAGCAATGCACTTTCTTAAGTACATCTATAAAATTACGAATTCAGTTCATGTCTAAATTTAAGGGGAAAAAAAAAGTTAAAAGGTTTACAATATGTTATCGTGAAAATGAGTTTAATTACATTATATAATTGTACTTATTAGTGTAAATTTAATTGAGAGATAAAAGCCCAAAATTAGAAGAAAAAACTTCTTTTTTTTTTTTTTTCTTTTTGGAAACGAACCAAAAAAAAAAAAAAAACACTTAAATAATCTCTAGTGGTCCCTAAATTATTATAAAACCCTTCAATTTGGTTTTGTGACCAAATTTTAAACGTTTGATTATTGCCTCTATCAGTAGTTGAACTCCTTAAAATTACCTTTTTATCCTCTAATCATTACAATTTATAAATTTAACCTTAACTCATCAATCAATAGGGATTCAACATATGTCACCCCAAATTTAAAATTAAAAAAAAAATTTACGACCAATCACAAATTGATACATCACATTCTACAAAATCAAAATATATAAATTTATAAATAAATAAAATGAAATTATTTTTTCTTAAATTAAAAAAAAAAAAGATAAAAAAACCTACCCAATAAAAATTTGATACATGTCAAAATTTAATTATTTATAAAATTTAAAGAAAAAGTTATAATAAATACAAAATTTATTATAATTTTTTTTTTTTAAAAAAATAATCTAGATTAGATCTCCATCAATGGTTGGATCTCCACTAGATGAAGAGAAAGAACGAACCCAAATTATGGTTCGTTCTTTAACGACACAACCTAAAAGCAAATTCTTCTTCTTTAACAATACAAATTCTCGTATTACAGCTTCTTTCTCTCCCAATAATTCCTAAAATAGCCTCGTTGACTAATCATATTTGCCTATCAAAGTCACCTCTTCAGTTCCAAAGATCACTCTGCTTGTCAAGCCCGTATAGTACCTTCTTTTGTTTTAACTTTCATTAGGTTTCTTCAAAACACCATTTTTAATTATTTCAAAAAAAAAAAACACCATTTTTAATGGATTTTATGTGTAAATATGTTGCCTTTATTAGCTTTTTATGATAATTTCCATTGACTTATGTTGTGTAATTGGTTAGTGTTTCGATTTGATTAGGTTGCAAACTATTTAGTTGATTGTAAAAAACTTGCAAGTGAATTCACATAAGAAAACTGAGTTACAAATGTAAGATTAGTTCTTGATTGCCATTAAAGAATGGTTATTTGGGTTTTGAAACCTAAAAGTCATTGATATAATTTCAAAAACCAGATCGTCAAATGACGATCTAGTTTTTGAAACCAGATCAAAATGATGTTTCATCTTCATAAGATTTTCAACTAGTTGAAGATTATTATTATTATTATTATTATTTTTTCAGTTTTTACTTTTTATGAATTTTTTTTTTTTAAATTTTGGTTGATTAAGTTTTGATCTCCACCATCCATCTTAAAGATGAATAGTGGAGATCATTCTTCTTTTTTTTATATTTTATTTATTTTTATTTTTTAATGTAATTTTTATTATTTTTATTTCTACAGCTTGTCATTGAGATAAATGGGGGCATTCATTTTTTTCCAATTCTATTTTTAATTTTTTAATATTATTTTAATTAAAATAATCTATTAAACGACAAAAATCTCATCCCTCCATCAAATTTGACTAATGTTTGACTCATAGAAGGGATTAAATTGAAAGGTTTTCTAATAATTTAGGGATCATAGGAGTCATTTATATAAACAAGTTTAAAAAAGGAAAAACTTCATTTCAGTCCCTGAGATTTTAGAAAATATCAAAATTTTAAATATCTTTTGAAAACAAGCTTTTTTAGTCCCTAACTTTTCCAAAACTCTTTAAAATAGTCCAAACTATTAGTCAATTAACGGTCAATGATGACAGAAAGCTTGGACGGAAAGAGTTAGATGATCTTTTCATGTAAGATGTTAAGATTGTGACACTGTGAGTGACTAGATTTTAAACTTATAAATAATTTAAAAAATAAAAAATTACTTATGAAAAAAATTCAAAAGACTGAAAAAAAAATTTGATTTTTTTTTTTTTTTAAAATCTAGATTCAAACATATGGTTTGAACCCAAAATATATAAATTCAAATCCTCAAAACAATTTACCAAAAAAAAAAAAAGAAAAACAAAAAGAAAAACAAAACACTCAACAGATTCATAAAACCACAAACCAGAACAAATGTGTAAATCCAGATCTTCAAAACAATTTAAAATAGAAAAATGAAAAAAAAAAACATTCAATAGATTCATCAAACCACAAATATCAACCGCAAACATCAACCACAACTATCAAATCCCAACATCAACCCTAAAAACTAACCACAAACGCCAACAACAAACATCATCCCTAAACACTAACCCCAAATATCACATACAAACCCCGATTTTTTTTTGCCTCTACTGATGTTAGGGTCTAAGCTATGGGTTGATCGAATTTAGACCCAGCCTTTGGTTTTGGGTTCGATCAATCCAGAACTAGGGACACTGGTTCTGGGTTCGAACTGAACCCAGAACTAGAGTCACTGGTTCGGGGTACCATCAAACCCAGAACCGTAGTTGGTTCTGGGTTCGAACCCAGAACCAACGAAAAATATGATGATTGGAATAGAGGAAAGGGAAACGAAGAAGGAGAAGAATAAGAAGAAGAAGAAAATAGGAGAGAATGGAGGAGGTGAAGAAGAAAAGAGAGAAAAAGATGATGGTGAGAAAAAATGAGAGAAAGATATGGTGATGATTTTTTTTTATTATTAATTATTATTTTTTAATTAAATAAAACTTTTTTGATTATATATTAATTAATTTATTTTAATAATTTTATTTAATTAGGGGTAAAACGGTAATTTAGATATTACAACCAAACTTAGGGGCAAATGAGTCATTTTGTTTTTTCCATTTCTTTCAATTGACGGTTTGAATTATTTTGAAGAGTTTTGAAAAAGTTAGAGACTAAAAGAGCTATTTTCAAAAGATATTTAAAATTTTGATATTTTTTTAAATCTTAATGACTAAATGAAGTCTCCCCTTTAAAAAATAGAGGAAATCGTGAGAATTTAGGGATTAAAATGAAGTTCCAATTTTTTTAATAAAAAAACAAAGAAACTAATGGGCCATGGCCCAGGAAAGCCCAATATGGTCGGTGGATTCCTGAATCTAGTATCCCTAAAAATCAACATTTGAGCGAGCGACTTCTTCTGATTGCCCTCGCATTCTTATCTCGCGCTTTCTCTTGTCTCTGTCTCGCATTATTTTCCCACACTGCTGCTTCATCTTTCACTCGCAAGTCAACTAAAACGAAGCAGCGTTAGCTTCGCCACACCACAACTCTATCAGCCTAAGCTCTCGGTCTCGCAGCCACAATGAACTGCGCAAGTAATTTCCTCTCCATCTCTCTCTCGCTATCTCTTTTGCTTTAAACGTATCGTTTCTTGATCTAATCCTGTGTTGTGTTTGTTTCTCCCTACAGTCTCCGGCGAGGTGCCGGAAGAGCCCGTCGTCTCGAAGAGCTCAGGTTTACTCTTCGAGAAACGCTTAATCGAGAGACACATATTAGTATGTTTTTTCGTTTTTGTTTTTTATTTTATATTTTTTCAACTTCAAATTCTAGGGTTTCTGTAATTATCGCGGTCTTTTTACTGCCTGAGAACTCGTAGTAGTAAATGAACAGTTGAAATTCCATGTCTTGCGCTTAAATGTGTGTACTCTGTGTGTGTGTGTGTGTTTTTTTTTTTTATTATTAAATTATTTTCTGATTTTAGGGTTTGCTTATTGTTTGGTTACTCAAATGTAGGTTAGGCGAGTGCAATTATTTGCGTTAGGTTTAACATCTATTTCATTTTGGAAAAGCTAAACATTTATAACTACTACAACAAATTTTGGTCATGTGCATTTTGTATGTCTTGTTGTTTTTCGTTTTGCTTTTAGTTTGGCAATGTGTGACTTTCATTTTATTTCTTAAATTCAACTATTTTGTGTGGTGTCGTACTTAAAGTTTAATTTACATGATATCTGCATTGAGTGATGCAGTTGACTGAAGATTTGTTGTTGTGTGTTCTTAGGATTACGGTAAATGCCCGATAACAGGGGAACCACTTAGTATGGATGATATTGTTCCAATCAAAACGGGCAAGGTATGCTTGAATTTTTTGTTGTTTGTGTAACCTTTAATGTTGAATGTTTTTATGGTTTTTATTTCTTACAGTTATGCATGCTAATTTGTTTATCCACAATGGTTCATCATGCAGATTGTGAAGCCCAGACCTTTAACAGCTGCTAGCATACCTGGAATGCTTGGGATGTTCCAGAATGTATGTGTTTCGTTTATGTTATCCCATGCTGCAGATTTAAATGTTTAGTTCCTGAGAGAATTTACGTATTCTGTTCCAATAACTTTTCTTTTAACATTTTATCAATCTCTTACAATTAAAAATCACAATTTTGTTCTGAATTCTTATTAAGAAAGAAAACTTTTTGCAAGTATGACTAAGCTTTCAAATCCATTATTTGACAAGCATTTTAGCTACACTTTTTATTCAGTCATTATATACATGTGTGTGTGTGTGTGTTTTTATTTGTATGTATATTGATTAATCGGTTCTTTTGATTTCATTATCATTTAAAACTCAAGGCTTGGATATGTCATTATGGAAGTGTTTTCCTTTAAGCAAATAACTTTTCACCATTCATTTTTTGCTAGGATCCAGTATCATTATTGCAATTTGGATTTTGCTAATGTAAATAACATGTTAAAGCTATTTTGCATTTTTTTTTGTAAGAACCTTGTGTGATATATGTCTTTCTTATGTTAGCAATGGCATTAACTTCATTTAATTCCTTTTTTCAGTTCATAACTATATGATTTTTACCGATTGTGTTTGGTTGCTTTTTTAAGCATTCGTTTGTAATTGATATAAATTTGATATTTTTTCATATTTAATGTTTCTTTGTTGTATAATGCTTGTAAGGTTGTTTATGTGTGTACTCGTAGGAATGGGATGGATTGATGTTATCTAATTTTGCTTTGGAGCAACAACTTCTTACGGCGAGGCAAGAACTAAGTCATGCACTATACCAGGTAATAGCTGCTAGGTTATGCCTTCTAAAGTTTGAATCACTCATTATTATTTGCTTTTGTAATACATTTACAGCATGCAGTGTATCATCCTTTAGTTGATGCTATCAAAATATATACTGTTCTGCATTAATTATATTTCTTTCTTCTTTTTTGTTGCTAACTTTCTTGGGTAAAATTTGGCAATATCCTTAATCTCTGATGGATATAGATAGGTGAACAAAACATCAAGCTCTTTCTTTCTAAAATGAGGAGTTGGGACTTGGGACTGGGATGTCAGTCAGTCACTCACATGCCAAACCTGCCCCGATTAATTAAAGCATAAATCTTTTATGTTATATATTTTATCAAATATAGATTGTATCTGAGAAAGGAGTTAGATTGGCAGATCTTGTGCTGTCTGCTCTCTTGATTCCATTGTTCCTTCTGTGTCTCTAGATCCCTGTGTATATGAATATTAAGTTTATTTCAGTGGCTTCTGGATCTAACTAAATTTATTTTTATCCGCAGCATGATGCTGCTTGTCGTGTGATTGCTAGACTTAGAAAGGAAAGGGATGAAGCAAGGTCATTACTTGCACAGGCAGAAAGGCAGATCATGCCCATGTCAGCATCAATAGCAGTTGCAGCCAATGCTTCTGCACTTAGCAATGGAAAAAGAGGTTCATTCTCTTGTGTAGTTTTGTGCTTTTATTTTATTATATCTTGTCGTTTCTTATTTATATCTCATCTGAGATCATAGCTGCTGAGGATGGGGATCTGGGACCGGGTGGAAAGAAGTTACGTCCTGGTATTTCTTCTCCCATTATTACCGAGTTGACAGAATGTAATGCGGCTCTTTCTCAGCAGCGTAAAAAGCGGCAGGTAAATTCATGCTAATGTATTAGTGTTTACTATTTTGGCATCGATAGTTAGACAATTTTAATTGGTCATTTTTTCTGTAATAAAATCTAAATACCTCTCTAACATGTTACCTGTTTGGTACATTATAGACTAAAATATATAAGTTGAAGTTCAGGTCTTCAGTCTTCTTAGACTATTGCTATTAAAAGATCTTAAATTTTTTTTTGTTAGTTCAGTTTATAAATTGTAATGATTCCTTTTCAGATTCCTTCCACTTTGGCCCCCATTGATGCTTTGGAGAGGTATACCCAACTTTCTAGTCATCCTCTTCACAAAACTAGCAAACCTGGCATTGTTTCTCTCGACATTAATTACTCCAAGGTATTTTGTTTTATGCATTACAATTTTGTTCGTGAGTCTCTGTATTTGTTCCTTTAAAAATGTTGAAAAGTTGTTAGATTTAGTTGCCACAATGCAAGGCAGATGCTGATGTTTGTTGAATGTTGTTGTGGCAACTTCCGTGAGCGCTTTACCAACGGTAACTTGAGACTTCTGCATCAATTTTTAGGCAGATATCCAGATGCTGTGCACATGGTTTTGTAATGTTGAGAATTGCTTAAAACATGCATGATTATGATACCCCTGTTCTGGTGTTCCAATATCATGTAGTCACATTGATCAATATTTTGCTATTTGCTATTGTTGTATGTCTTGTAGTTTCCTTGGACTCGACTAATTCTAGTTCTTGCCTTTTTATCATCATCAGATGATTTTATACTAGTAATACCTAAGCTCAAGTTTGAGCAAAATTGTGCTTTTGGTATGTCATTTTAAGCATTGTGTTGCCAAAATTGCTTCTGAACACACTGATGAAATTGATAAAATAAATGAGAAGTGAGAAAAGATAGTGAGATACTGGTCAAATTGTATATTCGTCTCTGCAAAACCGTCTCAATTGTTTTTATTTGATCTGTTTATCTGCTGGTGTCAAGAAAAAACTAGGTTTAGCATTATTTATATTTTAGAATATAGCGAGTGGGTAATTGACAAAACTGCCTAGAATTTTGTATATTGGTGCACTCTAATTTAGGGGAGTTCAATAGCAAACTTTAAAAGCAGTGACAAAGCCAGTATAATCAGTTGTGGATTCTGTTGATGCAGCTTCACAGATGCCAGATGTGAAGGAGATTTATGAATTTATATTAGAAGTGGGGATGGAAAAGATTCCACTTTTAAGTGCAAATTGAAAATTTTTAATTTTTGTATTTTTACTGGTTAAGGGAAAAAGTAATGGAAAGTGTTCTGTCAATCATGCAGACTGCAGTATTCATGTGTTTCAATTTTCAACTGAGAAATTTAGGAGTCCTTGTAACTTAGGGTTAATTTGTGGGTTGCCTGGTGTCAAAATTATAAAATGTAGCCTTTTATGCTTCAAAAATAATTAATTGGCTACGTCGGCTTCTCAACTATGACTTGTTTAGTAACAGTCTGCTTGAAGCTTCTAGATTATTAGCTTATTATTTTCCCATTGCCAGGATGTCATTGCAACTGGAGGAGTTGATACAAATGCTGTACTTTTTGATCGACCATCAGGACAAATTGTATCTACACTTAGTGGTCACTCAAAGAAGGTAGTTTTTTCTTTATTTTATGTTTTGATTCCATCATATTTTTGGTTTTCCATTTAATATATTGGCTGATGATGACATGCAATTTTGTTAGGTCACTAGTGTCAAATTTGTCACTCAAGGTGATCTATTGGTAACAGGCTCAGCAGATAAGGTAAGCCAGGTTCTATTTTGTAGGCCCCAAATTTTCTCTAACACATTTTTGGTGGTCTTGATTTATTCTTATTCTAGAAAAGCATTACACTTGATCAATCTTAATGGTATACATTTCTATTTAGGACCAAAAACCTTAGACCATAACTACATTTAGGAGATGTAACAGGCTATGTGAAGTGGAAGTTCTCGTGCCTGATCTTATTTTGTTGTGCTAATCGATACAAACTTTTAAGGAATTTGGTTTTGTTGTTCCATATTCGTACGTTCTTCTTTTACCTTGCTTCTATTGGGTTGTGATTATTGGAGATCTTGACCTTTATGTATGCTTTTTAGCATAAGTAGCATAATTATATGCAGGATATTAGGGTTTAAACATCTCAACTTGAAAACCATTGTCGTACATTGCATCCTTCTTCTGGTGCCACTGAATTGTATTGTATCAGCATTGATTACTGAGATGGAAAAAATTATCCTATAAAATTGGAACGATCATTGAGACCCGTGTATTATTTCTCTTATAGCACAGGTTTGAGGACTGTTGACCTTTTTGCTAGCACATTTTCCATTAAGCCTCAGTTTTCAGCGGCTTGTGGTTCTAAAATTGTAGTAACTTGACTATGATATAATCTGTCTCGGATAGAGCAAACTAACTTGTGAGGTCATAATTCTTGGGCGAAAGTTGTTTACCAATATAAATACGACAAACTGCCTCCTTTCCTACACTAACTGAACTTTAAACCTACTTAGTTTGGAAGAAATAAATTTCTTGAAATGTTAGAAATATGTAGTGTATCCCCATCGAAAAAATATCAAGAAAATTCTAGTGTGTTGAATTTTATGATAATTGAGTTTGTTTTCTTTGAATTACATCTGGAAAAGAAGAGCAGGACCAGATGGGGTTTGGGGACTATATATATATATATATATTTTGATAGGAAACATAAATTTTATTAAGAAAGGAGAAAACGAAGAGAAAAACAAAAGTGAACCAGAAGTCCACGAAAAGAAACCAGAAAAAACGAAAAACGAAGGACAAACATGGAAAGACCCTCAACTAGCGGCAGCCTTCCAATCTTACATAATGAAAAATAACGATAAATCTTTGAAACCTTCACTAGTAGAAGCCCAGAGGGAAGTCAAATAATACGCTTTATCTCCAAGAAAGAGCTCCTCCTCTTCTTTTTCTTCAAAGATTCTCCTATTTCTTTGCTCCCAAATCACCCAAAGCAAAGCAAACACTGCACAATTCCAAAGAATACTAGCCTTTTTGCCTCCACCTAGGACTTTAAACTTTTCCAATGCCAGGAAGAAGCATTCTTTGCCTTAACCAATCCAATAAAAATGATCTCCTGGAAATGCGTTTTCTTATATTAGGCAAGCCTCTGATATAATACTTATAGAAACTCTGAGTTGCTGATAAAATGAGGTTCAAGTAGTGTTCAGTACTGGAGAATAGGCATGGAAGCTGAATTTGAAATCTTGTTTGTGCAGTCTTTCTTTTAGAGTATCTAATGTAATTTTTAGGAAGCAGCTGTGCTGATTGCAATGTTAGTATCAAGATGGCTGTATCAATAATTTTGTTCATTAGATATCTTCTGCTCGATCGGTCTATATAGATTTTTCAAGTCACTATGGTATATGTCCTTATTTCCCTGTCTTGCCTGATTATTTTGGATAGATTTTAGATATTCTGGCTCCCTATTGCTATACGCTAGGCGATAAGCTCAATGTAATATATGAATTTATTCATGGTTTTAAAAGGCAAGGTGCCGCCTCACCGCCTTGTGGCCTGAGGCACCTCAAGGCAGTTACCTAAGGCAGAGCACCTGAAAAACCCCGCCTCAGGAGGTTGAGGCGGTCCAGAGGCAGTCCAGACATAGTTTAGGGGCAAACATGGCATTTCGATTTTTTTTTTTTCTTTTCAAAGAAAACCCTAATGGCAGTATATAAGGCATCTCATTACGGCCTACCATCTCTCATTTTGGTCACAGTTTCACAGTCTCTCTCATTTTTCTCTAATTTTCTCTTAAAATCTATCCATCCATCACTAAAATCCTCCACTCAAGTGTCTCAAATCCTGGCATCTGCAGTTCATCTCCTCTAGATTCAACCATGCCTTCACATTTTGAACCTAAATTTTAGGCCACTAGATACAAACGATTCTTTGTTTGATACCACTAGTGATCGTTAATCATTTGATATTTTGTATGTTAGGATTTTATGTGGATGATAGGGATGATTTTGTGTGTTAGGATGATATAAATGATCCATACTTGTTGTGTTTGTTCTATTTTGTTTGATATTTATGGTTCTAACATTGCTTTTCACTATATTTTTAAATGTTATGAATGATTTTATATGTTAGGGTTTTTTTGACTTTCTTTTGAACTTTTTTTTTTATTTGGAGTTGAGGCGGTCGCCTCGATCGCCTTGAGACAATCGCCTCGCCTCACCTTTCGCCTTTTAAAACATTGAATTTATTTTTCCTATTATTGAGCAAATAAGGAATCAGGTTTCTCTTCACACCTTCATGAGCAAACCATGATGCCTTTTGGTACAATGTAAGTGCACTTGACTCAACTTAACTAAGCCTTAATTCCAAACTAGTTGTGATCAGCTACAGGAATCCTCTTCCTACATTCCATACTATGTCAAGCCTTTTGCTAGGATGTAAACACATTGGCAAGAAGGTTTATTGTCTAGTGTTGTTATTTCGCTTTGTGAAACCTGCTATGTAAAATTTTCAGATGCAATGTAGTGTTATTCCAATCTTTTAATTGATTTTAATTCTTATGTATAAAGTGCTCGATTCTTTTCTTTTTTTCCTTTGTTTTTTTTTTTCCATATATGATATAAATCTTAATATTGCAGACTGTTCGGTTGTGGCAAGGGTCTGAAGATGGAAACTATGATTGTAGACACATCTTGAAGGATCATACTGCAGAGGTAAATATGTTCCATTAATTATGTTCAAAAAAATTTAATAATTATTGATATATGTAATATCCGAATCTTTTGTCAGCTTTATGGAAGTTTCATGCTTTTTCATAGAGCTTTGAAACTGATTTAAGTACTCGCTTTTGTTTCTAGAAACTTAAGCAGTACATTGCCAATGGATATATTCGTGTTCCAATTGGTTGTTTTTCTGCTTGTTTCTGACAAGTCAAGGAGTTTAAATTATCATCGCTACTATTACCAGGGCTCTTGAGCAACAGCTAATTTAGATTGGTTTTGTAGCCTATATGTTGAGGTTGATTCATGGACCCTAAAGCTCAAGTGATTAACTCTGTGAGATCTGAGTTTAAGTCATTTGAAGCACATTCTGAGTGATATATTTTTACAGCCACCAACCTTGAGGTAAGGATTGGCTCAAAAGGAAGCACTTAAGGCTCAAAATTGAGACCTGTTACCGCGAAAGGCAGAAGAGATGTAATAAATTCCATATGACATGAGTTGTAGGGGAAATATTGTATCTTCAATACCCAATTTCACATAGTTATCAAAGACGCACCTAGGCGCAAGGCAGCTCCTCACACTGCTGGAGGCACTGCGATTTGGGTTAGGCGAGGGCCTCACCTGCCTAGGCGCAGGGGCTAGGCGTGCATTGCGAACCTTGCAAAGCCTTAAGAGTGTAAAAGGGTCAGCATTAGGTCAAACCAGTGTTCTTTTGGCTGATCTTCACCCTTTCTCCTCTCCTCTCATCTCATCTCGCCGGCCTTCAAGCCACCCAAACCCCCTCCCTAGCAGTCGGAAAAGCCCGCCAACCACCAGAAACTCCTTCCAGCCGCCAAAATCATACTTTTGAAGCTTTCAAGCCGCTGATCGACTTCTCTTTTCTACTCTGCTCACAACGATGTTTCGGCCGCCACAATCGGCATTCTGGCCGCCGGCTGTGGGTGTTTGCTTGGCTGCTATGGGATTAGGGTTTCAAAGAGGAAGGAGATGGCTACTGTTGGTGGCTGTGTGTAGGGATTAGGTTTACAATCACTAAAACTTAAATATATACATAGAAAAATTATAAATAAACCCCTAACTTTTGATAAAATATCCAATTAGACCTTTTAATTTGAAAAATATATAAAATATCTTGATAATTATATATAAATATATAAAAACCTCAATTTTAGGATTTTATAATATTTTAAGCTTTTTTATAAAATGTGCCCTTCGTGTCAAAAAGGCGCGTCTCGCCTCGTGTGCTCTGCACCACGGGCTCTAGGGTCCCTTGCGCCTCTATGTGCCTTTCGCCTTTCAGAACTATGCAATTTCATTAGATAGAGACAGAGAGAGAAAGAAAGCATTTTTAGTTTGTTTTAGTGATACAATTTACAGTTCACCAAATGTCCTGAAGTGTTAGCAATGCCAAATTTTGAGAGAATTTCATGACTTTAGGTAAAAATTATCAGATTAGCGTAGTTTAAGTGTTTTCTGAACTCCTATTCCTTCTTGTATGTGTGTGTGTGCTAGTTTGTCTCCATTTAATGCCTGTGTAGCTGACTGCTATTGCGACTATGGTTAGTGTGCCATTTTAACTTGAAATTGTCATCTCTCAGGTGCAAGCAGTCACCGTCCATGCCACAAATAATTACTTTGTGACAGCTTCTCTTGATAATACATGGTGCTTCTACGATCTTTCCTCTGGTTTTTGCTTGACCCAGGTCTGAATCCTCTCTCCCTCCCCATTTCAGAATTACAAAGTGGCAATTATAATTGATTATTATTATTATTGTTATCATTATTATTTTTATTATGTGTTTTTTCGCATTCTTGCCTAGTATTATTTTTTTAGTGTAAGATGCAAATAACTATGGTCTTTTGTCTTATGTTAAAATTAGCTTTTCTTTCCTTTTTATGCAATTTTTTGGAAATAAATTGGTGTGGAGGCAAAAGATATGAAGCAAGATTATTCTCTTCTTTGGTTGGAAAGAAATAATGTGTGTGGGATAATGGGGATGATGTACCATCTATTCAAACTCGCAAAACTGTATACTTCTGTAAATGAGACGAGAAATTGATAAAGGTCATAATGGGACAGTATCAATTATCTTCACCGGAATATAAATTTAACATGTATTAAAGGGTATAGGGATCAAAATCAACATCTTATATTTTCTTCATTGTTTTATTAGAGGATACCAAGACGTGTCAAGTGACAGCTCTCGCCTGTCCCACCCCTTTCTATTCTTTCAACCAAACAAACAGAGATAATAAAGAAACATCTTCCCTTTTCACTCTTTTCTTGTCCTCATTTCGTTCTGTGTATGGTTCTTCTGCTTGACATAGTGCCTGTGATTACAAAATTAAGAAAGAAAGAAAGAAAAAAAAATAAGAATTTTTTTGGAATCTTTTCGCCCCTTTCTAAGTCATAAGTTTTGGTACTGCAGGTTGCAGATACTTCAGGCCCTGAAGGCAGACATGAGGGTTACACTTCTGCTGCCTTTCATCCTGATGGCCTTATCCTTGGAACAGGCACCTCAGAAGCTCTTGTTAAAATTTGGGATGTGAAAAGTCAGGTAGTAGGATTTATTTGATGCCACGATCCTATGTTAAATGTTATTAATTTTCATTAATTACTTTTATTGGTTTGCAGGCAAATGTGGCTAAATTTGACGGACATGTTGGGGCAGTGACTGCAATATCTTTCTCAGAAAATGGTTATTACCTTGCGGTAGGTGTTAACAGCTTCTAATATCTATGAAGAATGTAAGATCTGACATTCATGATCTGACTTATATGTTTGAACTGGACAGACTGCAGCTCATGATGGTGTGAAGCTTTGGGATCTGCGAAAATTGAAGAACTTCCGGTCATTTGAATTTAATGATACAGATATGCCAACAAACTCAGGTATTGATATCTTGATCCTTTATAACCCTATTTATTGTCTTCTTTTTTTAAAAAAAAAATTCAGTGTTGTAGAAGCAATTCTTTGCCATTGTTGGGTTGGATTATCTTTCATAATTTGTGTATGAACTAATCAAAAAATGCTGAGCCTTACTTTGGGAATAAAGCTAGCTGGTTTTTCTCCATATCTGGCCTTGCTCACTTTTGACATAGTATAAAAATTTTGGCTTAACAACTGTGGAAATCATTAATCTTTGTTGTCTTTTTTTGAAGCCCACTAGTTTTAGGTGACTGATGTTCTATAAGTGTTGAAATGTACAGCTTTCTCTGATATATTTCATTACAAGCTATATGTAACGGAGCACTCTTTCTGGTTTTTTCAGTGGATTTCGATCACAGTGGAACCTACCTTGGAATTGCTGGCGCAGATATAAGGTGGATGGTCTTATGGGCATTCGAACGATTGTGTTTAGCATATGGAAAAACTTGTGTGATTGTTTTATGTGCTGCTAGTTAAAACTAAAAAAACTGTAACAACTTTCTGGTCTACTTTTCATACTATTAACTCTTCTCAATATCAAACTCTGGGGTATTGACTGTAATTTTTCATGATCCACAGAGTCTACCAAGTCGCCAGTGTTAAAGCAGAATGGAATTGCGTCAAGACTTTCCCTGATTTGTCTGGCACAGGTTCAATTTCTTTCTCATTCCTATGTAAGCTTGGGCGCTCCAACTCCATAGGTCTTTGAATTTGACAGATACTATGAATCTGTTCTGACATGCAGGTAAAGCAACTTGTGTAAAATTCGGCCCAGATGCAAAATACATCGCTGTAGGATCAATGGATCGCAACCTCCGCATATTTGGCCTGCCTGGTGATGATGGTCCATCAGAGTCATAGAGGTTCACTTACCGTTGCAGAATCAGGAATGAAACATTGCTATTTTGGCAACAACTGTTGGAAGTGTACTTTATTCATTAGAGTTATGGAAAAATCATATTGTTCATTTAAATTAGTGTTGGTACCTTTTGGAGAGAAAGAGCATGAAGGATGGTACATTGTGGATGCTGGAGGAACGTGGTGAGACTCATTAGATTGACGAGAAACTAGGAAAAGGAAACTGACTCGTTGGAGCCAATCATTTTGTATTACTGTTATTGTTTAGATTTTGGATGTTGTCATATTGTTAAATCCTCACAATGAGAAGAATAGTCGAACGCTACTTTACAATGGTTGGTTGTTTTGGAATTCGGTGCTTTGGCAAAACATGTTTAAGTAAATGGGTGTTCCTCCTCGCCGTCACATTAGATATGTATAGGCGAACTTATGATTGAACCTTAAATGCACATCTTTGGGATTGGGATTGACTATATAAATAACGCTTCCGTTTTAGTTAGAAATGGAACTTCATCCTAAAGGGAATGATAACAAAATAGCTTCATCTTGGGAGGTTCCATCGTGATAGGTTTCATTGCTACTAGTTTGGTGCAGGCTATTAATTTTTTTGGCAATTATTGTTCTAGGTAGGTTAGCGCAAGTCTTTTTCTTGATTTTTTCTACTATTGTCGATTGTCAGATTGCTCGTTTCAAGGATGGTAATGGCAGGACACATTTTAACCATTTATCAAACTACATCGCATCGTGCAAAAAATATTTTTTACAGACGGTAGAAAATTAAAATATCCCTAAAATTTAATTAATTTTTTATAATTGATACTTAGATCAGAAAGAATCCAAATTCAGCAGAAATATGATTTTATGATGCGATCAGAAAAATAACTCTCAAATGAAGGGAAAATAACCTACATCGAGTGAAGGTACAACCTACCTGTGGGAGAGAGAAAGCCCACTTATGGTGAGGTGTAACACCCACGGCCTCTAAGTGAAAGAGGTTGTGTATAGGGCAACGTTTACCACTACTCAGTTGCCCCATCTACTTAGACCATGAGTAATTTGAAGCTACTGTAACAGGAAAATGCCATTGTCAAATTTAATGAATGTATAGACCATGAATAACATAGGGCTCATTAACTGCCCCTAGTTAAATGAAAATAGCATGCATCATATTCAAAAGCCAAGATTAAACTAGCAATCATACTTATTGCCAAACGGCACTTGTACTATTTAGCATTACAATTTTAACAACCCGACATTATCTACCGGGTAACAGGAATTTACATGTATGATAATATCCCTCCGGGCTAAAAATGGAGGGCTAAACTGATGCAAGAACGAACAAACAGATAATTAAGAATGGAATACTAATATATAAATATATGTATATATGATCCAAGCATCTCAACTTTGCATCAGGACAGATATCGGGACACGTATGAAAACCCCCAAAGCTGCACGCATCAAACAGACAAATATGAGTCAATTACATCATGCTTACTATGATTTCAATTTATATGTTGAAATAAGGAATTGTGAACTTATTCTTTCAGAAATTTAATAAACTACAAATCATATAATTTTCATACTAATGATACTGCATTCAGTGGCAGTTACTTTTTATTAATACATGTATAATATATGTTTGTGTGTGCATGTAAACAGGGAAGGAGACCAAACTGCAACCTATCTAAAACGTTGAGACAGCAATCAAGTGTTTCAGGACGTGGGCTAGCAGCAATTCATGTTGTAATTTTTTGCTTGAGAACCACAATGATACAGGTCATGTATAGAAGAAACTGTAAATTACCTCAACATTCTTCAACTCAAATTCTGGGTTATGAGCCAAGCATAAGTTTCCAAACGTTTCACAAGGTCCACTAGTTCCACTTAACCTTTTCAAGTAAAGACAGTAATCAAGTTAATGAAATCTAAAAAGAATATTGTTTCTTGAGAATCAGAAAAACAGCTCGAACTGCAGTAGGAATCGTTCAAGAATGCAACTTACAGATCTTCATCCAAGCGCAAAGCAAAGTTGCTCCCTCCACCCAATGCCAGTAAGTCATTCAAACACATATAATAATAGCGGTTGGCACCTATTTTCACATATAAAAGATAACATAAGCTTAGAAACATTTGGTAAGCCTTTCTAAATGGTTTCTTAAGAATTATTTGATGAACTCCAAAGTACATAATTCAAAACTGCAATCAACAGTATGTACCATTTATCAAGATCATGACAATCAAAAGTTACTTCCCCTTGTTATTGTTGAAAATAAACAAGAAATTTTGCATGCAAAAAAGGGTATGTGGACTTCTAGGCAAGAAGTTTGTTGTCAATTGAATTGGCCAAGGCTCAAGGGTCGTAAGATACAACTCAGAATTCTTTTTTACTTTTGTTTTTGATAGGCTATACAAGTATACAATTTATAGCTAAAAAGGACAATGCTATCAACATACATGATGCATTCCTACAGAAAAAGACAAAGAAAATCAGGTCAGATGGTACTTAACATTTAACAGGAAAAACAAAGTAGTTCAGGGTTTCAAACATGCCATTTGACAGCATATATTCTAACTGATTTGAATTCTAGTCTATCTTTGCAAATATATTCTACGTGGTGGATTACTAGTCCACCCAATTTTGTATATCTGCATTATATTGTTGCAAAATTTTTTTTGTTGCTTTATAAAATGAAATGTCACTTCTCCCATTCAATTGCAATACTCAAAATAATATCAATTTGTTGCAGCCTCGGCAATAATTAAACTTGCTTTTGTAATTTTCAAATGTCATGTTTATTTACCAACATAGTAATCACTATTACTTGAGTTATTTTTGTGCGAACAAAACTCATTTACTGATGTGCTTACTGTTGTGCTTCACAACCTAACATAATGTTAATGATATAATTCATGGAATCCACTCATTCAGTGTCTATTTTGTTAATTTAGCGAAGTACATATAACTCTAATAATGTTTACTTCAAAGAATATGCATTACGCAAATAACTTAATGTGAATACTTACCAGTTGGTCTAAAGATCCTTGGTTCACCATATATGGTTGTGAATACAAATGTTTGGTTTGTCCCCTATTGCCAGAACAGTAAAAATTAAATTACAATCATCAAATGTTTTCCATAAAATCCAAACTTCAATATTTCAAACAACAAACGAAGTTGTCCTTGAAAGTTTTATATCTAAAAAATCCGCACTATGTATTTTTTAAATGTTTATTAAAAAATATGCTGTTGATCTTTCATTTCAAAATATTCCAATCTAGGATTGGAAGTAAACTAATTCATACAGAAAATCATCTCTTTAAGTACGAACAAGTTATATAAATTCAATTAATAACAGCACAAGCATGTTAACTTACTTGATATTTTCCCTTTAGGGAGGGTCTCAAGGGGCATTCCAGCATCCCACCAAACACAGCGCCTTGGCTATCTCCAACAATCTAGAAAAGTTCAACCACACAATGCACATCATCTTTAGTATTAAGAAGTAGAAATTCATTGAAGAGTGAAGACCAAAAAGTTCAAATCATTTTACAAAAATTCACTAAAACATACAGATCAACTTACCAAGATACAAGGACCAGTAAGGTCAGCACTCTTGCGAAGAAGCGTACGAAGTGATATACCATGTTTCCACGTACTGCCCTTCATTCAAAATAGGTAATACCAAATCAAGTTGAAATTCTAGGAAAAAGACAAGGCCACTTTCACTAAAACCCAATTTTAGCATGACTTACCTGTACAGCAAAACCCATTGGCACCCTTTGACAATATTAGGAAGTGATGACTGCAAGAATTCATACAATTCAGGGGTAACAAAAGTAGAGTCATCAGTAAGATTAGTTAAATACTTTGTCGGACTAGGCAAATCAGCTGCTTCTGCAAATACATCGGAATCGTTACTACTAATACCAGAGGCACAGTTGTTATCATCGTCTGCAGCACTAACTGGACTACCTTGCTTACTCTCACTTTCTGGACTACCTTGGTTATCCTCGCTAACTGGACTACCTTGGTTATCCTCACTAACTGGACTATTTTGCTTATTTTCACTAACTGTTCTACATGCTGTGGTCCATTCTTTATAATCATCCAAAGATTCTTTTCCCTGATCAAAATCTTCTCTAGTCCTTCTAAGAGGAAATGATCGGATTTGTCTGAGATCATGTTGCCGTTTGTCTGATTTAGATCCATCATACCTTACCAGAGGAATAACGAAGGAAAAAACTGAAGTCAAATTTCTCCCCTCTTTAGAGTATGGCCTGACCTACAAAATTTGAAAATTCCCATGTCAAAATACACTGCCATTAAAATACAAAAGTATCTGAAAATCAAAGCAACAGGCATCGCCTCATTTACAATTCTGCGACAAGGAGAACCAAGAATTACAAAATTAGACGTTTCTGTTCTCCCTTTTTTAATGCCTAGATGACGAATATATATATATGCAAATATACACAGTACATTCATACAAACGTATGCATAAATAAACACATACATAGACACACAAGCATGCATGCTTTTACAAACAAAAATTTTTAAATATCTACATATTGATTCAACATTTGCATTTCGCATCCATTTAAAATGTTATACAAAGAGAAACTTTAACACCTCTAAATCTTATTTGATTCCAGCTTAATATTTACTTCGCTAAAAATTTTCACATTTTCTCAATTAATAAACCGAAACCATATTCCATCAGGCCGCAATACAAATTCGTTGATCACTCGACCACAAAAACATCATTAACTCATTAAAATAAATTACATAAAGGAAATATCAATAGCATGATTTTTTTAATTTGTCCAACAAAAGATTGAAATCAAATTGCATCACTGATGTAAACCTAAGATACATATTTAAGTGAATAGATTTTTGTTTTATACCTTAAATTCAATTCAGTAACAATAGCTTATAAAACTCACAATCAAATCAACAATAAAATTAACCTTCGTAGCTACATTCAGATCTAAACCAACAAAAAATGAAAATTGAAAACAAAAAACAGCTCGCAAGATGGTAAGAGACAAACCTGACGATTTTCCGGCGAATCAGCGAAGAGACGAGACAGCTTCTCCGTTACTTTGTCTCTTATCGCATGCATTATTCTGCAGGTAACCGGAACCTAAATTTTCATTTGAATTATTTGGTTTTTTTTTTTTTTGGATTTTTGGTTACGGTTCGTTTCAGGCAATAGAGAAAGAGAAGGCTGGTCGGTGGTGGAAGAGGAGTGGACAAATGGACAATGACCTTAAAACAAGGTCAGGCAATGTCTTTGTGGTTACAAAATCATAAACTCTTAGCTTCCTCATTTCATACGTCTCTCACTGTTCTGATCAATTTGACCCATTGATACATGTTATTACTATTTTGTTTTGGGTAACACTAAATTTCCCAAAACTTTTGCCCAAATTTATAGTTAAATGATATGATATATGATTTACAAAATCTTGACAACTCACATACTATATCATTTGAACAAAATTTTTAGAAGTCTAGCATTACTCTTTTGTTTTTTATTTTTTTATTTATGACTAGTATCAGCTCAAAGTGCTATTGAGACTAGCTTGTGATTTGACTCTGAAACGCGTTCTAAGAATCAACTCTCAGAAGACTAGGAGGAAGCAACCCACATGTGTGAGGAAAATGCTCATATAAATAGGATTTATGTGAGTAAAACTCATAACCTCTATAAGCAACATGGGTGGACTATAGTTTATCACCACATCAGAATTGCTTACTCAACTATGCATGTTATTTTCTTTACATGTTAGATTTTATCACAATCCCATCACTATATCATTATACTTGATGAATTACCATTTTGTTAGGAAATTTATTGAGATTACACAACTCAATTACGTTCATAAATTTAATTTTATGCAATAAGAAGAGAAAATAACTAGTACGTGTCGATAAATGCATCCCATTATATTTGAAATCCTATCATAAATATATATAAAAATAATTAAAAAAAAATAGATGAGTCGTGAGTGAATGTAATATGATGATCAACAAGGCATGAATTTTTATGTGTGTGTACATATATATATATATATGGGGATGAATGGTCGGATTTTGTGGAAATATAATATTCGTTTTTCAATGCGTTGCCTAAATAAAAATTTAACTCTTTGATGCGAGGAATTCACAGCAAAAAGTAATTTTATTTACATAATCGATATTCTCAAAGAAATTGTGAGTATATATCCACAATTAATGTTCACATAATGCTTCATTTCTTGATATATAATTTGATAAAAACATAATAATTATAGCCTCGATCGAAGCCTAATAGAAAGATTACTACATGCGATATGAAAACAGAAAAAGATGAAAGTGTAGGGAAAGATACTATATCTAGTTATAATTGGAAATATTGCTAAAGAGTTTGGATGTCATTTTCATACTTCGAGTACAATTCAACATTGTCAGTCTTTAGCGACAACAACATACTTATAAAATGCATTAAGGGTGCGTTTGGTACACCGCGTTGAGTTTAATTGGATTAAGTTGGATTTGACTTAACTTGATTGGATTGAGTATGATTAAATCTTATGTTTGTTATGTCTGTATTAAATTGGATTAGATTTGGTTAAATTAAAATAATTTTAAGACACAAATAAAATTATTTTGATTTATTTTTAGAAAATAAATTATTTTCTAATAATATTAAAATTAATATTAATAACTGTTTTGAAGGATGACACTAATAATTTTTAGTATGTTATAATTTGTTTAACTTATTTTTATATTATAATATTAATGATATAATATAATATTAAATGAGAGAGAAGCTCTCAACTAGAGAATAAAAATAATGAAGAGACAGGCAGCTTATGGATTAAAATGGTGAAAAGTAACTGAAGAAGTCAAGCACATCAATCACAAAGAACGGTATTCAATGTTGAATTTGGGTTTCTCTCTATCCCGTCGGTGTCGTATACCAGAGCACTGTATAGCTACGACACATCCAATCCAAACAAGAGCCACGGGTTCGATACAGAGTAAGCAACCTATCTTATATGCAATCCAGTCTTCAACACAGCGATCCAAACATACCCTAAAGGCATCATAAACTTATGAAACAGAGTCAACCGAAACTGTATTTTACAAGCAGGGCACTGCGGAAAAATGCATAGATCCAAAAACTGAAATGAAAAAGAAGAAGAACAAGCTAACAGAACAATGCACAAGCCTCCAGAAAACGAACATTTTTTTTTATATCACCCCAATGTTTCAAGCACAAATATATTTACGTCACATAAAGAAGTTATAAAACCAAATAATAAAAAATCAACTTTAGTTCCAACAAAAGTGAAACACGCATGCGGCTGTGCAATCACACAGTGCCAATTTCAATAGGCAACACACAAAAGCCTCTTACCTGAGAATTCAGATCCCCTTTCACTAGCTTTTTTCCTTGCGGTAGACTTAAAGTATTTGTTAACAATATATTACATTGAATAATAAGAAAAAAGAAAGAAAATATAAATAAATATATCTCCAACTCTTAATTTATTAGAAAATAAAGTCTAAAAGCAATGAATAGAAAATAAAATACTAACCAAAATAAGAGAGAAAGAGATAAATGTAATTCAATAAGAGATAAAAGTAATTCAATAGTAAGTGTTTGACAAGATTAATAGGTTATCAAACCGGTAAGGTAAGTTACATCCATAAGGAAATTGGAAGAATTTTATACAACGAAATAATTTATTTTTGTAATGAAACAATAACAAAATAGGTAATAATAACACGGTAAAAAAAAATATTTCAAAATAGTAGTTGTGCTAAGTCCATCTAATCACAACACTTCCCTTGGATGTACACCACCTTCATAATACCCTTCGAGATTATTTGATGTGCTCAAATACTACTTATTAAAAATCTCATTAGTAAATTTTAATAGGACAAAACCTAATCAAAGAAAAAAGAGTATAGTGTACATTATATTCAAAATAATAATAATAATATTATTCCTCTAAAAGATACATAACTATCAATGTTGTAGTTTGTAAAGTCAACACACATCAATATCACGTATCAATTTACCAAAAGTTGATACTTGCAAAGTCTTAATAAATAAATCTGCATGATTATTTGTAAATCATATATACTTAACACCAATCTGTCAACTTTTTTAAAGTTTATAAGTGTGAAAGAATTTAAGTGAAATGTGTTTGGTTCATCACCTTTTAATATGACAATTCACTGCAGTGAAATAAAATTCTTTATTAATTTTATTTTGGGATTTTACCACTCTTTTCACTCGAAAGAGAACAAAATATCCAAGCAAATATAACCACAAAGAATATGGAGCATAACATACTCAATTATCATAATTCATGTACTAATCACAAGTACAAAAGAAGATCTATATCAAATTTGTTACTAAGAAAAGAAATGCTTCCACCAAAAATATTTTTAATTATTAAACTTGATTAAAATCTATCAAAATCATATATAGGATTATAGGTCATAACCTGGTATGAATACATAAAATACCTTATTTTTATAAATATATTCACAATTAAAACCTAAAGGCAAAATGTTATGCAAAGAATAATATTTAACCTTCAAAACATTTACAAAGAAATGGATTAGATCTCTAAATTCCACTTACATTAAAAAATAGGAGATTAAGATAAGTGTATTCAATACAAGATTTCATTAGAATTTAAAGAATTTTAAAAGTTTAGGTGTATTCAATTCATATTTGAATAAAATTTTATTGAAATCTAGATATATTCAATTTAGATTTGAATAAATTTCATTGAAATCTAGATGTATTGAATCAAAATTGTATAAAATCCAATAAAATTCAAGTGTATTAAATTCATATTTGTATAGAATCCAATAAAATCTAGAAATATTTAAAAAAATAATTGACTTTGGATATTTTATTTATAGTTATGAATTTGAATGAATTTTAAAGTGATTTTTATAAAAAAAAATATATATATATAACAAATCTTACCATTCTCTTTAAGATTTTATTGGATTTTTTTTTAAAAAATTCTAACAAAATCATATAAAGCTTATAGAATCTATGAATTGTACCAAAATCTATCATTGAAAAAAAGTTAGAGGTCGTTTGTTTTTTCGTCTGAAGACTGAATAGTACTGCTGAAGACTGAAGACTGAATAGTGACTGAAACCTGAAATCTGAATGACATGTTTGTTTTTTTTTTCTTTACATCTGAATGTATAGTAATATTGTTTGTTTTTTAAAGTTAAAATTGTCTGAAAACTAATAATTTGACATTTATATCATTTATTATTTGTTATTATGTAACTTTATTTAATATAATACAAACAATTATAATAGTTAAAACACTTTTATGCATATAGTAATAATATTTTTATTCATAATTAAAATATGATTAATTATTATAGTAAAGTATTTTTTTTTAAAAAATATATACATAAATAAATTATTATAGTAAAGTAAATTAAACAAACATAAATAAAACGGTATTAAGTTGAATTACTATTTTTATATATTTAAATAAAAATAATATTGAAAGAAATATAATTAAAATGAAAATGTATAATGTAAAATCAGGTCAAATTTGGAAATATATTTGTTGAAATATTAAAAGAAATTTTTATAATGTAAAACTAGAACAAACTAGGAAATTTATTATTTTGGGAATGATAAAATTGGAACAATAAATTTATAAAATCATCAAATGATTTTGTATTCAGTGAAAAGTCAAAAAATGTAGCTTTTTATTTTCAGTGATTTTAGGGGTGGTTTTAAGTGGTTTGACCACTTAAAAAAAAAAAACAAAAATCACTTAATTAGCCTAATTCAGTACCATTAAGTGTTAAGTGCAAAAAACAAACGACCCCTTAATCAAACTTTAATAAATTCTAGATTAAATACACCCCTTTAAGTATATATATAACAACTTTATCTCATCTAATCATATCCATCAATCATAAAATTAACTAAACACCAAAGATCTTAGCAGCGAAATATCTACCTCATTTATGTATTATCCTTCCAATGAATTTCATAAACTTTTTTCATTACCAAAATGTCAACATTCCAAACTACACAATTTGAGGGAAAATCAAAATCTCTTCTAAAATGAAAAATAATATTAGTTGACCATAACTTTTCAAAATATTAGCAAATAAAAAGACAATGCTAATTGTAAATCTTAAAGTTTTCTTTTTTTTTTTTTATTCCTTCAATTTTTTGATTTTTCAGCTTTTTTTTTTTTTCCATATACCACTTGATGAGAGGACAACTTGAATTTGAAACCTTATTAGGATAGATTAGCGGTCTTTGGCACCATATTACGTCATCGGACGGTGGTTATTTTTTTAATATTTATCATGCAAGAATATCATTTATAGATATAAAATATTCTACTAATATTATCATAAAATATATAAAATTATAAATCAAATGCTTATGATAATTATAAAAGTAGAATCATAAGGTATATTTATGTGAGTGAGATATAAAAGTAGAATCATAAGGTATATTTTTCAAGATCTTCAAATTGATCTCACTAATTAAAATTTAAATAGAAGAGATTCAATTAATGTAGATTTTCACTGTGAACAATGGACACGTGACCTTGCATTGGTGCGCAGATGACAGGCTCCATATTCTAAGAGAACGAGCGCTTTCTTGGGTCTCAAGCGCTCAAAGCCCGTGCTCTGACCATTTTGGAAATATATATATACTGACACACCCACACACATGTATCTCAAGGTTTTTTTTCCTTTACTTTCAAAAAAAGTTTTACTTTTCAATTTAACTATTGTAATTTCTTTTAAAAAATACTATTATATACCAAACGAGTTTAAAATATATTATATTTATGAAAATTAAATAGGGATAATCCTAGTTTCCCCCCTGTAGTTTGATGAAATAGCCAAAATCCCCCCTTACTTTAAAAAATCGCTAATATCCCCCCTCTTGATTTACAAAATGGATAAAAAACCCCCTATAGTTTATTAAAATATCCAAAAAACCCCCCACCGTCAATTTGAACGTTAAAAATCAACAGTTGACCGTTAATATGGAAGGACAAAACCGTCCAAGTGAAATAAAATATAAAAAATATAAAAATTTAATAAAATAATAATTTAATATTTAAAAAATTGAAAACAATCTCCACCGTCCATCTTTAAAATGGACGATGGTGATCAAAACTATTAAAAAAGTTTAAAAAATTTAAAAAAACTCCACTCTCTCTCTTCCTCTCTCTCTTCCTCTCTCTTTCTTCTTTTTCTTCTTCTTCCTTTCTCTCTTTCTCTCTCTCTTCTTCTTCTCTCTCGACAGTGCCCACACGAAACCCAGCTCGGAGCTGGGTTTCCGCGTCCGGAAACCCAGCTCGGATCTGGGTTTCCGATGCCGGAACCCAGCTCGGAGCTGGGTTTCCCGCTGCGGGAACCCAGATCGGGTTGGGTTTCCACTGCGGAACCCAGATCGGATCTGGGTTCCGCAGCGGAAACCCAGCCCAGTCGGGGTTTCCAACAGAGGAAACCCAGATCCGATCTGGGTTTCCGACGAGGAAACCCCGCCCAGATCGGGGTTTCCAAGTCGGAAACCCAGATCTAGGTTTCCGCGTCGGAAACGCAGATCGATCTATGGGTTTTCGACGCGGAAACCCATAGATCTACGGGCGCTGAAAACCCAGAGATCTCTGGGTTTCCAGACAGCACTGGAAACCCAAGGATTTCTGGGCCAGAATTTTTTGTTGTTTTGGTTTTTTTTTGTTATGTTGCTGTTGTGTTTTTTTGATGATGTTTGTGTTATGTTGCTGTTGTCTTTGATGATGGTTTGGTTGAAGAGAGATGAGTGAATGTCTGGGTTAAGGGGCAGTTTGGTGTTCTGGATGGTGATGGTGTTCTGGACGGTTTTCCGGTTGAAGGACAGTTTGGTGTTCTGGACGGTTACTATGTTGAGGGGCAGTTTGGTCTTTTCGCTCACTATTATAGTCAGAAATCAATTCTCACTAACAGAGTTAACAGAAGGGGTAAAATAGGATTTTCAGAAACTACAGGGGGGAAATTAGCGATTACATTAAACTACAGGGGGGAAACTAGGATTTTCCCAATTAAAATATTATAAGAATTATTCAGACATTTATTTCATAAATATCCTCCCACGCACTACAAGTACAAAGAAGGAGTGTTGTCCCTGTAGTCTGGACGAGGTGGGCACAACAATTAGCTTAAGAGAGGATATACAAATTTATTTCGTGTATTTATTTTTTCTCATTTTTTTTTATTAATAGTATTATCCTTAGGACGCAATCGCAGCTAATTACAATTTAATTTTGAGATGTGACTTGAATATCTATTTTAATATTTGAAAAGAACAATCCATGTCAAATAAGAGATGGAGCAATCCGCATCATTAAGTGGGGGGTGGACAACCCATTGTGGATGGGGCGAAAAAATTAGCTAACAGGTGAGAATATAACTTACAATAAAGATTGGGACCGAAGGGTGTGAGTGGAGCCCGAGCTTAACACCTAGCAGGCGCCCATTCTCTTTTTTCTCATTTTATTTGTTAAGAATACCCATTTGTAAATTCTATCCAAATACTCCAAGTGAAAATGAAACAAATAACTACAATTAAAAGAAAATGAAAACTAAAATAACTCCGATTAATTAAACTTGAATGTTCAAGCTTTAAATCCTAGCAACCTAGTTAAATGTGGACACTTCAGTCAAAACTTCATTAACTTCTTTCCCATAAAATCAAATTCCTTTCCATTCGTACCCTCCAGACCTAATTTTAATTTCTAGCAGAGAATATCTCTTTTTAATATTGTTTTACCAAAACCATTTTGTTCTCATTCTCTTCAAATATTAAAAAACAAATTATTAAATATATTTCCAAAAAAAAAAATAATTATAAAATAGAAGAAATTCTCCATTGCTTCAAGAAAAATAATATTTTATATCTTCAATTCTCCATTGCAGTACTCTCACTCTCTCTCTCTCTCTCTTGTGGAGTGTACAAAGATACCTTCTCATCTCTGCACGTCTATAGAGGTAGGCCATCCACAGCCAGTCTTATTTGACAGTCCAGACACAAAAAAACCAGAAACACTTTTCCTTCTTGAATCCATAAAATAGACCGAGGCATCAAAACACAACCCTATAGTTTCACTCTTCAGATTTATAACTAAAACAGAAGAGAACCCATTTTTCAAATCCTCCTATAAAAAAAAAGGAAACCCGCTTCTGAGGTTATAGAAACTGCCATGATTTGATCCATTTAAAGTAGACCTCAAATGGGTTTTATCTCAAAACCCCTTTTAGTTATTCTCTCTTTGGTGCTTGTGTTTACAAATCTTGGTGAATCTGCCACTGATTACACCACTCTTGTTTACAAGGGCTGTGCTAAGCAGACTTTTCAAGATCCATCTGGTTTGTACTCACAAGCCCTCTCTGCTCTCCTTGGTTCCTTGGTTTCACAGTCTACAAAGACCAAGTTCTACAAAACCACCTCTGGAACTGGCCAAACCAGCATAACTGGTCTTTTTCAATGTAGGGGAGACCTCAGCAACAGTGACTGTTACAACTGTGTGAGCAAACTGCCAGTTCTCTCTGACAAGCTATGTGGCAAGACCATAGCCTCAAGAGTTCAGCTCCTTGGGTGCTACATTTTGTATGAAGTTTCGGGCTTTACTCAGATTTCTGGCTTGGAGATGCTCTACAAGACTTGTGGGGCTACAAATGTGGCAGGGAGTGGGTTTGAGGAGAGGAGAGATGCTGCCCTTCAAGTCATGGAAAATGGAGTGGTTAGTGGCCATGGATTCTATACTAGTAGCTATGAATCTGTCTACTTGTTGGCCCAATGTGAAGGTGACTTGGGAGATTCTGATTGTGGTGACTGTGTTAGAAGTGCTGTTCAGAGAGGCCAGGTTGAGTGTGGAAGCTCTATTTCAGGCCAAGTCTATCTCCATAAGTGCTTTATTAGTTATAGCTATTATCCTAATGGAGTCCCCAGAAGACAATCTTCTTCATCATCATCGTCTTCCGGTTCTTCAGGTAGATTGAAAGATACTTATTTGCAACATGTCTTTATTATACATATAGTATCTAATTTTTGGATCCAGTTTGATTGGTAGTGCATTTTATTTTTAGTTGCAGATCCGAGACTTTCTCTCTGATGGGTTTGTTAATAAACTAGCAAAATCACTTTTTTCTGTTTATTATATATTATCTAAGATGGATTTATTGGAAATATATGTGGAATGCTTGATTGTGGATGTGTTTGGTTTGATTAATGTATCAGGGCCAGGGCCAAACACAGGAAAAACAGTGGCTATAATACTAGGAGGTGCAGCAGCAGTTGGGTTTGTAGTCATATGTTTGATGTTTGCAAGAAATCTGATGAAGAAACGTGATGGTATGCAAATTTTAATGTTCAAAGTCTCGAGTATGTGGTTGTGGTCATACATTGAATGTGTTCTGTCTTTGTTGTCTTTTGCTTTTTGCAGATTACTGAGTGAGAAAAAAGGAGATCTTAAGTGGGCAAGAGTTCTTTTTCGAGGTGGATTCTTTTTCTACGTTTTGTTCCTCATTTTTATGGTGAATAGAATTAGTGAAGAAAAAGGAGAGGTGAATTTGGGAATTTTGTTGGGGAGAGAACAAAATTAGGGCATAACAATTAAAAAAAAAAAAAAGGAAAATTTTCACTGAGAATGAATGTTTGTCATTTTGAGGTGGAGGATCTCACAGAAGAAGATGGAGTAATGGGTTTTTTGTTTTGTAATTATCTTGGTAGTCATGTGGTTGGTTGTCTCTTTTGCCCCTTCTCTAGACTAATGCTTCTCCATTTTCTTCACTACTTTTGTTTATATGCTTTTTAAAGAGTGGTAACAATCTCTCTCTTCTTCCACAGAGACCTAGAGATATTGACTGTATTCAATTATGTTTTTTTTTTAATTGCCCTTTATTTATTATTACCATGATAAATGCTTAATTTTTTAAGAGCTAAATCAGAATGTTTGACAGTCAAACACATGGTGTTGGAGTTGGACATTTTGTGGTTTTGATACTTTGCCATAGGAGGGTTTGTGTAAAATATTGACACCAGTTGTTGAATTGTATGTATGCTTTGTCCAATCTATTTATTTGGTTAATTATTATCTTTTTTTTTGGGGGTTTATTCGTTTTATAAGTATAGATATAGTGTTAGGTGAATGAATGCCAAGTTGTAATTCATTAAAAATTTTAATGAAGATTGTTGGTATTGACTTTAAATTTTGTATTTCAGTAAACTTTAGCGGAATCAATTTTTTTCCTTTAGAAAGTGGATGTTAGCTAATAATGATGTAGAATTGACAATAATTGTTGGTTCTTTTCGAAATAGTGTATCAATCACTTATTCAAAAAGGAATTGCAAGTGCTTGATAGATGTCGACCTTGCAAAAGAGTTTGGGAGATGGGACTTAGTGGCTTTTTTTTTTTTTTTTTTTTTTTTTTAACTCTTTTTCATTGTTGTTTATATCTCTACCTTGATACCTAAGGTTTCTTCGGAGGTGAAAAGTTAAATACGTAGATCATTTTCGTTCTTTTTTTTTTTTTTTTTTTTTTTTTTTTTTTTATGAGTGCACTTATTTATAAGACTGTTACTCGTCTAATTGAAGCTTTACAAGACGTAAAAACGGAAATTAAAAAAATTGTTAACATCTTTTAAAGCAGGTTATGCTTCAATATCACGTTGCATGAAATCATTTTTTATGAAGAAAAGTATCCATCAATTATTTGTCGCAAAATGCAATTTGAGCACTTATTTTGTTTGTTTGTTTGTTTATATATTATTAAAGTTTGGAACATATATTCTATACCACAAATTTCTATGTCCAAGTTGGATGCTACTGAAGGATGGACAGCTAGCTATGATCATAAAAAATTGGCAGTAAGTGATCCTATTGTGTTGTACAAGGCAATGCCCAAAACGTGAATGCCTTGATATGCATTTATACGTGGGACTTGAATTGATTCACTAGTGGAATAGATTCTGGATTAAGGGCTCTAAAAACGACTTGTAGTGCAGATTCAAAAAAGAATGTTGTGGGTATATGTAATGATATAAAAAGATGACATGAAAGTGATTGAATACTCATTACTTACTCATTACTCGCATCACATGCCTCGGCGTTTCCATCTTCAATAAAATTCTTCATATGAACCATTGGTATTATAGGGCATGGTGCGTTTCTCTATGGGCATATCTTGCATTTGCGTATATTTTAGGTATCTAATCACACTCAATTGTATGTCTTATTGTATGATATAAATGTAATGTTATGTAGCAAAAAAATTATTCAAATTCATTACCTTAATAATGTGATAAGTTAATTTGGATTAACCACATTATCAATTTATTATTTCATAATTAATATAGTTGTTATAAATCAATTTGTCACATCATTTTGAATGGTCTAAAATTATTCATTTAAATATAATTTTTATAATAAACAGACAAGCCTTACATTCATATATATATATATATATATATATATACACACACACACATAGATTAAAGATCTTTTAGTCCGTATTTGAAATTAATACAAATTTTAAAATATATGGTTATGGGAAATTTCAATTTCATCCCTATGTTTTGGGCAAATTTAACTTTTTTAAAGGCAATTGGTTTATAACTCACGTCATCACTAAAGTTTTTAAAACTTATCAATTTAATTCCTACTACTAGTCAACCATTGGTCAAACTTAATAGAAATACTTGGATTATTCTTATCATTCCAATACAATTATTTTAATTTCAATTAAAATAAAAATATCAAAAGAAAAATAGATTTTCACTATTTATCTCAAAGATGGATGATAGAGATAAAAATAATTAAAAAAGTTAAAAATTAAAAAAAAAAAAAATGATCTCCACCATCCATCTCTGAGATGGACAGTAAAAATCAATATTAAGTTAAAAATAAAATGATAGAAATTAAAAAAAAAAAAAATCAACTGATTCAAACTAGATCGATGTTAGCATCGATCTATTACATGAAACGAGATTATCGAACAACTATCCTGTTATTGATTTAGGTTTGGAAACCCAATTCGATGATCTAAGTTCCAAAACCTAGATTGTCAAGCGAACATCACATTGGACGATCTAGGCACACCACGATCGAGGTCGATGATCTAAGTGTGCACAGATTAAATATGATCTTTGGCCGACCATGGAGAATTTTTTATTTTAATCTCCACTTGGTGGATTTTTCCTTTTCTTAATTTTTGTCTTTAAATAATTCTTCGTCGTTGATAGAGATCCATCAATGATGAAGATCCACCATAATTAGATTTTATTTTTTGTGTTTTATTTTTAAAAATTTATTTTTCATTTCATTTCATTTCATTGATTTTGTAGATTATTTTAAATCATTTTTAATGTTTTTTTTTTTTTATTTTAATTTGAAATGTGTCAAACTCCTAGTGGAAGATGGTAAAGTTAGTGATATGTGTTGGATTTTAATTGGTTGTATTTTTTTTTTTTAATTTAAAATTTATGTGACCTATGTCACATGGGTATGGTTAAGCTAATTAAATTGTAAAATTTAATATGGTGTATGGGCTAAATGATAGTTAGTAAGGGCATTTTCGTAAACGTATATTTGGTTTAATTGTAATTTTTATTTTTCAAAAAGGGTGATTAATTCATTTAACATGGAGTTTAAATAGTCAAGGGTAAAATCATCATTTTATAGTTTTTGTTAAAAATGTGGTAGGGAGGCTAAATTGATGAATTTGTTAAAACTTTATGGATGATGAGATTATAAATCAATTCGTATTTAAAAAAAATAGAGTTTTTAAAAAATATAAGACAAAATTAAAAATTTTCCTTTATTTATATTTCTTAAATATCAAACTTATTTTCCACCTATCTTGAATTTATATATAACAAATTATCATTTTTTAATTAATTACCAAATAATATAACATCAAGTTGTTAAAATTTGTAAGAATTTATCGAGATTAAAAAATTATGGTGTAGAAATTTTCTTGTATATCATCAAAATATAACTATTCTTAAAATAAAGAGAGAAAAACTACCCACGGACGGATGCATGGTATAGAATTAATCATGGATTGAATATGAATGCAGTTAATTATCCTTTGACATGAGTCGTAAGTAAAAGACTTTATCATGCATAGGTTTTCTTAATAATGAATGGCTGACTTTCCCTTGTTTCTCATTTTTTATTTTTAATTTTTACTTCTTGTGTATTTACATAAAAGTTCAAATCAGCGTGGAAGAATCCATGATAACGTCTTTTCATGTATATAAAGCACTTTTACTGACAAGAACTGGACCCAAACACACTTCACTTCAATCCTACTAGCTAGTAAACTGTAAACTATAGGTAATCAAATCTTGAATAATCTGAGATTAGAAAAGCACTTCTACTTTGGGACCTAAACTACTGGGATGCGTGGCCAATCAGCCCAGCCGACCTATCTTCTATTTTTTTTAACAAAAAAAAAAAAAATCGGCAGATTTGTGATATCGATTGGAAATGCAACGTAGGGAGCTGTGAATTAGACCAATCCAAGCCATTTATGGGCTACATATATAGACCTACAAATGATTCCACTTCTTACTGTCTTTTAACGATGATGAACAAGGATCCCATTCACATAGAGCCATGGTTGTACCAAGTGGACATCAATTATGTTTAGGATGTACTAGCATGGCATGTGCTTTCCGTGGGGGCTCTCATTTTCTTTACCCCATTTGAATTTCTTTGTCATCTTTAAAAATTTCGGCACATCATTATTGTCGTGCGCTTTGAAAGGTTTTTCGTTCCATGTTAGTATTTAATAACAATTATACTATTTAAGATTCTCTTTATATATAACGTAGACAAATCACAGATATAATATGGATACATGATAGATATCATATATATACTATACACTCTTGACCGCTATAGCATGTGTAATAAAAATATTTGAGATAAAATGGAGAAAGATTATTTGAACTAAAGACTTTTAAATTTTGATATTATATTAATTATTATCAGATCCAAAAATTTAAATTAATAAAAAAATATTTAATTATAATATTTAAGATATGACGCTATCTAGAAAAATACATATATTTTTTGAAATTGAAAATTATTAAAATATTATCGTGAGTTTCTCATAAACTTTGATTTTTATATATGTTAATATTTTGTAAAAGCAACTCTCAAATGGATGATCTGGGCACTGAATTTCAAAGGACGAACGCGTTGGTACGTGTTTTTTTGTATAAAATGGAGTAGCTAGGTGAAACGAAGGTACATCATAAAATCCATAAGTCACCGACAGCCCATAAAGTGCACCAGAGGATATCGAGCAGAGTAGCAAAAGACGAGACTAGACATCTATATAACGTTCACATGTGCACGTGAGCTTCACGTGTTCGATGATTTCAGCTGTGTCGTAAGGAAACGCGCTTCACGGTTGTATATACAGCCTTGCATATACGGTCGGGATTCAGGAATGGTGTTCAAATCAAATCAAACAGTGCATGTTGGTCAAAAAAAAAAATATATAGTCATTTCCCAAAACGGAAGCCGACCAATCATGCTTTGCCACCTAAGCGGTAATAAAAAAATGTAGTAAATGGTCCCACCGTCGGCCTTCCAGCTCTCTTCGGGTTCTTTTTTGACTTTACCAATCATGGACTTTTTGACCATGAACCCAAGTCTGTAGCTCTTTTTGGTCTGTCTAAATAATCAGTTGATTAAATATACATAAATATATATATGTATATATTCTTTTATATGTAAAAAAGCCCAAAACGAAACACTTAGGCCTAAACATACGACCTTACTGGGGTAGGTTTGGTCCCCGTTTTGTTTTTTGAATAGTGTGATTTGGGCTTTCAGTAACCCACTTTCGGCTAAGGTAAGACATCCAAAATTAGTTTAGATAAAAATTAAGCTTCATGAAGAACGGCAAAGCTTTTCTTCCATGAAGAGCATAGTTATGCTTAATCTCCAATAAACTACCATATATCTCTACAAGTACAGCTACCATTCAAAATTCTATGATATCTATTAACATCTCTCACAATGATCTCCCTCTCCACTACTCTACTAATATACTTAAAAGACTCATGGCAATCCCTACAAATCCTCAAGTTCTTCACAATCCTCAATGCCTTTCCCGGCGGGGTTCCACTCACTAACCCAAACGCTAATGCCAACTTCTCGCTATGATACCAAAGCGCTCCCTTCTTCTCCCCTTCTTCAACCTTATGCACCATCTCATTCCAAACTGGAACATACCCCAACTTCTCACACTCCTCCATCAACTCTTCCAGCTTCGCATAAATCTCTTCCGTCCTTTCATGATTCCTATCACCAGCCAAGAACACATGAACGTTTCCTTTCACTTCAATCCAACTCCTACCGCGTTCCTTCTTCACTCCCCTGTCTTTCATCCTCTTCCTAATTTTCGCGACCTCGTCCCACCTTCCTGAAGTTGATAACACATTAGCAGCAATCACGTAAGCAGAGTCGTCATAAGAATTCAATTCTAATAATCGCTGAGCCATTTTTAAAGCCATGTCCGGAACACCATGTATTGCGGAGCAGGACAACAATGCCCTCCACACAGCTGCATCAGGCTCCAATGGCATTTCCATTGCAATCCTCTCTGCCTCCTCCAGCCTCCCCGCTCTCCCAAATGCACCTATCAAACATGTATAATGCTCCAACCCCGGTTCCAAACCATAACCAAATCGCATTCTCTCAATCCACTTCTCACACTCAGAACCCAAACCCGCATTAGAGAAAGCCGTTAAAACAGCCAGAAAACTATACTCATCCGGTGAAAACCCCATAGTTTCCAATAAATGAAAAAGCTCAGTGACTGAATTTTTATCTCCTTGTTGTGCATAACCAGACAACATAGCATTCCACCCAACAACATTCAACACATTAACATTCTCCTCAAACACCCTTCTCGCATCAAACACATGCCCGGCTTTTCCATACGCGTCGATCAAAGCAGTGCCAACTATCACATCTCTAACAAAACCGGCAACAACTGCATGTCCGTGTATGATCCTGCACTGCTCCAAAGCGGCAAGCTCCGCAGCCTGAACGCAGAGTTCCAGATAAGCTGTGCACGGTGGACACCAAGTCACGACGTCTCATGTCAGCAAAGACCGATAAAGACTCCACAAAACGGGAGTTTTGCGCCAAGCAGACGATCATGGCTGAGTAACAAACCTCCTCTCTCTCGGGCATTTCGTCGAACACTTTCTTGGCACAGTCGGGTGACTTAAACTTGGAGTAGAAGTTAACGAGGGCGGAGCCGCAAAAGGGTTTGTCGTGGAAGGAGAGTTTGAGAGACATGGAGTGGAGAGAGAGGCCGAAAAGGAAAGTGGAAGAGAGAGAGGCGCAGGTTTTGAAGAGAGAAGCGAAAGCGCGTTGGTTGGGGAGAAAAGAGAAGGTGGGGTGGCGGAGCATGGAGAGGAAGAAGCGGAGAGAGAGAGGGGAGTTGGAGTGGGCGGAGATGAGGGCTGTCCATGAGACGATGCTGGGTGATGGGATCTGGTGGAAGACACGGACGGAGTAGGAGAGGAGGTTTGATCTCGAGTAGAGGGTGATCAGGTTGTTGAAATCGGAGCGGTCCCTGTCATACGATTTCAAGGCTATGGCGTGGAGGATTCGTGGGTCGGTGTTGGGTTGTGGTGGCTGCTGCATGTTTGCCAAACCAAGAAAAGGTTTGGCGCCACGCCACCATGCACTCTTTTTTAAACATTTTGTATTCAAATTAAGGTTAATAGGTCAAAATTTATTTGATAAGGGAAGTTTTTGCCCAGGCAAGGGTCAAAATTTTGAAAAATGATTAAAACGCAAAAATAGTTTTTGGACTTACCATAAATAGAAAATTGAAAACAATATTATGATCAATTGTAATTACAAGTAATTAGTGGAAACAATTGTTTTTCTTTTTTTAACATTTCTCGTGCATTTGCTATCCTTACCCCCTTTTTTTTTGGAAAAACTTCATTTAGTCCCTAAGGTTTTGCGAAATATCAACATGTTAAGCATCTATTGGAAACACTCTTTTAATCACTAACTTTTTCAAAATTCTTCAAAATAGTCCAAACCGTCAGTCAATGGTCAAACCAAACAGAAAAATTCAAAAGACTTAATTACCCTTATCACTTAAAATAATCGTTTTGCCCCTAATGAAATCAAAATATTATATATTTTTCATTCAATAAAAAGTCGACACGTGTATATAATTATTTTTTTAATTAAAAAAAAAACAAATGGCAAAAAAATAATATTGTATTTTTATTATCTCTTCCCTGAGATTGCAATAAAAAAAAAAAGAAAGAAATGACGGGGGCAACCAATCAGATCATCGTCGACGATCTGGTTCGATACGACGATCTGGTGTGATGAACCAGATCGTCGCACCACTCGTCGATCTGGTTGTCAAACTAGATCGTCGGGCAAGGTGCGACGATCTAGTTCAACGAACCAGATCGTCGATCTGGTGCGACGAACCAGATCGTCGATCTGGTGCGACGAACCAGATCGTCGATCTGGTGCGACGCACCAGATCGTCGCATCAGCTACGTCGATCTGGTTCGTCGCACCAGATCGACGAGCGTCGATCTGGTGGTCGAACTAGATCGTCGCACCCAACGATCTGGTGCGACGAACCAGATCGTCGCACCTGGTGCCAACTAGATCATCGATCTGGTTGGCACCGATCTGGTGACGATCTGGTTCGCATCAGATCGTCGATCAGATGGTGCCAACCAGATCGACGAACCAGATTGTTTGGATTTTTAGGGTGTGATCGTATGATGATTGTTATTTTTTTTTGGTTATTTTGGTGATGAAGAAGAGTTTTTGTTTGTGTTGATAATAATGATTCAGGATTGGATTTGTGTAGATGATGGAGATTGACGATGAATGTTGATTTTGTTAGTGAAGAAAATGAATTATTTTTATTTTTATTTTTAAATTAAGTTATTTATTAAAATCTGTTTATTTATTTATCGATTTTTTTAAATATTTTAAAATCATAACCGTCCACGTGTCAAACCCTTAATATTTCATATGAAAAGACTATCTTGCCCTTCTGATCCAAACTATCTGTCACTGTTGACCGTTAGTTGACTGACGATTTGAACTATTTTGAAGAGTTTTGAAAAAGTTAGGGATTAAAAGAGTTGTTTCCAATAGATGCTTAAAAGTTTGATATTTCACGAAACTTTAGGGACTCAAATGAAGTTTCCCTTTTTTTTTTGGATAGAATTACCGCTCCACCCCCACCAACCCCACCCCCCTCTTTTGTTTTTTGGAAAGAATTACCCCTCTTTTTTCTCACTTCCCTAATCGTTTTCGTTCTCCTTTCTTATCAAGTAACTCATCTTTACTACATTTTCAACTTACGATGTATAAAAAAACAAATATTTTTTTTTTTAAAAAAAGACAAATAAATACATATTAATTATGATTTTTTTTTCACTTTATACATCTCATATAATTCTTTTTTTTTAAATTTTTTTATTATTAATACTTAATCTAAAAAACAAAATTAAGAGATATAATTCTGAAACACGATCTCCCAATATGAGAGGGAGCAACTCACAATAAGTAAAGGAAAAAAAACCCACATATATAGTGGGATTCACACTTGAACCCAAGGCTGTCTAGGTGGTAGGTACATTTTTACCACTTCACTAACCTAAGTTTGTGCGTTATAAAATTCAAATAATTGCCTTGCAAAATGAAATATGAATTGAGCTTTCTTACTCTCATATTCTCTTAGTTTTGTTAATTGATGTTTTCACTTTTCAGTATATCTTTTAGGTTTTCTTTGTTGAAAAAATCAACATTTGATTGGGAAAAAAATATTAATTTTACATTTACATATTCATTTCCGTGAGGTTGTATAATAACTTGAAGAAAGACTTGTTTGACCTTTGATTGCAAATGGGCAACTTACCATAGCCCACCTATAAATTTGATATTCACAAACGCGTATAACTTTTTTATTTTTTTGCAATGTCCTCTCTTGACTAACGGGTTGACTGGTTTGACTGTCATTATGTATGGTTGACTGTGTAAAAAATATTTAAAAACGAAATTACCCCTCAAAAAATTTATTTTTTAATTTTCTTTTAAAATAAATTTTAAAAACTTTAAATAAATTAAAAATAAATTTAATATTATCTCCTACCATCCATCTGAAAATGGACGATGGAGATTAATTTAAGAAAAAATTTTAAAAATTAATTAAAAATTAAATTTTTAATGAAAATATTTTTTAATTAGATCTCCACCCTCCATTTAAAGATGTACAGTGAAAATTAATTTAAGAAAAAAATAAATTTAAAAAATGTTTTATAATAAAAACACAAAACCCACCATTTTCCTCTCCAATCAACGTCTCTCTCATTTCTCTCTCTTCTTCCAACCGATCATTGTCTCTCTTTTCTCTCTTCTTTTTCTTATTCTTCTAACCGATCACTATCTCTCTCTTCTCTCTTCTTTCTTCTTCTTCATCTTCTTCCAACCGATCATTGTCTCTCTCTTCTCTCTTCTTTTTCTTCTCCTTCTTCTCTTCTTCTAATCGAACCCAAATCTGGGTTCGAATTAGAATTGGGTTTCGAGAATGATTCGAACCCAGTCTGGGTTCGAAGAATTTGAACGCAGTTCTGGGTTCGAAGAAGAACCCAGATTCAAACCCAGTTGGGTTGTTTTGAATTGTTTTGTGACTGATTGTAGGTTGTTTTAGGGAAATTTTTGTAATTTAACACTGATTTTTGTTGATTGATTGATAATGATAATTTTGGGTTGGTGATTCAATGTCGAAGATTTTGCTTGATTGATGATGATTTTGGTTGAAGATGAGAGGGATGAGAGATTGAAGATGATTTGCAATATAGGTTTTTTGGAATCGAAGATGATTTTGGTTGAAGATGATTTCAATGACATATTGATAATTTCATTTGGTTGCAAATCAACCCATCACAATCTGATAGTACTCAGGGCAATTTCATCTTTCAACACATTTTAAACGGTCAAAGTGATCATTTTATAGTCAAATCTAACCAATCCATTAGTCAGGGGAGGACGTTACAAAAAAATCAAAATGTTGTACGCGTTTGTGAATATCAAATTTATAGGTAGGTTACAGATAATTTGGCCGATCTAAACTCATCTGATAATACTTTCAAGTGAGGTTGGTAAATAACTTGGAGAAACACGTGTTTGGCGTTTGGACTTGCAAATTAAACTGGATTATATTACTCTGATTACTATCAGTGAAGTTGAGAAACGATGGACATGCCGAAGCAATTTCTGTAATTTTACAATTAGGGTAAAACTATTCTAATTTACTTCATTACATAGTTTTCAAAACTGATTGAAGTTTAAAACCATGGAGAACATGTGAACACGATTACGATACATATATATTGCAAGTAACGAGCTATTATAATTTATAGCGTCTGCAACGCAAAATACAGGCGTACACCTAAATTACATAAAAACCAATGTAAGATGCCACTGCAACTTCAAAAGTTCAGGTCATTGGAATATTTTCTTCAGCACGATGTTCACAAGTGTTCAGCCTTCAGGTTCAAACCATGAACATGAGAAGACACTGCTTGTTTGAGGTTCAGAACTAATAGTGACTTTTTTTAAAAAAATAAAAGAAAATAAAACTCAAAAAAAGAAAAAGAGAAAACTATTGGACGTTTCCAAGAAGAAAAAAAAACCAACTACTAGAGAGTTGACACTATTTGTTCTTGACCGCATGAGCATTGACTACAGCACTTAAATTCAGAGCTTTCCTCTGCCATTTGAATCATTTAATTTTCAATTTTAAGTATAAAGTTCTTATTTCTCTTATTTTATGTTTATTTTATAACTCAGCAAATTTCAGCCCTTCCATCAGTCATAAAACCAAGAGCCAAGACATTACACCTGGATGAAAAGTTTAACCTGGATGCACTGATTTGATAACCTCCCTCTATAAATACTATCAAACAAAAAAAAAGAATACACAACATAAAAATGATAGAGACTACAGAAACATCATGGAATCCAACCAACTCCATTCCGAGGTACATGCACATCAGATGATCTTGTTACTAGAGGAAATTATAATATCATGATAACAGAAAAAATAGTCACGTTAAGTTATTGAAGCTGTCGCTTGTGCTACAGTGGCCATATGGTATTCAACAACTAAAAGGTGTGAGATTCAACATCCAGGAAGTAAAAAAAAGATCTACCAAATTCATGAAGGGGCCCGTTAAATTCGACTTCCATGACAGAAACAAGCATCACTTATGCTCCACTAAACAAAATCATACAAGATCTTAACCATATTATAATTCTTATCTTCGTATTTCCGAACTTACACTAAATATGTTGCTATTATACTATTATTATTATTTATTTTAAGGAAAGCACACAATAATGACCTCTGTAGTGAACACATTCATAAAGACAGGTACAATCCTAAACATCTTGATTTAGTCAATGTAATGTCAACTGCTAAGCTCTTTTTAACTACGCTTTGCACCATTTAACATACAAACCATTACTCCATCAGTTTTGATATATAAAAAGAAGCTGCAAAACCAAAGCAAATCAACATATACACGTACAATAAGAGAGAGAGAGATAGAATTATATCAAAGATCCAAAAACAAAAGCCACGATAATTGACTACTCTGAAATTTCAAAAATTTCGAAACTCCAATACTAGACCAACCGAACATAAGATTCCTTCTAACCTGGACCTACACGGAAGCAGACTTGGCTTCTTCGTGAAGGTTTCACTTCTGGGCCGCGACGGCGACGGGGGGCGCCCCGAGCAGGCTCTGCTGTTGCAACTCCAGGTCGTTCAGCTGCTGCTCCCGGTCCATCTCGATAATGAGTGGGACCACCAGGATCAGGAATGTGGTCCCCGCGATCCACGCCGCCTTTCCGGTGCTTCGCAGCAGCTTTTTGGAGACGAAGGCGGCGTCGGAGGCTGTCCGTTTGGTGTAGGAGACGATTGGAGAGTTCGATACGGTGCGCCTCACGCTAGAGAGAACGCCTGTGGATCCCTTTTTGCCTTGATTTGATGCCATTGGATTAGCAGAGACGGTGAAATTGCGGCAGATCAAGGAGAGGAGAGAGAGGTTTAGGGTTTATGGTTTTCGATCACTGGTAGTGGCTGTGGATCAGTTACTTGATATAAGAGGTTCTAGAGAAAGAATCACAAATGGGCTCAAGTATTTAAAGCCCACCGTTCGAGTTATTGGGCCGGCCAAAAAAAGAGTGACAACCTTGGGCTACAGATTTGAACGTTAAATTTGTTGAACCATATTGCAATATGTCAATGGATTTCAACAGTGTGCATGTATTGAAGCTTTGACGAATAAATAATTAATCAATGAGCGTAAAATCACTCTTTATATATTCCAAGCAGGGAAATGATAAGTTTAGAACAAGTTCTACTTCAAGTGATTTGGATATTAGAGTGTTCAAAATTGAATCCCTTTTATAGTACCCACTATCCATCCCAGTACCTCTGGATACAACAAGGGTTGAATTACATAGCCAAGGAACTGAAACGACGAATCCCAGGCCGGAACCTGTTTTCCCAGCGTGAGAATTTCTATTTCCCAGTAGAACATCCTTGTAGGCGTGACATATCGTAGAAACATACTTTCCCATTGGTGGAAGCTGCTGATGGAAATATGAATCGGGCTTATAAGAGTCGCGGAAATCAGCATCTGAATGAAGGTTCACCACAACGGTGCCATGTTCAGGGTGCAGCCGGTCGCTAAGGGATTTGACGAAAGGTGAATCTGGGTTCCACAGTTTACTAGGGAAAATATCATCGCCGTCATAAGCATCAATGAAGACCATATCATACTTATTGTTGTTCTCAAGGATGAACTTCTCAGCATCAGCTTTGTAGAGGTAAATCCTCTCATGGATGCCTTTCCAGAGTACTTCATCTATGGAATCAGGGTTTGATAAGGTGCGCTCACCTGATGGGGTCATAACTGAGAAAGATGGAAAGCCCATAGCTTGGACTGAAGCTGAGATAACAATAGGGTCAATTTCAACTATGTGGACAACAGCACCTGAAAGAACATAAAATTCTAAGTCAGGTAAATGATGATTTATGTTACCTATCATTTAGTAGAACACCATTATAGAAGTTTTGAGGCCACATATATAAAACAGCAAGAGCAGCAGCGTTCACAATACTCCAGACAGAAATGCTAGACATCAGAAAAATTCATTTAGGATCTCAAATAATGTGGCATCTTACTAGTAATTCCCACATCATTATTAGTCCCATGATCTACGCAACGATTACTAGTACAATGACATATCATTCAAAATTCCAAATTTGAGATTTTATTCGAACGTCTAGCACTATACTCTTTTCCAAGAACAACAAAAAGGAAAACCATTACCTCACACTATTGCCACATACTACTAAACTCCCTTAGGCCAAGGGAAAACAGGTTGCAAACCAAGAAACAAAAAGAAGGAATAAAAAAACAAAGAAAAGAAAAGAAAACTACAGATTATATCAACAGGCAACAACCACAAGTAACACTAGTTAAATCATCTTTTAACAGGTTTCCCCCCTCTTCAGATCAAACATAAATTTTAATCAGTAACAAATCTCTTTAAAATTGATGTTCCATTTCTGAGGTATTGTACTTAGGTAATACAATTGATAATTCTATATGTAACAAAGGAATATATGCATTAGAAACAAACTAAGAGACATGTAGCGGCATATCACATGTTTTGTAATTTGTAATCTGAAAGCAATAATTTGCTAGCTTGATTCGTTTATTATCCCAGTCTTTTGCAATGTTCAATACCTCTTCCGAAAAAAGCAGATATAGAATAGGTAAGCAAACTTCCCCACCTTGAATTTTACTAGCCAAAAATAGTGGTAAGCTCCCCCCTCCATGACCAATGCTTAAGATTTTCATCGTTTTCTTCCCACTTACAGCATTCATAAAGTCATAATTAAAAGATGCTATAGCCGTCAACCCAACTGAAACCATACTCTTCAGATCTGCACAATGACATTTGAACACACAAAAAAAAAAAGAACTATAAATTAAACAAAAATGATTTAGTTTCAAAAAAAAAAAAAAGGAAACAAATATGATTTATTGGTCAGGATCAACACAAGAAGCTCTGTTTCATAGGTAGAAGCCACCAAAAAAGAAAACATGATCAAATAGACAGGTAATAAGGACACATAAAAGCCGTAAGATGTTCCTTTTATCATAGTAACTGAATTTAAGAAGAAACAAAACACTAAGAGAGAAAACAAAGGCGAAATAGAATTACCAGAAAAGGGCCATGTAACACCCACGATATTTCATAAAAAGAAAACCGCATTTTGAAGAAAAGGCATAAGAAATAAAAGCGCAAACCGAGATCCCCAGATAGAAGAAAACCTCTAATGGTCTACTTATATCAAAGATCTATCTAAAACAAATACCACATTCCAAACTTTTTTATTGAGTTACTAAATATTTGATCTTAGACTTGTTTTTCGTCTTGTCTGCAAGAAACAAAAACAAAATGGTCCTGTAAACTGCCTGAATTCAAGATGGATCCATGTTTTTCGAGTCTAAGACTGTCCTACAAGAAAAAGAGAACAAAAGAGCTGTTGCTAAGATGTCACACCGAGGTTGCTAGAAAATTAAGTCACCTAGAGAACATAATCCAATGAAACTAAAGCAGCCAATATGACAACAAAATAAAATAAAATAAAATAAGGGAAATGAAATTTACAAGGAACAGCCAGACAATGTGGCTGCTGCATAAAGAACACAGAACCAGGTTGCGATTCGTGGCAAGCAGCCATAATTTTAACAGTGCTCTGGCGAGTATCATCGTTAAAGCGAAGGCAGCGCCATTGATATCCTATTACCCGAAACCGTTCAATGTCTCCACAATCCGGATGTATCTCTGCGTACCTTTGCTTTAACCATCTCTCCATTACCGGCCACCACTCTTTACTCTAAATTATTCACATTCACAATCAAAAACATCATCCAGTAGCCACAAATTGATACCATAGAAGTTATGTAATTTGTTTTTAAAAAAATCAAATAAAATAAAAGTTGAACTTCAACTAAATGGACAAAATAAACAGAGAAAGAGAGGGGACTAACGGGTCTAGAACAAGGGTAAGCGACGACTGAAACGACGCCGTTTCCATGATCGGAAGTTAAACGAACAACAGTGTGGCCATCGGATTCGGTGCCCCACCACTCCGACGAGTAAATCCAGTCACCCTCGTCCAGAATACGACGGCGTATGGCAGTGCAAAACCGACGGAGATTCCATATGGAGCTCCATCCAGGTCTTTGCCACATAGATTTCAACTACAATTACCAAATTCAACAAAATCTTTAAACCCAACCGGTGTATTTCACTCTTGTTTAAATTAACAACCTTAAACCCTCATTTTTCCCGTTTTGTTTGCTCTTGGTTGCCCCGGGCAAGGAATATCTAACATTCTAACTCCTAAACCGGAATAACAATGTGATATTTCAAAAAACAAATAAAAAAAAAAAAAAAAAAAGCTATTATGAAAAAGTCCCCTAAAAAATAAAATAATCAAAAATTACACTCATTTTTTTTTTATTAGATAAACCGTCCCTGCTGTCTAAAAAAATTAAACCAATCAGTGTTAATGTCTGAGGGTAAAATGGTAATCTAATAAAATAATTAAAAATAAAAAAAACTGAAAATTAAAAAAAAATAAAATGTTTTTTGTTATCATCAATCATAAATTCATCAATTCAACACATCAATCCAAAATCCTAAATATAAAAAACATTACAAACATCACTCAAAACTGATGGAACCAACATCACAAATTTCAATCCCAAAATACCAAACATAAAAATCTAATCAATCAAAAACAACTAAAAAAAAAAACTTCAATCAATCCAATCAAATCGAACCCAAAACTGGGTTTCAATGAACCTAGTTTTGGAATGAACTCAGAAATTGGGTTCATTCAAACTCAAATGAACCAAGTTTCTAGGTTCCAAATGGATCCAATTTATGGGTTCCAATGGAACCCAAAAACTGGGTTCAACATTAGAATGCAGTTTCAGGTTCTATTGGAACCCAAATCTGGGTTCGAATCGAACCCAAAAAAGAAGAAGAGTAGAAGAAAAAGAAGAAGAAGAAGAAAAAGGAGGGTTTCGAACCCAGATCAAGGTTCTAATCGAACCCAAAGAAGAAGAAGAGTAGAAGAAAAAGAAGAAGAAAAAGAAAAGAAGGGTTGATGTTGCTAATGGAAGTAGAGATTAATTGGAGGTGGTTGATATTGAAGATTAGTTGGAGATGGTTGATGTTAAAGATTAACTGGAGGTGATTTTTTATTTTTTCGGAAACCGATTTATGTTGAAGATTAATTGAAGGTGGAGGTTTCCAGAATATATGCGTTTCCATCAACATAGAAACCTAAAATTTCTAGGTTTCCAACAACATAAAAACCCGGATAGATTTTTTTTTTTCTTAAATATTGTGTTATTTTTTAATTTAATATTATTATTAATTAAAAATTTAAAGGGTATTTTAGTTATTAAATAAGTTTGAAGAGTATAATAGAAAGTTTATAGAATCTTAATAAGGGTATTTTGGTCATTTCATGGTTTTGAATGGAAAATGTTAATATTTTGGATGAAAAGTTAACGGTAGAGGACAGTTCACCTAATTAAAAAAAATTAGAAACTGTTCACGATTATTTTACTTTTCAGGAGGTTTTTCATAATATTCCTAAATTTCAAAATAAAAAAATTAATCATACTTGAGTTCAATCTTTCAAAACAAAGTAAAAATAAAAAAATATATTTGAATATTTGAGTTGAACTTAGATCTTTAATAAAGATCTAGATTTGCTCAAAGAACTTCAAATATCCACAAACAAATAATCCTCCACAAACACCAAGTATGCACCAATCCTTTAGAAACCAACCCAAATGTATCACTTCTTGCTCTCTACACCAAATATGTAGCATACCTTCACTTCTCTCTTCCCAACTCAAAACAATAGACACAGATTCTTTACCTTCAACAAAATGTAACTAAATATAAACAAAATTAAAATAAAAAATAAAAAAGACATTAAATCAAAAAATTAAACAACTTAAAAAAACTAAACTAAAACTAAAACTAAAATAAAATACATATCCGGGATCCAAATCGTTGAATATGATAGCTTCCTTTAGTCTGAACGATAACCGTGACTGACAGCCGACGTTGAGTCGGTGAAGGATCATAATAGAACAACTTTGTCTAGAATGGGTCTATGTGTTGTGTGTGTATGAAGAATGAGAGATAGAATCAGAACTATTTCGTTTAAAACAAATGCGACGACTAGTATTACGTTGGTAGAGGACCAAAAGTGACGGTCGATGGAGGTGGAAGTAGTAGATGTAGTGAGGAAGCGCTAGCTGCATGTATTCAAATTCATGTTAACAACAGATATATTCAAATTAATATATAATTAAATGATGATTTTTAAAAGCATGTATTATTTTTATAATAGGTTTTAATTATAATTTAATTTCTTTAAAAAAAATCATAATTTAATGATTATTAATTAATTTATATAGTAGTATAACTCTTTTACTTATTTTTGAACAAAAATTTTATTTAAACATATTTTGATTGTTTGCAATTGGATTATTATTGTTACTATCAAATGCGTTTAATTTGATTGTTTAATAATATCCTTTTCACTATAAAAAAAAAAAAGAAAAAAAAGAGAAAAATAATGTCCTTTTCACAAACATAACACTTTCTTTTAAAAAATAGCATTTCAAAACCGGCAATTGACTTTTAGATAATATTTAAATATAATATAATTTAACGAGTTTACTTAATTTATTGATTTGATTAAAATTATCTTATAAGATTCTTGAAAGAGTTATTATTGAAGAATTTTATTGATAATTTTAGCCAAATCAATAAATTAACCAAATGCTAATTTAACTCTACAAATTATTGTCGTCTATATTTGACTCAATTAATATCTTTGAAATTCAATATGAAGATCATAATTAAATAATAAATAGAGTCTTAATGGTAGAGAACAAAAAGAGTGGGGGAACCGTGCAACAAAAAGGACCGTTGAAAGTTCAAGCGTGGGATGCGCATGTCAGATTGTAACCTGCCAAAGTGTTCGTTAGTGGGCCCCACCGATAAGCCCAAACAGCGCCACCCCATCCCAACGGACGCTGATGTCAATTCATTCCTTTGCTCTTTCCCTCTTCTCTGGTCAAACAAGCACAACAAAAAACCAAAAAACAAAAACAAAAGCCAAAGCCAAGCAATTTCGTTGTCGCTCCAAACTCTGTGTTTCAAAAGTCACTTCATCTTCCTCAACTCAAGCACGTGTTTCTTCCGTCCCTTACGTGTCTCTTCACTGTTCTTTTTTCAACCCACCGTCACCCGCCTGCCTCCCTTTTCATGTCATATTTTCATTAGCACCTCAATCAACCAACTCTCAGAAGTCAACACTGCTAATAACAAGTAAGCTCCTTCTTTATTTTTTTTTTTAATCTGGGTTTTTTTCCCTTCTTTCAATCTTGTTGTTTTGACAAATCATATTAGAAAGGTGATTGTTTCTCAAGTGGGTGTGTAATTTTTTGTTTCTTTTGTTTGGAATTCTTGTGTAGTGTATCCAAAGGTGAAGGTGAGAGAAGAGAGAAACCAAGACTATGAAGATGTTGCAGTTGATCATAACATAAAGATTGACTCTCTGTCATTGCACGTTTCTTCTTCTCCAGGTATTGCTTTCTCTTGTCACTTGCCTTCCTTAAAGTTACCTAATTTTGTAAATAAAAAATATATATATATTTTGTTGAATGATATATCGAGTTTGTGGAGCTTGAGAAGCTGCCTGGTCCAGGTCTACTGGATTGGTTTATTGCGTTTTTTTTGTTGCAATAAAGTGGATGATCAAGCTTTATCTATAAAAGAATTGAATATTGTGATAGTGAACAGAGCTATTTTATTCAAATTTTCATCTATGATAGCCTAACCTGTTGCCATCTACCGTAAGACTTGTATTGGAGTACAAGACTTGTTTGTTGCTATACTGTGAAAATGATCTGTGCTGTCCAAGTTTGCGATTATAAACATGTTTATCAACATATTTTTGTATCTATTTAAATAATAATAATAATAAACCATGATTTTGTGTCATACTTGGTGCTTTTAGGGGCTTGAAGAACAAAACTTGAAAGTTGAAAGTCGAAACCAAAGAAATCAACCCTTGTGTTTCAAAAGTGACAGTAATGTGAGTCTTTAGGATTTTTCTTGGATAATAACATCTTATTTACTCTGGATAAAGACTAAAAATTGACATGGGGTAATTTTTCTTGATGGTTGTATTGAACTATTACAAGTAAGTCAAGGTTGTTGCATAGAGGAAAAGATATTAGAATTGATTGCATTCCTTGTGAATTTCTGTTTTGCTTCTCTGCATTGAAAGGATATAACCTCCAAGGTTTTCATCTTGAGGGAATTTATAGGTCTCAAGACTCTGAATTAGGCCTTCACACATATTCTGTTACTGTAAACTGTAAATACAACATTAGTGTGTACTTTTATGATGACATGTGCTTTTGGTTTTTCGAAACGAAAAATCTGGTTCAGTTTCTTCATGTGATTTTGAAGCATGGGGAATTTGCCTGGTTGATCTATGCATGAAATATATAACCGGTAATTTTGAAGTAAAAAAGTAGTGGTTTTTAGCATATATGTCTCCATCGGTTACATTATCTCAGCAGTATTGCTATTTTTGTCTTAAAAATATTTAAAGCTAACTTATAGTGTTAGTAGTAAGGGCTTAATGAATATGTGGTTGGTTTATTGAATCTGTAATGATTATTTACAGAGAAAGAGCACCAAGAGGTTTCTCCCCAATTTATTGCAAGAATTCCAGTGTGTTATGCAACAACAGATGTAGTCACACCAGCAATTTCTGCACGCAAAGGTTAAGCTTTATCTCCTGAATTCGAACACTCGATCCCTTCATAGAGATATGATTTAGCTCTCATGTGATGACTCTACTTAATTGACTGAAACAGAGAAGAATGATGTAAAGATTGAGGTGAAAGATAGGCCAAATATAAGAGCCACTCCAAACCTACGACCACGTGCTGTCTTATCTAGTCCTGGTAATTTCAATTTAGTAAACCATTTTGGTCAAGTTTAATACATCTTTTTCTTTATGTATATCAAAGTAGTTTATCAGTCAGACTATAATTATAGTCATGTCTAATGTCTGATAAGTGCTGCCAACAAAATAATGTTGGCCGTATTAAGTTCTCAGGATGAAGTTATGTATTTCATCGAGCCTTATTTGATTGTTGTTCTCCTTTTTTTTTTTTTTTTTTTTTAACTATTTAAGATTAAATATAGAAATATAATTAGAGTTTGTATTAATTTGGTCCGGAATTTGTCTTAAAAAAAGTTCTTATTTAATTGTGTTTGCACCATTCTTTAACCATTCAAAACAAAGAATGGTGTTCTCCTATTTATTGGTCCTGTCTAAGTGTCTTATATAAACTAGGTAATTGTCCAAGATTTGGTCATTACATACCATGGTCATGTTAGCCAGTGCCCTGGGGTGCACACGTTACAACCAACTCAAGACTTAAAGAGTTTAAATAAAAAATCTGTTCTTATGAGACATGAAATGCAATGGGAGTCTTTGTGAAGGATTTTTCTTTTTTTTTTTTTTCTTTTTCCCACTCAAAACCTTTAAATTATGAGTTGGTGTTAATGTGTTTTCTACGGGCATGTTTTAACAATCCTTCAAATTATGAAAAGTAATTTGCATTACAGTAGAGTAAGAAGTAATTTTAAATATGTAATGTAGTAGTTGAGACTGCAGGATAGTTGGGTTCTATTATCATCACCATTGTTTATCAGTGGGTTCAAGCAACACATGCACGCTCCTAATGTATATCTTTTTGTTTACATTTGATTGACTTATCTTATAGGCCACTAACTTTTGGCATTTGGTACCTATTTATGCAGATAATGATGCAGTGATAGGAAATAAAAACAGAATTAAAACAGAACGACCAACTGCTTTGAGGAATCGTAACTCAGTTCAGAATAGACATTCAAATGCGCAATGTAAAGTGTTGCCAAGCGACATCAACGCCAAGGGTCAAATAAATACAAACTTGTCGAATGATACCACCACCATTGATAATAAGAGTGAGCTTAAAGAAAAGAAGGGATCAACAATGACAGTTCCAAGTCAGAGAAGATACATTAGAAGTGGGAAATCCGATCCTGTGAAAACTTAATTATTTGCTTTTGTGTCAGTGGACCACGATTCACCTTTAACTGGAGTGATATAGAGGTTCAGTTTTTCTTTTTCCCTTTTTCAAGAAATACAAGTAGAACATGCTACGTTATAATCATTGTCCACGTAATTCAATTGGCAATGAGAGCCAATATCTATTCCACGCAAACTTATGGTGTAAACCTAATGAAGATAAATGTGAGATAAGTTTTCATCTCATTTATTTCAATGGAACAATTACATTATTTATAGGAATTAAGGAACAAACTCCTTAAACCACTAGGAAACTAACTAAGAGATATGGATAACTTTAAGAGTCTCCAATATCCTAATTTTCTAATTCAAATTCAAATTATTATTATCTACTGTTTTAAAGATAGTGATTATCACAACTAATGCACAAAATAATCATATAATTCTACACCCCCCCTCAAGCTGGATGATATATATCCATCATGCCCAGTTTGGTACACAACTCCTCAAAAACTGTCCTAGCCAAAGGTTTGGTTAGAATATCAGCTGTTTGAGAAGTGGTAAGAATGTAATTCAGATTGACACTGCCTTCATCCTTGATAAAATGCCTGTCTATCTCCACATGTTTTGTCCTATCATGCAAAACTGGATTCTTAGCTATCTTAATAGTTGACTGGTTATCACAAAACAGTTGTACAGAATTTTCTAGTGGCATCTTCAGTTCTGTCAACACTCTTTTCAGCCACACTCCTTCACAAACTCCTTGTGCCATCGCACGAAACTCTGCCTCTGCACTGCTTCTAGCTACTTCTGACATCTTGTTGCGCCAAGTAACTAAGTTTCCCCACATATAGCTGCAATAGCCTGAAGTGGACCTCCGATCATAAATAGAACCTGCCCAGTCTGCATCTGTAAATATTTCCACCTTTCTGCTTGAATTTTTTCTGAAAAATAGTCCTTTGCCTGGAGTAAACTTCAAGTATCTTAAAATCCGAAAACAGCTTGCATATGTTCTTTTGTAGGCTTGTTCATGAATTGACTTACACAGCTGACAGGAAAACCAATATCGGGTCTAGTATGTGAAAGATAAATCAATTTCCCAACTAACCTTTGGTATCTTTCCTTATTCACTGGTGCACTTCCTTCAAGTTGACCCAATTTAACCGTGTAGTCCATAGGTGTCTCAACTGGTTTACAATCTACCATTCCTGTCTCCTTCAACAAGTCTAAAACATATTTCCGCTGAGAAACCACAATCCCATTTTTTGATCGTGCCACTTCCATACCAAGAAAATACCTCAGGTTCCTCAAGTCTTTAATTTCAAAATCCCTTGAAAGAACCTGTTTTAGCAGCTCGATTTCCTCCTCACAATTTCCCGTGAGGATTATATCATCTACATACACAATGAGGACTGTTATTCTGCCTTCAGCTCCATGTTTAACAAACATAGTGTGGTCAAACTGACATTGCATGAAACCATTCTGCCGTATAGCTCTTGAAAAACGTTCAAACCAAGCTCGCGGGGACTGTTTTAGTCCATATAATGATTTTTTCAGCCTGCAGACCTTGTTTTTGTTTGCTGAATTTTCTAAACCTGGTGGAATACCCATATAAACCTCCTCTTCTAGCTCCCCATTTAAAAATGCATTCTTGACATCTAATTGATGAAGTTTCCAGTCAAGATTAGCTGCTAGAGAGAGTAAAATTCGAACCGTATTCAGCTTGGCTACTGGAGCAAAAGTCTCTTCATAGTCGATTCCATATGACTGTGTAAACCCCTTGGCAACTAATCTTGCTTTAAATCTCTCAATGTTTCCATCAGCCTTGTGCTTTATAGTAAACACCCACTTGTTTCCTACTGGTTGTTTCCCTTTTGGCAGCTCTGTTATCTCCCAAGTATTATTTTTCATAAGAGCATTAACTTCTTCTTCAACTACTGTCTTCCATTCTGGAATCAGCATTGCTTCCTCTACACTTCTTGGAATTTCAACTTGCATAATGTTAGCAGAAAATGCTCTAAAATATGGAGAAAGTCTATCATATGACACATACTTGCTGATTGGATATAAAGGTCTGTTGCGACACTCTCTAACACCTTTTTTTACTGCAATTGGGGAAGCTTACTATCATCAACCAAATCCACTACTGGACTGCCATTGTTTTTGAATTCTGATTGAACAACCTCTACACCAGAATTTGTCAAATTTTCTTGGACTATCTTATCTGGTTCAGACTCTTGACTTTGCTCGATTTGCAGTGGAACTCTAAATTGTCTCTGATCTTTTGGTTTCCTAGTGTACACAAGCAACTCTTTTTCAGTTGGATTTTGCTCTTGACAAGATGACTCTGGACTGTTAGTGACCATTTTTTCGATTGGAGATTCTAGACTGTTGTCTGTTAGTACTTCTTTTTGAAGAAAAGTAGTACTATCCTGGTGAGATGTAGTGTTTGAAGGTGATGCAAATATATTTAAGGCAGGATAGGATGGACATTCTAAGATCTTTGATGAGTCACTACCAAATTGTTCATATTCTTTTTTATGAAGATCATAACCAGACTTATCATTTTCTGTATTAAAAAAAGATTTAGTTTCTAAAAAGGTGACATAATTTGATATGTAAAATCTCTTTGTGATTGGAGAATAACATTTGTATCCCTTTTGTGTTGGTGAATAACCAACAAACACACATTTGAGAGATTTAGGATCAAGTTTACTTCTAGATGATTGATTTATATGGACAAAAGTAGTGCATCCAAAAACTTTGAAAGGAAGATTTGAAATAAGTCTAGTATTTGGAAAACTTTTTAACAACACATGACAAGGAGTTTCAAAGTTTAAAACTCTTGATGGAAGTCTATTTATTAAATAAGTAGCCGTTAACACAGCTTCTCCCCAAAATTGTTTTGGAACATTGTTTGTAAATAGAAGAGATCTTGCTACTTCCAAAATATGTCTATTTTTTCTTTCTGATACACCATTTTGTTGTGGTGTCTCAATACAAGAACTTTGATGAACAATCCCTTCTTGTAGCAAAAACTTATTTAAAGTGTTGTTGAAAAATTCCCTTCCATTGTCTGTTCTAAAGATTTTTATTTTAGTATCAAATTGGTTTTGAATCATCTTAATAAAGTTTTGAAAGATTTGATGCACTTAAGATTTTTCTTTCATTAGATAAACCCAAGTAAGTCTGGTATGATCATCAATAAATGAAACGAACCATTTAGCACCTGTGACATTAGGAACTCTAGAAGGACCCCATACATCACTATGGATAAGAGTAAAAAGATGAGACTTTTTATAGCCCTGTATTGGATAGTATTGACGATGTTGTTTAGACAAGGAACAAATTTCACATTGAAAAGATTGCGAACTTTTATTACGAAATAAAGCTGGAAATAGCTTTTCTAAATACATAAAGTTTGGATGTCCTAGTCTAAAATGCCACAAGAAAACATTATCATCCTTACTGCTACTAACAGTCTTATTGAACACACTAGAAGAAGATATATTCCTAGCTGAAAGAGATTGCTTGGTAGAGACAGTTCCAACCTGAAGCAAGTAAAGCCCGGCGTGCAAATCAACATTGCCAATCATCTTCCCCGAGATTGAGTCCTGAAAAATGCATCCATTGGCAGTAAAGTTAGCAACACACTTCAAATCAGTTGTCAGTTTATTCACTGATAACAGGTTACAATCCAAACTAGGGACATATAAGACTGATTTCAGAATAATCTCAGGTGATATTATGATAGAACCTGTTTCAACAACTTTCGAAAGAGATCCATCAACAATTTTAATAGAAGAATTACTAAAATTTGGCACAAAATCAACAAACAAAGATCTGTCCCCTGTCATATGATCAGTGGCACCCGAGTCTACAATCCAAGACTTTTCAAAATCCTTTTTTGCTGTTAATGCAGTAAGAAAATTACCTCGTTGCGCAATGGAACCAGTTCCAATAATATTTGGTTGTAATGACTGAAGAAAACATTCGCTGCAGATAACTCATCTGTTCCTTACTAAAAAGTTGCTGTTCTGCAGATGAATTATCCTCACTTACAGTCACCATATTGCCACGACTGTCTTTGCTATACTTTGGCTTCCAATCGGCTAGTTTTCCAACTAGTTTCCAGCAAGTTTCCTTCAAGTGTCCAGGCCTCTTGCAATGATCGCACCAAGGTCTCCCTTTCCTTGGTTGATTCTCCCTTGAGTGTGGATGTAAGTTGTTTCCAACAATGAGTGCTGAACTATCAACACTTGGTTCTTCTGATTTTGCTTCTGTACTGAAACTCCCCATCATGATCTTTCTTCGACTTTCCTCTCGTCTCACAATAGAAAAAACGTCTCCAATACTAGGAAAAGGAATGATTCCTAGGATTTTGCCCCTCACTTTATCTAACTGTGAATTCAGCCCTAAAAGAAACATAAATATCCTCCTTTCTTCAACAATCTCCTTATACAAGTCGCTGTCAGCAGGATCCTTCCATTGATATCTTCCAAACATATCCAACTGCTGCCAAAACCGAGTCAGTTTGCTGTAGTACTGAGTAACACTCATCTCCCCTTGTTGTAATCCATATAAAGCACTCTCAACTGCAAACAATTCTGCTTGGTTGTCATTACTGAAGTATTGTTGTTTGGCTGCATCCCAGATCTATTTTGCAGTTTTATACAACATAAAATTCTCTCCGATTTCATTTGTCATAGAATTGATAAGCCATGACATCACCATGCTATTTTCTATCTTCCACTGCTTGTATGATGCATGTTCTGGTGTAGGTTGTCCAGCAACTCCAGTAATATAATCATCTTTTCCTTTTCCACAAATGAAAAAAGAAATTGATTGTGACCACTGCAAATAATTATGGCCATTAAGTTTATGACCGGTAATAGGCATGTGAGAAACATTGTCACTGTTCCCATTACCAGATCCATTACGTTCATTTTGAGTGGAGGTTTCTAGGTTTGAGGACAAAGTAGGACTGGCTGAAGAGTTTCCTGGTGTGGCCATTCCGTACTTTGTCATAAAAGAACACCTAAGTCGTCGAATCTACCGCTCTGATACCATGAAGATAAATGTGAGATAAGTTTTCATCTCATTTATTTCAGTGGAACAATTACATTATTTATAGGAATTAAGGAACAAACTCCTTAAATCACTAGGAAACTAACTAAGAGATATGGATAACTTTAAGAGTTTACAATATCCTAATTTTCTAATTCAAATTCAAATTATTATTATCTACTGTTTTAAAGATAGCGATTATCACAACTAATACACAAAATAATCATATAATTCTACACCTACCTCTCTTCTTGAATGATTCCGATTGTATGAAACAATAATTTGCACAAGACAGGAAAAGTTTGAGAGAATAGTCAAATTATGCTTGTTAAAGTACAAAATGGAGAGTAACTGAGTTCTCCTTCTGATTTTTGATCATTTTGTTCTTTCCAATAACAGAATATCAGTTTCTTTAGTTCCTTTGTTCTCTCCTCACTGTTGTAATCGTATAGCCTCTTACAAATGCCAGTTGAGGACTTTGCACTGTAGAGTTAAGATTGCCTCGGATTCTTTTATGCACCAACTTCGTGCTTGTTTATGACTCAAACTATAGCAATTTGATGTCAAATTCATTCTTGACAGGTTAACAAACAACAGGAGCATTTTATTTTCTCTTGTGCTCGCTCCCACTTTTCCAAAATGGGTGGATGAACCAGCTGTAGCAATAATGGTTATGTTTTTACGGTGTAGTAGACCTTCTACTAGCATCTTCAATCAACGAAGTAGCAGATTCAGGTCCCTACCTCAAATCCATCGGGTCCCCAGCTTACAAACAACTTGTAAATTTGGTCGTTACCACACCGCATTTGATTTGATATTATGAGTGCATGATATAAACTTACCCATAACATCCATCAAAAGAGATTTGCATTTCCTCGGAGATCAGAGATAGCAGTACTTGGTTTCGAAATTTTTGCCTTCCATCTCAGCACGCAGCATGTTCAAAAGATAATAGATTCTTCTGAACTCTGGGTGCGATCTATCTCCTGAAAGAAATATCTGCCCACTGTTGTTTATTTCAATCCAACTGCAACCAGGTTGCTTCTTGATTCCATTCCCTTTCATTCGAGCCCAAATCTTCTCTGCATCCTCCCTTCTTCCACTGTTAAGATACATTTCTGCCAAAATTATATAAATACCAGAATTAGAAGTTTCTACTTCCAGAATCCTCTCACCAGCAATCTCACCCACCTTGATGTTTTTGTGGATTCTACAAGCTCCAAGCAACGCTCCCCAAACACTTGGAGGAACTTCAACTCCATCTGCTTGCATTTGATCTAAAAAACTAATCGCCTCATCTATTAGTCCAAATCTTCCTAGCAAATCAATGACACAAGTATAATGCTCACTTGTTGGCCGAAGAAAACACTTGTTTTTCATATAATCAAAGTAGTATCTACCCTGGTCTATCAATCCAGCATGACTACAAGCAGACAGAACTCCAACAAAAGTTATTTGGTTGGGCTTAACATCAGTTAATCTCATTCTTTCGAACATCTCCAAAGCCTTTTTGCCATCTCCATGGTGAGCAAATCCACAGATTATAGAATTCCAGGAAATGACATCACGGATTTTCATGGAAGAGAATTCCTGCAAAGCTGATTGCATGTTTCCACATCTGGCATACATAGTTACCATTGCATTAGAAACTGCAATTAAACGATTCAATCCCGTTTTAATAGTCTGTGCATGGGTTTGTTTTCCAAGATCTAGGCTTGGCAGATCCGAACAGATTGTGAAGACGCTAGTAATGTAGCTTGATCAGAGGATAGACGCAATTCTTTCATTCTCATAAAAAACTTTAGACCATCCTCCCCACGATCATTTTCTCCTAGACCAAATATCATAACGTTCCACACAGTTGTATCCCAAGTTTCCATCAACTCAAAAACCTTAACCGCATTCCTAACCTCACCTATTTCGAAATAACCAATAATTATGTTAGTCCAAGTTACGACGTTGTTGTAGGGACATTTCTCAAGAATTGCATGAGCTTCCTTGATCAGTCCACGTCTTACATAACCCAAAATGATCAAGTTCCATGTCTTTTGACATTTCTCTGGCATTTCCATGAAATGTTTCATAGCATCATCAATTCTTTGATAGTTCACCAATCCATTAATCAACTGCTTCCAAGAATTCAAGTCTCGGACCGGCATTCTCTGAAACAAATCACTTGCCATGTCCAGATCACCATTTTCAGCATAACCAGCTATCATCACATTCCAAGCTTGAACATCCTTTACAGGCATCTCTTCGAAGAGTTCATGAGCTTCGACAACACGTCCTGCTCTCACAAATCCAGATACCATAATTGTCCACGAAGCAACATCTCTATCAATCATTTCTTTAAAATAGTCTTCAGCCAAATCAATTCTTTCACAATTCACAAGCCCCCCAATCACTAAATTCCAAGAAACCACATCCCTTATCGGCATTCCATCAAAAAACCTCATTGCTTCATCAATCAAACCATTACGTACATACCCAGAAATCATTGAATTCCATGTAACAACATCCCTATGCACCATCCCATCAAAAACCTGTCTCGCACCGACAACATCACCACACTGCATCAACCCAGCTATCATCGTGTTGTACGAAAATATATCACGTTCCGGCATCTGATTGAACGAACGCATAGCTTTCTCGAATAACCCATTTTGAAAGTAACCCCGAATCATTGTATTCCATGTGACGGTGTTTCGCCGAGGCATTTCGTCGAACAGGTTCTCTGCTTCTATCACACGTGCATTTCTCATGAGATGTGAGAGTTTTGAGTTGGTGGGTTTCAAGTTTAGAGATGTTATGGGTGTTTGGTTTTGGGTCGAGAGAAAGAGCGGTCTGGTAAGGGCTACATAGAGAGTTGTTTTGAGTCTGAGGATTGGGCGAGAAAACAACAACATAATACTCCATCCGTTTAGAGACCAGATTGGAGGGAAAGTATGACAAGTCAGAACCAAAAAAGAAACAAGCAGTTAAAAGTGGATATGTGCATACTATATAACTCCCAACCTTTTTATTAAACCACAACTACAACTGCCAACTGGTTTGAACCAGTAGAGACTAGTCTACAGAGACACTTGTAATTGGGGAGAGAGATTTAACGCGTGGATCAGAGGGTTAGGTGGTTAACGCGTATATCAGGGGCATAAGTGTCACTTTGTGAGAAACTACCCGTTACTTACTTAGTCCAACACCAAAAAGGAATCATCTCCATTTCAAAATTCAGGCACAATTTATCAAAACAACAAGAGAGGACTCTTTCTTTCCAAAAAAAAAAACCGAGAGAGGAATTTTTATGATTAGAAGAATCAACGCGAAGAAGAAAGCATGGATACCGACGGCGTTTCATGGCTGAGAGGTCCAATTCTCGGCAAAGGAGCTTTCGGTTCTGTTTTCTTGGCCACTTCAAGATACCCACTTTCAACAAAGACCGCTCGCTGCTTCCCGCCAAAAATGGCGGTCAAATCGGCCGACTTCGACGCCTCCGATTCTCTCCAGAAGGAGAAGGAGGTTCTCTGCAACCTCCGTGGTTGTCCTCACGTCGTCCAGTGCTTCGGAGAAGAGACCACTTTCGGCACTAACGGAGACATGGTCTACAACGTCCTCTTGGAGTACGCCTCTGGCGGAACCCTAGCTCATTCCATCAAGAATTCCAATGGCTCCCCCCTGCCGGAACTTGAAGCGCGGCGCTACACCAAGTGTCTTCTCCAAGGCCTTTGCGAGGTTCACGATTGTGGTTATGTGCACTGTGATTTGAAACCGGACAACGTTCTTCTTTTTCCTGGGAAAAACGGTTGTGGGTATATGGCGAAGCTTGGTGATTTTGGGTTGGCGAGGAGATCAGGGAGACAGAGCAAGAGGCAGAGGCTGGTTTGGTCTTCTTATTTGAGAGGAACTGCAATGTATATGGCGCCCGAGACAGTGGTTGACCATGTTCAAGAACCTCCCTCGGATGTTTGGTCTCTTGGGTGTGTTGTTCTTGAGATGCTAACTGGCAACAGACCATGGACTTCCAAACACGAACACAAACTCAGCAGCAAAGAAGTGTTGAATATGATTAGCGACCACAACTTGTTGCCCGAAATTCCAAGTGGGGTTTCAAGAGAGGGGAGGGATTTCTTGAAGGGGTGTTTGGTGAGGAAGCCTGAGATGAGATTGACAGCTGAGGTGTTATTGAATCATCCGTTTGTGCAAGGATTCGATGATGTAGAATTTGAAGAAGAGGAGGAGGAGGAGGATGGAATTTCGGAAGAATCATTGTCTTATGGTTCGGAGTGTAGTTCACATTATTCGAGTTTTACTTTTACATCAGAAGAAGAAGATTTTGATTGTGCTGGAGACACGGTGGAAGATGATGACTTGTTTCAACCACTGACACAAGCTTCTTCGAGTCCAGCAATGCAGCGGCCTTCTGTCATGACCATTCCTGCCGATGCCTGATGGAATTCTTTCACGTAGTACATGCAGAGTTAGAGTGAGAGATACATGATTCTTCTTGCCATCTTTGTATAGAGAATCAGATTTACAACTTAAATGAAATAGATTAGAAAAATTTTCAATTTCGATTGATGTCTGAGATTGTTTGAGGAAGAGGGGTCAGAAACCTGAATACATGTAAAATTGTAGATTTATTATAGAATATTGTACTTTCTCTAGTACAATTAATTGATTTGCATTTTTTCTATAAGATTCAATGTTTGCATAATTGGGATCTAAAATTTATATGATATTAGTTTAAATTGTGGAGCAATATGTCTGATTTTGGCTTACATTGATCTTTTGGGGATGTTTTGATGTCTCTCATTGCTGGTTAACTTGTTTCGACCGGGATACCAAATTATTCTATGTAGTTCCAAGAGGAATTTTTGCTGAAGACTGTATTCTCTGTTGATTTAATGATGTTTTTGACCATTATAGCATGCAAATTGCTTAGTGGTTATGATATTGATACTGTTGACTGGAACATTTAGTTGCATTGCTTGTGCTGCTTCTGAAGCTGATGTCCGTGAGTATTGAACGTTCTGCTTTTTGTCAACATAAGCTAATTGTAGTTGCCAGATCATATTGTCGTAAATCACAAACTGAATACGCTTTGCCCGTCATTGCCCCAGCAGTAAGAGGATGCATTGTAATTTACTGTACTAAGAACCTTCAGCTGCCGTGCAGTTAGTGTTAAGAATCCTCTTAAATTTGGTGAAAATTTTGGCCCCTTGCTCGTTATATTGTTGCAGAATTTTTTCATTATGTTCCACCTTATGGATTTTTTTGTGAGAGCTAGATGCTAGAAGTTGATCGTGTAAAAATGATTGTCCGGTTTAACAGTTCCGTGTTGCCAACTTCAGATGCATATCTGTCCTACAGTCGTTATTTGTTTCGAGAACTGAAAGAGAACTCTAACGAACCTTAGTAAGCGTAAATGAATACTAAAACCGGATACTAAAACTCCGAACTTGTTTGAACCATTAGATACTAATCTAACGGATTTAAATTCCTCCCGAATAGTTACAGTTTTTGTACTGTTATAAGATACATATATTGAATACATAACTATAAAAGCGTAAATGAATTATTCAATATCACAATCACGATCAGAACTGTAAAACAAATAAAGTTTACTGAATTAGAGAATTTTGTACTCATTGGTCACTTCCTTTGTAGATTGTCCAATATGAGGATTATTTCCGAATATATGAGTAAGAGTAGAGACTTCTCTATATAGAATGCATATTAACAATAAATATTTTAAGTAATTAATTTATATACATATTGCATATTAACAATAGATATTTTAAGTAAATAATTTATATACACATTTTTCAATATCATTATGTAACTTTTTATGTCCCTAACATGTTTCCATTTAGTTCATGTAGCTGTACAAAACATGATGGAAGTGCTCTATGCAGTATTGTCAATATATATATATAGAGAGAGAGAGATTTCCTATTATAAAGACGAATTGATTTTAATAATATCAGTTCTAATATTTTAAATTATTGAATGCATTGACTTTTTTCATTATTAATATTTGATATTAATTATATATAATCGATGTATTATAATATTAGAACTAATATTATAATATTAGTTCATCCTTATAGTAGAATGACTGAATATATATATATATATACACTAACTTCGTTGGCTCACAAAAAGTGTAACAAACTGGTAATGATCTGCAAACAAAATTTTGAAAATAAAAATTATATACATAAGTTGTTTCAGATGTATAAAAATTCTTTTACGTCCACCTAATAATATTGCAAAAGAAATGTATAGTTTTATTTTTTCATTCATTAGCTTATATAGAAGGAAGTGTTTAACTTTTTATTATTTGCTTCATCATCAAAAATAGTGGAGACAACTTTTTAGATACACTTTGGGTCCCCAACTTCAAACTATTAGTTTCACTCTTGCAACAGTGCAGCCATACATATTTTACAAATATATATATATATATATATATATGATGTGAAGAGTTTTCTTTTCTTATAATTGGAGTAAATGTCTCTCCATTATAAAAGTTGATATCCAAAATGAGCAAACATTAATTGATTATGGTAGATCTATGTTGGTAGGACTCTGTTTGTTGGGAGAAGATATATCTAAAAAGTAGATATCTAAGTAGAGCAAACAAAAATCGATTACTGTAAGTCATGGGTGTGTGTAAATATTTGGAGGTCCAAGCATCTCTATTTCTGCGGAGCCAATGTGTAATATGTTGAACATACAAGTAGCAGCAATTAGTTATGGCAGAGCAGAGCTTGTCTATCCTGCATCTTTTGAGTGCCATCTCTTAAAAAAAATTGCATATCCCGGAAAAAAAGAAAAAAACAAAACATTCTTAATAATATGGATATTTGTCCTTTAAAGGAAAAAAAATAAAAAAGAAAAGCAGTAAAATTTAAGAGAGATTTTGAAAATCTCCCTTTCAAAGTCAGAGGAAAGTCGATGGTTGAATGAAAATTACTCAAAGGGTTAAACCAATTGTGCTGATGTTGGAGACACGTGTCACCTGCATATATGACAGAAGCACAGATAAAATAAAGACGAAAATTTAAAAAAGCGTGCACAATATATAGAGTGGCTATCTATCATCTTTTGACTCGAAGTGGAAATGGAGGAGTCCAGCAAATGGAGCGTAGCCAATCGTCTTCTAGCTGTGAAACGGAAATCCGGCAAGTCCTACAATCAGATAGCGCAAGAGACCGGTCTCACAAATGTCTACGTGGCGCAGCTGTTGAGACGCCAGGCCCAGCTGAAGCCCGACTCAGCAGCCAAACTACGGGCGGCACTGCCGGAGCTGCCGGATGAGCTCGTTTACGAGATGATGGTACCACCTACCAGGTCCTATCACCCGAACTTGATTCAGGAGCCCACTGTCTACAGGTCCCTCTCTTAATCTGTTTCCATTTCCTTGCAATATAATAAAATTTAATCATGTATGTGCTAATTGCTTTGTGTTAACAGCTTCTTCAATTTTGACGGTTTTTGTTAGGTTAAATGAAGCGGTTATGCATTTCGGTGAGAGCATTAAGGAGATTATTAACGAGGAATTTGGCGATGGCATGTATGCATTTTGATATCTCACTTTCATTATCTATAATTAATTATTTTCATGTTAAATCATTGCTTGGAACTACCAAATCTAGGTTATGTTTAGTTGAAAATGTTAAAATAGCAATTATTGTTGAATGTAGTTTGTATTAGACTGTCAACCTTCACTATTGTTCATTGTGTGGCAGAGAGATATCGTGTAATCTAAGATTTTCTTTTCTTGAGATCAAAGTGGAAGTTTTACTTATAGTGGATTCAAAGGTTAGGAACCGGCATTTTAATGCAAAATCAGATAATTGGGTAGCCAAATTACAATAGGGCAAAGCTTTTTGTATAAGTTTTTTAGACAAGTTAGTTTTTCCTTCTTGAGACTTTTGTTAGGACATAGACAATGTATTGAGAATTGAGATGGAAGATATTCCATAGAGATGAGGTGATAGAGTGGGAACTTAGCAGTTTTAAACTTCACTTTATTCCATTTAAGGTTGGAAATTAACTTTAGCTCGTGCTTATAAGGAAGAAAATATAGAAACAAGAATTTTATGCATTCATTACGTAAAGCTGGCACCAGTCAATGATGATGTGATCATGTGAGGCAAGTCATTAAGAGGTTTCTGCCTTTCACAATGAAGAATGATTTACATGCATTAGCATTGAGATTGACTTCTGAACGTCCTGCCAACCCTAGCCAATACTGACATAAAATAATTTTCTTAACAAACTAAATTTTATTGATTTGAAAGTTTGATAAATTAACTTCACGTCTCTGAGATTTTGTTTACTTGGTTATTATTTTTGTTGTCATTTTGTTGCTCAGTATGTCAGCTATAGACTTCTACTGCTCCGTCGACAAAGTTAAAGGTGTGGATGGGAAAGATCGTGTAGTCGTGACATTTGATGGCAAGTATTTGCCCTATACTGAGCAGGTTAGTTGTCTTTAATGCTTTACAGTGCTATTGTAATCATGAATTGAAACTTCCCTACTCCTGGAATATATAAATGAAAGGGTTTGAAGATAAGAGAAGTGTAAATGTACTGCAGTGAGCTTTGATGTTCAATTATAGTGTTTTACTCTGATAAATTGCCTAATGCTTATTGTTAAACCTCATTCACAACCAGTTCTCAAACGGAACCTTGCAGTTACTGTATTATTATTCAGCCTTTTGTAATAGTCTCTCAGGAAATAAATTTGCTTACTGATGCTACAGATGAAGAAATATTACTTCTTATACATTTTTCTGGTAGTGTGCATATTAGAATTTTGTAGCTTTATTGATTTCTTTCTTTAAACCAAATCCGAAGGTCTGCACACTAGGCTGTCCTTGATCAAACTTCCTACATTTTCTTTTGGTTTTTAAACATCTTAAATGGAATTGTTTGTCCAAGGCAAGTGCATGCTCTACTCTCAGCCATTAAAGAACTCTGCAACTGTATCTTAGTACTGATGATTTTACGTTATAAGCATTCTTCTTTGATGTCAGTTATGAGACAAGCTGTTGGATTAGTTAACCTACTCATGTTGTATATAAATTATAGTTTTGTGTTCTTGCACTAGCAAAGTACATAGCATACTAAAATTTCTCTTTTTGTTGCCTCTCAGAAATCAGAGCATATGGTTTCAAGGCCTACGACAATGAAATCAGTAAGTGCTGATGCTTCTACAATGTTCTATAGACTTGTTATCTTTGCTTTATGAATAAATTTCATCCAGTTGTATTTATTTGCCTCTGGAAATCATAGAACTATATAGACTTCTAGTCTTTGTGGGTTTCTTTTTTTTCCAAATGATAGAACAAAATGTCATAATTGACAAGTAACTAGTAGTGGCCATCTGCTTAATTATATGTGAGGAACCATTATCATAAAGTAGTACATTCACAGTTACTTGATAGATGGCAATAATGTTTCAAAGCAAATGATTGATGATGTTATATCTCATTCTGGACTTGGTATTTCCTACATTTTTTTTTCATATGCTGTTGAAACTCGAAATCACCATGTTTTGATGTCAATCTTTTAGTAATACTACTTTAGTGGCATTGTTTGCATACAATTTTTTTGTTCCAATACTATTAGAAGATGCATTGAACTTATTTATGTTGTTCATCAGTCTTTTATTTAAAACAAAGACACCTATCACTCTTAGAAAAACCCAGATTCCAAATCTTGAACTAATTCACTACAAGCAAACCGCTTATTAATCACTGGTAATGTCCGTGATAGATATTTAAGTAGTATATGAAGTATATGAATTATATGAATCATTACGCAAAGGAGGGAGAGAGACTTGAAGTATATGAAGTCCTGAGGATGCAAAATTCCAGCCAGTTAATTGAGTTAGTTTGTGCCTTTTTCCTTATTTTTATTTTAATTCACCTAGATATTTATAGTTGGAAGAAACTGCGTAAGTATTTCTAAGCATGTGACTACAGTTTGAGGGAACCTTATCACCTTTCACCACAGAAATTTAACTGGATAAGTACTTCTAAGCATTTTTTAGCCTAATAACCATCAGTGTAATGTATCATATTAGTGACGAAAACCCTTAATGCATTGGTTGTCCATTGATACAATAATAGCCTTAATGCCAGGGAACCTGAGCCATGCAAAATCATTTAAAAGCCAAGCAATAACTTAAATGGATTACCTCTTCTTCAATATCGGTAATGTTTGGGTGAGTTTGCAAAGCACACTTTAGTCTAGAGTAATATGGGAAGCTGCATGCCGCATTGAGCCGTACAACTGCAGATAAAAACAATATAAAGTTACATAAAACTTTCCATAAAGAGGCATAAAGCATTAGAAAGAGAGGGACTGCTATTGCTTTGATTGTTCATAAGTGAGACAATAGTATAGGTTGACTAGTCCAAAAGCTAAGCTTTGTATTTATGGAAACTAGAGATACAAATGATAAATAGGGTTAAGTTAGAGATACAAATGATAAGGTCTAGAGGTAAAGTAGTAAAGAGTGAAATAGGGTAAATTCTTACTGCCATATCTGCAAAATTTATCATACAAAAAGGTAAAAATGATATCATCAAATTATAATGGAGAAATAGGTTCCTTCTAGCCTATTACATACAGCTGGGACAAAGCTTTGGCTGCTTTATTGAGTTAGAAATTGCATTTGGAAACTCTGATAGCTGAATCGATATTCAGAAATGATCTTTCCAATCAAATCATTTCCGAATATATCTGCATACCACAACACGCATTACAAGTATTTAAAACTGTGCAACTCCAACAACAGATACACGGATAAGGATTACATGCACCGATAACCAATTATGAATTTTTGACAGGCTATTGAATAATTCGCTGCTTGAGAAAAGGGAGGAGTTCTCTCTGCAGTTCTTTCAATTTCCTTAGCAACAACAATCAGATACATGATAGCCATGTTTAAATCATCATCAATATATATCTGCAAGCACTAATATACTCACCCTGTGGGACCTCTTTGCACTTCAGGTAACCATCAATAGGTTTTTGGACATCCAATGACCCGAGTTTTCAAATTTTTACTCCTGATTCAACTCAATAAATCAGAATTAACTGAAAAGGACGAATTAAACAGCTATAGCAGAAAGACATCTTTTCTCATGATCACAAAAATGATTTCCGCCAAAAAACATAAAAAGACAGCAACCAAACTTAAATCTAACAATTGAAACAGCTAGATTATATCTAGCATACCTGAAGTTTTCAGCAATGGAGGCAAGCATTCGTGTTAGAGTCATCACCACCAACAACCACAAGGCCATTAACAGATTTCTGAATTTCTTTCTGCCAAATACCCTGAATATCAAATGGTTGACAGTTATTAGCCAAAATAAAATCACATACTCCATTTCAACACTTGAAAGAGAATCAAGACCATCAAAGAACTAACACAAGAAATCAATCACAATTCAACTAAAATTCCAAGGCCAACTTTAATTATCAAGACACCAATTGACAAGCCAAGAACTCAACCAAGACTCACAAAACCAATTCAACTTAAAACCAACAAAAACACTGAATTAAAACTCAAAATTCAAACAAAAATCCCACAAAAAAAAAGACCGAAAACAAAATATCTTTAACACTTAACAAGATATAATTGTTCTTTCCTCCAAAATTGCAGCTGTGGAACAGTTCAATTAGAAGTAAACAATGCTTTTACCTTCTGGACATAACAAGACAACCATAATAAAACAGGGGACCCTCTAGTGCAACCACAGCAATTTTCGCATCGTTAATATTAACTAGCACTGAAAGAACAATGCAAATTTCTATCTAAGAAAACATATTAAAGTGGTGAAACAAGCACACACTTAAAAGAGTTAATAATACAAGTTGGCAACAGATGCCTTATAACTAATATTGAAATTACCCTCAATGAATACAAAACAGATCTGGTTGCAAAATCTTGTACAACACTAAGACATAAAGCAAATGCTTATGAGGCGTGGCAGAAAAATCCTTGTTAATATCATACAAATTTCACATCCCAATTTTCAGCCATGATCCTATCAAAGGATGATTCGGGAGTTGCTGCCGCCCGTATGCTATGTTAACAATATGATTGATAAAAGAAAAAAAAATGCAAACTTTGAATCTTATACAAAAAATACAAATCAATTACTCATATCACAAAAGCAAAATCAGGTATAATAAGCCTACAAATTTGCATGTACTCGCATTTCCCCCCTATTCCTCAAACAATCTCAAACATCAATCAAAGTGAAAAATTTCCTACCGCGTGTCTCATTAAACAAAAAATCTGATTCTCTATGCAAAGATGGCAAGAAGAACATGTATCTCTCACTCTAACTCTGCATGAACTACATGAAAGAATTCCATCAGGCGTCGGCAGGAATTGCAATGACAGAAGGCCGCTGCATTGCTGGCCTTGAAGAAGCTTGTGTTTCTGCTTGAAACAAGTCATCATCTTCCATCGTGTCTCCAGCACAATCAAAATCTTCTTCTTCTGATGTAAAAGTACAACTCAAATAATGTGAACTACACTCCGAATCCATAAGACAATGATTCTTCCGAAATTCCATCCTCCTCCTCCTCCTCCTCCTCTTCTTCAAATTCTACATTCATCAAATCCTTGCACAAACTGGATGATTCAATAACACCTCAGCTGTCAATCTCATCTCAGGCTTCCTCACCAAACACCCCTTCAAGAAATCCCTCCCCTCTCTTGAAACCTCACTTGGAATTCGGGCAACAAGTTGTGGTCGCTAATCATATTCAACAGTTCTTTGCTGCAGAGTTTGTGTTCGTGTTTGGAAGTCCATGGTCTGTTGCCAGTTAGCATCTCAAGAACAACACACCCAAGAGACCAAACATCCGAGGGAGGTTCTTGAACATGGTCAACCACTGTCTCGGGCGCCATATACATTGCAGTTCCTCTCAAATAAGAAGACCAAACCAGCCTCTGCCTCTTGCTCTGTCTCCCTGATCTCCTCGCCAACCCAAAATCACCAAGCTTCGCCATATACCCACAACCGTTTTTCCCAGGAAAAAGAAGAACGTTGTCCGGTTTCAAATCACAGTGCACATAACCACAATCGTGAACCTCGCAAAGGCCTTGGAGAAGACACTTGGTGTAGCGCCGCGCTTCAAGTTCCGGCAGGGGGGAGCCATTGGAATTCTTGATGGAATGAGCTAGGGTTCCGCCAGAGGCGTACTCCAAGAGGACGTTGTAGACCATGTCTCCGTTAGTGCCGAAAGTGGTCTCTTCTCCGAAGCACTGGACGACGTGAGGACAACCACGGAGGTTGCAGAGAACCTCCTTCTCCTTCTGGAGAGAATCGGAGGCGTCGAAGTAGGCCGATTTGACTGCCATTTTTGGCGGGAAGCAGCGAGTAGTCTTTGTTGAAAGTGGGTATCTTGAAGTGGCCAAGAAAACAGAACCGAAAGCTCCTTTGCCGAGAATTGGACCTCTCAGCCATGAAACGCCGTCGGTATCCATACTTTCTTCTTCGCGTTGATTCTTCTAATCTTTAAACTCCTCTCTTGTTGTTTTGATAAATTGTGCCTGAATTTTGAAATGGAGATAATTCCTTTTTGGAGTTGGACCAAGTAAGCAACGGGTAGTTTCTTGGAAAGTGACATTTATGCCCCTGATTTACTTTAACCGGGACTGTATCACGCGTCAACCCTCTTTTTTTTGTAGGCGTCCAATTATAAGAATTAATTATTATTATTTTTTTAAGGTTTTATAGTTTAAGAAGACCTTAAGCTATTTGTAGTCAAATGAACACCGGTCTAGCACTGGACCTTCAAGAATCAGTAGATGTAACGGACCTTGTGTCTAAAAGGTATGAATTGGATCCTAAATAGTCTTGAATCAATGTAACTTTTCTTCTTTCTAGAGTGAATAATGAAGACTTACAGGAAATGTGCAAGTACAGGAAATACAAAAAGGTTTTAGAAATTGACTCAACTGGTAGACAAATTATTGTGGTAGTCTTTACAAGATTTTAATTTGTAAATATCATATAAACTATAAAGATTGAACATATAAAATTTATGAAGATTTTATCTGGAAAAAAATTAATTAAGATTTTTATTAATTTTTTAATCAATTAAAACTAATTGTTTTATGTTTTGTAACTTTTAAAATAATGTTGTTGTTGTTGTTTTTTAAAAAAATAAATTAAAATGTTGTTGTTACGTGTATACTTTTATAAGAATGATTTACAATGCAACGATTGAAATTTGAAATTTACAATGTTAAAGGAGGTATTTTTTTTTTTTATTTTTATGAAATATGTTAAATGAGTTTTTACAACCACTAAGTCACACTAAAATGTGTTTATAATTTCATATATACATATATATATATCTGTTTATATTGGTTAATTACTAGTTAAGTTAATTACTTTTTTCTACATCAATAATAAATAAATAATCATTTAAAATTTAAACATATAACCTTACAATTATAATCTACTTCTCAATCGTTATTACAATCTTTCATCCTAATTATTTCATATTCCATTACTTTAATTCATTATAAATCAAAAAGAAAGATGCCATGAGCTCATGACAAATGAAATAACTCTTATTCTAATAATTAAAATGAAAAATTAAGAATAATAATAAAATAAAAGTATTATTATAAAAGATAGCATAAAACTATAAACATAAAAATTGAATCAACACGTATGGAGATTTAATGATTGATATAACTTTTACAACATGAAAAAAGATAATATGTCCAAATATGAATGTACATACATACATCCATATATATACGCACTAAAATCATAAATTTAAATCAAAATCTTAAGTTATTACATCATAAATTATATCCAAATATTGGGAGAAATTAATCTAAAGTGTGCCTTGTGAAAGCAATTGATCAAACATTTGGGTAAAAAGAGAAAAGGCCCAAAGCACAATAGAGTAAGAAATAACTAGAAATACAAGCAAGCATAGGAAAAATAAATAAATAAATTGGCCAGTAGCCTAGTCTGATCCACACTGAAGTCACCTTATCCACGATCTGACTGGTTAGAATCTGGCCACATCAGCTTTTAGCCTCCCTGACACTCCCTCACAACCGATCGCTTGTTTGATAACTGAAAAGTGAAAACAATAACCACCAGTCCACCACCGCTGCTTAGAACCCATTCGCACCATCATCATGGCTGCCACCGCCGCGGTGGCCATCGGCTCGCCTTTCCGTTCCTCCATGCACACTCTCAAGTACTACTACTGCATGCGTTCCCCATATGAGAATCTGCCTCTCCTTAAACTTTCACCACCCCGCATGCTGGCCTCCTCCGCCTCACGCCTTTACACCATTGGAACCGTGGCGCACAATTGGCGTGCCCTTAAGATATCTGCTGCTGTAGCCCAAGAAGAGGCTGCTGCTACTGCCACTGAGGGGTTGGTGGAAGAAGACAAGGATAAGCAGGAGCAAGTAAATGAAGCTGAAGGAGAAGTTAAAGCTGAGGCCGAGGCCGAAACCGGAGCAGAAGAAGCTCCTGTGAACACTAAGCTTTACTTTGGGAACTTGCCTTATAATGTTGACAGTGCTCAGCTTGCTGCGATCATTCAGGATCATGCGAGTCCAGAGCTTATTGAGGTTCGTTAGACTTCTCTTCAGTTCTACTTGTGTTTCATTATGTCTAAATTAACTTTTAATTGTTTAAATTTTTATGTGAAGGGCTGATATTGTTATGTATGTATGGACTATGTGATTAATTGTGTTTTTACCTAATCAGCTGAATCAAAAAATTTGGCTATGTGTCATTTATATAACTAATTGATAATCATGTATCATGAGTAGTTTTTTGTGTTAATGGGAGACTATAATAATGAAGCCAGCTGAGTGCAATTTGAACGGAAGCATCATTTCGCATTAAAGATTCGAATAGTTGCAATAGGAGTGACAATGATAGAGATGTTATTTATTAACTTCGATTATGCGAATGCTAGTGAGATTGTGCTTTACTTTTTTTCCATCAAATCAGGCTGATCTTTCAGTTTCATTGCTTGATAAGCCAAGATTTAGAATGGTCGTATGAAAGTATGCGAACTGCTGCTAGGTAGCAGGTTTTGTTTTTCAGTAAAGTTTTGTAATGAGTTTGTTCTGAATGTGATATATAGTTATGGCTAAGTGATTCAATGTTGGACTCATATGAAATCTAGTACAATAAGGTGTAATGAATAAATGCTTTATTAGAATTTTCAATTTGCTCTTCTCTGGTCAGTACCAAGTGATGAAAGCATGAAAATTACAATTTGAGATGGATGAATCAGCTCAATCTTCATGTCCTGTGAAGCAATGTTTCATGCCTTACTTGATTCTCCAGTTTCAGTCCTCTGTCTATTTGCTTTTTAAGTTCTTTCAATTTTAACGAATTGCTTTGCTCCTTCATGATGTTCAATTTTAATATTATAGAAGGAGAACTGTGGAGTTCCTCTATGATAGTATGTAAATTTAAATATCCTATTCTTAGGCCGTAGAAGATATCAGTGTAGTGGGGTGGACATCACTTGTGTATAATTGAAGAACTGAATTTGCCATGTGCATGTTTGCAGTTACATCATTACAACTTTGAGCATTTTGCAAAGTAGGAAATTGGAGGATACCACTAATTAATAAGTGAAACCAATTGCGTCTAAGTGATTATTGAATAAGGTTTGCTTTGTGATCTACTGAGTTGAGAATTAATAGAGGAAACTAATTTTCTAGCATTGCAAAATGTACGCATAAGCTTTTGTATAGAGCATATGGCTTTTGCTTTTGATATAGATATCGATTACACAAGCCTAATTTTAACAGTTTTCATAGCCGGCATTGCTTATCAGGAAAGTTTACGGACCTTTTTGGCCCAATGTAAAATTTGCACTAGAATTTTGCATCAACAGACAATTTACCTTGATTATACTATCAATCACACCACATTCTCTCATTTCTGGTGTCTCAGTTCTTTTTCGTTTGTGTTTGCCTTGATATAATTTATGCAAATGTTATAGGTTCTTTATGATAGAGAAACTGGAAGAAGCAGAGGTTTTGCTTTTCGTGACAATGAGTAGCGTTGAAGATTGTAATGCAGTCATTGAAAACCTTGATGGAAGTGTAAGAAACTCTCTTTCTCCAGTGGATGCTGACACCTGCATGCATATGTACACATTTTGGTTTGCATTCGTTTAAACAATAATTTTATGTGAATTCTTGAAAAAATAGTTGATTAGTTAGCACATAGATGCATACATGTATCTTTCTACCTCCCACGTTAATTGACACAATCACACTATTTCAGGAATATTTGGGTCGAATTTTAAGGGTGAACTTTTCCGACAAACCTAAACCCAAAGCACCTTTATATGCAGAAACCGATTACAAACTTTTTGTTGGGAATTTATCCTGGTCTGTTACCACTGAGAGCTTGACGCTAGCTTTCCAACAATATGGAAATGTTGTTGGAGCAAGGGTTCTATATGATGGAGAGACAGGAAGGTCTCGTGGTTACGGTTTTGTATGCTATTCAACAAAATCAGAGATGGAAGCTGCCATTGAATCTCTTAATGGAGTGGTATCAATTCCCTCCCTCTCCAATCTCTCTTGTTTGCGAATTTTTTAAACACACACGAGCCTCAATGATAGGAAGATTGCTAATTAATCATTCCTTGTTTTGGTACCATAGGAATTAGAAGGACGAGCAATACGCGTGAGCTTGGCTCAAGGAAGAAAGTCATAAGACTACAAATTAAAAGTTCAAATCTTGATAGTCGGAAGATATGGCGTTGAAGACAAGGAAACACACATTATCAGCCTATGAGAAATGCAGTCACTGGAGAAACCTGAAATAACCTCACATTGCTTGTTCTCTGTAATTAATGGTGATTGTGATGGACTGCTGATTGAAAAACTGTACTGAATTTTTGCATTGCATTGGTCCTCTTATGCCAGAGTTGAGAAGGAATATTTGCTGTAAAGAAGTGAAGATTTTTTTAGCCTAATAATGATGCCATTTCTAGCTGACATTGCACATCATGTTATATTGCAAATCAGAGGGAAATAAATGTTATTTAATACATTATTATTGTTACTTCCATTAATATCACTGTGAATGAAAACTCTTACCATCTGTTGGCATCAATTCTTAGTAAAGATGGTTATTTCCATTCATTAAGGTATTGTATGTTTAAATTCCACCAAAGACATTTTAAAAGTATGTGTGGATGGTCTTTTTAAGAAGGAAACAGTTATCGAGAAAATATACAGGTTGCGCAAATAGTATTTAATTTTGACAGTTCTCGATAAATCTTTGAACCATTATGTTAAAAAAGATGTCTTTCAATAGCAGAAGTGAACAAAAATTATTAAAAATCTGAATGGGTAGTTAAAATGTGAAACATGAAAAGATGTCTCTCAACAACAGAAGAGAACAAAAATTTTAAAAAATAAAAATCTGAATGGGTGGTCAAATGTGAAACGTTAAATCACGAATCAATTGCCCACTATATATTCCTTCAATTCCAACTTTTTATGAGAATAGATTGATAAGAGTTTATCTGTCTGGTTGACCAAAAGAAGCTGCTTTTGCATATCTTTTTTGAAAGGTAGAAAACAAAAGACAGTAAATGAAGAAATTAGCGGGAGTCAACTCAACGTTGGATTTTGTTGAAAGTGAAGCAAACATAATATCATACTTTGTTCTCTAGAAGAATTGTAATTGTAGATGTCCTCTAAAAGCAGTTTATGGACATTACATGTTTCGCATATTTGTTGGGAAAACACCAACACCACTTCCAGAACGTTCAATTCCTCTAAAAAGCTAATAATCATGCTTTCTTAAGTTCAAGGTAAAGCTTAAACGATCTTTTAATAAGCATCATTTAATAAAATGCATTTTATACAAATATTTTGACATTTTCTTCTTTTTTTCCAAAACAGTGTCATTTTTCGTTTTCAAACTTTTACAGTTTTATTTTCATGCAGGCCTGGATTACATTAAGGCTAGTTCTGCATACAGTGGGATCAATTATTTTCACAATATTTGGTCATGGGACCAATGGTGCAGGTCATAGTCTATTGTTGAGGTCACAAGATCATCAATTAGCTTAGTTCAGTCAATGGTATCTCTTTCGCATTGTTGAATTAGGCAATTGAAGATTTTTGTTGTCATTTTTTTTTTTTGGTCATATTTTCATATTAATAAATGACATGCAGTTTTGATGTGTAGATATACTTCTCAAAGTCCTAGTTTTCATATTTTGTATGAAGTTATTTCAATTTATGAAAGTCATGTATACATATACATATACATACATACATAATTATCTACATACATACATATATATATATATATATTTGCAAGTCAATTAGTTACTTTTAGGTTTTCTTCCTATAGGCAATGGGATCCGATAAAATCAAGGTAAAAAGATCAATATGTGTGAAAATCTGAAATTGGACTTTAGGTTTTCTTCTTATGGGCGACGAGATCTGATAAGATTAAAGTAAAAAAAATCAATATTTATGAAAAGAGTTATACTAAACTTCTTAAATATTTTATCAAAATTTATGTCCAAATGATATAATATTTAAGTTAACTCACATATCATATTATTTGGATATAAATTTAGATAAAATATTTAAAAAACCTAACATCACTCTTATAAAAATTTGAAGTTGTATTTTTGAAACTTGTGTAAACAATGTAAAGTAAAATTTTATACTTTTAAGAACGATAAAAGAGAGTACTCAAGATGCTTCTATTGATGTGATACTAGAAAAGTTAAATACACTTTTTTAAGACATTCTTCATTCAAATGTGAGCTACATATATAAATTTCACTTTTTGGATAAACGATTTATTACAAATTTCATTTTTTGAACACAAAACTTACACCACAAAAGTGAAATTTACACATGTTCTACATTAAATGGCAAGTGTTTTAAGAAAGTGTACTTAACATTCTTCTAACAATAATTTGATATACAAAGAAGTAAGTTGTATAAGTTATTTATGATGTTATAAGGTTTATGAAACAAAATTAGAATTGTGACAAAAGGGAAGATTTGATGGGGGTATTTTTGGGATATTTTTGAGTGTGCGAAATAAAAATAAAAATTTAACTTTTTAAAAAAATAAATAAATAATATCGAATTGTTTAGAGACCTATTATAACTTGCTGAAATCAAACCCCTCTATCTTCATATCAAATTTTAAACATTTCATCACCTACCTGAAATGTTATGTGAAAGTAAAATGGACTGAAAAATAATTAAAGTATTATTTGACAATAAAAGGGAATAATTTCTTATTTTAGATAAAAATGTTTTTTTTTTTCAATTTTGGTTAAGAATGAATTATCCGTTATATTGTCACGTATTTTTATATAATAAAATCCGTAATTAAATAGTACCGCTTCAATTACCCCCACTTAAAACAAATTTAAAACTTTTAATATTCCTATAGAGCTTAAAGTCCGTAATTAAATATTGCCCCTCCAATTACCCACTTGAAACAAATTTAAAACTTTTAATATTCCTATAAAGCAAACAAAAAGTTTTTAATTCCGAAAGATTAATAACAACAAAACAACAGCTGAAGAAACTTTCAAAAACAAAAAGCAGAAGCAAAACAAAACAAAAAGCCAAAGAAGTAGTGAAAACATGTAACACCAAGTGCAAGTTAGCAGGCAGCTGCCAGGGCAGGGAAAGGCCCTTTTAGTTTTAGGGACAGCCTTTTTGCGCCAATTGTGGTGACCGACTGGTGATGGCTGACCAACAAAATCCATTTCTTTTTTCTTTTTCCTTTTTTCTTTTAAAAAAAAATAAAACTTAAAAACAACATAAAAAAATAATAATAATAAATAAAATAAAAATAAAAGAAAAACAAACCCCACAACAGCAAAAACACAAAAGCAAAAACCCCAAAAATAAAAAATAAAAAATAAAAAACTAAGACACAAGCCACAACATAACAACAGAGGAAAGGAAACACAATCAGTGGAGAGGATCTTCCCACAAATCTATCTCTCTAGGTCTCTTCCCCAACCTCTCTTTGTCTCCAAAACAATATATATGTATACGGATATGTTCACACATATTGTTTGGCTAACAAAAGGGTTTTTGTTGGTTTGTTTACAGATCTTGGATCTAGGGTTTTGTAGGGTTTAACGTTGTTTTGGACCATGGCTACTCCGTTTCCTATTCCAGTTACTGCTGCTCAGGTTTTTTTTTTTTTTTTTTTGGTGTGTTCTGGGTTTTTTTTTTTTTTTTTTGGTTTGACAAAGAATAGAATCGGTTGTGTTTTTTTTAAGGTGGGGACGTATTTTGTGGGGCAGTACTATCAGGTTTTGCAGCAACAGCCGGATTTTGTTCACCAATTTTACAGTGATTCTAGTACTATGCTTCGTATTGATGGCAATACTAGAGAGACCGCCACTGCTATGCTGGTATTCCACTTTTTTTTTTGTTTTTTATTTGTCTGTGTTGTGTTTGCTTGAATAAAAATGCAGTCTTTTGTGTTAATGTCTTTTTTATTGTCATCTTTTGCGGTTGATATCAGAAAGTCCTATACCTTTTGGCACTTGAAATTTTGCAACTTTTTTTGTTTTTATAGTTTTTGTGATTGGTTGTTGTGTCAGAATGTTTTCGATTATGATTTTCCGGCTTGGATGTATCTATCTTCTGACTGTCTTTTTTGTTTGTTTTGATAGCCACGGTACGGTTGGGTTTATGTATTTATTCGGTAACAAGCGTTAAATTTCAATACTTGTGAGTTTAAGAATTTTCTACTTATAGCTTCTTTCGTTTATCAGCATAATGTGCCTCAAAAGAGAATTATTATTACGCCTCAAAAGAGAATTATCAATGTATGAACTGTATATCAACCCTGCAGGTCTATATGTGCTTAGTGGAAGTGTAATGAGCACGAGCTTTTGGTTTCTAATTGTGTCTTCGAGTTTATATTGCCATATTATCACTAGCTCTTGTACGATGGTGTATGCCGGATGTGAATGTAAAGGCAACAAATCATATAATAATGTGTGTTGTTGTTTATGATATTAATCAGATGTTTTAATATAGAAGAGACAATGTGGCTGAAGTCTGGACAGTTTTGCTAGTTTATATGCATGTTTGGTTTCCAAAGGCTTCCATTTTAAGGGCCGTGTTTTCATGTTTTAGTTGTGTTTGTGTGGATATGCAATAATTGGATTACTGACTTTTTTTTACTTCTTTTCTTGGTGGCAGCAAATCCATGCACTCATTATGTCTCTCAATTATACTGGAATAGAAATCAAAACAGCACATTCCCTGGAATCTTGGAATGGAGGTGTTCTTGTGATGGTTTCTGGTTCTGTGCAATTAAAAGATTTCACTAGGAGGAGGAAATTTGTTCAAACTTTTTTCCTAGCACCTCAAGAGAAAGGATATTTTGTTCTTAATGATATTTTTCACTTTATCGAAGAGGAAATAATTCACCACCATCCAGCGGTCTTATTAGCCCAGACCAATCTTGACCACAAACTTAATGCTTCTGCGACAATTCCAGAACCAGGTATCTATATATCCTGAGTTTTGGAGTTCAGGATTTTTATTTTCACTGGGAGAATAATAACTGTTCCTTAGTTTAGAAAGAAGGGAAAGAGTCGATTGAATGATGTTACTGTATAATTCATATAATCATAGTGATATCTATTTTGAATTTGTTTATATTACTTTTGATCATTAGTCAGAATGATTTTTGTTTGTAATGTGGAGGTTGAAAAAATTAATGAGTTGAGTTTTTCGGAAACTTGCTTGTGCCTGACTTAGGTTGTGATATTGGGACTTGTTCTTGTATTGCCCGCAAACTCATCATATTAATACCTTTTAATCAGAAATACCAGGAAGAAAAATCTTTTGTTGCAATGTGTTCTGAAAGTAAAATTGATGTTGCAGTATCAAACTATTTGATGGGTAACGAAATCCCGGCAAGGGAGTATGTTGCCCCTGTTGATGTCAAAGAAAATGGTCCAGTTGATAGTTACAGTTTTCCAGAGCAACGGTTAGAGCAAGTCCCTGAGTCTGAAAACATCCTAGAGGATAATTCTGCTGAAGAGTTGAATGGTTCAATTCAAAATACAGTGAATGCCGTACAAGATCATCTCCCTGCTTCTGTTGAAGATCCTCTTGGAGAGCCCCAAAAACACACTTATGCTTCTATTGTAATCACTGGACTTACTGGCTATATTCTTTAAATTGCTGTGTATGTCGATGTATCTGTATATTTAACACGGAAAATTTATTGTTTTTGTTGAACTAATTTTTGTTTCCTTTTCTTTTTCCTTCTTGATTGGTACTGGAAGTTACGAGTGGCTAAAGGACAATCTGCTCCATCAGTTACTCCTCAGACTGCTGTTAACAAGAATGTGCCACCTACTTCAGACTGGAATAATGCTTCTCAGCCAATGACTCAACAAGCACCTGTTTTGCCAAATGCATATGAAAAGTCAGGAGCAGACCTAGGGGGGGAGGAGATTTCAGCAGTTGAAGATGAAGGTCATCTCTTAACTGCTACCTTCAGATATCCTCTTTACGTTGTAGGGACTGATAAGTTAACAAATCTTCAAAAATCAATGATTTTGTCACAGTTCAAAGTATTTGTTGTTTCAATATTTGGCATTTGCTTTTGCAGTTTGATATGACACTGTTAAATTGTGTTTATTTTTTAACTTGGTACCTATTTAAAGGCATTGTTGTTGACCTTTAAAATGGTTTCTATATGAATGCTTTCAGAGGAAATAAAGTCTGTTTACGTGAGGAATTTGCCTTCAAATGTGTCTGAATTTGAAATTGCGGAGGAATTTCAAAAATTTGGTGAACTCAGTTCTGAGGGTGTAGTAATCCGGAGTCGCAAGGTTCATTTTCTTGGTCTGTCTTGTGGCTGTATTGAAACTTCTCTTCCTTAAACTTAATGTTCTAAAATGTTTTGTTTGTTTGCAGGATGTTGGCGTTTGCTATGCATTTGTTGAATTTGAAGATATGTCTGGTGTTCACAATGCGGTCAATGTATGAATACATAATGCAGTATCTTTCTGTGTTTTTTCTTGTCCTGTTGCCTGTAAAAATGGTGTGCCAGGTCCACAACCTCAGGATTGCAGTCGATTAACTTTAAAATCAAATATGCATTTTGCAACACTTGGGTTTTTAAATAGCTTGAATACAATAAGGAATGCTAACTAAATGTTAAATGCTTGAAAATCAGTAGGCATCTCAGGTGGGCTTATGACAGCTTTACTGGAACTATCATTCACTATAGGAATTTTGTTGCTTTAGTTGATCATGATGCTGCTGACTTGATACTGTTTTTTTCTTACCGTTAGTGCGTTAGTGCATTAGTGTATAGTTATTCTGTTCTTCTAGTTTATGCTAGGTTTATTATTTGTGTGTGTGTGTGTGTGTGTGTGTGTGTAATTCTGGTGGATTACATGACCTGACTAATACAAAATTGTTAGTTATTATTTTGTTAAAATTAGAAGTTATGTTTGAATGAAAGCCTATTTACCTGCTTCTGTCTATTAATTTAGTCATATATGCCATTCATGTGTTTAGGCAGGTTCTGCTCTAGTCGCCGGGCGACAGGTATATATTGAAGAACGTAGACCGAACAGCAATATACCATCTCGAGGAGGAAGTATGTATTTCATTCCTTTGTCAGTATCATTGGTATTTATGTAATTGTCTGTTTTTGAATATGCATGATGATTTAGTCCATCAAAATAGCATCAAATAAGGACTTGTTAATTAATATAAAGATTATTTGGATGCTTTGTGGCATATATCACTCAACTCTACTGGAAAATGCTGTATTTGGTTTAGAAGTGCTGTATCAGGTGTGGCGCAATGAAAATGATATTCTCCTAAGCTTACCCTGAATTATGTTGGCAGTTGTGTGTTCCACGCTCTGGAAATGAGATAGAAAAATAATGGCATTATTGGCAAAATAATTGATTGAGCTTTGTTTTTCGATAATTATCATCACATCTTGAATTAGCGAGCTTTCTTCCAAGGTTCCTATAACACTTAAGCTACTCCAGAGGATCTTATAATCAAAATTCCTCTTTTCAACAGGACGTGGCAGAGGCCGAGGTAGCTACCAAATAGATGCTCCAAGGGGGCGGTATGGCTCCCGAAGTTATGGTAGGGGAGGTGCTTATGATGGGGGTGATCGAGACTACAACAGACTGAGAGGAAATGGTTTCTATAGACCGGGTCCTCGCCAAGACCGGGGATTCTCAGGTCACCAAGTGTTGTCAAGAAGCGGACAGAATTTGTCAGAATAGAAATTTTTAGATGTTCTAACAAAGGGACAGGGAGATCAAAGTTTTGGGTCCAGCCATAAACTCAACGCATTCACCTTTGTTGGTAGGAATAGTATATTGATAAAATGAGATGTCAGTTTTATCTAGATGTGAATTGCATTTTTATTTTCGAGGGTTTTCCTGATACTTGTTTTCGTTTGATGGAATTTCAAATTTAATAGGAAATGGCGTTATTCAATTTTGAGCTCATTTGTTTTAACTAGTGAAATCTAGCATTGGCTCTTTGGTTGATGGAATTTCTCTATTGAATTTATTTATGTGTTCATTTCACTATTATGTGCTTTTTCTTCTTCAATGTTTCAACAAATCCATAAGAGGTATTTCAGTTTAACTATTGAGAAGCTAAGTCTTTTTATATAGTTTGTAATTGAATCTCAATAAAATCATGTATTAGAAAAGTAACGAGTCGTAATAATCTATGATGAACAGGATCTTTGTAAAATTATTAGGTGTCATAGAGAATATGTTGATTTGAACGAGGTTACCAGTAATTATTTGGACACAAAATGAAGCTTTATCTTTCTTATATTCTTGACGAATTCCAGGTATACTGCAAAAACCAAGTATTTAACTGAAGGCATAGAAACCGATTCAATTTTCCTCTCCTGCAATTTTTAATAAATGAAACATTTTATTTTCTACAATAATACGTTTTTAATGTGTGATGTTCTTGAAAGTGTATTGACATACAAAATTTTAATTCAAAAATTACCGAAGCATCTTAAACTTATTAGACTATTCAATTAAAACAAAAGTGTTTAAAACACCTTCATCATTACAAGTCTCTAGTTATTGGACAGGAGACTGCAACACTGGCCACAAACAAGCATCTTCAACCTTGCGTTTTCCCATCAGCATACAACAAGTCTAGCAGCAAGAAAGTGTGCACAAGACCGTATAGTCACTATACACAACGCTTATGATAAAAACGTCATTATTATCATAACCATTTAGAATATCGCTATCTATAAATATTCAACATGGTACTATCAGCTGATTCATCTTTCTTATTTCACATATACAATTAACGAAAGCAGAAATATTAACCAATAAATCTCAGTTGTCCATCTATGACAGACCGTATATGATAAAGTGGTAATTAGAGGTGATTAGAACAAAAGAGAGTAGTAGCAAATTTTTGTACTTCTTAACTAATTATGACTTATGAAGCCTTATAATCTGATTGCCGGTGTTGTGATGGGCTTATGCATTTGCTGTAGTTACTGCTCCTTCATGGATAAGAGGCGCCTGAAAGTGATCTTGCTTTGCAACGTCTTCTTCCTCATCTTCCTCTGTTTCCCAGAGGAAACTAGCATATGCACCAAGAACATGACTGAAGAAGACACAGAAACAATAGGCCAATGACAGTGCAAGTTAGTTGTCAAATTATATATGATTCAACTGCATATAAAGTTTGCAGCCATTGAAGATCTCAATAAATATGTTTTATCATTCAGACTGACAAAGGGGGTTGGTTGAAGTTTGTAAACAAGAATTTGAGATCTATCAAAATGAGTTCTAGTAACTAAATGTCATCCAATTGTACTACTTTCATTACCAAATAAATTATAAGTGAGGCCAAATCACAGGACCTTTTGTCGATATCCTTATTCTATATGTGCGAAGGCTGCACCACGTGGTTGACTCACTGAAGAGATTATAATTGAAACTTGATAGTAGAAGTGTAGACTATGAAAGTTATATGAGAGACATCAATTTCTGAAGAGAAAGAGGTATGCGAAAATTTATACCTATCTGTAGGACTAGCTTGAACTGCTCGCTCAAAGTAAGCCAAGGCATTATCATGGTCATGGTGAAGTTCCCACACCAATTTAGCATACAGTGACATGATTTCACCATCTGCTGGATCAGCTAGAATGGCACGTGAATAGTATTCCTCTGCACCATGAAGGTCTCCTTTGGACTGTCAGTATAACAGGAAAACAAACTGGAAAGTGAGAGAGGATCAATGGTAATTAGGACTGCATCCATCAAAGGAAGCCCAAATTATGTAGGTCAATCATGAAAGAACAAACAAACATGTAAACAAATTAGTTCATACCCTGCCTGTTACACAGCATATGGTGAGGGATGAATAATGTAATGCTATTATTAATATAATTCTTCGCAACGTCTAATGCATGATGAAGGTTCACATTGATATAAGTAACAGTTCTGAATTCCATTGGAAACAAATGCAGGCAGGCACCTTTTCATACAATGTTTCAGAGAAATATGATATTGGTAACTTGTGAAAATCTGAATACTGCTGATTGGGGGAGATATCTAGTGTTCTGGGACAAAACCTGAGTCTTGTGTGGGTGACAATCCTAAAGGCTCGTTGTACACAATGGTTTAACAAACAACTATGTTTTTCATAGATAGGCATGTTTTAACTGCTTTGACATTTCATTAAGTCCTCTATAAAAGAGGGAAGAGATCTTTTTACACACTTCAGACACTACTTATAGCAATAGCTTATTTGGAATGTTAAATAAAACCAAAGTTTACAACTACAGTCAGCGAAAATTGAATATCCAAAATTTAGAGAAGTCTTTATCTGTCGAAATCCTCTAAGTCTTGAGCATATGTTTTATTCATAATAATCTCGAAAACATGATATTAAGTGTTAAACTTTTAACCAAAGAACATTGTTAATCAGTGAGGTGTGCAATGGAGACTTGTTAGTAACAAATACACAGCTCAAATCTGATAATTACATTGATAACACACATCTCACCTGACACAAGAACTGAGCATAATTTCTAAGAACCAAAGGGTTGCAAGGATTTTCCTCAACCATCCTCCTGAGGTAGTCCTCAACATTGCCACCCCTGTCAGCATCAGCGGCGGTAAAACTGGCCCTATCGATCTTGAGCTCTGCTGCAATGTCCAAGGATAGGCTAACTGACTCAATGCCTTTTTCAGGGACTGACTTGTCAAGATTATTAGGGCCCTCCTTTCCAATCTATAAAACAAATGCAGCGTCATTAACCTTTCCAGCTAGGAGTTACTCGAGACATCCACAAAAAAGAGGAAAAGACAGTACTATGCAATTTCAATTCGTAACACCATGGCTGTATTACCTTAAGATGTTTTTGTTTTGCTATATCATCTTCCCTGTCGTCCTCTATTTCCCATAGGAAACTAGCATAAGCTGCAAGAACATTGCTGAAACAATAAATTAAAAGGTTAGAGTTTGGATGATAAACACTAGGTCGATGAAAAACTATCTCTAGAAGTCAAATCAACTCCATTCAGAGGTAAGTCCTGCTTGTGGAAACGTAACAGTGAAGAGGTAAATCCTTAAAGGAGCAAGAAAGTGAAAGCGAGTACTCACCTATCTTGTGGAGCAGCTTGAGCTGCACGTTCATAGTAAGGCAATGCTCTATCATGGTCATGATAGAGCTCCCAAACCAGTTTACCATATTGCAATAAAATTTCAACATCTCCAGGATCTGCTAATGTAGCACGATGATAGTAGTCCTCAGCTCCATGAAGATCTCCCTTGGACTGCAAGGAAAAAAATGGAGTACATCATGTAAGAATGATACATTATGTTGAAAAGCAAAGTTTGTTCCCTTACTACTAATGTGTTGGGTAAAATATGAGATTTCTAATTTCACCTATCATACTACAGTTAGTTGGCTGGACACATAACTGGTGGTCAGGCGTGAAAGTAATCCTGTAGACCAAAAGCAGCAGCAATGACAACAACAGGTAAAAGAAAAAATAAACTAAAATAAAATAAAATCAGCTGCTAGCGTCCTCTTGACAGTGTCTGATGGAACATAACTTGGCCTATAATTATATATAAGCCAATACTAAAACAGAAAAGCAACAACAAAAATACTTGGACCTTTACAGGCCAATAGATCTGAACGTACTCAGAAAATTGAGTATAGAAGATTTTAATGACCCTGAGATTCCTCCATAGAATACTGTGTCTCCTTTCTATTATATGATCTATTTACATGTGTCTGACAGAAGTGAGATCAGTGCTTGCATAATTCTTCAAATCAAGTCAGATCTCATTATGCTTAAACAAGATGACTGAACTAAAACTAAATCAGAATCAAAGAAAAAGAATTCATCTAACCTGTAAGAACTTAGCATAATTTCTTAGAAGCAGAGGGTGGCAGGGGTACTCATCAACCATTCTCTTATAGTACTCCTCAACATCTCCACTGTCATCAAAATTTGCCAAAGTGAAATCAACCACTTCACCACCATCAAAACCATCAACACCAATTCCAAGTCCAGTGGCAAGGTACATGGGAGGACTAGGTGGTTCAACGTCTTCTTCAATACTCAAACCTTGGATTCCATTCAATCCTCCTCTTTGTTCATCATCCTCCCCTTCCTCCTCAATCAATCCCATGTTTTGCTTCCCAAAACTGAACTCACCACTACCTGCACCATCTATGCTTTCTCCTCCATTTGTAACACATCTCTCCAAAGCTTCTCCAATCTTTTCCTCATCTTCAACCGAATTGTATATCGAAAAAGAGGGTGCAGTCCTCAACATTGATCTGTTCTTTTTGTTGGGAGACTTGTGCTGTTTATCCGGATCACGAAAGGCTTCAGCTTTATCACAAGAATTGTGTGCTAGTCCTTGCAAGTATCCATCTGAACGTGATCTTCTAAACCCTCTGAGCCTGTAACTATTGGTTTCTCTACCGGAGACAGGAGATGAGCAGCATGAAACTGGTGTCAAGTTGAGACTGTGCTGATGGAAGCCTTGAGAGAGGAGAGATTGTGAGCGTCTGATGCTACTTTCAATGTCTCTATTGGGACTGTCTGAGAAGGAAGATAAGAGGGATCCAATAACTGGGGTCGATGAGCTTCTAAGCATGTTCCTCTGACTTATAAATCATCAGTTTTTGTTTTGATTTAGATCGGAAAACTCTGTGCTTCTTAGCTGTGAATGAGATAACTATAATGGTGTCCAGATATCTATTCTAAAGTCAAATATTAAAAAATACCAAGAAGTATTAATAGTAACATACACATGCAACAGACCATGCCTGCCCAGGCATTTTCATTGACATTTAAGGACACATTGAAGAACAACAAATGGTAAACAGCCATAACAAGGTGGGGCTGCTAAATAACAAGGTGCACGTGAACTGTGAATGCTTTTTCAAGTAAAGGAAATCAGTTAATGGCTTGCATTGCACCCCGTGAAAATTAGTTTTGTACACTTAGTTAATGAGTCGGCGCTTTCCAGATCAGAAATCGGAAAGCAAGTGGATAACTCTCATCGTATCATATGATGTCTTTAGGTACCATATGACTTGTGTACACGCTATGCTCGATGCATCTCTCGTTTAGATTTTGCCATGTGGCAAATCTAGAGAGGAAACACAGTATCTTCCTGGATTTATGAGTATATCGTAAATAAGGATTTTCTATCGTATTTTTTTATTAATTTTTTAACATATCAATATATAAAATAATGAATGATAAAAATTGATATAATTTTTTTTCTTTTATATTATTCAAACTTAAACTTCTCTTATAAAAAAAGATAACACATATCAACATTTATAAAAAATTTTTACTCATACATCTAACACATGATACACATTTCATTCAGATTTTACCATGATACACCTTTCATTTAATTTTGGTAGACTTTAAAGCAGTTTTTATGTACAGATTACTTTGTATTAAAGTATTTTTTAAATGGTACTTTCTATTCACGAATTTATAATTTTGTAAGAAGAAAATGGACTTGCAAAATTAATTTTCAAAATATATAAATTTCTCCCAAAAAAATAAGGAAAAAGACGTGAAAAGTACTTTTACACTTAACAATACCAAAAAAACCTCTGCCAAAGCATCGGCACATGGAGCATAACAGAGAAATTAGTTAGTACCTTTCGGCCAGTGGATCTGCATGTCCTTCGAAATCGCAGGCAATCAATCGAGAGCTCCAGTTTATAAGTACTTATCGGACTCCAGAGAAATCTGGTTTTGCGTTTCTCTCTCTCTCACTTTTACATTTTCTAATCTTGGGATGACACTTGTAATCGCCTCCACAGCTGTTACTGTCATCGCCGTTTTTGTATGTTTATTTATTTCTGGGTCAGGATTTATCAATCCATGTACGATTTCAGTGACGAAATCATTGCAGCAGTCAAATTAAAAATTTAGTAAGTGCGGCTACGTTTAACCGGCATTAGTTTATGGGCCGATATCTCAATGTTGCCCCAATAGATCCATTTTTCACGGATAATTGTTTTTTGGTAGATTTTATATCTTCACTATTTTTATGATGAATCTATTTTAATGTAATCTTTTGAAAGAAATTTTTTTCCATTTTTACTTTTAATTTTTACAGTTTTGTTTGTTAGCTAGTACACAGATACAATTGATTCGTTTTAATTTCGCTTAGTAGAAGCTTTTATAACACTTCACCATTCATGCTTGAGTATTGATCTTCTAGGTGGCGTTTGGCACTCCAAATTATATTGAAATTAGACAATTTCCCATCCAATTCACTGTTTACTCTACATAGTTCCGAAGAACTTCCAGTCCCTTATAATTAATTAATTTCGATATGACCTCTTAGTTTTGGAGAAGCTTAGTGGACCCAGTGATATATCCAGAATGTTGTTTAACAAAATGGAGTCTTAGATTAACCCAAAACGAAGTCGTTTTGGGCACATTAAAACGACTTTATTTTAGTGTGTCAAAGGAAAAATATAGAAGAGAGTTGTGTTTCATTTCTTCAGTTCTTCTCACTTCTTCGAAACCCTTCTTCTCAATCTTTTTCTCAATGTTTATCTCTTGCTCGCTAGTATATCGTGTCGTTGACGTTGCTGCTCTAGTGAGCTTTTTTATTTTTAATTTAGAATTTTTTTTGCTTTAACACTCTTTTTTTTATTATTATTTTAAGATAAATTTGTTTATGACACAAATTTGTAAGTACTAGTAGCTTATATTTCATTATGTTAGTTCTTAAGTAGTGATGGAAAATTTTCTAAGGTCTTTTTTTCTTTTTTGCTCCTAAAGGTTTGACCAAGTTTGACAATTAAACTATTTACCTACGGTCAAATTGAGTACTCATCGAATAACCGAAAACTCGATAATTGCTATCTCATCAGTTAAATAGCAAGTAACAACAACTGAAACAATGATAAAAAACTTGTAGAGTGCAGAATTCATCATATTTTGTTATGTGAAAATCTCAACATGCACTAATATATTATTAACTTATTTTAATATGTACCCAGTATAAACTAAAATAAGTTTAATTTGATCGGTACATATTAAGATGCTCTCACCAAATAAAATATTTGTGTCATTGATGTCTCTCTCTCTCTCTTTCTCTCTACATATATGGGTAACGTTAGGTTTTTCGAATTTTATATCTAAAATCATTCCCAAATAATATGATATGCGAATTGTCAATATCCTATTAATTATCATATCATCTCATGACTTATAAGATGCTGACAACTCACTTGTCAATCATTTAGGCATGATTTTGAATACAAAATTTAGAAAGTTTAACACTATTCTATATATATATATGAATTTTTTATATGTATTCTAAGGAATAAGGGAATATGTACATAACAATCCAAAATTTTAATAAATAATTTATATTTATTTTTAATATAAAAGATAAATATAATAAAAAATATATAATCCTAGAGCAACGTGTCTCACACCCTGTCATCTTGTTACCCCAACTGATATTTGATACCGCTATCTGTCATCTGTCATTTTAAGATAACCTGAATCCAATTTCAACGCACCTTACTGTATAACAGCAAACTAACAACTTTTCGGAACCTTTAGTATCCAATAAAAAAAAAAAAAAAAAAAAAAAAAAAAACCAATTTATGTGATATTTTCATTTCAACTGTCCAATCACGTCTTGTCTATCATATCTTATTTCCTTCTGCGCATATAGCTAATCACTCCCCTCTCTAATATCCAATAAAAGAAAATAAAAAAAATCGAACATCCGTCAATCAAAGAAGCACATGTGTGGGGAATCACCTGTTAAAAAACCGTGGTCAAACAGAGTAACTAATTCCAAATACATTCCCCATAGGATTCGGTGTAGTGAGCCAAAAAAAAACAACCTTAACCACCAGATGACAGGGAATATGTAGATAACAATCCAAAATTTTAATAAATAATTTATATTTATTTTTAATATAAAAGATAAATATAATAAAAAATATATAATCCTAGAGCAACGTGTCTCACACCCTGTCATCTTGTTACGCCAACTGATATTTGGTACCGCTATCTGTCATCTGTCATTTTAAGATAACCTGAATCCAATTTCAACGTACCTTACTGTATAACAGCAAACTAACAACTTTTCGGAACCTTTAGTATCCAATAAAAAAAATAAAAAAAAAAATCAGTTTATGTGATATTTTCATTTCAACTGTCCAATCACGTCTTGCCCATCATATCTTATTTCCTTCTACGCATATAGCTAATCACTCCCCTCTCTAATATCCAATAAAAGAAAATAAAAAAAATCGAACATCCGTCAATCAAAGAAGCACATGTGTGGGGAATCACCTGTTAAAAAACCGTGGTCAAACAGAGTAACTAATTCCAAATACATTCCCCATAGGATTCGGTGTAGTGAGCCGAAAAAAAAACAACCTTAACCACCTGGAATATGTACATAACAATCCAAAATTTTAATAAATAATTTATATTTATTTTTAATATAAAAGATAAATATAATAAAAAATATATAATCATAGAGCAACGTGTCTCACATCCTGTCATCCTGTTACGCCAACTGATATTTGGTACCGCTATCTGTCATCTGTCATTTTAAGATAACCTAAATCCAATTTCAACGTACCTTACTGTATAACAGCAAACTAACAACTTTTCGGAACCTTTAGTATCCAATAAAAAAAAAAAAAAAAAAAAAACCAATTTATGTGATACTTTCATTTCAACTGCCCAATCACATCTTGCCCATCATATCTTATTTCCTTCTGCGCATATAGCTAATCACTCCCCTCTCTAATATCCAATAAAAGAAAATAAAAAAAAATCGAACATCCGTCAATCAAAGAAGCACACGTGTGGGGAATCACCTGTTAAAAAACTGTGGTCAAACAGAGTGACTAATTCCAAATACATTCCCCATAGGATTCGGTGTAGTGAGCCGAAAAAAAACAACCTTAACCACCATATGACAGGGAATATGTACATAACAATCCAAAATTTTAATAAATAATTTATATTTATTTTTAATATAAAAGATAAATATAATAAAAAATATATAATCCTAGAGCAACGTGTCTCACACCCTGTCATCCTGTTACCCCAACTGATATTTGGTACCGCTATCTGTCATCTGTCATTTTAAGATAACCTGAATCCAATTTCAACGTACCTTACTGTATAACAGCAAACTAACAACTTTTCGGAACCTTTAGTATCCAATAAAAAAGAAAACCAATTTATGTGATATTTTCATTTCAACTGTCCAATCACGTCTTGCCCATCATATCTTATTTCCTTCTGCGCATATAGCTAATCACTCCCCTCTCTAATATCCAATAAAAGAAAATAAAAAAAATCGAACATCCGTCAATCAAATAAGCACACGTGTGGGGAATCACCTGTTAAAAAACCATGGTCAAACAGAGTAACTAATTCCAAATACATTCCCCATAGGATTCGGTGTAGTGAGCCGAAAAAAAAACAACCTTAACCACCAGATGATAGGGAATATGTACATAACAATCCAAAATTTTAATAAATAATTTATATTTATTTTTAATATAAAAGATAAATATAATAAAAAATATATAATCCTAGAGCAACGTGTCTCACACCCTGTCATCCTGTTACCCCAACTGATATTTGGTACCGTTATCTGTCATCTGTCATTTTAAGATAACCTGAATCCAATTTCAATGTACCTTACTGTATAACAGTAAACTAACAACTTTTCGGAACCTTTAGTATCCAATAAAAAAAAAAACCAATTTATGTGATATTTTCATTTCAACTGCCCAATCACGTCTTGCCCATCATATCTTATTTCCTTCTGCGCATATAGCTAATCACTCCCCTCTCTAATATCCAATAAAAGAAAATAAAAAAAATCGAACATCCGTCAATCAAAGAAGCACACGTGTGGGGAATCACCTGTTAAAAAACCGTGGTCAAACAGAGTAACTAATTCCAAATACATTCCCCATAGGATTCGGTGTAGTGAGCCGAAAAAAAACAACCTTAACCACCGTATGACAGGGAATATATACATAACAATCCAAAATTTTAATAAATAATTTATATTTATTTTTAATATAAAAGATAAATATAATAAAAAATATATAATCCTAGAGCAACGTGTCTCACACCCTGTTATCCTGTTATGCCAACTGATATTTGGTACCGCTATCTGTCATCTGTCATTTTAAGATAACCTGAATCCAATTTCAATGTACCTTACTGTATAACAGCAAACTAACAACTTTTTGGAACCTTTAGTATCCAATAAAAAAAAAAAAAAAAAAAAAAACCAATTTATGTGATATTTTCATTTCAACTGCCCAATCACATCTTGCCCATCATATCTTATTTCCTTCTGCGTATATAGCTAATCACTCCCCTCTCTAATATCCAATAAAAGAAAATAAAAAAAATCGAACATCCGTCAATCAAAGAAACACACGTGTGGGGAATCACCTATTAAAAAACCATGGTCAAGCAGAGTAACTAATTCCAAATACATTCCCCATAGGATTCGGTGTAGTGAGCCGAAAAAAAACAACCTTAACCACCAGATGATAGGGAATATGTACATAACAATCCAAAATTTTAATAAATAATTTATATTTATTTTTAATATAAAAGATAAATATAATAAAAAATATATAATCCTAGAGCAACGTGTCTCACACTCTGTCATCCTGTTACCCCAACTGATATTTGGTACCGCTATCTGTCATCTGTCATTTTAAGATAACCTGAATCCAATTTCAACGTACCTTACTGTATAACAGCAAACTAACAACTTTTCGGAACCTTTAGTATCCAATAAAAAAAAAAAAAAAAACCAATTTATGTGATATTTTCATTTCAACTGTCCAATCACGTCTTGCCCATCATATCTTATTTCCTTCTGCGCATATAGCTAATCACTCCCCTCTCTAATATCCAATAAAAGAAAATAAAAAAAATCGAACATCCGTCAATCAAAGAAGCACACGTGTGGGGAATCACCTGTTAAAAAACCGTGGTCAAACAGAGTGACTAATTCCAAATACATTCCCCATAGGATTCGGTGTAGTGAGCCGAAAAAAAACAACCTTAACCACCATATGACAGGGAATATGTACATAACAATCCAAAATTTTAATAAATAATTTATATTTATTTTTAATATAAAAGATAAATATAATAAAAAATATATAATCCTAGAGCAACGTGTCTCACACCCTGTCATCCTGTTACCCCAACTGATATTTGGTACCGCTATCTGTCATCTGTCATTTTAAGATAACCTGAATCCAATTTCAACGTACCTTACTGTATAACAGCAAACTAACAACTTTTCGGAACCTTTAGTATCCAATAAAAAAGAAAACCAATTTATGTGATATTTTCATTTCAACTGCCCAATCACGTCTTGCCCATCATATCTTATTTCCTTCTGCGCATATAGCTAATCACTCCCCTCTCTAATATCCAATAAGAGAAAATAAAAAAAATCGAACATCCGTCAATCAAAGAAGCACATGTGTGGGGAATCACCTATTAAAAAACCGTGGTCAAATAGAGTAACTAATTCCAAATACATTCCCCATAAGATTCGGTGTAGTGAGCCGAAAAAAAACAATCTTAACCACCAGATGACAGGGAATATGTACATAACAATCCAAAATTTTAATAAATAATTTATATTTATTTTTAATATAAAAGATAAATATAATAAAAAATATATAATCCTAGAGCAACGTGTCTCACACCTTGTCATCCTGTTACCCCAACTGATATTTGGTACCGCTATCTGTCATCTGTCATTTTAAGATAACCTGAATCCAATTTCAACGTACCTTACTGTATAACAGCAAACTAACAACTTTTCAGAACCTTTAGTATCCAATAAAAAAAAAAAAAACAATTTATGTGATATTTTCATTTCAACTGCCCAATCACATCTTGTCCATCATATCTTATTTCCTTCTGCGCATATAGCTAATCACTCCCCTCTCTAATATCCAATAAAAGAAAAGAAAAAAAATCGAACATCCGTCAATCAAAGAAGCACACGTGTGGGGAATCACCTGTTAAAAAACCGTGGTCAAACAGAGTAACTAATTCCAAATACATTCCCCATAGGATTCGGTGTAGTGAGCCGAAAAAATACAACCTTAACCACCAAATGTCTTGTTCTTCTACTTCTCTCTCCTTCCCATCTCGATCATTTTTTCCCCTCTCTTTTGATGCTACACCTCCTCTCGTCGTCCTTGCTTTGGACGGCGGGTAGGCTCTCTTTTCATCGTCACAGCCACAGCTGACGCTAATTGTTTTTTTTTTTTTTTTCATTCTTTTCATCATCATATATTCATCCATTAGTATATATATCTTTTAAGCGTTACCATGTCGTCTAGCATTATAGCTCCGTTTCAACTTCTGGAACTCAATGTCATTTCGGCCCAGGACCTCTCACCTGTGTCTCGGTCCATGCGGGCTTACGCGGTCGCGTGGGTCCATCAGGACCGGAAGCTATCGACCCGGGTGGATGCTCATGGCCGGAATAACCCCACGTGGAACGACAAGTTTGTGTTCCGGGTTGACGAGGAGTTCTTGTATAACGACACGTCGGCTGTGATGATCGAGATTTACGCTTTGCATTGGTTCCGTGACATTCATGTGGGGACAGTTCGTGTGTTGGTTGGGAACCTGATACCTCCACCACCGACGAGGTCGTACCATCAGCCAAACCACGTCCAACTGGGGATGAGATTCGTCGCTTTACAAGTACGTCGTCCTTCGGGGAGGCCTCAGGGGATCTTGAACATTGGGGTGGCTTTGCTTGACAGCTCCATGCGTAGCATGCCTTTGTGCACCCAGGTCAGCTCCGCTCTTGGTTACCGCCATTTAATGGGAGAGGAGGAGTTCCAACACAGTAACCATCACGCAAGCAATGTCAGCAACAATCAACAGTCGCTTACGTTGTTCTCCAAACCCGAGCTACGACGTACGAAGAGTGATTCAAGCTCCATGATTGGGGCGGAGAATGTAGTGAGAAAACCAACTGTAACGGTTAAATCTGCAAAAACACGCTCTATGATCAGCGGGTCGGAGCCGGAGCCACCTGAGCAACCGGAGCCCCAGCAACATTTCAGTATACTTAACAGACACATACCCAGTTCAAGAGCTAGTTCAATATACAGCGGATCAGATTTTATTCGAAAAGATAGAAATATAGGGTACGAGATCGTCAGAGATCCACCAAAAAATAAGGGTATGATCGTAAAAGGTGGTGGATTAGTTTCCGGGTCGGAGGTAGTAGACCCGCCAATGAAGGGTGTAAATGAGAAACCATCTTCGAATATTAGCGGGTCGGATAGTGTAGATCCACCCAAAAAGAAGGAGTCACCGAGACAAGACATTAATGCGAGAAGCCCAAGCAATCCGAAAAGTCCGAATCCGAACAAGTCGAAGAAACAGAACGGGTTGGAGCACACGTCACCGTATAATGCGGGTCGTGGATACGAATACGGAGGCCAGGTGAAATTCAAGATATACAAGGGACAAATGATGACGGAATCGGAGCTGGGGCCATCCCCGTCTGAGGTGGCGATGGCGAAGGCGAAGGAGATGCTGATGAGACGTGCGAATGACGAGGAGAGTTCGGTGATGATGGCTAGTTGGGACATGGACAGCAGCGTCGAAGGGCTCCAGTCGAAGCTCGAGCGATGGAGGGCGGAGCTGCCTCCGTTGTACGATTCAAGCTTCCGGTCCAGCAGCGGCGGCATCGGAGGCGGCGGTGGAGCTACTGCCGGCAGGCACAGCAGAAGGCACACCGATGGAGGTGGTCCTGGATTGTTTTCTTGTTTTAGTAGTATATGCGGGTGCCAGTGCTCCATTGTCTGTGGAGGAGGTTCGGGTAGCCCGACCCGGAAGAGCAAGAGAAAAGGATTGCAGAGTCAGCGATTGATTCGGAGCCCGTCCATAAGTTCCAGTTTTCTTTGATTGAACATATTATACGACGTCGCTTCTGGAGTCTAAATCTCTAATGCTTTATGTATCAAACCGTTTTGTACTAAGGTGGCGGCTTGTGGAATGGAAATGGAATGCGTGTATGGTTGCAGGATAAGAACGTGCGCACCAAGAGTTGATGTTGGAGACTCCGTCTCGGCTAGGCCGTTCTTCTCTTTTCTTTCTTCTTTTTTTTTTTTTTCTTTTTTTTTGCAATTACTTTGATGAATATTTGTTTAATTTTTATATTAAAAAAAATTGTTTATACTGTTCTTGTTTGAGGCTGGAGGTTGTAGAATTTGAATCATTTAAATTCTTTTTCAAAATTAAAAAATATAAAAAATGTGGTGTTTAGTTAGGAGTATATATTTTTGTATTATTTATGTTACTGTAATATCAAAGCGTCTCATAATTGTATAGTTTTAATGTCTCATGCCTCTAAAACATTGTGAGGAAGCAATCAATATTTGACAGCAAAATTGAGGAAGTTTTGTGGATTAAACCATTGTAAGTAGTGTTACAAGCCTTGGGGTTGACTTAACGGACATATATGAGCATTATTGATGTTTGAACCATAATCAATTCACGGTTAATATAATGGTTAAATTATCTTGTACTCTGGATATATGGCTTCTTTGTTTTGAAGTCTTTCGGTATAGAATCAAACTCGATTTCTAACGTTAATGGAGATCAACCATGGCCTTTAATTAGTTTATTAAATATACATGGTTGTGTTTAATTCCTTCTTATGGTTGAATGTAAAGCAGATTTACCAACAAATGACGATATTGTCTCTCTAGCTTTGTGAATTGGACTTGCTAGTAATAGCCTTGTTTGATAGTCATCAAGAGAATTTGATGGGCTAAAGTTGTCTTGTTTTCAATGTTTGCATTCAATTGAGATCACTAGCAACTCAAAAATTATTGGCTTTGCTGGCAGAAATCACAAAAACTGTGTACTTTATGTACATAAGTACGTGTAGGTGATTTCTGTTGTTATAGACCATGCGATTATTTGTAAACATCAGTACTATTCATGTCTCGTGCCATCAAAATTGTTTTTTGTCAAGTGCTGTTTACGGTGACACTGCTATCAAGTTTCTTGGTTAATGGAAGATTCTATGTCCTACTTTTTATTCAATGTCACAGACCCCATTACACTTGGTCTTCCATCCGATGATCGTGGATCAACAGAATCTTATGTCTAATCTGTTCTGGATCTCTTTTTATGGATAATGCACTTGCTCTATAGTTGTGTTGAATATGTTCATGTCTAGAGGATTGATTTTAATTCTAACACCTTACACTGTTAGGTATGGTTTACAAGTGCTTCTAAATCTGATTGGGACAATTTGAAAAGTATTTTCTTCAGGAGAACGGCTTGTGATGACCTGAGAAAAGTGTTGTATAATTCATGTGTTGCATGCTTCAACCTTCAGAGTTCAACAAACCTAGTTCTAAAAGGGTATACTCCCAACTCCAAATGAAAATATTTTGCATAAGTTTATCTTTCTCCACATTGAGATACGCAGACTACTTTTACAACGGAGACATCTGAGACTTTTCTGCTTATATCGTCTAATCCATCATATAAGGTGTCTTCTTATCTGTAGCTGAGCCTTCTCAAACTATTTATCGTATTGTATATGAAATATTCATGGATGAAAACAACTGGACTACTCCACCAGTGCTTTAAGGCCACGTTGAAGAGTAGGATAATCCTTATTATAACAGTCTTTATGTTAATGTTTCTTTGATAAAAATATTAATGCTGCTTTACAATTCGATTCCTTGAGTCCTAGCCTCTAACGCTTAAATCGTATCATTGGAAAGTGAAAGGACCAAATCTGTGTCTTTGTAAGACAAAACCATGTAGGACAAAATTACAGGAATGTAGTGCTTATATGAGCATCAACATGAGTGACTCAGCTTATGTTCTGTCTCATAACGAATAAATTTGAGCTGCTTTTGATCTCAAAACTGTGGCACCTTTTTTTTTTTTTTTTTTTTAGAGAAATGAATGATATCTTCAAAATGCTGCTTTAGTAGATTCCTTTCGTGAACCTTCAAGTGGTAGCACCATAAGGAATCACCATGCATGGTGAGGGGGCTCCTGTTTCAATGCATATGACCATGACAAATGCTTGTAGTTGTAGCATTCTTTGAAGAATTTATCTTTAGATTTAAAGTTGGTTGATTTATTCCATCTTCGAATCTTACTAGCCTCTTCATTATATGTCGAAGAAGACAGCCATTGGCAACAAGAATCCAAATCCTTTTGGCTTTAAGATCGTGTGCTAATTCATGATCTGTTCCTTCATTGCTTATATGGTAAATCTTTATATGTGCCCAACTTTCTCTCCTAAAAATATGTAAAGAATATGATCCTATTTAAGACCAATTTTCTTTTCTTTAATACTTATTAAGTTATTTGGCAGGCATGTTGAAAAAACTCTATTGTCTCACAGAATAGATATTACATGCATTCAATAACTATCAAGTTTACTTTAAACAGTTATAACAAACATCTAAAATATTTGAATAATAAGAGAACAGCATAGTATTAAGAATGAAATTTTGAATATAAATTCATCGATTATAAACTATATTCAGTAAATATGAGATGATAGCTACATGCGTCGCACTTGTAAACTTTCTCCACATATCAAACGACTGGAGTTTTAATTAAAAATTTCATTTTCTTGAGCAAGTTATTATCAATCTCAATCAATATCTTAAAAAGAGTTGCTCATGCACATAGTCAAGAACATGTTTTTATAGAACGAATACTAAGGAACAAAAGTCATGGAGATGATCCAGTCGAGCATTATCAGTTGAATCAATCTATTCAGCAAGTAATAATTGAACTTGAAAGTTTGAAAGTAGTGATTTCTCAAGAACTATTATATATTGGGATCTTATCATCAAAGTGTTGCAATTCCCACTTTAAGTTTTATTCATATATATCCAAAACAGTGTATTTGTCAACGGGACATGATCTGATAGTTGTCTTACGTCCATATTTTAACTCTATAAACCTTCCTAATGGTCACACAGACCAGCTAAAAGATTCAATTTCAATTTTTACTAATTTTAATATTTTTTTATCATTTTTTATTGTTGGGGTTGAATCAACGAACTCCACGAGTTAATAAACCAATATTTATAGAATGCTTGGCTGCTAATCTTTTATAATTTAATTGATAAAGAATTTAATCTCTTAACAAAACACATTAAAATTTTGGAAAAATGTTATTGAATAACTCTTAAATTGCAAGTTCAAAAAAAAAAAAAAAGGACACTTAAATTGCATTATAAAGAGGAAAGGTTATTGCGTGCAATGATAAATGCTTCAATATAATAAATACAATACATCTATTTTAAAGTATTGTACAATAGTCATATTTCTTTAAAATATTATATATATATATAAACACTGTGTTTAAGAATGATTATTTAATATAGAAAATCAAAATTTAGAAATAATGTTATGTAATAGTAAACATAAGATTATACATCAATGAAATGATTATTTAATAACAGAAAATCATAATTTCTGATACACGTATATGAGGAACACTAGAGTTGAGATCATGCGTGACTAATCAGAAATTTCAAGAGCCTCGTTTGGAGGGGTCAATTTGTAGAATTTATATTGTAAAGGGATAAATAAAAATTTCAATTAATAATGAGGACCAACAACTAAAATTTTCCGAAAGACTGGAGGGGTCGCTGCTATCCATCACTCTGCCCTTACGTGTTGGGTTCCGATTCTCTATGTTAGAAAATTCACTCTAATATTTGAATACCATGATATTTTACATAAGTATACATAAAAAATTTAAAAATTGTTTGATATAAATATATAAACAGTGTTAACTGTTTTAAAACACATGTTGAATAATTCAAAATTCAATTAAATAATTTATGTATATTTATTTTTTAAAAAAATAAAAATATTTTCTTCACTTTATCAAATTTTAATATATCATTGGAGCATCTATTAATATTTTTCTAAAGATATAATCAGGTTTTATTGGATATAAAAATATTTTCTTGAGAAAGCAATGATGAACCGAAGGGAATTATTCTTGCAATTTATTTAGGGATTGACGTTTTCGGGTTTGGGTTGGGTTGGATTGTAAATCTCTTAATCCAACCCAATAAATTTTTTAATACAACCTAATAAATTCTTCAACTTAATCAAATCAAAATTGAACCTAATAATAGTCGAGTTATGTTAATTGGGTTGGATTCAATCCATCATAAATGCGCAAAAAATTCAATTGCTAACTCTCATAATTTTAGCAATTTAATTACAAATAAAACAAGTATACATATATATATATGTATATATATTCAATTATTACAAATAAAATATCTATTCACCACAAAGGCTTTTCTTGATCTTTATTTCTGACAAGTATTATTCCAAAGGGAGTAAAAATTATTAGATTTAAAACTAGGGGTAGGTGTTTGTCGAATTGGCTTGAAAAATTTTTAATCTAACCAAACTCAATTTAATTTTCAATCCAACCTAACCCCACTCGCCTAAGCTTTTTTAAGATTTAACCTAGCCCAACTCAATAAAAATTATCTAGTTGGATTGAAGATGTCCACTCCTAACTCTATTTAAGAATAATATTACACTTCCCATAAATATTTTTGAATTTTGTGCCTAAAAAGTATAATAAGATAATTTATAATAAACATTTTAATATTATAAGATAAATTACTATTAATATGATGATTATACATAAATTTATCATATTATTTGAATAATAAATTTTAATAAAAGTTTAGATAACGTGACATTATTCTTTATTTAATATCCATGTTTTAATCAAAAGGAGAGAGAGGGCAAAAAGGTAAAAGAAGGTAGGCAGAAGAAAAGGACGGAAACTAACCGTGTGTCCTGTAATTGTTGGAGAGAATATCCCCGCCTTAACCTCACTTTGCGGGTCCTTTGTTTTTTAACAAACTCTTCCGTACCAATCCTCCTCATCAATTGCAGTGCTAATTGCTAGTACTCAACCTATCCTTGTACAGCCCCACGCGCTGCTTACCGATTTTACGAATGCTTTTCTACATTGCTTTATATCAAACCAAAATATCAGATAGCCCCTTTTTTTTTCCTTTCTTTCTCCCTCTCTCTCTCTCTCTCTTTTTTTTTTTTTTAAATGACACAAGAAAAAAATTAAATTTAAAGAAAATTATTTATATTTTATATTTTAAAATAAAAATAAATTTTGAATCTTTATCTTTTTAGGATCAATATAAGTGTTCAACCATGAGCAGCATAAGAACAATTTTTATTTGTGATAATATTGATATCAAATTTTTCATCTATTATATATCATTTAAATCTTAAGTAATGGTTTGATAATTTCTTTAAAAAAATACATGATAATTAGTGAATAGGTTAATAATTATTATCTTTTACTTTATATTAAATGCAATGGTAATCCAGATGACTAGTTTAATTAAATTATATATTACCAATTGTAACATTATTCACACATTTAATTTAAGTACCGTTCAATATGATTTAGTAATAAAAGGTATGTATTTAGTTAGATAATATTTTAAATTTGAATTATTACATCGTATATGATATAAAGATAAAAATACATTTAGAAGGTGTCTTTAATATATATTTCATTAAAATATAAAATATTTTTAAAAGTATATAATCCAGATTTGTATGAAATTCATTAATATATGAGTATATTCAATTCAAATTTATATGAAATCCAATGGTATTCAAAATATCATTGACTTCATAGATTTCATTTAAACGATAAATTTGGATGAATTTTAGAGTGATTTTTATAAGAATTATTATAATTTTTTCACCTGATAATTTACGAATCATCATTTTCCTCATTGATGATTTAAAAAAATCCAAAAAAATCATCTAAAATAGTATTAATTCAAGTAAAAAAAAATAGTAATTGTTTTTCTTGAATCAATGGGAGAGAAAATGATGATTCATTAATCATCAAGAGAAAAAATAATAATAGTTCTTTTTACAAAGAAAAAGTTTATAATAAATCTTATCATAATCTTCAAAATTTCATTAGATTTTTTAAAGAATTCTAACAAAATAAATATAAAGTCTATAGAATCTACGAGTTCTACAAAAATCTATCATTTAAAAAAAAAAAATCTATCAAATTTTAATGAACTCTATATCGAATACGCTTCCTTAATATAAAATGATTGATTATTTTTTTATTTTATGGATTTTATAATATTATCTTCTTTGCCTTTCTTTCCAAAACTACATATTTATATATATATACATATATATATATAACATTTAGTCAACATCCAATCTATTTAAACATAAATTCAATGCAATAACATATATTAATTATATTTACTTTTTACTTCAACATATTAAATCAATTTTTCATATAAAATTTTTGTATTGAGTAGTTAATTTGATCAATTTTTTTTTTTTTCTACGAGTCATCTAATTTAAGTTTCAATAGCGAAAAAATAACTAATAATCTAAAATTAACACTGAGATCCATAAATAAATATTATATTTTAACAAAATTTATTAAATCTCAGTGACGATGATTGCATCATTTTCTACTTAAACAATAATATTTATTGTTGTGCCACACAAAATTATTTGAATGGAAATATAAAAAACTTTATCCAAATTTCTCTCAATCGAATTCGAGAGGGAAGGTGGGAGACAGCATGTCGAAGTGGCGCGTGGAAGAAAAGAGTAAAAAGTGTAGAGCTGTCTCGGGCTAAAAAACGTGAGAGAGAGGGAAAGGCATTGGTCCCCCGGTCAGCCGCGAACCCTGTCGGCTGACGTGGCGCTCAAACAAAGCATAGAACCATGTGGTTTTGTCGGGTTGTCTCTCCAAAGCGACAACCTTTTACCTTGGTAGTTTTGTATGCTTTTTGTTTTTCAAATATGTAATGTACATTGTATTTATACCCCATTTTACTTACCTTTGCCCTTCTTTATTACTTTATTTATTTTTAGCTTTAAAAAGGTGTCTCTATTCACTTTATATATACAACTATTATTTTTATTATTTTCATTTTCATTTTTAATTTTTTTATTAAAATAATTTTACTTCTCAGAAGAATGATAATATTTCTTCATTTTTATCTCTTATTGTGTATTTTTTTAATAAATAGTGAAGTAGAACTAAAAGATTTTTTTTTTTAAATATTTGGAATTACTACAAGAATGTTTTGCTTGTGAATTTAAGAGATTTTCATTGGGTTTTAGTTAAAATATAAGTAAATGAAGTTCTTTTCGAAATCAACTCTCCTTAATATTTTGAAATTATAAAAAAAAAAAAATCCAATTCAATAAACATCTTTTAAAACTTAATAGAAACATTTTTTCTTTTAAAAGCTTATAAGAAAATGATTAGTAAAAATTAACAGATGATTGATAAAAATAAACACATTATCAGAATTTTTGTGAACAACACTTTGCTCACTATGTGTAGATTTGTATATTATGTAATATTTTATCTACCGCATGTAAGTTTTTTTTTTTTTTTTTTTGAAGAACATGTAAATAGTTTCTATTTTATGTTTTTCAATTTTAATGATATTTAATATTAGTGAGATTATAATAGGTTTAGTTTAATGGATTAAAGAAACATGAGTACGTGTATTCATTATTTGTCAAGAAAAGGAAACAAAGAAATAAAACCAGCCGTGTTATAAAATTGTAAAGGTTGGTGATATTTTTACTATTATTATTGTTGTTATTATTATTTTTATTGAAGTAAGGTTGGTGATGGCATTTTTAATCTTTGCTATCGTTTTACTTTTACTTTTATTGTAATACCTTCAATAATAAATTTTCAGTTATAGATAATTAACAAATGAAAAATGAAGTTCACAATGTATCTTATATTCAGTCTTTGGAACCAAGTCCATTACTGGTACAGATTGCTCCCTAAATATTAAATTCAGTAATATCTTTAAATAGTTAATACGAGGTTCAAGTGCATATGTCCAAATATTTTCTTTTTATAGTTTTACATAAAATATTATAAAAAATAACTTTCTTATAAAAAGTATTTATTTTTTATTATTATAATAAATTTAGGATTTAGAAAATGAGATATAATTCAAATTCACAATTTTAAAAGTATAAGTGTGAGAGCTCATAGAAATATCACTAGACCAACCTTATATTAATTTTATAAAAATTTATTAAAAGATAAATTTATTACTATTTTAAGAATTTAGATTATCTTTCAATCCGTGTTTTTTTACTGATTTAATCTAATCTCGTGACACATAGATATTATATCGAATGAATGATTAAGATAAGATTATTTTTCATATTTATTTTTTCAATCATTAATAATATATTTAAAAAAAAATTTAAAAAAAATTCAGATCAAAAGAGAATTTAGATTTCTACGGTGATCCCATGTAATAAAATATTAGATCCTTGAAGAACAAATCCTGTGAGATGTGGTCCTGTTAACGAATGATATAAATATTCGGTGTTGTTTATTTATTTGGTTGTTTTATCTTTTATGGGCAGGCCCACCGTCCACTAAAATTGCATCTGTATATAGGTCTCAACTTTCTAAAACAATGTTTTGTGCGGGTTGTCCTTAAAATACTAGACAAACACACTCATATATATATATATATATATATTTGAAGAAAGAAAATAACATTAGAATATGCTTTTTATTACTTGTAAAAGACTAAACCTTTAGACTTTAACCATTTATGCTTTTATCTTAAAGCTATTAGTCACCCTGACAAGCATTTTATTTTATTAAAAATTTGCTTATTCTTTAATTGACTTGTATTATTATTTTAAAATTGATTTGCAACTTTGTGATAAAGTTTTACATAGTTTAATTCTTTTTAGTTACTTCCTAGAGATATTTTAACTTTAAATAAAATTCCCATTTTGCACTTGAATTTTTTACAATGAAAATCAATTTTTTTAGCATATATATAAAAAGCGGATTTATCTTGAATAATAAATAAAACTAATATTTCTATATTGGTAGAATATTTCTATATCATAACAGTAATTATAGATCGCTAAAAAAAACAGATAATGGGGTAAATGATTTATCATTACTATATCAATCACCGTATTATCCCAAAATTTTTATGATAAGAATAAATCAATTATCACATCATCTAAATTAACTTTCGAATTAATAAATTTTTGGGTTGTATAATATTATTTATACCAAAAATTTGGGTATGACTTTCTTCAAAGTTAGACGTGTACTTTTGCATGAAATATATTGACAATGTTATTATGTGTTAGACATTTTCATTAAGGCTCTTGATATAAGTATGCTTAAGATTTATGATCAATTCAAAACACTTTATTAGACCTAATCGATCCATATCTAGAGATGTTAAAATATTAATAATTCTTTATTTCCACACAAATTCAAAATACATTTTAGATTTGATATAAATTGTTGAAAATATATGAATTAAATTCTTTAAAAATTATTTTAGTGTTTATGAAAAAAGAAAGAAAGGCTAATGATCAACTCTAAACCTAATTGATTTTCATTTTCATACAGTTGAGAATACAACTTATAATAACATAAAGTAGACAAATATTTTCTTAGTCATGGACAATTTATTATTTTGTTTAAATAGAATGACATGGTCAAAAAGTTTCATTATAGATAAGTAATCAATATCTCAAAAACTTCAAAGAAGGTAATTTTTGAAAGTAAAGGTTCACAAAACCATCTTATTTCATATAAATGTATATGATTACCCACCATATTAAGAAAGGACAACCTCATTATTAATCTTTTGAAATATTAAGAAAATTGAGAATAATTCATATAAAGAAAAACCCTTTATTGTTTATACTTTTGAACTGCTAAGACCAAAACAAATAGAAAACATTTTTGAATAAGATAGATGACCAGAAAATTTCTATAAAGTAAAGTTTAATGCCAAATTGATCTTCATGGTTTGAAAATTCATATAAAGAAAAACCCTTTATTGTTTATACTTTTGAACTGCTAAGACCAAAACAAATAGAAAACATTTTTGAATAAGATAGATGACCAGAAAATTTCTATAAAGTAAAGTTTAATGCCAAATTGATCTTAATGGTTTGAAAATAAACAATTTGCTTCTACTTTTATATAAAGTTATCAAAAATAAATTCTGCCTTCATTTTTCTTTTGTTAAAAAAAATTTGCTAATAGACATGAAACTAGTATACAAATTGACTATTCTTCCCAAGTATCTTTTTTACTAACAATACAAATGCTTAAAACTCTCCAAAACAAGGTATGTGATGCTAATTGTTTCAAAAGTACACTATAATCTAACAAAATTTTAGATATTAAAAAAAGAAAGCACTGACTAATAATCACTATGAATAAAAACTAGCTCAAGCATTATACCGATGAATTAGATAAACCCTGTCAAGTAAAATCTATGAGAATGTTTTTTATTTAAGTAATAATAGATAATTTAAAGGGGCTTCTACAAGAAAACACGGTTGACATGACAAATCCAACTAAGAACTTGGAGGGCAAACCAGTTGTTTGAATCAATAAATCAAGAACAGGTTTGTTGGGATTTTCCTTTTTTTTTTTTTTTTTTTTTGGTTGGAGAAGTAATGATATATTTGTGTTTTTTTGTACCAAAAAAAAGGAAAGAGATTCTAAAGAGACATGATGATGCCGAGAAAAATTAAGAGTGAAAAGAGTGGTGCGAGACCGCGAGAGTGCTTGGCGCACTAGCAGACACGTGGGTCCCATCATCATCACTTCCTCCACCATCTCTCACTCCACCCAAAAACCCCACAAAACCTCTCCTTCTTCGCTCTTTATACTTTGAAAAAACACTCTTACTTCCACTCTCTCTCTCTCTCTCTTTCTCTTTCTTTCTTTTGGTTTTTCTTGTTTCTTGTTGTTGCTGCTGTCATGCAAGGTGGTCTTGGTCTACTTGGTGGTGGTGGGGGCTCGTCGCATGACTCAACAGACCCAGCTGAGAGTGAGTTGGAGCTGGGCCTGGGGCTGAGTCTTGGTGGTGGTGGTGGAGGTGGAGGGAAGAGCAAAGCAAGTGCATGGGGTGAGTGTGGTAGAATCTTGACAGCCAAGGACTTCCCTTGTGTTGTCAAGGTCTCTCAACTCAACAACAACAGATCACCGATTGCTTCTTCTCCTCCTTTTTCTGTGTCTGGCACCAAGAGAGCTGCTGACTCCGTTCCTCATGAAACTGGCTCCCCTCCTGCTGCCAGGTTACACATCACAGACATACATACATATTTCACATATACATATACCTACGTGTCCGTCTATATATATATATATATATGCTAACTAAATTAAGGGAATAATACGACCACCTTTTGTGTTCTATGTGTTTCTTGAAAGAGAATCCAGCTCTTGCTTTCCATATTTTTCTACTTTTTTTATTTTTTATTTTTTTTCTTTATATAGCCAAAAATCAACTTCAGCCTTGTCAAATTTTTCCCCGGTAAACTTATTGATTAATTAATTATATTAGTTTGTTACTGACTTGTGTTAATTTTAATCCTCTCCTATCATGAAAATGGGATTTTTTACGTCTGTTTTTATCGTTTGATATATTTTTGCTTTTCTATGTTTTTGCTTAGTTATTAAGCTTTGTTAGAATATGTGCCTACTTTATTATGAGTCTGTGTTGTTTTGATTCTATATAAGTAATTATTATTGTGATATGTACACGTTTGGTGAGTAAACTTCTATCCCTTTCCTATAATTATATATATATATATATATATTTATTGTCTTCTGTTTATTAGTTTTATGGTTTATAATGGGTTTATGGGGGAGTTTCCTGTTGATGTATGATATTTCTCTGTTTTTGTTTGTTTGTTTTTATTTTTATTATTTTGGAACTAATTTTATGTTGAGAGTTGGATTGTGAAAGAAGCATCTGCTGTTGCTTTATCTTCTATTCGGCCACAATACTAAGCTATTCATTAACGTAATTTGTTATGTGAAAACAGTCAGGTTGTGGGATGGCCACCTATAGGGGCTCATAGGTTGAGTAGTTTGGTTAACCAAGCAAAGGCTCCAAGATCTGAAGATGACAAGGTGGTGGGCAGTGAAAAGGACAAATTGAAGGATGCTTCCAAGAAGAAAATTTGCAACGGCAACAACAAATCTAGTAATGTTTTTAACGAAAAAGGACATCTTGGGTTTGTTAAGGTGAACATGGATGGACTTCCCATTGGAAGGAAGGTGGATTTGAATGCTCATGCTTGCTATGAGACTTTAGCTCAAACACTGGAAGACATGTTTTTTAAGCCCTCCAAGACAATCAATTCGATCGGTACCCTTTTCGTCCCCCTTTGTTGTTTGATCTCTTAAAAGTGTTAATTTCATTGACTCGATAAACGATTGTGTTCTAATTTGGTTATGCTTAAGTTGAATCCTAGAATTTTTTTACATGCGTGTATGAGTATGATGATATGATTAAAGGCATATATCGTGATGAACGTACAAGTTGTTGATCCGTCTTTCTGATTGTGACGTTGCGTATGTGTGATTAGGCTCAGGTGGAGAGAAGGATCCGGCAACAAATCCATCCAAGCTTTTGGATGGATCGTCTGAGTTTGTCCTCACCTATGAGGATAAAGAAGGAGATTGGATGCTTGTGGGAGATGTTCCGTGGAGGTATGCAACTATCATTATTCATTAAACGTCAAACTCAATGAATAACGAGAGTTGTATTAGATGATGAAAAGATTAAAGTTTCCATGACAAAAGTTTCCACCACCCACCCCTCTTCTACTCACATAAGAAATCAGTAACAGGACGAGATTTTGACTGGTTTAATCAGGTTTTATCGAATGCTTACTGAACATGTTCTGTTTCTTGTTGTGATTAGGATGTTTCTCAGCTCGGTAAGAAGGCTTCGAATCATGAGGACTTCTGAGGCTAATGGACTTGGTATGCATTTGTATTTTCAGTATTCTTTATATAATTTTTGCCTCTTTGGGTGATTCTTCCCAACAGCCCACCATCCTTCTAATTCTTGTTAATGATTTGATTGCAGCTCCAAGATTCCAAGAACGAACGGAGAGACCTAGAGCCAAGCCCATTTAGGACTAGCCTATCAAATCAAAATTCTAAAAAGATGAAGAAACCGACAGTTTGAATATATGAAGCTGAAAAGATAGTGGAGACGTTCATGAGTTGGAAGCATTTTGCGAAGCTTGTTATCTTTTTTGGTCCACTGCATTCCAGTGTTCTTGCCGTTCTTTTTTGTTTCTTTTAGGCCATATTCATTTTAGTTTTTCTCTCTTATATAGTGCTACAATACAGTCCTGCTTACTTGACTGAATTCTGCTTCTTTTCCATACTGTATATATGGGAGTACTTGATATCTAGAGTGTTGAGTTTGTTTCAATCTAGTGGAGTCAGTTTCCTCAATTTGTCCTAAAAGAAATGCTTTGTATGGTTTCACTCTTGCTTTTGTGTTGGTTGGCCATGTTTTTCTATATATTATACTTGAACCTGAGCTTGGAAGTTGTATCTACAGCTTGGCATTTTTTTTATCGACTGAATCTTTTGTGTTTGAGTATAAATTATGTTCATATCACTCAAATTTTCCCTCTAGATTGTAGGGAAATTCACAAATAAATGCACAGGAATTATAAAGTCTCTGTTACAGCAATTGTAACCAACTCTTTTTTGTTGGTTAAAATCCTGCAACCATATTTTCTCCAAGGAAAATTAACACAAGAACTTTTAGTCAAATTGAGTTATACTATATCCAAATTGAGTTTCTATCACTATCAAAATGTTTTCATCACTTACGAGATTTGATTACTTGGATTACATTTCATAAAAGTCTTGAAATGGCCATGGAGTTGAAGGTTTTCACCTTGAGGCTGTGATAAATTTCTTTACTATCATAGTCATCTGGTATTTTTTTGTTTAGAGACTTTATTTAATAATGTATAAGACGTTCTAAACATGAACCAAAAGTTCACCAACACAACAAACAAAAACAAGAACAAAATACAAGATTGATAAAATCAATCAACAAACAACAGCTTTTCAATCAAACAAAATAAAAAATAAAGAAAAGTCTTTATACTCTTCCCTAGTAAATACTTAAAAGAGAAGCCCAATAATACATTTTATTGCAAAACTTGTAGAAGCAGCATAGACTTGGTGGTTTGTAGAGTAGAAGTAGAGTAGAATTGCCATTACTGCTATTTTGTAGTTAGCTTGGGTGAAGATCCATTTTTATGGTAGGTTTTAGTAAAGCTCCATGCAAAACAAGCTATGTCCAAATAATTTTTATCAAGAGAGTATGCATGTGAGATAAATTAAACCTATCTTCTTTGCTTAACTGCTTGAAATTTGAACTACATAGCAAGTTTTGAATTTTTACAATAGTTTTTAGTCATTTTCAAGTACGAATTGCCTACATGTAATTTTCATGTAGACACCGTTTCTTAATTATTTGAAAGATCCAACAACCAAAAATTCTTTAACCTTGTTATGTGTAGAATAAGCTACATCCAAATAATTACCCATAAAACAACTACGCTGTCAATATCAAAAGTTCATATAATTCAATATTCATAATACTCAAAACTAATCTATCTAGAACTCCATTTATACTTCTCAAGTCTCAACTGATCAAATGCTTGAAACATGAACTATATAGTAAGTTTTGTATTTTAGATTCATAATTCTCTACTTTTAACTTAAATTTTTTTATATTCAACCCCAACCCTTTTAGTAGTAACATTTCTGTCGGTTCTCAAAATATAAAACAAAATAAAATAAAAGGGAAGAGACATGGAGTTTAATGACTTGATCCAATGATTATAATCTGTCTTATAAGATTTTGCTGAGAAAAACGGGACAAACTTGGTTCTTAAGATAGTGCAATCATTTTGATCTTGACTGCAGATGACTAGCCATTGATAGATGATATAGTGGTGACCCATCACCATAATTGCTTTCTTTTAATTGATTATAAGCCAACTGTATGCTACCACACACACCACCTACATCAAGAACAATTTTACATGTCATTAGGCATTGTCATTGGTAGTAAAACACTCATGCCTCTTATGCACTATTTAACTTTCTATCATTCTTTTCTTTCTTGCTGGTTCCCATATCTTGCTAAAACTAAAAGCACAAATCCTATACTCCCTATCATGTTTCAGCTTCAATAGCTCCCCTTTTCTTTGTCTTGTCTCTTTCATTCTCTCTCACTTCTACCATTAAAGTTAAATGAGACAACCAAAATACCAAAATTCGCTCATGACATAACGCTTTTTTAATTTATAATTACACTAAAAAACAGATGTAATGACAGAACTTGATTATATGTTGAAGTTAATGACTATGTGCCCTCAGTGGTGGAGCTTGAGGCCTAGCCTCCTATGTCCTAACCCCACAAAAATTTTGAAGGAAAAAAATAGGATTTGTTTACATTTTATAATCTTATATATAGGCATCAATTTTGCTTTTTTAATCATTGGTTTTTGCATCATGGTCCTTCTAGTTATAGGTTTCTGATTCTGAGTCATTAAAACTGCTTATCACAAAATCATTCAAATTCAGTTTATTCAAGATTAACAGAAAACATTGATCCCACTAGAAACTATTTTTTTCATTTTAAAAGGTTTTTAACATTAAACATGAGGCCTCATGCAAACAACTAATGATGGGGTTGGAACAAGAATAGCTGGAAAGGTTCAGTTTAGTGTCATGATGTGATTGAAATAGGGTCCACTGGCAATCTAGGAAGGCCTTAATGGGTGGAAGAGAAGATACTCACAATTATATACACTTGAGAGGTGAGACATTTCAATGAGTAAAAGTGTATAGGAAAGTGTATAGGATAATTATCTTTGATGCATTTTTGCAACCTTTTTTTTGGCCTACAGTGCATAATTGGTGCTCCATCATCTCAACAAAGTGTGTGGGAGTGGGACACCTCCAAATCAAATGTGTAACTTCTCAAAATGAATGAATGTTGAGGGCCCATGGATGGGCAGGACATGCCATTTTTATTGTGTTTCTGCATATTTGTTCATGGAGAGGGTGCCAACTGGGAGCCAATATGATTTAACTAGCTAACTTAGCTTGCACTTTCCTTGTGTGCCATTGCAGACAAGATTAGAATCCTGTCATGTCTACAATCCAGGTATTTTGACACTACCTGTTGATTTGTTTGTCTGCTCAGCCTGACAAATGTTATGATAGAAATCGTCTCAAAGTTAGTGCACTTGAAATGAAATCTTGCTTTATTGATATCACATTGTCAGAATCTACCAGCCATACCTACCGGATCTTGTTCATTATGGATGTTCAATTGGAGATTTGAACTTGATGCAAGCATTTTCACCCTCATAGATTTGCTATAAAATTACTATGAATCATAGATATCATACAAGCAACCCCCATTTCTGGCCTTGACATAAGACCTCAAGGACTCCAATCGACATTACTAATGAATGAGATCCAAGATTTATATTTTAAGTTCGATCTCTCTTCACAAGAGGATATTAAAAGAATACGATAAATGAAATGAATTTGCATGAAACTCATGATTTAAAACAAATCCCTGAAGGTTCAAAATACATGTATGAAATTCAAAGAAGACAATATCTATCCAAGACAATAACAGAAGCAGGGTTTTCTGATGTATTTCATTCATCAGTTATATTCCGTGCTGAGTTCACATGGCATGCTTGGATGACTACTTCACATAAGTCTAAAGCAGACAATGATTTATACAATATCTTCAACACTAAACTAGTTAACATTTGTATTAATCTCCACCTACTCAGCCTAGCTAATGTTTATATAGATTTCTTTTCTGCTTTTTTCAAAAGAAAAATAATCCATTACACACTGAAAGAAACAGAGTAACTACAATCTTCCTTACTAAGCTTAATCGGTCAATTAGGAACAGTATTCTCCCAAAACATGGTCAGACGATGATCTTTCGCCCATATAGCAACAGCATGAATTGCAATATTACAAATGCAGGAAAAGAAGGAACGAGACTTGACAGCATGTTTACATAGTTATCCTGCGCTAAGACAATTCTATAAACTGAAATTCAATTATTGGCGTGGTAATATTCATCAACTAGATATGTGCAAATCTTAGTGCAAACTAAATAGACATTTTATTTGTACTCACTTGATGACAACCATGGCATACAAAGTCATCTAAAAGAAAAACAGCATTTCAGATCTAAGATACAGCCGTAAAGCACATACTTAGATATTACAGCTAAAATACATTGAGATTAAAATCATCACTTGCGCAGCCTACTGTAAGAATTCCCTCGGATCAGTGACATAACCAGTCAAAGCAGATGCAGCGGCGGTATATGGCGAAGCTAGATAAATCTGGCCTTCCTTGTGTCCCATCCGACCAGGGAAGTTCCTATTGGTTGTTGAGACACAGACCTGCAATACCAAACAGACTCAAAAGTGTTAATCAAAATCATAAATAAGGATGCTGACCAAACAAATAGCCATCATCAAAATTGACCACATTGATCATGAAGGACAAATGAGATTTTAGTAGACCAGAATCTGTGTTATGTGTACTCATACTGCATGTCTCATTCATCAGGCACTCTTTGTTAAGTTTTCCCTAAAACCCAAAAATTAGATTCCGAAACACCTTCATGCAAGCCAAAAAAAACCCTTTTGTGAACCCAGAAAAAGAACAGCAGAGTGATAGGGTTGATTGCTAAGCAGAAAATCAATTATTATTAATGTTTAGGGTGGCTTTTTCATAAAATTGGTTGCCTCAAACAACATTAACCAGTCTATCTATCTATCTTTTTCATAAAATTGGTTGCCTTAGACAACATTAACCAGTCTATAGTCAGTCTGTCTATCTATCTAGCTTTTTCATAAAATTGGTTGCCTTAATCAACATTAACCAATCTATAGTCAGTATATATATAAACACCTTTTTGTGTGTGATTTAATAGATTTCACTGAATTTTGATGTAATTCTGAGATATATATGCAAATGAATAAATTAAGAGGCAGTTCACATTAAATGCTAAAACTATATGCTTTTGAAGGATTTCTGGCAGGGGAAAGGAAACTTGCCATAGGTTCATTCATGCGTGCATAAGTGTCTCTAGGGCCACCCAAACAAGCACCGCAACTAGGACTTGCAGGTGTGTCACAACCAGCTTCTTCAAATATCTGAGAACATGTCTTCCCACCAGATCCAGGTATTGGGAGAGTATATACATCCATCCAAACCTGTCATTTTTACCATATAATAATGCACTTACCATTAATATCTCTCCACGATGATATCTTATCCAACTTAGAAGCAGAAATCTGCAGACATTTCAGCACAAAATATTGCAGCATTACAAACCTGCTGGGTAGCAGGGACAAGGAATGTGGGAACTTTAACCTTTTTGCCCTGAAGACAAACAATTAAACTTGTTAACAGCAAATCATGGAGCCCCTTCAAGGAAACTTGTTCGAGTATCTATGAGTAAGAACTGTCAATTACTCCTAAAGATGCATAAGATACAGCATGCCTGATGTAAATCCTTTTTTAACAGCAAAACATGGAAGTCAATGTTGACGATAAGAGAATAAACATGAAATATCATTACGAAAAAATGTTATGTTTGCAAGACATCCCTGATCTTTCAGTATAATTTATCTACCCACTCATAGCTCAGGAAAAGTCAAATTTTTCAGAGGTTTTAATCAAGATCTAGGCTATAAATAAGCAAACTGCAATCAAAATTTATAAACAAGATCGGGGTAACTGCTTATAGCTGCATAGTATCAATGGATAGTCCAACAACAATAGATAAGTAACAAAGAAATTTGGTTCTTACTGAAGCTAGAAAAACTTTGGCAGCAGCCATAAAATCCTCTGTTTTTCCGCCCGTACAAGATCCAATATATACTCTGTCAATCTTCACATCTTTGCATTCTCTTGCTAAAGCTCGATTATCAGGTGAATGAGGCTGCAAAAGTACATATACTAACATTACTGGTAGTAATAAAAACATTGGATACTTTCAATTACTAATACGACAAAAAAGAACAGTATTATGAGATTATTAGTTGAGGTCCATATCAGATTATATCTAGATATTGATAAATCACCCACCTTTGCCACCAAGGGTTCCAGCTTTGTGATATCAAATCTATACTCTGAAAGAAAACTGAAACCCAACCAAAAAAAAAAAAAAGGAACAGTACCAATGAATTTCAAAAGCATGATAACATAAGAAGCCAACAAAAGGGAGGAAAAAAAATCGAAAGATTTCCTCATCCTGAATGAATTCTATAAACTGTAAGACATCAAATTTAAAAATGAAAAAAAAAAAAAAAATGCATTCTATTTGAGACTAATTTACAAGTTAAGAAATTATAAATAGATAGTAACAAATTATCATTTCACCAGCAGTCTGGTTGTTTTAAACTCAAGGGCTCCTGATAAGATTTAGCAGGTTATATCAGAACACTAATACCATTTACTGGCTGAATTCCAATCAAGTCAAAGAGAAGCCTGATCATGCAATAAATTAATTGACCAAATAACATTTTTCACAGAAAAAGGGTAGTCAGATGGTCAATAAGTATTAATGCAATCACTTTTCACTAACCCTCACCACTTCGCCAGGAAAATATATCCAAATTGATTCAGATACAACTACTTTTATACTAATAAATCATGTTATCTTTTGATGGAACGAAGTATAAATTTGTCAGAAATAATACATGGTAGGAAAGATTTAGTCTTTCCATGCCTTTTCAACTGCCATAGAGCTATTAGTATGTTCAACATGTTCAGACAATCATATTGATAAAACTTCATCAGTCAAAACTCAAAATCTATCTTCAATGATCAAACATTAATGCTTTTCTACGCATTCCGCTAGCTCTACAACTTTAAAGAAAGGAGATGCTGAGGGCTCCTCCGGCCAATCTGTACATAGAGCTGTTACCTCACTGTCTGAAGATGGGAAAAAACTTAAAGAAACAACTTTAACTGTCATTTGAAACCTTTGTACAGCATAACTGACACGTCAATTGAGTAAAAAAAACCACAGTTAATGTAAATGGCACAGAAATTGGGCAAATGCATATATCGAGTTCATATTCCTTTATGCAGTAGCAAAAAGGAACCACCCATCATAGTGGAATAGTAACTCATTTAATTATCTCAAGTAGCCATTTAATCACAAAACTCTACCTTGCTTTCTCATCACTATAAACTGGCTCATAGCCCACAGATGTCTTATCCTGTGAAAACAAACGATAAAACTTACATTATCACAAAAAAAATCATCTTTCATGTGAAAGAAAAAGAAAAATATCAGCTGAGAAAGACAAAGCAAGCATTGATGTACAGATCACGTCCATTTAACAAGCTATTGCACTTACCTCGAGATACTTAAACGTTGTACTATCAGCAGGGACCACACCATTCTTTCCCCCAGCTTCAACAACCATGTTGCATAAAGTCATGCGCTCTTCCATCTGTTCAAAACAAATATGATCAGAAGAACAAAATTTGTAGGCCACTAACGGGTAATTAACAACTGCTGACTAAAATTTGATATAACCTAATAGCCTTGTTATTAGAGATACATAAAGTGTACTTACAGTTAAACTTTCAACAGTTGAGCCAACGAACTCCATAGCTTTGTAGGTTGCACCAGCCAAAGATATTTCCCCAATTATCTGCAAGGGCAATCAACTTTAAGAAGGAACACAAAAGAGAAGGAAAACTCCATTGATCTAAATTCCAATAATAACTGTAAAATACAAACTCTCCACAAAGGATTTTGAGGGTATTTATCTCTACCAAAATAAAAGAAAAGCCTGAAGACCCAAAGAAACTTACTTGTAAAATCAAATCTTTCGCAAGTAAATAATCAGGCATTTCACCATCCATTACAAATCTCAAAGTTGGGGCACCTGCAATTTCAAATACAAGGATATTACAATTAACTAAAGCAACCACACGTTAATTATATTAGGTAGAAAAAGTATACAACTATGCAGACTGCCATCAGCACATTACGTGGCAGGCAGAGGGAAACTATAGATTATTACACGTATACCTCAACTTTAAGTCCCAGATTTTGTTCCCAAACCATTTTACTAAAATATCTAATTTAACTTGAGCAGCATTTAAAACTTATTCAAGAATCTCTATACCAGTTTCACTATTGCATAACAAAAACAAAAAAAGGGAAAATGAAAAAGTAAAAGAACAAACCTTGAGCAAGGACTTCCCTGTGCCCAATACAAAACCTGCATCAGTATTTCCAATGCCAGTTGCAAACTGGCCAAATGCTCCAGCAGTACAGGTGTGAGAATCTGTCCCTAACAAGACCTGAAGGCAGTTGTGAAGGGTTTAAAGCCTTTTTTTAAAAAAGGATGGCATAAAATTTAAAACAAGAAAAACAATTCAACAATTTGGAAATATAATTGCACCTCTCCTGGCCGGCAATGACCTTCTTGGGCAAGTGCAACATGGCATACACCTTTGTAATCAGGGTTCACCTGCATATTCATATAGTAAGTTTCATTCGTTCTCACTATATAGGTAACTATAGACTTCAAGCTCATTAGAAAAGTAAATCACTAACTGGGCCATAAAATAAAAGGATGACACAGCCATACCTTAAAATTACTAATATCTTTAATATCATAGAAGTACTTGATATTTTGCTCTGCACAGAAATCTCTCAGGATATCAACATTACGATTTGCACGTTCATCACTTGTGAATATATAATGATCAGGAATGATGACAAGTTTTTCACGGTCCCAAACCTTCAAGAATGAAATAGTGATGTAGACATAGCATATGACAAAAAGTAAACACATACACACTGGTGGAGAGAGAGAGGAGGTATGAAATTATCAAATATTGAATAAAAGATGCTTTTAACTCTAGGCTGAACCACGAGCAAGTTATAATAAAGGACATGCACAAAAAGAAAAACAAATTATTTTGAAACTAAATAAATAAATGCACATAAACATCAAGGACTCAATTAATCATAATTCTTCATTTCTTCTATGAACATGTCACCCAAACTAAATCAGTCTTGCAATTCCCATATATTCATAATGATTACCGAATTAAGGATAAAGAAGAGCACAATAACATACAAGATAAGGTATATCAGCACACCATAGCTCGTCAAACTACAAACTTCTAACTCATACATTCGAATACTCCATACGAAACTACGAAGCAATTCAATACTTACAAGAAACCAAGGCCACACTATAACCCCATTTAGCATTATGCTAAGCACTAGTAAACAGGGAAATCTAATTTATGCATGCAAAATCAATAAAACAAATAAAATCATATTGCAAAAGCAAACAACATACAACAAACCTCAATATCCTATCACTATCAAGCTCATTTAAACAAATAAATCATATTACCATCACAATGAATGACAACATCGCCAAAACCTAAGTGATCTAGGTATCATTTGAGCTATAAATTTCAATAAACAAATAAACAATGTATACCTTAGCATTTTCGCCGAATTCTTTCTTGAAGATACCAATGGAACCAGGGCCACAAACATCATGGGTCATCAGGATGTCAACGTTAACCCATACATTCTCTCCTGGACTCAACTGGGGTTTCTCTGAGGCCCTAGCCAGTATCTTCTCAGTCAATGTCATTGCAGTTTTTACCTGTAAATCAATATGATTACAATTTTTAAAACCAACAAACCAGCAACGACCCATCAATCGATACAACCAAAACTATCAAACAAACAATTGAGTGAATAGAAAGAAACTGAACAGAGCCAGTGGCGGCAGGCCTGCGTTCGGATTGCTGAGGAGCCATGACCGACTTGATTGTCATTGGGATTGCTGATTTCTTGCATTTGTGAATCGAAAACTGCGACGACGAAGAGAAACCAAAGCGGCCCAAATCCTTCTGTTAAATGCAAATAGTGAAAAATGAGTTTGATGAGAATCGCTAATAAAAAAAAAAAAAAAGTAAAGAGAATTAAAGAAAATCACCTGGTTGGCAATGAAAGAAGAAGAAGGAGTTGCAGATATTGCAGAGGAGGCCATGTTGCTGTGCTCGTAATTAATTTTTTTTTTTTTTTTTTTTTTTCCGGGGAATAAGGATTTGCGTGTGTTGAGGCCTGTCCTGTTCCTTTGAGAAGTCTAATGGCGGCTGCAAAAACAGAAAATGTGTGATCTTAATCACGTGATTTGCGATTGAAAGAGTAACATCTGTCTGTGGCTACCACACTGCTCTCTCTCTCTCTTTCTCTCTCTCTCTTCAATTGGATTTTTAAACATTTGACTGAAACAAGGCCCAAATCATTTTAGAGGCTTTCGGCTTCTTAATGTCATTATATTGGGCCTATCCGGCCCATATTTGATTATCGTCTAAACTTGTCTCAATAAGTATTTGTTCAATGGTTTCAAAAAAAAAAGAAGTATTTGTTCAACGGAAACTCATTAACACAACAACTCAAAATGCAAGATTTAACTCCAAAAAGCACAAAGTGCTTCGAAACATACACTTTCAATTAAATGATCGCCTTCATTTAAGAAATGAGACCTTTTGATAACAATGGCCCCTTCCGTTCCTAGGAACTGATCTCTAGGCCGTGTCAAAATGCCTACCTAAATTTATACACCTCTTTATTCATTTTAGAAATGAGGATTCAAGCATCACAAAACACATTTTACAAATGGGCCTAATAGTTTTCTCTCCTTAGTGGTGGAGATTTAACTCCCACTGAATATATTTTATACGTCGGATAATTTTTTTCTCATATTGTGTGAGTTATTATCTCTCATATATTAGTTTGTATTAGTATTTTTCTTCCTTTATTATAAGAATAGTTAATTTTCATTATGGAATTAAATATTAGTTGACAACTATAAGAGATTATATGTTAGTTCATCCATTTGATGTCAATTAAAAAAAAAAAGATTATTGTGTATTTCGCTAATACAATAAAAACTGTTTATATTTTTTACTTGTAAGAGTAATCCTACTTTGTTTCTGACTAAACATTTGTCAGTTAATAAATATTTACATATTAATAATTATTTAAATTACTTATAATATATCACATGATATATTGTTAGAATACAAGTTAGGATATAGTCAAAATATTTATTATTACTTTAAATTATTTTCATTATTTCAAGTTTGATTGTTAAAAATAAGTAATGCTACACATTCTTATCAATAATTATTTATTTCACTTACAAAAGATATCAATTCATAAGTTGACATATGATGAGTTAGGATCAAATTTTGATACAAAAGATAGGATCTCAAGCATTATTGATTGGTATAATATGTGCCACATGTAACACTTTTTCTTCCTACTTTTTTAACTGTCAGTACTTTTATTAGTAAGTAATAATAAACGACTTGTTGTAAGTGACGATTTAAGAAAAATGAAGTTTGCATGTCACAATCACATTTGTGTTCAACATTTATTCAGCTTAAATTAACAATGATCCAGTTTCGATTTACCACGCATGGTCATGAATGGTCTCAAAAAAAGAAGAAAAATTGTAGACTCGTCAACACTGTTACTAGTTCTCTCTATTTGCATGAAATGTTTTCAAATGTTACTTCAATAGTTGATTCTATGGATACACTAATTAAAACAATTTTATTGACCATTGTATTTACTAATTAAGCAGGCTCAGCCAAGCATTCCTCAACCTATTGTCGTGGTAGCGGATCAACTTGCAAGGGTAATTAATTTCGTTTTCTTCTTGTTGAATTTGATTATGTGAGATTTAACGAAAGATATGCATCATATTATACAACATATGAAGCTTTTATCTGTATTAGATAATATTATTAAATGAATGTCAATTTTATAAATAAAGGAATGTGTTTTTTTTTTTTTTGACAATGAATACGATATCATACGTGCCACCAACAATTGCTCAATTGTGATTCTACCTTTTTTTTTTCGGTTGCATGTTTAATTACATTGCTCATTATAAAAATCTGTTTGATTTCAGATTAGATGGTTGGAGGCATTTCAAGCATTACAGATGGTATTTGCTATTGGCAATATGGCGCTGTTGGCTGCACTATTTTGTGATTGTTCAATTGCTTGCATTATTGTATTTCATATTCAATATACAACATATAAGCTATCTTTAGTCATGTAATAACAACAAGAATTTGGCTTGCAACTAACATGCAAAATATGTTGCCATAGCTTTCGCAACTTGTGAGAGTAAGTTACTGATGAGCATGTTGTCGTAGTGTTGAAGACTTTGGCAAAGTGCGTTGCTCATTGTCTTACTTCTTTTGTTAACACGCATTGTATGTTGCGGTAGGTTATAGCAACCTGTAACTAATGTTCTCATATAAGTTTATGACAACATTGGTTGCACATTGCCATAGATGCAAAAGACAACATGATGTGTACGTTGTTAAATATTTTTATTTTTTTTTTCTTAAAACAAATATTTTTTCAGTTCATACAAAATGTTCAACAATACTTTTGGAGACTAATTATGAAACCTATATTTGCAAACTAAAATTTTATTCATAAAATCATATATAATGTTTACATCACTTTTATAATAATGTCATAATTACAATGTTTCCATAAAATATCTAAAACTTGTTTAAATTAAGTATAATGTCACAACTCATGTCAACCTAACGTCAATGAATCGAAAAGAACATCAAGTAACTCAAAAACCCTAAAAGTTTCAAATATGCATTTTTTACACTAACTTGATGTATTCTTTGATCCAAGCAACAATATTTCCAATAGCTTTACTTAATATTTCATATTCATCGGTTGGTCTACATTGCTTTATATCTTCAAATACCATATCTACCTAAACTTTCCAATAACATCTTCCAAGAGACATATTATGTATTGTAATCGAAGGTATGTTGATGAAATCTTCCTTCTGCAACAACTTTATCTCCATCTTCATTTAGATACAAATGAAAGATGTGGCATTTTGCATTCTTTAGTTGGAAGTTACTTTGTGTTGTAGAGATACTTCCATGTTGTGACTGCAATAATAAATATAACATATTAATGCTAACTTAAACAATGCAATTAACTAAAGCAAAAATTGTTAAGACTATTGACTTCAATATATCTATGAGAAGGAGTGCACCCCACTACATCCTCCATTGCACTTTTTTTCAATAACTAAAGAAAAATAAACACACAAATGTCTACAACAAAGCAAAGAAATATGGGTTAATTTGCCTATATCATAGTAAAATAGTATCGAAAATCAAAACAAAGCAAAGACATATGGTCATCACCCAATGACATGTGGCAATCACCTAACATCTTTCTTAAGAATAATTAGAAAGTTTATATTATTCAAGACACAGCAAATCCTTAAACCCCATCAAACCAAACAAGCTTGACAACCTTGTTTGTGTTTGACTTCAATCCTTGTAACCAATCTCACTCTTATTGCTGAAACCATCTCACCATAATACTTTCATTAAGTTTTAAAGTATTTGTAAATTATACTATTTCAATAAATAAATATAATAATTAATATTCTTTCATTAAGCCTTAGTAAATTGAAAAGTAAGCTCTATTTTTTTTAATTACGTCATACCCTAAGTAGATAATTTGTATTTAAATTAAAGAATAATTATCTTTTTATGTTTGAGATGATATGTGATTAGTTATTATAATAAAAAAATAATATAAATTTCAAAATTAAATTTGTTTATATCAATTTAAAATGTAGGTTTTTAGCAACATGCAAGCCTATAGGTCTGCACGTTGCTAAAATGTGAGATTTTGGCAACGTGCGACGCTGCACGCTGCTAAAACCTGCACATTGCTAAAAGAAGGGTTTTAGCAGCGTGCATGACTTTGCATGTTGCCATGTCTCTTAATTTCGGTAACATGCATTTGCGCGTTACCATATAGCTCTTCCACAATGTGCAGCCTTTGCACGTTGCCATAGGTAACCTACGGCAACGTGAACTAGATGCACGTTGCCGTAGCCAGAATTTCTTATAGTGAATATAATTTCAAAATCTTTATTTCAATATGAAATTTATGATGTATGTATGTACACTGGAGGACCGTAAGCCTAGATGGTACATGAGATTGAGAATCTCTTGAAGTAGTTCATCAAATCTTTATCTACATCACATATTAAATCTTTGTCTACATCGCATATCATAATTTGAATATTGCTACTTTGAAAAAGCTTTCCTTTATTTCTAAGTAATAATTCTCTTGATAAAATCAATCTTGAAATTTTGTTCCAGTTGGACTGGGCCTGGCACGCTAATACAAAGGAATAACTCAAATGAAAACTAATAAATAGAAGTGGAATAATTATTTCGAATCCATTAATTCTTTAAGTGTCTACCACTAAATCAATTGATTATTGGAATAAAGAATTAGCGAAATATGTTGATTCCTATGAATACGAGAAGCAAAACTAGACTACGTTGAAACACTAAGCTAATTCATTTATACAATATAAATCATAACAATAAGCTAGATTATGTCGAATGTTACAATAGAAATAATTCTATCTGACAATGAAACAATATTTAACTTAATAAAATCAAATCTTTAAAATAATTTAAGGGGGTGTATCTAATCAAAAATTCAATGGAATTTTAAACATTTTAAAAGTTTGAGTATATTCAATTCATATTTGAATGAATTTTATTAAAATATATGTGTATTCAATGTAGATTTGTATAGAATCCATTAAAATCTAATTTAATAAAATTAAGTCTTTAATATTAAGGGGGTGCATTCAATCAAAAATTCATCAGAATTTAAAACATTTAAAAAGTTTGGATGTATTCAATCTAAATTTGAATAGATTTTATTGAAATCTTATATGTATTTAATGCAAATTTGTATAGAATCCATTAAAATCTAACTTAATAAAATTAAATCTTTAATATTAAGGGGGTGTATTTAATCAAGAATTCATTGAAATTTAGAACATTTTAAAAGTGTGAGTGTATTCTATTTAGATTTGAATTGATTCTATTGAAATCTAGGTGTATTTAATTCAGATTTGTATGAAATCTATTTTAAATTTTGATGTATTCAATCCAGATTTGTATGAAATCCATTAAAATCTAAGTGTATTCAATTCATATTTATATGGAATCCAATGAAATCCAAGTGTATATTCAAAAGTTATTGATTTTACATATTTAATTTAAGTGATGAATTTAGACGGATTTTAAAATGATTGTTATGAAGAAAAAAATTTATAACAAATCTTACAATTTTCCTAAATATTTTATTGGATTTCTTAAAGAATTTTAACAAAATCAATATGAAATTTATAGAATTTGTGAATTCCACCAAAATCCATCATTAAAAGAAAAAAAATCCATCAAAATCTAATAAAATCTAAATTGAATACACCATGCCTAATTTAAATATAATTTAAAAAGTAAATATAATCATTCTTTGATTGGAAGGAAACTGAGTTATTGGTGACATTCATATGAGCATTTGAGAGTCCTTCAAACAACACTTCCCCATCAATTGTAGTCATATATAAAGTCTCATGATAAAGACTTAATTCATACCAATGAAGAAATTAGTTGTTGATTCATCTGGAGACCTTACAGAGATAGCTCCTCTTCCATTAATATTAGTTGTGTTGATATATAGAGAATCATGAGCTTCGATCCATCCCAACCCTTTAGAAGGAATTGCATTTGTGCTATTTAAAACTTCATCAAGCGTGGTCGAATTTATATTCCAAGGTGTGAATACGGTTTGTTCTCCATAAAGAATATCTATATTGCAATCTACGAGCTGTATGTACCACATCTGCTTTCTTCTATTGCACCAATACTCGATAATGAAAAGTTACAGTGCATTAATGCTAAGGTTTGGTTGTTGTCAATATAATTAGAGAAAAACAAATCATCCAATCCTATATATGAGATGTATGATATGAGAGACATTGTAAAGAATACTTAAAATAGTGAGGTTGCAACCTACAAGAAAGAAAAATTATTTCATAATTTTTTTTTTTCAAATACATTATATGTAATGATATCTGGTAATAACTAGACTTTTACACAAAATAGAGGTTTTACGTTTAAAACCCTTTACTTTAAGTTAAAAAATATATATATCTATTAATTTAAATCATTATGTTATAAAATAAATCAAACTTAAATTTTTTAAATACTAACCCTAGTTTCATTGTCGAAAAAGAGATATTCTTATTGTCTAGAGATGAATTCATAAGTCTGGCTATGTTGAACTCATCTATAACATAGCCTAGACTTATGAATTCATCTCTAAACAGTAAGAATATCTTTTTCTTTGACATTAAAACTAGGGTTAATATTTAAAAAGTTTAAGTTCGGTTTATTTTATAACAGAATAATTTAAATTAATAGCTTTTTTTTTTTTTTTTTTTTTTTCAGTGTAACGGGTTTTGAACTTAAGATCTCAATATTGTATAAAAGTCTGGTTATCATCAAACTATGCTTGTGGCCATTACAACAATGCATTTGATAAAAATTAATTAAGTAGCTTCATTTTTTTAACCATTCTCTAAAATGTCTCTCATATCACAGATCCCATGTATTGGATTAGATAATCTGTTTTTCTTTTACTATATTGACAACAATCAAACCTTAGCAATAAATGTACAATGTATAATATATATAATATAATGTATTACGAACATATATTATTACATTATCATAGATAATGTAGTAATATAAATGCATATTATTATTATATATACACTAACTAATTTAATATACCATTATATTAACAATATATTTATAATATGATTATAGCACAATATTATTATTATTATTATATATATTCTATTATAATATTATATATTATATATTATTATTATTATATTAAGTTGTTACATGTATTATGTTAATATGTTATTATACCATAATAGTATTATATATATATTAATATAATATATATAATACAAATATGGTATGGTAACATATTAATATAATTAACAAGACTTATTATTATACATATAATCTATTATTATAATAATATATAATAACAATATATATACTAGTAATATTAATGTATAATGTTATTATTATGTATAATATTGTTATATGTATGTTATACAAAATAATATATATTATATAATTAATAATATATAAATAAGTTAATATTAATTATGTTAAATACTATATTATATTATATATATTACGTCATATGTATAATGTACTAATGTATATGATATAATATTAAATAATATATTATAACATTACCATATAATGTATATTATATAATTCATACTATCATATACATTGACATACCATATATAATATATTATTAATTATGTAATATAACTATACACTCATACATACATATATATAATATTATCATACATATTATATGACATTAATATATTATATAGTGAACATATATATGTTAGTACTACATTACATGGTAATGTTATAATATACTATTTAATTTTATATTATATACATTAATGCATTATACATATGTGATATATATAATATAATATAATATTTAACATGCTTAATATTAGCTTATATATATTATTAATTATATATCATATATTATTTTATATAACATATTCATATGCAATAACATAAATATATTACTTTAATTAGCGGTGGACTCAGAAAATTTATTTAGGGGGCATATAAATAAAGTAATAAAAATATCAAAAATTAAGAACATACTAAATAATAATGTTTTTATGTAAAACAACGTTCAATAATACTATATAGTTTAAATAAAATAAAACATATATTATATTTGAGCAAAACAAATAGTCTTATCTCTAAAAATCCTAATGAAATCATTAAAAAAAAAAAAGAAGCATAAACCACATAAAGTTATCATTTTTCTCGACGAAGCTTCATATCTTGAAATCGTTCTATGATAACTTCTTTATCAATTTTGTCAAAAATATCTTTCTCCATAAAGTTGATAAGTTACAAAATGTCAAAGTTAAAATAAAGAGATGCCAAGTAAAGATGAAGAGAAAAAGAAAAAAAAAAATTGTTTACTAAAATCGTAAATTATCAATGGATTTTATATAGCACACGAAAAGTAAAAGTAAATAGTATTTATATAGAAAAGAATTAAAAGAATAAAATTGAGAAAAAATTATTAGTAATTAGGAGTATGAAAATTATTAGAAATAGAAAAATTAGGTTTAATAAAAGCAACAAATAAGGAATAAAGTTAATTATATTAACAATAGATAGAATAAATAATTGAATTAAAAAATAATAATAAACAATTAAAAAAGGGGAAGAAGTAGGGCATGAAATTAAAAAAGAACAGTGGGGCATGATAAAAAAAATCCTACAGCTCTCAAACCAGATTTTAAAATAAAATGATAAAAGATAAATAATAATAGTAATAATAATTAAAAATAATAACATTAACTAAAGTTTGACAGCTGTAGTACAAGTAGACTACACAGCATCAGTATCTGTACTACATCTGTATGTCCACAGTCTGCAGACTGATGGAGACAGAACAATTTTTTTTTTTAAGTGGATTACATAATAAATTTAACATTTTTTTTTGGGAAAATTACACTAAAGTACCTTCACATATCACATTATTACATCCATGATGTGAGTTTATTGTTAATTACAGGTAAATACCCTACCGTTAGTTGACTTAGTCAAACTTAACAGTTTGACAACATTTTTAGAATGAAATGACACAAATGCCATTATCATCTCTATTCTCCTTTCTCTTCTGCTTCTTGTTCATCAACATCTTCTTCTGGGCATCTGAGTTTGAACCCAGATTTGACTGGGTTCACAGTCATGAACCCATCAAACCATGACGAAATTCATATCACCCTGAATCACGCATCCTCCTCATCACCACACAATCACCAAAAATACAAAAGTTTTGAACCCAGTTTTTTCGAACCATGACTGTGAACCAACCATTACCACACAATCCAGCAACTAACCATCCATCACCACACAAAAAAGGAAAAAAAAAACAAGAACAGAAGATGACGAAGAAGACCAACCAACAGTTCTGGGTTCGAAGGAACCCAGTTTCTGGGTTCCATTCGAACCCAGAAACTGGGTTCGAATGGAACCCACATCTAGGTTCCGTTCGAACCCAGTTCTGAGTTCCGTTCGAACCCAGTTTCTGGGTTCGAATGGAACCCAGAAACTGGGTTCCTTTGAACCCAGATGTGGGTTCGAATGGAACCCACATCTGGGTTCCATTCGAACCCAGATCTGGGTTCCATTCGAACCCAGATCTGGGTTCCATTCGAACCCAGAACTGGGTTCGAATGGAACCCAGAAACTGGGTTCCTTCGAACCCAGTTTCTGGGTTCTTTCGAATCCAGAGAAGAAGAAAAGCAGAAAAAGAAGAAGAAGAAGAGCAGGAAAAGAAGAAGAAGAAGAGCAGGAAAAGAAGAAGAAGAAGACGAGCAGAAGAAGAAGATGATGATGAACAAAAGAAGAAGAAGAAGAAGAAGGAGAGAGAGAGAGATTTTGTTTTTTAGAAAGAGAGAGATTTTGTTTAAATAATATCCCAAATATTATTTGATATATAAAAAGACCAATTTACCCTTGTGCATTAATTTTACCGTTAATTGGTCGTTAGTCAAACCAAGTCAAAGGTATTTATGTGTAATTTAGATAAAACTCACATCATGACTGTAATAATTCGATAGGTCCGGGTACTTTAGTGTAATTTGCCCTTTTTTTTTTTCAAATTTTAGGGGAGGCATGTGTCCCCCCCGATCCAATGGTAGGTCTGCCTTTGACTTTGGTTCAAGATTTATGGTAGGTTATTAATATACTATCATATATTAATAATCTTTATAACAAGAAACTGAAAAGGTTACCTACATAGTATATTATTATAGCAATATATAATATAATATTTTACAATGTATATTAGTATGTTGTATACTTTATATTAATATATATTGTTATATGTACATATGTATTATTATGATTGATATATAAATTTATATATGTATGTATGTATGCATTAACATATCCATTTTTTTTTTTAAAAAAAACATATCCATATATTTTTTTTTGAAAAGACATCCATATTATATTGTACTATATAATATGTATTAATATACTAGTATACTTATAATTATATATATTATAATTATATAGTGTATTATAGTACATATGTGATATTACACATAATGTATTAATATGTAGCAATTTATATAGACATGTGACTATATAATAAGTATTATACTAATATATTTATAATTACAATATTTAATAATATATAAGTTACTAATATTAATATAGTGTACTAATACATATGTTATAAACTTATAATAAATATATATTAACCATATATTATAATATTATTGCAATTATAACTATATAAATATGTTTTATCATATATATTATGTATTTATATTAATATATAATTAATATGATATATATTATGTTATATATTTATACGTTGGCTTTGACCAACAATTTTGTATAAAAAAATAGTTATTAATGACGGATGTCTTTCCCTAGGCGATCTGTCGGTACCCTACGGTGACCCTCCAGCTAGTCCTTTCGCTCAACTAAACGATCTCCGCAGAGTTAAACCGTGTTCTTTCTGAAACCTTTTCGAAAATAGTGGAAACGTAGGAAAATTTTTCATTTTTATTTCAAACATTTGTAAAATATTTTGTAAAAATTTGGACAACATCTCATCTATTTTTTTGGACTTTGCCACCCTACAAATTATAAAATTTAACACTTCTAAAATATCACAATTCAATTTCCCCTAACTACAGAGCCGTAGGCTTTCATTTTTTCAACACAACCACAACCACAATTTTACATTTCAATTTATAAACTCATTATCAACAAAATCATATATCATGCATCAATTTACTCTCAAAAACATAATTTAAATCCATAAAAGGATATTTATAAAACCACGTAGAGATAATAAAATATATATACAACATATTTTAAAGTCGAACAAAAATAAGAGTAGGCAATCACATGAGCACTATCGTCGCGGCTATCTGATATCTTCTCAAGGTAATCCGCAACTATGGTACTTGTGTCTGGGGAGGTTTATTTAAAAAAATACATAAAACGTTTGGTGAGCTTTGAAAGCCTAGTGAGTGTCATATAACGTATTTAAAACCATATTTTCATAAAAACGTCCCTAAAACAGTTTTAATAATTCGATTCAAATCCATTTATTTTAAATTGAGTTTCATGCATTAATATTATAAAACACATATTGTACTGTTTTTCATTTTATAAACGGATCTACTATAGTTACAGAGTTTTTATTCTAAAACCCTTTTCTTTTTATGAAACGAACTGGTCCGACTCCGCTCGTAGATGTTCTGCCAACCAGCCCATTTCATTATTATAAAACCGGATATAGTCTGACTCCGCTTGTAGGTGTCTTGCCAACCAATCCGGCTCTCGTCAATCTCTAGTGATCCGTACCACATGACACCCTAGTATGGAGCGGGATCCTGAATCGCTCTCTATCCGGTTCATGTAGCGGAATACTGCATCGCTACAGAGTGAAACTCTATCTCACTCGGGTATAAACTAGCTAATAATATACTCTCTACGTGCATTGGACTAATCCCTCGGACATCTGATTGACTCGACTACTTGCGGGTACCTCTCGTGGTTAATATAGTTAGTGACATACTGACACTACTAACTCTATCAATGCACGCTTCGGGTACTCAACCCAGACCGGTATTATTCTATTACTTTTTGGGTAAGTCATAGGTTTTATTTTTCACATTTTTAAAACTAAAATCCATTTTATACAATTCAAAATGAGAAATCATTATTTTAACGAAAATAGAAAAACTATATTATTCGTTAACATGCAACTTATTATTTAAATCATATTTCGATTTTACCAAAACATTCGAACATGCATGAAACATTCGGTCATAAATCAAATCAACATAAAACTCATTAAAAATTATTTTGACACTCACCTTAACTAATGGTCACTTCCGATGGTGGCTGGTCGTCTCGGTTTGTGGCATCTTCATTGCTACTCGGCAACGGCGAGGTCTTTGGCGATGGTGGCTGGTCCGGCGGCAGCTTCTTCTTCTTCTTCTTCTTCTCTTCTTCTTCTTTTCTTCTTCTCGCGCGACAATGATTGGTTTCAGCTCACTGTTCAGCTCATTTGTGATTTAATATCACATTTTAGCCTTCATGTTTTCCTCCCCAAACAAATCCTATAATGCCAATTACGTCCCTAAAAAATTTCATTCTTATACCTTAGATTTTAACTCAATTTTACTTTGACCACAAAAATCAAATCTTATATTCAATTTAGTCCTTTGTCACATTAATTAATTTCTTGATTTCATTCACCATTTTGCCTTAAATACATGTCACGCTTAGATTTTATAAATTTTAAGTCTTAACATACGAATTTACAAAAGATTTATTTTTTGAAGTTTAATCGATAGATTCTGAGAAAACAATATATTGATTTCTAGATTGTTTCCTTAATTCTTGGGTATAATATTTTGAATAGTAAAATATTACAAGTTGATAATAGTGAATTCTGAACCCCAAATTTTTCTTCCATTACTTAAGTTTTGCAAATTAATTCCGTCCCATTAATTTTCAATTTTATTTGTTTTTTTAGTTTTTGTTAATTTTGAATTTTCTATTTCGTTAACTAAATTAGAATTAAACTTAATTTGAAATTAGATTAATATTTTATTAATCTCTTTGGGATGGACCTCGCACTTGAATAATCTATTCTATAATAGATTTTTGCACTTGCTGAATATTTAAAATTTTACACAATTCTAGGTGTCTTTTAAGTTGCTCAAATTTCAACATAGATGGTATGAAAGAAAAAAAATAATATATATATCTCTTATTTTTGGGTAAAAAGATAACCATATTGATAATTTCTCTATTAAGGTATATGGTCCTTGCAAGTATCCAAGGATTAATCAGTCATTCCAAAAAGAGTAGAATATCTTGGTGTGTTATATACCTTTCTTGGTGCAACTTTTAGAGCCTAACCTGCCGTTCCATTATTAGCAATTGCACACCTTAAGGGTGTGTCCTGCTGAAGGAAATTGTGATTGCAATTTTTGCTAAAATCGTGTTCACATCGAATGGAACAGGACCTAGATGAGAGTCAGGAATTTTAAGATCTAATCATTCTTTGAATATAATTTATGTAAATTTATACTTTCATTACTTGGTAAGACTTCTTTTCCCCAAAATTAATATAAGAAAACTAAGATCAATTAATAGAAAAACTTACTTGAAATGAGTAGTACTATACATTGAGCAACTTCTAAATAAGAGTAGTGTTTGAAAGAATGTTTTTAAAGGGAGTGTACCAAATACTTGGTTGAATGCTTCGAATAACCCTTACATTGAATGATATATTTATATACACAAATGGATAACAAAAAACAAAAAAGAGATATTTACTTCGATATAATGTAGGCGTGCAACCTAATTTAAAAGATTTTATACTGACTCCAGCGTTTTACATTTTGGTTTTGTCTAAAAACACATTGCTTTGGAATCTTAAGTTTTTTGCAACTTTAGTTTTGTCAAGAAAACTTTGCAAATTTTGATTTTTTGTTGTTTTCGTTGTTATATAGGGGAACCTTTGTAGCTTTTGCGTATGTGTTTAAATTTTTATAGACTTCTTTTTCTTCTTTAATTTGGTCATTACTATTATGTTCTTGACAAAGCACTCTATCGTATTATAGCTTCAGTAGTAATCATTTTGATTGGGTTGTAATTATTATGTTCTTGACAAAGCACTTTATGCCTATTAGCTTCAATAGTAGCTAGTCATTTTGATTGAAAGATACATATTCACTTAAACATCAAATATCATCAAGCACACAAAAGCAATCTTCAACACCAAATAGTTTTAAAATATTGTATACAATTGCATTCATTTAATACCAAATTTGTTCTACAAAACCAACACTAAACTAAAAGGGTTATTTATATTACATGCAGCACATTGTAAAGCTACATTCATCTAACAGATGCAAAAATTTCAAACATACTTGTATTTATTGTCTACGTAACGGATGGCCTCCAATAGATTTTGCTTCTTTAGAGGTTTTCCTACATGCACATCCATACCTGCCAATATGGTGTTTTCAACTTGTTCACCTGAGACATGAGCAGTCAATGCAATGATTGGAATATGAACTCCATAATGCTTCTCTTCCTTCCTGATCTGCTTCGTTGCCTCGAACCCATTCATTATCGGCATCTGTCAAGCACATGGATTTCACAATTTAAGTTCTAAAAATTAAGAACAAAGCCAATTACCATAACATGGCAAACAAATTATAATCGTTACGTACCTCGCAGTCCATTAATATGTAATCATAGGGCACAATGGGAGGACCACCATGTTGTATTTGTTCTTTGAGACCACTGAGGACTAGTTGCAGAGCTTCTTCTCCGTTTACACAGAGTTGGACAGTTGCACCAAGGTTGGTTAGAGTGACGCTGGCCACTTTGCGTAGCACAAGATTGTCCTCGACCACCAGGAATCTCTTCCCAGTCAAGGGTTTTGCATCCTTTGGTTCATCAAACACTTCTTCAATTTCTGTTTGTGTGGTTTTGTATCCACGGCTTGATGACCAGCTATGGGTCAGGACTGGAGCAGTTGAATAAACATCCCTCCCAGAGTACATCCCGCTCTCATGCCAGTCCTCTTCTTGAGACTCCGATTGTTGTCTCAGGTGTCCATGTCGAGAATGGTCGAGCCTGGTCTGTGGTCTAGTAGAAACACTTGGTGAGTAAGTGCCTCCAAATTCAGGCAAATATTTTATTATCTGAGTCAAACGGGATCCATGTAATGGCTTGGTTACAATCTCGTCACTAGGATGAATCATCTCTTCCTGTTCAGGGTCATTGACGTTGATGCTTCTTGAAGTCGGTTTGTCCAACCAAACCACCTTGCAGCGGCAGTGAATGTCTCTTCTAAATTCACTGACAACCCTTAAAAGCTCTAAAATTGGTCCAGCAGTTGCATCAATGATAAGGAGAACAAAGTTTGGGCCTACTCTTCTTTTTTGTGATTGGATACTTTGGTCCGCACCTTCCGAGGCACTTAAAGGGGTATCTTTCGTCCTCGTACTCTCACTCCTAAAACTCATATCCAATTTCCCCCACGAGCTATGACGAGAATGGTTGAACCTGTTCTTTATCTTCCTAAGTGTGGCCTGGAGACTTTGAAAACGGTCAACGATCACCGCCGCGATCCCCAGATGCTCCAGATACTTGTGGGATATACGGCGGCGCGCTTGGTTGCCTATCAGGAGCACTACTAGGGAGCTTTCAACCTTGGGACTGAGAAGACTGGTGAGCCAGCTGGGACTATTGGCGCTGATGGTCAGGCTAGGTCTGGGAGCCACATCAGTTAACCCTCTGTTGTGTAACGTAGAATCAAGTCCCATTTCAATATCTGTTTTTGTGTTATCAACAGACCGGGCTTCTTCTACTGTCAGGAAAATGTTGAACCTAAAGCATGTTCCCCTCTCCCCTATTGGTTTATCCACAATTTTGATGTCACCACCCATTAGTCGAACCTGTTGGAATATTTAAATTTAAAATTGTTATTCAATTTAATACAAGACTGACTTATTTAAATAAATTCGTTAAATTAAAATAGCATATATAAGTATACCAGAGATTGAACAATGCCAAGTCCTAAGCCTGTGCCTCCTTCTCCATCTTTAACTTGCACGTAGTTCTCAAACACCGATTCTTGCTTCTCCTTGGGGATGCCTTTGCCTGTATCGTCCACTTCGAATACATATTCCATGCAGTTAGGGTTGTCTTTGACTGAATTCACGGCTGCAAGGTCGGTTTGTGCTTTCTTGTTCTTGTAAAGCAAGCAGGACAGATGCTGTAAAAATCCACCTGGATTCGAAGCGATAATGGAAGTTTCTAAACTAGGCTTCTGAACCCATGCTTTAACAGTTACATGGCCTTCATATGTAAATTTAATGGCGTTGCTGAGTAAGTTGATCAAAACTTGCTTGAGTTTTCCTTCATCTCCTTTAACATGTGAGAACTTGTGGACTGAGCCGTCAGAAAGATCCATCAACACTTCTACTCCTTTACTCATAGAACCAGCATGAAATGAATCAACCACGTCCTCCAATAGTTGGCCTAGATCAAATGGTTCTTGCTCTAGCTGCATCTTGCCCGCGTCGATTTTGCTTTGATCAAGAACAGTATTCAATAACGCTGAACAACGCAATTATTTAATTAGTATTGTGTATGAAAAAAACATATAAGTGAACTTAACTATAACATATAGTTTAAAACTTACAGATAAGGTCCTTTACGATGCCTTCCATTTGTCTCAAATTTGTCTCCAATTCAGAACCAGGAGCGGCGTCAGGATAGGAAATCTCAATGAGGCCAGTAATGGCTGCTAAAAAGGCACGAACATCGTGACTAGCACTAGCGTAGGCGGTACTCTTGTTCATGCTTTTTCTCTCCGCTTGTTGCGTTGCCTCCATTTGTTTGATGAGTGCAGCACACAAATGCATCTCCCTTTTGGCCGATCTAACCATCAAGCATACAAAGCTTAACACAGAGATTCCCACACTTATGATCAATAGAATTAGCAGACTGAGTGCCAATTTGCTAGTCCTATGCACAAAGCTTGCCACGCCTTTGCCTGGCACCGCTAATGCATAAACCTAAAACCCAATTAGAAAAATTAGTAAAGATAATATTGTCAATTTCAGATCTAAAAACTTATATTTTTAGGTAGACATACGAACAATATTATTATTATGAGATTTTAAGCTTACCGATTTCATGCCCGCAAGTTCAAGAGTTGAACAATAAATAATGTATTCTATACCCTCTATTTCGAGAATAGAATATGAGTCAGCACCAGTAGACATGCATGTTATATATGGAGTATCAATTATTTGAACGTTATCATCAACTATCCTCTTCGATTGGAAGGAAACTGAGTTATTGACGACATTCATATGAGCATTTGGGAGTCCTTCAAACAACACTTCCCCATCAATTGTAGCCATGGATAAAGTTGCACCGTAGAGACTAAGATTCATACCAATGAAGAAGTTAGTTATTGATTTAACTGAAAACCCTATAGAGATAGCCGCTCTTCCATTAATGTTAGCTGTGTTGATAAATAGAGAATCATGAGCTTGGATCCATCCCGACCCTTTGGAAGCAATTGCATTTGTGCTATTTAAAACTTCTTCAAGCATGGTGGAGTTTATATTCAAAGGCGCAGATACAATGGGTTCTCCATAAAGAATACCTGTATCGCGATCCACAGACTGCATGTACCATCTTTGCTTTCCTCTATTTCCCCCGACACTTGATAATGAAGAGTTACAATACATTGCTAAGGTTTGATTATTGCCAATAAAATAAGAGAAAAATAGACCATCCAATCCAATATATGAGATTTGGGATATGAAAGGAATTGTAGAGAATGCTTGAAATAGTGAAGCTGCAACCTACAAGAAAAAATTTAATTAACTAATTTTTATTAAATATATTATATGTGTGATGGTTATAGGCATAATCTAGTGATAACCAGACTTTCACACAAAATAAAGGTTTCAAGTTTAAAACCCTCTACCCCTTTGCCAAAAAAAAAAAAAGTTTAAAACCCTCTACCATAAGTCCCAAAGAAAAATGTATAAAATTAAATCTTTCTGTTATAAAATAAACCAAACTTAAATCTTTTAAGTACTAACCATAGTTTTAATATCGAAGAATGAGATATTTTTGCTGTCTAGGGATGAATTCATAAGTTTGGCTAAATCTGTTGCTGATGAGCTCAGCGGATGCAGCAACGTAGCTGTGATATCAATTTCAGATATCATCATAGAGCGCAAACTATAGGAGTTCATGTCTACCTTTTCCTCCATTTGATCTACCGTCTTATACCACCATGGAGTCAACAAGCATGGGATTAGCAACACAAGTAAGCTCTGTCATTGAAGAAATTATGAGTATAAACACAAGTATACTTGAGAGTATAGCAAACTTATATTCTATGATTAAGAATCAAATGAATATCACTACATAATTATTTACGTAAAAAAAAAAAAAAAAGATCAAGTGCATACAAGAATGTTATATCATCAAAAGATTTTTTGTATGCTACATTAGATCACAATAGTATCAAAAACTATAGGTATAATAAATAATACTCAAGTCTCATGAACAAATATAACAAGTATTCTCACCAACACAATGAAGGTCGTAGGTCGCGCTGCTATCATTAATCTGGATTGCATTATATCAATACTGTTAAACCAAAAGGTTAATAAATCTTCCTGCAAATCTCATGGTAAAGACGCAATAAGTTAAAAACATTTCTCTGTGAATATACTATATAAAACTTCTATTAACAAATCTTTAACAAGATTTTGAATATTAAATTGTAAAGTTTTTGGTAATTTGTTTGTCATATAGGAAGTCAAATCCCGATGAATCTTGAGATAGAGAATTCTTTGTTAGAATGTAAAAGCTGTTTTAAATTAATATTCATATGTAATGAGCCCTCTCGCTTGTTACATATGATTATTCTGCCAAGTAAAGAAGCAAGTAAAAATTGAAAGGTTTTTTTTTAAAAAAAAAAAAAAAAAAAAGTAGGCCGTAGTTTCTAGGTTTATTCTTTCTTTTCTTTTTGTTTTTTGTTTTATCATTAACATAATTGCACCATTCTTTTTATTCTAGAATTTATGTTTTTCGTTCTAACCTTTGGTGCCTAGTGTTCCGATGAAGGAAATTTGAAGTGACCTCAGCTGGAAAAAAATATACATTACACAAAAACTTGTTAAGTAGATTTCAAAAAATAATAATAATAACCTATTATGTAGGCATATATAGCTCTAGCTTCTGATCCACTGAAAAGAGTGATAATATCTATCATTCTTCCTTAAAACAATTTTCAAATACACAAATATACATACAAAATCAATTTGAATATGATACCCAAATATAACTGTACAACATTTTGAACTAACAAACATCAATGAATGCAACACAAGAAGAAAAAAAATCTAACATTAACGAATTTTTAGGAAAAAAAAGTCTAACATCAATAAATTTTTGCATTCAAAGTCTTGAGAGCTTATTATGCCAAAGAAAAAAAATTATTTAAGAAGTGTATTTATATATGTAACAGTTTAATTTTATTTTCAAATTTGTTTTGACAAAAGAAATCTTCATTATTAAATCTAAATATAATCTTGAAACTAAATTTAAAAAATATATATATTTCATTTTTGGCACATGTAAATTTCAAAATCTTAGTATTGAAAATATCATTTTAAAAAATCGTTAAAGACGCGGGAATTTTGGATATTAAAGCTATTATTTTAAAAGATCGTTAAGATATGAGAAATTTGGATATTGAAAATATTGTTTTAAAAAATCATTAAATCAAGTTGCCACCAAAAGATAAAGGAGGAAAAGGAGATCAAATCACAGTCTTCAATAGAATTCTACAAAAGAAAAATGATTTTATGTGTAACATATCATATAGATCAAACTCTTTGACAATCAAATCAAATTAAATTCTTATTAAAGAGATCAAAAAAAAAAAAAAGATGATTGAATGCTTGTCATTTAACCTAGATTTTATGTATGTGCACCCTCATTCTCTTTGGTCTCCTTCTCGTATATATCTTGCTAAGATCCATAAAAATCAATGACAGTCTTGTAAAAGGAGAACCACATATCATGATGAGTATGTACATATTTGATGATCACAAAATTCAAAGACTCAAAAACAAATGAAAAAAAAAAAAAAAAAAAAAAAAGGATTGTCTGATCTTCTTTATATGTGCAACCAAACGAAGGAGCGCAAAAATGAATGGTTGCACACCAAAAGGGAGAAGAAGAGGAATGAGAAAAGAAGATTAAATTCAGAAAAAACCACTCACACCTTTATAATTTATAGTGTGCAATAAACAACCCACATCTTAAGTAAATATACAATGACACAAAGAATATAGAAAAAAAGTGAGAATTAGCAGTAAATTGTAAATAGGAAAAAATATCTACTCAATATGGAAAATAATCTCAAATATTCTTTTTAGTTCTCTTGTGTGGATGTAAATTGTTCACCATTATTAGATCTTTTCTCACTGAGCGATGATCTAGAGAGACTGAGAAAATAAAAATAAATTAAAAAAAAAAAAAAGGAAAACTAACAATAAAATCCTAGAAAAATCAGTTGGAGAAAAAGAATGGAACCTGCAAGGGAGCTGCAAAAAGGGTGACGTGATGAGAGAAGAAAAACTAATACAAGAACTAGGTGTTTGTGAGCTTGTCCGAAATTCTAACAGATATTCTCAGGGCTATTACGATGTGCTTAATATTTAGCAAACAAGAACGTGTATGATAAGACTCATATGATTTCTCTTTTATAGCCTATGAGTATCATAATTACCCTTCTTTTTAGCAAGGAAAGGGCTATTGCAGGTATTTTACCTATTCTAACATTGTCAATATTTAGCTTCAATAAATTTGATTAAAAGAAAGTGGGTTGGTAGAATAAAATCCACCCTCACAAAGGATTAGGGATGATAATTGCCAGTACCTGGCAATAAAACTTTGGTTTAAAGTTCCAACGTTAACTCCATGCAGGAAATCCCTCTTGAATGCACCTTTTAATTTTTGTATTTCCTTTACCTTTTTGCCCTTCTTGTTTTCTTTTTGCAATGATTTTTTTCTTTTATAATTTTTATATTTCCTTTACCTCGTTTACCCCCCTTTGCCCTTTTTGCCCTTCTTGTTTTCTTTTTGCAAGGCAAACCCGTGTACAGAATTAAAAAGGAAATTACGTTTGTGAAAACTGCTAACTTTACTGTTAACAACTTTTCTATTATTATTTTTTTAATTTAAAAAAGGAAATTACCTTGATGAGTCTGTTAACAACTTTTCTATTGATTTATTTTCCATGCTGAGGGTTGAGAGGTTAAATTAATATATATATATATATATATCAAAATTCAAGTATAAGTACTAAGTTCAGAAAAAAAACTTCACACCTTTATTTTAAAACAAAAGTACAAAGTTAACTTTACTGTTAGCAACTTTTCTATTGATTTTTTTTTTTAATTTAAAAATGAAATTGCATTGATGAAAACCTTTTAAGATCAAGAAAATTGTTCAATCACTCTTATTAAGAGGGTGTTGTACATCAAATATGCATAAAAAATAGTGTACAAGAGAAAACCAATAGCGGTAGATTACTTTGGTTTTAGAGTGTAATTGTTTATAGACCTTTTATCAATTTTATTTTATTTTTTCTATGCATATATTTTCATCCTAAATTAATTAGTCTTTAGGTAGTCAAAATAAATGTTCAATTGAATGGCCATTTTTTAGTTTTAAACATTTGATTAACTAATTGTGTTATTTTCCTTTACAGCAAGTATATAACTGTGGGTACCAAACTAGATATAACGTATCCAAACTCGAGCATGTATTCTTTTTTCTTTTTTTTTTTTAAAAAAAAAAGACTCATTTATTGATAGGTAAAACTAATACTACTCTGATAAACATATAATTAATCAGAAGCAAAGGGGATTTTAAAATTGTTTATTATTTTTGTGATAGAATTAACTGAATTTAACATCGTGAATTAAAAGGTATGAGTTGGGATAAATTGGAATACAATTTTGAAGACTCCTAGATTTTGACTACTAATTTTAGTGATTTCTAGCTCGGCTTACTCAAGTTTTAACAGGTAGGAGGTGATTTTGTCATTGTATGTTTCCCAACCCACCCCACCACCCTCCTCCCTCCCCAAAAAAAAAGGAAAAAAAAAAAAAAAAAAGAAAAGGTGCTGTGGTCATTAATTACTGTAATCTAAGAGGATACTGCAGCAATATGGGGTTATTAATTACTGTAATCTAAAAAGATACTGCAGCAATTACTAGGGAAAATAAGCTTTTAAGGGGCTTTCTAGCTTCGAAGACTTAGGTAACTAATTGCTTTCACATGCTTCTTACCATATACGATTTATTAATTAAATTAGGAAATGCATTAATTGGAGTCTTTGGAGAAACATTATAATTAGCTCTCGAGTACCAAAGATGCTTCACAAAGTAAGAAATTAAATATGAACAATGTTAAATTTCTCAAATTTTATGTCATGTGACATTTAGGTTGTTAACATCTTATAAGTTATTCATGATGATATAATAATTAATAAGATATTGACAACTCAAATGTTACATCATTTTGGTATGATTTTGGATATAAAATTTGGAAAGTCTAGTATTACTCATTAAATATATAATTTATCACATATGTTAGAATTATAATTGGATGCATTTACTCTTTAATATAATTTCCACTCCCTTAAACATAAGAGACTAATAAGGACTAAGTTATGTCAATTAAAACTTAATCAAATGGTATATACACCTATTGATTTCACTCATTGGATCTTCAACTATTTAAATATTTTTAAAAGATTTAACCACCTTACTAGTTGAGTAAGGTTACCCATCAATAACAATTATTGAATATTTTTCAATAACCACCCTTATAACCAATTCAAGGGTTATTGTTGATGAGTAACATTATTCAATTAGTAAGTTAATAATTTTTTTTAATTAAAACTTAATCCGTATTAAACCCTAATTCTACTCCAACTATCATTTTTTTTTTTTTTTACAAAATTATCTTCTAAAAATAACGAGACTTTAATTGAACACAATAGTTTTTGTCCTCGTAATCCTTTTGTCTATTAAATTTCAAAACACAACGTGATCATGGTATTGTCGAATTCGCATAGAAGATAGTTAACCAGGCCCTTTTGTTCATGTCAACGTTAGCCTTCTTGTAGACGATGTTAGTAGACCCTCCTTCCAGAATGTTGATTAAGATTTGAGCAAACAAAATCTTCTCTTTTTTTTTTTTTTCAAGACTTTGTTAAAATAAATTAATTTTGATATATGTTGATACTGGTTTTTAAGAAATAATTAATTTCCTTAAAAGAAATATTATTATTTGTGTTTTTCAATTAACATAATTATGTAGGGAAAAACTGGGTGCATTAATAATTTAAGAGAGTTACAAATAAAATGTGTGAAAATAAGTAAATTCATACTACTAATGTGTTATTGGCATGAACTGAGTGCTTATAGCAATGGTTTAATTTTTAAATTTTAGAAATGAGGGTACTTATAAAATGAGTGTATAAATCATATCTATGGATGACAATATCTGCACCCATTATAGTTAAGCCATTCACATTACTATTATTGGCGATTGCCACCACTAACCCTTACATTCTCAAAATAAATATTCGATTTCCAAATTAAAGACCACTCAACACTCGTTTTAGTGTAAGTTCTTGTTACCTTTCTTTTGTTTATATAATTTTTGTTGTTTTACTTGTTTATGAGAAAATATATATATACATATATATATATTTATTTATATATATAATGTCTACCATCCATCAACATGATAGATGGTGGACATCTCACAATAATTTTTTTTAAAAAAAATTATTAATATTTTTAATTGAATTTTAAATTTATTTTTATTAAGTTTTATTAATTTTTATGTAATTTTTATTTTATTAGAATTTGTTAAATATTTATTTTTTATATATTAACATGTTTTTATGGTCTTACTCTTTCACACTAACGATCAAAGTTTCATTTTTTATGTTAAAATTGACAACCAAAGATTTTTTGGTATTTTATCTATTTAATTAAGAAAAATTTTACTTTAGTCCCTAAACTTTGGTACAATATCACCAATGCGTTTTTAATCTCCATCGTATATAACGTTTTAAAAATTCATCAAACTAATCATTTTTTTAGTCAAAAGTTAGTTAACTTTAATAGGATGAGGATTAGTTGAGTGATTTTAATGCAATATATAAATTTAATTTGTTCTAAATGAATTGAAAATATAGTTCTTTGCTGTCAAATCAAATTCAAAAACAACTTTAAGTAAAATAAAAACATATATTTTTAAAAAAAGTTTGAATAATTAAAATCAAATCCCCAAAATCATTAACATTTGTAAATCATCTAACACTATAAACACCATCCTATTGCTACCTCTACCATCCACCAGATGCCTCTTTTTCTTCCTCTCTAGTTCACTTTCACTCTTTCTCTCAATCAGAGTTTTAAGTTCGATTGAACCTTGGAACTTCATATTAATTGAACCCAGAACTTCAAGTTGGGTTTAATCGAATCCAAAACCAAAGTTGGTTATAGGTTCAATTGTACTTTCAAGCTCATGTTCTGGGTTCGATCCAACCTATAACTTGAGTTCGATTACGACCTTAAGGTTTGGGACGTCGAGTTTGTCAAAGTTGATCAGATCACTCTATTTGATTTCATCCTCGTTAGTTTTTTGTTTGAATCTCTGATTTAGGGTTTTATTTTTTTTTTTGTCAACTGTTGATTTTAATTGTTGTTGGTTGTTGATATGTTAAGGTTTCGTTTTTTGATTGATGGAATTTGATGGATAAAGGTTTGGTTTGTGATTTTAGTGTTTAAAGAATTTGAACCGATGTAAAACTAATAGATGTGGTGATATAATAGGTTTTGTTTATGTGAATTGTTTGTTTGTTTTGGTTTTTTGTTAAATTCATAGGTTTGTATTATTTTATTTTATTTTTCAGATCTGAACATCTAAACTCAAAAATTCATATATTCAAAAGTTTGAAAATTCTTATATTCAAAGGTTGAAGATATGAACTCAGATCTTTAACTTAGGTTTTTGAACCCAGATTTTTAAATCTGGGTTAAGATATTCAACTTTTTTTTTTCTTTCAACAATTTTAAATTATGATTTTTTTTTATTTGTTTACATGAAATCTTTACTGTTCATGATGGAGATTTCAATCTTTTTTATTCGAATTTTGAATTTGAATTTTTAAATTTTAAATATATTTTTTGATTTAAATTATATTTTTTAAATTAAATCTCTACCATCCATCACAACTCGATGGATGGTGCATATTTAAGCTTTTTATTATACTAGTTTTTTTTTTAATATTTGTTTTGTTTTAATTTAATAAAACAAAAATATAATGATTAAGGATATTTTGATCTTTATATATATTCTATGACAATTGACTGTTTGTTTTTTTTAATAGAGAGACCAAATGATGAATTCTCAATGTTAGAGATGTGAGAGACTAAAAATGCATTAATAAGTAAAAAAATAATATTTCACTAAAACTTCTTAACAATAAAAGCGAAATTTTCTCTTTAATCAACTGAAAATGGGATTTTAACAACTTCTTACCTTTGTGGAGAATTTTGGCTATTATGTGAAACTACTGGGAAAAAAATAGGATTAACACAAAAAAGTATTACTCGGAAGGCGTGTGGACAGCGTCGCACCCGAACATTCCCTTCGCTTGTCCTTTCGCTTTCTTGTCTCAGTGAAAAAAATTGTAAAAAATCATTATAACTTTATTTTCTGCTCCTTTCTGGCGGGAACCAGACAGAGGTTCATCGACAAAATAAACCTCTCTAAAACCCTAATCCATCCATTTTCCACTTCAGAAATACCTGATTTTTCACTACTGTTGCCAGCATGTACTGGCTCGCAACCAGAAACGTCGTCGTCTCCATCCCGAAGTTGCGCTTCCTCTCTTCGCTGCTTCGTTCTCCTCTTCACAGCTACACTTCGTTTCGCTCCTCTCCACTGCTTCTGTAATCTCTGTTTTCATTTACTTTTAATTAAGAAGATATGATAGATTCGAGTTTTTGGTTCAAAACGGTTACGTTTTGCTTTTTCTGTTTCGTGTTTTTCTAGCATTTGATTAAGAAACTGTGTTTGTTTCACTAACAGGAGCAGACAGTATGGGAAGCTTTACTTTATTAAAGACCGGAAGAGTTTTAGAGGAATCACAAAAGCTTCCAAGAAATTTAAAGTGTCGAACGATAATGTACTAAGCGAAAAGGAGCTCTCACACGTTATTTGGTGGCAGGAGGTGCGCCAATTTATAGTATTTCGTTTTGTAAATTCGCCTTTTTTGTTAACGAATTTTTTGATCTTATGCTATTTTAAGTTTTATGTAGTCGTGTTATGAAATTGATAATTACTTTCCAATGGTGATTACATCGTTTTCGTGTATTTAATTGAATGAATATAATGCATTGATGACTAGAAATGCATTTGGCCATTGTGTTATTAATCATTTGTATATTTGTATATTTTTTTTATATTTCATGTTGCATTTTAGTATAAACAAATTTACCTGACCTTTCGTTTCAAAAAAAAAAAAACCTGACTTTTGTTCTTATTCGAAATGATTTTTCATTTTTTTTAATAAATGAAGTGAATATGGTGTTTTGATTATATTTATATTACCATGCGTTTCTTTAGTTGGTTTGAAGTGGGCTGCTCTTAAATCTTTATATTCTTTCTTTTTGGAAGAATTTAAAGTTCTTGGAGGAGGAAAGAAGGCTAGTACTCTTTGGTATTGTGGAGTGTTCGCCACTATTTGGGTTATTTGGGAAGAAAAAAAACAGAAGAATCTTTGATGAAGTCAAAGAGGAGGAGAATTTGTAAGGGATAAGACATATTATTAAGTTTCTCTTTGGGCTTCTTGTAGTGAAAATTTTAAAGATTTATCGTTATTTTTCATTATGTTTGATTGGAAGATTGTTGTTTGTTGATTAATTATTCCAATCTTGCCTTTAGTTTTTGTTTTTGTTTTGTTGGTGGACTTCTGGTTCACATTTATTACTTCTTGCTTGTTTATTAATAAAACTTTTGTTTCCTATCGAAAAAAAAAAAAAAAAATACCATGCATTTCTTAAACCAAATATTTTATATGATTTATGCATTCTATTATTTCTATTTCATTATGTACCTCATTGTGTTTGTAATTTCATTAGATTGCATGATTGTAAACCAAGCATGGTGTTATTTTATCTTTCTTTTGTCAATTTAGAGGTTGCAAATGTGCCGGAAGCCTTCTACTCTCCATCTGGTTAACAGGCTCAAGTATTCCAATTTGCTTGGCTTGGATGTTGACTTGAAAAATGGAAGGTGAGCTTTTGTGATTTGGAATTGACTTAATAAAAATTTTTCTGCATGCTCACATATTTACAAGCAAGAAAGTCGACGAAAGGATTGAATGTTTTGTAAAAAATGCTTGCTGCACAGACTTACTAAACTTAAGGCAGCATTACTATACATGTGTAGTTACAATAAGAGTTAAATTCTAGTAGTCAGAATAAGTAATATGTTACCAGTTACATGTTTGCTTTTCTTCTAAACTTTCCCTGCTTTAATGTGTCTCTCTCCTAAGTTAATTTATTTTCTGTTCTCTGTTTCTCTTCTACTGTCCTGCATTATTTTAGTTACCTATGGTTGGTTTCTGAGAGTAAATTTTATCTTAGCTTGTCTTCTTAGAAGGCTGAAAGGGAATTGACCATAATTCTTGCCATGAATATGTTCATACTTTGTGTGATCATAATATTTCCCCATGTTGATTTTAGGAGTATTGTATTTGCGTCTGCATGTAGGGTTTTTTTGTTGTGATGAAAACTAATAATTGCCATCTTTGAAGAGGACAAGTCTTGTGTTCACTGTATCCCTAATAAATTGATATTTTTGTGAATGGGTGTTTATTGCAGTCTAAAGGAAGGAACACTCAATTGGGAGATGTTGCAGTTCAAGTCAAGGTTTCCACGTGAAATTTTGCTCTGCAGAGTATGTTGATCTTGTTTTCCTTTAGTGCTACCAGTTCTCAGTTGTATGTTCTAAGTTACAGATTGATGACACCTTTTTTTTATGACATCTTTGCCTATTACAATTTCATTTGTTCTTTAGCTGTCATCCGGAATTGATCTATTCGTCCTTCCTTCCCAATGTCTTTTTCAATGGTTTGAGAGAAATGAGGCTTAGTCAAGCTTATTTAGATCAGTGATTGGTGCTGCAATTATTTTGTTATACAGGTTGGGGACTTTTATGAAGCCATTGGAATTGATGCGTGTATTCTTGTAGAGTATGCTGGTTTGAATCCATTTGGTGGTTTGCGTCCGGAGAGTATTCCAAAAGCTGGCTGTCCTGTCATGGTACTGGGTTTATTTATCTATGCAAATATAGTTTGTTTTCTATGTTCAAGTTTCTTTATACATCATATATGTTTCACGGCATATACTAACTAACTGGTTACTGTCTTTGCTACCTTTAAAAGAGAAGAAAACAGTATCTTTGCGATGAGTATTTGCATTTCTTGCATTGGTTTTAGCCTTTCTCCATGAGCTAAGTTTAGAGGATGAGAATATTTTTCATGTTTCATGTTTCATGTTTTTCTAGAAGGTTCAATTTAGAAAGAAGTTGGTTAAAGAGTAAGAGTTGGTGGTATAGCGTGTAGAACAAGCCTGTAGTGGCAACAAGACCATGATGACTTCATAAATAATTGAATTAATTTTGTACACATGCTTATCCTTGTCCAAATGTTAATAATAGTTGACTGAGGAATAATGAGTTGAATTTGTTCACTTAAGTTTGTTTGCTTGTGATGTTCTAGTTCATAGTTCACATTCTTGTCTATTGCATTATGCTTCCATCTCTTTAGATGAATTTACCTTTTTTTTAGGACAAGAAGGAACAAGCTCTCTTTTCCCCCATAATTAGTAAAGAAATTTACATCATGTGGCTTCTCCTATTCATAATAACTCTTTTGTCCAATAACTCATTTTTATTTTTTTCAACTTTTAATTTTAAATTTTTTATTAATTTTAGAAAAATAAAGATATTTTTGGCATGAAGTAGTGCCAACTTTGCTTTTAATCTACTAGCAGCTTTAGTTAAAACTTACTTATATGTTCACTGGTGTATCATGTTCAAAAAAGACTGTGGAGGATCTGAATAATATGTTTATTCATTGTTAATCACTTTAAATTTATGTAATAAGTTTCTTAATTAAAACTGTCAATCTGGTTTGGACTATGCTAAAGCTAATTTCAGCCCAATTTCAGGTGGATTTTTTTTTTTTAATTTCTTTTTTGGTTTTAGAGAGGGAGAAAAAGGCTCTTGTTTTATGGAATGGAAGTATGATATTTTAGCATCTTTTTGACTTATAGCGCAAGAAATAATTTAAAGAAGTTGTAAAGATCAGTGGGATGAGGATACTGATTTTTGATGACATAAGGTTCATTTGTTTGGCTTCTCTTGAGCTTCATTTTCTAAAAAATTCCAAATTCTTTCTTTTTCTTCATCCATTGTAACTGGTTGCTGTCTTGTATTGAAGAATTATTGTGATTATAGCAGCTTCTTTTAGCAGAGTTTTGATTTTGGGTATTCTGTTGTCATTATGGAACTTCTTATTTGCTTTTTTGGTGGTGTTCTGCTCAGGATCATAATTTTGTTTTGTCAATTATTATAAAAAGCATGAAAGAAATTGGTAGGGCTGTAATCTGATCATCGGTTGGAACAATGAGTTACCCACTAATTAAAAGCTAGATTTTGGTTTTTTCAACATCACATTGTGATTAACTTTGACAGTTATTAGCTTCTGCTGAAGCTTTTATTCACTGCAATTGGAGCAACTTTTGTCTTTCTGTCTCTATGTTTGTGTGCGTTTGTCATTTTATTTTATTTTTGTTTGAAGTCTGTATCTGTGGGTCATCTGGATAAGACTCATTTTAATTTATAATTTTGTCTTTAATAAATACTTTTCTTATTAATGATTATGATTCTAAAAAAATCTTCACTTAATGATTGTAAATGGTTTAGTCGACCTTAATCAGCTGCTTTCAACTTGAATTATGCTGTATTAGACATCTATTCGCTCAATTACAAATTTCAACTATGGTATCTATTATTTTGATAGTCAAGGATTTTTTTTTTTTTTTTTAAATGTCTTTTTGCAGAATCTTCGACAAACGCTGGATGACTTGACACGGAATGGGTATTCTGTGGTAAGTGTAATGATTATGATGTTATGCATCTGTAAATGTGTGAATGCTTATACTTCATCAATTTTATTACCCACCTTAGAACCTTTCTCTGTCAATACCTGTGCTGGATGATGATTCTTTAAGACTTTTGCTACTCACTGCTTTGTTTTTTGTTTTTTTTAATCTATACTGGCTAAAGGAAGTGAAAGATGTAAAGCTCTCAAAGAATCTTCCCTGCAGGCTCCAAAGTTGTATCTTTCTAATAGTTACATTTTAAGTCAACTTTTATTAGTATAATGTTCTGTAAATATGATGAAAATGATGCATTCGTTCTATGTTGAGTTAGATATACTTTATTTCTGAGTTCTGACTTTCATAAACAGGATTATTCAAGGGTGTTGTTGTGCCTTCTTGTCTTCATCTACATGCTGAAGTTGTTTTCATAGTTGTTTACTTGTTACTGCCTATTGGCTCTTTTTCCTGGTTTGTCTACTCCAAATATGTTAAAGCATTGATTCTATCTGACAAATTTGTTCTATGGTCTTTGTAGTGCATAGTGGAGGAAGTTCAGGGTCCAACACAAGCTCGTTCACGTAAAAGTCGTTTATATCTGGGTAATCACGTGACAGTGACCCACTACTTTGTAATTTTTTCTTGTTTTTTGTATTAATATAGCAAGAAAAGTAAGTGTTTGTCTTAAGTTTTTACCCTCAAAAATTTTCAGTTGTTCTTAAGATAAGATACAGTTATTTTCATTCCAAAGTTTTTTTTTAAACATTTTCAATGTGCCAACTTAACCCACTTGTTTGAGAGTCCTAAATACTTGCAGTTTTGCAAGGTCAAATGTACGAAAAGACAATGAGATGACACATCCGTGTCCTTTCAGTTTAATATTGCTTTTGCTACTGTTAGGATGTGAAAGAAAGCAATTTATGAACAAATACTTCTTTATTTTCCCTCAAGAAAAGGAAATTTGTTTCTCATAGCCTGGAACATGTTCTGGCTTAATACACACATAGGGTGGAAGGCCTGAAGAGATGCTGGTTTGTCCAATCTCATACTAGAATTGAACTAGAATCTTCGTCTCGATTGGGTATTGTGAGTTAATTGTGTATTGTTGGTGCAACTTGAAGTCAATTGCATCATAAGTTTTATTGTAGTTCCAGTTCTGGAGAAAATAAGTAAAATCCTGGAAGGTTTGAAGTTGAATGTCTTATGTAATGAAAATCCTCCTGGAAAACACACTAGAAATAAGTATCAGATCTTGTCCCCAAGCAAAAGTGGAAACCAATGATAAGTCGAAAACTTTGAATTGCTTTCACATATGAATATAAGCTGTATTATCTAACTTTTTATTATTTAATGTTCCATGGAAAATTCTAGTCTATAAATTTTTCTTTTTGCTTCAAATAATTTGTCTGCATGATCATAATTAATTATTATTATTATTAACGCTTTGTGATTGTGTAGCTTTAAAATTGCATATCTTTGTGTTACTTATTATCATTATAAGGACAAATTAGCCATCGCCAAAGAAGGACAAATCGGCCATCACCAAGGAGTCATTATTGAAGCCTTGTAGTGCCTTGCAATTATAGTGATGCAGACTAATCAGTTTAAACTTTAGGACAGGAAAACTGATTTGATTTAATTGGATCATGGATATGTGTCATCAGTGATCAATCAATTTATTCTTCCTAAACTGTTTGTTATATAAACAATAGCTGTTTGGACATTACAAAGCATGTCAATCTTGCATATTGTATTAGATCCTTCAGAGGGTGTTCTATAATGTTATGGTCATGTTATGGTCATAATAATCGGAGTTGCTTGTGTTGCTGGTTTCCAATCCCATATGCAGTCCCTATTGCTGTTACAAATTCAAGTTCTTATCAACTAGAGCAGAACACATTTTCTTTCCCAATATACTTCTCCTGTAAGTTGTTGACATTCATACCTTGTTCTGACTTGTCTTTTAAGCATTCAGGCATGCACATCCTGGTAGTCCTTATGTATTTGGACTTGTTGGAATTGATCATGATCTTGACTTTCCAGAGCCAATGCCTGTTGTTGGTATGTATATATTCATTTAAAAGAATCAAATTAAATTGTATTTTATAATTTATCAATTTAAGTTTTGTTGCATCTGGTTTTGAATTGAGGTTTGTCCCTAGATTGTTCGTCACCATACATTATTGTTGTTTATGTATAGTGGTTGATTCTCAGGGTAGCATATTTTTACTTGTTTTGTCACAATAAAACAGCTGAACTGGAGATTTAAGGTCTAAGTTTAACTCACATTTTTACTAAGGTCATTCATCACCAAAGTTTCTGTTTTTTAGATAGAACAGGAGTGAGATATAGTCTTTCTATACAGAATCTTGATGCTCCACAGAAAATCCTTCGTTGGTTTGTTGTGGTGGATGGCTTGTCCCCTTTTGTCATTTTTATTAACAGAAGTTTTGTAATGAAGGGGAAAAAATACTTGATCTGTTTGGATGTTATTATAAATATTCTTTTTCCCTGTTTTGCTCGTGCACTTAATTGTTGGTTGCTAGTAATTTCTTTTCATACTCTAATATGCCTGCATTGATATAGTTTCCCTTAAAATTTTTCTTGAAACTTTCAGGAATATCTCGTTCAGCTAGGGGATATTGCATGGCTTTAGTCTTAGAGACTATGAAGACATATTCGTTAGAAGATGGACTAACTGAAGACGCTTTGGTTACCAAGCTTCGTACCTGTCAGTACCATCACCTTTTTCTGCATACGTCTTTGCGACGCAATACCTCAGGTTTGCATTGTCTTCTATTTCACCTTGCATTGATACCTGCAAATGTATTTTAAGATGTTGGGTTTGTTTTATTAGGTGATTGAACAATGTGGATGCAGTTTTGATAGAAATTATCTGAAATGTTCTTTTCAATCATTTCCAGTTTCTTTTTGTTTCTCACCTCTTCCCCACCTCACCTCACATCATCTCAAACACACAAAATTAAATTAAGTTTCCCTCCAAAGTTGGTCAGATAGGGGCTGATTCTAAACCTCTTGCTTCTACTATAAGAGATTTAAATAACTGGGATATTCCTTTGGGATGGTGTGTGGTTTCTGGTTGTTTTGATGATGCTAAAATTACTGAAGAGTACATCAGAATCTTTGAGGATGCATTCGCTCTTTAACTCTTGGTGTAAGGCTTGTGTTTTTTCAGTTCTAGCACGTCCGTGAAGGTTATTTGCTGATTTCACCTCCACTTTGAGGCCATGACAAATCAGGGATGTTATTTACTTGCCTTTTAAAACACAGGAAGATATGATTTATAAACTTGTGGTAAAACTGAGCATTCTTGTTGTGATTTTTTTCCTTCACAAAAAAAATTTGTCGCTAGTATTAGATAAAGGAAAATGTTTGTTTTTCCATGGATTGCTAGACCTTATCGGTATCACCATCGATCTCATGCATTTAATTGCCATTTATTCCACTGATTAATGGTTTTAGTTTGTTCTTGATGCCAAATCACGTACTCAACTTTACTATATTAGAGGTTTTATTGCAGGAACTTGTCGTTGGGGAGAATATGGTGAGGGAGGCCTGTTGTGGGGAGAATGTAGTGCCAGGCATTTTGAATGGTTTGAAGGCGATCCTGTCACTGAGCTTTTGTTTAAGGTTAACCTTTCAACTGAGTTTATAATTCCTCATGCGTTTGCCTACAGTTTTTGGTTACTGTTATGATGTATAAAAATAAAAATATCTGTCTTATCTTGGAGTATTTTTCAATGCTTTTGCAGGTGAAGGAACTTTATGGTCTTGAAAATGAAGTTACTTTTAGAAATGTCACTGTGCCTTATGAAAATAGGCCCCGCCCTTTATATCTAGGAACAGCAACACAAATAGGTTAGATAAAGTTTGATATAGACATTGGATATTTAAATGTTCATGTTCGTCTACCATTGAGTCATATAAAGTAATATTGCCTGCTGCATACTTACAGGTGTCATACCAACCGAGGGAATTCCTTGTTTGTTAAAGGTGTTGCTTCCTTCAAATTGTGCTGGACTACCCATATTGTGAGTAATAAATTTTAATCTTGATTTTCTTTTGACTTAAAGAAAACTTGTTACTTTACCTTCTTTTGGCTTGTTTTCGTATCTGTTTTGTGTATGGGTTTCTTTTCTTGCATCTTGGATGTCCATAGTATAAGTGTAATGATAGTGGTTATGGATTATGGCTGCCGTAGTTTATATTATTGCTCATATTATTGATAATGAGTGAGAAAATAAATAATGAAAACGATATGGAATTATTTGCACGTGCAGACATATGCCTGCACAAACTACATATAAGGTTTTGGTCTGCAATTTAATGGGGATTTTTATTGACATATACCCCAATTCTCAGATATCAAGGACCTTGCTTTATGAGAGATGTCGATTCCTAATTTGTTCAAATATGGTTATAAGTCCCTACTTGTTCCAATTATTTTCTCTTACCAAATATTTTGTGAATAATTTAGAGTTATATATCAGTGTATTACTTCACTATTTTTAAGTTTAGCATCTTATCATATTGGTTTCTTTTAAAAGGTCTAGAGTGTACTTCCTTTGAGAAACCGAGATCCCTCTTCTTGATCGAGTCACCTCTTTACCAAGGAAGTACTTTAAACTTCCTAGGTCTTTAATTTCAAACTCTTTAACTAGGTACTACTTCAGCCTTTGAGTTTCACCTTCGTCATCACCTGTGATCATTAAATCATCCACATAGACAATTAGAATTGAAACCTTTCCATGAGTTAGATGCTTTACAAATAATGTATGATCAGTTTGACATTGTGTATAACCAAATCTCTTTAGAGCTTTAGTAAATCCATCAAACCATGCCCGTAGTGATTGTTTTAGCCTGTAAACAGATTTCTTAAGTTTACACACTTTATTGACATTTGTCTCATCTTCTAACCTTTGCGATATCTCCATGTGCACTTCTTCGAGATCACCATTTAGAAAAACATTTTTCACATCTAATTGGTGAAGAGGCTAGTCCAAATTTGTTACCAAAGACAATAATACTCGGATTGTGTTTAGCTTTGCCACTGGTGTAAAGGTTTCTTAATAATCAACTTTATAGGATTGAGTGTAACTTTTAGCAACCAGTTGAGCTTTGAACCTGTCTATGCTCCTATCAGCGTTGGATTTCACTGTGAAAATCCACTTACATCCCACTGTGCTTTTCCCTTTCGGCAAGTCTAAAATCTTCCATGTCCTATTCTTTTGTAAACCTTTCAACTCCTCATTAATTGTAGCTCTCCATTTTGATGATTTGAGAGCTTCTTAGATGGTATTTGGAATCTTCACATATGAACCTCTTGTAGTAAATACTTTAAAACTGGGTGACCTGTCATAAGAAATATAATTACTAATTGGATAGAAGGGTTTGTTTCAGTACTCCTTGGTTCCCTTCCTTAAAGCAATTGGCAACGTATCCCCTTGGTCCTCATGTTGTACTGTATTCGTCTCCAGATTTTCTAGGAGATTCGGCTCAACTGTTGGTTCATCTGCTGCAGCTTCATTTTCTTGTTGAGTGTATTTTTTTTTTTTCTTTTCAGGTTCTTGAATATCTAATTCAGATTCTTAACAAGGCTAAATTTGTGGTTGAACTTTTATCTCTATTTGAGTTTTCTTTTTCCTCTCATAGATAATAATCTCAGGTTTTTTACGCTGAGTTTGATTCAAAATTGTCTAAAGGGAGTGATTTGAGATAGCTAGATTGGCATTTAGTTGTTGGTTGCTGGTTTGGTTGGACAGTGTTTGGCTCAAATTGTGAATTTTCAAACATGCTAGGACCTCTATCAGGCTAAGACTCGAAATTGTCATTCGATTCAAACAATGATGACACTTGAGGGTTAATCTCCAATGAAGTAAAATAGTTTTCTCCTAGTTTAGAGTTGTAAAAAAGTTGAGACTTTATAAATGTTACATTCATGGATATGTAAGACTGTCTAGTACTAGGAGAATAGCATTTGTAACCTTTTTCACTAGTCGAGTACCCAATGAAAATTGTTTGGATGGATTTTGGGTTAAGCTTGTTTCTAGTTTGAGAATGATTGTGAATAAATGCACTACATCCAAACACTTTTGAAGGAATATTTGAAATAATCCGGTTTTGTGGAAATAATTTTTGAAAAACTTGACTAGGTGTTTGATAATTTAGAACTCTAGAGAGTAGCCTGTTGATGAGGTATGCTGCAGTTAGTACAGTTTCACCCCAGAAAAATTTAGGAACATTAGTTGCAAACATTAAAAACCTAGCTACCTTTAACAAATGTCGGTTTTTCCTTTTTGAGATTTCATTTTGTTGTAAGGTATTCACACATGAGCTATGATGGACTATTCCCTCACTTAACAAAAAATCATTTAAAAGTAATTTAAAATATTCTTTTGCATTATCTGTTTCTAACACTTTCATTCTTGTTTGAAATTAGTTTTTGATCATACTATAAAAAATTTTGAAAATTTGAACTACCTAAGATTTGTCTTTCATCAGAAATATCCAAGTCATTCTAGTTTGATCGTCTACAAATGACACAAACCACCTAGATCCAATAATATTGTTGACCCTAGAGGGTCCCCAAACATCACTATGTATCATCAAAAAAGGTTGAGTTGGTTTGTAAGATTGAACTAGATAAAAATTCCTAATGTGTTTGGATAACTGACAAATTTCACATCATAAGAATTTTAGATCTTTATTATTAAATAACCATGGAAACAACTTTCGAAGGTACATGAAATTGGGATGTCCTTTGTTCTAACATGATTATTCAACCGAATCTTAGACTTAAAACTACTGTCCTTTTGATTTTGTCTTTTAGGAAAAAATCCAACTATGAGAAGATAGAGTCCTGACCTCATTTCAATATTGTTAATCATCCTCCCAGAGTCCTCAAGTCTTGAAATTCACACAAATCAGAAGAGAATCTAGTTATACACCTTAGATCTCTTGTAAGTTTATTTATTGAAAGTAAATTACAATCGAGATTGGGAACCAATAAAACATTTTCAAGGGTTATATCCTCTGAAATCACAACAGTCCCTATTCCTTCAACCTTCGACAGTGAGCCATCTGCAATTTTAATTGAAAAATTTTCATAACAAGGTTTATAGGAATGAAAGATATTAGGATCTCCTGTCATATGGTCAGAAGCATTTTTACAATCCAAATATTAACGTCTTTACTGTTAGCCTTTAAAGCGCTAATAAAAGTACCTTTTTGAGTACAAAACCTGTCCCAACCACTGAATTATTTATGTTATTCTGGGCAATAAATTTCTGCAATAAGTCACACTATTCTTTATTTGAAATACCGTCTTCATTTGCATTAGATGGCTCGCTGACAGCTGTTTGATTTGCTTTGATTTCATGGCTGTTTTGAGTCTTATTCAGCCTCCAATCTGCTGACTTACTGTGTAATTTCCAACAAGTCCCTCGAGTGTGACTTAGTCGTTTACAATGCTTACTCCATGGACGTTTTCTCTTCTATCGAGAATCATTGAGTTGATTTTAATTTCCTTGAACAACCAAGGCTGAATTTTCTGTATTACTGATACGGTCAGGCTTGGATTGTATTCCCATCATCACCCTTTTTCGACTTTCTTCTCTTTTAACTTCCAAAAATACTTCCCTTATTTTTGGAAGTGGTTTCTGACTCAGAATTTTATCACGAACCTTATACAAATTTTGGTTTAACCCATAAAGGAACTTGAACACTTTTCTGTCCTCGATTTCCTCCTTATGCTTCACTGCATCTTCAACACACTTCTAGTCTTTCCTTTCAAACATATTAAGTTGCTGCTAGTAGCGAGTGAGTGTATTGTAGTATTGGGTCATCGTTCTATCGCCTTGTCGCAGATCATACACCAGGCTTTCAATCGCGTACTTCTCTGTCGTATTATCCTTGTTTGAATAAGACTCCTTTGCTGCCTCCCAGATCTGATTTGCAGTTTCACACGACAAGAAAGTCTCACTTACGTCATTATTCATGGAGTTTATCAACCATGACATGACCATATTGTTTTCTATGATCCCCTTCTTGTATGTAGGATGGTCGCTTGCTAGTGTAGTGACAGTTCCAAGGAGATATTCATCCTTTCCTTTCCCTCTGATGTACATCAAAACTGATTGGGACAGTTGGAGAAAATTGTTCCCATTCAGCTTATGTGTGGGGAGGGTAGATTAAGAATATGAGAATTATCAAACCCTCTTCCTCCTCCAATATTATTAGGAGGATTTGAGTTTGAACCGGATGTAACCTCTGAAGAACTTGGGGTTGCCATCCCATATTTGGTTATTTAGGGGATGAAAACTAAAAGCTCTGATATCATGTGGAAATTTGAAATTTTTTTTTATTATTTTTCTAAGTCATAATCATACATAGTGAAGGGGATAACATATAAATAAATCTTATAGTTGACCACATCCCTAAGTTATCTCCTAGGATTATGACATAACATCCTAAATTATCTCCTAGGATCATGATAAAATGATATTGCTAATCTCCTAAATTATTGCTAATTGTTAAATTATTATAACAAGTAATTTGACTTTATTCTAATTAGATCCTACAATAATTACATGAATTTCAACAGAAATTTATAGAACAAGTTTTTTTCTTTAGTTGGTTTGAAATGAGCAGCTCTTAATTCTTTATGTTTTTTCTTATTAGAAGAATTTAAAGTTCTCAGAGGAGGTAAGAGGACTAGTATTCTCTGGTATTGTGGAGTTTTCGCCGTTTTATGGGTAATTTGAGAAGAAAGATACGAAAGAATCTTTGATGAAGCTAAAGAGGAGGATAATTTTTAGGGATAAAACGTATTACTTAGCTTCTCTTTGAGTTTTTTCTAGTGAAGATTTTAGAAATTTTTCTTTATCTATCATTATGCTTAATTGGCAGACAACTGTCTGTTGATTTTTGTTACTTTCTTGTTACTAGTTTTTTAGTTTTTGTTTAGTTTGTGTTGTTGGTGGATTACTGGTTCACAGATGTAACTTTTCTCTCTATTTTTAATGAAGTTTCTGTTTCCTATTAAATATATATATATATATATATATATGGTTCAGGACTTCAGGATTCACTTCAGCTTGTGCTAAACAAGCTAGGGGAATCTAAGTTCAGTAGGTAATGCGATTCTTTGACTTAATTTTTATCTTCTCTTGCTCTCAATGGAATGTGAATAATTTAAAACCAGAGTGCTACAGAGTATGACAGGTTTCAAATATTAATTTTTCTTTGGTAGGTGCAGTATATACCTAATACCTCTGTTTCTTAATATTGTATTTCTCAGGTATGTTAGGGATCTTCTCCTCAATCCTCCTGCATATGAGATTGCATCCACAATTCAAGGTAGGTGGTGATATGCATTATACATTGGTGCAGCATTTGTTTATGCAAATGGAGTTGAATAAAAACATAGGATTACTCTCTTCTTGCTATGTCTTTTTTTGTCTCCTTATGAGTTTCTAATTATATTAATGTACTAAGGGGTAGTCTTTGTGCAGCAATATGCAAACTTATGAGTAACGTGACATGCTCGATTCCTGAGTTTACATGTGTTTCACCTGCTAAGGTTATTATCTACTTCTCTGTGATAAAGTTGTAGACAAAAGTAACTATATACATGATATAACACTTCTGGCTTTTTATATGTTAATTTTCTTTCCTGTACGTGTTTTTCAGTGAACCAGGACTAAATATTATTTACTATTCTAGTTATCAGTGCCATGTTTTATTGATGTCTGTGGCAGCATCTCTGTAACATATGGTTTATTAATATTTTGTGATATTCAAGAAGATGAGTTTAAATTCTACAGTGAACATGCAAAATTGTACTTGTTAATCTCTATTTCCCATTGACATTGTATTCTACATGAAATTTCTGATTTTCTAAGTGTCTAAACTTCATAATCAGTATTATTGTGTTATTGCTGTTTATATTAATAGTATAGTTACTGTGTTATTATTATTCTTTGATTTATGCTTTTGTATCTCATTCCTGTAATTTCCTTTTGGCACAGCTTGTCAAGCTACTTGAACTGAGGGAGGCCAATCACATTGAGTTTTGTAGAATTAAAAATGTACTCGATGAAATCTTGCACATGTATGACAATTCTGAGCTTATTAAAATCCTGAAATTATTGATGGATCCTGCATGGGTGGCGACAGGGTTGAAAATTGATTTTGAGACATTTGTAAGTGTTAATATCTATGCAATTATAAAAAATTTTGGTTTTATTTATTCTAGAGGCGTTACTGGATCCAGCATCCTTTTTTCGGTAAACGAAAGAAAATTTAATAATTTAAATTTTAAGCAGTATGGTGTATGGTTCTATTAAATCTTCTCAGACTTATTTTCACTTGGTCTATTAATGAACAGTAAAGAGAAGAATGATCATTATGATGGAAGAGTTCTTGATCCTACCAATTTTATTTATCTGAATAAGAGTGATGTAAGAATCCAATAATTCCTAGGATTAACCTGTATGGTATCAGATTGGAAAAAAGTAAAAGTTCTTCAGAATGTACTACAAGAGATATGTTTGATCCCAGCTTAACCAAAGACTAAATTTTCTTGTTTTATAAAAGATATTTACTTCAATTGTTTTGCTTTACCTTTTGATACCACTATCATAGTTTGTTTTGCTAACATTAGAAGTTCAGTCTCCAAGTACAGCTTTGTTAATTTTTTTGGTTATTCTTACCTCTTCATTACCCTGCATTAGTTAATCTAATGCCTGTCTGTCAGTGACAATTTTACAGCTAATACCAATTGTCATTCATATTACCTGAAACCGTGAACCTGTGATATGTTATTTGCTTCTAATTGTTTATTATGCTTCTGATTATTGTCTGTTGACCTGAAAATAGCTTTGCAATGGCTAATAGTTTGATGCATAGTCGAGCCTTACAGTATTATGGTCCAATAAGGATATATGCATATACATGCAACCAACCATAAGTAATTGGCTTGTGAGAAGACAGTATTTTGTTCATTATACCAATTAATTTTTAAACTCAGCTACTGGAGGTTGAACTTATTTATCTGAAAATCTCTTCTGCTCTTATGGAGATTTTAATATGTCATTAACTCTGAGATTGATGTTGAACTCTCTATGTATTTTAAAGTTTTTAAGTTCTTGATTCCAAAATGCTGTTTTGTGGCTCATTCTTGATGGTATAAGATATTCACATTGTGATAGTGACATGATTAGCAGAGTTTGTCAAATATAATCTCACTTGGATATATTTCAGAAAGGTAGGTGCTTGGCATATGATTGACTTTGGTTGTCCTCTTGTAAGTTATGATCTGGGAAATTTATTCTCTTCATTTGTAGGTATGGTAATGTACCATGCCTATCAAGATGGTTGTCTCAGAGTTTGGAACTTAAAAAGTATCTACTTTGTTGGTGATTCTACTAGACAAGATTCTTTAGTGTTCTAAATTGTAATCAATAAGCTTCATGGTTTTATTTTATTACAAAGTTTCAACAGTATCTGTTTTATCCTGATAACTTTACTTGTCCTTGTTTTTATCAGATCAAGGAATGCAAATTTGCTTCAGTTAGAATTGGTGAAATGATCTTCCTAGAAGGTGAAAGTGATAAAAAAATAAATCGCAATAGGATAATTCCAAGTGAATTTTTTGAGGATATGGAGTCTACATGGAGAGGTCGTGTGAAGAGGATTCACATAGAGGAAGAAGTAGCAGAAGTGGAAAAGGCTGCTGAGGCCTTAACAGTAGCGGTAAATCTATATGACTCTCTTTTCCTTTTATGATTTTCACATCTTTACACTTATTCAATTGTTAAATATTTCTGGGAAGATCTTTTTATTCTACTATTATGTTTTTCAACAATATAAGCGTGCTTTTGTTAGATATCCTTGTAATTTTTAATTTTTATTACTTTTAAGTTATATGCATGCTTTTGTTTGATATTCCTGTAATTTTTATTACTATAAGTTTTATTACAAGGTGCATAACTTCTGAATTCCATTGGTTGGAAACTATGAATCTATATTCAATGTCTACACCTTTTTTTTTTCTTGATGAACTCCTGATGATTGCTTCTTTTCCTTGGGTTCATCTCATGAGATATGTCCATTGCTCTGGAAAACTTGATTTCATATTTGTTTTAATAATTATCTTTCTTTTCTCTGCCATTTTCATGCTACAATAATTGTTTACCCAAATTTGTTACATTGATATGTGAGAAGGTAGGTGAATGCAATTGAAGAAATTGTAGTTCTACATGATTTTAAGTGCCTTGGGACATTGGAAAATCAACCTGTAATACAGCCACTATTGAACATACTTAAATCTTCATAAAAACAGTAAACATTTGCCCTTTGTGAATTCTAGGTTTTATTGAAAATAGGGATTCTTTTTTTGTGTATTACAAGTGTGTGCTAGATTATCAATCTGTTCCAGTAATATTGAGATAAGTATGATGTGAGTGACATGATGCGATAGGGTACCATTGCCCCTGGAGGTGTTATGTTTCTAATTTAAGTGGTTGCTGAGATGAGTCAGCACATGCCAACAATGATACAGCATTATGGTGTTCAGAATTGCCTGCTAAACATGTGGTATTTCTAAGATTGGTTCCCAATTAAGTCAAAACAACATGATTATGATCTTTCCTTGTTAATAATGCTAATCAGTATGATTTGGTTACCCACTTTTGGATATAAGTTTGATAGCATATAAATATGCTGGTGAACCTTGGAATATATGATTCTTGACCATGCAATTACATATGTTTCTCAGTACTTGTGTAAATATGCCAGTAATTAGTTTTATGTTTTAAAGAATTTTTTCCCCTTAAACTTCATTATGTGCTCTTATATTTGGCTTTAGGTAACAGAAGATTTTCTTCCAATCTTATCAAGAATAAAAGCTACTGCAGCACCACTTGGTGGGCCAAAGGGAGAAATATTGTATGCTCGAGAACATCAAGCTGTATGGTTTAAAGGAAAGCGGTTTAGGCCAGCAGTATGGGCTGGTACCCCTGGGGAAGAACAAATTAAACAGCTTAAACCTGCCATAGATTCTAAGGGTAAAAAGGTTGGAGAAGAATGGTTTAGCACATCGAGGGTTGAAGATGCTTTAATGAGGTGATATTTTGCACTAAATTCTTACTTTTATCTTGTTGTTCTACCTGTTAAATTTGTTGCTTTCTTGGTCTGTTCTGGAGTCATGATTGAAGACATGCTCAATTCTGTTGCAGGTACCAGGAGGCAGGTGCCAGAGCAAAAGCGAAGGTCTTGGAATTGTTGAGGGGACTTTCTACAGAGCTGCAAACTAAAATTAATATCCTTGTCTATGGTTCCATGCTGCTAGTTATTGCAAAGGCATTATTTGCTCATGTGAGGTTGGATACACGTATTCATGGATGGACTATTGATTTTAGTTTGTAATTTCACACGTGCTTGATAATCTGTTGATTTACTTAAATAGTCTTTTTACTAGATTTTAAATAGAAATTTTTTGCGATGTCATGATAGACAACAATGATAGATTTCCAATGCAATGACTGATTGGCTAAGCGCATATATGGAATTTTACGTTATTGATGTATCATTTAGCGTAGGTTATGATAAATTTATCTTATGTTTCAGTTAAGAGAAGTTGGATTAATGTATATAATGTCTTTTACAGTGTGGTAGGATCTCCATTCAGTCCTAATTGGCTTTATAAATTTATCATTTGTTTCAGTTGAGAGAAGTTGACGATTAATGTGTATAATGTCTTTTACAGTGTGGTAGGATCTCCATTCAGTCCTAATTGGCTTTATATTGACCTACCTATGCCAGTTATATCTATTCAAGGATTGTTTTAATTGCATCTTTGAACTAGATTCTATTTAAAACTGATTCACTCAGCTTGGGAGTTCAACTGGCTTTAAATTTGGATCTTTCTTAAAAAATATGGATTTGTTTGATTCTGTCTTTCCATCTCTGGCTGTTTCACTCAAGTTTAGTGAAACAACCTTCATCTGGAATATTATGTAAGTTGATTGCAATGATAATTCATACAAATTGTGTGAAACAACATTCTTCATCTAAAGTATTACTCAATTTGTTAAACTTATTCTTATTATACATAACCATACTCTTGCTTCGATCTCCTAATAATTTCAAGGCTTTTTATTGCTTCCTGACAAATTCAGGAGGGTATTGTTAAATAATTAATTTTTTATTTTTGTTTGTTCTTCATAGTTTGGCTGCAACATTTTGTGGCCTGCTAGTCCACTCTTTATGCTTTTATTTGATACTATAAAATGCTGTTGATTGGCTTGGTTTGCCTGAATCCTGAACCCGGTACCAACTTGATTGTTGTTTTTTTTATTATTAGTATAATGTGAATCTTTTGTACGGGTGTCTGCACTAAGAATAATAGTATTAAAGTACTGTTTGTTCTTGCCAATTTTCATCTATTTTGACTTCTTTCAATTTTACAGTGAGGGGAGAAGAAGGAAATGGGTGTTTCCTACTCTTGCAGGGTTCAATAGTTCTAAGGTAATATTCACAGTCAATTTATGGATGCTGTTGATGTTAGCCCCTTCAGCATAGTAATCATGTTCACTTGACTTTGTATGCTAATATTAGTATATTTTGTATAGATTATGATAGATTTTAGGAGAATTTTTAAAACTTTTATCTCCATCTCACTGTATTTAGTAGTCTCATTGTATGAATTTTAGTATATTTCCTATGAGTGATGATAATTTAGAAGGTATTTAAATGTACTGTTAACGTTTTTTTGAGTAGTTCTACCATGAAATCATAGAAGTAGAAGTGGCAAGATGTCTGGCATGCTCTAGATTGTCCATGGATCATTATTGAACAGTTTCAATGGTATCTTTATCATAATCTTCTGGTAAGAGGATTGCCATATACTACATATATAATTTGTATTTTTAGTATTTTTTTTTTAAAAAATATTGATTAGAGAATATCCTGTCTCGAAGTACTTTATTGACTTCATTTCTTAGGATAATCTTGGTTCATTAAGGCAGAGAATAATCTCCTTACACTGCTGCAATTAGATGCTAAGAGTGCCTGAAGATGGTTCAAAGTACAAAGAGGAACAGAGAACTCATGATTTCAATATCTTGTAACTGTTCATCTTTTTTTTCTTTTCTAGTTGCTTGTAACTGTTTGGTTTGGTTTCTTAATTTACAACAAATTTTATAGATATAATGCATTATCAATTAATCTGCATTTTGGTTTTATATCATGTTTTGGCTGTATTTAAAGGTTTGGTTGAATTGATCTGTAATATTAGTTCCTGAATGTGTTTTAAATATATATATATATTTTTATTATCTGTTTTTTTTTTTTATTTTATATCGTTTCGTAATTAATTGTCATCATTACCTACCTGTGGACATTTTTTTGGATGTGTTGAATGCAGGATACAGAACCAGTAGATATAGCAAATGGCATGAAAATAGTTGGCTTATCACCGTATTGGTTTGATGTAGTCCAAGGCAGTGCCGTTCATAATACAGTTGACATGCAGTCATTATTTATGTTGACTGGACCAAATGGCGGTGGTAAATCTAGTCTGCTTCGATCAGTTTGTGCTGCTGCATTACTTGGAATATGTGGATTTATGGTGCCTGCAGAATCAGCCTTAATTCCTAATTTTGATGCTATTATGCTCCACATGAAATCATATGATAGTCCTGCTGATGGAAAAAGTTCATTTCAGGTATGCAGATGCAATATGCTATATGCTATATTCTAGCTTTTCTGATCTTATTTCATGGCAGACCGCGTTGTGAAATGTTTCTCCAAAAAATGTAGTAGTAACTGTTGAAGGTGGTAGTGTTTGTGCTGCAATGTAAATATCATTATTGTAATTACATTTGACAATTGTTGTAAGAATAGAGGTACTAAGGCCTTTGAAATGTGGCGAATTTCCTGAAATTATGTACTTTTATGTGTACATGTGTGGAGAAGCTTCACGACATATTGTTGATTGATAGGGGAAATAGCACTGTACCCTATTGTCCTTCACAACTCATCTTAAATCAACCCTTGGTATCTTTAATTGAAGTAAAGCTGCCCTTGACCAGTGTCTTATGGCCTATGCTGTTACTGATCCACATTAAGATTTTGTGGTAAAGCATTATGTCTGAATTAATTGTGGATCCTTGACCAACATCTTTTCTTACTTGTTACAAATATTACTCGGTTGCATGTTAGTCAGTAGTGGAAGTTTTTTAATGATACTTCTGTTTTTTATTTTTATTTAATCATTATGTTAAATGCTGTTAATGATATGCATATTAATCAGTCTTCATTGCTCAGGTGGAAATGTCAGAGATTCGGTCTATTATCACTGCAGCCACCTCTAGAAGCCTTGTGCTTGTAGATGAAATCTGCCGTGGGACAGAAACAGCAAAGGGTACTTGTATTGCTGGTAGTATTGTTGAGACTCTTGATAAAATTGGTTGTCTGGGAATTGTATCTACTCACTTGCATGGGATATTTGCTTTGCCACTTAACATAAAAAACACTGTATATAAAGCAATGGGAACAGAATATGTTGATGGACAAACAAAACCAACTTGGAAGCTAATAGATGGGATCTGTAGAGAAAGCCTTGCATTTGAAACAGCCAAAAAGGAGGGAGTTCCTGAAACAATAATTCAAAGAGCTGAAGACCTTTATTTGTCGGTTTATGAGAAAAAGAACTCTATAGAAAGAAGTGAGGCAAAAGATAGACAACTTTGTTCAGATACAATGGTTTCTGGTTCTGACGAAGCCAATCTCCAGCAGAGTAACACTCAGACGGAATCTTTCCATCACAAGACTGAGTCAATGATGACAATGGAAGTTGTACGAAAGGAAGTTGAAAGTGCCATCTCTCTAATATATCATAAGAAACCAATTCAGCTCAATAGGCTGAAAGACACATCAGAACATGCAGTGGTACGGTGTTTTGCAATTGCTGCTAGAGAGCAGCCACCTCCATCGATTATAGGTGCTTCATGCGTCTATGTCATGCTAAGACCTGATAAGAAACTATACGTGGGACAGGTTCTTTTCTTGACTTGTCTTTTATTTCTTATATGTACATATATAAATGAATAGATGGAAATGAAGGTTCATTCCAGTCTCACACAGAAAATACCAATAGGATTTAATGAATAATTAGTCAGATTTAGTCAGATCTAGCCCTGCCTATATTGGACTAAATTGATTTGATTTCCTGCTAAAGCCTTGGTTTTCTATTCATATTTCATTCTTTTTTATTTTAACATTGCTAGACTGATGATCTTGATGGCCGAATCCGTACGCATCGGGCAAAAGAAGGGATGCAGACTGCTTCTTTCCTTTATTATACTGTTCCAGGGAAGAGCATGGCTTGCCAACTAGAAACTCTTCTAATCAACCAGTTATCTTGTCAAGGTTTACCCCTGGCTAACATTGCTGATGGCAAGCATCGGAATTTTGGCACATCCAATCAGTTAGTTGAAACTTTGAGTGTCCGTTGACCAATCATTAGCCTTGATCCAATATTTTGTATAAGATTCTTAGTTTGCCAGGAAGGGAAATAGTAGCTCGGCAGTGTTCCCTACTTCTGTATACAGAGAAAAAGGATGTAGCAGTGGTTGCAGCAATTTTGTTTTTGATGTCAGTTGCTCCACTAGCAGTATATGCTGGAATGCAAAATTATGTTGTTCATGGACATATTGAACATGTAGGTTATCGTGCCATAAGTCAATTGATTTATTTGTACTCTGTATTCAATACTCTTTTATTAATATGGTCATATATTAAGAAACTCAATTTAGGTTTTTTGGTGTGTGTTCAACAATTCATTCCTTTTTAGTGATATTTTTTGAAATTTTTACCTATATTGATGTAAGAACTTCGAATCGGTGGGTTGACAAACAGATTGATACATATATATATAAAAGAGAGAGAGAGAGAGAGAGAGGGTTGCTGTCTATGTATAACTTGTTTGAACAGCATTGTTGAATTTAAGAAATTTCATGTTCATCTTTTTTTTTTTTTTTTTTGAGAAAATCCATCCATGCTTGTTGATAATGAAATTTAAGTGAGGTTAATTACAAATAATCATGCACCTTTGATTCAACGTTTGATCACTTCAAAGTGTAAGGGTATATCGATTGCATGCATTATGATACAACGAATGTATACTACAAATACAGAATTCTGCAGTTTTTCTCTTGCATGGATTGAAATTTAACACAATAAAATAGAAGGAAGAGAAACAAAGCTGGTTATATATTTGCTGCTATCACATCGTGGGTTTGATGGCTGGTTCTATAAGAAGTAAAGAAGCACAGAAGTCAAAAATAAATGTAACTCTGTCTGTCCCTCCTGAATCTGAAAGTGCGAAAACACAAACATGATATCCTTACTGAGAAATCGTTCTAATTAATGTAGGTGATCCTGAAAACAAGTAGTTGTTGTGGATCACAGAGGGGAGTTATGCCAAAAGCCAGAAATTTCTATGGGTTTTGGTATTGAGAAGATAGCCTGCATTTTGACCATTTCGCAGAACTCCAACACAAGTGCATCTGCTGTTCTCTATCAAATACTCTGCTGTATCCAATGTCTTTGTCCCCTTCAATGGCATTCCTGGCCTCCTACAAACAACAAAAATTGTGTATAAATTAATTTATTACAAATAGTCATTGAAATCATATACAACTTATTAACAGATCAAAGTTAACTTGCAAAGCAAGGCACTTGAAGAGTTTGTCTCAAACTCACCCTAGTATAACATTGGAGAGACTTTTTCTTTGTCCAATAACAAGAAGATCAATTCCAAGTGCTTCTGTTTGGGAAAGAATAGCAGCAGCCTTCTTGTTGCCTTCCATTATTTGGACCTTTGCTGTACGGACACGAACATTAGGTTGAGCTACCTCACATGCACGCTTCATTTCTTCAAGAAAATCCACTTGATCACCCTGTGCAGCTCCTCGCGGAGATCCTTCAGCAGTGAATGTGGAGGAGAAGAGAGCAGCCATGGCAGAGCCAGTACCAAGGCTTGGCTTTCTTAGAAAGGAGGTAATTAATGGAACCCTCCACGCATGGGGGTTTTCTACATGTATCAATATGAGCTCATCCTTCTCAACTAGTACATGAGAAAGTGCATATTGTAGCGCCCCAGCTGACTCTCTAGAGTCATCTGCAACCACCATTACCCTCCTCACCTGTGGGGTCCCACCTGCCATCTCCTCTGGCAGTTTGCTACTACCATCAATGGTCACCACCACCGTCCCCAGCTCCGTTGCTGTGTGAGATCCAAAGAATGGTGTGCATAAAATGACATGCTCATTTTCTTGTGTTTATCAGAAAGGTTATCTCCTAACAAACAATTTGCTTTCATTTTGTGATTCACAACAGAGATTTGAACGCTGTACTATTTTTGGAATGGTGGTTATGAGCTAAATTTGGGACCTGTCAGACTTGGTCAATCCCAATCTTACAATTTGTCTCTAATTATAGATTTCTACAGGTTGATTTGCTGCCTGTGAAAAGCTTTAGGTCTGATAATTATCTGCAGAAGATCAGTTATTTTTTCAGGCAACATCTGATTTGTGTCAAATAATAGGTTCTATTGTTGTTGGTAAGGTATGGCCAACATAAGATACAATCCATACAGTTCAACAATCTAATTCTTATCCATATAGCTAAAAGATTACCAGAAATGAAAATTTGTAGCAAGTATATGCAATAAAACTTATCCAGAAGTCATATGTTAACTATAATTAGAATCAATTTTACATAAATTTGAGATTTAATTGATATTTTTTTGTTACTTTGAAGGGAATATAATTAGAATCAATTTTAGATAAATTTGAGAATTAATTGATATTTTTTTGTTACTTTGAAGGGAATAATGACATGCAACAAGAGGTTGCAAACTCTTGCTTCAGCACCAAAATATGATCACATAAGAATTTATTTTATTTGAATTTAACTATTATTTTATGTTTTAAATGTTTTGATATTTACTTATTATTTTATTAGGATTAGACCAATTTAATCTTTACTATTATATTGACTAACTGAAGTTTAACTTAAAGAGACTAATTTGGTACCTTATAAAATCTTGGGGACTAATTTGGTTAAAAATACAAACGTCCCGAATTATTTAAAATTAAAGAAAGAGTTCAGGACTTGCCGACTTGGTAATTTCCCAATAAAATATTCTGGCACCTACACTATAGTTCGCACTACGATGCTACAGAGGCACACCAAGTGGTTAGAAATGGATTTAATTGATTAATAAAATCGTATTCTAATATTACATCAAACCGGTATAATTGTGCTCGGCTTGTAGACTTCAGTATGGTAGGCTGACGTTTTGTACAGTAATTTTCAGAATTGCATATTTGCAGAATTATGTTGTCATTTGCACAAAAAGGAACAAAACCAAGCTGGATGAAGTACACATGTGGTGTTTGAAATAATATAAGGTTCATTAGGTGAGTTACATTACACCATTTACCAATTAATTGTCCTTCAACGAAGGAGTAGACAACCTAGTGTCATATCTATAGTGAAAAGAACACCACAACAAGAACATCTGGATCCTTGCTTGTGAATCCTTTTTTTTTTAAACTAAACTGAAACTCATTGAACAGAACAAGGAAATATACAGTCTAGGCTTACAGCCTCCCAAATCAAATCTCCTCTCGCGGAGAAAACCGAAGCTGCTAAACAATGTACCACACTGATCCACTTGCAGGAGATTGCATGACACCTACAATTGCCTATAGGGGGTGAAGCTATTACAGCAGCACCAGCAGTATATGCAATATATGACATGTTTGTACAATAGGCTGTTCATCCTTAGGGCCAGACATTTCCAATTCTGCTTCCAAAACACTAGTTCAGTTATTACTCATTGAGGTTTTGAATTACATTCATTTGGTGCTGGTATCGTATTAGCTTCACCCCAGGTTAATTAAACTGAATGTAACCAAACTAATTCTTTGGCATCATCAACTACAGCTCAGAAGACAATATGCTCAACTGGAATTAGATAGGATCATTGGTCGAAAATTTGAACACCAGTATTAAATATAACTGAAGAGGGCAAAATGTAACATGTGAATAATTTGGTTTTCTTACTGTATTTCTATCACTGACTATATCCCAACAGACAAGAAATAATTATACGCGACTGAGACCTCTGAGTCCGCAGACAGTCTTATGTGCATTGTACAAGTATAAACCTACAAGATGCAAACAAGTATTACAATGTTTGAAAGAGGAAGCTTCAATTAACATGATACAATCCAAACTCTGCTACCTGTCAGTAGAGACTACAGAGAAAAACTCTCCAAACAGCCATTGCCAGCCATACCAAGTTTTGCAGGTAGCAGCGGCTGACTATCAGTCGACAGATATCATCTATCATCAGGTAAACCAAGGACAGATTAGATTTGTGATCAAGCATATTTAACTGGCACATAGTCAGGAGACACCCACCAGCCACAAATTTTCAGCTTTTGGCATTTAATTTCTCTAAAAGGATCTTGTTCAGAAGCCCTGGATTTGCCTTGCCTTTTGACATTTTCATTACCTGCTCATGGCTATAATGTTGAGGACTGTCTCATTCATGCACAGATAGTTTTATCAACATAATCATGGGAAAAGGAACGTATAAGGAAAAGTTTTGAGTACGATGAAAGTGCTCTCATAGTGCTCGTTGAACTCTCCTCTATTATAGGGTGGTGATTTGAAAGTAAACCAATAAACACATGACACATCATTGTAATTTTAACTTTTACAGATTTTTTTTGAGAAATTTTAGGCTTAGAAGCTAAAAAATAATTAGTGCATTCAAATCAAGTATTAAAAGGTTGCTATTTTCAATGATGTGTGTGATCTTTACAGGTAGGATGTCTAACATAATGGTTACCATGAGATAGAGAGCATGTTAAAAAAGATTTGTTGAGAAAAGTGAGAGCCTGTGATAAGATAATGAGAGAGCTCTTATAATGATAGGCTACTAGCTAAGGAGATCAAAAGCTTTGCCCGACTCAAAACTGTGCAGCCATACCTGACCAGCAAAATAACCTTGTAATTTAGTTTTGCCTCCACGATATTGCTCGAGCTGCTTTGGATTCTCTAAGAGCACTTTATCTACCATTTTCTCAATCTCAGAAGGATCTACTATCTGCAATGTTTGAAATTTGTGAGAACCTCAACTAAAGTCACAAAAAGCTAATCATATTTATAACAGGCAAAGAACTTCAATGATTTTGCTGGACAAATTATCTTTCTAGTAGCACATCACTTAATGAAACTATTGAACTCTCCCACTTTTGGAGGTTCAAGAATTAAGATAAGTGAACAGCTTCAAATCAATCAGCCTCATCCTTTTATAAAAGAACCAAGCTGAAAAGTCAAGTTTGGTAAGTTGAGCTCAACAACTAGAAGGCACATCGATGGCAAATGTTTAACCATTTGGATTGTTATGTCCATACAAGTTCCTGCAAACAAGTGAATCACTTGCCTGAACCAGATCCTTCTCTTTAATAAGCCCCTTAACAGTTCCACCTTTAGCTAATAGCTCGGACAGTATCTGCAAATATTGTGAAAAGTCTTAGAAAAAGAATAGAACAATAACGTATATTCAAAGAGAAAATAAATCATATCCAGAACTAATCAGGAATCCAAAACCAATGAGTCAGTCACACCTAAACTCAAGATCATCTTAGCTTATGAACATTGCTCTTAAGTCTTATCAAAGAGAATAGAATTATATACTAGGTTATGAAAAAAGTTTGAATACGAAAAAGTGTGAAGGATGCAAACAAACTGTTACCTCCTTCCCAATCTTTCCACTAATAGTCCCACTTTTGATGGACGCTATTAGCTCAGCCAACTCTTCTGGAGTAAGTTTGATCTCATTTATAGACAACTTTTCATTTTTCATATAGGCAGCAATATCACCCATTATCCAGTTGGTGGCCAGCTTCATGTCAGCACCCGTTGCAATAGTTGCATCAAAAAATTGTGCAACCTAAGACATCAGTTCAGCCAAGAGGCAGAGCATGTTAGATCATTCTAAACATGATATGTGCATTAGGAAACAATATAACGGAAAAAGATAACTGACAAGGCATTTGAGGATTAGACGTTCAGGAATGCATAGAAGTAAGATTTGAATGAGGTTGCATTAATGCAGGAACAGGCCTAAATAATAATGGGACTGACAAGTCAAAGTTAAAGGTAGTTGGACTCACATGTTAAAGTAAAAGCTATTTGAAAGACACATGCTGATCCCTCAAGGCTCAAAAGGTTGAATTCTAGCAGAGCAACTAGATTATTTGCTCACATCAAGGATTGGAAGGATTTTGTTTACTGAGATTTTTGCTCTTACACCAATAACAGTCAAAAGAAAAATAAAAATCCTTTGCATGAGAACAGACAAATTAGTGGTTACAATTTGTAGATGATCAATTCATCATTCTTTTTTAAGAAATAAGAGTACAACAAAAACGAAAAAATGGACTTTCTCTTTGTGTTTATATTTTTATTAACTTGTGAAGTAATATAAGTTCAGATGCTAATGGGTAGAAATCCAATATACACAGGACAATGATAAGCACTTACATTTACATCATTTGCAAGGAAAAGGACATCCTGCATGCTTAATCCCATTTTCTCGTACCTCCGACGCTTCATTTCTGGAAGTTCTGGCAGAGAGCTGTGAATGCTATCAACGTATTCTTGCGTAAGAATAACTTCTGGGAGGTCAGGTTCTGGGAAGTATCGATAATCAGCAAGTCCTTCCTTTTTCCTCATTGTAACTGTTTTCTAAACAGTATAAGACATTTATTGGAGCATGTGAGCGGAAAGAGGCAATGTGAATGGCATGTTTTAGATTTAGCAATGAAACAGAATCATTATATAGCTATAACCTGACTGCCTTCTTCCCAGAGGCGAGTTTCTTGAACAATTTGATCTCCTTGGCCTTGACCATGGAGAAGTGCCTGTCGTTCTATCTCAAAATCAATGGCTCTATTAATTGATGAAAATGAGTTTAAATTCTTTATTTCAACCTGCCAGTAGAAAAAAATGGTTGAATGTGTCAGCTGTCAAAAAGGAAGATTAATTCTTCCAGAAACTGCAGTACATGAGAAAAAATACAGTTATTTCATTCTGTGGTTAAATATAATTGAACATAATTATCTGTCAAAATGAAGTTTTAATCACAGAAAATACAAATCAGTCATTCTAAGGTTCGTATTGAAACTCAAAGCAAGATCAGTTACTCTGTTCTCTTCTAACCATCTACTTCTCGAATAAATATCATTAGCTTTGAGCATTAAAGTTATTTTTACAGTATAGCCTTCATGTATGATGTGACAAGTCAGGCGAATTTGTTCACAGAGAACATGCTTAAAGTAACACTTCCACTTTGAAGTTCAAATAACTTATGGTGTCCTCCCTCAAAAAGTTGCCCAAGAAGTATTCAGAAAATCTGAGCAAAGGCTTGAATTATATCTGAAAAACGCGCACATATACAAAGTTCCTAATTATTGCTATAAAGAGAATTGTTCATAGTCAATTCATGAAATCTTGATCCAGAGAAATTTTCATATAATTTCAGCAGGACGATGTAGACTTTCTTGACATAACATCTAATGCCACAAAGAAAATTTCATGTCTAATTCTGAATTTCATACTCACAGCAAGCCACTGAATCATAATTTTTCTATGCATTTCAAAATGGAGATACCAAGTAAAATAAGTGCAATACCTTCGTCCCAAATTCTGATTGGCCAATGGGTCGAATTGAGACATTTACATCACAGCGTAGTGAACCTTCTTGCATATTACCATTGCTCACTCCCAGATACCGAACCACCCTCTGCAATTCTGCTGCATATTCTGCAGCTTCAATTCCATTTCTCATATCAGGTTCAGAAACAATCTCAAGCAATGGCACCCCCGCTCTATTCAAATCAACCTGCACTGAACACTATTCACTATTAGCATTTAGGGAAAAGAAAGTGATATACATCACAATTTTTCTATTAAACAGCCGTCAATTAAGAGCCTCTAGATGTACAGAGAGTGCTTAATTATTCAGTTAGTACACTTTAAAGTTCCACGTAAAACATAGATCATATACCATTATTACTAGTACTACTCATTGTGGAACAATTAAAAAGTATTAACTGAGGACAAAGAAGCCAATTTTATCAGCAGAAACAAATTATAATTATTGTTTAATAGATGTAGAAAGAAAGTGAAAAATACTAAAATAAAGTAAAACAAAAATTGTAATTTCCTGTGAGTAAGCTCCATCTCCGGAATGAAGTAGCTTCCCTGCATCCTCCTCCATATGAACTCTTGTGATGCCAAACCTCCTATGTCCACCACCAAACTCAACAGGAAGATCCAAATCTAAGTGACCACCAGTTGCAATTGGGATGTCAAATTGAGATATTTGATAACCCTTTGGAAGATCTGGGTAAAAGTATTGTTTTCTATCGAACTTTGAGTTTAAAGACAGCTTGCAATTTAAAGCAAGCCCTAGTTTCACTGCAAACTCGATCACTTTTGAGTTCAAAACTGGCAAGGCACCAGGCAAGCCCATGCAAACGGGACAGATACTTGTGTTTGGTTGAGAACCATAGTTGTAAGGGCAGCCGCAGAAGGCCTTGGTGAGTGTAGAGAGTTGGACATGGGTTTCTATACCAATGATTGCTTCATAATCTTGAGTGATTTTATCAAGTGTTTTGGTTTTGGCCTGATAGGTTTGTGGTGAAACTTTGATTTGCGAGGGTGATTGCTTCTTTTCTTGTGTGGCTGCTTGGGCTTGCGAATTTTTCAAGGTGCAATAGAAAACACCATTTTTTCTCCTAAGTAACACTGACTGATAGAGCACGAAAGGATGGGTTTGTATGGTTCTAAGCAATGTGGAAGCCATGTTTTTTATTATCTATTCGAAATTTAAATTAGCAATACAACTGCTGCCTCTGCAAAGCATCAAACAGGTAATCAGCAAACCACATTACGAAAGTTAAAATTAAAACCGAGCAAATGAAACTAAAGACTACAATAAATATATTGAACCAAGGGGCTGTTCATCTTCATGAACTTAATCTCAATTGGTCTAAAAAGTCCTATCTTAAAGCAACCTAAAAACACCTGAAAATATATATATACATATTCTGGCCATTATCTAACTAAAAAGAGTTGACTCTTAGGTTAACCTATCTCGACTTTCATTGGCACCACCCTCCTCAGCCTGGAAAGGCCTTCTTTCTTTAACAGCCAACTCCATCACCAACACTACCAACACCACACTAAAACAAACATGGTTTATTCCTACCAATTTTTCAAACCCCAATTCATTAACAAACTAAAGAAACCCTAACATGTCCTCCATAAATGGTAGAAAACAAGTTCCTACATCCAAACAGCCAAAAAGAAACCTTGAAACAATAGGCCAAGTCATAGAATCACCAACCGTTGCCAAGGTAGAGCATGATACTAATAACTAACTAGAAGAACTGATAATACATTATATTCAAACACAAAACATGAGTTTCAAATATCAGGCAAATAGGATGAGTTTCAAAGTACAATAACCAAACTATTGTTGTTTGCTTTGAAGTGAATGGCAGTGACACAACAACATGCAAGAAACTGAAAAAAGGAATGATTTTGAATACAACCCAGAAGAGGGTAAGTTGTGTGAAACATAAAAACAAGTAGAATTGAGTCAATGCAGCATTATTGTAAAACAGAATGGTGTAGTGTAGAAAGCACAGAATTTGAAGAAGAAACAAGTAAGCAGTGTGTATTGACCACATGAAAATGGAAAAGAGAGAAGTGGAATGGGATGTTTCTTACCTCTGCACTGCTTGAGCAGCAAATGGAGGCGAAACAAGTCGAGCCTCAACAGCCTTCCAACACCATCCACTACAATCTACATCAACTGAGAAGCGAGAGAGTACCAATACAAAATTGTTTTATCTTATAATTATTATATTGTTAAACGACCAAAGTACGAGCAATTGAGTGGGCGTGCCGGAGTGGTTATCGGGCATGACTAGAAATCATGTGGGCTTTGCCCGCGCAGGTTCGAATCCTGCCGCTCACGATTTTATTTTTTAATTAATTTTGAGAACTCCACACAAAAAAAAGATATATCAATTCGTAATTAATGATTTACTAGTAGTTGCATAATTAAGGATAGTTTCATTTTATGATTGCTTGACAGCTTGAGTGTTTCACAATAACAAATTTCCATAATAAATGAAAGGTAGTAAGTTCTATAATGAAATAACAAAATTTAAAATTGTTAAAATAATAATAATAATAATAAATGTGATTTCACAATAACAAAGAACATACGCCTAAAGACTGACACGCAAAAAAATGATTAATACAATGTAATCTTGTTATTTTCAAAAAAAGAAAGATACAGTGTATTCTTGTTGAACTCTAATTAAATTGTCCTTCCCAAGCCTCTGATTACGACAAACTTGGAGCGATCCAACAAGGTGGTGGCTGTATCTTCATCGAACCACTTTGATAAATTGGCTCAAACCTTTGATCTTCCAAGCTAAAAACACCCATATCATGACCTCCATACAAGTAGTCTTCCTCCATCCGTTCCCAGTAATCATCTGTGTAATAAATTGAATTCCTTTTGTACCCTGAAGCACCACTACTACATTGACTAATTGAAACCGAAATCGAATGATTCCCACCTAAAAACAGTGCACTATCACCCAGACTTTCCACTTCAACCCATCTTTTCTCATCAAAATCCATCTTATAAACATGAAACAACAACGTTTTGTATGGACAAACCAAAGGGTGTGTGTCCTCATCAGTCAGCAAATCCTCCTCATAAACTGCAACGTTATTCTCATTAACATACTCCCCTATGCACCTCACAACAAGCAACAAATCTCCCAAATTCTCTACCAAGTACAATCTATAAACATAAAGATACCTGAAATCAGCCAACATGTGCATCCATCTTGTAGGGAAAGTACACAGCTGAATCTCCATTCTTTTGACCGGCACATGACCATCCATGTCCCAAGCTTCAACATAAGCATTGTTTCCCAACGCATAAAGCTGGTTTTTGTAACATACAATATCATGGTACTGCCAAAACCTACCATCAACTTCACTCCAACTATCATCATGACCGTCTCCAAATTTACAATATGCAAGCTTTCTTGCACTGCCATAGATAACTACAATTCCCAAGTTGTTGACACCAAAACAAGGATTTGATGTTAAAATAGCTTTGTATACGACACTCTCGCGGAGATGTTTTGAGTAGGAGACCACTGAGTTCTTGGGGTTGTTATATATGATACTATACTCATTGAGTTCGATATCCTTTCTCAATTTTGAGTATACCCAGAAGAGAATATAAGCAAGGAAGCTGTATTTTAGCTTGTGTAAAAGGGTTTAGAAGAGAGGGAGAGGCGTTTTGGTGCAAGAAAATCAGCCAACCATGCGATGATCCGATACAACAACTCTCTGGCATGAGCATGCTATCGTCGATTGCATGAACCCTTTCATTGTTCATGTTGATATAACGAAAACTACCATTAGTTTGTTCTTGTTCAGGAGGAAGCAATAGGCAGGGAACTTGATTGGGGTGTGCATGAGACGACTTGGAGGTGATCAACATGCTGCTGTTAAGCTCACCCCAGTTTGGTGATGATGATTTTTTCATTCTCTTAATACAAATATCAAACCGAGAACAAACGCAATTCAAAAGAACAATGAGCCTCCTTACGTGTCTAAATATATACATGGTGTTAAGTTACCTAGTAGTAGGAATATTAATTAGAAACTAATTAGGTTTTCCTGATAAGGGTAGGATTAATTAAATACTAATTATAGACCTTTGGCAAGTAGGATTCAGATTTATTAAGTTGAGGTAATACTTAAGTAATAATATTGTACTACTCCATATGTGTCTAAATATGCATGGTGTTCAGTTACTTAGTAGGAGTAGGAATATTAATTAGAAACTAATTAAGTTTTCTGTATAAGGGTAGGATTAATTAGACACAAATTATAAAACTTTGGCAAGCATAGGATTCAGATTTATTAAGTTGAGTTGATACTTAATTAATAATACTGTAGTACTAATCAAAACCATTAATTCAGGATCGGTTAACACATTTACTAGAGTTGTCAACGGGTATTGTGTAGATTTCTGGAATTGATGGATGGTATATCCATCTGCAAATCCAAACTGGATATAAAAAAATATTTATAAATTATAAGTAAATTTGTTTACATACAATTTTTAAATTATAAAGAGTAAATGGGAAAAATGGGCATATCTCCGTTTGGATTTGATGATGGATTTCTATCCTAATCCCAAAAATTTCTAAAATCCACCCTCAAATGGAGATAGAGATTTAGGGATTTAGACTTCATTAACAATTCTAAATTGGAGAAGCAGTAAAAATGAGGGAATGGAGATAAAGATTGAGGAATCCACCCAAGATATCTTAGTCCTTATATCACCTGAATGGAGATTTAGATGGGAAAGGCGGAGAGAAGATGATGGGGATGATAAAACGCACCCGATTCCCATTTACCCTTATAAACATTTTTGACAAGTACGTACTGATTTACATGTGTAAAACACATTATATTCATCAATACAAATCGAATGGTCTTTATTGAGAAGAAAAAAAACAAACAAACAAACAAACAAGAATGTTTGTTTTTTCGATGCAAATAAAAATGTGAAATTTACCGAAAAAATAAAAAAAAAAAATTGTTGGTAGTCCATTTTTTAAAATAAAAAATACAAATAAAGATAGAAAACAAAACATTTTTATTCATAAATTAATACAATTTTTGGCGAAGTATACCTTAAATTAAAAAAAAAAAACCTAATTTGAAATATTTTCCAACTATTACTACATAATCCAATCGGTACTTGAACAAATTTTAATGTCCCATGAAGAAGGTAAATATCAAAACAATAACTGAAATATCTTTAATATTTTGCTTATCTTGGGTGATTAATATTAAAAATATTCTTCACTATTTTGGATATTGTAAAAATATTTTCCATATTTCAATAAATTTAGAGGATGGTATTAAAGTTGAGTTGAAAGTGGGACCTACGCGACACTGTACTAAGTTGACCTGCGTGTGTTGTTTAATGCGGAGCCTTGAATCTCATCATTGGTGATGAGTCAGTGAGGTGCCAAAGCAACAATGGAGATACAGCAATCGTGGAGACCCAGATTGTCCTTCAAGAATGCAACAATATTGGTCACCGTATTGAATGTTTTCGCCGCTTTTATTTTACTTCAGGGGTTTCTTTCTTCCTCTCGCAACACCCTCTCCTCAGACCAACGCCTCATTTCAGGTCCAGTTTTTGTCTTTCTCTTTGAAATTCACTATCTTTTGTAAGGTTTTCGCTACAAGGACTCGAAATATCATCTGGGTATTGGACAAATTTGTTGCTTATGCTCACTAATTGATGTAAATGGTGATCTACTTCTCGTTTAGGTTCGGTTTTCTGGGTTTTTTTTTTATTTTCATCTGGACAATTAGATAATAGATATGGTTTTTTTTTTCCTTTTTTGTTGTGAAATGGGTGACTTGATTTTGTTTTGTTAGATTCTGGAATTGAATGGATGTTTGTGTTGAGTAGTATCTACAATTTATTGGGTAATGGAATTTTGGCCCTTAAAATTATTGTATGGACAGCCTTTTGAATTTTGATGATATAATTGCTGTGTGGGAAGGTTTTTGTGGTGGTGTCTTACAATATGGATTTGGCTTAGAATCTTATGTTGAGAAATTTTGAGGAAGGAATGTATGGATATTGCAAATTTGCAATTTGCTCCAGAGATTTCTTTTAACCGAATAGGCCCTAGTTTTCGATTTTAGTTAGGAATTTTAGGAAAATCTTGCTCTTTATAATTTAAATGACTGTTTTTTGTTGGGCTGCCTGGATTTATGTTTGGGAGCTCAGCAGTCTATTTCATGTGTGTTCAAATGACCCCTTCAAATCGATATTTGGTCTGGTATATCAAAGAGTTTAGGTTCAGCATTTAAGAATTGGCTAAACCCCATTTTTGAAGCATTATTGATCTTTGACAGTTGGGATTTTGGTTTTGGGCATTTCGTCAAATCTATGCTTTCCAAACTCCATAATCTTAAGCTCTCTTTGGGAATTACACTCAAGTGATCCTTTCTTGTTTCCTTGACAGTTTGCTTTCTCTTTTTGCTGGTTTTGTGTAGATTGATCTGTGTGGAGCGAAAGTTATCAGTGAAGTGTGAAGCATGATAATATCTTAAATGATATTGAATGATGGCCTGGATTCATGCCGCCTCTTAGTTGTGAATTTAGTACTAAAAGCATAACCTTTTTATTTTGGATTACCTTCGGTGGGTAAATGCATTGGTTAAAAAGTGTCGTTTTTGAGGATTGTTTGGCTATATTTGAGAGGGGAAGTCTTAAGGGGGTGCTGATACAGAGCTTCTTATTTTCATAACCATTTGATCTTCTTCTCTGTAATTATCTATATCATTCATTTCCACGAGCACGTTGGTCATAGGTCTGACAACGTAATTGTCTTCTGTTTCTTTACCTATGTATGCTATCTAATCTTCGTTTCTTATTGTAATTCAAATCCAAACTTGAGACCTGTTGAAAGTCAATTGGTGTTCTCCTTTTTCGTTTTTTGAAAATGCATATATATTGGTTGATCATCACTAGCCTTGCCCATTATTAATTTGAGCATATTGTATAACAATTTGAATACAGTTCAGCTCAAGCAAATAAGGGAATCTGAAGAGTTGCGCCTTGCTATGCAACCACTAGAGCTGATAAACAGGGTAAGCACTATATGGGCTCAATGACTTTTATTACAAATCCAGTTAAACATCCAATAAAATGAAATTATGTGCAAGTGATGAGAAAGCAAACTGAAGTAGTGCCCTAGTATAAGGACTTGTTTAACAATTTAAGTTGGAAAAACAAAACCATTAAAACTTGTAGGAGTTTTTCACACAGGCTGAATCTTTCCCCATATTCTTGATCTTAGGTTAAGGAAATTCAGCAGGAAGCATATGCGGAACCAGAAACAGTTCAACAGAAAGATACAAAGCAGACCGCAGCAGTTGATCTTTCTAAAAGGTTAAAAGATCTACGTTCTGTCAATGATGCTGCCAGCTTAAAAGGTGCAGGACACTTGACTTTGTTATATCGCATAATATGTTATCCCCATCTATTTACACTTTTCGTAGTACATTTTCTTTTTTGGATCTTCAGGAATAAGAAATATTGAGCTGATTTCACTACTAATATTTTATGAAATTTATCAGCTCTAGAAGAATGGAGGAAACGAAAGATGGAACGAGCAAGGCAGCGGGAACTGGAGAAAAATGGAACCACTACTTCTCAAAAATGAGATAGCTGTTTCCCCAAAGCAGTGATGCTGTTGACAATCATGAATTTTGGATGCATCAAACATTGTAAACAATACTATATAACTACAAATAATGCCTTAACCCGTTTTTGTGTGTATATGAACAATTATAACATTTATGAAAGCTTAAAAGAATTAGAATATAGGAATAATTACTGGCCTAGGAGATATTATGTTCTGAAAATTGTGCTTTTCTGGTTGCAAATGGAACCTGCATTTAATTTTTCTGAAGTTTCGTGCTGGAACTGCTGCGGGTTTACCCTGTGCTTGGTGCCATATTATTTTCAACCTTGGATTTCATACTGTTGTTATGAGGATGTATCTAACACTATTCATTACTTTCATCAACTGTAGAATAAAGTTGTCGAATGGTTTAATGACAACTGATAATGTTAAAAGTTTTATCTATTGCAAGTGTTGGCATCATAAACAACCTGAGTTTTCAAGAAAAGGTTGGGTGGGGTCATCTCAACATGAGACTTCCAGAGTATCAGTTATATGACAACAAAACATAACATAATTTATTATTAGTTGTGTACCTGCAACTACACATGCTTGTCTTTTAGGTAGCTTGCTGTTCAAGCTGCCGTTAAAGGAGAAATCAGTAATAAAGAATCAACTCGAACACAAACCCATTTGACAAAAGCTTTGATCTGTAAGAGATTCTATATCGGTCCATCAAAATATGGAATTTCCCACTAATTAGCATAATATGAAGGTTTCATTAAACAAACATAAGCCATGATATAAACAACAAAAAATGAAAGAAACCAGAGTTCATTAATTGTGCCTGCTATAGCGCTGTACTGCAATTAAGTAATTGGATCCACAAACTTGGAACTCAAGTTCTCAGAACCTTTGCTAGTGACTAAATTTATGTACTGCATCATAACTTAACCATCCTTCAGCATTCAAGGGGCAGTTTTTAGGACTTCCAAGCACCTTCGCCATCAGATATTTCTTCACACTGCATGTGTAAAGAAGCGCTAATGGTTCTGCAGTTCTGCCCATCACCATGGGAGTTTCGGAAGCTTTCACTACCGGTGAAAAGTCACCGTACCCTCAACCTTATATCTCCTCAACTGACATAACCCCTACTACGAAGCAGAACATCTCATACTTCCAATGTACCACAAGCCAAGCATCATTATATCATGCCTAACAATCACAGCACACTTAAAAATCACCACTGCCAGCTTCGATTTATCACAAGCGACAGTCTCTTTACACATTCCCAACCCCCAAGTAACTCATTAATCAGCCTTATAACTCTTTTTTGCACAAATCAACCACCAAATTTTACCACATGGAAGAACAAAATTAAAGGCATAGAAACTGATTGGATTTGCATCCATCTATACATGCACTGATACAATTCTTACATAAGCATGTCCACGTGGAACTGAATATGTACAAATATTACTACAAGAAGTTTGTGAGCATACAAGCTAAGGAAAACCTCACCACGACCTTCTACTGGTGCAGCAAAATCAGGGATTTCATCCTACAAAGTCCTGAAAGGGATCATGATGTCAAACGGTCAGCAGAAGTACATGTACTAGCATCCATAGATTAGTCGAGCAAATTCATGATCTGATCTTCTTATCCTTTTTGCTTGCCAAGAGCTACAGTCAATCATAGCCCATCTTTATTTAACCCTTAACAATGACAATTTAGTACCATGAACTCAGGGCAAGAGATGATGAGAAAGACAGCAATTCAGATTATGGGTGAGCATCTGCTGATTTTCCGATATATAGCCATGATTCCAGCAGCTACTTTCCAAGACAAGGATGAGGACCAATAGATTCAAAGAACATGCTTCCAAAATTGGTGTACTTGAAATTAAATGAATTTTGTTTGCAAAAGGTAACTGCAGTATGTCGCAGCGAAAAACTTTTCTTGCAAAAACATGAGGACCAAATTTCAAGGGCCTGCTCACAAAACCTTGGTACTTGATTTATCCGATTTACATCTGTAGAAATAACTGCAGAATGTCAACAAATGTAATTAATACATAATCTATATGGCATGCAATTATAATGCTAATGATTAGAAAAATGTAACAATGGCAGCACTATATCTAATAAGTGTTCACATCTGTGAGCATACTTTCTGATACATTATTGCAGCAAAAACAAAAAAAAAAAAAAAAAAAAAAAAAAAGGCGCAAGTAAACAACTTTGATGCAAAGCAACCACCTGATAGCTTCTAAAATAAACCACACAAGATAATCAGACAAATCTACAATAACCAAAAAACCAAATCAGAGAAACAATTCACAACCAATAATACGCTTGAGGCATAATTAGCGTTAACCAAAATCATAGTGTACCCAGATTTATATAATAGCATAAATGTGTAAAATTATAGCTAAGCTGAAAGCAGAAATGAAGTAAAGAAAGCAAAATAAATAAATAAAACCTTGCCCTCAGTGCAACTATTATATCCAAACTAAAACATGCAAATAAATTTAAGATTACTGAAACTAAAACTGCTCTATTATAACAAGCAATTAATTTTCAATCATACAACTAACAAAGCTACCTCCACCATTTATCAATATTTATAGCATTAGCTAGAAGTTGCAGAACTTGATTAGACAACTTCAGCATACCACATAAGCACTGATTAGAGCACATGCATAAACCGTAAGCCTGTTCAACAGGTCAATTTTGTTATATTAAACACAAGAGATTACATTATTATTTATATATCTCTATATTAAGAGATATTCCATGTTCATTTACATTTAGAATATTCTCTGACTGTCAATTAATCCGCTGCACATTTCATTCTCATATTCCATTTATCAGAAAGTCCAAAAATTAAATGCACTAGAAGCTTTCTATGTATAATCAGTCAGTTTTTGCCGTTTTCTAGCTTTTCAACCAGTAAAGCTCCTTACCGGCAGTCACATAAGGTTAGATTGCTTTTAACCAAGCATCGAAAGACTTACCAAAAAGTAAAACAGAAGCCGTAAGTTCATTCAACAATCAATCAATATCAGACATCCTTATCTGTTATCACATGATACAGCTCATGGCAAGATATATATAGCACCTGATGCCAACTGCCCTCATCCTTGATGAGAAAAATGTTGAACTATAACTAATCCAAACTCCTCAAATTGGCCAAAAGTGTTAAACCAGTGCATTATATAGAAGTATTAGAGACAGAAAAAAGAGAGATCACAATGGTGAACCAGAACTCCACAGGGGGCATCAAACAGCCCTTCATAAAGAGCTCCAGAAATAGCAAAACACTCATGTAAGAACCTATGTTTCAGTAAACAGTATCCCCACAAAAGTAATTATAAGACAGACAGACAGGCATATCTCAAAACGTACACAAACTTAACCAAAGAATCTTCCCAATTGAGATGAATAAAAAAAGTATCCTCAATAGTTAAGTTTCTTTATCTGTCACTCAAATAATTGTTTGAAAGACGTTACAGTGCACCATGACTTTGTCTCAAGGGAAAGAGCCAGTAATAGACAGTTTTCTAATAAAACAAAGGCACAGCAATCAGAAGTAACATAACTTTGCACTAGCCAAGCCACTATCATGATCACGCCCTTTTATGTTTCTAATCAACCTGTACATAGTGTATATGGCTAGTGCCTGAGGGTTGAAGCCTAACCTTGAAAGGTTAAATGCTTAATGCCTTTGATTGAATATTCTCCTTCAAGAAGAAAACTAAAATTCTGTTAGGCAAAATTTTCCAAATTATTTGTACAGTAACAGATACTTGAGAATCAAAGATTAAGCTAAAATTAAGAATACTATAATTTTGTCATCCTATCCAATAAGTCTACTTTAACATGATTACCTGTATTTGTTAATTCCCCGCCACAGAATGTAAACACCAAAGACTATTAAGCCAATGTGAATTTTTAAGAAAAGAAAAAGATTTGGAAACAAACATAAACTATTAAGACTACAGTTGTTTCACAGCTACTAGAGTCACCTAGAAAACTGTTCTATTAATGTTAACTACCAACTGTCCAAGTAAACCTATCTTCATTCTTGACATCTCATTCTCAATCCTCTAATCCCCAAACCAAAAAAAAAAAAAAAGCTCCATTAACTAACTAGGATCCCGTATGAAAGAAAAACATATGAGATCCCGCACTTAATAATATAAAATTATCAAGCGTGGGATCTCACATGTTTTTTAATGCGCGATCTTGATTCTCTCTCTCTCTCTCTCTCTCTCTCTCTCTCTCTCTCTCTATCTACACACACGAGCATGTGCATACACAAATTTGAACTACTTGATGTTAATAAAATTTGCTACCTTTGACGTGAACTACTTGTTAAGAGTATTGGGGAATTGAAAATTTATAGGCATTTTTGTGTATTTATTGAATTGTAATATATATATTCTTGACATCTCACTCTCAATCCTTTCATCAAGTGAAAAACAAAAAACAAAAGCCCCATTAACTTTTCCTACATTCTGCTTTAAAATTACAATTCAAGAAATATACAAAAGTGCCCCTAAATTTTCAACTTCCTAACTCTAAAGAAATGTGTCAACTCAAATGTAGCAAATATTAAGTATTAATAGCATCAAATAGTTCAATTTCGTGTGAGCGCATGCACGCGCATGCCCATATATATATATATATAGAGAGAGAGAGAGAGAACCAAGATTCCACACAAAAAAAATATGTGAGATCTTGCACTTGATAAAGTTTATATATATAGACAAAACCAAGATCCCGCACAAAAAGAAAAAACATGTGAAATCCCATGCTCGATAGAATTTATATAAATTGACTTCTCACATGTTCTTTTTTTTTTTTTTTTTTTTCGGAAGGGTTTCTATCCATTATATATGAGAGATCATGTGCTCCATATATATATAATGTAAAATTTATCAAGCTTGAGATTTCATATTTCTTTTTGAGTGGGATCACGTGTTGGGTGTGGGATCATGCACAAAAAAGACGTAAGATTTCACGCTTCATATATATATATATATATGTGTGTGTGTGTGTGTATGTGTGTGCGCGCGCGCGCGCACGTGTTTGCGTGTGCGTGTGTAAAATTTATCAAGCTCAAGATCTCATATTTTTCTCGTGCAAGATCACGTGCCAGGTGAGTGATCCTGCACAAAAAAGACGTGAGATTTCACACTTCATACTCAAGATCTCATATTTTTTTTGTGTAGGATCACGTGCCGAGTGTGGGATCCTGCACAAAAAAGACATGAGATTTCACACTTCATATATATAGTCAAGTAATAATTGGCAATACTTGGTTTCAAGTCCCCCCACGTGTTTATATTTGAATATGTTATCAAATATGAATTTGTTGGGTGCAGGTTGGCGTTGCACATGTTAAACTTGCACATAAAAGGTATGTTAAGAGTGCTTAGATAATAGCATTTGTCCTTTTTCTAACAATTTAAAAGTTCGTGTCTAGCAATTACTAACAACTGTATAGGCTTTACTTAATTCTCTAAGCCAAATCAAAACCAAAAGCAAACAACATCATTGAACATGGTGTGAAACAAAATTGAGGACCATAATCCACATGTTTGAGTTTCCTACATCAATCATATGATGATGTCTTGACTATTCAGCCTACCCAATAATTTTGACGATCAAGCAATGAATTAAATTTATACATCATCAACAACATGACACCATCATGGAAATATTATACACAAGTTGCACATAACATGTGCAACCCTTAAAGGGTTAAGCCAATTTGCATATACATATAGATGCACAATGCTTATATGGTTATACACCATAAAAATGGCAAAACTTAACTACTGTCTGTCACCTGGCTCCAACTTATGCAGCTCTTCAGGACAGAAGATGTTGCTGATGATCTTCAGAGAAATTAAGAGCCTATAAATAGTAGAAAACTGCAATTCCATAACAGGATTCAGTCCAAAATTGGCTTTTATCTAATTCAATCAAAACATACTACTCATAAAAATTTTGGGTGTCATTTAATGGATAATGGTTTTTGTAATTGTTGTTTCAATGTATAACTTAATAGAATTTCATGAATGATTCTGTGTTACAGCCAATATTTATGACACTTAAACTTACATACCTCGAATGCAATCCAGCAATTTGTTTCACAAGGGTCAAGTTCACCCATCACACAGAAAAAGGGCATAGAGTACATGATACTACTTCTTTTTCTCTTTTTCCAAACAAACCCGCCCAGTCATCTCACATCTGAATGAAAATTGGAAACCTAACTTTAAAAGTGGAAAGTGCTCACTGATTAGACCACTAAATATTTATTCTCTTTTATAATTTAATATAGAAAATATAGCATAATCAACTGATCCCCTTATGTGGTTTCACAATGGTCGTCTCACCAAGTCTTTTTTTTTTCGCTCTTTCTGAACAAACCATGAAGTCGTCTCACATCTGAACGAAAATTAGAACCTACACTCCTACAGTTCAGTTGCTCTAGCCTTTCAACTTAATTAAACTCGCAGGACGTTAAAATTGGAAAGTGGTTGACTGCTTGGACAACTAAATACTTTATCTCTTTAATAATTTGAGAGAAAACACAGCATAATCAACTGATCCCCCCCCTAAGTAGTGTCACAATTGTATTTTCACCGAGTCTTTGTTTTGTTTTTATCTTTTTCCGAATAGTCTCACCCAGTCATCTCACATTTGAACCAAAATTGGAAACCAACAGTTCAGTTGCTCTAGTCTTTTAGACCTAACTACGCTTACAGAATTTTAAAATTTGGAAAGTGATCAACTGATTGAATGCTATCCTCTTTAATAATTTGAAACAGTAAACATAGCATAATCAACTGATCCCCAAAAGAAAAGGTGGTAATTACAAAGTGCAAAATCATGTAGGAGAGAGGGGTGAAGGAAGGTAAAGAAACAAAGACAACACTCACATCCTAAGAACTTCCCTTAAAAAGATACTCATGGGTAAATAAAGAATATATACAACATTTTCAACACAAAACAGAAGATGAGAAAAGATTGAAGAACAGAACGCAAAATTTGACCAGTTTAAGCCACGACGACCAAAACATTTAACCAAAAATACAAATTAAATAGTTAAGTTGTATATATAAACTCCTTTATCCCATAAGTACTATTGAAGGTTCCCTCCTGCTTGGATATTTGATGCTTTTATGGTATGAGGTTGCACAAGGAACTAGCACCTACACAAAGGTTACACAACTGACATTGAACAAGGACTAAAAGCATAAGAAAGACATCAATCAAGCACGATATTAAACATAAATAATGCTGGAAGCTAATGATTTTAAACTAGATATAGCTACGGATGGTTTCTAAGATACAAATTTGAGTTTACCTTATGATTTATTTCTTGACATTGGGCTGCATGACATATAAAAGATACCACATCTGTAGCAACCATTTAATTGCAAATAGCGAGCTTCCCTGTCCATTCATCAGCTACCCCATAATCAAGACTGAGCTCCCTCAGAGGAGGGATGTTCTCCGAGGCAAAAAGCATAATGTGAGGGAACATTAAGTTATTGTGATCATACAACACAAACTGCACCAGCACATTTGGAGTTGCACTGTGACTAATGTAGCATGCGGCGTTTCTCATCCTAGAAACATCCATTGCAAAATCCAAAGGAGGTATTGAAGGATATGACGGGGGCATATAATCAGACAATACCTGAGACAAATCCCCCCACTCTGCCCATCTTGCTGAAAACCGATTTGGATAAACTAAGTTATCACCATTCATTGCAAAAATTTGTGCTTGCTCCATTGTCAAAACGACCCCTGTATACTCACATATAAAATCCCCAGCATGTATCAAGTCCAAAGACCTAAGTCCCCAACTTGTCTCTCTTGATCTAAACACTTCCAATCTATGTCTCAACCCTTTCTGAGAGACACGATTTCGACAATTTGGTGGACACTGACAGAACGGTCCACATTCAAACACTACTGGCTTCCCTCTCAAGAGACTCCCATTATGATCATAAGCAAACTCACCCCCATTTTTCATCACACAAAGGCAACCATAAGTACAACCCGTAACACAACCACACCCAACACCACTACTCCCTTGGCTATACACAAAGGAAGGAAAGACTGTTTTAGCAAGATAATCGTAATACAACGGGTCATGATCATTATCAATATCATTAAACACAAGAACTGGCATAGGCTCCTTCTTCATCGACACATCAAGACTAAGATAACCCTTCGGCCTGACCGACAATGGCCTAGTCCTAAGCGTCTCAGCAAACTTCAAAATCGCACTACCCATCTCAGGTTGCCCATCAATTCTCAACAATCTATACTTATAAACACCAAAACCAGACTTCCCCACATCAAACCAACAATCATGAATCTTATACAAACCATCATAAACATAAACTTTACTACTAACACTACCTTCATACTTCTTGATCCCTCTAATGACACGTATCTCGATCCCATAATGCATACTCCTCTCCAAAGCTAGATTCCCTCCTTCAAGCCTCTGATTCTCACATTGCCTATTGAACTTGTCCTGCCCACCATGTCCAGTGTACACCAGCACATCCCCACCATCCTCATCGTCCTCATAACCACCTGAAACAATAATACTTGTCGCTATAGGCTCTCCACTCGAGCTCTGGCTCCCGGGCAAATAGTCTATCCCAGCTTGCGCTTGCCCATGTAAACCAACAACACACAACTCCATTCTAAACAGAAACAAGTCACCAATTTGAATACCCGGAATCGAACCCACGATCCTCTTATCACGATTCAACCACAACCCATGATCTCTCATCACAGTGGCAGCCGTCAAATCGCCGCGTGCCCGCCTCCCTTGACCCAACCCTCGTCTCTTCTCTTCGTCGTCCACAGACATTATGCGAAGAGAGTCGTATAGCATCCTCGTCCTCCTCACAAGATCACGAAAGTATCTAGTATCATCGGCCCCCAAATCCTGGACTCGAACCAGCTCCGACGACCGCTTCTCGTACTTCCTACGAGACACAACAACATTGGTAGATAACTGGTTGTTGTCTTGGTTGACGGAGACTATAGCACCGGAATCCGAATCCAAGGCCGCCTCCACGACACCGTACTGCTGTTGTAAGCGTTTAGCGAAAGCCGAGCGGAAGAGCTCCGATATGCGGTAGTATTCCGAGTAAAGGTTGTCTTGGTCGGAGCTGGGGGGTTGGGAGACGGGGGTACTTTGGGAATTGGGGAAAAAGGGAATGGTGGAAGCGGCGGCTGCCGCGGAGGAGGAGGAGGAGGAGGAGAAGGGTTCGGGTGTGCTGTGGTGGAATTGCAGGTGGTGGGTCTGGATGGGCTCGTCGAAGGGCTCGGTCTTGGGTTCGATTTTGGGAGTCAAGAGAGTGGTGGTGGTTGTGGCTGGTGAGGGTAGCAGATTCAGGTCCTGAAACGGAACAATGGAGCCCATTTTTTTTTCGTTGTTGTTCTTCGGACTAGAGACTTGAATTGGGGGTTGGTGAGAGAAAGCACATCAGAGAGACAAATGGGTTTCGTTGTTCTAGGGTTTCACAGAGAGAGAGAGAGAGAGAGAGAGAGAGAGAGATTGGAGTGGAGGTGGTTTCAAGACAGTGCTCTCATGGTGGTTTTTTTCGATTTTTTTGTTTTTTGTTTTTTGTTTTTTTTGGTTTTGGGCTTTAATTTACAAGAAGTAAATGGAAATGCTAATGGAGACAACTGCAATTGAGTAATAACCAAAAGAGGAGCCCTTCAAAAAATAAAAGTAAAAAATAACCAAAAGAGGAAATGGAAATTTTCAATTTTTTAAGGAAATGACTTAAATACCCTTCTGTATCTGCATATCATTCATGGGGTTTGTGCTTTCGAAGTGTGGTCACGTGACGGGGAGGTGACGCGCAAATCGCAAATTTGAAATCCAATATGTGGGAATTTTCAGGGGGCTCAGGTGTAGGTGGGTCCCGCTGACTGACACCAATGAGAACATGCCAATCGTGCGTTCAACGGAGGAGAGAAATTATTATTTTGATTCCATCTCTCATAAATTGCTGAGTTTTGATCTTCATGGTGTTTTTAAAATAGTTGAAGAAGATTTATTTATTTTTATTTAAAAAACAAGATGTTTTTTTTTGGTCCAATCACTATTCAAGCATACTTACAAGTGTACTGCACAATTTTATATGGAAATACTTTATAATCATTTTAAAATTCATTCCAACTCATCACGTAAATAAAACCAATGAAATTAATAACTTTTTTAATATATCTAGATTTCATTAGATATCAAATAAATCTAAATTAAATATAAATAAATTTCAATAGAAAATATTCAAATTTGAATTAAATATATCAAAATTTTTAAAATATTTTAAATTATAATAAATTATAGATTGAATATAATCTCGTTAAGATTCTGTTGAGACAAAACACAAATAAGTTTATTTTTAATAAAAATGAATTATCGCATTTTTCTTAGGTCATTTCTAGTAATTTTGATTTAATTCCAAAAAAAAAAAAAAATCGTTTGTTTTTATCACTTTTTATTTAATGGATCTAAATTACCACTATTAAGTAATTTTTATTTTTTTTTAAATGGTCAAATCACTTAAAACCATCCAAAAATTATTGAAAAAAAAAAACTACAATTTCTAACTTTTTAATTGAATGTCAAATCGTTTAATGATTTTTTAAATATATTATTTCAAATCTATCATTCCCAAAATAATATATTTTTAAATTTATTCTAATTTACATTCTACTTATTTTTTTTAAATGTAATTAATGAAATATTGTAATAACTAAAATATATATTACTTTATAATTTCAACCTTTGTTGCAATAATAATTCAACTTAAAAATATTTTATTTATTTTTATTTAAACATATAAATTTAATTTATTTTATTATAATAATTTATTTATGTATATATAATTTTCAAAAAAAAAAACTTTACTACAACAATTAATCATATTTTAATTATGAATAAAAATATTATTAATATATACATAAAAGTGTTTTGGTATTTATTGAATAATTTATTAAAACTGTTTGTATTATATTAAATAAAGTTACATAACAATAAATGATAAAATGATATAAATGTCAAATTATTAGTTTTTAAACAATTTTAACTTTAAAAAATAAATAAAATTACTATACATTCAGAGGTAAGAAATATATATATTTATATATATCATTGAGGTTTCAGGTTTTAGTCACTATTTAGTTTTTAGTCTTCAACAATATAATTCAGTCTTTAAACCAAAAAACAAGTGACTCCTTACAATTTTATTTTAGCATCTTCTAAATATATCGTTTTGACATGTTTACCAATTAGAAATAAAAATTAAAGAGAATCAGATTCCATTAAAAAAGTAATCAAAAAATGAAACTTGATTCATTGGGTGGGAAAAGAGAATTAAATTCTCATTCATAATGTTTTTGAGCCCATATAATTTAATTCTTAATAATCTTCAATAAGTAATGGAATCATAAAATATGAATTAAGTTTTGTTTCCCTCTTAATGATTTCCGATTTGTAAATGGGCCAATTTTCTTCATTAACCTTGCATTAATGACTAGATGTATTTTTCTAAAAACTAAATAAGTTAAAAGTCTATCGGAAACTATTGAATTAATTTTTACTTACGCAATCTAGATATTTATTTCCGTAAATAAGAGACAACTATTTCGATTATATTAAAAAATAAAACAAAACAAAAAAATTATTCACACAAAACGTGTAAAATAAGTTTAATGAGACCTGAATCCCTTTCTTCAAAGTGGACATGAAAATGCAGAGTCACCTATGCTAAAAAGAGGTGAGCATTAAAGACTAGATTTTAGTTGAATTTGTAAACAAACACATAACCTCATAATCAAGTGTTTACTTGATGGATTAGGAAATGAAAATTATAAATGAGAATAATTGATGGTGTTTATTTGCTCTAAAATCATTTTGTAATGGGAATGAAATTGTGGTTCCCACATGAATTTGAGGTTATGGAATGAGAATCTTATTTTTTCCACCCTATTTGAGAATTTCATTCTCATTATACCCTTCTTTAAAAAAAGTAATATAGATACACAATATATATTAAATCACGACTTTTTACATAAAAAAAAATGGTTACAATAATATTATTATGAAATTTTTTTAAGAATATTATTGTAAGTATATTTTTAGGAAACATTTTATAAAAATAAAAATAAAATAAAATAAAATAAAACCATGACGTAATATACAACATAGATACATACTACATATATATAATATATTCTTTAAAAAATATATATACACAATATGCTTACAATAATATTGTTAAGAATTTTTTTTTTTTTATTGTTATTATGAGTTACATGACAAAAAGATGACATTACATTTTAAACACAATTTTGCATATTATAATTAATCCATAATTTTAATCAAGGACGTTTTTGTAACTTGTAATTAATTTATTTTGATTCCAAAGCAAAATAAACAGTTTAATAAAAATATTGTTGATTCTGTTTCTAATTTCTGCAGTTGAAGTAAACAACTTATTTTGATTTCGATACATCAATTTGATTCCAAACCATTCCGATTTCAATCTATTCCGATTCCAAATTATTATGATTTTTATTCTGATTTCTACAATTAAAATAAATGCACGCCAACAATTTTATTTACACTTATTAAATTGTATCGTTTAAATTTCCCTCATTCACCCTACGTTGCTTGTGAATATATATATTTAGTACCACCTAATTTTAAAAAGTTAGAGTGAATTAATTAAATTCATCTATTGTATTTGAATTAAATAGGATGAAGAATTTGTTTTATGAGTGAGAATGCAATGAATAATTTGATTGGTTTATTTGAATTGTTTAAAATTATAAAGCATTGATGATAAAATCATTATATATATATACATAAAAGTTTCATGAAAATGTTTTAGGGTATTAGTAAAATACTAAAATGTAGCATAACTTAGTATCCCACACAATTATACAAAGATTATTATTTTGATTCCATTTCTCATTAACTATTGAGTTTTGAAATTTATGTTTTTTTAAAATAATAATAATAATAATAATGCTACACTTATAACAAGTTTGTCCAAAAATCTTGCCCAAATGATATGACAAACTTATTTGTAGTTATCACATTAATTTTGTAATAATGTATTGATGATGTGGTAATTATACATAATCTTGTCACATCATTTAGATCATGAATTTAGGTAAATTTTAGGGAAGTGCACCATTACTCGTTTTTAAAACAGTTTGAACTGTCGTGAATATATAGACTTATCACCATTTCCATATTGAAAATATTCTTTACCTTGTTTGTTATTATTCCATTATAAAATAACCTATTTATCACCACTTTCATTTTTAAAATATTTTTTGCCTTGTATGTTATTATTCCATTATGAAAATAATTCTTGCAATTTATGCATACATATATATATATATATCTATTTTGTAATCATTCAGAGGATTTATCAATTAAATGACTTTCTTTCTAACTTGCTCTTGTTCTATTTTATTTGGTTACTATTTTATATTCATTAAATTTAGGTTTTATTTTATAACATGTTATAAGCAAGAATTTGGTATGAAAGATTTCATTCATATAATTTGCTTCCTAATATTTGTTTTCGATATTTAATAGTGTATGTGTTCTATGTAGATACCATGTCATGTTATCAGATGTCATGCTAAGATGACATTCCAAAAATAAGTTCATCTTTTAAGTTTAAGGGATATCCCCCCTATTGTTTAATCTAATCGCTAATTATATTCTTATAGTTTGCAGAAATCTCATTTTCCACATTCTGTTAACTCTATTAGTGGGAAATGGATTTTAACCATGACAATGTGCTAGATGACCAAACTATGCTCCATTAACAAATAATCAAAATTTTTTATGAAACAAAATTTTTTAAAAAAAATTGGAAATCCAATCTCTAGTGTCCTATAGCTTGTTCTTCCTCAATGAAGAACATCGAAGCACATCAAAGAACAATACCAACCAACACCAAATCAACAAACACGATGTCAATCAACAATGTTCTACTTCTTCATTTTTCATCAACAAACTCCAAATCAACAACATCAAACACCAAATCAACAACAACAAACATATTGCATTTGAAAAAATTGAAAGGAAAAGCACCTAAATTCATCATCCTCACTGTATTAGTCGACCATCATCAACCTATTCATCATCATCATCATCAACATTAACCTATCATCATCCCACCATCAAAACACAATTCATTATCATCAACCATCTGTAAAAAAATTAAAAAATAAAATTAATTTAAAAAAAAAAAAGAACAAATGAACATTAGGTTTTCTTCGTCGAAGCCAGAGACTAGAGGATCTCCGACGGTGGAGGCCAGAACTAGTCTCCATACGTAGAGACCAAAACTAGTCTCCATTGCATGGAGACCAGAACTCACATGGAGACCAGTTCTGGTCTCCATGCAAATAAGACGTTAGGTCGCCTTAGTAGGAGACTCCTTGGTCTTCGATGAAAAAGACCCAAAGTTCTCCATGCCACTGATACCGCTCTTGAAAATGGTATAAGTAGATGTTGCCGACCTTTGGCTTATGACAAAAAAGAAGAAGAAGAAAAAAACGAAGAAAAAGAAGAAAAAAATGATGATGAAGATAAAATATGAAGATTGGAGTTTGTCGACGAAAAATAAAGAAAAAGATTGAAGAAGATTTTTTTATTTCATTTTAATAATGTTTTTTATTTTAATATTTTTTAACCATTTCCACCGTCCATTATTGTGATAGACAGTAGAGATGATCTGTTTTAATTTTTTGTTAATTTTTTTTAATATTTTATTTATTTATTTATTTTCTTGTTTTCAGCTCCACCATGCATCACAACAATAGACAGTGGAGATGACATAATATTTTTTAGAAAAATCTGTTTAAATTTAATTAATTAATTAATTAATATTGTTATATATTTTATTTTACTTTGACAGTTTTGTCTATCTATATTAACAATCAAATATTAATTTTTAATGTCCAAGCTGACGATAGGAGGCTTTTTTCTATTTTACTAAACGATTGGGGTTTTTGGGCTACTTTTATAAACTACAGGGGATCCTTAGCAATTTTTAAAGTTAGAGGGATTTTTGGCTATTACGCCAAACTATAAGGGGAAATTAGAAATATCCTTATGTTTAATTGATTTCTTTTTTTTTTTTGGTATTTTTATTTATGTGTATTTAAATATATGCAATATGTATCTTGTTTGAATGTATATGTTTAGAGCTTTAAATTTATATATTGTTTATATGATTTGGTTAACAATATAGAAAGAATAGATTAGATGAAGATTGAATTCAAAATATGTTTTTGGTTTGGCAATTGATGTGGAAAGAGACCAAAAAGATAGTATTAAATTTTTTCTTTGTTCTGCGAATGGAGAGAGATAAGGAAAAAAAAAATTATATATATATATATGTTTGTTATTTGTGAATAAGAAATTCTTTTATTCCCAAAATATTTAGAATTGGAAGTTCTAAGGGAGGTGTATTCACTTTAAAATTTCATTGGAATTTAAAGAATTTTTAAAGTATGGGGGTATTTAATTCACATTTGAATGAATTTCATTGAAATTTAGGTGTATTCAATATAGATTTGTTTGGAATTCATTAAAATCTAGATATATTTAATTTAGATTTATATGAATTCCAATATAATTTAAGTATATTCAATTCAGATTTACATAGAATCCAATAAAATCATATTGTATTTAAAAAATCATTGATTTCATATATTTCATTTAAGTGATGGATTTGAATGGATTTGGATGTATTTTAAAGTGATTTTTATAAAGAAAAAAATTTATAACAAATATTACCATTCTCCTTAAGATTTTATTAGATTTATTAAATAATTCTAACAAAATCAATACTGAGTGACGCCACCCAATCTGGATACCTCTAGCTCTAATCCGGTAGGTCACACCGGGCACCCTAACGGATCCCTCTCAGACCCAATTCGTCGGGCTAAGCGAAACCCATTGAGCGAACCCTAAACTTTTTCATACTTTCTAAAATGTCGATGGGTTGGTTTTCTTTAAAACTAAAAAGACGTGGAAATTTTTATTTTTTTTTTCGATTTTTAAACTCATTTTCTAACAAAATTTCGGCAGCATAACGACTGCATTTTTAACTTTCCAGAAAAAACTTGTTTACAAAAAAAATCACATTCCAACTATTTTTAGCACTAACCCAACTTCTGATTGCCCGTATGCCTCAAATATATATTTGATTTTCAAATCAACTCAATAAAATTCAAACACAATTTAATAAACCACATTTAAATAAAAAACAATTTAAAAACAGATATGCACAAATAATTACAAATTACAAATTATTTATACACTTCAAAAAGATATTTACATGAAAATATAACTGATGTAAAAATGAGCTGCTCAAATGAAGTTGTGTGGCGCTAGCTCGCCCACTGAAGGTAATGCTACTGCTCGACTACCTGCAGAGAATACCTGATGAGGTTTTTGTATGAAAACAAAAAAATAATGAGCTAGAAGCTCAGTGAGTGATAATTGTCTTTTCTTTGAAAATCTGATTTCTAAACGTCCTGCTCGAAAAACGTTTGAAAACAGTTCTTTATTTCTTAAGCATTTCAAACTTAAATCTCTTAAATATCAATTTAAATAAGAGAATTTATATATAAACATAAGCACACATTTAAATTCAAAACTCATAACTGAAAGTCATAAATAGCTTGAATAAATAATCATAAAATTTCTTTTCTCTCCAATTCTCTTTTCTTTCCAATTCACTTTTCTTTTAAAATTATCTATGGATATCTTTCAAAAATACCATAATACTCCTAACTCTGAGGTCACGTGGCCTCTGTACGAGGAATAATCCAACGTAGAGGACCAATCGTTACAGCTCTGCTATGATACATCTCGCGGCTATGTGCGGAATTTTCCAACACTAACCATAACACGCGAAACACCACCCCACATCAGCAATGACGACTCAACTGACAGACTCGGACACTTGTCCCCCCAGATTAGTGACTCATCCCTCCCCAGGACTGTGCCAACTGATGTGGGATAGATCGGCCGGGTCTAATTTGATCTGAAAATCTCTGAGGGTATACTAATGGTTTTGAAAATATTTTTCTTTTCTTTTCTTAATTTAAATTGGAAAACTTAGTTTCTGAAATTTCATTTCAACAATCACATATATGCATATAAATCGAAATTCTCATTCAAACTGTAATTCATGCTCATATCGATGCATTTAAAATAAATTCAAGCAATTACTTATCAAATCAAATTTAATAATTTTAAATATTTTTAAAATCTTTAAATAAAACTTACTCACAAAAACAGATAACTGTAAATAGCGCGTACGGAGCCCCTACTCCTCTCGCCTCGATCCTCGCTCATCCTCATCACCTACACAACATATGGATACGTAAATTTATATTTGCGTCAACTTCTGAAAACTCGAAATAACTAAAATTACACAATGGCCCATAAGTGATCCTTTTTACGTGCAACCCTCCATTTTTTATTTCTTTATTGATTCTAGGGTTCTGAACTCCGTTTTCTTCATCCGAAACCTATTTACTATCACCTAGGAATGTTCTAGCACTAACGGAATCGCATTCGGAGGCCCGAGACGAAAATCCTCCGATTTCGACCTCTTTAGGTTGAATATTATTCACAGCCCTATCCGGGGCTTTTCTTTGTTCCGTTTTTGCTCCGAACACCTTTCCAACTCACCCTCTAGTCGGTCCAAGCGTTGGTACAGAAGAAAACGGACATTGGGTAAGCATTTCAAGCTAAAAAAGCGTTATTTTCGCCACTAATTTTTAGGCATTTTCTTGGTTTTGATTTCTAATTTTAATCTTTCACTTTTAATAGCTTCAACACATCAAATTAAACTCATTAGGGTCATTAAAACTCTCAACAGACGCATTATGGGTCAATTTACGAAATCGCCCATCAAACTAGTTTAGTGGGCGTTTCAATTTCTCTTTAAATTTTTGATATTTTCTGGGTTTTCTAAACTCCCAATAAACATCGATTCTCTTATTATTCAACTTATTTTTACTCAAAACCAACCAATAAACAAATCATAACAAAACCCATTTCGAAATCAATTTAATCACTAACAAAATCATCAACAATATCAATAATATCAACTTCAAACTTAAACAACTCACCTCTTTTTCTTCCTCACGAAATCATCCTCTTCCTCTTCCCGTTAACTTCGTTTTGGGTTGGTTTTGGGGCTGTTATGGTAGCAGATCTGGGCTGGGTTTGGTTGGATCTCCTCCCTCCTTTTTTTCCTTCGCGCGAGCTCCTCTTTCCTCGGTCAAACCTCTCTTCTTATTCTCCGCTCTGTCGCCTCTATTCCGGTTCTGCAGAAGATTGAGATGGCAGATCATCGGTGTCGATTCTGCTCTGATCTGTGGTCGAGTTTGCTCGGTGACAGGTCTGATTTGTGACTGGTTCGGCGAGCTTCTCAGCGTCGGTCTTCTATCTTGCTCTATTTCGAGTTGGTCTTCTTCTTCTTCTTCTTCTTCTTCTTCTTCTTCTTCTTCTTTCTTGGCTTCGGTTTGTGCGTGCCTCTATCTGGTTCTATTTTGTTTTGTGACTTCAATTTCATCTTTTGTTTCACACTTTTCTCCACAAACAAATCCTATAATGCCAGTCACGTCCCTAAAAAATGTCGTTCTCCTCCCTTAACTTTTAACTAAATTTTACTTTGACCACAAATATCAAATCTTGTCTTCGATTTAGTCCCTTATCACATTAAATAATTACTCGATTACGTTCACTATTTTACCTTTTCATTTAATCTCCAATTGAGTTTAATTAAATCTCTATGGGTTCTCTATAACTTTAAGCGCTTCCATGGACTATTTAAGGTCTCTAATAGTTATTTATGGATTATTTCCGGGGAATCCGTAAAATTAAAATAGAGGGTTTACATGGAGTCCATAAAATCAATGAATTCCACCAAAATCTATTATTAAAAAAAAAATCGGTCAAACTTCAATAAACTCTAGATTAAATACACACCCATAAAAACTAAAATTGATTAGAATGCAGCTAGGTAGTTGCTATAATGGCTTAGAGCACTGCCCCCTGTGTTAGAGAGCGCAGATTCTACATCTTGAAGCCCCCTTCCCACCAATAAATTGTATGGATTTCCCTGTCACCTTATATAGGCCCTCCTTCCCACTTATATGTGGGATACTCCCTCCCGTAGAAAAGCTGCTCCTCGGATTACACCCCAATGTCAAATCTTATTTGGTTTTGGCTGATCAATGGGCTTGTACCAATCTTAAAAAAAAAAAAAAAAAAAGATTGGAATCATAAATTCTTTTGTCCCCTTTATCATATTCTTCTCAATAGGTATTGTTGTAGTTTATCCATATGACTATTGTGATTATTTGTCAACATAATATCATAAATGTAATTTTTGCTTCTAATTATCATATTCATGGCATTCTCTTGTTTTACTCATAATTAGAACACGAAGTGCTACGCAACTAATTTAATTAGAATTAAAAATTCTTGTACCTAATTTTTCTATTAAAACTAGAAGTTGTAATTTCTTTGAAAGCAAAAATTCTAGTTAAATTTCAATTAAGTTTTGTTGGCTTTCAAGCTCTCAATTATATATGTTAAATAATTATATATACATATATATATATATGAAAAAAAAAATGACCACCATATTCTTATTTGAGAAAGAATATAATATTATGAAATTTTTATTTAAAAACAATAAAAAAGAAATTATAATGCGATTTCTTATATTATGGATAGTTGGGAATTCATTAACATTAACAAAAAAAGTAAAATATAGATACACAACATACTTACAATGATATTGTTTAGAAAGTTTATTTTTTTGATGGAGTATAAAATATTGTTAACCAAGGGTGTTTTTATAATTTGTAATTAATCTATTCCAATTCCAAAACAAAGTAAACCTCTTGATAGGAATATTGTTGATTCCGATTCTGATTTCTATTCTGATTCCTGTAATTAAAGTAAACAACTTATTCTAATTTCGATACATCATTCTGATTCCAAATTGTTCTAATTCTAGATCATTCTAATTCCTACAATTGAAGTAAACGCACCCTTAATGTTTTTTTGGCTTTTAAATCAACTTTTTCCTTTTTTTTTTTTTAATAACCTGACTTGGCCGTATATACACATATACGACCATATCTATACTGTTTGGCTAAATACTACAGTCCTATACGCATTAGACGACCAAAAATGATTCAGCCAAATATGGTTGTATAGATACTTTTAAAGCCTAATACGACAATACAACTATATTAGGTAGTGTTTACAAACCATGACCAATCGCTCATCTCCATCTCCATCCGGAGATGGAGAAGATGGAGACATGCAGATGAACAGACCACCAATAATTAAGACCCTTACATCTTACTATCAACTGAACCCTTCACCATCATTGATTCATCAAACCTTCATCATCATCACCGATTCATCAAGAACAGAACATCAACAAACCAAATCGCAACTCAAACTAGCATTAAAATCCAGATATCTGGTAGTGAACCCAACATCAAACCAGCATCAATCAAATGTCAAACCAACATCAATCGAACATCATCTGCATTCGTTAAACCCAGATGAAATCATTTGGATCTGGGTTCAACGAACGGGTTCCAATCGAACCTAGATAAACATTATTTGGGTTTTTGTCGAACCTAGATGGACATCATCTGGGTTCGACACTTAGATGAACATAGGTGGTTTGTAGTGGTGGTGGTGGTGGTTAGGTATGGTGAAGAGGAAAAAGAGATAAAAAGTGGTGTAAAGAGAAAGATAGGGATGAGAGAAATTGGTTGGTTGGTCTGGTTATTGGTTGTTTGATGTGTTTGATGTTGGTCATTGGCAAAGCAGACCCAGATCGTCGATGAAGATCTCGAACGGGATCTCCATTTCCATGGAAATTGAATCTCCAAGGAGATTAAGATGGAGATGGGCGGAGGTCCCATATGAGATCTCGACTGTCCATCAATATTGATGGACGGTGGATATCTCATTCTTCAATTTATTTTTTAAATTTTTTTAGTATTTTGGTTTTTTTTAATTAAGAAATTATATTTTTTTTAAATTATAAAAAAATTAAAATAAAGTCAAAAGATGGAAAAAAAAATACTCCTAAATGCGTTGGAATTGACTAATTGTTAACTAACCTAAACTAACGATATATGGCTAAATTATAATAAACTTATAAAGTTGACTTTATCTGAGAATAGGTTTGAATTGTATAGCTAATTTATAATTAGTATAAAATTTAAAAAGTAATTTGTTTTTAGCTCAAAACAAACCTTAATAATTTTTTGTCTGTTTTTCGAACCTTGAAACATTTCACGTGCAATATAGCATGTGAAATATTGGCACGTAAACATTTCAAGGGCTAAATTAAAAACGATGAAGGTTTCATTTGGATCTAAAAATGATTTTTTTTTTTTGGGTTAAAACGAATTTTACTTTTTTCCTTGGACCAATATTTCTAGTAATTTTCCACTTTGTAATTTCATTTTAGTAATCAAAATCTTCTTCAAATCAATATTGGAAGGGAAATTAACATAATTTGTGATAGTGTGGTAAAGTTGATGACATCTATAATAATAATAATAATAAAAAAAATAGTAATAGAGAGAAATATGTTTCAACATAAATATTAACAAGACATTATTAATAATATACCTATAAAGTTATTTGTTTAAATTAATGTAACTTTGTATTAGAAAAAAACAATGCTACCATCTTTAAAAAAAAAAAAAAAAAAAAAAAAGGAAGAAAGAAAGAGTAATGCTGCTTAAAATTTCCATTGAAAAGTTTATAATACGGAATGTGAATTATAATTGTTCAGTAATCAGGACGAACTATGTATAACTAATAAGTCAATATAATGTCTTAAGATATTTTTGGGTTTATCTCATTTCTGCTTCAATTGGACTCTTCCTTTTCGCTTGCAAATAATTTATACATTGACTTGAACGCCAATTGAATAAATTGCAAGTAAATAGCGAGATGATATGAATTAACTTGAAACAAATTTAACTTCTTCTTTGTTTCTTTGACACTTAACAATTTTAAATTGGAATAATTAATTTTTTTTTTTAAAGTAGTCAAACAATTTAAAACTACCAAAAAAAATTATAGAAAAAAAAGTAAATGGCGTCTTTCAGTTTTTATTTTTTATTTTTTGTCTTAAGTGTTATAAGTTCTTATTTTAATTAAGTACTTGTTAAATCTTTTAAAACTTATTAAAACTTAAAACTTAAGATGTTTTAATTGTTTGTTTTGTTTTGTTTATCTTTCTCTCTCTCTCTCTCTCTTTTTTTTTTTTTCCTTTTTTGAGATTCTATCACTTAAATATTAAGTGGCATGGCTATTATCATTATATCCTTAATCTTCATATTTATTTTCAATTATGTTCTAAGAATGACGTATTTTCATTTATTATTTAATTCTATTTATACCAAAAAAAATAACAATTTAATATTTTATAAAATAAAGAAATTATTGACAATTCTCCCCTGTTTAGTTTTGTTGGAAGTTTGAATGGAAACTTAGAGGTCATTTATTTTTTGCATTTAATATTTAATGGTGCTGAATTAAACTATTAAGTTATTTTTGTTTTGTTTTTTCTTTTAAGTGGACAAACCGCTTAAAATCACCCAAAAATCACTTAAATAAAAAGCTATATTTTCTGACTTTTCACTAAATATAATTTTTTTTGAATATTTTAACAAGCATATTTTCAAATTTGTCCTAATTTTACATTATACAAATTTATTTTAATGATATTCCTTTTAATGTTATTTTTATTTAAATATATAACAATAGTAATTCAACTTAATACCATTTTGTTTATTTTTATTTAATTTACTTTACTATAATAATTTATTTATGTATATATATATTTTTTAAAAAAAATACTTTACTATAATAATTAATCATATTTTAATTATGAATAAAAATATTATTAATATATACATAAAAGTGTTTTAGTATTTGCTAAATAATCTATTATCATTATTTCTATTATATTAAATGAAGTTAACAACTAATAGTAAAATGATATAAATATCAAATTACTAGTTTTCAGACAATTTTAATTTTAAAAAACAAATAAAATTACTATATATTCAGATGTAAGAAAAAAAAAAAAAAAACATGTCACTCAGATTTCATATTTCAGTCACTATTCAGTTTTCAGCCTTCAGCAGTATTGTTTAGCCTTCAAACAAAAAAACAAATGATCCCTTAGTAGAAAAATTAAAACAAAATGGAAGATGAAAGATTCCAAGTAGTGAGCATGGCTACTTCCATAGCTACTTCAAAGTGGAGGTGGGAGCACCAGCATGCACGGCTACTTCGAGTGCTACTTCGAAGTAACAGTGACATCATTAGAGAGCATCACCACATTGATCGTGACCTCGGAGTAGTGGTGCAAGTGGCAGTGGCCATGGAAGAAAATTTGAACTTTCAAGCGAAGAGTTACAACTCTTCCTAATCCATTCAGTTGTTGGTGAGAACTCTCCTGCAAATCAAAAGGGCACCTTCATGCATATAAAATGGAAATAGTTGCATGCTGAAAAAACCAAATTCACTCGAGAAATTATTCCCATTTTTGTACTCTCACCCAATAGACATAACTTTGGTCTAAGTGTTTAAAATCAAGATTATAGATAGTTGAATCCTTGGAAGACAACCATGTTAGACCTTCAAGCACTAAGGAAGGGGTGAAAATAATTTAGAAGCTCATTCATTTTGCTTTTCAAACAACATAAAAACTATTTCTACAAAATTTTTTATTATAATTTGAATTATGAATGAACTTTTATCAATATTTACCCAAGAAATCATTTAACATTTCTTAATCTATTTGTTTAAGTTGTTTGTATCATATTAAATTAAATACATAACAACAAGTAGAATCAGTATGAATGTTAAATGAATTATTTTTAAATATTTTTATTTAAAAAAAAAAAAAAACTAATTGATTGTACATTAAGAGGCTTAGGTGTCAATCACTACTCAATTTTAAAAAAATTCATAACGGTTCAATTTTCATATAAAAAAATAAAATAAACTACCCCTAATTATCCTGTGTGGATTGATAATAACAAGCATTCATTTGGCTTTAAAGCATTTCAGCTTCAAGTTTATACATTAAATGTGATATTCAAAAGAAACCATAAAACTATTCAAAAAAAAAAAAAGAAAAACCATAAAAAGAAATTGAAACAATCTAAAATGTGGGTTTAAGGAAGAAAGAGAAGTTAGTATTGTTTTTACGTTTTCTCACATTTGCAAGAACAATAATTCCCTACTAAGTCGCATTTTAATTTTAGTAAATTGGTTGGTTAGTTCTCTAGTGGTAGTATAAGATGTTTATGAATAAAATTCCACCTACCATTAGAAAGAAAATTATTTTCATATGCCTTTTGTATGTAAAGCTGTTGATGTGTTGATTGATTTCATTTAAAAAGTGATTTTGTGGGTAAACCAATTTTTGGGCAGTATTTGGGTGGATCATCGAATGCATTTTGTCAATATTTTAGTGGTAATGGTGGGAGTGGAGATGACCTTCTGAATTTCTAAACGGTTGTTTACAATTATTTTTCTCAAGTATTTTATTTTTAAGTTATGTTTTTTTTTTATCACGTATTTTTAATTTAAGTTAATGGTAAAGTTATTATTTTTTATTATATTATTGAGATTTTGCATTAAAATATTATCCTTTCTATCAAGTAATTATTGAAATAGTACATTTTTATACACGATAAAAAATTTAGCTCAACTTACTTTAATATACTCTTTATAACATATATAAACAAATTAAAAATATATTAAAATATATTCAATATTATATTCATTTTAAATATCTCAATGAAATATTTCCGACGATATATATTTTTCATAATAATTTAATGTCTATTTTTAATTATTAATTAAATTATACAAACATATTAAATATATTAAATGACACAAAAGGAATAAATATTATTGTAATTAAATAAAAAGAGACATTATTAGAATTTTCCAAAAAAGAAAAAGACAACTGGGGCAACACCAAATTTGGTGTTGGGGCTACAGTGCAACACCAATAGCTCCAACAGCAAATTTGGTATTGGAAAAATGCAAATGGTGTTCCATTGGAACACTATTTGAGCACCATTTTGATGCAAAACATCAAAAATTGTGTTCCGCTGGAGATGACCTAAGATCTTTAGTGCTTATCTCTTTCTTTCTTTTTTCTTTCTTTCATTTTTTCGTTTTATATGAATTCATATCAATATCTTTTTCACTATTTGCTTACAATTAATAGAGTATCTACAATGCAATTATTTATCTATGTTGAATTTCTTACCACATAGGATGAACAAATAAATTATTTAACCCAAATATATAGCTAAATAAATTAGAGAATATGGAAAGGGAAACTCTCCAATGTTATTATGCATTTTTTTAGTTTCTATTTAACCAACAATTTTTTTTTTTTAATATGAATATAATTTGGCAACACACACACACAATATATATGTATATTTTCTTATCCAATGCAATTACTTAGAACAAAATATATATCAACTTTTGATCAATCACCATAAAGTATATGTCTTTTTCCTCTTTTTTTATATTCTATAATTAAGATTAGAGAATGAGACAAATCTCTCTCTTTTTTTTTTTTTTCTTGAAATCCAAATCTTGCTATTTTTAATTGGTTAAAAAGAGGGAAAAATCCTAGTTAATATTTCTAAAAAAGTTTCTCAATTGAGACACTTATCTCCAAATTGTCTAAAAAAAAAAAAATTGCCACAATAGCTCTATGTTTAGGTTAAATAATTGCATTGGAGATAATTTTTTTGGTCTCATTATCCATCCATTCTATGTGACAAAAAATTCAACCTACATAGATAATTATATTAGAGATGCTCTACCCAATTTAACATAGTGTAATTTGTTTGATTCTCTCTCTTTTTAATTGTAAAATATAAAAAAAAATGAAAAAAAAAACATATATTTTATAGTGATTGGTTAAAAGTTGATATATATCTTTTTCTAAGTAATTGCAATGAACAAGAAAATATGTATATATACATACATACATACATACATACATATATATATGTATATATTGTCATAAATAAAAACTAAAAAATGCATAATAGCATTAGAGATGTTTTAACATATTCCAAGTGATTGTTATGCATGTTGTGATCTGCTAAATTTGTGGAATTCAAATTATGTAAGACTGTAGGAGTTGTGGTTTGGTTATGAAATTAAATATTTAGTTTGTAAAAGTAGTAATTGATTTTTCCAGATTGCTATAGACTTGTAATTTTTTTATTGTTAACTTTTAAAAAAAATAACATATTAAAATAGTTAAAAAAAGAGTAATTTTAAACGTCCAACTTTTTTTATTTCACATAAATGCCAACATGTGATAGGATAATTAATTCAGTATGTAGACACTCATTAATGATGATTTAATTGAGTCCAATTGTCGCATCATAATTGACATGAAGTATGTATTATAAAGTGAAATGTTTAACATGATGTGTCAATTCAGTTGCATTGGCTTATGAATAGTGTAATAATATTATAATTAATGTATTTTAATACATTATTATGATATATTTGATAATGATACAGGTTCAAATCACTGTTACAAATTATATTTGAAAAAAAAATGAAAAAAGAACTGGAATAAAATTCTAAGATATAATATATAACATAACTAAAAAAAATGATAAAATGAGATTGGCCTAGCCCTTACATCCTAGAAGTGTATGTTTCAGTCATCTTCTCGTCTCAAAAATGCAGAATTTATTATAACATTTTAAAAAACAAAAACAATTAATTGCATTTTAATGATTAGATCAATAGAAATGAACTCTTTTTAATCTCTAATGATGCTTTGAAAATAATTTCATCTGAGTGAAAATTTCTCATTTATTATCTCAAAAAGTATGTCATTCATTATCTCAAAAAGTATGTCATTCATTTTAAACTATGTGGTTCTGTTTGGTTCACCATAAATGGAAAGAAGGAATAAGAGATAGCATAGAATTTAAATTCTAGATCTCATGGTTGGTACCTAACATATTATTATCATTATTATTGAAAACCACTTTGTGGTGTGGTTAGTTGAATCTGAATTATTACTGAATTAAATGAGAGTTCTACCATCAAACCACAATGGACGGTTCTTGGTGCCCACCATATTAGATTTGCTCACATATGAATAGTGACTTTTAATCCCTTATTTATGGGATTTGTGTAACCCATCCTCAACATGGGTTATGACGGGATCCCTTTCTTTTCACCCTCTCGTATCTTACATTTTTTCTTCATTTTGTATCATAATTATTTTAATTCACTTAAAGCAGTTTATAATTATTACTTAGAGCCACCCAAAAATTTTCTCTCTGCACTTATAGTTTTACTAAATATTTTCATTACAAAAATATCCTCAAATAAAATTACTTTTATAGATAAAATAAAAGAAATATAATTGGTTTGACTACTTTACCTAATTACTAACCTTATCCCTCAATTAGAGTGCTTGAATTAATTATAAGAGTGGTTATTAAAGCCAACATAATTACTTCAATTGAGGGGTAAAGTTAGTAGTTAAATAAGATAGCTAAACCCAAATATAATACACATATTCTGCATTATAATTGATCCTACTTGCAAGGGGCCAAAAAAAGAACAAAAACAAAAACAAAGACTTATCTCTTTTAAATCAAATCTCATCTCTAAATTAAATTGTTTTGGCTTTTTTATGAGCTTTGTATTACATTATGTTGATTTAATTATATCTCACAATTTTCCCCCAATATGTTTAGTTTTTCTCCTCTAAAAGAATTTCCTCTCTCTAAAACTATTAAAGATAAATTGAAAAAAAGGTATGAATTTATTTGAACGAGGATGTAAATTCAAAGACCTCCAACAATAACTTCTTGGTGAGAAAAAAAAAATACAGGTTAAAAAAATATTAACCTTTGGTTTTGATTTTGATCCCAAATGCTTGCTTACTTTTGGAGGCTAGATTGCTTTCACAAGAATTATTTTCTTCATTTGCACTTCACGTTTGTTGAATATTTTTATGATAAATCACTTCTTCATATCTTTATAAGAATTTATAAAAAAATATATTTTGATTAAAAATCCAAATGCTACTGGAAAGGAAATTGCAAAGAGAAGACGGTTAAGGCTAATTTTATAATTAAGATAGGTGAATAGAGTAAAAATTTTTAATTGTGAATTTTAATGATGGGCGAATTGATAAAATGGGTGTAGAGTGAAGAAATTTGGATGGTAATAAAGGCACCCTATTACATAGGTTCTAAAACACTATTATTTTCTAATATTAATATATTAACTGAAATAATTTATATTTTGTCAAAAATTTATTTATAACAATTTTCTTATGCTAATATATAATTTTTTATTTATTTAAAATAAAACTAAGTTATTTTACTAAAAGAACATTTCAAAACATTATCCAAATCAAAATTTTTTTAAATTTATTTTTAAATAGTTTCATTTAATCATAAAATGATTTGTAATAATTTTAACTTTTTCATAAAATTTAAAATTTATTATATTAAAAATTTATTTAATCTAATTTAATCTAATCGAATATAATTATATCGCGCACGAGATGCATGACCTACCAAATGGAGTAATATGATATCAAAAAGTAGTCTGAAAAAGGTTTTCCTTTTATGGCCTCACTTGGAAAGAAAAGTTTATTCTCATGTGATGTGATCAAAACCTTATCCCTTACAGTGTCTTACCACCACCGGGTCCACCACGAATATCAAGAGAAAGTCAAGAATGCATTCAATGACTCATAATCCAATGCTAATCTAAAGAAGATAAATAAAAATTACATCAAAATAAAATTAATATTTTTCATTTAAAAAATAAACTGATTTTTTTAAAAAGAATATAATGAAAATTTTATGTTTATGAGAAAGTTTATTTTCTTATTGTCTTAATAAAAAAAAAGTATATTCTTTTCAAAGGTTGTAACCTTTTATTTCTTGCATCAAATCATTTTCTGAAGTTAGATCATAAAAATATTAACGTTGATATTTAGGCTTCATGTTAAAATCTTATTTAATTATACAATACTAAAACCTTAATAAATAACTTATATTTATTCTTACAATATATTAATATATAACATAAACAAAAAAATAAAATTGTTTATTTGTTTTTCAAAGTTTGGCATGTATTCTTAACCTTTTTCTTGACATATGCACTTCATTAGATACTGACATGGTCAACTTAATACAACTTAAATATCTCAACTAAAACAAATATACAACAAAATCGACACCCAGCGCCATCATCATCAAGACAAAAGTAATTGTTATTTAATTATTATGTTTTTTATAATGTAAACCAACTGAAATATTTGTAAGGACAAATATTTCAGAAATTGTTTGAAGATATTTTTATATTAAAAAAAAATAAAAAGAAAAACGAACGTAACTAAATAGATTTGATTACCTTACCCAATTATTAATATTACTTATTAATTATAACCCTTAAATTGACTTTAATAACTACCCTTATACTCAATCTAAAAACTACAATCGATGAATAATATTAATGATTGAGCTAACTAATATAATGCTTTTAAACTTGTACAAAAGTTCAAATTTATTCATGTTTTAAAGAAAAAAAAAATGTAAATGGCTAGTCTCAGTACCAAACTTGTACTTCTTGCTCTGTTTTTAGACGGGAACTCAATTGAAGCAACTTTTTCAAATATAATTTTCGTAAATGGAACTATTTTAAATCTAATGTTAACAAATAAAATGTTATTTTTCAATTATCAATCTTGAAAGAGTCAAAGTTAGTAGATAGATATTAATTATAAAAAATAAAGAATATATAAAGATTTTTTTTTTGGAAATAAACAAGTTTCAATAAAAGAGAGCCCAAACTAATTAGAGCATCAAGAAAAACACAAAAAACATTGACGGATCACCAACTCAGGCCCCCACTGGAGGACAAAGGCAAAAAGCTAATTTATGTGCTAAAGTCTAGACCATTTCCATCTCTAGGAATGACCTACCACTTTATAAACACCGACTTTCCTACATGACGTCTTTACATCATCTACAATAATATAAAAAGATATTTTTACTTAATAAGAGAGAAAATTTAAGATTATTTACAAAAACTTAAGAAATGAATAATTACTTATACCTTAACTTAATAAATAATCAATTTAAAAGAAAAATTGATGGATGTTTGGTAATCTAACTTGAAGAATAATCAAGTATGAATAATTGAATAATTTCTTTGATTCTAAGACTTCAAATATTCAAATCTCACTTTTTGCTAAAATATAAGTTGTGGATAGTTATATCTGAATGTAATCCTCTCTCCCTCACGATAAAAATAAAAATAAAAATAATAAAAAACAAGAAAATTTTATTTGGTAAACTTTATATAAATACGTAAAATGGCTAGAATGGATATTATAATCTTGGCGGTAACAAAGGAGGAGATCCTTCCCATTCTCTGGCCATTCTGGCTATTGAAATTACTTTACTTTGTTGTGGATTCAACGCAATGAAGAGCTCCTGCAACGTTGGAGCGAAACCGGCCTCTTCGGTATCGAAAATGCTAATTCTACTCTGGCAATGAAGAGGGAGGAAAACTAATTCTAAGACGGTTTTGCGCGAGAACAAAATAGGCTTTCCGCCTCCTCCATTGGCTAAGGAAAAACGACCTTCTTCTACGGTTCTGACGACACCAGAGGAAGTTGGCTCCCCTCTAGCCGCCACGAAAGTGGTGGCTGTTAACGGTGCTTCCAATTTTTTAAAAAAATATATATAAAATATAGTTTTAATTGATGTTAATTGAAACTAATTATAATTTTTATTTTTAAATTTATAAGAGAAGAAATAAACTATTATGAAAGGTTTAGTACTCTCAAACTTATAAAATAAATAACTATTTCATAAAAACTTTTTATTTGCAATTATTGTATTTACTAAAAGTGGTTGACTGGTTGGAATCAAAATACATGGAGCACATATGCAAATCAGTTTTAATTTTGTGTTGAAAATGGACCACATATCCGAATTTAATTAATGATTTGTGATTCTTTTCTTTACTAAAAAAGTAAAAATCATCAGAAATCAAAATACGTGGACCCACAAATAAATTTTTATTTAAACATTTTGGAAAGGTTAGTTGATTCCCCCCATCTTATCCAGAGAACCAAACTCCATTTTATGATTCCTTTTCCAATTGAATTTGCACGCTTGTTAATAAGGAATCCTTAAGAGATAAAGAAAACTTAATTTATGATTTGTGATTTCATAGTTTATCAAATCTGTAATGAATTAAATTATGTAAACCTTGGACTTAAATAGGGAATTAAATTCTTCTTGAAAAGAGGATTTGATTCATTTTTTCTATTCAAAGAATCAAGTTCTCTTTCCTAATTCATTTCTTAATGAAATTTAATTTTCTTTTATTTTCATTCCTAATTAGTACGCGTATGCTTGATTCTATTTGATTTTCATTCTCCATTAATAAATGAATTGATCATTTCCCTAATTCCCTTTTTAGGATGCGATTATCAATAAGGAATGAAATTGAAAGGAAATCAAGCTCCTTTAAAAAAAAAAAAAAATCTAAATTCCATTGGGAGAAAAAAAAAAATCTAAGTTCCATTTGGATGCATTTACTAACCATGAATTCTGACAACGAAAAGAAATTTAGTTCTTGATGTATGATTATAGTGTTTAAAAAAAATATTAGAATTAAATTACGTGGGCTCTAATATATGAGGGAATGGGCTTATGAAGGCTACAACCTACCTAAGTTTTTCAAAAAATGATAATTGTAACCCAATGCTAAAGTTTTAAGAATGAAATATACCTTTGATCCTCACACAAATCAATAATTAAATTTCATACTAAAAGTCCTTAAATTTCATTCTTTATTAAAAAGTTATAAGCTTAAATTCAAAATACACAAATCAATAAGTCCTTAAATTTATAAGCAAAATTCAAAATACCAAACAAAAAATTCGTACTAAAAGTTTCATCCTGCTAGCTTAACCCACCCAAAGTTTCCAACTACACCTTTGATCCTCACACAAATCAATAATTAAATTTCATTCTTTATTAAAAAGTTATAGAAATCAAATTATATGGACCCACATACAAATAAGAAATTAAGTTCTTACATGAAAGAAAAGGGAATCAAGTTCTCTCTTTTCTAATTACTTTTTTGCATTCTTAAATTGTGAATGTGAATATATCTCTTCCAACTAACCAATCATGTACTCAACAAATTAATTTGTTGATCTTCCTACTAACATAAGTTCTAATTGGACCACATATTATACGTGATATTCGCCATAGGTTATTAATTTAAAAATAAAGCATCTTTAAAATTTTAATAAGAGTTGATATGATAATATAATCCTAATTATTTCTCAAAATCCCCATGACAATGTTAAATGGCACTTGGATTTTCTGTTTTCCCATGGAAAAAGCTTCAGTCCAACGGGCATAGTTAATTTAATCAAAACAGGCGTGATTTCTAGTCGTGTGAAAGGCTTGAAACTCACACCATCGTGTGTCAGGTGCATGTGTGCTTGTCCCACCCAAGGTTTTTTTTTTTTTTGACATTACAAATATGTTTATATTTACAACTATTGAAACCTTCAGATAAGACTTCGTGGCACATCTTAGATCTTCTACTTTTGAGTAAGCAGAAAAGAATTGTCAATACAAAATAAGAAAATTATCCACCTATTGACGGGACTTATAGTGGGTAGAACCCATGATCATCTTTTTAAAGGTGATGGCGGGTGGACTTGACCTACCACGAAGCCAAGTCACTTTCTCCACCCAAGCTCTTTTTCATCAACATACGCATAACAAATGATGAACAGATTCAAATATGTACGCCTAACACTAAGGTATCAAAGAAATTGGAATTTTGGTCTTATAACTCCCGTCAAGGGCCTTTACTTGACTAAATAAAAATCTTTATTATTTTTTCTTCATAAAGTCTTTGCCTCAAATAACTAAAGTAAAAAAATAAGAAGATTTTCTAAAGATATTTCAAAATTCAGTTTGGGTGATGGGAATAAAATGTCTGGTTTTGAATATTGGTAAAGTGACTTTGAATAATTAAAAATAAAAATGTTGTGTTATTTTCTCGGATGTAATTTTGTAAGAGGTGGCATTGGTGGTGTCATTAATTCTATTGATCTAAGCATGTTTTTACTTTATTGCAGTACTATTTGTGGTATAGCCATTTTGAACATGAGTCATTTTCGAGTTAAATCAGGGCTCTCTACTATCAAGTTCTATTGGACGGTGTTAGCATATTTTTACTTTTGTCTCTATGTGTTGGAATTATTAAGAACTCGGTTACTAAATTTGATGCAAGTTTTATTATTCGGCATACCTTTTAGTCTATATGCCCTATAAATGGGATTTTTATTTTGTGGAAAGGCTATTTAAAGCTTTACACTATTGGCACAATCTCTCACTGCTCTCCATCCACTTTAGTTTTAGAGGTTTAAATCTTATTAAATTTATTTTATAAGCTTCATATTGATAGACTTTTTTAAAAATAAAAATAAAATAAAATATGAGTAGTTATTTTTTGTTATAAAAGTAAATATTCAAATCATAAAGATATTGAATGATATCTCAATTAGTAGATCATGATAGATTTGTAATCCATTTGGTATCATTTTTTTAACAGAAAAAACACCCAATTATTGAATCATAAAACATTTGAAATTCATATGTATTGCGGTAAAAACTAAAGGAGTAGCAAGAAGATATATTTGCATTGAATTTAGATCCTCTCCTATTTTGAGCTTTATGTTGACTTGATCTAATTTCATTACACATAAGCATTACAATCAATAAATGGTTGAAAATGTAATTGTTTTTCGTATTTATTTTTCTAACCACCAATCACATGCTTGAAAAAGGTTGAAGATTAGGAGATAAAATCATAAAATAACCTTTTTTCTTAGCAGTACCAAATTTTTGCTATTGGTTCAACGAATGATGATGTTAAAACAACTTATAGATAATTGTTAAGACACCTGATTAAAATGTTGTAACATCCGAATAAGAATGTGTCATAACAGAAGAATTAAATATGTTGCAACATCACAAACACGCAAACAGTAATAGAATAAAAAGAATACAACAATCATTTTTAATGTGGTTTAGATTTTCCCTACATCCATGAGATCATGCCCAGAGTTATAAACATATGAATAAACCTTTGATAATACAATCTATCATTGACTTACTCAACCTAAAACTCCCTCTTAAAATTGACATAAAGCATGTACAAGTTCATCCAACAAGTCTATGCGGGATCTTCTCTCTTTAGTGATCTTTAACTACTTGAACTACCTTCAACAGTCTCAGATCTATCTTCTCCCAAAAGCCAATTTGTTCTTCCTCCTAAAGAACACACGTTGCTGGAACTCACTTTAAAACTGTGTAAACCACCTGCTCCCGAAGATGAAACTATTATTCCTCTCAAAGAACTTATATTGTTGTATTTACATAAGACTAAAAAAATCTAGGGAGAATCACTCTGTATCTTACAAAATACATAAATCTTGCAAATACTTATCTTTAATAAAAAAGGATTATTGCCTAAAAGAATAAAGTCAAAGATTATTTTATTCATAAAATATATCTTAACAATTCCTAAAAGATATATAACGAAAGTGAATATTTTTCTTTTGCGGATAATCACGAGAATAATCTTACTATCAATCAAACCCAAAAAAACACGCAATGGAGTCAACCCATGAAAGATGCTCTAAATTCTACTATTAGAAATAAAGTCAACCCATGAAAGATGCTATGAATTTTACTATCAGACCAATAGACTTTAGTTGTTGTAACAACTCTTAAAGAGCTGTTGTAACAACTAATTGGCAGCAAGTACAAAAACCCTCTTTGTTCAACCTGTTGTAAACCAATTTTGAACCATGAGTTCAATCTGGTTTTATCAAACTATTCTGCAACCATTTTTTTTCTTTAAAAAAATCTGTAAAATAAAAGATATTGATTAGAGAAAAAAAATAGCTCAAATAAAATCAGCTTTAAAATAAGAGTTTCATTCCTATATTAATAGGTTGACCGAATCCTTTCTTAACAAGTTTTAGATTCATTTATGAGATAAATGACAAATTTGGTCAAATCAAATTTGTAATTAAAAAGTTGGATTCACATATAAAACTTGTAAAGAAAGAACAAAGAAATTTTAAAAAAATTTATAAAAGTCACAAGATTCATCCAAGAGATTAATTTCAATTTTGGTCAATCAATATCTCTAATAAATGAAAGAGATTTTCTCTAAAGCCAACACCTAAATGCTAAAAACACAAGATTCATCCAAGAAATCGATTTTAATATTGGTTAGCATGTATCTTTAATACATGACAGATTTTCTCTAAACTCAACACCTAAAAAATCGTGAAACCTATCTTGCCAAAAAATAGAAATATTATTCCTAATTTTTAGCCATTGACCAACTTTTATCCACAAATATTATCCCTAGTTTTTAGCCTTGACTAACTCTAGTCATAATTGTGTCCATATTCATCCAAAAGCAAAAAAAAAAAAAAAAAAAAAAAATCTAATTTGGTCAATGAATAAATCTAAAAGATGTATCATATACATACAAGCCATAATTCCAAAAATATTTTTTAATAAATTTTATCCAAAAAAAAAAATCTTTTTTATAAAAAAAACTCTAAAAGATATTTATTGAAAAAGATGATTTTTCTCACAAGATAAATATGCAAATAACCTTGAGATAAATTAGAAACATTCCTACAAGTCACGGAATTAAATCAGCAGAAGAAAACTTCCTGTTTACTGCACACCCCTTAAAGAGATCAATTTCAATTTTGGTCCATAAATATCTCTAATACATAAGAGAGATTTTCTCTAAAGTCAACACCTACAAATCATGAAACTTTTTTTACCAAACAATAGAAATATTATTCCTAATTTTTAGCCTCGACCAAATTGTGTCCACAAATATTATCCTTAGTTTTTAGCCTAGCTTGACTAAATCTAGTCATAATTGTGTCCACATTGATCCAAGAGAAAAAAAATCTAATTTAGTCAATGAATAAATCAAAAGGATGTATTATATAAATACAAGAAATAATTCCAAAAATGTATTTAAATAAACTTTATACCGATAAAATAATACCGTTTTATAAAAGAAACTTCAAAAGATATTCATTAAAAAATATGATTTTTCTTACAAGATAAATATGCAAATAACCTTGAGAAAAATTGGAAACATTATTATAAGTCATGAAATTAAATCAATGCAAGAAAACTTCTCTAGTTACTGCACAGTGCTGAACATAACAATTGTCAATGACCTGTTGCAATAACTTTCACAGTATCCTGAGTTTACTTAAACCACTGTTATATAAATGACAATGACGTCAATAACAAAAACATTCAGACATTGATATATGTAATAAGATGTCAATTTAATCATTTTCGAAAAATAAGTCAAAAGCCTACGACGTTAACTGTGGAAGCAAAAGGCTACGACTTCAATGTAGAAAAGTTAGTAAACATATGATATTATTACGAAAATCCAACAGTCCAACGTTTTCTATCAACGTCATTGAAAGCATTAATTTAGCCTGCAATCAATATTCATCCACTTATGTCAGTGTGTCGAGTAACGTCATTTAAAAGAATGAAAATGGTAGGAGGCACACCTTTAAGTTGATTTCTCATGACCGTAACGCTTACTTAATAATTTAAATTTCAATAACATCAAAATCTGCTGTAAAGATACAAATATATTGATGAAGTAATTTTTTTTTTTCAACCTTTTTTTAATCGTTTCTCTCTTATTTTGTTCTCACTATTTTTTTTACACTGATTTTTATATTTTCTCACTTAAAATATCATTTTTCATTAAAAAAATTATTTTAGTGTTTATAATAGTCTTTTGTTTTGTAAATTATAGTGAAAATGTAAGTTGAGCTAGTTAGGTTTCTTGGAGTTGTTATTGTATAATTTTCGAGTTGGATTTATAAGGTTGTTTAAATTAAAAATTAAAACTAAGAAGAAAAGATGAAAAAAAAGGAAAAACAGTAAGAGTAGAAAAAATTAAAAAAGTAATAATAAAAGAAAAAAGTCTCGAAGGAAGAAAAGATATTGCACGTAAAACCGGTAAAATGTTTCATTGACAGAAATAAGACAAAAGCGATTTAATTTTTATTTAGAGTTGAAAACGGATTTTCACTTTTGTTTTCAGCCATTTTTAAATTATTTGTCCTAGTTGAATGTGAAGTAATATGTTAGAGAGGATGATACACCTAACACTAGATATATTCAAAAGACCTGACAAATGCAACCCTTTTTAGTTCCGCAATAGATTTTGCCTCCAACAACCGTAAGAGAATAAAAAACAATATTTGATCAAAAAAAAAAAAAAAAAAAAAACAATATGCAAAGTGAACATACTGAGATGCAATTAAAATTTCAAGATTGATAATTTATTTCTCAAGATATAAAAATTTAAAAAAAGAAATTTTATTATTAAATTAAATTTTAAACATTTGAATTCTTTTCTTTGTGTGTCACTCTCGTTAGCCCAGACCTTAAAACAAGGCAATAAACATGCCTAAGAACCAACAACTGCCTTTGGTGACTAAATCATGGCACTCCTCGTGTTAACAAAAAGTCATGTCTTTAGTGTGATTGCTCTACCACTCAACTTATGGTAGTTAAAGTTTTTGATTTTAGGTTTAATATCGAGGTTGTTAATTTTTTTAAGATAAAATAGTAGGTAATAGTCAGTGCGTTTGATGCCATAATGGTGGCCACACACTCGAGACCATGCCTAGTCCGGAGTTCAGCATCCACTTGCTACAAAATGAGGCTGATTTTCTCTCATATGTGTATGAAAGCTGCTCCACAGATTATACCATTAGTATCCTATTCCGTTTGGTTTCGATTATTTTTGGATCAGTCCTAGTAATAATAATAATAATAATAAATAGTAGGTCATAATATCATTTACCACCACACTTGTGAAAATGATACCGGTAAAATAATTTTAGGTTTCATAATACCAAAATATGTGCAATATTTAATATGTCCTTTATGAAGAATATATATGTATTTATAAAAAAGAAAAAAATCCCTCTCTCTCTTTCTTATTTTCCTTTCATCATTTCCCCTTTCCCTTTTTTCTTATCATTTTTTATGGAGCTTGGCTATTCTTCTAAGTTTTACTTAAACTTTTTCTAATATAATAATACATAAGTACTACAATCAATGAATAATTGACATTTGATTATTTTTTCTCTTTTACTTTTTTAACAACTAACACATGTTTTAAAAGGTTTAGAAAAACGTTTAGCTTATAAAAAGAATCCAAAATTCTTTTTTATCATCCAATATTCATATTCTTTTTCAAAAGCTTATAGAAAAGAAAAAATAATAATAAAAACAAAATTCAAAACCATTAAAAAAAAATCAAAATCATATAAAGTAGATATTTGAATAAACATAGCGTCTTTATGGAGACAAAACTTGCCTCCACCATGACTAAATGAGAAGTCTCATGGAGACTTCAGTATTGTTTGAATGCATTTTTTAAGATAGTTTTCCATATTCAAAAAGAAAAAATAAGTGTATATATATGTTTGGATGTATGTTTTTTAAAATATGTTTTTTAAAATAAAAAATAACTTTTGTGTATTTATAACCCAAAAGTAAATATATATATATATATATTTCAAAATAGACTTTCAAAACTAACCGCTATTTTTACCTCTAAAGTCTAAACAATAATTTTACTCATTTTCGAAAATAGTACCAAATATATTTACATTATTTCTACTTTTGAGAATAACTTTTAAGAAATCTTACAAAACATATTACATTTATAAAAACATCATTTTAAAACATATTTTTCATTTTTAAAAATATTATTTTAAAAACAAGTTCAAACACATCCTTTTTTTCTCCATTGATGTTTTCTTTCTCTCTCTCTCTTTTTTTTTTCCATGTTGATTTCATTTGGTTATTTATATTCGATTTTTTTTTTTAACTATTTGATTTCATTTTTTGTTTGTTAAAATTTTTTTGTCATTTGCAAGTGGGATCTTCAAGAGAGAGAAGAATAAAAGAAGGTTATTTTCACAAGAATACAAGAAGAGAGAGAAGAAAACTGCGAAAAAGAGAGAGGAAATACAAGAAGGAAAATTTTTATTTTCGTTTCTATGTTATTGTGAATTAGTAGTTTTTTACTTACCAATCTATCTTGGTCCTTGTCACTTCTAAAATTTTGAAAACTCATTAACATAGTCCATCTAACTTAAATCTAACAATCAAACGTAACAAAAATCGGTAAAAGTTCATTTCGCACTTTGAAGATTGTTAGACGCATGGAAGACAAATTTGCCCTTTAAATAATCACAAAATTATAATTTTACTTTATTTATCATTACCAAAATGCCCTTAATTATTCCAATAAGGTTCTTTTAATTTTTGAAAAAATAATTAAAAAAAAATGGATCACCATTGTTCATCTTTAAAATAGACGATGAATATAAAAAGTAATTAAAAGTAAAAAAATAGATAACAAAATTAAAATAATAATAGAAGAAATATCTCCATTGTTTATCTTAGAGATAGATAATGACAATCAAATTAGTTAAACAAAAATTAAAAATTAAAAAAAAAAGTTAAACTAGATTAATGTTGATTTGCTAACTTAATTGAATGGCTAGTGGAGTCAAAATTAAGTAAACAAAGATTTAAAAAAATAAAAAAGAAAAAAATAATTGATTTGGATGAACCGAATCAATCACCAATTTGGTTCCACCAAATTTTTAAAGGATATGGTTCTATCTTCATTATGTGATGGAGATAGGTATTCTACAGCTAATGATGGAGGTTTCTTGTAGGACCTCCATCATCGACGATAAAGATCTGATAGAGATCCCTCCCTCTGGATCTCCATGGGCCATGGATAAAGATAGAGATCCATCTCTATTATTAAATCTCCACATCCATCATACCAAGGTTGGTTTTATTTTTATATTTTGTTATGTTTTACTTTTCAAAAAAATCCATTGGACGATAGAGATAAGAGGATTCTTTTTTTAATTTTCAATTTAATTTTTTACTTTAATTTTTCATTACTAAATCTCCACAATTCATTGCAACTTGATCAATAATGAAAATCTATTTTTTTAGTTATTAATTTTTATAAAAGATAAAATGGTATTTAAAATATTTTTACTTATTTTTACACAACATGACCAAATTATGAATATGTTAAAGTTGATTAACAGTTGACTTATGAATGGATTAATTTAATGATTTTTCAAAACGTAGGGGTCATAAGGTTAAAAATTAAATTCGTAAGTAAAAAACTGATGATTTATCATAATATGGGGATTAAAATAAAAATTTTTCAAAGAAGAAAAGAGAAAGAAGAGGGATTTGTTGGTTAAACACACAATTTGCAACGTTATTTTTGTTTTTAGATGCTTAAAATTTAATATTATTAAGTTGGTGCTGGACTCTAGAGGTGTTAGAAATTTAACAAGGACAATAAGAAGAATGGCACTTAACCCCCTAAGGTTTGATGCACTAGCACTTAGTCTAAAATCATTTTTCCACAGTCACTTTCCTTCTTTTTAACTGATGTTAACAATTTCATTAAATGGGCTATTTTGGGTTATGAAATGTTCAAAATGCATTTATATGTAAATAAATATTAAAATAAATACAGTAAGATAATGATAAAGTTAAGCTACTTATTTTCTTAAAAAAAATAAATATTAAATTAAAACAATGGACTATACCATTCATCTTAGTAAAAGGTCATGTCTCCTTACAACTAAAGGACTACAACGTTCATCTTATTGTTTATTGTTTTTTTTTTTTTTTTGTTTGAACGTTACTAAGATAAACATTACCCTTCGTTTGTCATTATCTGAAATTCATCTCATTAATGGACCTACTATGAAAAAAATAATAATCTCCATTCTTTTATTTCTAACTCCCAGCCATACTCTATTACTGAAACACCCAAACAAACTCAACATCGAATACAATCAACCCCAAAAAACCAAAAAGAGACCAACCCCAAAAGACCAATCAATATCATCATAATTATATCTAAATCCATGACTATGTCATAAGTCCTATTAATTTTAATCCAAAAACCACATAAATTCTGTCGTCATATCTTTCATTAATACCCATCAAATAACCATAACTCCAACCATAATACAATATGGTTAAGCAGACCGACAAAGGTGATTAGGAGAACAAGTCAGCGAGGGGTCGGTGCTCTCATTAAAGGCGATGCAACTAATGGAAAGTTGATAACGTGATTAGAATACCTTTTTGCCTTCTTTTTTGTTCCTTTAATTTTCTTTTCTTTTCTTTTCTCATCCTTTTTATTCGAAGAAAAATATTTTGCGAAGACCTTAATATCGTTACAAGGGTTTTGCTAATGGATGTCTATGAAGTAAAGGGGGTGTGAGTATCGGAAAATGACTTTAGGGCCATTTGAGTGCAATTATGTCAAACCTTAAAGGTTGTGAATACAATTCGCCCATAATAATAATAATAAACTTTATAAAAAAATTAAGTATTAGGTTGATAAAGAGCCCACATATGAAGCTAATGAAAATGGATTGTTTGGTTGTTAATGAGCCCACATACGAAGCCAATGAAAATGGAATGAATCCTCTATTGAAAAGATAAAAGACAAGAAAATGGTTTATATACAAATGGATACCACATCTAAAGATTTGTATTTTGGCACACTAATTTGATCGTACTCAGTAGCCACACTAGGACCTAGTGAAATTGACCGTTACAAACATAATTTGGAATATAATTTCACTACAAGGAGGGGTCTCCCCACCTTTGCCATTTAATGGATGAAGATTAGACTCAAATTCCTATCACAAAGATTATGAGAATGTAGTCAACCACCTTTACTAAGAGTAGATGTATCTTAAGAAAATTATGAAAATTTAGGTGGTGTTTGCACCATTTTTAAAAACTGTCGAAAAATTGGTTGTCAATCGTTTTCAAAAACATGTTTTTAGAAATAAAAAACATGTTTTAAAAAATATACAATAAAACTTAAAGTAAAAGTAAAAAATAACTTTTTTTCGTTTTCTATCATTTTTAACAATTTTTTTTTTTATATAGTAAAACTCAAAAAAGTAAACATACTCATTTCTAACAGTTATATTGTCATTTTTAAAATAGTTTTCATTCAAACACATTTTCAATTTTTACCTATTTTTGAAAATGGTATCAAATAACTTTTTATCATTTTTCGTTTTCGAAACATATTTTAAAAATGTTACCAAACATATTATCATTTTTAAAATGTCATTTTTAAAACATATTTTCCGTTTTTGAAAATACTTTTTAAAAACACCATTTTAAAAACGCATTCAAACACATCTTTACTATTTATAAACTAGTTTGCTTTTGAGAATATATATATATATATATGTATGTATATATATAGTGAAATGAAATGTTTTTTTTTTTTTATGTGCTATCATAGTCATATAAATTGAATTAAGTTATATGTTATATTAATATGGAATTTAAAAAAAAATAAAATAAAATTTATAATCATTTAATCATCTCAAGGTTACATTATAGTTAACTTGTCACGGCATTTTAGCTCCTACAAAAGGTTTTTGGAAAAAAAAAATAACGCTCTTTAATAATATCTACCAACTACTTCCACTCTCTTTATTTATTTATTTATTTCTTTCTTTTAAAGGAAAAAATTATTTACTCTTACCCAACAAACAGTATGTATACCGATCCCTCATAAACCAAATACTTCAGCAAACAAAATTTCAAGTAGCCAACAAATCTTTTTCAATTAATAAAAAGAAGTTATGTAGTTACCTTTTGGAGATAATCATTTGACATAAACTCCTCAACAAAAACAGCTTGTTGATCATCGAGAGTGCAGCAGACTCTACCCCCTAAATAAATAGTTATCTGCATCATAGTATTAGCAACATATTGAGATGAATGTTTAGAAGTGCACGAGTTGGGAGCTGGTAAAGACTTTTATTTCTCATAAAATAAAAGTCACCAAAAACAATACATAAAGGGTAATCTGCAACACGATAAAATTGTGTCTGGTCGAAATTAAATTTAACTATTTTATGGAATTAAATATAATTAAAATGGGATTAAGGTTATATGAGATTTAATTGTTTTGTCCCCGATTAGATTAAAACTAAGTTTTGTTTAAATAGTTCCTTGAAAAAAAACGAAGAAAAGTTTTGTTTAAATTGAACTTGAAAATTGAAGTTATTGTTTATAATAATTAAAAAAAAAAAACAAATTATATGAATTGGACCTAGTCCGATCATCATAATATTAATCTTTTTATTCTGGAAGAAAAAAGAAATTTACATCACCTAAATTTGCCTTTCGCTTCAAGATCTACTGGCGATGACTAACAATCTCCAGAGTCGTTCTCTTTATACTTCAATTTTCTTTTTCTTTTTAATTTTTGGCATGTTAGATATAAAGAAAATAATATGATGATAAATTTAAGCGAACCAATTAGAAAGAAAAAATGTATTCAGTTTTACTATTTGGGAAAATATTGACTAAAGAAAAGAAAAGCTTAAGAGAGCGAAAAAAATCGAGAAAAACAGAAGGCAATTTTTTTAGTAAAAAAGAGAAAGCAAGTTGATATAACTTTTCTCAATTTTTTTGTTATTAAAAAAAGAAAGCAATAATATGAACTTCTGACTTCATTAATTGTATTTATCTTTTTTTTTTTTTAAAAAAAAAACATTCACAATCTTTTTCTAACTCTTCAGCTAATGTAATATTCTGATCTTATAAATATTATAGACTAATAAAAAGACTTATCTCGACTTACAATGTACTTCTAAAACCATTCATAAACAACTATCAACCACTTACATTTGAGAAATAAAATTGATTTCTTTTGGTTAGTATGTTATTAAGAAACTTCTCATTTTTAAATGTGAATCCGTTTATCTTCCATGGAAATCATGCTTAAAAAAATACATTATTCTAGTCCCTCTTATCAGAATTTTAAAAGTCAAACTAACAGAAAATGAATATTAATAATTTTACTCTTAGTTTAAAATTATCAAATTACTCTTTTATAAAAATTAATAAAATTAAAAAACTCACAATTCTTTTTTTTTTTTAATTTTTTCTTTTTAATATTAACTTTTTAGGTTTATTAAAATGACAAAAATAACTCTCTTCTGTTAAGGTTGATTAACATTTAATTAACGGTAAAAACTAAAATAGTGTATATTTGAAACATGAGAGATTATAGAAGATATAAATAAATTTACAGTTAAAAATATAGAGATGAAAATGAAGTTCTTCCTTGATTCTTTAAACTTACAAATTTGATTTTTATTTTTATTTTTATTTTTATTTTTTATTATTTTTTTTGCAAAATTTGAATTGATTAAATGGGACAAGAACGAACCTTATCAGGGTAGAACATTCCAATTTGTCCCACAGGTTGTTAGTGGAGATGGGGACGAGGATGAGTCTCCAGTCACCCTGTCCCAGTCCCGCCCGTCCCAAAAACTCTCTTTCAATGTTCTCATTTTTATGTCTATCCGATCTTTTGTAAAATTTTGTATCAAATCTTGTTAAATATAAAGTTGGAAGGCTACCAAGAAATAAGTCATCAAAGGTAGTTATTCGTAACTTTAACATGTCAAAAAAGAGATCTTTAAGAACTCAGTATAAATTTTAACCAATGAAAAAGTTTAAATTGTGCCAAACTAAGAAAACATGCAAGTCTTTTATCAATTTAAAACTCACCGATAACGTTAGCACAATACTTGTCTACTAGATTGAAAAATGTAATTTAATGAAATAAAAATCTCCTTAATACATAAAACGTTGTGATATTTTAGTTGACTTGGATGTATCTGTTGCTTCCTCCTCTTCTGGAGGTTGTTCTTTCTGCTAATATATATACTTAAAAAAAAAAACAAAAAAAAGGTTGTGATATTTAAGCTTTTTTAAAAACTCAAGAATATTTATTTATTTATTTATTTTCATTTATCTCTTATAAGAATTATTTCACACTTTTTTTTTTTAAATTAATAAATAACACAACTTATTTAAAAATAAATAAATAAATAACACAACTACAGGAGAATTTATACCGACTCCTTTTCATGTCTTTATTTCTTTCTTTCTTTCTTTTTCGAAAGACGTCTTTATCTATTGATTTCAAAACAATAAACAACTAGTGGTACAAAATGCAAAAATAACACACTTTTAATTCAGATACAGTTATCCATAAAATAATTTCTAATTCTGTAAAAAAAAATTAAAATGAACTCGATACACAAATGACATATGCTCTTGAATGATATCATGAATTCCTGTGAAACTCATTTATATATGAACATCCATTGCAAGGTAATAGATATGCACCGTTCTATATATGACTACTCCTGAAATCAATTCTCTTCTACCAACTAAGAATAATCACCCTTGACCACCCAACTGAGAAGGGCACAACCAACGATCACAAATATGCAAAGTTTTAATTAAAAACACATTCTTCTATGGATATACATTGATATGCACCGTTCAAAAAAGCTTCGAGATTCCAAGGAGAAATGGATTCAATAGGAAACGTAAGATGATTTTTGACAAGTGTCCCACCACCTGTATTATTAATGAGCCATGCAAACCCTAATTGGTTTACACGTATGCTTTATCCATACACCTATCGGCTCTATATAGCTTCACAGCTGATCAATAGAAAGAGCAGAAGATACAGTCGCAGACAAAAAGCACAGGATTGAAAGAGGTGTGTCAGTTTCTCTGCTTTGATTGATCATCAGTGTTTGGTTTGTGTTGTGGGGTTTTGAAGTCAGAGAAGAAGAAATGGCTTCCACAGTGGGAAGAAACCTAGCAGCTCCATTGTTGTTTCTCAACTTGGTGATGTACTTCATTGTGATGGGCTTTGCGAGCTGGTGTCTCGACAGGTTCATCAATGGTACAACCAACCACCCAAGTAAGTTCTCAACTATATGAAGATGCGGCCTTTGTTTTGTTCCCTTTTATACAGTTGTTTAACGAGCAAGAAGAACTTAATTCTCAGGTTTGGGGGAAATGGTGCTACAATGTTCTTCTTGATCTTCGCTATGATTGCTTCAGTTCTTGGCGTGATTTCAAAGTCTGCTGGAGGAAACCACATCAGAATTTGGAGAAACGACAGTCTAGCATACGCAGGAGCAACTTCTATACTAGCATGGGCCATGGGTCACAAAGATAGCCACTAACTTAACACCAAACAACAAATATAATTTTTTTTTTTTTTTTTAAGTACTGGTGTCTTATCTAGGTATCTATCTATAAAAACCAAATGAGATAGGACATCTGTTGAAACCAAATGAGATAAAATTTTGAAACGCGATCCAGAAATCACCTTTCAGAAGATGGAAGGGGAAAACCCGCATAAAGTGGAAAAAATTGCCTACAATTGTAAAACTTAAGACTAGTAGAACTCACAACCTCTCTTGAGGTTAGAATGTGAGTGGCTTGTGATCTTTACCACTAGGTCAAAGTTCTTTTCCCTCAAATAATAAATATTTTTTTTCAATGACTGAAATCAGCCCAGGGTTCTACTAGGATTAGTAACATTAGTCAAAGCTCTTTTCCCTCAAATAATAAATATTTTTTTTCAATGACTGAAATCAGCCCAGGGTTCTACTAGGATTAGTAACATTAGACATTGAAATGTAATCTATAGATCAGCTCTTAGAAACAGAAATGAGTAACACACACTTAAATGGAGAATGATCTATAAGTACGAAGAGAAAACCTACGTATGATAAGAGAGGCATGAACTTGTAACCCCTCAAGAGAGAGGAGGGGGTGGGGGCAGCACCTCTACTGAGGTGAGGTGCTGCCCCATTGACAATATAGAAAAATATTTGTAAACTTTGATAGCAGAGATGGCCCTACTACACTTCCACGCCAGCTTAAGACTTAAGGCCTAGTAACAAGGAAAACGTAAAGTCAAAATTGCAGTCAAATTGCCACGTATGACAAAGGATATTTACGGAACTCCCAATCTGACATTTCTTATACATGATAAAGGGGAGCCCCTCTTGATTACCAAGTGGGCAAAGGGAAAGGGGAAACACACCCTTATCACGAGAGAATGTTGGTATTGCTCAATCAGCTGATAATAACACGTGTTAGAATGGGAGGTTTTGATGCAGAACCCTACAGTAGAAGTGAGAGCATTCCCTTTGATCCAATGTCGGGCCTTCCGTAGGGAGCTGGACCTTGATCAGCCTACGACACATGCACCTCATTTGTGTCCCCTAGTTCCCACCATGTCACCATACGGCTTTATAAAAGAAACCATCTATAGTAAGAGTCGGTAATGACCATTTTACCAAGCATTTTAAGTAATTAGAGTTAATTTATAAACTTTAATGGTTTAAGCATGGATTATGACTTGAGCGTCAGAGTAAGATTGCCGGTGAGATTACGGCTGTCCCTTTAATTTTGATTCTTTTGTTTTATTTGCATGTCTTCCCTAATGAAATGAAGAGGGAATTAGTTCGAGCCATTCACACACAATCGAGAAAAATTCCCCTCAACCTGGTTCATGATCTTATTTTCAGGGTGACCTTTTGATTGTTACAATTTTTTTGTGTAAACAATAAGAGAGCATGATCCCACAAATTTTTTGATACGGTTATGTGCTTAGCTCCAGTAAAAGCCAAGGAATAATACGCAGCAAGGCGAGTGACTAGCACCAAACTTGACAGTGATAATTAAAATAATTTATTTTTAAAAATTTAATTGTGAATAATTGCTAACATTATAAATTGATTATAAAATTTAAAAAAATAATATTTTAGAATTAATTATAATAGTTAAAAAATTCTAACTACTTCTCCTTTAAAGTTCCGAATTGAATTATAATAGTTAAAACGAAATATCTAATCGTTGAAGAGGTAACCCTATTAATTACTTTAAATTTCAAGAAACAACAAATAATTTTACACTTTTTTTTTTAAATAAAATAAATTTACTTTATAAATGCACCCAACTAGATTCTAAAGCTGCCACTTTAAACGAACACATCTTTTTAAAAAAATCCACATTTTTTGGGCCGACAACTTCTAAAGTTTCGATGCACAATTGGCTATTGGAAATTTATAGTGATATGCGAACAAATTGGACTCATGGACGCGAGAGCAAACTAATTTCTCTCCTTTTAGCCCATTTGGATTTAAAAGTGTGGATATCATAATCTTGTGAGCAAATTGTACAAACTCGCCTGAGGTTAGGTTAAATTATACAAAAATGACAGAATTGGCTATAATTTATATGAAACCTACTTGAGATTTCAAAAATTCAACACTAATATTCTTCAAAGGTCAACGGTCAAATATTTAAAAGGACTAAAATATCCTTCAAATCAAATTTAAAATCAAAATTGTATTATTTTAAATAAAAAATTAATATACTATGTTTTTTTTTTAAAAAAAAGAGACCTTTTAGGACTCCATTGTGGAGACCCAGAAGTTGCCCTCCATTGAAGGCCATCTGATGGTCCATTAGAAGGTCTCCAATGGAGACCCAGAAGTTGCCCTTTTTCTATTCTTCTCTTTTCCGCTCAAACAAACAGAAGACTGCTAACTGTGTGCATGTTATTTCCATTGTTCGCAAATTATAGTTAATGAATATTAGTGGTGCTAAAAATATTCATTTCAATTCTTTGATGCTATTTTCAAAATTCGTGTTTATTTTGTGCTAGAACAGAAATCCCTACTAATAATTATGGACATACGAATTTTTGTTTGTTCTATATAAGAAGAAAGATGAAGCATTTAAAATTTGAATAATTAATTAGCCACTATAGGATTTAGAACCTGTACTATTATTGGATTTTCAATAATTCAAGAGTAATTATAAATAATCACCACTAGAGAAATCACAATTTCCATTTTATTTTAAAGGCCTGTTTGTTGGCCACGTAGGGATAGAATAAGACAAAATTTTTGTCTAATCCAATCGGAGGTGGCATCGAACAAAAAATTATTCCCACCTCCTCTTTTATCCTAATCGAATGGGATGAATTCCACCTAAAATGGTGGGACTAATTCTTGTATCTCTCTTTTTAATTTTTTTTCATTCATTTATATTATTAATAATTATATTTAAAAAAATAATTATTGTATATAAAAATTAATTTATTATATTTTACTAATAATGCAATCGCAGTTGCACCAAATACATTATAGTACTTCTTTACTCCATCTTATACACTTTAATCTCTTAAAAATAATTCAATATAATCCCACGTATGAGCCTTAAAAGTTTGGATTTACTAAAAAAATCTGAGAATTCAATTGCTATTAATTGTTCAATAACTATTTAAGAACCTCTACAAGAGAATGTATTAAGTTACATAAATTTATGGATGGTGTGTTAATGTCGTAATCAATGAATGATGTATATTCACTTATGTGTACAGTTACCAACCAGCTGATTATTAAAAGCTTAAAATATCTAGCACTATGCTAGAAAAAATAAGGGTTTAGCTGCATGTGGTGACAAATTAGTTGTGCCCATAGTCAAATTTTATGAAGGGCCAACTATACATATATATTACAAGAGGACTTGACATTAACTTACTATCGTGCTAAGATTTTGGATTTTCTCATCGCTAAGATTTTGGATTTTCTCATCCTGAAATCTAGGTAAAGCCAAGAGATTCCAAGGGAGAAAATATTAAAAATCGGAGCCAGAAGCCTTCACTCTATTAGTTTTATCTCCAGACAAGTACTTGAAACCCGCACTCGAATAATTTCTTAAAACATGTCACTATAGCATTAGCAATTTTTATATCAATCTATGAACTGAAGATATAAAGTAGAGTTTGTTTAGTACTAAATAAGAATAGAACATTACATGCATACAAATTTATTTTACTTGGCAAATTATATATGGCACGGTTTCAAAAAGATGGATTCAGGAAATCAGGAAAAGATGAGTGGGCAATTACGAGAATCCAGTTCCAATCTTAGAATGGGATCATAGCTAGATTGCTATACAATTTTAAATTAATATATTATTTGTTTATGTGTTAATTAAACTTTGATAAAGAATATGACGACAAAGACATATTAAATGGACCAACATAAAATTGTAAAAAAATTGGAAGTACTCGGGCCGTAACCACTTACTTTCGATCCTTTTTGGTACTTGATTAAAAGCTCAACTTTATTTCTTACTTATCCTAAAGACGAGATTATTTCTTGTTCCTTTTGTGCTTAATTTAATTGAAAAATTCCCATCAAATCATTCTTTTTTTTTTTTTTTTAATTCAATAAGCAAACATAGTTTGTGTCTAAACATTATTGCTAGCTAATAAACTATATGCTTGAAAACGTTTTTGGGACAAAAACGTTTTTTAAGAGAAGATACTTGAAAATGTTTTATGAAAAAGTAAGTTTTAGAATTTTCTATAAAACGTGTTAAGTGTTGATTATGTAAAATGTATTATACAAAAGTATTTATATTTCAATTAAAGATTATACAATGACACAAATTGGCACAATGATTTTTCTAATTATCATTAAAAAAGCTTTAAATGATATAAAAGATACTTTGGAACATGCTAGAATTGTTCTATTCATGCAAAAATGGATCACTTTATTTTTAAAACCTGACATATATAGTAAAAGCTTGGATCGCAATACTTGTTACAGCCCAAATTTCGACACCCATCTTCATCAATCTAAAAGCTCCTGCTTTAGAAGCATTCTCATTTGTTAACAACAAAATTACTGAACTAATTAAGTGCACTAAATGAGTACATGGAAGACAAAACACAAGGATTAACAAAAAGGAGCAACCTGATTGTGCAAACTAGCTTTGCTTGTTGCACATGCCCCAGCAAAATTGGCTTGGAAATCGTCCAAATTCCACAAACCATCCCACAAAATGTCCTCATTTGAAGTCTCTGCACTCACAGATGCACTTCCATTGCTACTTGACATGGCATAGTTGAAGAAGCCTTGTTGTTCCTGATCAGTTGCATGGAGATACATATTAGTACTCCCCATTTCCTGCCTTGGTTGAGGAAGATATGGAGTTCTATTCTCATTTTCATCAAGTAGGAACATGATTTTCTTCATGTCCAATTGATTCAGCTGCATGATTTGCTGTTGTTGCTCTTGTTGCTGCTGCTGTTGCTGTTGGTGAAATTGTTGCCTTTTCATCAGGAGCCGATTGGTTTTAGCCTTATCAGAATTATCAGCAGACATTTTGGTCTTCTTCTTGAAATGGGTCCTCCAGTAATTTTTGATCTCATTGTCAGTCCTTCCCGGCAAGCTCCTTGCAATTGTTGACCACCTAAGTGTTTAATAAATATATTTAGCCACTTTGATATGAAATTTGATTTTATGCATAAAAAACCAAACTAAAAAACTTATATTATAATCAAATAATTACCGGTTTCCCCATCTAGCATGTAGCTCAAGAATTATACTCTCTTCATGTGGGGTTATTTGCCCTCTCTTGAGGTCTGGCCTCAAATAATTCACCCACCTCAATCTACAGCTCTTTCCATTCCTTCTCAAACCTTTACACACCCAAAAAAAAAAAAAAAAAAATCACACACCAAGTATATCCATTAGCTAAGTCAACAAACAAGCCTATTTAGCTATAATAGCTATGAATAGTGGGTACAAAAAACTCCAAAACCGGCAACAATCAAGAATGTAAAAAAGTGTAAGTTGGTTACTAAAATTCTATGCATGACAAATGACTGGTAGTAAATATATATATGTAATACCTGCAAGCCTAGCCACAGAGTTCCATCTTCCTTCTCCATGCAGCCTCACATAGTCAATAAGCAGCCTATCCTCTTCAGCAGTCCAAGGGCCTTTCCTCCAACCCTCTTCAATGATACCCCAACCCAAGTGTCCTGCCATGATTCCCCCCCAAGACATGTAGAATTAAAAGCAAAATGCTTTGGCTTTGGTTTTGGTTTTGGTTTTGGATTCGCTATATATTATGCCTAGGCTAGTAAAGCAATTTGTGTCTTCCAAATTCTATGACACTTTGGGGTAAGTGTGTGTCGCATATTTATATCCGCACTAAGCCCCTCCTACTTCATCCCCATCAGTCAATTTAGTGTCCTTTTCAATATTATACATCCATATCCTCTCATCTTTCTCTCTCCATTTTTAGGTACTCGGTTGATCTCTATAATAACATCACCACTTGTTGAATTACATCATCACCCTTTTGATCATCTGGGATCCTGATAAAATCTCATCTCATATTGACAACATGAAGTGGCTGTGATGTTGCTAAGTGTACATGATGCAAAGGGTACATATGGGAATTTGAAAAGAATGTTAAGGCATTGGGTGACATGTTCTAATAAGGATCAAATCCGATTGGAATATATTTGTTTGATGCTAAAGTGAGACAAAAAGAGGCACGAATCCCATGGCGTGAAGCCACGTATTAACTAGGGCTTATGCATCCAAACAACAATAAACTCCAAAGTATTGTCCGAAAAATAAGACAATATATATAATATAAGTGGGTGGTGGATTTTTTTGACATGAAAATTACCCTACAACCAATAAGATTTCAACAGTTGTTGCCTCGTTTTCTTCTTAAGGAGATTGATACATGTAATCTCCATTAAATCTTAATTAAATAAAATTCGTTGGATGCCATTTTGGGTATTGGGGTCTTTAAAATATTCACCTTATTGATGTTTTTAGTACGTCATTTAGAGGACAGGTGGTGTGTTTGCTTACAATTTTTGAAGAGGTGTGATTAGCGAACTTGTGAATGCATGGTTTTTCCATGCCTATGATCTTGTTTTGCTACATATGATATTAGCTTTTAACCTAATAATTATTATTGCTTTTTTTGTTTACTTGGGTTTTGGGATTTGCAAGATCTTGGCTGATTTGATTAGGTTCGCGAACATAACTAGTATTTGTGTCTTTTTACGGGCAAACTACGACACGTATTTGCTATTCATATTGAGATTCATAAACTGTTAATTTGCACTCTTGTACAGAGATAATTAATGGCAAAAGGGTTCATGAGGTGTTATTGCTAAAACGAGATAGGGTGATATAAGGATAAATTAACATGTATAATTCGAATGTATTTGAAAAGGTTTGATATTGAAGTAGCCTTTGCATGTCGATAAACTTGTTTAGTATAAGGGCAAATGGGTGTTGCCGCAATCATAGGCCACCCTCTTTGTCTTTCCTTGTCTTGCAGGAGCTGAGTTCAACTCAAAAGGGCCAGGTGATGTGTGGCAATTTTCCCCCTTGCATGGGGACTTCTTTCCTCCACTTTGAGAACTTTCATTCTGCTTCTAAGAGTCCTGGTTTCAGCATATATCTTACAAATCTAATCAAGAGAGTCCGATAAAGTTATATATATTTATACTGTATACGTATCATATATAAAAAAAAAAACCCTTAAGTCAAAAAAAAAAAAAAAACCCTTGTTTAGTATAAAAATTATATATACATCTAAACGGATAACAATGGTAAAACACTACTTTCAATTTAAATCAAAACCTATCAAATAATGATGTAAATTAATCTTTTTCATAATCCTAAAAATTCGACTTCACATGTTAATTTAACTATTACTCATATAAGGATCGATGTTATTTTATACACATATTGAAAGTATTGATTGAATGTATATTTAATCTATACGTAATAAAAATCATATTGGACAACTGAAGACGTCCATACTCCATAGCATTCCAATTATTTGATTCTGGTAGATGAAGTGTACAAAACCATCAGTGTAATCTTAAAAAATCAGAGAGCAATTTGTGTGGCTTGACCAGTCCCCAGTCCATGATCTGCCACCCTTAACACGATCTTAGAACCAAGAAAACTAGGACGGTTTTAGTAAGGAGACCACTATTGACCATTTGCCCTTATCTTCTTGTAAATGTGTCAGTACATTACCACTTAGCAGCATGAGAATATGCATACACTCTTAAGTTAGATCATCAATTCTAAATCCCAACGAGTAATTAATTAATTCAATTAAGACTCTAATAAACCGTGAGTTGTACGGATTTTTCGACTAAAAAAAGTGAATCTTAAAATACTTGTACTGCTTAAACTTTGTTTAACAGCTAAGCATGCATGTGTGTGTATCCTAAAACTTTAGTGATTAATTTAATTTAATTAATTGATTAATTAATTAATCAGCTTTGATTAAAGTAGTAAAGCGTGGGAAGATCTCATGTGGGTTGCTTGTTATGCACTTTTGTTTTGTTTTTTTCTTTTTGGGTGTCTTTTCAAAGAAGATTAGGATGGGTGTTTTGGGATGCTGTGGGGTTACAGCCAGCATTCTTTTACTTAAATTAATTTTTTAATTTTTCTTAATTGCAAGGGAATGTGTGGCATGCTATGAGTTTCTAGAAACCCCTAGTCTCTTCAAAATTTGAAACTAGCGAAGTCTATGTCACCTAATTAATCATGTTAACACGTTTTTCAGGATACAAAATAGAATAATTATAAGTTTTTGATTCATCTTCTAATTGTTCAAGATGACATTAGCGAATTATTAAAAAGCTGAAACTAAATTTAGTATACAAAATTTATAATTCCAACATTTTAAATTTTAATTTTGGTAAATATGTTTACAAAGATAACATTAAGAAACTAAGCCTGTATTCTTCTATAATAAACAAAATTTCATTTATAATAATTTTACTTGTTATAATAATAATACCAATGTTAAGCAATAACTGGATCCATTAACTGATCCTAGAACAATTTGTGCCAAATTTTGATTACCTATTTTGAATGGATGACTTTATATTAAAGAGTAATTAACCTAATCATATCATGGTTTAACTCCAGTAATTGTCATTACATCATTGGTTAAAATTTGAAATATATTAGATATTGACACTTTATATATATACATAAAAGTATGTATGTATGTATGTATATACATAGATGTCTAATTAGAACCATATATTTTTAATGGGTCTCATCGTTATGGTTGGGTTCACTAAAAATGAGTGATTATAATATGTGGTCTTGAAACGAAAATAAATGTTCTGATTATAAAATATATATATATAATTTATAATAATTAATTGCAATATATTTTTCTGTATAATTATAAGGTAACTAGATATTTATATCCGTAATAAGGGAAGAACATAATTCTCACACATACTTATAAATATGCATTGTAGGATCTGAACTCTACTATGAATATGAGAGAAAAATGTAATAACTAAAATTATGATTGCATGTACAATAATTATATATGATAAAGGTTTATCTTAATTTTTTTTTTATGATTCCTTACTAACAATTTAAAAGGGAAAAGCATGAAATGTCTCTTATATTCTTAAAGCATTGTTAAATACAGATGGACTCAAATAATTTTGAAATATATTTTATTGATTTTTGTTGCAACTCGTAAATCTCTCTTTAAAATGTTCACAAAACTGTTGTGAAAAAAGTATTATTTACGAATTTGCAAATTAATCGGATCAACTTTATTTAATTAATATTATAAGAGATCCTAAAGATATTTTCCATTAAAAAATCAAAATTGAGTTGCCCCAAATTTTTTTATACAGTTTCAATTTACATAAAGGCAACTTGGCTTTTCTAGTCAGATTTCACTGCGGGGTGGAACCAATAAATAATGTATAATAGTTTTGATAAGATAATAATTATTTGTTTATTGTAGGCAGCCGAAAATATTACCGAAATTAGTATGATTTTTAGCATCTTAGTTACATAATTAAATTTGTTTTAAGTCCAAAAATGGTGAAGATATTATCCCATTTGATCTTTATTATTCTCTCTACAGTTAGCCTGATTGTGATAAGTACAGGTTATTCTACGGTTAATAATTATTTTGATAAGATAATATTTAGTGGTTTATGTGGATTTTAAAGTAGAAATCAAACTGGAATCAGTATGATTACAAGGTCTTTAATTATAATAATAAAATTAAATTAACTCACTCTATTGGATCTGGATTTGATCTTTACAGCAAGCAAGCGTGATGGTTGCTAGTTGGTAGATCATGGGATCCAGGGTATAATTCATTTTTATCTCTTTTTGCATTTCTTTGTTAAATAAAACTATTTTATGCTATTAAGCATGTATTTACGAATCTTCTGGTACTAACGCAAGGAGTTTAAAAAGTTAATTTGTTATTTTTATAATTTTTCACAGTATTTTTACTATAGGTTAATTATGCTAGGAAAAAAAAATCCCTTATGTATCTCTAATTTCTTTTTAAGTGTTTAGTTTATAGTCTAACAATGGAGTTATAATTATTTGTTACTTTAAACAATAAATAAATATAAGACAAGCCTCAAGATGTGAGCTTCTCTAGACAAACCTTTTTTTTTTTTTTTAATTGGTGAGCTAGAAAAGCAAACATAATTAAGAGAAAACTTGATAAATTATTAAACTACTAACATTTCCTTGAAAGTTCAAGAGAGGATCCTTATCACGAATAAAAATATCCGCCAAAAATTATATTTTAGAATAAGAGGGTTTCATTAATGGATTAATATAAAATTCCTAACATATTTTCGTACAGTTCGCATTCTCATTTATTATTGGGGTAGGAGTTTAAAATTTACAATTATACGCAATTTACGTCACTGTGCAACCCTCCCCTGAAATGGGGAGTTAGTATCCAAATCATGATTATAGCAGTTGTTCTAGTCTGGTCCTAGTAGATCCAAAAATCAGGACTTCCTACTTTCTGTACAACAAAGAATCTATCGAGCTATCTATTTGAAGACAAAAGCTAGACTTCATTTGTATTTGTATTTGTATTTGTATATATATATATATATTTTAACTTTCATACAAACAAGATCCAGCACTAAATGTATTTCAAAAAAACAAAAACAAAAACAAAAAACAAAAAATCTAGCACTAAATGTGAAATTTAAATAGTTATTACCACAACAATGATAAAAATAGTCCAACTTTTATACATATTTGTAAAATACTTACGGTAAGACTTAAACTCCCAACACAAACTTAAAATGACACATACACATCATATGAGCAATTTTTTATATATATATATAAACAACACCTCTTTGAATCATGTTAAGAATCAATAAAGTCAATAATTTTTTTTTTTTTTTAAAAAAAAAACAGAGGAACTCACATTTATTCCTTAATAAATATGTCAATATACACATATTTGTGTTCTATGAAAAGGTAACGTAAGTAAATTATTACTTTTCAATCATCATATTATATAATCTTTAAAGTACTAATATCAACCAACATTATTCTCTTATAATAAGACCGTCCTCAAATTTTAATTTGAGGACCACTAATTACAACTACTTATTTTTAATTAGTTCTATTATTATGGTGGGATCCATCAAAAATAAATGATATTAATAACTGATTAGAAAATAAAGATACTCCTTACCTAAGAATTATATATATATATATATAACAAAGCCTATCACAGATAATTTATTAGAAATATTGTGATGATAATTATCTAAATGATATAACAACTAAAAGTCACTGGGTACACTGTTGATCAATGCGTTAGATGTCAATAACACTTATTCGGCCTTACAATGGCATAGTTTTGTCTCACCATATATGAAAAAAAAAGACATCATTTATCAAATTTTTATGTACAGTTACTTATGTTTTTATCGATTTATGAAAATGAAAAATACTAGCAAAATACTTTTCGAAATACACAGTAGAAATTAAATGTTAATTATGTGCATAAGAAATTTCAATATATAGTCAACTCTTGGCCTGCGTTAGTCAAGGACGACTGATGAGATTTTAGGTTCTTATACCATTATATTATTATTAATATGAAGTGCTAATTGATACGTGGTGTTTTCCCATTTAATCTCTTAACGAAGAATAAGAATAGTAGTCTGACTTACGATCTTTACTTTACCATGGATAGAATAACATATTGGATTCGTTTGGAATATATATATAATTGAAATGCTGCATCGTATTAAAAAGTCAATTAAAAATATAGCTAAGATATGATCTATGGTGCGATATTATCTCAGTTCTTGAACTATTAAATGTTGAACATATTTTTTAAATATTATCAACATAATTTTCGATAAAAAGGAGAAATGCTTAACCTGATTTTCGGAATAATTTCTCAAGCTATAACATAATCTAAACACATATGCTCTTTTATAAAGCTAGCTATTTACTTAAAATAATACTAAACTATTGAAATGAATTTTTTTAGTGCCGTCAATGTTCACTTATTATAATTTGTATAAAAGATAATACTTTACGAATTATGACTTTTATATATGGATATTAATAATTTTTTAAAAAATACTTATTTCAATAATTTGGTATCAATTAGTACTAAACAAAAAATCCCTTTAGGCAAACTAATCACTGTGCTGTGAGTGAATCTTTGTTTAACAAAAATGCAAATTAATACTTAGATTAAATAAATCTCAATACGATTACTAACGGTCCATGAATTCTGAAAAATTATACTTTTAGCACTAAGCAAATTTTCAATTTCTTGAAAAAAAAAAAAAAAAACAATTTTCTAGATATAGATGTCCTCCAAATGCCCTCCAAAAATTTGTGTAACGCGTCTAGTTAAACTAATGTATAACATGCTAGTATAAGCTGGCATCTATAGTAGCATGTCAATTGTTTCCGGTCCAACGGAACATGTAACATTGCTAGAAATGGATTTCGTATCCATTTTAAAACGTAGACTATTATATACTCAGTGTCTCACTCTAAATACTAATAAATATAGTACCATAGCTAAAATAAAACTATTCATAGGATTTCAAGCTTCTTTATTTAATAAGCATTGGTTTAGTATACATATTTTGAAAGAGTAATTGAGCGAACATCAAAATGTAATGAGAAATAGTGTTGGTCGGAAAGCTGAGAGCCCAACTTTTGTAGAGAGAAAGGAGAGCAACTTCTAGTGAAAAAGAAAAGAGAGTGAAAAAGAAGTTGTAAAACATATATAATGAAAAAGAAGTTGTAAAACATAAAAATATATTGCTATATCTAGTAAGGTAGTATTACCCATCAATCACATTAATTAGATTGGTTATAAGGATGTTTATTAAAGTCAATCCAATGATTGTAATTGTTGAGTAAATTAGTCAATTAATAAGGTAGACAAATCGTTTATTATTAAATTATGATTAAGATTAATAAATATATATGTATTGAGAGGAGACAAATTAGAATCTTCTCTAATTTAATAGTTATTTTTAAGAAATCCCTACAAATATAATATTGGACTAATATAAAGATGTAAGAATTGGTTTACAGCAAAGAGAGGAGAAGAGAATTAGCTCAAGTAATTAAATAAATAATGAATTAATTAGGTAAAGCTAGAGGCATGAATCGGTGATGCCACGGCTGTAGTGCACAGCTACAACAATTTGAACCATATGTTTGACTTGAGATTCTCTATAGCGTCGACCATACCATCAAGACCGGTAAAAAGCAGAATCATAATTAAATTAAAAAAACAAAAAACTCATTAGATAATTAGATCTTTAAAAGGAGATCGTTGTTGATGTGATTAATGAATCAATTAATGAAACCTAAAACACATAAACGCACGCACACACCAATGACCAGACCAGTCAAACATGCCCTCAAAAGCCTTTGACTTTGACTGTACCTGTCATTTACAGTCCAAAGGGTCACAATTCACAAACAACTTACACGGCCAATGGTGCTTGCGAGAAACTACACAAACAACTTACACGGCCAATGGTGCTTGCGAGAAACTATTATTGGAGACCTAATACATGTTACATGTTTTTGCATTTCGTTTTCATTACTTTTTTGTATTTCGATTTGTTTTCAAACGTGCGATCATGATTTTAACCTGTCATTTTTGTCCCAATTACGTTTAAAGCCAAGGAAATTGCAAATGCCGAATAGGGTGTATAATAATAACAATTACAGACCTAATTTTTCTTCATCATTAACGCAACTTTGTATTTATTTTCTTTCTCAACGATCGACTTTTTGCAGAATTAGAAAAAGACCTAACAATGTGCCTGTACGCCTTATCACTAGCCGACCTATTTACTAGGGGTTTACTTTTTAGCTTTCCATCTCTATGGAAGTGCAAAGTTGAATTTTTTTCCCATCATGATTTTCGTTGGATAAATATCTTTTGATACCAACAGTTTTGATACCTATTTGGTTAAATGCATACATATATGATGCGATCTTAATGTGATTCCCTCCTTGGACACAAAATAGTTTTGTTAGATACTAACAGCGGTGCAAGTATTGGGGCGTTAACAAGCTGACACTGTATTCTCTATCAATAAATAACATTGGGTGATAATAGTTAAGAAGAGTAATTTCATTTTATATGGCACTAAACCACCGTGGAGTCTGGAAAAAAAAAACACTACACTATTAAGTTAAGTTGTAATAGTACTAATACTGCAGAAGTATTTTTCTAGATGAAATTGCCCCCGGTTTCACTAAAAAATAATCACGGTTGGAATTTGAAAAATCATTATCATCAATTTGTTTCTTGCTATATCAAAACCCATCGAACACGAACTAAGGCACAACAATAAGAATCATGATGAACGGTGGCGAGATGAACTCGATCGATGGCTGTTTATCGTTGATGATGAGCGTAGGCTTGCCATCAACAAAGGGTTAGTGTTCACGAATTAATCGCAATATTCACGAACCACATACATGCAAATAATGTTTATGTCTAAACTACGGAGGTGGACGTGTGTGAATAGTTTATGTGCAGGGACATAGCCAGCATTAGATCTCGGGCTGGGCTACAATAATTTTTTTAAATGAATTTCGATGGTACGTAAATATTTTATAAATTGAAAAATATAGATATACCTAATTAGAAAAGATATAATAAGTTTTATCTCACAAATTTCATATTATAAATATATATATGCTAAAAAAAAGATTGAATAAAATATGAAAGGAACATAAAATGCAAGTAAAATCAAACATGAATTAAGTAAAATCTAAAGATATTTAAATGATCAAACTTATCAACAGTGAATTATGGTATAATAGCATTATGACATGAACAATCTTTCTTTAAATATAAATAATCTTCATTTTGATAATTATAATTACTACCATCAATTTAAAGAAAGAATTAGAAAAAAACACCAAAAGATAAAGAATTAGAAAAAAAAACACCAAAAGATAATAAATTCAAGTAATATATTATTCAAATAATATTATGATAAAAAATTAAAATATAAAAAATTTAAGTCAAATTTCACATTTAATGTGGGAAACAAAATTATTAAATACATAATATTTAAATAGAAATATAAATATAAATAAAAAATATATATAATAGATTTGGAACAAATTTACATTTACTTTTGTAGCAAAAGAATTAATACACAAAAATATGTATTAATAAATTTTAAAATAAATATAATTTTATAATTCAAAATATACTAATAAATTTTAAAATAAATAAATTTCATAATTATAATTTTTTAAGTTGGGATAGAGTAGGCTAGCCACCACATAGCTACGTGTATGTGTGCGAATTAGCTATTAGTAGCTATATTGCTCTTTGTTATTGGAGAAATATAATTTTTTACTTATTGACATTGTATATGAATGTTCAGATGATTTGATCTTAAACGGAGGTTAAAAACACCCATAGCAAAAGTACATGCAGTATTGTAACTCAATCCAACCATATCAATACTTTGGAGATGATTGGTGGAGCATTGTTTTTCGTTGGATGATAGGAGACAACAAAAACAACAATTTAGCGATCTTGAGTGCGATGACGAGCTTTAGCGAGATGGAGATTGGTAAATACATAAACGGAAAGAATGAGAGTGAAGAGTCCAAGTGAAAAACAATCTGATTTAGTGCTTGTTTGGTTGAGATTTTTACTGGCGTAAAAGCTATACAAATCCTTAGTTCAGGTTTTCAGAGCCCTTTGGTTCGACTTTTGGAATTGACTTTTTTATTATTAGTGTTCCCAGCAAATTTAATGAAAGGTGATGTCAGTACTTCACCTTTTATGATGTCATTATAACTTAATTTAATTATTTAGTACCATTTTCCAAATTCATCAATAGTTTAGTATCGATTCATGGGACTTGCACTGATTAGAATTGTAATATGCAAAATCTCTCCTACGGGCTACGAGTTTATGAAATTCAATAAAGCTTTACCGGGTTAACTACTTTAAAGCTTTAAAAATGTTGCTTTAATAATTTATTTTATTTTATTTTTCATTCAAATAAATTATAAACTACAATTTCAAGAAAAATTATCTATACCCTAGGATAAGTTTGATTCCATCAATCAGTCCTAGTACACATTTTATATAATTAAAAAAAAAAAATCTCACTAATTAAACTAGTTGTTATTCACTACAAAAGAGTAGATTTTTGTTTATTGAGGATAACCAAAAACCACATCTAAGAAAGTGATCATCTATGGTATTTTCACTTTTCATAGGAGGACTTGGACCTTTAATTACCCTTGTAATTTCTGCTAACGAGTTCTACTCTGCAGTTACTGAGTTACAAATTTAAACATAAAAGATTCTTTGATACATTAAATATATTGTATATTCATTCAATAAAATCATAGATATCATTTATTTATTTATACATATACATAATTCTATTATATGCTTGCGTGTATATATTCAACGGAGGAAATTATATTCCAAAAACATGAATCATGTTGTCTTTTTTTTTCCCTTCTTATCAACAACAATAGATGCTTTTAGAGCAGAACAGAAGCATTGACTAGAACAACTTCTAGTCCATAAATCTAATCTCTAATTTCTTTTTGATAATGATTTGCATGCGTTGTTTTGCACTACCAACTAATCCAGCTGCTGTCTCCTTTTACTTGGACAAGCTTCGCTATCTTAAATTTAATTAAAGTACTATACACAACCTCACCTCCAAAAAGATAAACTAATCAAAAATTTCTCTTCTATCCTAATCTATCACTTAACACAAATACAATTCGATTGCCGGAATTCAAACAATAACACTTTTTTCCGTTTCTTTGACCCTAATTCTACGCCTTTAATGTAAACAAAAACTTTTTTGGGCGCACGAGTGTGTAAATGATCAACTATCATTGATCAGTCAGCCCCTAACAAGTTTTTGATCAGGGTAGGCAAGTATTGCCATCACAAAATATATATTTCTTTAACAGATGAGATAATCCACCCACCGAAATGTGTATGCTTTGTTGCTGTTATACATGCAACATCAAAAGTGATTTTTTTTCTTTCTTTTCATTATAGTCCTTTTTGAATTACTGATCAACTTTATATACTCCATACGTCATTCTTCAAAAGGGACTTAATTCTTTTCTAACACATATTCTTCTTCTTTTTTAACTTTCTTTAATTTATTCATAATTCCATGATCACGTCACACTTAGTTATCATATCATAGTAGTTTTAACATTTATTGGGTCTATCTTTTTACTAGTCAGCTTTATGCATTTTGTCGTATTAGTAATTATCAAGATCAACCTATTGTGATAAATATAATTAAGATTACATATAGTGAAAATTTCATCAAATAGTACTAAATTAGTGAGAGTTTTGAAATTAGTACTCTATTATGAAAATAAGTCTTTTGAAGCATTATCTTCTTTGTTAGGTGTTAATTTCGAAATTCATATTAATTTTGGTATTTTATAAACAACAATATATATATATATATAAATATAATGGATTAGTTTATTTACTTTTTCTCAACAACATAGTAAGGGAGAGGTGATTTAGGGATTGTTTGTTTTTTCAACTTATTATTTAATGAATTTGAATTGGATTCATTCAATCATTTTTGTTTGTTTTTTAAATAGTTAAATAACTTAAAATTGATTAAACAAGAAGACTTAAAATATAAAGTTAGAAATTCTAACATATCATTTAATACTTAATCACTTAATCGTAATTACAATATTTTCTTCCATAACTATCATTCTAAAATATATATATTTTCAATTTTATCTTCATTAATATCCTACAAGAAAACCTACCGAACACTGTGACATTTCTTTTTCAAAACCTTTAAGCATTAGGTAAACAATGACATTGGCCAATTTTATGGAATTCTCACATATAGTTTGAAAGTGAAACAACTTATAGTGGCAATTGATGGGAAAGGAGATCAAGTGTCTCAGATTAATTTTTGTCTCACTTGAATTTTTCCCATTGGTCTTCATCAGGGAACTGATTTCTTTTCAGTCCCAAAGGTGTAAAGTTGGAGACAGTTCAGTCGCTTTGGATAAGCAAAGAGACAATTACATGCATTTTAGAAAAAAGACACAGTGTTCAAACTTATTTAATTTTTAAAAATAAAATAAATCAACTGAAAAATTATAAAAATTATTAAAAATTATATATTTGATTTTTAAAAATTTATTTTATATAAAAATTATCAAATAAATCAACTGAAACATTGTAAAATTATAACATTGTAGATAAATAATTTATTTATAAGAATGCTTGTAAATTGTAATGACTTGATTGTTTGGCTCGGTCATATGATATGATAATTTAAGTTAGGATAGATGGGGTGAACATATATTATGAAGAAACTAAAGGATATAGTAATTATACTTAAGGAATGGCGTAATTGGTAAAAGCTTTATTAGCAAAAGGAAGTATATGGATCAATTGTCCAGTGGATTATTATTATTATTATTATTATTTTGTTGTTCTAAGATGTTAAAATCAAAACCAAAATTTCTAATTTATTTGAGAAATTTTAGAATAGTCCGTAAGTATATTTCTGCATAAAAAGAATTTAAAATTGGGTTAGGTTAAAACAATTTAAAAACATGATTTTAAAAACTGATTTTAACATTTAACCATTTATTTGATTTTAATTTAAAGGTCAAGATGAATGTTGATGTGGTCTAACAGACTCATTTAAAAACTCAATCATCTTGAGCCTTGAATTAAAAACAAATAAACGAATAAATGTCAAAATCAACTTTTAAAGCAACTTTTTAAAGTTGTTTTAATATGATCCTTTAAATTTTAAGTGCAATTTCAAGTGGGTTAATCTTATCAATTGCCAGGTCATTGAGAAGGGCCGGGTTGAATTATGTTCTTATATTATTATAATGGTAATTTAGGAATTTAAAAAAGAGAAATATGACTCGCACCACAACGCCCGCAGTATGAGTGTAAGGAATTTACTACAAGATTTTGAAAGGCCATTTTTAGTTAAAAAACAATAATAATAAAGTTATGAATTAGGGATAAAAATTTAGAAATGTACTTGTGAGTGTTTAAATATGAACTACAGTCACGTTTTTATGTCTATTCTACGATGGTTAGTTAAAATAGTTAAAAAAAAAAAATTGTAAAAAGAAAAATCACTAGTAATTGTACTTTAAATACTCAGATATATAATTGGCCAAAAATTAGTGTACACACTAAATTTCCCACTTTGGTAATTTCTTTGTTTTTAACTATCCAATTAAAAAGTTAATTGTCTCTATCTGAAAATGACTCCACATCATTTAAATATATATATATATATATATTAAAAGGTCAAAGATAATTTCATCGACGGTGGAGTCCATCGGTGGTGGAGCATTGCTCCTCACTAGAAGAACATTGAATCCTCTACAAAGAGCAAATCGCTTCTCGAGGGGGAGCGTGACTCACACTTCTCTTGAGGGGCTTGAATCGGTAATCATGCTCTTCAAGCGGTGCGTGATGGAATTTTGTCAACCCTTAACTACATAGATAGAGATTTCATCGAGGGTTGCCGTCGACCTTCCAACTTGACCATTGAAGATGGAGAAGAAGAGATCAGAGAAGATAGATAATCATGTCAAATATAAAGAAAGAGAAGCAAAGAAAATGGAGAAAGAAACAATTGATAGGTTGATCCTAGAGCAGATAGAGGAGGCTGAAGATGGAAAAAGAAAAGGATGGAAGTATCTTTCTATTTTCTAATTTTATAATTTAAAAAATGTTTATTTCAAAAATAAAAATAAAAATTGTTGAAATAAGGGGCATTTTAGTTCTCATAGTATTTCAATCCTCATTTATCTAATTTATTTATTTTTGATCTCATGGAGTCATGGTGAAGAAAAGGAGTAGACCAAACAAATAAACAAGATTAAAGTAAAAAAGTTTTAAGTTAATCATAATAAATAATAATATATTATTGTCCCTGTCCTTTCATTGAAATCTAAAATGCGGTTGTTATTAGAATCACTCTTTTTCGGCTGTATGAGACAAACAGGTTAAGAAATTATATGTTGGATTTGGGTCCTTGGGCTGGTGTGAATCTCCATGGGAAATCCCCCAATTTGTTGGAGTATTGATCAAGCCTACAATTACACGTACCCACTTAAGTTCAATACAATGATTATGCATCGGAATTTAAAACATCGAAATTGATATTGTTATAAGATAAATTTATTTTTGTTATCACGGTCCGATACTATTTTAATCACAACGTAAATCTAAAATCGAGAATAATATTAAAAAAAATAAAAAAATAAAATAAAAGTAGTGAACACGAGATTTACGCGATAAAACCCTCAATGTGAGGGAAACATCCACGGATCAAGACTAGAAGAATTTTATTAAACTAACAATAATACAATATCTCCCTGAACTTTTGTGAGAGGAGAAAAACTAGGGAGAAAAACTTCTTAAATATATAATTGAGATTTTGGAAATGGGATGTATAACAAATGACTTACAATTACTTATTTATGGGCAAAAATGTGGAGATGCAACTTAATTTATCAAATAGGTAATTGAGACAATGGTGGTTGAATAATTAATAATGACGCTGCCAATTGTTCCACTTTCTTCATTTTTTATAAATCTTCATGTTTCACCAAGTCAATATACACACACCTCCACTTAACCAATTCAAACTTTACCACTTATTTAAGCCAATGAAATGACTTTATCTCTCTAACAATTTTTATAAAATAAAAGCATATATTTTTATAAAAAAAATATTTATTTTTAGCCATAAATGAAATTTTAATGGTTTTTTACTTGTTCAAATTTGTGTTATATTTTACGTTGATAAAAATAGTAAAATGTTTGGGTCTAAAAATTTATTAACATTTTTTTAGGCTGAAAATGAATTTTCTTTATTGTTTGAGATGTTTTTAATAATTTTCACCATTTTTACTTGTATATTTGAATAAGTTCATCCTTTGGTCTCATCTTCAATAGTCATTACGCATTTAATTTATATATAGTTACATCTGGATGGAAGAAACAGGTGAATTATTTGTATGTAGCGTAACTTTTTAGTTCTATGATGTCTCTGTAAATATATATATATATATATATATTTTAACTCTATGATATCTCTGTATTATACAAAGTCTAATTACAATAGCACCTCCCTTTCTATTAACATGATATTTGACCACTAATATAATTGAAGGAGGCAGAACCCATTCAAATGCATTATCATCCATTTCATTTCTATAAATCACGTAGTTGGGATATAATTTTTGACTTATGCTTTGATATATTTAGTATATACATCCATATAATTTAAAATTATATCATGTGATATGAATAATTAATAATATGATAAATTCACATGTCATGAAATAATAATATGAACTTGATCGTATAAGTTGAGACTTTTTAAAGCTTTTCTTCTTTATCACTGGGAATAATAGGTAGTTAAAGTATAATGATTAATTAATTAAGCTATAATACTAAACTAAAATTTGAACTTCATTTCTGAAACAATCCATCCAACTCAAACATGCACATATATACCCATTTTACGCAAGTTCTGCAGCAATAAGTGAGCAGTTCCTTTAAGTAGACACAACAAACCATTTTTTAACATTACAAAATTAAACTACTAATAAATCTTAGTTACATTGTATAAACATTTAATCTTTACAAAAAAAACTCTAATCACGTCACACGACTAACAAGACAGTCACATCAGACGGCATGACTTGACTGGCCTAGGTAGCATAAAGGTGCGCATGAAAGCATTAAAAGGAACCCAGAAACGCGCGGGAACAACCTCTCCTTCCCGCCAAAAAAAACCGCTATTACTAGTTACTACAAACCCGCACCGTCTCATAACTGGACACTGGCCCATCACTATCTTTACTTCCAATCAAAGTCCCACAAAAGCTTTTTCCTCCGAAGGCATTGTCTTTTTGACCAAATGGGGTTTTCTATTTTTGTGTCCTTCTATTTGATTGCTTTTGCTTCTAGTATTTTGATTTTTTTGAAATGGGGTATTGAGTTTCCTTTGTGCGTCTGCTTATTTGCTTCTATAAAGTCTGGTTTGTCAAATTGTAGTTAGAGCAGGGAAGCACAATATGGATAACCCAAGTGGTAACGATGATGTGGATTCGAGTAGGTGTCTTAGAAAGGTACCCTTCATCCACACTCTAAGATGCATGGTTGTATTCTGATTTGGATTCAATAAAGAATTATAGTCTCAATAGTTGTTATATTAGCTTGAAAAATTATGAATCATCTGTGGGTCTATTATGTACAAAAAATGTTTAGTGAGCGTGAGCTATGGTAAGTTTCATTTTCTTATAAAATATTCGTATTGTGAGGATACAATTGAAAGTTGAGCACAAATTTGGAAAAGATCTGGATCTGTATGTTTATGATAATTTGAACCATTCTAAATATAAGATGGAAATGCTGTGTCTTTTTAGTCAAATGATGAGTGTCTATGTGTCACAAACAATGTTGAGTACTGTCTTGCTTTCACTAATAGATGGAATGAGATACTATATTTACCTTTTGTCTGATCACACAGTGCACAGAAACTATATTTTGTACGTGATGATCATTCTTGATTATATATATATATATAAACAGTGTTTGGTTACTCTTAAGAAACTGAGTGTTTAATATAGTCCTAGATATTATTTAAAGTTTAATTAGAGTAAAGACCACTAGTGGTATGTTTTATGTTGTTTCTGTCCTGTGTGATAAGCCAATTTGACAAGTTCAAAAGGGTTGATGGTGCTCATCTTTTGTGTACTAATTTTAGCAATTCTTAAAATTTCAGGACCAATGTTTAACTCGCTCAAGTAGTCAAGTACACATTGTTTAATTTGAACTATTGACCCTTTTTAATTTTTTCAAGATCCTACCCCTTGAGTATAGATTTGCTTCTATGTAGTTACTTGCTCATCATCATCTGCATCTTGGCAGGAAATAGCTCACATTTATATGAAAAATGCTAAGACGTCATCTCCCTATACATTATGACAAAATGAGATGGATGTTGATGTGGGGATCTCAGCACGTCCATGTACTAAGCGAAGAAAATCGGTGTCAAATGTTTGGGATGATTTCCTGAAGGATAAAGGACAAGATGAAAGGGAATGTACCATATGCAAACACTGTAAGATGGTAGTCAATTACCGAAGATGGTATCAATTACCACGAACCTCAAAAAGCATTTGGAAACATGCCGAAATAGGAGAAACGAAGATGGAGTTGGAGATACATTATCTGAAACAGGTCCACCTTCAGCTGCTGTCAAAGAAAACTGTGTGATGGATCAGGAAATGAAGCATTTCGATGTGGCACGCATGATTATCAAGAATGGAATTCTGTCACTGAACTCTATAAAAGCTGAGATACTCCACATATATAGAGAAGAGAAAGAAAAAACTACGTGGATTCTTCTCTAAGCTCCCATGTCGTTGAAGTTTAACAGTTGAACGCTTCAGAGATTTTCTGATGACAATTTCTGTTATTGCTTGACAGTCCACTTTATTGATGATAATTGGGAACTGAAGAGGAAGATTATTAGTGTCAAATGTATAGAAAGTGGTTGCGATATAGAAACACTTCAAAGTGTACTTTTGGATTGGAACATCCACAGGTCTATAATTGCTGTCGATGTGGTTCATGAATTTGAAGAGATAAGAGGCTGGCTTCAAAGTGAAGGTTCACTTCGTTTGGGTGGGAAATTGATTAGCATTGCTAAGTTGGTATTTTCTCTGGAAGACATTGCATCTGGTGGAGAAAAACTTGCAGTTGACATTCTTCAGAAGACAAGGAAGTCATTTGCTTATGTCCGTGAAACATCTAATCTGAAGAATTTTATAGCTGCAACAGACCGCGCCGTATCCAAGGGAATGAAGGTGCCTTGTGGTATTCCTTCAACTTCAGCTACATGGAATTACTTGAAAGTGCAGTGGGGCTTAGAGAAGCATTTCGTTGCCTAGCTGAGAACAGATCCTGTTTTCAAGTCAATGGCACTAACATGCAAGGAATGGAATAAAGCATCGGCCTTAAGTGAGTTATTTCAAGTGTTAAAGGATGCTTCTTTTATTCTCTGGGGGAAAGAAACTCTCATTGCAAATATGTCTTTCCCTAAGCTTTGTGAGATACGTAGGAAATTGGATCAGTTGGACGAAAAAAGTCATTGGTTTGTTACTGAAGAGGCCTTGCTTATGAGATGTGATGTTCCGGCTGATTTTGATGAGAGCTCATATTCGGTTCTGGCAATTGCGGCAGTTCTTGATCCCCGATTCAAAAAGGACATTGTTAAGCGCTGGTGCAGGAAGTTAGATGAGACTGATGTTGACATTTTATAGAACGATCAATTGTCAATTGTAAGGGCTGTTAGGCAATACGAAAAAGGCTATCCCAGCGATCTTAATCCAACTGCTTCTACAATTCCAGGCGTTTTTTCAGCATCATTTGACATGAGAGACAGCTTGGGGAGTCCGTGCACACCTTCAATGCTGATTTACCACCATGTGACATGCTAGACAACTTGGGGAGGCTGTGTGAATCTTCAGATTTTGATGACTATGAATTTCGCCGGTATCTTAATGAGCCTAAACATCCTTTACTAGAAGACTTTGACATACTAGGCTGGTGGCGTTTCAATGCTCGGAGGTTCCCAATACTCACAAGGATGGCTCGTGACTTCTTATCAATACCCTTTGCAACTCCTCATAATTGCTTTTTTGCTGATGTTCATAACCTAGTTAACTCTAAGGACCTGGATTCTGATATCATGGAGGCTTTTGTATGCACCAAAAATTGGTTGGGAACATCCTAAAGGTAGTTATTATTGTTTGCCTTTTTGCTGATGTTCATAGCCTAGTTAGCTCTAAGGACCTGGATTCTGATATCATGAAGGCTTTTGTTTGCACACAAAACTGGTCGGGAACATCCTAAAGGTAGTTGTTATTGTTACTTCAATGTTATCTGTTCAGATTGTTGACAGATTTTTAAGATGGTCCTTTAGTTGAAGGGACTGTACTGCTCTACTTACTATTTATATGTTAACGAGGACCTATATTACATCTTTTTGGTTACTCATGTCTATTTTCAAGAGTTGGATCTGCTCAGTAGTTTCCTTCACCTAAAATGTATATATTATTAACCTAGACTATAAAATCTAGGATTGGAAAGTCAGTTATTTCATATAACAGGGAAAACAAGAGCTTCAAACAATGAAACAACAATATCCTTAAAGTTACAAGGTAAACAAAATCATGGTATTGAAACTTTTATATGGTTGATCTGCATTGGGTGACATAAAATAATTAGTCTAGAAAAAAGGAACCACTGGGAGTCTGTGATGAAAACATTTGAACCTCAGAACTCATTATTATGATAGTTGGACGAGAAAACTTAAAATGTTATCGGTATGTATCGTGTTGTCTATATATTTATTTTAATAATATTTTATTATGTGTAGTTCATATGTGATTCAAATTTAAATTCAAAAATATCATTATAATTATAAGTTTTTCAGGAATAAAACATACATGTCAATGTTTTATATATTGAAAAGCATACATAATCTTTTTTTTTTTTTTTTTCTCTAATTAGCCTTTTTCCAAATCCAAATGCTTGTTAAAGCTCAAAAAATATTTATATTTATTTCTAATTTTGTTTTTTAATATAGCATTATGTAGTTATTTGAACCTAAAATGTTGTTAAAATGAATAACCATTATCATGTTGGATGATAATTTTATAATAATTTTTAGTTAAACACTATAATCCAAGTCAACACCCCGAATGGACATCTGGTTAGTCTCTCTCTGTTAACAAATTTGGATTTAAATTTGGGTAAAATTCATTTTTCTCATTGCAGTATTTATCTTTACAAATTTTCTCTCATAAATTATAAATTGTTTTTATTTCAAAAAAAAAAATTATAAAATTGTTTTCAACTATTTTCTTGCCAATCTATCCAGTGGAGACACAAAATGATCCACAAGTATACCAGTTGAACTTATAATCTAAGCCACATCCTTATTAATATAGATGTATCGGGGTTCAATCAAGTTAATCTTATTTTATCACATATATAATATTTTAAAATAAAAATGAGTAAAAAAAAGTAAGGAAATATATGCATCTATAAATTATTAAACTTATATAGATGGGGCATCGATGTAGTGGTAAATGTTGTCCCATCCACTGCCTCTCTCACGTAGAGTATGTGGGTTCTACAGCCCACCCTCTCCCCCTCCCCCAACAATAAGTGGGCTTTTTCTCCCTCATTCGATATGGATTACTCTCTCTTGTTTGAAAGTTATTTTTCGATCCACCCCGGAGTCATATCCTTACTGATTGTGCCTTAGTACCCAATTCCCCTCAGGCTAAGTATTAGTTATCAAAAAAGAAATACTAGAATTATATTTTATATTATAAAAATGATATTTAATTTGTTATTTTTATTATGTAATATAATATTTTTAACAATATTATTGGATAAAATAAATAAACATCAATAGGTTGACGTTGAAGAGAGTTAGATTTCTAAATCTACGAATATAATATAATTTCGATAGATTTTAATGTATTATTTATATCAAATTCACTTATAACAATAATAATTTAAAATGTTTCAAATAAAATAATAATTTAAAAAATAAAATAAAAAACTGACAAAGTAGATCAACCATTATTTATAAAAGTATCAAAACACGTCGAGATTAATCAAAATTTACGTTGTTGTAACATAAGTGGACTTGCAGACTGTCAGTTTGTAGCAAGTTTAAGGTACCGAAACCATCAAACTGGTTCGCGGGGACGTCAACGTGCGCTTTGTTAGTTGTTCTGTGATGATTTTCCTCTTCTCCAGACGCAACACTTTTTTAACCCTCCTAACCGCCCGCAATTACACTTCTGCCACTCTCTTCCATTTTCTCCAACTCTCCACCACTCACCGTTCTCTGCAACTCACCAAACAGTCCCACGCTCACATCCTATCTCTTGGTCTCGCTCAGAACTCGTTTTTGGCTACAAAACTCGTCTCAGCTTACGCGTTATGTGCCCACCCAACTCACCCCCAACTCGTTTTCAACTCGGTTCAACACAAGAACGTGTATCTATACAACTCGTTGATAAGTGGGTACGTGAAAAACAATGCATATGTTGAAGCTTTTGATTTGTTTAACGATATGTGTAGCTTCAATGTGTCACCAGATGATTTTACTCTTGCAACTATAGCAAAAGCGTGTGGTGACGTCAAGGACTTGAATCTTGGAAATTTGATTCATGGGAAGAGTGTGAAAATTGGATCAAATGAGGATGTTGTCGTTGCCAATTCTCTTATGTCTATGTATAATAGATGTGGAAAATTTCGTGAAATTAAGAAGGTGTTCGATGAAATGCCTCGTAGAAATGCGGGTTCTTGGAATGTGTTGATTTTGGGGTATGTAAATTCAGGTGATTGTAGTTTAGAAATGGGTTTATGGGAAATGGTTAAGTGTATGCAGATTGATGGAGTAAAATTGGATGCATTTACGGTTTCAAGTCTTTTGAGTTTATGTGGTGACAATGTTGATATTGATCGGAAGTGGGGTTATGGTAGGGAGCTTCATTGTTATGTTGTGAGGAATGAATTAGGAGTTGGTTTGGATTCGGATTTTCATTTGGGTTGTTGTTTGATTGATATGTATTCGAAGAGTAATAGTCTTGATGTGGGTAGACGGGTTTTTGATCAAATGAAGCGTAGAAATGTTTATGCTTGGACCGCAATGATTAATGGTTATGTGCAGATTGGTGCTTTGGAGGAAGCATTGGTTTTGTTTCGTGAAATGCAGGTGAGAGATAGAATAGACCTAACAAAGTGTCACTTGTTAGTGTTCTTCCTGCATGTAGTTCGCTTGTTGGTTTAATGGGTGGGAAGCAAATTCATGGTTTTGCGATTAGAAAAGATTTGAATCATGATGTGTCTTTGTGTAATGCTTTGATTGATATGTATTCTAAGTGTGGGAGCTTGGATTCTGCAAGGCGGGTTTTCGAGGATAGTTCTTTTCAAAAAGACGCAATCTCCTGGAGTTCAATGATTTCTGGATATGGATTGCATGGGAAGGGTGACGAAGCTGTCTTATTGTATGACAAGATGCTTTCACTAGGGCACAAACCGGATATGATAATAGTAATAGGTGTTCTTTCTGCTTGTGGCAAGTCAGGATTAATAGATGAAGGCCTTAAGATTTATGATTCGGTAATAAATGTGTATGGAATCAAGCCAACAACTGAGATATGTGCTTGTGTTGTTGATTTGTTAGGTCGAGTAGGCCAGCTTGATAGAGCACTTGATTTCATCAAAACAATGCCTGTGGAAGCTAGTCCAAGTGTGTGGGGGGCTCTTGTTAGTGCTTCTGTCCTGCATGGGAATTCTGAGATGCAGGATTTGGCATATAGGTTCCTTATTCAGTTAGAACCAGAGAATCCCTCAAACTATATTTCACTTTCGAATGTGTATGCTTCCTCTAATAGATGGGATGTTGTTGCTAAAGTGAGAACAACAATGAAAGATAGGGGTTTGAGAAAAGCACCTGGCTGCAGTTGGATTAGCAATAATGACAGAACCCATTGTTTTTATGTTGCAGATAAAACACATCCTCACTCTAAGTCAATTTATGAGATGCTGGATAATCTTGTTTTGATTATGAAAGAAGCTGGATATTCTCTTGATCTTGAAAAGCTTGACATAATTATCTAGGTATTGATAATTGACAGATAACTCACAGTTGTTCGTACGTGGGAGGGATCAGGGAACTCGAGCACTTCTTTTTCCTTATGTGGATGGGTAGGTCTGACCACACAATGAAAATACTTCTATAATGGTATACTAGATTTTCGACCTAATTATTTCTTCTATTCTGTTTATCATGTTTTTCTTGTTGGAAATTGAAGAAAGAATTTGTTAGTTACAATCTCTATATCCGGTTCCTTGCAAAATATGTAATGAAGCATGAACTGGACGCACATTTGTTGAACCAATACCATGTGGATTTTGATTTATATGCAATTACTTGCAGGTAAATCTCTTTAATATGCTATTCTGTCAAGGTTAAGCTTCAGCTGTGTTGAAGTTCATATTGTGTTTGTATTACTCCCAGAAAAGTGAGGCCATCCTGGGGTGCAGCTATTATGAAATTAAGTTCTTCAAGCCACATTGGGTAAATTGGGTTAGTTAAGATGTATTGATCTGTTTACATCACAGCATGATGCAAGGAACAACTGCATCAGCACACAGGCACCTGCAGAATTTCGCCAGATGGCCTGTGATACAAGTTAGCTGCAGTGGCACATTAGACTCATTTGCATATTCTACTTCCACATTTAAGGAACTGCGGGATAATTTATCTCTCCTGCTTGATCAAAGGTTTTTGGTCCAGAAACCTTGCTACTAGGGTTACCGATTGATTAAACTTGTTAATACAAGAAACTTTCATAATCTGAGCTCTCAATCTATGATATGAACATTGGCAAAAACTAAAGTACTCCTCTTCTTTGATGACTGATTCTTTTTCGAAGACCTTTAATGGTTGGAAGACAGCTCCAATATGAACTGTGGCTTGAACAAGAATCCTTGAATTGATACTACGAAACCTGACCTCAGTCATCAATTCAAGATACATGACAAAAAATTGGGATCCGAAGAATCATAAGGTTCCCTTCTCACAATCCTTATCCTCCAGATTTGTCAATGTAGGATCGATTACCTTGTTTAACTCTGTGGCTCAGATTCTCTTTCACGACGGTAAACAAAAACTGAACCTAATACTACTCTTCCCACTCTTCTATTTTTTCTGGTTCTTTTACTCATACCTTTCTTTTTTTCATTCTCAACAACAGGTGACATGGGAACATGATGGATCCCTGCTAAAGGCAACAATGCTGCAAGGAACTGTATCAAGATCCCCTTAGGCAAACTTGAGTAATCTCCAGATGTTATGCCGATCAGAGAAGCCAATCCAACACCTAAAAGCCCACTAACAACTGATGATAGACACAATGCCGAAGCTGAGAAAGAAATGAGCGAGCCTTCACAACCTTGTGGGCATAAACTTGCCAACAGCATCGAAAAGGGAAGCAGCTTAAATTGTGCAAGAATTTCTGCTATACCCGAAAAACAAAGGGCAAACACCTCGTTGGGAATTCCTAATTGAAGATTGATTTGTCTCACCAAGATGAAGTCTAGAAGAAGTGAAGAGGCATACAAGCCTTGTACTACCCCGATCAATTTTCTCAAGGGAACTTTCTTGTAGTAATGATCATAAGCCACAGTCAAAGACAGGAGTGTCAACTGGCCAATCACTCGTGACATCCCGATTACTGAAGGATGAAGATGTAGACACTGAGTTTGATAGCAAAAGATTGAACCTGACAGAAGAGGGACCATGGCAACAGATGCTACAAGCCAAGTCAGAGGCCTGGAGATGGTGTCCTCACCAATAGCTATCATAAGAGCAGATAGCTGTTTCTTAATACTTTCCAGAATGGATTTTCCTGCAGCATTGTGATTTGATGGTTGTGCTAGACCAAGAGAATCCTCTTTTGCTGATGAAGAGACTGCAAGTTGAAGAGATAATAGAACAGCAAATATAAAGAACATGGTTTTGGATGGTGCTTTGAGTAACAAGTATCCACCCAATAAGTTGCCTAGAATTCCACCAGCAGCTGCAGCCATGAATGCATAAGACTGAAGACCACCCATTCTCTGTTTCTGGCCATACTCTGCTACAAGAGCATCATTTGCAACTTCTGCAATGGATGCTCCAAGATTACTTAGAAGGACACATGCCATGAGTGTTGGAAGAGCTTGACTAGCCACTGGAAAAACTGCCAATTGCCCCCAAGACAGAATCTGCAATAAGACTGAAAATTTTGATTCCTGTCAAATTCTCTCATTAATCTAATACTTGTGCATATTATTCATGATAACAACTGCAATACTTAACAATACAATAGAGCAGGTAAGGTTTACAAAATAATAAATGACAATTCTCGGTATATATAAATTTTATCACCAAATATAATATTACGATCTGCAAAGCTTATCAAAGTCAAAGCAACAGAAACTTTTTTTTTTGGAAGTAAAAGCAACAGAAAATTTCTACTATGTATATATTGAGAGCCATCTGACATGTCAACCTACTATTACGTTTCATTTCCACAAGAAAAGGTTTACACTTGGAACAAGACAAACAGAATCGAAGGCTTATCCAAAATATGAAAAGGAGCCATAAACCAAAAACAAAGGAGAAGAACAGAAAAGCGGTGCAATACAAAACACTTCTGATTATTTACAAACTCATCAAAACAACTAAGGATGCCACAAAAAAATATACTTAAAATTTCATCCAATAAAACATATCAAAAACAATAAAAACATAACTAACCTCCAATGCAAATATAAGGTATTCTATGGGCACCACCGATATAAAGAGCATCAGAGAGAATCCCATAAAGAGGTTTGGCCATCATGGGTAGATTAGCACAGTTCTGCACAAGCTGCAATGTAGATGGATACAAGCTAAGATTATGAGCCATGTGAAAGCTGAGAGCCAGCCAAGGAAAGCACCTAAAACCTTGCACCCAATACCCCAACCCACACAAAACCAACATCTCCTTCACACCCACTTGAGAAAAGCCTGTCGTTTCCCCATCATCCCTCCTGCTTTGACTGACAGAAACTTGACCTGAGTCTGGGCTACTAGTCTCTCTTCTGGGGTTCAAGATATGTGTTCTACTACGAATAGGCTTCACGGGCCTATTAATGGTGCTGTTAGAGTTCATGTTTTGAAATGAACAAAATATGGGGTTGACAGAGAATTCCTGAACTCTTGGGACTTTTGGGGTCATTATAATGAATGAATTTTCACAAGAAAGTAGTGGGAAAACCATGGTTATTGATTCAAAACACCATACAGAGGTCAGATTTGTTTGTTGAAACTTGAAAGAATAATGTTTTTTTCTTTTTTTGTTTTGGAAGATTGAAAGAACAACGGTAGAAGATAGAAGAGAGAGATCTAGAAGAGTGTAGTGGAGGGTTTTGCATAATTTTAATATTAATATGAGCAAAGGGAGAGAGAGGGACGAGGGGTGTTTTCTTTTTGTTTTTCTTTTTTTTTTTTCGGTTGAAGTAAGAGAGAGGAGGGGTTTTGACGGTTCGAGGTTTTGGTCCGTTCACTTGCTGTCGTTACTGTCGTTGACGTTGCTGTTGCCTTGATCTTTATCGGAGATTTTGGGGACCCCACATGTCAACCGACGAGTATAGCACACGCGCTCACGTCGTAGAAGAAGTAAGGTTTGATTGGTGGGTCCTTCTGACGATTCAAGGATTGAACATGACAACACGTGCATCGTTTTTGTATTTTTCGGCTGTTGTTTGTAATTCGGTGACGGCGGTAACTAAGCCGTGCTCTTCACGCGCTGCTCGTACGTGACGTGACGTTTGGGCCCATTTGCCCTAGCTGTGTATGGCCTGTATTGCCGCATATGGAATAAAAGGGTTCGGCCAATTCAGTAGGACTTTATCCGCCGGATTCAACCAAACTTCACTTATTGACAAGACTTCCCGCCGCCTCCAATTAATCCCTCATCCTCCAATTAACAGTCGTCCTAATAATTATTATTGTCAATTAAGGTCTTGGATTCTAAGAATTCATCGACTTTTCAATACGCATCCAAATATATAATAGCCAAGATAGATACTCATGGCTATTGTCAATTAAGGTCCTCCTCTGCTACTCATCTTCGTTTTTCAATTCATCAGCACAACTGGAATCTTTATGTAAGTTTCAAGACTTGTCTAACCACGTCCATGTAACATCCCTTCAAATTTGGTGCCAATGGATAAAAAATGATCAAAGCATCTCTTCAAATAACAATCACAAACTGTTTTTACTTTATCAGCGGAATACTTCTTTCCTTGATTCGAGTCGGGGTACTTTTGGGATTAAAAAAGTTTTTGGGTCGGTAGAAGTACGGGAAATGTATGGTTCAAGGTTTGTGGTCGGGTCGCTGACAGTATGGTTAATTTGTAAGTTGCAAAATCTATTTAAGCAAAAAACAATCGACCGTTAGCATGAAGGCCCGTCTAGCTCAGTCGGTAGAGCGCAAGGCTCTTAACCTTGTGGTCGTGGGTTCGAGCCCCACGGTGGGCGAGTTTTTACTATTTTCGTTCTTTTTAAACCTTCAAATTTTCAAGCAACAATTTTTCCATTTTCTGTTTTTTTTACCCAAAAATTTGTTTTGAAGATGCAATACAAATTCAGTTTTCTTCAACATCAATGTACCAATTCTTACTAGAAGAAGATTGAGAAACTTATTTACCAAAACTGTAACAACAATTATCAAGCCTATCAAGAGAGAATAGACCAAAATCAACATTATTGACAAATTCCTCTTCAAGTATTTCTTACCCACATTAAATCTACCAATATAATAAAATCCCGAAATTTGGCAGCCCATTAACCCCACCAACCGCAATTTTAACTAATTGCGGCCAGACAAAAGACAATAGAATGAGCCTCTTGTTCTACCTAGAAACTAAATCCATCAATACCCCATGATTTTTCATTTTCTGGGGATTTTTTCTTCTCAAAATTTACCGATAACAAGGTACAAAATAAAGTTCTTAATTCCTAATTTACCCTAGATGTTTCCTGGATAGAGCACGATGTACATGAATCATGGCATCAGGTCAAAGTTTGACTCCAACAGTGAGTGAACCTCAGACAATGAAGACACTATGAAATCTGGTTTCAGATCCAAGTTGTCGAAATCAGCAGGAGAATACCTTCCTGTTTCATCAAGCAAGCATGTGAATGCTCCAGCTCGCTTCCCGCAAGCTACCTACAAAAACAAAGGAAAAAATATCCATCTTCAAACTTTCGGAAAATGTAAGAAACATCAGAGATCAAAAATATAAGAAACAAGAGAAACATGATCTCTGGTTTTACAATACATTACCCGTTTTTCACCTACGATACCCTAGTAAGGTTAATTGAGATCTATCTATCTAATTGCATGCCACATAGATGATAGGCCACTTAAGAAAATAAGAAGTACAAAAACATATTATTTTGATAGACCACAAGTGGAAACATACATCATCCTTGAGGCTATCACCAACCATCATTACTTCATTGGCTTGAACTTGCCACATTGAACAGATGTGGAGTAGGGGAGCCGGATCAGGTTTATAAGGACGAAACTCCCTGCTCAATGCTGGAGAAAATATTATCTGCAGCAATGATAAATGTTAGAGAAGAATTCAAATTAGAACCTACAAAGAGTAGAAATTTTGCACCAAAAAAAAAAACACAGGAATTTCCATCATGCAAATTGCAAAATGCCCAGGACTATTGATATGTGGAGAGAGAAAGAATCAGAGGACAGCTGAGGGTCACTACGTTACTAAGTTGATGAAGATCATTAACAGTTTCTACATAGAGAAAGCCACTCATAAGAAGCTCCATTGAGTGAAATTTATAGAGAGCCAAAAGAGATTATTCTTAAGCAATGATGCTTATCCATAACATAGATACTGAAACAGTAACACACAATCTAACCAATGTCAGAATCTAAAAACATGGAGGAAGGCTAACATCATCATTTTGAACATCACAAAATAATTTAAAACATGACATCAAGTAATACCCATCCAGTTTCCAATGTGAAATGAAGAGGTCATATGATTTGGCATACGTATGCATTTACTTTAGCAATGCAAAGCAAAATCCCTGGTCTACCAGAGTTAAGCCAAGCTTCAGCAGGACCAGATATTCAGTTTGAGCCAAATATAGCTGTTTTCCTCAGATTGCTGATTCTGAACCAGTGGCATAGACAACGAACTTCAAAACATAAGCATTAGAAAGCGAGACTACTCTCTTGGTATTCACATCACATGAACTCTTCATCAAATTACACAGAACTATGGTCCTACGATTCAATAACTTCATCTGATAATCGAACATCAGTTATGAACCAGTGCAATCTCATGTTTCAAACAACTTACACCAAATCTCTGGTGAAACAGATCAACTGCATCCTTGACGTTGCGAGTAATTAGTCCCCTTCTGGAAAAAAAATAAATAAATAAAAACAAAAGGATGTCAACTTAGCTGCAACATAGGCCGGCCTAGGAGATATCATTATTATATCCTCTTTATATAATATAATTCAGTAAACTTGCCAGCAACACAAACTATACAAAATCTACAAGAATTCAAGCAGTCGTATATCCATTCATATGTGAACACAACATTACTAGATAGATACAGGTCTATGACAACTTAAAAAGAGGACCTTAAGTATGGTGGAACTTGACCTAATTTTCTTCGAATCAAGAAAATCGTATAGTTGTGCCGCACCTGCATATAATACAAACTAAATCAGTTACTATCAATAAAAACCAAATTAAACTAATCAAATACCAGACAACACTTATAAATCACAAAATGATTGAAAAACAAGATGCAAGCTATAACTCTCTATTACATCAAAACATCCACATAATACTCAAATCCACAACCTTAAAGCAAGATACGAAACTAGTGTCTTGTAAACTCAATCACCCAAATTCACAATTAACTAGAAATATCTAAACAATCATCACCAAACTAACAACTCCACTTGCATAATTTTTCCTCTGTAAATCATAACACGAAATTTGCATTTTTAAAACAACTTTGAAATGACAACAAATCCACTCATTTTTGTCATGTTCTGACTTAAAACAAAACAAGTCACCATACTGATTGAATCTATATAAAATAAATGATATATATATGGGCATAGTCTACGATGCACTTGAATATGCATGCACTTGTAATCTTAACCATTAAATTTTCAATGAGTTGAATCTAAGGATTGAGACTTAATCTTCAATTAATGGGTTAACATCCTTAAATCTGACTTATTGAAAATAGAATGAACAAGATTACAAGTCTATTCATATCCAAGTGCTCTGTAGAATGTATCATACATATATAGTGCAGTCTACAATACCATTGCGTACCAGACCCTTTAATTTTTAATGAGTTAGATATAAAGGCTAAGACTTAATTTTCACTAGTCGGTTAGAGTCCTTAGATCCGACTCATTAAAAATTCAATGGTCAACATTCTGACCAAAATTTTAAGAGCATCTATATCCAAGTGCACCTGTAGAATGTGTCTATATATATATATATGGAAAGGGTGTTTCCCTAAATAGAATTTGGCTGTGTAACTAGTTTGGCAATCAAATTCTATTAGAGAAACACCCTTTCCATATATGTGTGTGTGTGTGTGTAAGTGTGTGACTCATACGGCATTTCATGTATAAAGGCTGGAAAATGTATACACTATTTGATGGGTTTAATTGTGTTTGTCAATTTTGTTCCAAATTCACAGCAACCAAACAGAGAAGAAAAAGGAAAATAAAAAGATAAAAAGAAAAGGGGAGACCAGGCATGATTTGGAGGCGATCGAGGCCCTGGCGTTCGTAATCGGCGATAGTTTGATAAGCTTGGCGCTGCTTGTCGGGGGTCCATTTCTCGATAAGGTGTAAAATGTCGATGCCGGAGGGGTTATCGGCTTTGACACGCTTGTACTCGTGTTCTCCGAGGACGGCCCTGTACATCGAAGGGAAGTCGATGACGGGGATGGTGAGGGTCCCGTCCATGTCGAAAACGACGCCTCTCAGCCGCGTTTTGGGGGGCGCCAAACTGGACATGGCTGAGAGGAGCGGCTTTTGAGGGCGGATGAGAAATGATTTGGAGAGAAGTGAGGGCATTAATTATATTATGAGAATTTGTTTCAAGGGTTGGGATTTTAGTGGACACTCTTGTCTGTGTTTTGAGTGAAGAGAAAATACTTTTGGAATTTTTGTGGCGGAAATTCCAACTAGGAGTTGGAGCTGTACAAACCAACCACCCACTCTTTTTTTTTTTTTCGAAGGACGTACAAAAGCAGTTTTGTTTTTCTGCAAACTTGCATAATTTAAAACGTGCGTGTGAAATTGAAGATTTTTAAAAATTTTGGAAATAAGGAGTACACTTCTCGAAATTTTTAGGTAATTTCATATTTAAATGATATAATATATAAATTACCAAATATTCATAAATGAAGTGATTTGAACTTGAATTTAAATAAAAAAATAATAATAATTTTGAAAATTCTAACATTATTCTTAGATACATATGAGCAAGGGATCCTTTTTTTAAATGAGAGAAAATCATGTTTCCTTTTCAAAAGAAATTAATTCATTCTTTAAGTATAGGCCTATGTAATTTAATTACCTGCAAAGTTTGTAAAAGTATAATTCATGAATTAAATTTTCTTTCCCTTCATAAGAGTTTTAATTAATAAATGTGTTTAACAGTCAAAATATAACTTTTTACATAAGAATAACTACTCTCGTCATAAAAGAAAAAAAAAAAAACACTACACAGGCTTTTAAAATAGAAAAAATTCATAAAAGTCGTCCGTAGTTTGGAAAAAAAAAGTTTTCCTCACTTTAATTTTGTTTTTATTTAAAATCTCCCAACAATCAAATTTTTATTAGAAATGTTAGTATGATATCAAAATGTTAAATTTCCCTAAATATTAAATAATATAAAAATATACAAAAATTTAAAAACAGTACAAAAATTTAAAGCAAAAACAATTAATTTGGACGTCCATCTCATAGGGATTGTGGAAATTAATCTAAAAATAAAAATTAATTATTTTTCATATTTATTTAAGAAATTATATTTTCTGAAAAATAAAAATAGAGATGGACAATGGAGATTAAATAAACTAAAAAAATCCCAAAAAAACCAAAAAAAAAAAATCCAAACCTATAAGTATAGTTATAGAGATGATTATTAATCATTACATTCTAATTCAAATGTGCATACAATTTAAATATTAAAATAAAAATAAAATTACTCACATAAATTGTAACTAATTTCTTAAAACATATATTATTTAGTTTTTACTATGTGTACCACATAAAAGAGTTGAAAAAGAAAACTAATAAGTTTGTAGAGAGGTTTTTCAAAAAAAAAAATTAAAAAAAAATTGTTGAGGTGGCACAAGTGAATTATCATTTGATAAATTTTAATTTACGTAAAATATTTTTTTGGAGGCACGTAAATTATATTTTTGATAATTTGTAGAAAGAGACATTTTTTTTTAAAAAAATTTCAAAAATAATATTTATTTTTTCTTGTTTTTAAGTGGACCAACTTAGTCATTATTGTTATATAAAATATCAAAAATATCCCTCATTTAGATGTTTGTTAATCTTTGTCTATTTATTAAAGGGTACTTTTGTACTTTTCATTTTAAAAGTTAAAATTAAATATTTTAATCAAAATGAAATTAACAAATAGAATGTACAAGGTAGAAAAAAGTGGGATTTCCACTACCTAAAACTTTTGAATTTAAAAAAAAAAAAAAATCATTTTTTTTTAAATTGGTGTTTTTTTTTTTTTTACGATCCAAATACCAGTATACCTTAGCCCTAAAAAACCAACCAAAACAAAGCTGGATTCAATCACCCACCAAAATCAATCATTTTACCCAAAATGGCGGCAATAGACAACTATATTTGGGTCTCCATTGTTGTCAAAATGGAGATTTATCATCGACATGCGATAAATATTCAAACATATACATCTCCATCGATAAAAGAATGAAGATCTAATTATTTAGGTCTCCATAAAAGGCAAAATGAAGACCTAAGTTGGTCTTCATCATTGTTGGTCTCCATTGACGATAAGAGAGACCCAAATATCTGGTTGACTTGTTTGTGGGATATTCAAACCTCGGGATGATCGCAAATCTAGATTAATTCTCCACTTTTTTTTTTTTTTTTTATAAAAGAATTCATGGGTAAATTTGTATTTTCAAAAATTTTGTTAGTTGAATTGTTAGTATTAACATTTTGAGGTATATTTTTAGTATTTCAAAAAATATAAGGAAAAAAAAAAATTGGTCCATTTGAAAATAAGGAAAAAATAAGTGGCATTTCTTAAAATCAAAACAAGATTTTAATGATGTTTAAATAAATTGGCATTTAGCAAACGTATAAGTTTTTTCGGTACAAGCTTTGATTAATATTGACACAAAACATCATTCTAATTCTTTAGTTAATATTGAGATAAAACACCTTTGAAATGAGTTTCTTTACTTAATTTTGAACACAAATATCCTAATTCTAAAAGATATAATAAACAATTACTCAAACTAGCCATTTAATTTTGTCATTTTAAAATTTATCAAAACTCATTGATCTTTCTTTTTTTTTCACCAACATTAGCCATTTAACCTTTTATTTATTTATTTATTTTAATTTTATTTCTCATCTTCAAGTATGTTTCTATCTTCTCTCTACTTTTCATGAAAAATCTGTGTATTTTTTTTTTCACAGCCACTCTCCTTGTCGCCATGATTTTTCTTTTTCTTTTTACAATCTGTTTATTGTGGCTTTTATATTCCCTCCTTACGACAAAATGTTTTCTCTGTTCTCTCCACAATAAGATTTTTTCCTTGTTCCCTTTCTATAGCAAAATTTTTGTACTCTACTCTCTCTACATTCTCATCTGCCACTCTCCTCCATTTAAAATTTTTATTTTCTACTCTATCTACATTCTCATCTAACACTCTCCTCTATCAAAATTTTTGTCTCAAAATTTTAGAAATTTCCTTATTTTGAAAAAAAAAATGATTTTAATGCTATGATGTTTAAATAAATTGGCACTTAGCTTTTGTACAAAACACCCTTCAAATGGTTTTTTTGGTTACAAGCTTTGATTAATATTGAGACAAAACGTCCTAATTTTTTAGTTAATATTGAGACAAAACACCCTTGAAATGAGTTTCTTTACTTAATTTTGAACAAAAAAAAAATATCCTAGTTCTACAAGATATAAGAGAATAACAATCATTTTCAAATTTATCCAAACTTATTGATCTTGTTTTTATTTTTTTTTTCTAACGACAAAAATAACCCTTTTAACTCTTTTTAATTATTTTTTTAGTTTTCTTTCTCTTATCTTTATGTATATGTCTATCTTCTCTCTACTTTTTCATGAAAAGTTTCTCTATGTTTTTGATTTCACAACTATTCTCCTTCTCAACATGATTTCTCTTTTTTTAATAGTCTGTTTACTGTAGTTTTTATATTCTCCCCCTACAACCAAATATTTTCTCTCTTCTTTCTACACAAGGATTTTTTTCCCTCTTCCCTCTCTATAGCAAATTTTTTGTTCTCTACTCTCTTTATATTCTCATCTACCACTTTCCTCCGTCCGGAAATTTCAGTTCTCTTCTCTCTTTACATTCTATCTACTACTCTCCTTTATTTGAAAATGTATGCTCTCTACTTTCTCTACATTCTCATCTACCACTCTCCTCTATCAAAATTTTTGTCTCAAGATTTTTGAAATTTCCATTTGCTGGAAAAAAAAAAATATGTTGTGATGTTTAAATAAATTGGCACTTAACATTTGTACAAAACACCGTTGAAATGGGTTTTTTTAGTACAAGCTTTGATAATATTGAGACAAAACATCATCCTAATTCTTTAGTTAATATTGAGACAAAACACCCTTTCTTTACTTAATTTGAACAAAAATATCCTAATTCTACAAGATATAAGAGAAAATGACTCAAACTAGCCATTTAACTTTGTCATTTTAGAATTTATCCAAACTTATTGATCTTGTTTTCTTTTTACCAACATTAGTCATTATAGAAACAAAAATAATCCTTTTAACTTTTTTTTTTTTTCTTTTCTTTCTCTTGTCTCTATGTATATTTCTATCTTTTCTACTTTTCCATGAAAAGTCTTTTATCTTTTTTATTTCATAACCGCTCTTCTTCTTACTGTGATTTCTCTTTTTACCATTTATTTATTATTTTGGATAACTCTCATTATTATTTTTGTTTCCTCTCACTTTGTCTCTTTACCTAAGTCAAATAATGACCTAAATTATAAATTTAAGAAATAAAATTAATTTAACGGTATTTATGTCCATAAAAGCCCAAGTTTGATAGAACAAGAAAACTTATTGAATTTGTGCAAATTTAAAACCTGCTATAGTTAAATGTTACCTTTGATTCTTCATCTTCTCTATAATGGGTCAAACATTAGGTGTTTATCTTGAAAATTTTCCTATAATTTGATTATATTGAGTATTCTTATCTTTTTTAATCATGTATTTGATTTTCTGAAGTTTGTATTACTTTTAAGTGTTTTCAAGTCTGGGTAAGTTCAAAACTAACAAGTTAAGTTATATAAAATTTAATTTTAATCACAAATAAAATAGTTATTATCCACTTAAGGGTTGCAATTACTTAAATACTCTTAAATCTAACATCTCCCCTTCCCCCCATTTTCTTTACCATGCAAAGTTGACGGGTTACAAGAAAGTCACTGAAAAGAGAATGACTAAAATTGTTTATTAGTTGTGTGAAAGGATTTAGTTTACGGAATCAAGGCTGTTAGAGGGAAAGAGAGAGAGCACCCTATTGCCAACGAGTAATGTCGGAGATGACGTGATCACCAAAGATGAGTATGGTTGTGTTTTTTACTTTTATTGGTCCGTACTCATGCTTTGCATGTGATTTCTTTTATCATTGAATCAACTTATATGCATGTCTTACAGGTTTATATTTTTACGTATTCAAAGTCACTCCAAAATTGAAGAATTTATAAATGTTGCCTTTAACCAAACGATCCTTAATTTGAAGAGTACTTCTAGCAATAGCTTGAATCCTCCCACCTTAGATTAAAGAAGAATAAGAAGTTAAAAGTCAAACATATTACTTAAATTTAGAATAGAAAATAGACGCATTAGGATTTTAGATAATACATTCTCATCTAAAAGCACCAACTTACATTGTCTCTCAATTCGGATTGCAAAAAATTAAGCTATTTTCAAAGCCGAATCACTTTAACTTTGATTGTCCATTCGTCTTTTGAAGGGGTAAGGTCGACAATAAAATTAATTAGTCCAACCATGCTAAAAGAATAGAAGTATAACCTTCAAATAAAGAAATTTAAAAGAAGAACAAATACAAGTTTGGGATATACCTCTAACAAAATTTATAACGAATATATAATTATCAAGTAATTAATAAATTTTTATTCACAATTTACAATCATTCTCAAGTATACAAATATGATAGTGAGGACAATTTTTTTTTTTTTTTAATTATACAAAAACAGGGTAAATGCCCAAACGAGAAAAGGAAACCTAGTCAAAACTGATAGCGTAAGCTCTCTGACAATCCGAATTGAGAAAAAAACTCTAACTTTTAAGAGCAGTAGACGAAAATATACCCTTCACTAACATACAAATAGCTCTTTTTTGCCTGCCAATCAAAATGATAGTTATGAAATAAAAAGAGATGATTGCAATTCCTATAATGACCAAATTACCCTCCTTTTGTCTGGTCAAATTATCGGCCCCTTTTGTCAGACTAACCAAAATAAAGGGTTTTTTGATAATTTAGGGACCACGAGAGGTATTTAAGCAAATAGGTTTAAAAAGTAGAGATAACGCCAAAAGTTAGGGACTAAGATGAAGTTTTCCCTGGCAATTTAATAATAATGAAATTGACTAATTGTGGTTTGAACTAGGCAGCCTAATCGTGGTTTAACTTAGAAGCGTAACGGAGGCTGTGGGCAGATACCCATCCAGTTTGGTTTGGTTGCACAAAGCATGGCTACCAATTCATCACCACCACTCTCCTCAAAGAAGAAAAAATCAAACAAGAGAAAGCGAATCCACCAAGAGCGTCAACAACTTGAAAAGCTCGACTCTCTCCGCTGGAACCCCTCTCTCCCTCTTCACCACAACGACAATGACAATGACCGCGACCCTTTCTCTGTCCTCGTCGGCTCCACCGAACTCGACGGAGGTTCCTTTTTTACTCTCTTTTGTTTATTAGACTTCATTTTGTTGACGGAGACAAGAGAATAGCTTGGCAGCTCCTTCAAAGTTTGTTTGTTTGTTTGTTTTTTTTTTAAAAAATTAAATTGTAATATAAATTTAATTTAAGTGTTTGATTATTTGTAGAAACAACAGCAAAGCAGGTTATTTTGTTATTTTTACTAGAAATCATGTGTTGGAAGTAAATGTAGTTTTGGGGGTTTTATAGGGTTTAAGCTTGATTGGGGGTTTTTTTGGTTGATTGTGGTGAATGCAGGTTTTCTTTCTCTTGAAGAGATTGATGAAGCTGATTATGAGTTGCAAATTCCTAAACCTGAGAAGGGAAAGGTGGAGAAGAAATCGACATCTAAGAAACGGAAGCGTGGTGGTGATGATGATGAGGAGGATTTCGGTGATGGGATTGATGATGGGAGCAAAGAGATGATGGAGGAAGAGAAGGATGTGAAGAGTGAAAAGAAAAAAAAAAAGAAGAAGAAAAAGAGGGCTAAGAAGTCGGAGAAGTCGGAGCAAAATGAGGAATCTGTTGCTGGTTAGTGTTTTATGTAATTTGCAGTTCTCAATGTGGTTTATGCCACTCATTTTGTATATTGAGTGTTAAGGGCAGCATGAGGTACTACGCTATTGGGCTTGTTAAGGATTCTTTTTTTTTTTCTTTTTTATAGTTAGCAATGGCCAGGATGATGTTGAAGAACGGTTAGTTGATGATGGTGAAATTCCCCTTGAGTATGTTGCATGGAGTGAATTGAGGCTTCAACCTCTGCTTATGAGATCAATTTACCGGCTTGGATTTAAGGAACCAACCCCAATTCAGAAAGCATGTATTCCTGCAGCAGCTCATCAAGGGAAGGTTTGTTTTTCTTAACCATGCCGTGGCACGATTCTTGGTGACATTGGTTTGATATGCATGCTAATCTGTGTACGTGACAGGACGTAATTGGTGCTGCAGAAACAGGGTCTGGGAAAACTCTTGCTTTTGGTTTGCCCATTTTGCAACGTCTCCTGGATGAACGAGAGAAGGCTGCAAAGATGCTTGAAGAGAAGGGAGAGGAAGAACAAAAATATGCTCCAAAGGGACTTTTAAGAGCTCTTATCATCACCCCTACCAGGGAACTTGCACTTCAGGTACTTAAGTTGTTTCATACTTTGTGTCCGTTAACCTGATCATTTGATTGCTTTAGTATTCAAATGCAAATATTGACTGTTTAATTTTTCTATTGCAACCTAAATACGTAACGCTGCCAGTAGCTCTTATTATTGTCTTTTATGTCAAATACATTGCTGGATGTACGAATTTAAGTCTTAGTGTAGCTAGTTACGATTGGAAGATTTTTTAAATCTTTCATTAGTTGCTGATCAAACAGTCCTGATGAAATGGCTGATAGATCTTGGGCCAAATTGGCTTTTCCTTTATTATGAATATTATAACTAGCTTGATGGTATTATTGATTTTAGCTTTGTCTATTGATCTATTTCTCCTGTGGCAATCTTTATTTTTCCAGGTCACTGATCATTTGAAGGCAGTAGCCAAGGATATCAACATTAGGGTGGTTCCTATTGTTGGTGGGATGTCAACAGAAAAGCAGGAAAGACTTTTAAAAGCAAGGCCTGAAATTATTGTTGGAACTCCTGGGAGGTTATGGGAACTTATGTCAGGAGGAGAACAACATCTTGTTGAGGTTGGTGTGGACAACACATATTGTAACTAACCATATTTTGCACTTGTCTTGACCTATTAATCACAAGCATCATTTAACTACATTTTTCTTCTTCTTCTTCTTTTTTTTTTTTTTTTTTTTTTTTTTTTTTTTTTTGCAGTTACATACTCTGTCCTTCTTTGTGCTGGATGAGGCCGACCGAATGATTGAAAATGGACATTTTCGAGAGTTGCAATCAATAATTGACATGCTTCCAATGACCAATGGTTCTGAAGGGCAATCCCAACAGACACAGAATTGTGTGACAGTTTCTAGCTTGCAGCGAAAGAAAAGACAAACACTTGTGTTTTCTGCTACTATAGCACTCTCTGCTGATTTTCGTAAGAAGTTAAAGTACGGTGCTCTAAAATCAAAGCAATCAACGATTGATGGGTTTAATTCCATTGAAACCCTTTCAGAGCGGGCTGGAATGAGGGCTAATGTTGCAATCATTGATTTGACGAATGCTTTAGTTCTTGCAAAAAAGCTTGAAGAATCCTTTATTGAGTATGTATATCTGCCAACTGATGTTTGGCATCAGAACCTCTTTCTTACATTTCTTCTTATTTTAATTTTTCTTATAGCAAAACGTTTTGTGGCATATTGTTATTAACTTATTATAAGCATCAGACATTTGGACATGCATTTTCCCTCACCCCAAAGGAAATGGAACTTGAGTGTCAAGGGAACATCTAGGGAAATTCAAGAGAGGCAAAGGAAGCAGATCATGAAAAGATCGGGCAGAGAGAGAGCGAGATTGAATCATTAACAGTGGCTATAATATATATGATACTAGTACCCTTAGGAGGTTAGAGACTTCACAAAAATAGATAATAGAGCACACTCAAAAATTATATAAAAGAAACCTGCCAGTAAATGGAAACCAGTAGTTACATCATCGTATTGATGATGTTATAGAAACTTCACAAAAATAGATAATATAGCACACTCAAACATTGTATAAAAGAAATCTGCCAGTGAATGCGAACCAGTAGTTACATCATCATCTTGATCTTTCATCAATCATGTAGACTTTCTAAGGTTTTTCAAACCACGATCTTTTACCAATGCTTATATTCTATACAATTTAACTAATATTAATGTCCCGAGTATTATCACTAATTGCATTTCTGATAAACATGGTTGCCACAGTTATGATTAATTTCTAGTTGTAAGTTGTACCACACCCTTTTGAAAGTCATTTGCACTTTTCCTATCTAAACAAGAAAGTCATTTGCTCTTTTGGCCTTGCATGAATATATAATCATGTTAAATTTCTATCACAGTATGTTTCATTGTTTATATATAAGTTTCTTGGCCTTGCATGAATATAGAATCATGTTAAATTTCTTTCACAGCTTGTTTCATTGTTTACATGTAAGTTTCCCTTAGCACTGAGTGTAATGACTGCTCTAATACATATACATGAATCATGACTGGCTGCAGATCCAAGGAAGAAGACAAAGATGCCTACTTGTATTATATATTGAGTGTTCATGGACAAGGCCGCACAATTGTTTTCTGTACATCAATTGCAGCTTTGCGGCATATTTCTTCCCTATTGCGCATTCTTGGCATCAATGTTTGGACACTACATGCTCAGATGCAGCAGCGAGCTCGTTTGAAGGTTTGCTCTTTTATTTAGTAATGTTGTTTTTGTCTTCAATGCTTCTGTTAAGTGGCGTTTTACTTTTGCATTCATAAATTTTTTTCATTTTATTAAAAAGTTGTGTTTTTCCCCGTAAATTCATTTAACTGTTGTTATCGCATCTCTGATTCTCTTGGGAAATTTATATGTCAGCATCAATGAGCCCTGGGCCTGGTTCTCAAATTTTCTCTCTTTTGTTTGCTCAACATTAAAATCATGTGATGGTCTCAAATGCCCATCATAGAAAACAGGAAAGAAGAAACCAGACAAAGTTTTAGAAGATCAATCACTGAAAACATCTTTCTGTAGCTAATTTATTTGAATTGCTACCCTGTAAAGTATAACTGAACAAAAGGCATTGCACACATCCTAAGAAAATTACATATTTTACAAGTTACTAGGTGATTTTTCCCAGAATAGATCCTACCATAACTCCATAGTTGCTTCTCAAATCACTGAATAATTGAGTTATTCTCTTGCAGCTGTTAATATAAGTACGAATATATATTAAGTTCACATCATGTTCTCAATAAGGAAGCTTGACAGGAAAATTATTATACCTTGATTGACTCAACCATCTTGTGATATATATTTTGTTCACATCATGTTCTCAATAAGGAAGCTTGACAGGAAAATTATTTACCTTGATTGACTCAATGATCTTGTGATATTCATTTTTTCTGTTGTTGTACATTAATATCTCTTTTTCCTTAAACATCTTGCCTTCCCTCTCCTGTTTAATACAGGCAATTGATCGTTTTCGTGCAAATGAACATGGAATACTTGTTGCTACGGATGTTGCAGCTAGAGGTCTCGATATTCCTGGTGTAAGAACTGTTGTTCACTATCAGCTTCCACATTCAGCTGAGGTAATTCAAATTTGGGATTCTTTTTACTTGTCTTTGTCAAGCCATTGCTTTTTTTAATTTGTATGACATCTCATGTCAGGTTTATGTTCATAGAAGTGGAAGAACTGCTAGAGCATCTGCTGATGGGTGCAGCATAGCTATAATCTCACCAAATGAGACATCAAAATTTGCCTCTTTGTGCAAATCATTTTCCAAGGTAGTGCACCTGGAAAAGAAAATTTTTATTTTAATTTGAAGTTAAATGCATGATTGACATATGGTATGCTTTTATGATCTTCTTAGATCTTTAGATTAGAATGCTGATGGAAGGTCTTGGGACTAGAAAATACGTTTTAATTTTTAATGCTTATATATCTATTTAGCCTTGTTTGTAAACTCATGGGTATTGTTGTTGCCTCCGATCTATACACAGGAAAGTTTTCAGCGATTTCCACTAGATAACTCATACATTCCAGAGGTCATGAAACGACTCTCTCTTGCCCGTCAAATTGATAAGATCTTGCGGAAGGACTCACAGGTATACACCTATAAACAGCCTGGCTATATTGTTTCTTTTTGCTGATGTATGGTCTTTAGTTCTTAGATGCAGTATTGTTGGTGGCCATGGTGGGGACTCAAGTTTTATATTTTGAAGTTGCATTTTGGGATGGATTAGAACATAAGCTAATCAGTCATGTATCAATGGCTATGCATCAGTGATCTGGTGACCCCAGTTATGCAGATATCAGAAAAAGTTTTCATTTTGACATATTCAATCTAAGTGTTCAATGTGTTGATTTCTTCATGATTTTTGTAACTTTTTTATTTTGAGGAAAAAGGAAAGTAAGGAAACAGGAATTTTGATTTTCATGCGTCTTTTACATTTGATTCCTTTTCCCCCATAAATCTGTTTTACTATTTCAGTTAGTGATTTGATATGTGTGACCCTTAACCTGCTGGCTGACCAGGTCCTATTGTCAATCTGCAGAAGTTCCTACTCATTTTCCTTATCAATAATTCGAATAGATTACTGTTTAATATCTTGCTGTACTGCATTTAATCCATTTTTAAATGTGTAATTCTGGTTTCCCTTTTCCCTTTTCCTTTTTTGCAGGAGAAGGCAAAGAAAAGCTGGTTTGAACGAAATGCGGAAGCAGTGGAACTAATTGTGGAGAATTATGACAGTGAGGATGAAAGAGTTAAAAATCATAAGCACAAGAAAGTCAGCTCAATGCAGTTAAAAAAATTGCAGCAGGTTCTATCACAAATAGACTTTTTAAGTATTTTGGTTACCGTTTGCTAGTTGACATTTTTGTATGATCTAATAATAAATCAAAGTGTGGTCAGATCATTATCCTACATAAATTTTTCTGACTCTGCTTGAATTTATTTATGTAGGAGCTCAATCTGATGCTCTCACGTCCGTTGCAGCCAAAAACATTTTCACGTAATTATTTGGCAGGGGTAGCTATTCTCAATTTTCTTTGGTTACTTTGATGCCATTTCTTTGCAAATGTAGCAATTCTTGTTACGGTTTTTATTTTCGTGAATTCAGTACTTCCAATATAGTGTAATTGGATATATGATGTTCTTTTTGAGTGATCTAGTCCTAGAGCACGAGAAAGAGATCATGATAATATTTTGTCTGTGTTTAGGTTCTTGTATTTTCACTTTCTTATATGATTGGGTTGCATGCATCTATTATACAGATTGTTGTAATTAGAAAATGAGCCTAATATTATAAGTGAGGGCTATCATGAAATAAAAGTAACTGTTAAATGTGGAATCTGAATTGGGTAACTGTAAACATCTTGCTAGTTTTACCTCAGAGATTTTACCTTACTCACGCAACTCCAATTGTGCGTTAATGAGATCAATTTGCGGTTTTCAACTTTGGTATTGGCATTTTAATTAATGAAGTTTCTTGTTGTCCTCTTTAAATTCACTTTCCTCAGCTCTTTAGCTGGAAAAAATCTGACTGTTAAGTGGTACCACCACCTAACCTCAAAAAAAAAAAAGTGGTACCACCACCTGCTTGCAGCAGGCTCTCATCTGTTGTTTCTTGTGATGTTGAATATGGGAGATTCATGATTACTTCAGCGTCTTGAATTACCTTTTGCTTTTTGTAGTGGAAGTGTTAGAAGTGCTTGCATAATTTTTTTTTATATTATTTGGGATCTTAAAAGTTCTATAATAATTTTATCTTCCAGGCTGGTGTTTCACCGCTCCTGCAACATCAGTTGGAAGAATTAGCTAGACAAAAACTGCCTGATGGGGAGACTTCTGGAGATAACAAAAGAAGGAAGCTAGTGGTTATTGGTCAAGATTGTGTGGAACCACTCCAGGCACTACGAAGTGCTGGCCGTGAGGTATATATTCTTGCTTCATCTCGTACACATGCCTAAGCAAAAAGGACATCCAAGTTTTAATCTTTCATATTACTGGTTCAAGTTTTGACCACAATCTTTGTCCCCTCCCCCTCGCAGGTACACCTGGACATAAAAGAGATGGCAGAAAAACGAAGAAATCTGGAAAATATGAAAAGAAAGAGAAAAGAAGAGAAAAAACGTATGTCTTTTGTCTCTTTTTTAATTCTTTTCAAAGGTTATCCCCGCCTATTTCATTCATGCGCATGATAACGTTTCTTATCATCATTTTCTCATCCAGGTTTGCACGATCAACGAAGGAAGCAAAGAAAGAAATTATAGGGAAACATTGAGTAAGAAGTCTCTTCCAAGACCCTTTTTTAATATAATTGCTATGTTCTCACATGTTTGATAGCAGTAGGGGAGGCTTTCAGTTTCAAAGTTCCTACTCAAAAATATATATAGAACTGGAATATAATGTTGTTCTGATTGTACATGAGTTTTTTAAGCATGATTCATGACTGTAATAAACTTGTCTTAAAAATTTTGAAAGATTTAATTTGCTATATTAAATTTTGTCAAAATTCAGTACTTGTGAAGTGATGTGCATGTCAGTTTCCAATATAACTATTGCTGTATTGGTACTTCTATCATGATCAATTTGTTTATTAGAACTGAAGATGGAATATGATGGCTTAAAAAATATAGTAAGGAATTGATTCCATTATTTGATTAACATTAAATTATGGTTAGAGTGGAATCATTAGTATAATGTTTTGGCTAAGTAATTTGCAATTGTTTGATATTAAATAATAATGTTGGTATATAGTTTAACTTCAAATATTTTAAATTATTTGGAAACAATTTTAAATAGTGACATAATATTATAACAATTACAAAATGTTGGAATTTTAGGTTTAATTGATATCGAATTCTTTAAAAAAAGAATTGCTAAGATTACTTGTGGCAATGTATGTATGACTTTCATATCTAAAAATGATTTAAATTTTTATGTGGCTCTATGATTAGTTAAAAATAATGCATAGTGTAGCCTTGCAAAATTTAACGTTGTTTTTATATTAATGTTTAAATTAATGATTATTTAGTCAATAGGAGTAGGGATGAGCGTTTTCGAATTCAGGTTGGTTTGGGTTGAGTTGGGTTGGGTTGGAAATCTCTCAACCCAAGGTGGTTTGGGTTAAAAATTTTTCAACCCAACCCAACCCATTTAGTCGGGTTGGTGGGTTGGGTTGGGTTGATCAGGTTGGATTTAATCCATCATAAAGATACAAAAGGTTCAGTTTTTATAGTCTTAACAATTTGATTATAAACAAAACGAGTAGAAATTAAGATTCAATGATTATGAATAAAAAATTCAATCCATCACAAAGACTGTCATTGATCTTTATCCCTAGCAAGTGTTCTTATAGAGGGAGGAGAAAATTTTGGATTTAGAACTAAACACTGACATTTGTCAGGTTGAGTTAAAAATTTTTCAACCCAACCCAATAAAATTTTCAATCATAATCCAAATGTAGTTCAACTCAATTTTTTTAAGATCTAATCCAACTCAACCCGATAAAAAATGGTTGAGTTGGGTTGGGTCTGTCTGGTAAGGTTGGATGTGTCCACCCCTAAACAGGAGTGAATCAAGCTACATCCAGCTGATCGAGAGATTGTCTTGTCATGGAGATGCTGACCAATAAATCTGATACGACTGTTAGTAGAATCAAGAAAATATTATAGAAATAATTGATTCGATTCCTTGTCTTCATTACAACCGAATACAATAAATATAATGAATCTTTATAAACAAAAACTATTAGTGGCTTAGTGCAAGTGTAAATGGTTGATAATTATTGTGTGGTGTTGCACATAAGCAATAATTAAGCTCGTAATAATAAACTAAATTAAAATCTTTTGTGTACCAAATTACATACAGACAGTGACAGTTGCAGTTGAATGATTCTTCTTGATTAAAGATTTGAGATTTGTATTAAATCAAGATGTTAGATTCTAATTTATTCAATTTTGTATAAGCATTAAGATAGTGACAGACTACACGGAACTGAATGAAGTGCATAGATATACGTCAGGAACTGAAAATTCAGAATCAGGAGGAATATGAAGAGTTGACTTCCGGATTTAACATCAAAATTGGTTACGAAAATTAATATAAATAAAGTCAGATTATTGAGGTTAGTAGGATTTGGAAATTTCAAAACTGTTGGTGACAGCTGGATTTCGTCATGGCATTTTAAATTATGTGAATGTGAAGAAGTTGATGGTAATACTCTAGTTATAGTCAGCAAAGCTGTACCACGCAAAGTCGAAAATAATTTTGTTTTCGCACAAGGGGAAAACAAGTTAGAAGTTAGTTAATAATTTTGTTCGGCTATATGTTGTAAACTTTGCAATTAAATAGTAGTTGTTTTTCATTTGAAAAAAACTCATCTAATATAATGGAATTTAATTTGGATTGAATTTCAACAAAAGATGAAAAAACTAATTCCAACATGGATTCATTCAAGAATGTACTCTAAAAAAAACATCCAGCCAGGAATGTATTCTTTGAAATCAAATATTGTTAAAGTGATTAAGCTACTCTCATAATAATAATAATAGACCACTCTCACAATAATAATGATATTTTCTTTGCACTATAAGATTTTATAAATAAAGTGAGATAAATTCCATTATAAATGTAGAAAGGAAAGTACATAATTACTCAACTAAGACTCATTGTTTTTTATTAAAAATTTTTTTAAACAATTAAATTTGTGAATTTATTTTTATTAACATCATCAATATCAATATGTATCTCAAATCTCAGAGTTGGAACTTCAAAAATTAAAAATCATGCCTTGAAAGCCATAAGAAAATGATGTTCTTTCCTACCAATACTTCATGTAAAATTTAGAAGAAACTAAGAATTGATTTTGATAAAATAAATAAATAAATCATTAGCTAAATAGTGATTTGTGAAAGGCAAATCAATGTATCATCTTACACGTATATGTCCAAATCGATCCCTGTCTTCGAGACACCTGCTAACCTGCATCGTGCAAGACACCGTTTGCATTACATCCACTAAGTTTTACCGTTGACTTTGTTATATTCATTACAACTATTCAATTATAAAAGTATAATAATAATGTTGAACTCAGACTTTTGTATGTAAAACCAGATGCTTTTTATTGTGGATGATTATGCAATATGTTAATATGTTATGTTTGATCACGTTAAATATTTTTCTGACTTTGAACGTTTTATTAATACGATTTTTCTATAACTACATTCTTGTTAATTTAATTTATAAAAATGGGGCCGATCAGCCTGGAAAAATGTATCCAGGTAATATGTCAATCCAACAATTTTGACAATGATTCTTTTTGCATTTATAATTGAATTTTGATAGCAAATTTTGTCTTCATTTGCGACTACGACCGAATCTGATTTCCACCTTAATATGCGGTCAATGTACGGAAAACCGATTATCAATTATTTTGATGATAATTAAGTAATTTGAAAGTCATTATCTGTATTTAATTACCTACTCTGTTCACTAATGTGTGAACGTTCTTTATTTGGTGGATAAGTTTGAACTTATAAAAGAATGATATATTTTTTTTAATTTTATCTTATATACTGTAACGTAGTTTAAGGGTGCATAACGGAGTTTGATAGGTTTTCATTAAATTAATTAGAATACTTTTACTTTTATAATATACTTTCTATATGAAACGGTTCATGTTCTCGATATCAATAAATTATAAATTAAATAATCAATTTAATTTGTTTTTATCTTAAATTATGTATTATTCCAATTTTTATTAACAAATAATATCCACCAATTACCATGTCTTCTTGTTATTTATAAAAAATAAAATAAAATAATAAAAATAAAAATCTACTCACGTCATTTGTTAAAATATAATGACTTTTTCTTGCTTGATAACAATATTGTTTAATAATATACACGAATGACGATAGAAAACTAGAGTACTGTAATTGGCAACTGAAGAATTGAAGTAACTACCCGGTAGTCTACATATATACAAAAATCATCTTCAACTTGCAACTTAATTTGAGATTTGAGACAAAATTTGACATGTACAAAATTGCTGGTAAATATATGTGATGATGTCGGACGCATGCATGCTTTCAGGCCCTTTTGACAGATTCTTTTGCTTACCGCAACACACCACAAAATTTCTTTCATTTTGTGCTTTTGCTTTTAAATTCTAATGGTTTTATCCATATCTCTTATAAATTGACGAGACTTTTTTATCAGCGAAAGATCACAAGAATACAAATTTTTTGTTTGGTGACGTTTAGAGTTTTGACATGACTTTGCAATAAGTCTAACCAATTCCACAGAACGAAAAATCAAGTATGGGATCTAACAAGTGATGCCATGACATATATGTTAGGTAAGTTACAAAAACTTGATGAGAGAAAGGTCGGTTGCCTCGGCCTCAGTAGAGGCAACCCAACTTAGCCATGCTTGAGTGCTAAGTTCGACTCTCACCAAAACCACTTAATGTAGTGATAGTTTTCCTCCCACTTTTTATGAATTAGGCCTTCATATGCTTGAGAGCTGATCCCTTGACCGCACCATAATGCTCATCGTTGCGAGTCCTTATTGTACTCTAATCTGGTCGTAGTCATAAAAAAGAAAAATCATAAGATGTATACTTTCATCTATTTCTATAAATATATATCTTTTAGGCCTTGAATTGAATTATTTTGATGAGATTTAAATGAATGAGATAGGATTAAATTTGATAAATTAATCATGTGATGTGTTTGGTGTTATATGGGATTTGATTAAAAATAATACTATCCATTATCAGGTGGATTATGAAATTGAATAAAAAATAATTGTATATTATATTATTTCAATTATATAAAACTAAAACTATTTTAATATTATTTTGTAAAATTAATTTTTTAAAATAACATTAATTTTTTAATTATTATTGAAATATATTATTTTTTAAATAATTTTATAATGAATATAAAAATAATATTAAAGAGAAATTGAATATTTTATATAGTAAATATAAGAAAGGAAAGTAAAATAAATAAATAAATAAAGCTTCAGGCTGGTGGGATAATTTGGTAGGTTAAATTTATCCCACCAAATTGGAATAAATTAGTTGCATGAAATCCAATTTTATACAATCAACGAACATAAAATATTTTCTCAATTTAATCCTTTATAATAAACAAAACCTTGATGTATTGTTCAAGGTTAATAACAAGAGTTAATAAAAGTTAAGAAAAAATAAGAACATCAAAATCCATAATCCTATATCAAAAATGAGTAATGTGAAACTTCTTAAATTTTGTGTTTAAATTCATACCATGTACGTGGATGAAAAATAGAAGTGCCACGAGAATATTGGTTGTCTTTCATCCATAACAAACAAGTGGATGATATTAATAAACAATCATGGAGACTTTTTGGCATAACAAAACCAAAGATATTGAAGAAATAATAGACCTTTATCTTGGAAAAAGTGTATGGTCATTGGTCGATATTAAATCAAATTGTAGATAAGAAATTTAACACGAGAAAAAGTTACGGCCACAGAAGTTTTAAGAGGTTTGCAAAGTTTGTGGAATCTCTTTCAGATCCTGTAGAATCCAGACAAACATGTGAGCAACAGCTTTACTTTTCTGGAGAACATTTGTATCAACTGGCTTTAATTGTAGTTTGGACCGTTTGACAGACAAGGGGCTGTGCCTGCCAACTCTACTTTTGTCATTATTGTCCACATACACATTCTCCAATCATATTTATATATATATCATCGCACAATTTGATTTTACGTTAAAAATTTATATCCAATTTGATAATATTTTAGAATTAAATCATTATTTCAAAAAAATTATATGAATACATATAATATAATTAATCACATATAGTATAAAGTGGAATATGACTTTTAACTCAATATATATGACGAAAATTTGCTAGTAAAATTATATGCATGAAAGTTTGTATAGGATGATAAATCAATAATGGAGCTATCTAATTTAAAACTAATGTACAATCCTCGATTTTGGATTACATATGCTAATTTTCAAGATCAGTGCTTACTGTTTCAACTTTAGGCTCTTGTTTTAGAGAGCTTTTTTCATGTTATTTATTTAAAGAATTACTAGATTGATCATATTGTAAAACAACCCATTAATGTTTACTTAAATAAAGAATCAAATTTTAAACTTTTGAATCGGTTGGACATTGTTATTTTATCTTTAATAAAAGATAATGCGCTTTGATCGTATCTTTAATCACTATCTATAACTTATATGATTATATCTATTATAATTTTTTATTTCTAATGTAACCTTATAGAGAAATCTTTTTTGTAATAATTACAAAGTAATAAAAAATCTACTAGCAGCGATGATGACCAGATATCATCAAAACCTGTCCAAATAAAATACTATATATAATTTGTAAATATATTCTCTCATTGGGAGATTCGAGAGATATTATGTGTAATATAAAATTTACTTACTTATTGAGAGATATTTATATTTACAATGAAAGAAAATGACTCAAAATTATGCTGTACACTTGACAAAATGTATCTTTTATTACTTATTTATTGAGAGATATCTACACTTATAATAAAAAAAAATAACTCAAAATTATTACTACTTTGAATAATATGTCACTGTAGTTACAATGGGATCCTTTTTTTAATGTATTTTTTTGAAAGATTGACTCATAAATTGGCCCTACTGAAATTATAAATTATTAGTAGGATCCGAACATTTACTTTTATACATACACGAAAGACAAAACAAAAAAGGGCGCTCCCGGACTAATCTTAGACTTACTATTTCTTGACTTCTAAAAAATATAAGACCATCAATAATTACTTTTTTTTTTTTTAGAATAATTATTTTTTATTTTTGAGAATAGAAAGGTTGCTTTTTAGTCAGAAAAAAACGTGGGAACTTCTGTGTTGGCATAGTTCTATCCAACTCCATATTTCGGTCGAGAAATAAATATTTCTTTGAAGTGACGAATTGACAACACAGAAGTGGAGTAATTGAAGATACTTGAGTACTTTTATTCTATTTTATTAAAAAAAAAAAAAGAGTTGAGTAGTCCAAGTTTGACTGGTATGCAAAAGCAACCAGAGATTGCATTATGTGTTTTGTAATTTGTACAGGCAAAAGCGTGCGTGTTCGACTGATGAACTACCCAGTTTCCCAGAAACCGCCGGGAAAGAAAGCTGCTACCCAACCGTTTTGTTTTATTACATTGTAGCAGTTTTTTCGGTCTCTGACGGTGGGACCTATTTGCTTTGCTCAATTGCCCTCTCATTTCTATTATTCTTACTTTAACCCCATAATTACAACCTCATTCAAGAGACAACCTTACATCATCATTTAATAATCAACTGTACGAGTTTTAATATTGCTGTTCTATTCTTGCGTGCGTCAGAGATTTAGCCGAAAAGAAAAATAAAATAACATTGCAAACGGATTAACATTCCTGAGATTCTACTTCAGGGATTCAAATCATGTATGTAGTTTATAGTTTATAGTTTAGGCTTAATACGCTTAGTTGTTTTGATTACTTAATTTTAATTTTATTGAACAATATATGAGCTGTCCACTCAAATTTGGATATTTACTTTTACTTGTAACGTTAGGTCATCTAAATTTTTATCTAGATTTATACTTAAATGATGTGGCATGTGAGTTGTCAATATCTTAATAATATATCATTTTATATGGATTTAGACAAAAAATTTAGAAAACCTAACATTACTCTTTAAGTATTTATCGTAAGCAGAAATTCTGCGCTCATTGCCATTCGAGAGGATTTGAAGACTGCTATTGATGTCGATTTCTTGATATCATAAATTGAGTTCGAGGCTCTTAGGCTATGTTTGGAACACTATATTTGAGTGAATTTAAGATTTAAAATATCTAAAATTCTTAAATCTGAAGTTTAGAGAGGTCAACTTGGAAACGAAAACTCAATCACATCTTCATTTCGATCTTATTATCATGGGAATGCCCATTTTCAAGGTCTACCATGAGATTTAATGGTATTGAATGCAAGACTTATTAATTGTTTTTCTATTCAAGGCTCATTAATTGTTTTTTTTTTTTCTTCATTGACTGGAATGCACTTTTTTTTCTCTTGCTTCTACCAACTCCATCTCTCTTCCTCCTACCATCCTCATCTCCCAAATTAAATTTTATTTACTCATACTTTAAAATAATATAATTATAAAAAAAATTAATATAACTTTTCAGAAAAATAATTAATAAGTTAGATTATATAATAAAATATTTAAATTAATTTTATTTTAATCCAATCATAACATGCTTTTTAGTATTTAAAATTAATCATTGTATTTAAATTAATAAAAAAAATTTCTCTCTTTTTAAACTTTTTTATAAAATTAATTTTCAAATAAATTTTTATGTGTATAAGTATTTAAATTAATTTTATTTCATTTTAATTCCAACCTATACCAAATACAATATGATATAATTTTAATCAAATTCCAAGATCAATCAAACATAGGACAATAGTTTTTTAATCTAATATGATCAAATACATTTCATTCCAATCTAATCAATTTAATTTTATTCCAATTCTACATGTCAAACGTAGTAATCAGGGCCATCCAGATCTATCATGAGTTTTCTTTTGAGTTTTTTATTATTGATAGTTTGTGCTAAAAATAGTTTTTGTCATCATTGTTCTCATTTAGGAAAAATTTAAATGTAATATAAGAATATCTCCAATACTTTCATATATTATGAAAAAATTAAATGTCATATAAAATGAATAGATATTGAGTTAATATAAATCTATTCAATATAATTATTATTCATTAATGTTAAGATGAGGTGGCAACAAAAAAAATAAACATTGTCAATATGACTATCGATTTATAGAGGATATATTAGACCGACGCGTCAACAAATCAATAATTATTTAATTCTAATTTTTAAATCTAATTAAAAGTCAAAAAATATGAAAACATTAAATGAAATATAGTAAATATTAAATGAAAATATATGAAGACATTAAATGAGAATACATGAAAGTATTAGAGAATAATTTTTTAATTTAATTGTCTATCAAATGATATTTATGTTATATAGGAAGTAAATTCTTTAATATTGATGACATAAAATTTTTTTCTTAAATCATAATTCATAATCCATTAAAGCATTGAAGATGCTCTAAGAATATGCTTAATACAGAGAGATTTTGATACCAATTTGAGACCCGTTGAAGAACACAGAATGCCAATTGCCAGAGGCCCTTTAAAGAACAAAAAGAAAAAAGGAATCTTCAAATTCTGACGTCATAAATAAGATTCCTCTGACAAGTCAAATCCCAAAACTACCCTTTGCTTTCTATTCAAACCTCCACTATAATCAAACAAGGAAAAGAATAATTGAAAAACAAAAAAGTCATTTTAGCATTACAAAGAAGGAGAAGTTGAAAAGTCTTCTATCGCTCATGAAATTCTCTCTCCTATATATTAGGATCCTAATTAGACCAGTCTCCTGCAATAACAAAGACACCCACTGTGTCTACTCGACGTTTTGTATATTCTTCTGTTTTCTGTCATTTGAGTTTGAGTCACCATGGCAACGGCCACCTGCGCGGCGGAGCTGTCCGGGTTACTGGGGCCCAACGCCACCAACGCCGCTGACTTTATATGTAACAAGTTCACAGACGCCGCCTTCGCAGCGGACTCCACTTTCCTCCTCTTCTCAGCCTACTTGGTCTTCTCCATGCAGCTCGGCTTCGCCATGCTCTGCGCCGGCTCCGTCCGAGCCAAGAACACCATGAACATCATGCTCACCAACGTCCTCGACGCCGCAACCGGTGGCATCTTCTACTACCTCTTCGGGTTCGCCTTCGCTTTTGGTGGGTCGTCCAACGGCTTCATCGGCCACCACAACTTCGCTCTCAAGTCGATCCCCTCGTCCACCTTGGACTATAGTAACTTCCTCTACCAGTGGGCGTTTGCCATCGCGGCCGCCGGCATCACCAGTGGGTCCATCGCCGAGAGGACCCAGTTCGTCGCTTACTTAATCTACTCCTCCTTCTTGACTGGATTCGTCTACCCAGTTGTGTCTCATTGGTTCTGGTCCGCTGACGGGTGGGCAAGTGCTTTCAACACTAATGATCTCTTGTTCGGATCCGGTGTCATAGACTTTGCAGGTTCAGGTGTTGTGCACATGGTTGGTGGCATCGCTGGTCTCTGGGGTGCACTCATTGAAGGACCAAGAATCGGCCGGTTCGACCACACCGGCCGATCCATCGCTCTACGTGGACACAGCGCCTCTCTAGTGGTTCTTGGAACTTTCATGCTCTGGTTCGGATGGTACGGTTTCAACCCCGGTTCCTTCAACAAAATATCCGTCGCATACGCCGCCGGCAACTACTACGGTCAGTGGAGCGCCATCGGTAGGACAGCCGTCACCACCACTCTTGCTGGTTGCACAGCCGCTTTGACCACCCTTTTCGGCAAAAGAATCCTCTCCGGCCACTGGAACGTCACCGATGTCTGCAACGGACTCCTCGGCGGCTTCGCCGCCATCACCGCCGGCTGCTCGGTGGTGGAGCCATGGGCCGCCATAATATGCGGGTTCGGGGCCGCTCTCGTCTTGATCGGGTGCAACAAGCTGGCCGAGAAGCTCCACTTCGACGACCCTCTCGAAGCCGCGCAGCTGCATGGCGGGTGCGGCGCGTGGGGGATCATTTTCACTGCTTTGTTCGCAACTGAGAAGTATGTCACCGAAGTGTACGGTTCTGAACCCCCCCGGCCCTATGGATTGTTCATGGGTGGTGGTGGCAGGCTTTTGGCTGCTCACGTTATCCAAATTTTGGTCATAGTCGGGTGGGTCAGCGCCACAATGGGTACTTTGTTTTATGTTCTTCACAAGCTTAGCCTTTTGAGAATATCCGCCGAGGATGAGATGTCGGGTATGGATTTGACCCGGCACGGTGGCTTTGCTTATATCTACCATGATGATGATGATGCACAAAAGAATGGAATTCAATTGAGGAAAATTGAACCCAATTCTACTATGGCAGTTTAGGTGATTTTTTTGAAATGGGTTTTTTATTAGGTTATTATTTTTATATAATCTTCGAAGATTCTATGTATGTATGTAAAAGATTAATTAGAGTGGGTGGGTTGGTGGTGGTTCATGTATTGAGATAATGAAATGAAGACTTGGAACACAATTGGTCTGTGTTTCTATTTTCAACTCACATGTTGAAAAAAAGATAATTGAGATTTGGTTCTCGAGATTTTCTTGGTTTTTGATGAATTGAAAGCTACAGTGAGGTATTTTTGGAGTATAGTTGAGGGCCAGTTGTTGTGTTACTGTAGATGTTATTGATTGTATTTGGATCTTGACTTTCTGAATGTTATGGGTTGTTTTGTTGTTTTTTAATCAGACGAAAAGAAAGCCTAGCACTGCGTGGTGTTTCTTTGACAAAAGTGTGAAAAGGTTGCATTTATTCATTTATTGTAATCTGACTGTAAGTTTGGTAGCATGGGCCCAGAGAGAGCGGAAATTTTGGATGCCGTAGTGATGGAACCGGTAAACCCTTTGAATCGGGATTCTGTATTTTATTCCGACACTTTGAAATATGCAATTTTTAAAAGGGAGTCATTTATTGTTCATCTATGTGAGCAGATCAAAACAGTTGCAATTGATTTACATTTTACGAAGAATTCTATAAGTTCTTGGGATTTTTGGATATGCGAGTATTTGATAAAAAAAAAATGACATGTCAATCTCTTAGGATAGATGATTACATCTAGATGATTATATCTCATTCTACAAAATTTGGGAGTCCAATTTATACCAAATGAATATTATATTATGTATATATATGTGATCCAACCAGCCCTCAAAGACAGATCACTGACAAGTAAAATACTAAGCAAAACCGTCCAAGATATCACTAATAACTAATCGAAGTAAAACAATCAATCAAGAACAAATAAGAAAAGCAAATCAGAGATGACACACAGGTTTATAGTAGTTCGGCCAATTGTGCCTACGTCCACTTTGAGCTGCAGCAATCTTATTCAATAGAAGAAATTTTCTGGTTTCAGTACAATGGATTCTTTAACACTCTTTGCTAAGAAAAGAAAAGTTTTTAAGAACAACACAAACACCCAAACCTCACTACAATTGCTCTCTATTTTCTCTCACAGAGTTTTTCCCACAATGAAAAACTTCACAAGTAACCAGAATCTCTCAGTCACACCTGAATGAATTAATCTATGAGAATATATATACTACTCAACAGAAAAAGTACTCTCCTATTAGAATTGAATATCTCTGCCAGTAGTTCAGTTATGATGTTTCACTTCTTCTTAGCAATGCCACGTCATTGTTGAGTAATAAATCAAAACCACTCATCACAATTCTCCACCTTGGTTTTGATTCTACATATATGTAATCATGCTGCAACCCCTTAAGCCCCTAAGGGCCTCATGCTTCTTTGATTTGGATCAAGTTCAAGCAATGCTTGAACTTGCTTGTTGCAACTGGTTTAGTTAACATATCTGCAGGATTGTTATCTGTGTGAACCTTCTCCACTACTATTTCACCTTTTGACAAAATATCCCTTACAAAATGCAACTTAACATCAATGTGCTTAGTGCGTTCATGAAACATCTGATTTTTGGTTAGATGTATCGCACTCTGATTGTCACAGTGCACCACCAAAGCTTCTTGCTTGATCCCCAACTCTCTCAACATGCCTTTGATCCACAAAGCTTCCTTTACTGCTTCTGTGACAGCTGTATACTCTGCTTCAGTTGAAGACAATGCCACTATAGGCTGCAAATTAGCTTTCCAGCTTATTGCACTTCCAAACAACACAAACACATAACCTGTCAACGACTTCCTACTATCCAAACAGCCAGCAAAATCTGAATCCACATATCCCTCAGCCCCTTTAAACCTTAAATCATTACCTCCAAAGAGTAATCCCAATCCAGTAGAGCCCTTCAAGTACCTAAGCACCCATTTAACAGCTTGCCAGTGCTCAATTCCAGGTTTTGACATAAACCTGCTAACCAGACTTGAAGCATATGCTAAATTAGGCCTACTACACACCATAGCATATATAATGCTCCCTACTGCATTAGAATAAGGAACATTCTCCATTCTTTTCAACTCTTCATCCAAGTTATCTTCCTTAACTGCAGTAAGTTTAAAGTGTTGTGCCATTGGACAGCTTACTGGTTTTGCATCAATCATACCAAATCTATTAAGCACCTTCTTGATATACCCTTCTTGAGACAAAAACAAAGTACCATTTTGTCTATTCCTGTATATCTCCATCCCAAGTATTTTCTTGGCAGGACCTAAGTCCTTCATCTCAAATCTGCCTTTGAGTTGAGTTTTCAGTTTTTCCACCTCAGTTCTACTTCTACTAGCAAGTAACATATCATCAACATACAATAATAGATATGTCTCTACTATTCCTGAGTTTTTCTTCATGTATACACAACTATCAAACTTGCTTCTCTCAAAACCACTCTTGATCATAAAATCATCAAAACACTTATACCATTGCCCAGGAGACTGCTTCAAACCATAAAGAGCTCTCTTCAAGAGACATACCTTATTTCCATGCCTCTTATCTTCAAACCCCTCTGGTTGCTTCATGTATATTGTCTCCTCAATGACCCCATGCAAAAAAGCAGTTTTGACGTCCATCTGATCTAGTTCCATGTTGAACTTCGCTGTCATTGCAAGCAATATTCGAATTGAGCTGTGTTTCACAACTGGGGAGAAAATTTCATTGTAATCCATTCCTTCCTTCTGTGTAAAACCCCTTGCAACTAGTCTGGCCTTATATCTAGCTGGCTCAACTCCAAGAATCCCTTATTTCCTTTTAAACAACCACTTGCAATCAACTAGCTTATGTCCTTTAGGCTTGTCAACTAGAACCCAGGTTTGATTCTTGTGTAAAGAACTGATTTCTTCCTCTATTGTAGCTAGCCACTTCTTACTATCTTCACATTTAATAGCTTGAGTGTATGACTCTGGTTCAAAATGAGTTACCTCACTTGCTGCAGCAAATGCAAATGCTGTGAAATCAGCATATCCATACTTGTCAGGTGGCCTAATAGTTCTTCTAACTTTGTCCCTTGCTAGATGATAATTCTGTAAACCTTCATTTGAGCAATCCATCTCTTGTTTCCCTTGAGCTTCTGTCTCATCAACATGTCTTGCTTCATAATCAATTTTAGATTTGTTCCCATGAGACTCCACCTCAATCTCAAATCTGTTTATGCCTCCAAATTCTACTACATCAGGTTCATATTCTGACTTAAGTCCAGGAAATTCATTTTCATTAAAAACCACATCTCTACTAATCAAACATCTCTTATGACTAGATTCCAAGCACCACAACTTGTACCCTTTCACTCCTTCAGGATATCCAATAAAGATACACTTTAGTGCTCTAGGCTCTAGCTTATCTTGCCTAATATAAGCATAAGCACTGTAGCCAAAAATTTTCAGATTTGAATAGTCAGAGGGTTTGTTATACCACATCTCTTGTGGTGTTTTCAATCCTATAGCAGTAGAAGGGCACTTGTTAATCAGATGACATGCAGTCATTACTGCTTCAGCCCAAAATTGTCTAGGTAGCTTTGCATTACATAACATGCACCTTACTCTTTCAAGAATGGTTCTGTTCATCCGTTCAGTCAAACCATTCTGTTGAGGAGTGTCCCTAACCCTCTTATGTCTTGCAATCCCCTCACTTCTACAAAAAACATTGAATTCCTCAGAACAGAACTCTAGGCCATTATCGGTTCTAAACTTTTTAATCTTCCTATTGGTTTGATTCTCAATCATCACCTTCCAAGCTTTGAACTTGTCAAATGCTTCATTCTTGGCTTTTAATAAGAAGACCCACACCTTCCTTGAATAATCATCCACAATAAACAAGAAGTATCTATTGCCTCCATGTGAAACAACTCTTGCTGGCCCCCAAAGATCAGCATGAATATAGTCCAGGATTCCACCAGTTGTATGTATAGATCTGCTGAATTTGACCCAACAACTTTTCCCATATACACAAGATTGACAAAAGTCTAGATCACCAAGCTTCTCTTTCCCAAGTAACCCTTGTTTATACAACTCTTGCAAACCTTTTTCACTGACATGCCCCAATCTTTTATGCCACAAACTTGCCTTGTTACTTCCACTATCAATCGTTACATCTGCTGTCCCTATTAAAGTTTCACCAACCAAAGAATATAGACTATTTGATAGTTTTCCCTTCATAATTGCCATAGCACCTTTAATCACCTTCATGTAACCATTTTCAATTTTGACAGAACAGCCCAATTTGTCTAACATACCAAGAGAGATTAAATTTCTTCTCAATTCAAGAACATACCTCACGTTACTGAGAACACGATCACAGCCATCAAACATTTTGATCTTTACCGAACCTAAACCAAGAACCTTGCATGCTTTGTTATTACCCAACAAAACAGTTCCTCCATTCAACTCTTGAAAAGATTGAAACCAGTCCTTATTTGGACTCATGTGGAATGAACAACCAGAGTCAAGTATCCATTCCTTTTGTGTTTCAGTTGTTGAATGTATCAAGACCTCAGATGACTCATAGCCATCAGATACTACTGATGCATCACCAGTTTCTGATTTCTTTTCACTTTGTTGCTTCAATCTTTCAGGACATTCACGCCTAAAATGTCCAAGATTCTTGCAATGATGACACCTTAGCCTGGACTTGTCAGTTTTCTTTGATGACTTTGATCTGCTTCTACCCTTAGCTTTGTTATTGTCTCTTTTTTCGGATCTGCCTCTAACACTTAGTGCTTCATTACTGCTTCCAGAACCTCCAACCTTCTTTTCTTGCTTTAATTCCAATTCTTTGGATTTAATTGTAGGTTCTAATTCCTGCAACGTCAGAGATTCACGACTGTACTTGATGGTGTCTCTAAGCTGACTGTAGGCCGATGGCAATGAATTCAAAAGAATGACTGCTTGATCCTCTTCATCAATCCTTTCTTCAATATTTTCTAGATCAATTACAATCCTGTTGAAATCATCAAGATTCTCATCAATGCTCTTGTCTTCCTGCATTCTGAATCCGAACAGCTTGGCCTTTAAATAGATTCGATTTGTCAGAGATTTCGTCATGTAGAGGCTTTCCAACTTCAACCAGATTCCAGCTGCAGTCGTCTCCTTCGAAACCTGTCGTAACACATTGTCACTTAAGTACAAAATGATAGTGCTATATGCCGTTTCCATCATCTCTTGTTTTTCTTCATTTGTCATCGTTTCGGGTAGTTTACTTAAACCACCAAGCGCTAAAGCCACTTTCTGTTGAACCAGAATAGCTTTCATTCTTTTTCGCCATATACCGAAATCACCTTTGCCATTGAAACACTCCATCTCAAACTTAGTTATTCCCATCTTGGATTAGAACCTGGCTCTGATACCAATTGTGATCCAACCAGCCCTCAAAGACAGATCACTGACAAGTAAAATACTAAGAAAAACAGTCCAAGATATCACTAATAACTAATCGAAATAAAACAATCAATCAAGAACAAATAAGAAAAGCAAATCAGAGATGACACACAGGTTTATAGTGGTTCGGCTAATTGTGCCTACGTCCACTTTGAGCTGCAGCAATCTTATTCAATAGAAGAAATTTTCTGGTTTCAGTACAATGGATTCTTTAACACTCTTTGCTAAGAAAAGAAAAGTTTTTAAGAACAACACAAACACTCAAACCTCACTACAATTGCTCTCTATTTTCTCTCACAGAGTTTTTCCCACAGTGAAAAACTTCACAAGTAACCAGAATCTCTCAGTCACACCTGAATGAATTAATCTATGAGAATATATATACTACTCAACAGAAAAAGTACTCTCCTATTAGAATTGAATATCTCTGCCAGTAGTTCAGTTATGATGTTTCACTTCTTCTTAGCAATGCCACGTCATTGTTGAGTAATAAATCAAAACCACTCATCACAATATATATATATATATATATTACTTTTATTATGAGAGTTGATAGTAGTAAATATTTATACCATATAATTAATATTAACCTTGGTAGGTTTTGTGGTTAATTGTTTCATGTTCATAGAAATAAATATATGTGCTGCACAAGTAATTTCTAACGTTACGTCTAGTTTAACAAATAATTGTAGTGGGATTGAATTATAGTATGTCAACTCTCGTCGAACGACTCAAAGAAACCTAGTAACTTGTGTTCTTTACAAACCAAACAAAATAGAACACAAATGATCTTAACACTGATATAATGTCGGTCAAAAACCTTCCGACGCTCAAGTAAGTACTTCGAATGTAAAAAGTGATAGTAGTAAAAGAGCGTTGTCCTAATGATATTTGGATGGAAAATATGAATAACTCGTGTAGTTTAACTATATTGATCAGATGGCTAGGTTGTGTGGCAGCGTAAATGGAAGTTAATGGTAGCAAGGTGGGAATTTAGACAGTATCATGAGAATTATGCCGTTGGAGATAACTGGAGTTAGATCTTAAAAGTGTCTAATGAGGATTCGGCAATGTGACAACGTATGCGAGATGGAATCCCCAATTTCAGGGTGTGATTTATAGGTGAGCTATCCTACTTAATATGGAATAGACTAATTTCAGTAAACTTAGGAGTTCAAGTTTAAATCAAATAAGGAACAAATAGGATTATCTATTTATTATTGAATAAAATAATGGTTCATCTTATCTTAATCATATCTTATCTTGTTGATAGTTAAGCTCTGGTATAATTAGACTCGAAGTAGAATAGTTAGAATCAAATAATGAATTTTAGATCGATGTCGTGTTGATCGAATCGATGTCTTGTTGATCAACTTATAGGAACAATTCACAGTTATACCAAATTCGGTTGATCGAACCCATGAATTTTTCTACTGAGGGTATATTAGTCTAGTAGACTATTATTTATCTTGTCGATCAATCCATTTAATTAGTATGAGTCTATGTCGACTAATAAGTTGAATTGTAAACTAATATCGATCGACACATTGGGCCGTTGTCCAATTAACTTGTGGGCCCATGACGTTGGGCCTAGATCTATGACCACTACAATAATCGGATATTAAACTTTGAAATCATTGTTTATACACCAGCAAGAGAATGTTGGAAGTTCTGTTGATTTCTTCTGTTAAGATCCAGGATTGGTGTGTAGTTATGATTATATTAATCTTGAATATGACTGTGGTTACTTTTTGGTCCTCGATTCAGCGAATGATGTCGGTAGCACGAGATTAGGAATGTAATTAATTAGCATTTTTTTTAAATAATTTGGATTGATATTGTACTATAAAGTGATTTTCTCACTCTGTTTCTCGCGGTGAATCAAGAAGAGTAGTATCTGATGCTATTTTCAAGTGCAAAATTGCCTCATGACTCTCATCATGTCTCTTCAAGCTCACTGGTGAGGGAGTGGTGACTTACTTTTGTTTTGCTATCAACAGCAGCACCATTATTGATCCACCTATGGTGTTCTGTTTAAAATGCCCACTTGATAAGCTTTTAACATTTTTTAAAATAAATCAAATTATTAATAATTATCTCTACTATGTTTTATTTTATTTTATTTCATTTTTTTTTTGAAGTTTTAATATTTTTATTTGTTGACAACCAACCACAAGCTTTAATTTTCTTTTGACAAAATCAAATGTTGAGGATACATATCTTATAGGATCAGATGTGCACCAATATTTGCTTTATTACAATTTCTTTCATCATGTGACATGTAAAATTCTTCCCTTATTTAATTTTACCTAAACTTTTAACATTTATATGATACATTAGAATTAGATGGTTAAGGTTGATTTCTTTTACCATCATTACTTTATTAATGGTTTAAAACTTACATGAGGAGAAGATTGTCGTCCTAGATTTACAATTCTAGAAATATTATTATTATTATTTTTATTAATAATATTCACATCCTTCCTGGGTGTGAACAAAAATTAAGTGAGGATACATAATTTTATTTTATTATTTTTTTTCTCAGCAAAATTTAAGATCGTTGGATTATGTAGTTTTTGAACTTGTCACAGACTTTTGCTCAATTCTGATTGTAGTTAAATTGGTGGGAGAATTTCAAAAACCTGTGAAGTTTGAACTTTTCTAAAATAATTTTCTAAGTCAAATTTAGATTAAAGAAAAAGCCTTTTAGGATACCAAAAATATCTTAATTGTAGACCAAAACTTCTTATGGGGTATCTAAATTTCAAACTAGAATATTAATTAAACATTATAAATACCTTAAGTTTTCGACAACTAGTGAATAGATCATAATTAATGATCATTGATCTTACTTTTAAAATATGTTTATTCACAAATGATCTTAATCATTTATTTATATGCTAATAAAATATAATTAGCTAGGATAAATAACATCACAATTTTTAAAAATATCTTTATAATATCCTCAGTTTATTTAAATTTTTTCAAAGGAATAGAATCAACAATATATGGAGGTTGAGAAAATCATATTGAATATATCCAAACTTAGCTTTAATTTCAATGTACACAAAATCAATAATATTGAGTCAATAACTATAAAGTCATTGGACGCAAAAGAAGTCAAAGAACCCAATTATACCAATCCATACATGTGAACATAGCGTATAGATTAAATATAGCAACTTTCTACCTCTCTTAGTTAATCTTCTTCACATGTCACTAATTTTTTGGGGTCTCTTGCCAAAACTCTTGATTTTTTTTTTCATTATAAATACATTTACAATGGTTGAAATCTCTTTTATCAATATGCTAAGGTACAATCTGAAACGCAATACTATTAACTTTACTTTCAAGTATATAGGAGAGAGAGACCTACACTAATACGAGAAAATTTATGAATTCTATCATGTCTTCAAATCTGTATTTTATTTTAAGTTGTGAGATTTAATCACTTTTAAGTGAGATTATTATGTGATTTACTAATAATGAATGGATAATTATTAAAATTGAAAAACAAATAATGGGCATACATACACACCTGCCAGAAAGTGTACAAATTAACGTCGTGAACATAAAGAGGAACACAAAAAGTAAAGGAAAAGCAAGCGGTGGTGGGAGGCATAGTGGTTTGGTTTACATCGATGTCATTGGAAGATTTAGAAAGTAAAAGTTTGTGGACTTCAAAGAAAACGAAACTAAAGTGTTGATTACTTTACTATGCCCGAGCCGCCATTCAAAGTAAGTGCTCAACCCGTACATTAATTAATTATTTGTTGTTCTTGTTAACAGTTAATAAATAGAGTGTTGTCAAAGTCATGTAAAGTGTTCAGTGTTTCACAAACATAACGGCACTGCGCTGGTCCCTCCAAAAGCAACTAATGTTCACACATAGACCCTCCATATTTTGAAAGGGAGAATTACTCCCAACCTACCTAAAAGTTTGATATTCACAAACGCGTATAACGTTTTAGTTTTTTTACAGCGTCCTCCCCTACTTAACGGTTTGACTGTGGTTGACCGTTTGAGATAACTGAAATAAGAGTATTTGGGTCATTTTCTCTTATTTTTAATTTTCTATAAAAATTAATTAATTATTAGGTTGTGTAGATCTCCACCATCCAAATGGATGGTGGAGATCCATGTAAAATAATTTAAAATTTTAAAAATTATATAAAAATTAAAAATTAAATTATTTTGAAATTTGTCAAAAATTAGATTAATTAAATTTTAAAAAAAAATCTACAAAAATTTAACCTGAGATCTGCACCGTCCATCATTTTAGTGGACGATGCAGATTGACTTTAAAAAATCAAAATTTTTTTTAAAAAAATCTTTTATATTTTAAAAAATAAAAAAATAATAATAAAGAAAAAAAAATGGATGGAGATTCACCCCATCGTCTTCATCTTCAACCAAACCCAACTTCAATCAAAATCAAAACCCACAAAATCAACACAAATATTCCACAAAATCTACTCAAATCAAAATCAACCCAAACCCACAAAATCAACCACTTATATTGAGTTCGACGATCTGGGTTCCAAACCCAGACGTCTTCTGGTATAAACCCACCTGGGTTCATCATCGAACCAACTCAGGTGGGTTCATCGTCGTCGAACAAACTCGGCAGGAGGGTTCGTTCGACGATCTGTTTCCGACCTTATTTTCAAAGGGAGTACCAACGAAGAGGAAGTGTGAGGCAGGCGAAGAGGGGTCTTTGAGGGACCGATCGGTTTTGGGTAGGGTAAGAGGTCATCGAAGATGGGTTTGAAAGGGATTGATCGGTTCTAGGGAGGGATGAATTGATTCTCCATTTTGGGTGTTGTTGTTGAAGCTGAGAATGAGAGAAAGAGAGAGAGAGAGAGAGAGAATATCGATTTGTTTTTGAAAACTGGTTTAGTGGATTAAATGGGTGGAGATTGGATCTCCACCGTCCAATCTCTAGATTGGATGGTGGAGATCCAATATGGAGATTGGATCTCCATCCATTTTTTTTTCTTCATTATTTTTTTTTTATTTTTTAAAATATAAAAGATTTTTTTTTTAAATTTTGATTTTTTAAAATCAATCTACACCGTCCACTAAAATGATGGACGGTGCAGATCTCAGGTTAAATTTTTGTAGATTTTTTTTAAAAATTTTTTAATTAATTTAATTTTTTATAAATTTCAAAATCATTTAATTTTTAATGTTTATATAATTTTTAAAATTTTAAATTATTTTAAATAGATCCCCACCATCCAAATGGATGGTGGAGATTTACACAACCTAAAAATTAATATAATTTTTATAGAAAATTAAAAATAAGAGAAAATGATTCAAATACCCTTATTTCAGTTATCTCAAACGGTCAACCATAATCAAACTGTTAATTAGGGGAGGACGCTGTAAAAAAATCAAAACGTTGTACGCGTTTGTGAATATCAAACTTTCAGGTAGGTTGGAGGTAATTCTCCCTATTTTGAAATACTAACGTTATATATGCACTTCCATGTTTCCATCCAAATTCATCACGTGACGAATGATGAATTAATATATATCAATAAATAAGTAAAATCCAAAAAATATATGTTTAAAATTATTGATTTTTTTAAGACATTAAAATTATTGATTTTGAAAACATAATTAGACAGAAGTAGAGCAATAAAATTGGTTAATGGTGTGTTTACTTGAGAGATTAGGAAATGAAAATGATTATTGGTATTTACTTACTTTGAAATAAATCCTTAATGAGAATGAATTGTATGTACCACACGAATTTTTGGGTTGTGGAATGTGATTTCCATTCCCCACCTCATTTAGGATTCACATTCTTATTATCATTTATAATTTAAAAATCTTTTATACCCTAATTAAAATAATAATAATAATAAAATTGAAAATTAAAAAAAAAATTGTGAAAAAAAAAACCTATTATAACAAGTTCCAATGCTGAACATGACCAAAAGATGAAGTAAAAATGATTTACAATGTATCATTTTACATTAAAAAAAATCATAATTTGATATACAATATAAATACACAATATACTTATAATAATATTGTTAAGAAAGTATAATTTTTTTTAGCCTAATACGAGTTATATAGCAGAACATGATAAAAAGATGACACTATATCTTAAACACAATTTTGCAAAAGGATACACAATATTTCTTTTGCAATTGGCAAAATTTCAATAGCTATATAGTTTTTTTTTTTTTTTTGAAAAAAATATTTATGGAATACATAATTTTAATTAAAAATATTTTTATAACTTGTAATCAATCTTTTCAAATTCTAAATCAAAATAAACATTTTAATAGGAATACTATTGATTTCAATTTTAATTTCTGTAATTGAAACAAATAACTTATTTGATTTCGATATATTAATTCAATTCTAAACTATTCTGATTACGTATAAATAAATACAATAAAATCATTTATACATGGGATAAATATATTTTTATATTCAATAAAAAAGAAAATTTATTTTTAGATCAAAAGAAAAGGTTGTATGCTTTTTGTTGTAAAGGAAAGTTCAATCGATTTTTATCCATTTCAAGTCTGTGCAACATTTTACCTATAATATAATATTACATATAAAATGATACATCGATATAAAATGTTGTACAAAGTAATAATGGATAAAAAAAAGATCAAAGTTTCGCCCGTTATTTTGTCAAACACAAATTTTTATTTTTAAAAACTATATATATATTTTATAATTTCCACAATAATATTATTATTGGTCAATGGAAATATCATTTTGAGTCAAAAGTGAGTCTACTTTTATTCAACGTATCCTCCTGTTGTGTGTTATTTATCAGACAAAGGAATCTGTGTTATTGGTAGTTTAGAATTTTCTTTTTTCTTTTAATTAAATAAATACATAGAAAAAAAAGTTTATGCAAAATTTGTCTTTTCTCAACTTTATTAGTGATAGTTCTTGGTTAGTTGATGGCATGTGCTCACCTACAATCAAATAGAATAAAGTTCAACATTGAGTTGATACATGTGCTTGTTTTTGAGTTTATTATTAACTATTAAATGATTAAGAGATTAATTGAAAGCGTTTTTAACGTCATAAAGGTCTTTAATATAATTAATGTAGGGTCGCATAATAATATATATATATATATTTTTTGAGGCAGCATAATAATATTAATAATTTGTGTCATGACACATCAGATTCCCATCACATTCTAGCTTGAGAGAGGACAGAGATTGTACAAAGAATGACCCTACCAAGTACCAACATCTATCAATTTCAAAAAAATAAAAAATCAAATAATATTGGTTAGAACAAAAAATGGCAAACCAAGCTCGGGGTCCGACCCAAATAATCAGACCTGGCTTGCCAAAAGGACTTCGATGCTGGTTGAGCTTTGGATTGGGCCATCAGGCCCGTTTACATGCACGACTGAAAATGACGAAGAGGAGATTGTTCTTGATATTTAATTCTTATTTATTTATTTATTATTTATTTTTTTATAGCTAGTACAAGCTCAAAGATCAATCGAGACCATATAAAATTTGACTTTAGGGTGTGGCTGGAAGAGCAGCTCTCATACAAGAGGTAGCACCCCACACACAGGTGAGGAGGGTCCCACACAAAAAGAGAGGGAGACCCACACATTTAATGGTGGAAGATATATTATTTGAATGTAGAACCGTGCATCACTTGGATGAGAGCAGACACTCAAACAATTGAAGCCATCGCCTAGCTATAATTCATTTTTTCTTTGTGAAATAGGGTAAAATCCACGATTTTTTTCTTATTTTAATATAAAAGGAAAATATGATTAAATTCAGAAAAAACTAATTACATTTTATGTTTTATGACGAGGGCAAGACTTGAACCCATCCTTGACATCTTAAGTTTAAGGAAAGTACTTAAATATTTCTACTAAAATATGATGTGTAATAAAACCGAATAATATTGCTATTTAAATCAATATTCACAAGTGAACGAACAAAAAGTGGATAAAACACAACCCACTTTATCATCTTTGGAATGCAAAGCATGTGTTAGCAAAGGATTGAGCCACCTTGTTTCCTCCCTAGGAACGAAAGAAACAATGACAACACCAAAAGCGGAAAGCCAGAATTGAATGTCTTCAATCACAATATTATTAACCATGGAAAAGGGACGATGAGCCGAAAGATTTTGCACCATCGAGAGGGTATTCCAAAGCAGCCTTGCGAGCAACAAATTCGCCTATCTCAGAAAGAGAAAACACAACACAACCTCTTGGAAAAGCCAGCGCAACACTGCCCAAATGGTCTCTGGCGAGTGACGATAACAACACCTACACCAGCAACAGAAAGCTCAACTTTCAAAGCAACATTAACATTACACCACCACGTTGGAAGATGACAAAATTGAATGATACTCAACAAGAAATCTGTCAGCTGGAGCGATGATCTCGAAAGCAATGCAATGTCAAATTTTAAATGTATTCGAAATTATTTTTCAAGTAGAATTTTTGAGAGCAAGTCTTCCATAATTAGAACTTCTATAAAGTAGAGCTTACAAGATTGTTTCATAACGTAAGATTGTTTCATGACGTAGAGCTTATAAGATTCTATAATTCGTCACGAACTTCTACATAGTAGAACTAACAGGATTGTTTCATAATGTAAATAAAAGATATTTAATCGTGAATAATCATAATAATAATAAGACTATATTAACTTAAAATTCGACTTAAAAACGTGACTTCAATATTTATTCTTCCATGTTTACTTAATCAAACGATTATTATCCATTTCGTATTTATTCACTTTTTTCATTATTAGATTGAATGAAAATGAATGAATAGATATTAAATTTAATTTTTTAAGTCAAATTTATAGGTTGATATAGTTAAATAACAATAATGATATAAAAAACCCTCAAACAAAAGTAGATATTTATTTTCAGCCCCAAATGAAATATTATTTGTTTTTAAAGAAATTCAAATTTCACTAGAAATAAAAGAGCTTCTTAAATATAAGAAAGCTCGTCTTGAATGAATACAAAATAACCAAAAACATATTTAACAAGAGATTTTGAGATCAATTTATTTTATTTTTTGAAAAAAAGACCAGCAGAATGGCCATACCAAACACATTATTAAGTACATGAATGAAAAAATGATGTTGAAGTAGTTTAGATAAAATTGTAATTTAACAATTCAGTTTTAAAGGTATATTAGATAATTTAATTTATAAATTAATTATTTTATCAAGAATAAAAATATATTTTTATGCATTATGTCTTCGTGGACCGTGAATTGATCGACGATTTATATTTTTATTGAAGAGTTTTAAAATATTTAAAAATAAAAAGAATTATTTTTAAAAAATATTAAAAACTTAATAACTTTTAATACCTCATGAACTAAAATAAAGTTTTCCCTATAATAAACACAGTTGGGTTTGGGCGGCGGCCCAGCTCGGAATGCCTGACACAAAACGAGTGTGCAAGCGCGACGATAAGAATTGAAAAAAAATAAAAAAGGAGAGAAAAACAGAAACCGAGGGGCTCTCCATGGAGGTCCTTGCTACATCTCCTCGTCTCTCTTCTCATATCACTATCTCTAATTTCAACAGACGCCCCTACCTCTGTTTCAAGCCCGCCATTGCTCAGGTACTCATTCTATTCTGCTTCTTCTTGGTTGATAAGAGGCTGTATCAGTTTGTGAATGTGATACGGCTTTGTGCAGGTGCCTGTGAGGATCTTAGAATGTCGATTACAAGGTTTTTGGTTGCATATAAGGACAAATGCTGCTAACAGGCGTCGAAGTTGTAGTAATTCTGATGGAGCATATAAACACAAGCTCTTGCTTCGGCATGTGTGCAGGTTGAACAAGACTGTTTTTTCTCAGAGTGGATGGTTTTGTATCAAACATGCTTCGGAAAGAATGAAACAACATGTCTCGGCTGTTTTTGTCCAGTTGGTTGTTGCTGTGTTTCTTGTTACATCAGCCTCTGTTGCTGTTAGCAAGTCTGCCTCTTGTAAGTGTAATTTTGTTGTCTGCATAGAGAGAATTGCAACATATGAAACACTGGATCTTGTATATTACTTCCGTTTTTTTTTTAATGTTGTTCAGGGGCCCTCAGTGAAGAGAATCTGCTTTTTTTAGAAGCATGGAGAACAATCGACCGTGCATATGTTGATAAAAGTTTCAATGGACAAAGTTGGTTTCGGTACAGAGAAAATGCTCTGCGAAATGAACCAATGAACAACCGAGAAGAGACATGTATGAATTCTCTTCTTTGAATCATTTTTCTGTTTATTTGCAATCACTTATCTTTGGTAGTTTGTTGCACCTCCCAGAAGTAAAATAATGGCCTAACTGTAGAAATGCAATAATTTATTTTATGCTGATGCTTTAGTTTGTTGAATTTTTTTTGGTTTGATGGATGATGATAAATGTTTTTACCTGATGATGATGCATACTTCTTCCAACTATGACCTGTGAGAGAAAATCGCAATACTATTTGCAATCACAATGTAGGCTGGCTTTCTAAATTTTAAGGGGTACAAGTTTGTGTTGATGATAATAATATCTTCTTGTATTTTCTGATAACCAACTTTCTAAGTCCTAGTGGTGTCCTTGCATGTAGACTTGGCCATCAGGAAGATGCTTGCAACATTGGATGATCCTTTCACTCGATTTCTGGAGCCTGAAAAGTTTAAGAGTTTACGGGTATGAGGCTGTTCCATTTTTCATCCCCAATCTGCTGCATTCTAGATTGAATTTTATGGAGGCATCTATAGACAATGTAGATTTACCGTAGTTTGCTTCAGAATATTTTACTTAATTTTTACATCCTCTTAAACCTGTTAATAACTTCTTTGAAGGCAGTCTGGAACTCAAGGGGCTCTTACGGGTGTAGGCCTCTCAATAGGCTACCCTACAGGTTCTGATGGATCAGTTGCTGGACTTGTTGTTATCTCAGCATCTCCAGGAGGTCCTGCAGATAGGGCAGGAATTTCATCTGGAGATATTATTCTGGGAATAGATGATACAACCACGGAAAGTATGGGAATATATGATGCTGCTGAGAGGTTGCAGTGAGTGTCTTACTGTATAAGGCAAACTAGCCACCTCAGCCATTTTTGTTAGATATAATGATTAGCAGAATTATCTGTCATGTAGTTCGGACAAATTAAACTGAAGTAGAATTCCGTTGGGAGCGTTAGCCTTTGTGCCCTAGGAATTGAAAAAAAGGGATGTTGATGGTTATATGTTGCATGGAAGATTTCTGTATATTTGGTAACTTTGGATTTGAGGGTCACCTTTTCCTCTGACTCAGTTGCTGTTTGCATCTATTTTATTAGAGAGTTTTGAATAGTTCATCTATTGCATGGAACTCCTCTGACATGCACCCTGAAGAAAATGGTCAATCGAGGGCATAATAGTTTTAATGAGCTATGTCTGGCCTGTTTTAAAGTTATAGGCATCTTTCATGATGTTGGTAATCTACTATTGATACTTGAGAGACATTTTATGATGATTAGTATAGATTATTATCTTAACAGTTACTGGTAGTGTCCGAGTATTTAATTATCTTGTAATTTGCATTTTTTGTAAACATTAATTTGAGATGCTGTCAAGATCTTTATCCTTTCTGTATGGTTACTTGTATGCTTAATTCGGATAGAAATACTTCTAGAATTGTAAATTTTTTCTTTCCATTGCATTTCAGTCTCTTCACTTGTTCATTATGCCTAATCATATCCTGTGAATTTTAGGGGACCTGAAGGAAGCTCAGTGGAATTGACCATCCGCAGTGGACCTGAAACGAAGCACCTAGCTTTGACGTAAGTTAATTGTTTTATGTTCCCATTTTGATAAGCGAAACATTGTTGCAAATTGTCAGGGTAAACGGTATTGCTTGTCTGTAAATAGGTCTTACAGTTTAAGTGTACTTTTTTACGTTTTACTGCAGGAGCTCAGAAACCCTATGAGGGGATATTAATTTCATTTTACCATTATGTTTTTGATTGTGCTTCTATTATCAGTTGTCATTTCATTGGTAAATAATCTTCATTTTTCGTTATGTTGAAAAGACTGACAATTAACAACTTGCTTCTATCCAGGAGGGAGAAAGTGTCATTGAATCCAGTGAAGTCAAGACTATGCGAGGTTCCTGGTTCAGGGAAGGACTTGCCTAAGATTGGTTATATAAAACTAACATCATTCAACCAAAATGCCTCTGGTAAGTTGAGTAGATGTTGTCAGCATGTATAAATGAGGAAGAACAAAAACTTTTCTGTGACAAACGAATCGAGCAATCTATTGTCCTTCACTGATGTTTGACCTTTCTGGTATATATAAATTGTTCAACAGTACAAATGCGTCCCTCAATCTGCGATGATATGTAGTTTTTGATACAATCAAGTTACTTTGCAAATTTATTACAAAAATTTTAGGGGTTTTTTCTTTATAGTTGAAAATATTTTGTTTATAAAATTTGATCTGTTATGGTAAGCTTCTTGTTATTTTTTGTAATGATGCATTGAGCAATAATTACTTGGCTGTACCCTTGATTGGAAGAATTTCAAAGTGTTCTCTAAATGAAACTCTTACAAGTTGTTTAAATCTTCATTACCGTACACAGCACCTTAATTTCTGTCTCTCTTTCTGTGTGTTGTTTAGCTAACATGGTGTGATTTACATAGTTTAGTCTTTGATATTGACTATACTTTACTGAATTTATGTTGTCTTCTGTAGGTGCTGTCAGGAATGCGATTGATACTTTAAAGAGTAATAGTGTTAATGCCTTTGTGTTGGACCTTCGAGATAATAGGTGATTAGCTTTTGAAATGCTCCATTTTAAACTTTGCCCTTTGGCAGGCTTTCTGAAAGCTTAAATTTGCTGCAGCGGTGGCCTCTTCCCAGAAGGAATTGAGATTGCCAGAATTTGGTAAGTTAAACTGGAGTATTTAATGGTTAATGATTTAAGATTAACTTACTTGCTTTTAATTAATATGGGTGCCTTATCATGCAACTTGGTGGCATAGTGGTAATTGGATGGGTAGAATCTTGCAGCATTGAATTTGGTCTTGGTAAAACTTGTCTATGGTGGAACTATTCTTTGTGCATTTCCAGTTAAATGCAACATTAATTTAGTGATTGCTATATGTAGACGCTTTATCACAGTTCTTGTGAATATATATTGAGAATATTTCCAACATAACTTTTTAAATTGTTAATGTGAGAACCGTTTGTTGATTTCTTACTTCATGATCTACATCAAGGCTAACAAGAACCTGAGAGATATGCATATTTCCAATATTATCTCATCTAACCCAACAATATATATCCCTATATTTTTTTCATAGATAGCTGATTATATGAGCTCACAAATTGGGGCATTCTTTCATTTAAACATTCCAAAACCACCTTTGTCCTCTTCTGATGTTGTTGGATGAAATTGATGAGCATATTTTGGAAGTTTGCTGGGGTTTTAACGTGGGAAGAAATGAAATTCATTTTTCATATCTTCTGAACTCTCCATGAAGATTAGATATCTGGGTCTTCCTTTTGAGACTATTGCTATCCTTCATGTGAGAAATTAAATAGAATTTATTATATTGTATATCCTGTTAGAAGGGAAAGTTTGTTAAATAATATTATCCTTCAGCAACCGATATTAACTTATGTTATTCTAGAAAAATTTGCATCTGATTTTTAATATAAAGTGCTGGTACTATCTTGAGGCATACCTAAATCAGGTTGTTTAGAATAATGCTAGATTGATTACAAAGTCATGATTCATATTAAGTTGTTTGGTAGTATATTGCTAGACACAGTGAAAGAAGCTTATGATCTTATCTTATTTTGGGAGTTGGCTTTGACACTGATAAATGATCTGATCCATGATATTGTCCAGGTTTTTTGGTCATTCAAGCAGGAAATTTTAAATCAAGAGGAAGAGATTAAATTCTGTCTCTCCAGTTTATTGAAATTCAGTATTGCAAATTTGTTATTGGATATCTCATATTAATGAACACTGAATTTTGATAGCTGAATATTATTTAACAGTCTGTTGATTACATTTTGGATTTTTGAACTTCACTTCTTTGTGTCGTACAGTTCTATTTTCAGAAACACCAAAATACCAAATTTAGGCATGGGCCCTCCAAATTCCTTTATTTTGCATCTCTTTCGACTTTTGGCAGAATTTCTGATAACTAGCTGTTGACAATCAGGTTAAATAAAGGTGTGATTGTGTATATATGTGATAGTCTTGGTGTTCGAGATATATACGACACAGATGGAAGCAGTGCAGTAGCAACTTCAGAGCCCCTAGCTGTGCTGGTATGCTTTCCCATATATCATGGCTTTTAGAATTTGATCTTGAGATCATATTTGAGTTGAAGAGATGTTGCGGCAAATAGGTTCATTTCCTACAAATTTTGGTGTTCAGAATTGCTGTTGAACTTTGCGCAATATTATCTTCTTTGTGCAAGAAAGAGTCATTTTTGTCAAATTAATAAATACACAGAAGCATCTCATTCTTCTGTGAATTGTATCATCAATTCGCTAATCTTCTTTCTGGTCCTATGAGTTGCCAATTGCCATTGTCTCATTCCCTCTCTCTCTTCTGTCGCTGGTACTCTCAATGAATTTCATCATCAAATGATGGTGTTAACCCACCACTGATTAGTCTCTTCTGTATGTCAGGTCAACAAGGGAACTGCAAGTGCCAGTGAAATTTTAGCCGGCGCTTTAAAAGACAATAAACGAGCTGTGTTGTTTGGAGAACCCACTTATGGGAAAGGGTAATAGTTTTTCCTTCTAACATCATATAATATGAATACCATATATGATATATTCCTAACCAGAACCTCTTGCTCCCACTTTGCAGCAAAATTCAGTCAGTTTTTCAGCTATCTGATGGCTCCGGCTTGGCTGTTACAGTGGCTCGTTACGAGACACCTGCTCACACCGATATTGACAAGGTATCTCACTGATTCTATATCAACCCCATTCTCAAACTCTTTGTACTAATTTCTTGGCTTTGCTTCTATGTAGGTTGGTGTGATTCCTGACCATCCTCTGCCAGTGTCATTTCCCAAGGATGAGGATGGTTTCTGTGGTTGCCTCCAGGATTCAGCATCCGCTTGCCACATTAACAGAGCCCAGCTATTTTCGAGATAATATTTTTTAGTATATTGTTCTATATAGTTCATCATTATCCTGAACGGCAAGATGGTTTTCTGTATAGTTTTAACATTCTTTTGGACGATCAGTAATTTTTATCAAATGTAAATTAACAGACAGGCATTCTGCTGAAACGTGAAAGAAGAAATCAGTTCATACCATCATGATTATCATGTAAAAAGTCCTTTGAACAACAATTGTTTGGGACCATGGCCTGCCGTTTGGGAAAAACTTAAAGGATGACCTGCTTCCATCGACTTTAGAGGTTTCGTCTTTGAAAACCAACCCGTTTTTAATTTGACGTATAATTATTTTGATATCCCTATCCATCATCTACACTTTTGTGATTCAATAAACATATGGGACCTTTATTATTTGAAGAAAAAGGACTTCGCATTGTTGTAACCTCAGCATTCAGCATCCACAGAAAATGCCCGAAGGCATACTTCTAGAATACTTCACTATTTCGGTCACTTCAATTTTGTTTATGATGGATGGTGACCATTGGACAGGAATGGGGAATATAAAGCTGATACATGGAGCAGCCGTAACACGGCAGTAGTAGGCAACATACCATAGATGGATAGCAATTTCATAAGCCATATAGGAAGTGATGGAGCAAGTCATAGCAGATTTCAGACTTTGATATACGGTATACCACAAGTATTTTTACCTCTCTAGAATCCAGTTTATTAAGTTTTCAAGGCAAAAAGCCCCATTAGTGTGATCCGCCACGAGTCTGACAATCATCCTTGAACGCATGCTTGCTCAAAGAGGAGGTATCAAATATCAATACATCAGAATATTTACTTAGCAACTGAATCTTTGGATGCTGCAGTCATCTTGAATATAGTGTTGGTATGCCTTGGCAAGTCTAACTAGTTGCGAAGGAAATTGTGTAATTCGATTGAAGAATCTGCTTTCAATTTTCAGCAAGCATAATGACAGACCAACAAGACAACCAAATTTCTATACTTGATAATATCAAACGCTGACAATGTATCGAACAATTATCAACCCTCACATAAATGCAAGGTGACACCATGGTGACACCATTTTTGTCTTCGTAAGTAAAAAGGACTAATCCCAAGGTATGATTTGCCTATCTTGAGCAAAAATATATAGTATCTTTACAAGTATAGATGAATCTAGATCTCATACCATGTTCGTGACCAAACTGTATCACTAACAAGACGTAGAAAATAATACAAAAAATCTTTAAAATAGCCCACCGCCCCCTGTGAGAGTGAGAGGTGAAAGAATGTGCTTCAAACATATGTACTTACAGAACTAACCACAGGAGGAGATTACGCAAATGGACTCTCTGGAAGTAGATGATCCATCAATCATAATAACTCCAGCTATTGAACTCTGCATAGAATGTGGTCAAACAAGAAAGGGAATGAACAACCCCATTGAATTTGGTGACTCCAGTTTAGCACTTGCAAGCGACAGCAATCAAAACAATGCTCCGAGTTCTAGCTTGCTGTATGGAATTCACCAGAACTCAGCCCAGGAACTTACAAATGGGAAAACAGCAATCAACAGTCTCAATAGCAAGGGCATTTCACTGTTTCTCCCACTCCCACTCAACTTATCTTTCCGTCTCCTTTGTGAACCACCCGTAACTGGACTTTTTCTCCGCACGTATGCTGCTCCATTCAGGTCATCATCCCATCCACCAAAACTGGAGTCACCCTCACTTCCTTTTCTAACCGAGCCATTATCACTGCCCACCCAGAATTCACCCATCTTTTTGTTCCCAGTTACCTGGCCTTCTGCTTGTTCTTCTTCATTCATTTCAACACTAGTTGCATTGCTGTAAGACGTTTTTCTTCTCACCCTCTTCTTGCGTTTAGGCCTACGTTGCGTCTTTTCCTGCAACTTCGCAACTGCCAGAGAGAGTGCTGACAACCCAACTGAGAGTGCTAATGTCGTGATGAAAGCTTTGGGTCCAGTAGTTAGTAGAAAAGATATGATGATGGTCGGAAGCAGCCAACCGTAGGATTTGAAAACCTATACAGACCCACAACCCCAAAATCACTTTCATTTCTGAAATACATAAAGGTCAATCCCACAAACAAAACTGAAAGAAGTTCCTTATATACTCATATTGCAGGGACTAAATGAAAGCATTCTAACATTTTGCAATTTATACAGAGATTCTCTAGGTGACTACTACTAGGTGAAATTTCACTTGGCCAAGCAACATAAACTCCAAGGGTGGGTCAAAAGGCCATGTCAGGTCCAATTTTATGTCCTAATGTTCCAAGGGAATGGCGTCAAATTGGAGATAAACTATCTTTGCCCATTGTTATTATGAATCAACAATTATGAAATCAAGTCAACAATTAAAAAAAAAAAAAAAAAAGTTCCAATTTTGTATGCTCCAAAAATCCAGGAAGGCTAAGAAAACCGTCAACATAAGACAATGTTATCTCAAAAGAACAAAACTTGAGTCCAAATAATGAAATTGAAAAAATACCTTCAAAATCCAGATGCTTTCGAAGACTTGTTCAAACAAATTGGGAGACTTTTTCTTCCTCATCTGATACTTGTAAGACCACCGTCCTCTCTTCTCCTCCTCCTCCTCATCGTCTTCTTCTTGTTGGTCGTTGAAGGTGAAATTACGGGGACGGAAAGTCTCAGCATTGGAGTCCCACTTGGAGCAGCTGGTGAGAGTGAAGGAGAAACGGAGTTGACGAGAAGTGAAGCGGTAATGGGTGGTGGTGTTGAGTTGAAGGAAGATAGAGGTTGGTTGGGGTGTGTAGGCGAGTGTGAGAAGAACACCATTCTCCATTAATTGTTCTTCTTCTTCTTCTTCCTCCTCAGTTCCATTTGCCACGTTCGTTTTATCTGCTCCATTCATTCATATTCTCCATTTTATAGCTTTTCCAACCCAAACCATGTGGCCCGTGTCCACCCTCACGCCTTGTCCTTTTTTTCTTCATGCCTGCCTATTCTACTTTCTAGAATTTCTCTCCCCTTTTTTTTTGCAAAAAAAATATATATATTATCCTAACAATTTTAAACAGTATTTTTCTTTGCCATAATGTGAAGGAAACCTCTTTTTTTTTTTTTTTTTACCATAAATGTGAAGGTGACTTGAAAAATATTGAATGGCAAATAATCTTTCACCTCAACTGGTGTGTATATAAGATTTGAAATTGCATATATGTTACATATATTCCCATTAGAACCATTGAGATGATTTTTATTTTGGGAGTTGGGACTCACAATAATATGTTGCTACATGAACTAAAAACCTATTGATGCAACAATGTCAACATGGATTTAGAAGAAAAAATATCTACAAATTTAGATCAAATAGTGCAAGAGGTATTTTACATATATATGTGTATGTATGTATATCCTTTCATAACTCAAATAAATAATTACGCTTCACACAAATATATATAAGTATGAGTTTTTCTCTCATAGCTATATCTTTCGATTATCATTTGATCATATATATAACGTAGAGCTATGATGAATAAAATGTATTTAATTGAGTAATTTTCTTTAATAAATCAAATAATTAATGATCACATTGGAAAGTATTATCACATCCATTTCTACATTTATAATAGTTTAAAAAGTGGAATTTGTCTCTTTTAAAAATAAAATCCTACTATAATGGAATAAATTTCTTTTATTAAAAAAAGTAATTCTAAATTTAAAATGTATTCCCCTTTGTTCTGTTTAAAAAAAAACAAAAGCACAAAATATAAAAAACCTGGTGGGGCTCACAATAAGCTAATAAAAATTAGAAAGTAGCAGAGAAAGGGAAACGACATCGTATCGTAATTGATTTTGATTGTTTGTCGGGGTGCGAAAACACGAGGATGAGGCCGATGCAGATGGAGTTCTTCGGAGAGATGGAGGAGCAAGGTTCGACGGTTGCGATGGACGTGGACGACGTCGACCCACTCGAGATCTTCGGCGAGGGCGTCATCTCCATCGATAACAAGCTCGCTGATGCCGATTTCTTCAACAGCTTCGACGACGACTTCGACGACGCCGACATCAACTGATCCCATCAACTGTATAAGGCTTTGCCTTTTATTCAAACAACTTGGTATCTATCATATATTCAATTCCAGTTTCGCTTTATTATAATATCCTTTAGTTGTAACAATTTGCTTGAATTGTGACATCATGTGATCTTGTGTTAGTGTTCAATTCTTGAAGCATCTAGGGTTTCTATATCTGTTTTCACTTGGTGGTTTCATGAAACATAGATATTGTCTTTTTTTTTTTTTTTTTCAAAAAAAATAATGGATACGTTAATAAGGGTTTGGGATTTTTTTTTTTTTTTTTTTTTGATAGGAAACAAAAGGGGTTTGGAATTTGACTACCTTACTGATAGATAATCTTACTTAATAATTATGACTATTTGATTGGTTTCAATAACTACACTTACAATCAAGGAAGTTGAATTGAATAGGCCTTTTGATATGAATTCGCATGAGATGAGATGGTGTTGCAGCTTGTTGTGTGAATTTACATTGGATTTTATGAAATAGTTACAATTGTGGAGGTGGTTTTTGGTTGATACTTATGATATGAACGAATGTATTTCTGTGATCAACTCATATCTGGAGAAATGTTCTCTGTTGATTTGGTTGAAATCTTAGTTTTGAGGCAACTTTTGGTCGTAAATTCTAGTGAATGATGTGTTTGATGAATCTTGTAATTGATGGCTGTCTTCTATAGAACTTGTAGTGATCTGACTGCTGTATTCTTTTCATCAATTTGATGGAGTGTTGAGTAGTGAAGGTTTCCTTGTTGTTGCTATTAGTGGTCATTGCTTCATTTTGATAATTTTGATAGTGTTATTATGACAGCATAGAATGATAACTGTGGAAGAGAAAAGAGTGTAAACCAAGTTATGTCTGTGGTCTCTCCTTTATTATTTCTTGTATAAACTTGATGTCTTGATATGCGTTCAATAACAATACTGCAATTAACTTGGTGCTGTTAATAATATTTTGTAATGAATGTGAAACTGTTTGCTATCATTCATTTGTGTGTTTATGTATTTTCATGAAGCTCAAACATGCATAACATAACAGTGTTGTTGACCTACTTTTGTTTGAATGGAATGACACACCTCAGTTGCATTCATGGCACTGAATTGTTTATCAGTTATATAAATAACATATTATTGGGACCTAGTTTAAGTTTAACTGTTTGGTTATCAATGTCAAGAATGATGCTTGCATACAACGCCCGCGCCCTATTTGTAGAATAACTTTTGTTAAGAGATGGCTTATCTTCCATGGGGATATTTTATGGAAGTCTGCAATATTCGTTGATGCTACTCATTGCATTATAAATTATAATGCATAAACCCATGGAGTGCCAGGAAAAGCTTGGCACCTGAGGATCTTGAGTATTACTTATTGCTCAATGCAAAACAAACCGAAATGAAGTTGAAAATTATCAAGGAAATCTCTGTCTTGGTGAGGAGCAGTATATCAACTCATCAATTCAGCAGCTTTAGGTGTTGGATATATTAATATGCAGTGTTAGGTTTTTATCTCATGGATTCTCTTCCTAACTTGGACCTTGAAGTAACGAAACACAATCAACTTAACTTGGTATGTACAAAATTATTGTAGTCATCCAGCAGTGCGATGACATAGAGAGCCTATTGGTGGGAAGTCAGTAAAAAGCCTTTTCCTATTGATCAGATACATGTACCGGCATCCTTTTACTTTGTAGAAAGTTAATTAATGCAAGTATGCAACTGGTAAGGTGCCAGCCAGTTACATATCTGATCAACTTTTCCTATCAAAAGAAAAAACTTCGGAAAAACTGGCCGCTTTCTACCATTTTCATCGGAACCTCTGGATGGGGAGGGTGAAACTCCTACAATAATCACGGTAATTGCTTCATTCATTGGTTGCTTTGAAGTTTTTTACTTAATTTTCTAGGTCATATGTTTTAAGGGCACAAGTTAACACTATGTTATCATTATTATTGTTATTAGATTATAGTAGAAATTATACAAATCCTGAGATTGTAATAACTATTAAGCATGCAACCAAAGTATTAAAGCTAAAGAAATTAGTGACTGCTCAAGAACGTCCATGACAATTGGCAGATAGATTAATGATTGTAGCTGAGGGCTAAATGGTTGTTTCGCCTCCAGCCAACGTGTTAAAGGCTAAATAAATAAGTGGCAGCTCTAGAACTTCTATGACGATTGGCAGATAGACTGATGATAGTCGCTGAGGGCCTGGAGCCCAGTGGCGACACCAGTAAGGAGCCTGAAAGGCTGTGTCCCTTTCAGACTTCGGCGGTTAATTAAACTGTTTAAAGTACAAAACGTCAATGGCAGTGGACTTCTATTATTCACCACTGTCTGATCTTATTACATTTTCATCGTATCTAATTGATTTTCAACTTTTCTCTCATATGTTTTAAACATTTCCAAGGCCTCATCTTTACTTTGAATTAAATAGACACAACAAAATTTATTGTAATCATCAATAAATGTTATGAAATAATTTTTTTCAATACGTTAGTGTAGATTTAAAGTTACAAAAATCTGTTTAAAAAAATAAGTTACAAAAATCACTATGAATTAAATAAAGTAATACATTTATTATTATTTTTTGACAGATTTGAATTAAATATTAAAAGAATCAACAATACAAACGGAAGTCTCAATTCATAGCACTAATAAATCTTGTGTTGAGTTTGAATATTCCATCAGCCAAATAACCAGTTCTGACATACATCCCTCCTTTATTTGGAACAAATTTATCATACTCAAATATAAATTTGAAACCTTTCCTACTAAGCAAAGGGTAAGACACTAAAAATTGAAGTAAATCATTTATCTTGAAGTATAAATTATTAAATATATTTAAGTATAAATTATAATTTCATTGATATCATGGCTACATACATTAATGTCTGCTAATAACAGATTTTTAACAAGGTTTAATACATTCAATGACATAATATAAAATGCTCTCCTAATGATAAATAGGGATAATCAAAACTCCACATTTGCGTCATCACATAATGCGTCACTTTGATGATATATATTTGACGACGTCAATGATTAGAGCATCACCAAATATAAGTTTTAGTGAGGTATATTTTATGTAATTGTGTCATAATGAGTAATAACTGTTACACCAGTAACCAAAATATGTTAAAGAAATCAGTGACCGCTCAATGACTATCAGCAAAGATTCTAATGATAGAAGCTGAGGGCTTTGAGTCCAACCTTAACTGACTTGTGTGCTACTTTGCCCATCATTTTGTGACATTGCCACAGTTTGGTAATTTGATCTCACTTTCTGTAGAACAGAACAAAACTCAAATCTTAAACCAAATCACACGACTTTAAATTTGACTACTTGCATAGGCACCATTGAAAGAACTTCTTCTGGTGTTAAAAACTAAATAAATGGAATCAATAATCTATACCTCAAGCAAGGAGATGTAATAGAAATCCTCCATATGTTGCATAAGTGCAGTCCCATCTCGAATCGAACGGAATATATTTATCTCAGTTTGCAATATCTTCTCAATAAGTTCCTTCTCACCTTTCATCTGAAAGAGATCTCAATTACCGTAAGTAAAACCAAGCCGTTGACTCTGAAAAGACCCTCGAAAATGACCGAGGAAGTGTACAGTAAATGAAGGTAGTTGGGTAAGTTAACTATTTATAGTTATGCAAACTTCAATTCAGCCTCAACAGAGCTTACACTTTTTATGTGTGGGTGAATGCAAATTTACTGAGAATTTTGCCACTTGGTAAACAATATGAAATAATATCCATGAGCAATATATCATAATGGAAATAACAGTACATCTCTTAATATATTAGAGAGGCATGGTCCATCAGATAATAAGTAGAAACTTACGAATTCACTAACGAGAACATCCGGTGTGGACTCTCCGATCACATCACCTTGATAACCATCTTTTAGAACCTCCATATTTTCCTGAAAACAAATTTCAAAGGTACAAGTAGCTGCAAGGATTAGCTAAAAGTAATCAGGTTGGTACAAGATTGAAACTTAATGAGCTAACTCCATTTCTGCTAATTCAATATTCCTTTATATTATATATTATTAATATAATCGCAAAAGAGATTCCAACAACTTGAAGAAGTGGTTACAATTTTATCTAGAGACGACCAATGCAAATAAAACTGAATTTTTTATGATATAAGTATCTTGGTGCTTTAATGAAGCAGTTTGAAAGTAACCAACATGATGAACCTACACATACATTACCATGCACACAAGACCAGTTGGCTATATTATAAGATTTTGACATCGAAAGAAGGAGCACCAGAACAATTCAGCTAGAAGAAGCAACCTACCAGGGCATCTCTTAGTCCTCCAGCTGCCAGGTACACAGGTTGAGCAACATGACAGTAGCCCATCAAGCGGGGGACAGTTGGTATTATGTCTCTGTGATTTACAACCCTCCAGCTATCTTTAACGTTCTGTGAGATGTGAAGTGAGGGACAATTATTATTAAGTATTGAACAATGCAGTGTCCAAAATATGAAGTGAGGTGGATAAAAGATTCATTACAGCAGAGAGTGAAAGAATATAGAAAGCAACTGTCCCACTTTGTATGCCTTTCCTTTGCCCCCTCTTTACAGCACACATGAATTGAAAGTCTTAATCTTGATAATGTGCTACAAACCACTTTTAAGAACTTGAACAAGTTGAGCCTAATCAACATTAGATCGTTAATGCATAACCAAGTTTGACCAAAACTCAAGCAGGATACAAAGCTTGAGAAGTTTTAAAGCATGATCAAGTAATTGTTCAAATATAATTAAGACTGTTCATTAGCTGTATTAATTACATTTATGGTTCTAATTTTTTGAAGCAGTAATAAAAATATTATAGTAGTAAATTTCTATACAATAATAAATCATCAAATACACAACTATGCGCAATTTAGAAGAATACACTGTAATGCAAGGTACATTTCTAGATAATATAACAAAATTAGTGCATAAGAGAAGTTTAGATGCCATAACTTAGGCTTCCAATTAGCATTTCCATGAAATCAATGACAAATATTTTAGATTTCCATCAGGAGATGCATTTAACAGTATAATAAATGGGAAGCTAACCCACAGAGGTTGAGCATAAAGCAAATTTGTTTCAACCAATAGAAACAAGGAAATTTGAAGTGAAGTATTTGATTACCTTGTTATAAAGTTCTGCGAATCTTTTGTTACCAACTCTAGGAGATCCAAAGTTATACATAGTCACAGAAATTGCCCCACGCCTGATGCACAGAAAGAATAGGAAACCTAAGGTATATTGATTCTAATAACTTCAATATACATAGTAAATAACCTATCACTGGAACACATAGGGTTTCGGACCGTCACTTTATACCAATTTTCAATAACATAGGTTAAAGCTTTTAGAAACTCTCATCAAAGCATAATAACGTGCGGATCTTCACATGTACAAGCACCCCGTCTCATGGGAATAAAGTTAAAAAAAGCTTCATTGAGTGATAAAATAAATAACTCACTTTGCTAATTGACTTGATGAAAGTTCAAGAGCAAGGAGGGTGGCTAATGCACCGCCCAAACTATGACCAGTAACATAAACATGCCATTTCTGCAATTGGTCAGCACTATCATCTCTGCAAAAGAAAATAACAATTTGAAGACATAAGTTTTGTATACTGACTTTTGACCCCAAAAAAATAAATTTATCTGGCACTAAAATGAACACTTTTTTCTCATTACATGATCACTTTATTTCTCCAATATCTCTTCTCAGTCAACATTAAAACATCAGCCTCATGCTTGAAGATAAGAAAACTAGATTTGAGCAAATGCAAAACTTACTTGTAACCTATTGAAAGTTTTAAGAGAGATATGATCCTTATCCTGACTGAATCATATGCACTTAAAAAACCACTATGAACCTGCAAAGTTATAGCATCATACACTTAATAATATAAGTGAAGTAACCATGATTAAACCATGCATTACAAACTTTTTTCATAAAGAATTCAAATCTATGAATTATAGATAGACATACTTGAACTTCTTGCTTGAAGTCTCCACCAATCCTTTCAGGGTTTAGCCTATAGATTCAAAAGATTTGTATACGAAGCAACAATAAAATAAATACTTCTTTATGGTCTTGTTTCATACAGTGAAAAATGAATAACTTAATAGCTACATTTCTTGTAAAACTGTCTTCAAAGCAGTTGTTGCAATGATTGTATTTCATAAAAGCAAACCACTTAATATACAATAGAACCAAAGAAAGAGATAACAGTAAAATAAAAAATAAAAAACATTTGTCTTGGATGTTGGCTTATTGCTGTGGAAGCTCATTCATATCATCATTTTTCTTTTCCTTTTTCTCCTTCTAAATCAGTGGCTAATTGTAAGTTATATTGTAGATGAGCAACAAGGTAATTCACATTCTACAAAAAAATAAAATGCCATTTTTATCAATGCACTCAACCTACTAGTTTAAATAAATTGACTGAAAATATAACCTCTCGAAACTTTTTTAAAAATAAATCCACTAAACAAGTCAAAATTATGTGCATGCTTTTTGGCATTACCCGGCTGGAACTAGCATTAAATCAGTTCGCAAATCCTTCCATCTTGACTGGAGGAAACAACAAATCAGCAATTTTAATTGAAAGCTAAATCACATAATCCACAATTCCACATAGGTAAACAAGAAAAAATTCCTACTTGTTCCGTTCCCCTGAAAGCAACAACTAATCTTCTCCGTGCAGTATCACGCCAAATTGCCACCTGTATATTTTTCCCATTACTTCTAGTGACTGACAAAATTTAATCCTCACAAGCAAGCAGAGGTATTTTGATACAAATATTGTTCAAGAAAAGGGAAATATTGTTACGTTCACAGAAGTCAAAGAATTAAAACAAGAAGAATGACTGCTTAGTGATGAATTAAAAGCTGACCTGAGTATCTGTCGATTGATTATCTGAAAAACAAATTTTTTCAAATTCAGACTTGATAAAACTTGGATGGCCAAGTGAAGTGGCAAGCATTGCCCAAGCCTCCATGGCAGTTTCTGCAGTTGAAAATAGTTCTTTCATCTCCTCAGCTTTACTTTCATCCAATACTGATCCCTCCATCGAACTAGGAAGACTCTTCAAAATTTGCGCAGCACCATCTTCAACTTTGGTACCATTTTTTTCCTCGTTTAACTGAGAAACAGCTGCTGTCAAAACCATAAATGCTCCTAAAACAGAATCAGTTTGCCTCAATAAATCCTTTGTTGCCTTCTTTATGTCTGGAAGTGAAGACTGAATCATGCTAATGCTAAGTGAGACGCTTGCTTTATCATTATCAACATCCTGTTCTTCCGGAGTCACCAATCCTGATTCAATATATACTGCTTCTGCGATCTTCCGTGATTGCAACCCAACTTTGTCTAATAAGTCAAATGAATCCCACTTTAATTTTCCTGGAACAGGTAGACCAAGTTTTTGAACAACATTTTGATTGATAACATCAGCAAAGTTCTTCCAAAAATGTTTATCCAATTGTGCAGGTTCATTGTCTTGAGTCACCAGTTCTGGGGTACACCCAACATCTATTTGGTCGTTACCACTGTAAATCTCTGCCGCATTGTTCTTTTCATTGGATCTTGTGTCATTCAAAGAGAGTAGTGAATTAAATTCTGTTGGTGAAGGCATATCCGATACAACAGCAACATTTTCTGAGTTTTTTATGACTTCTGAGTCATTGTTATTTCTGCTTGAAATCTGATCCTTCGAAAGATAGGAATCATTGAATGACTTTAACTGGCCGAAAACGTATTCTACAAACTGGCGTGCTGGCATGGGCTCCGAGCCAAGAACTGATTTAAGAGCAAAGTCAAAACCATTTTTCCTTAGAAATTCTGCCAAAATGGGAAGCTTCCACCACTTCTTTTCTTCTTCAATTTCATCAAAACTTTTATACTTGACCTGAAACCTCCCCAGTTGGAAGTATAAGTGTCATGGAACATAGATAAAAGTGATTTGGAAGACATCTTTCAGGGTTTATATAAATTTAACAATTCTACTTGTAAAGCCAAGTAAAATAGTTAATTTTTATTTTTTTTCCTATGATAATTGTTAGTATATTTCTTGACTCCTCAAACAATATGAAGACATAGAACCACAAGGGTGCAACTTCCTGAGAATATCTCTTTCAACTCTTAAAACTTGAAGAGAAAGACAATGATGGAATGGAATGATAGAAGAGAACATAGATAAAAGAAAAAGTTCTGCAGTTCAGAGGTTCCAATTCATTCTTCTAAAATAAAATACTAGATTCTTCTTTGGAAGACCATTCATAGTTGTAAGTTGTAACAGTATCTGAAGTCTGGAGATATAAAAGATTGGCCTGAAAGTGTTTTTTGTTCATAGGCAACAATATAGTACCAAAATGAAATTTAAATGGAATAACAATCGAGCAGGCATAACAAGGCATGATTTTATATTTAAAATGTTATACCAAAGATTCCTCTAATTGGAGTGCTGCAGCTTGTTTCATAACAATACCAGTCTGACCTTCAAAAAGCATAAAAGGTACATGGGGGCAGCTATTTTGGTAAAAAATGCCAAAGGGTAATACAGTATCCAAAAAGCATTCTCCTACTACACTTTGTTGGGACCTTTGGTCAGTGGTTAGTCTTATCATAAGCAATGGGAATTGATAACCAAATCACTATTAGGTGCACTGAACAATCCAAACAGATCAAACTAAACCAGCTTACAAGCTGCATTGTATGATTCACAAGACTAAGCCAAGGATGGTGTCAAATTTTTCAAGGATAGCTGGAAAATCTGGAATAACTAGTATTCAAGTGAGTCTGTATCAAAGAGAAAGCAAGATCTTGGTAAGGTAGTAGTGCACCATCTAACGAAGAGTATGTCAGTATGATCAAGCTTCAACTTGTTTTAAGACATAACCCCTTTATATTTTTATTCAAATACATAAGATGAAATTTTGTACCAATAACCTAGCTAGTTCTTCTAGATCAACTGTGGAGACGTTACTTAACAAAATTAGTGAATTATCAGTACCTGACAACGACAAGGTCAGATAAAAGAAAAAGCAAAAGAAAAAAGTTGAATTTACACTAGAACCATATAAAGTTTTCTAGTCAGTAGCACTTACTAAGGAATCAAAATTGATATTGCAAATTGGAAACAGAAACTTCTAAATTACAATGCAGAGAACGAACAGTATTGTCCAAATGAGGAAAGAATAAATATGAGTATATGACATGAATGTATGCTCATTGATAAGTCGTTAGTTAATGCCACTGAATTGACATGTTTGAGGAATAGGGAAAATTAACAACGTGCTAAAAGATCAGCAGGGTGATAAATATGTTGACTTTTAAATTTTCAGAATGAATTGGAACTAGACCTAAAAGAAGACATTGCATTTCATGCCTTTCAATAGGGCTTTACAATTTAACAATGATACAACAAGTTGTGAAATTTATCAAACCTGCCAAAAATGAAGATATGTTGTGGTGGGTAAAATCATTTGTTGTTAGTTAAAAACTACCATGGATGGCTAATGTCTGATATTTAGAAACGCAATAAAACTGCTGTGCCATTCATGTGAACATAGAGGCTTCATATAGAACTTAGGTGTTATTATTTCTCAAGTATAGTATGGAAAAAAAGGAATTCTCTCAATTACAAGGAAATACTTTCTGATACATTTTAAAATTATTCTTACCTCTAGCTGTAACTGTCCACCTCCTCCCATTCCTTCCAACTCCACCAACACCTCGTGCAAGTCTCCTAGCAAAATATGTTTTATTTGATCGTTTACTTACAACCAAGATTAATCAGTTCTTATTAGTAATTTATTGAATAAAGTCTCTATTAAATTCCGAAGTTAAGAACAGATACAAACAGTCAAACATAATACCCTTGCTAAATGGATGCATAAACTTGAGCTGTTTAAAGACTACAAACATGAATGATCCATCAGTTTCAAACCATTTAAGCTATGCATGTAATTCATTTAATTCTCACCATCACAGAGGCCCTCTAGATTTAATCCAGCATTTCCCATGCGCTTATGTGGGACCACAAGATTTGCATCCCAAGCCGCAATCTAGAGTTGACACAAAATGTTAGAAATCAAACACAACATCACAATTCAAATTCATAACTATAAATTCTAAAATTGATTTTGAATCAACAATAAATCCCACACTAGTATTTGAATATCTAAAGTTCAAATCAAAGATTAGTATCACAGAAGAACCAAATACCTCTACAGACAGGACTATAGTGTCATTATCTAAAAAATTATAAGGTAAAGCAGTAAAAAAACACATATCTTTTCGAATTTGCATCTAAAATAGGTGGAGGTAATATAATGATGAACAATAGCCTGGAAATGGATCAGGAGACCAGCTAATTATTCAACAATTCACTAACCTCCTTCCATGCAATGCTCTACTTCACTGGTTTAAATATTTTTAGAATGATCAAAGATCGTAATGGACAAATGTGTGATTATGTACAACATGCATAATAAAGAGCCTAGCTGACTATATAATGCATGAAAGAAGAAAGTGAACAACTTGGTTTAGTGAGTCCCTCAGTTCTACCATGACTATATTAATCAAAAACAAGTTGATAGGATCAATAAGGCACATGGAGGAACTAGGTTCCAGAAAATGATGTATTATTTCTTGTCGCAATTAGGACAAGTTAATAATTTTGATGCCTTTTGTCACATTATGAAAATCATTAAAAGAAAAAACACAAGTCCCTCGTTATAATATTTCACTTCTCATTTTCAACAAAACTGAAATCATACTAAAGCCATGGAATTCAATAACTGTGCATGAGAATTTCCTCTAAGAGCATAAATGCTTATTAAATATTCAGAGAGAAAGCTATTGACCTGAAGACTTCTTGTTGTGGGCTGCTTAATGTTAAAATTTAGGTCTTCATTCCATGTTGGCTCTTTCGTTCTGTCATCATCCCATTATTCATACAAGTAATTAATCTTCAGATGCATATAGATCCAAGACCACTTCTATGAGACTTTTTTCCACAAGATAAAATATTGTGTTATCTTATGATTAGAATTCATAAAACTTGGATAGACTCACAGCTATCAAGCAGTAACTCATTGTTCCCATAATGGAAATTTAAATTAGAAGATTAAGCCTAATTCAGTTGTTATTCTAAACAATTTAGTAAATTTTCTAAATGGCAAGCTAATTCTATAACAAGACAAGAGTTTTCAGCATATATTACGCCATTCAATACCCTTCACGTGTTCCTTGAACATCAGTTACAGAAAAAAGCGTCGACTCATTTATGCATCGCTTGATAGCCTTCTTCAAAACGACACATTTAAATATGACTTAAAAGTTTAAAATACCCAGTAAAATCAAAAGAACAGTGGCAAATAGAGATTGACAATAACTCACCCCCATTTAATCTTGCTTTTGACTACCTGACCATCCAATTCCATGACCACATACGGATCACTCGTTCCCTAAAAGCCATGTAGAAGTTGTGTTAATAATCTTATAACAGAAATAAACACAGAACCAATAACTTCAAATCTCAGGAAAAAGAAATTAAGAAAAAATTATAATGAACAACATTCAAAACTTTTGATAAACACAAAGACCAGCATAAATAAAATTCAAAATCACATATATAGTCATGAATGCAGAAAGAATTAAATTTTTTTTTTTTTTAAAAAAAAAAAAAAGAGAATAACCTACCCATGGATCCATGGCAGGTAAATTAATACCCTTCTTCAACTTTATAAATAATTGACCATCATATATCTCACGTACAAAAGAGCTGCACATATATGATAATTCAATAATTATATTTATGCTAACGTATTAGTTGTTGTTTCAAATGTCGTGTTGTTAATGGGGTCACATACTCTGATATAAACACAGTCTTGCAACCTGCAGCATCAACCTCATATCTTGCAATATTTTCCTGGCGACAATTATAGTTGCAATTCTCAATGAAGATACAAAAAAAGTAATCAAAGGAGAGAGAGTCTGGATGAGGAAGTATTTACTGGGGGGCTTGTGTAGGCTTCGAATGCGAAGCCAGCAAGAATGACAGCCAGATTGATATCAAACGGCGGCCGTTCGTTTTGTTCCCCACTCTGATCAACTTTTTCAATCTCAGCAGCATCCTTCGTTTTTGAAATGGAGTATATTCTGTTGTGCTTGATTCTATACGTTTCTGGGCGAGTAAAAACCACCCTGATTTTGCCGGAAAATAGTGGTGGCCGAGAGAAGTTGAAAAGCTGAGGGTGGTGGGATTTGGAAGCTGGAAGGGCTTGAAAATTGAAGCTGCGAATTTGAAGAGAATTGGCCATCGTTTATCTTGCTTTTGTTTAATGAATTTTTCAAGACAAAAGAGATGGAAAGTAGTTGTGGGTTTGTGATAGTGGCACTTGTGTAATAAAATGATTTTAAGTATCAGTGTGGTCAGTGTTGAATTGTGCACGCGCGCGTTAGTGGATTGGACACTGCAAGTAAAGAAGAATCTTTGAGAAAGTGCTGGATGCCACGTGGCCGAATCCCTGTCGTAAGCTTTGAAATGTCATGGTACGGTGACAGTTTACAGTTATATTTTCCTCCACCCAAATTCTTGAATGCAGCTGGTGAGCACACTATCATCCCCTATTATTATTTATTTTTTCGCCAAGTTTCCAATAATTTTTATTATTTAAATGGTACGCTGCTGCATTGATGGTTGTAATTTCGACTCATTAAGTGAATTAATTAAGTATTTTATTAAAAGTAAATAAAGTTGTCTGATCAACACGACTGCACAAGCTATTTGAAAAAAGAAAAAAATCACAACTACGCAAGCATAAATTAATAGAAGTGTTGCAATTCAATGGATTTGGAAGGAAAGTAGAGTTATTACATTACTATACCAGGAATAAAAAAAGAAAAGAAACTGAAGGCATTACTACAAGTGACAAAGAGTCGTATAATTAGAAATGGCAAAACAACAGGTTCTGCATTTAATGTCCTGAATTAGCCAAAACCATAATCAATATAATAAGACCTAAAATCCGCCCATAAAACATAATCTGCGGCACCTCACATCACATGTAGGAGAATGAGTAGAGGATGATGGTTTCATTTCACCTGTTGCTCTCACGCTCACCCATTCCAAGTGTGTTCTTTACACCATCAACTGCTCCCTGTGCCATGTGCACCATCTTCTCTCCTGTCTGTTTAGTGTTTACATAATATATTAAACCCATTTATTCAACTGATCAATTCTCAACCTCTATCATGCCATATAATTTTAAAAAACAAATACAAAGAATGAGAGTGAGAACCTGATGGAGGAAGCCTGCACTTTCATCCCTCTTTTGCTGGGCAGATTGTTGGGTTGATTGAGCTGCATTTGCTGCCTTGTCTCTAGCTGAATTTGCTGTGTTCTGTGCAGATTCTATCCAATCTTCTGTCTTGGCCTGCACATATACATTAACACACATCCAATATTACATGCAATTCAAAACTTGAATAATCACTGAGAAAGGCATGTACTAGAACAAATATATACCCTCTTGTGTTGATTAGTTGGTACACTTTCCTACCTGTGCCTCGCCACGGGTTTGGCCTGCATTGAATTGTTGTTGCATGTTGACCTTCTTTTCTTAGAAATATTTATAATTTAATGCAAATTGAACTTCTTTCTTCCTGGAGTACTAGAGATTTCTGTTTCTATATATTGTTTGATTATATATAGCAAATTGGTACCATATGGTAAATGACAAATGGAAAACGGAACTTCTGCCATTGCTTATGTGTCAAATGACTGAAGATGCAAAGAGCGAGTAACACTGCTATTTGAATGGGACTTTTGAAGAGTTATTTGGTCAGTTGATAAATTCCACTTAGAAGAGAGGAATGTGCATCTCCATAAGCTTTTGGCATGCAAGAAAATACCTTCTCTCTCCTTTTATTTATATATATAGTTTAAAAATTGGTTAGAGAAAATCAGAATTTTCAAATTTTTATAAATAATTACTCCAGTTAATCTGATTTGAAATGAAACAATAGCATTGCCAACTTCTATCTTGCTTTAATTTATTTATTGAATTATTATCTTTTTTTCGTTAACGATTGATAAATTGTCATTTTTTTTATATTGATTTAAGAAACAACCTTTTACCTCTTCTTTTGACTTGAATCGGTACTATTTCAGGAGGTTTTTTGACATTCTTAAAATTATCAAGAGAAAAAATGATGATTCATCAATCGTAAAAGGAAAAAATGATAATTAACTCTATATTTATTTCATGTCATGAGCTAGTTTTTAGACACTCTGCAACTCATTTGAGCTGCAAATTTGCTGATTACAATATATTAACAAATAGATACACATGTGATTTGAGTTCAATAAAATAGATTAAGAACCTGACTCAGCCAAGCAGCATTTTTCCAGGTAACAACGTGGTATCCCATCTACGATATATCCCTGATTCGCTTACACGTGTATGGCACATATTCATTAGATTAATGAAAATTCAAATCTAGATGTGGTTGAAGTCCATGGTAAATTTATGGCTTAAAACTCCTTTTTTGCCGTTTGCTTCTTTAAATTTTCAATTCATGTGATTGCACACGAGGGGTCTGCCACAAATATTGACATCCCGTGATTTTTGCGCTTGACACAAACATGCTTTTTAAAGTCATTGAAGGGAGCCTCCAAAGTAATGCTTAACTGCTGGTTGTTGAGGGGATTTTCGAGGTAAACAACAACGACAATTGAGAACTGTCAAACAGCTCGCATAACATTACCCGATTTAATTAGATTATTACTATAGTGCCATCAAAATATGTAAGCGTCGACAAATAAAGCAGAGAGTGATACACTAATAAATGTGTTTAGATACCTGAATAGCCAAATTGAAAGATACAAAATCTAACCTGGTCTTGTCCAAATATTATTTGGTTTCTTCTAATTTGTATAAAACTAGGCTTATGCCATACATAACTATGCAGAACTTTGTGGGCAATCAGACCTTCATTTGGATATGACCAGCCTATTGGAATACAACTAATTTCATGGAATTGCAGGAAAGGTATCTCTAGAAACAACAGCTTCAAAGTCTTGTGACAATTAAACAAATTTTACTTTCAAAAGAAGAAAAATCATACAGATTTTGAATTAAATAGGTTGTTGTTTCATTGTTTATGATGCCCAAGGTATGGAGATTGTTACAGATAGCAATGTCAGCACCAAGTAGCCTCTTTCTCTCTCTGCAAGGTTACCAATAAATATATAATATGCCAATTCCCAAAATATACGAGATCAGCGATCAAATCAACATCAACATATAAATTGACATCTTCATAACGAAAATGGTATATTTCTATTATCCTTTTGAAATAAGAATTACATTTTTCACTATTGAAATAACATACACAGAATTTGCACATTCACATATAGCCACAGCATGTAAAAAAGAGCTATAGCAAACCTGTTACCTTGAGATGGAAAATAAATACTAAATCAACCAAAATTATTAGTGCATAAGAGCTACGGCAGCTTCCTGCACCAACGGCTGAGTAACGTGCACAAAATGCTCTGCTTCCCGCTCAACCTGTTCCCAACAACGTTGAGCGCCCTTCCCTTCCTTCATCTTCTTCACGAACGACACAAACCGTCTCCAGTTATCAGGTTGAAATAATGTCGGGTTCATCCTCAAGTATGTGAATGCACACATCTCTCTATCATCTGAGTTACCGTCCACGTTCAATGATGATGCTTGCAAGATCTGCTCATGAGCATACTCATCATATCGTGGCAACGCATTTTCCCCAGCAAGTGGGACCTTTGCTGCCTGTGTTGCTAAGGCCACTTGCCTAACAAGTTTCTCAGGTGCACAGAGAGCATGCTGCGGTTGCTCATGATCTCGCATCTCTATACAAGTGAAGTTGAATATTGCACCATGGCGTGCTAGCATCTGGGCGACGGGGAGGTAACCATCCCTATATCGTGTGTTGTAATATCCTGCAGTCAGCTCTGGGGCATGGGACCTGCTCCCATAGTGCCAGTGAATTCCTGCAACTTTCACTGATATCTTCACACCCTCATTTTCAAAGATGGACTTGGCGGACATGAGGATTCTTTCCCCATGTTCCAATAGCATCTGAGAGTACCAGGTCAGAAAAAATTCACCGTAAGGAGTATTCCAACCACCACCTTCTTTCCGGAAGAATGTAGTATCTTCCGGCCAGTTGTTGTAATGGCCAGCATCAGTAGGGCCAGTGCTACCCCATTCTGGCTTACCAGCAGCTTCGGCTGCTGCCTTTAAGCTACCCAGCATATACTGCAAAAAGTTACCAACGCCATATAAGTACTAGAAAACAGCAAATCACAAAATTGATTAAAATAATAATAATAATAATCAAGTACCTTGTCATAACATTGGAAGGCTCCAATTCCAGGAAATTTCCATGTTCCATTCATCTCGGGGTATGAAGGGTATCTAAGTTCACCAGCTGGACCCATTCCCACTTGAATTTCCTGTAACAAACAAATTGTCTCATAATCTTAGCTAAGTCCTTATTCCTAAATTCATATCATACACTGAGAAACAGTAAAAAGACAAGTAAGTAATAATTACCACAATGGTGTCGCCAAGAAGATGCTTGAAGTTATCTCTGAAGGCACGCATGAAGTCAGCATAACACTGGACAGGCGTCCGGCCCTTGAGGACAGGGATGGTATCACATCCAAGCGAAACATACTCATAATTCCTCCTCCCCCATTGATCCGTGTAAGCAAGATCTGGATCTCTATCAATCTCCTCCACAACCCATTTGGGCAAAGGAATACTGCACAAACACACAAACAAACATGAATCAAAACTTGCATCAATCTCATGATATCAAGAATTACTACTCCCTCCACCACCACCTAGTAATATCAAATTTCAAATTCAATTTTTCCAAAAATATACATAAATAAATTAGGATAAGATCTTTAATTACATACACAAATCTCCAAAACCAAAAACAAAGCCACTCAACTTTATAATTTTTCAACGAGAGACCCAAGCCACAAGTAAAGCTCACGCTCCTAACTCGCGCGTCATAAAGAAAACGTTTTTTAAAAATAAAAAACAATGCCGGGAACAAAGGAGCGGAAAAATAAAAGACAGAGAGAAAGTGATAAAATACGCACGTGACGGAGTCGCCGACGTTGCCGCCGCACTGGTGGAAGGACATGACAGCCTGGACCTTGAGGCCATGACGCTTGGCCATTTCGAGAAGGTCGTTGTAGCCGCCCCAGTTGTAGTGGCCAGGTTGGTCACGCTCCACCAGCCCCCACCAGACGTCCACCATGATGCCCTCCACTCCCGCGCTCTTCAACGCCCTCAAACTGGCGTCCATCGCCTTCTTTCTGTTCATCGTGTTCGACATGCTCACGCTGTCCAGCGGCATCATCACAAACACCGGCACCCCCCTCCCCTTATCCTCCCCCCCACCTCCTTGCTTATACACCTCCCTATACTCCTCCGTCTCCGTCATCGTCGTCGCCTCCGTCGCGAATGCCTGGCACGCCACCGACAGATCCGCCCTTATGTTGTTCAGCACCGGCGACCGGCGCGGGCTTATCGGCGGCGATATCGCATCCGTCATGTCTGGTTTCTGAATCTTGCAACGCAAGTTCGCCGTCGGTGGTTTCCAAACCGCCGACGCGTTGACGGTCGCCGTTGAATCTCCGGACACGGCGCCTGTTTCCGCTGTTATCGGAGTTCCGGCGAGCGCCCCGATCTGGTGTGTTATACGGAGAGCCATTTTCGTTTAAAATTGATTATTTTCCCGAGAAAATGAGATGTCCACGTTTCAGTTTGAAAATGCAAATAAAGTAACTTGTAAGAGTCGCAAACAGGTTTGAGCTTTTGAATGTGAGGTGGGGCTGGTAGTATATATAAGGCTTAGATTCAGATAAGATTAAAATAAAATTATTTTTCATTTTAGCCGTTAAATAAGCGACGCGTGGCCTGGAGGGGCGACGTGGCGGGATGAGGAGGCAACGGCTACGATGGCTCCAAGCACGTGAAGATGGACGGTGGGATGGGAGATACGCGTGAAGATTCAAGCGGATGCGCTGGTTCTGAGGTTTGAGTTAAAAGATTTAGTTGAGACGAATAATGTGGCGACACGTTAGAGGGGCAAGTTGGTCCCGTGCCGTGCTCTTTCGGCTGAAGACATGTCTTGGGGTCGTCTTTTTGTTTTCTGACGAGTGACTTCTAAGGTTGCTTCTACGTCCACGGAAGGACCGTAGAACAGGTGAAGTTGGGGAGATAATATGGGACACGTGGCTGATGTTGGGTGATGTACTGTGGTGAATATTGTCATGGTATGTCGGCACTTGACACGTGTGACTCTAAATGTCGGGTGAGTTTTGTTTGATTTAGAAATTGCTTGGCTGGTGATTGACGAATTGATTAATCCAACGCCGGGGGAATCAGTAAATCATTATGGGGTGTGGGTATGGCCACTTCAAGTAGGCTTCGTTGGGTATGGATCATTATAGGTTGTCCGTGGTACTCTGTTCGCAACACAATTTAAAAATTGGGACACATAGCTGTACAAATAATTTTTACACGCGAGTTATTAATAAGATGCAACAATTCAAAAATTTTTAATGATAAAAAAATAAAAAATATATTGTAATTGTTTTGGTGAAGGGGTTTCTCGAAGACTCTCATTAGAGAGAAAAAAAATCCTCTCATTCTTTAGTGAGAGAAAATCCCGATGAATGGATTTCTCAACTAGGTTGGGCCGATTCTAACGTCTCCTTGTTCTTTTCTTTTTTCGATCATCATCTTTTCCTTCATTTTTGGCCTCTCACTAACGTTTCTTACTGGTTTTGGGTTTTTAGGGTTGGATCCAGTAATTGGATCCAGCTCTAAAAACCTAATTTGCTTTAATGGGCTTTGTTTGTTCTGCAAGTTAGGTAAAAATCAATAATCGTTTGATCTCTTGTGGCTGAGATGGTGTTGCTTTTAGAGGACGATCAAATAGATTTGGCGTTCATTTTTGGTCATATGTTCTTTATGGGTGTTTCAAGTTTAGATGGAGATCAAAATGTTTGAAGGGATGGTTCCCGTAAGAGGCACCTTGTTCCGGTTTCTAGAAGTTCTTCTTCAACTACTGTCTTTTAGGTTAAGAAGGTTGTTTTGTATTGTCTAGTTCGGTGCTATTGATTTTCTTTCTATTTCCCTTTGTTTTGTTTAAGTTGTTGTTAAGATGTTTGGTGGTTGGTTGGAATCCGTGTCGCCTGATTATTCTCATGTTTAGGACTTGTCTAGTGTTCCTTTTAGTCTTTCTTTCATATTCCTTTGTGGAGGGCTGATCCTAGTGTATTGTGTATATTTGGTAGCCTCAAATTTGTGTGTTTTTAGGTTTGTATAATGTGGTTCCTAAATTTCGAATTGTTAGTAATGATATTTCCAGAATTTCATATATATATATATATATGTGTTGCTAAAAAAATTAAAAAATAATAATTTATTGTCCTTCAAAAAATTTCTTAGTATACTTATTTATCTTATATATATTCATATTAAAAATTTAAAAATTAGATTTTTATTTTGTATATCCATCGAAATATCAAAATTATCCTTTAATTCATTTTTTTTTTCCTATGACACCCATTTACAATAAAAGCTCTTATTTTATTTTGCTTCAAGCATTTCTTACAAATACCACATTTTACGTTTGTTGGGGTTCCTCTCATTTTTCCCAAATCATTATATCTTCCTCTTTCTTCCTTATCTCTTATTCAAGTTTTGTTTTCATGTTCATTTGGCTTTTCTTTTTTTTCTTTTTTTTTTTCCTATGGTTTCATTGTGATGATGATCAAAATGATGGACTACATATTCGATATTTAGACTTTTTAGATATGTAAATAATATGGGTTTTTTCGATTTTATTTATTTTAAGATTCGTATTCAATGAAATGTTTCAAAGAAGCACTAGCATGTAGAACAAAACCATTAATCATTTTTACATGCATGCTGCATTTCTTTTTTTCGTTAAACACAATAATTATCTATAATTTTAATATACTTCTTTTTGTAAATTGAAAAAAAAAAAAAAAAAAAAAAGGTGGAAGTAGAATATGGATAGAAATTCCAACAGTAGACCTCAAGTAAAATTGAAGAGATGAAACATGTACATGTACATACCAAAACAGAGAGAATAAGTGGAAGAACTCCGTTAATTTGGGTTTAAAAAAAAAATTGACTTCTATTTCTTTTTTATTTGTCTCACCCGAGGAAAGACAAATATATCTTGAAGACATACCAGCCTTGAACTTTTATATATTATACTAAGTTTTATGTTCAATTGGATGAAGAAAATAAAATTGCAATTTTAATTATAATTATGTATTTTTAAGTGATTGTACTTGAGAATATATTAGTAATACAAGAATTTATTAAAATATGGGTGAAACAATAAAATTTTTGAAAGCCTGAAATTGAAAAAAATTAAAACCGGTTTAGATACCTTACTCAATTATTAACTTTATCCATCCAATTGGAGTCATTTGATTGATTGAATGACTTCGATTGATGAGTGGTTGGATAAAAAAGTCAAACTCATTAATTATTTTTTTATAAATACTATTTTTGTGTACTAAACAAATTAAATTCATAACGAACATAATAACTTAGTACATGAGACTAAAACAGTGTAAAAATCGACAACTTCTTTTATTAGTAGTGCTATAAATCTCACATTTTATAGTTTAATTAATGATAAATTGAATGACAATTGTATGCAAATTAATGATAATTTAATTTACTTATAAATGTATTTGTTGTCAGTTATCCTATAATTAATTGAAATGTAAGTGAATATATAAGAGTTGGTATATTTTACGCTACTGTTATCATTTTTTAAAAACTTTAATTTAATGTACAAGAATTCAATTATCATATAATTAAGGAAAATAGTATTTTCCTTTTCTGCAACATGAAATTAAAAAGCTTACTAAAAACAACATCGAATGCACCTTGAGGGGTGTCCTTGAAACACAGTCGACTCGTTTGATATTACGACAACCAAATTGCAACCATCAACAGAAAATTCAGAAATACTATGATGTTTTTACTTCTAAATCCAAACCAACCAGAAAACATATACATACATACGTATAGAAAACATATACGTACACATATATATTGCCCAAAAAAAGAAAAGGGATGATAATGTATCGAGAATATTACAGAAGAGATTAGAAAAAGATTATATTTTTATATATTCTAGATCTATACCATTGGAGGTTTTATAAAGAGTGATAAGTAAAGAAGACGAGAACTAGATATACGGGCATCAGTCGAAGCAAATAGACATGTATCTTTAACAAATGTTTATAATAACTCTATTTAAAATTAATTATTTCTCTGATTATTAAATATTTTTTAATTACTGGTGACAGATTTTTATAAAAAAATCATTTATTTAATTCATATAAATATATTTTTTGGTGCTTTTTTTTTTTGGATCAGATTAATTTTAATTATTTTTGTTTTTTAAAAGCTAATTTTCGATAAATTATTGAAAACATCAAATCTTTTCCTTGTTTTCATTCTATATTTTGTTATGAAAAACAAAGAATGAAAATAATACAAAATAAACCCTAAATGAAATGAGAAATTCATGTTATATGAATTATAACACAATATAAATAATATTTTTGTATATATGTACAGGTTAAAGCTTTTATTATTATGTTTTGCTTTTCTACATAGTTTTTTTTTTTTTTTAATTATTATGATTTACATATTGAAACAATATATATGATTGGAATTCATGATTTTATTAATATTATATTGTTTTAATATTTAAAAAAAAAACAAATCCAATCATTTTATGATTTAATTATCATATCTTTACTGATTCTAATAAATTAAAGTATAATTTAGATTAAGAGAGATGGTTTTTATAAAAATTTCAATAACAAACTGGCAACTAAGTCCTAACAATGTCACGGCCAATGCCGTGCTTATCTTGTTCTTGTTCGGGCAGGAGCCGTGTCAATGTTTGGCCACGTAGGCCAACTGGTAGTTTTACATCTCATTATCTTGTCAAAAAACCCGCATGTAGTCATGTTATTGAAACAAAACAAATACATGCTAATCAGCTGACGTAGCCAAAGTCGTGATTAGATTTTCGCCAGCGATTGGTTGTGGTGGTGGATCATCGAGCGACTGGCATGACCTGTCTACTTTGCGCTCACGAGTTCTCCACGTCTCTTCGATTACAAATTTCTTGTGTCATGATTAGTTTGTGATTTTTTCGAAAACATGATTAGCATGTGATTGATTGCACGTAATTGCACAATAATAGTGGAACTAAACTTCTAGGTGTTACCAAACGTCTAAGCCTCACCATTATATGCAAGTGTATCCACTAATCTGGTTCTAAACTTCTGATGTAGCCTAATCATTAAAATGATATTATCTGCTTTAAAAAATAATCAATTAATTAATAAATTTCTTGCTGGCTGATGGGTGCGATTGGCATCATTCCTCTTCTCTTCCTTAAAGAGATAGGTTCGAACACCTGCTGTAATGAAGTTTGTGACAATTGTTCTCATCTTATATGTGGGTTTCTTCTTTTAATTGTTGAGAACTCTGTTTCGGATCGAGCATTATAGTGTACATCAGGAAATTCCAACTGTGCTCATAATGTGTATTATGTCATTGAAAAAAAAAGAGATAATACTAAACTTCATATCCAAAAAGGTTTTAAGATAATTTGATTAAAAAAAGTGGAAATTGTTTCAAATGGTGCTGGTATTTCCATTAAAAAAAATCTTAAAAGTATACTCATTTTTATAATATATATATATATATTATAAAACTTACTGATTTTTTTAAAAAAAAATTACTATAATATTTAATTAGGGTGACGTTATATATTTATCTTTGGTGACTTGTTGCACATAATCCCGTCAGAATGTTGTTTTCGAAAATTTAATTCTAAATTCCGTCACGTATATCTATATGTATATAATTATAAGTTTGAAATCAAAATTTTATGAATAAACGGTATTTGCAATATCAGTTAGAAGTTTGAAATCCTTATCCAGAATTGATCTCTACATATAGTTTTCCTTTTTTTAAACAAATATTTTTTACATGTAAATTTCAATAGGATGTTTGTGGTATACATATATATATTTTTATTATTAAGACTGATTTAGGGAACAAACGAGACCAACCAAGATGGGACATTAGTAGTATAATATGAAAAATTGCTTTCGTACGAAAAAAATCGACCCACACAAAGGTGGAGGAGTAGACCACATGAGGGTGGAAGGGTTACCCACACAAATTGATGGGAGGATGTTGCTGCTAGGTGTAGAGCCCACACCATCAGACATGTACCAATCAGTTGGACGTATAAATATAAGTTATTATTATTATTATTAAGATCGAAAAGATTATCACTTTTTTTTCTTGGCTATTAGCGGTAATATCAACAACATTTTTCAAAAGAGCTGTGTATATTATATTATTTTTTATATAAATTTATTTAAATTATATTTATATCCTTATTTCTAAAATGCCTTTTCTTTTCTTTTTTTTTTTTTTTTCCATCCCATAAATTTTTATCATGTCAGGTATGTGTAACCTTTTTCTTTTTCAAAAATACTAGATAACTTTTTTTTTTATCCCAACTTAATCATGATTGAAATTTTGAAAAAACAAAAAATCAAAAGCAAAGTGAAAAATGGAAAACACAGAAAACATGTGTATTTTCCGTGTTTTGAAAAATAGAAAAAACCCAGATTCCAACACTCGGGTCAAACCGTGCACAAATTCTTTCATGAGGTTTTGATTGCCATGATGAAATTTTCCAAAGAAATGATAACTCCTCCGTCATTTGATGACAACAGTAGTGGCATAGCTAATCATCGTTTAAGACAAATTTTCAAGGTATGTTTTCTTAATTTATAATTAATTATTAGCAAAATAGTAATTGAAACACATTTTAATTTTTATTACAATAATTATGTAGGGTGCTGTTGGTGCGATTGACGGAACTTTAATTCATGCATGTATTCCACTTGATCAACAAATACCATATAGGGCTCGTGGGAGAGGGGAACGTTTCCAAAACGTTATGGCAATTTGTGACTTCGACATGATGTTTAAATATGTTGTCGTGGGATGGGAAGGAACAACACACGATTCAAGGGTCTTAATTGAAACCATTCGTAACCCAAGTCATAACTTTCCCATGCCTCCAGATGGTAATAAAATTCAATTAGATTATTCTTATATATTTTTAATAGCATGAAGTATATATATATTATCCTATTTAATTAAATTAATTTTTCTTTTATTGTTAAATTAATTTTTCTTTAATTTTTCGTTTTTTAGATAAATATTATTTGGTTGATGCTGCATATACACATATAAAAGGATTTATGGCACCATTTCGTCATGTTCGTCATTGGTTGAATGATTTTCATAATGGTGGCGGAGCTAGAGGAAGAGAAGAGATGTTCAACCATTACCATTCTAAATTAAGGAATGTTATTGAACATGCTTTCGGTGTGTTAAAGGCGCGTTTTCTAATATTAAAAAGGATGGCACCGTACTCATTTGGCACGTAGAGAAATATTGTGATAGCATGCATGGCATTGTACAATTTTCTTCGAAAAATATCAACTGATGATGAACTATTCGTCCAATATGACGATGAGGAGCGTCAATTGGATGGTGACAATGTCAATGATCAAATCAAACACCAAGCACAAACAATGACTTTAGAAGATCAGATCAAGTGTTTATGCAACAACTCAGAGACCAAATTGCAAATCAATTTGTTTAAGTATTTGATTATTTTTGTTTAACTATAGTAGAAAATATATATTATTTTACAATTTCAACTTTTGTTGCAATAATAATTCAATTTAAGACAATTTTGTTTTTTTTTTTTTTAATTTGAATATATAAATTTAATTGACTCTATTATAATAATTCATCTTATTTTAATTATGAATATATATATGTGTTTTAGTGTTTGTTAAATAATTTATTGTATTTTTTTATCATATCAAATAAAGTTACATAACAATTAACAGTAAAAGGACATAAATGTCTAATTACTAGTTTTAAGACAATTTAATTTTAAAAAACAAACAAAATTATTGTACATTCAGAGGTAAAAAAAAAAAAAAAATCAAACATGTCTTTCAGATTTCAGGTTTCAGTCATTATTCAGTTTTCAGTTTTCAATAGCACTGTTCAGTCTTCAGACAAAAAAATAAATAACCCCTACATATAGTTTTCCTTTTTTTAAACAAATATTTTTTACATGTAAATTTCAATAGGATGTTTGTACATATATATATATTTTATTATTAGAACTGTTCTAGGGTACAAACGAGACCAACTAAGATGGGATATTAGTAGTATAATATGAAAAATTACTTCCGTACGGAAGAGATCGACCCACACAAAGGTGGAGAAGTAGCCCATACGAGGGTGGAAGGGTTACCCACACAAATTGATGGGGGGATGTTGCTGCTAGATGTAAAGCCCAGATGTAAAGCCCACACCATCAGACATGTACCAATCAGTTGGACTTATAAATATAAGTGTTTATTATTATTATTAAGATCGAAAAGATTATCACTTTTTTTCCTTGGCTATTAGCGGTAATATCAACAACATTTTTCAAAAGAGCTGTGTATATTATATTATTTTTTATATAAATTTATTTAAATTATATTTATATCCTTATTTCTAAAATGCCTTTTCTTTTCTTTTCTTTTCTTTTTTTCCATTCCATAAATTTTTATCATGTCAGGTATGTGTAGCCTTTTTCTTTTTCAAAAATACTAGACAACTTTTTTTTTTATCCTAACTTAATCATGATTGAGATTTTGAAAAAACAAAAAATCAAAAGCAAAGTGAAAAATGGAAAACACAGAAAACATGTGTATTTTCCGTGTTTTGAAAAATAGAAAAAGCCCAGATTCCTTCTCCGGGTCTCTCCGTGTTATTTTTTCTGATTTTTCTGATCTTCTTTTCGTCCTTTTCTTCTTCTTTCTTTGTCTTCTTCTTTCTTTTATTATTTTTTTCTCGTCATGATCTGACCTGCAATCTTCTTTCCGTCTCGTTTCTTCATTTGATACTTTCTTCTGCCGACTTGCTTGTCCAATATTTGTTTAATTTATATATATATATTTCAAATTTGTTGATGCATTTAAAATTTTTAATATTATTTGTTGTTTATACTTTGTATATTATTTACTTTAATTAATGGGTAATGTTATTACACATCATTCATATAGGTATAGGAGAAAAAACTAATAATTTGATTTAGTATAAATAAAAAAACAATTAATTAGAAAATGAGAAATAATTAAAAATTAATGGAGATACTTTTCTTATTATTATCATTATTAATAACAACACAGTATTTGTATCGTAGATAAATTCATGTTTAATATAGTAATAAAATAGAAAATAATTAAATATTAATTGTGGTGATTTAATAGTAATTGTAGAGATTATTTTATAAATAAAATTTTCCATTGAGATACCATGTACTGTGGGAGTGATCCGAACTTGATACTATCAACAGAATAAATACAATTTATCATTACATACCAGTTGCTTCTAAACAAATAAAGAATATTGCTTTACAGGTTTATATCCTCAACAAGCATGAAATAGGCAAGTGTTGTCAAATTGATACCACAAGTTGGATGGTATACGATGAATATTAATTAGAAATTGATTCTTAACTAGGTGGTTGAGACTGCTGAAGCTTTGTATCTCAAGGTTTTCCCTGTGATATTCGGTCAGAAGAGTTGGCGTCCGGTTAGAGCTCAGCTTTATTGACTTCCACGGCAAATTATAACCATGTTTAATTGTGTGTGTCAGCTGTTTCACGCCCAGACTCATGTGAGTCCTGCTGTTTTGGCATGTATCCTGTGTACAATTACATGAATTGTGAATTTAAAAGAACAACTTGTATTATTGTATAATCACAAATTGGAAACGGCTCATATGCATCGGTTTATTGTGTATCTTACTTCACGAGATACTGGTGGAAGATGTGCATAGTACACTCTATGCGAATTAATATAAAAATTCAAAAACCCAATATCAAGTTTATTTGAGTTCAATGCATCAACTCCACTTGCTATGCTTTTCTAAGCATGAGCATGGTTCAAAGTTCGATGGCCATCAAATAGTGACGATTTTTCCATTTAATTGTAGGTTAATCTTTTTTGATCCAGGAAGTAGTATTTCAGACCACTCGTTAAACAGATTATATCAACAAATTTTGGTAGTTATTTAATCCAGTGTCAGGGAGTTAAAAAAAAAAATTACGGAAATAACCAATTTTTTAAGATTGAAGTTGAAAATTAACTATTTTTTGAGATTCTCTATTTTTACCAAATATATATATATTTTTTAAAAAACAGTTATTTTTATAAAATTTTGAAAAAAGGGTTAATGCTCAATTTGAACATAAAAAAAGAGTCATTCACAAAAGACAAAAAAAAAAAAAAAAAAAAAACCTAAAAACGAAATCGAGTTTATCTTGGAGTAATGAATATGCAACAATTTTTTTCTCTATTTATGTAGGGTCTATATACGTGTACTTTTGAAATTATAGTATACATATATAAAGCACCACTTTAAGAATGATTATTTGTGTTAAGAGTTTATAATTCAAATATTTTTAAATCAAGAGTTACAACTTTTATCATTATGAGTCGGTTTTAATGTGCATTTTGAAGTAAAATTTTTATATATTATTAGACAGATGTAGAAATAGATATATTATATAGGTGGAGGCAAAGAGGCAGCGAGATGTGCTACAATTTTCATGCAATTATGTGGATAAAAAAACTAATGGAGATGCATATTTTTCTCACTACCTAGAGGACCATATCAACTAACCAAGCAAAAAGTCCTGCAAAGCTCCCATGTCAATAGCAGAATTACTCGCTCTCCACTCTCAGTCAACTGACACATATACGTTTCACGTGTCATTCCTGTATGGACCCAATGTTACTATATATACATTACTCTGCCCAAACAAAAACTCAAACAGTAGAGACAGACATAACAAAAGAAGTTTAGTTATATCACTAAAATTTATCAGAGAAAATATGTCCCAACAATCATTCAATGCAGGCCAAACCCATGGCAACGCCCAGGTAGAAAAATTTATTATACTAGTCTGCACCATACGGTGTATATATTTGATTTAAGTACTAGAAGATCTATATTAGTGATTCAAGTATGTAGCATTGGTGTTGTGTTATATATGGTGCAGGCCAAGACAGAAGAGTGGATACAGTCTGCACAGAACACAGCAAATGCAGCTAGAGACAAGGCAGCAAACGCAACTCAATCAACCCAGCAGTCTGCACAACAAGGGAGCGATGACAGTGCAGGCTTTTTCCAACAGGTTTTTGTTTCTCTCATTCTCTATATTTGTTTGTTTGAATATATGTGGCAATGATAGAGGTTGACAGTTGAATTGAATAAATGCGGTGTAAACAGACAGGAGAGAAAATGGTGCACATGGCACAGGGAGCAGTTGATGGTGTAAAGAACACACTTGGAATGGGTGAGCGTGGGAGCAACAAATGAAAGTGAAACCATCACTCTCTACTCCTACTTACATGAGATATGATGTGATGTGAGGCACCGCGGTTTATGCTTATGGATGGATTTTTTAGGTTTTATTATATTGAATTTGGTTTTGGCTAATTCAGGATGATTAAATGCTGAATCTGTTGGTTTGAGATTTCTAATTCTAGAACTCATATCATTTTGTAATAAAGCCTTCAGTTTATTTTCTTGTTTTATCTCTCAATTGTTTGTTCATTTATTATTGAAACAGTTTGTAATAAAAATTTAGTAGATAATAATCCAAAAGACAAATGCAGATATTAGTCTGTTAGTTTTCCCAATTGCATATGCCATTTAAAGTGATGTATGTAAAGTAAAAATCCAATTAAATAAGTTGAACGTTTTCATAATCCGTTTAACACTACATCTACATATAACAAGAATTCGCTCTATTGGTGGAGGTCATAGTCTCTTCCATTTCGGATACAGAAGGGCAATAGATGTTATAATTTTTATCTTTTAATTTAAAATCAAGAAAGAAAAAGAAGAATTAGATATACAAAAAAAATTATTGGGTAAGTGGGACAACTAGTTGGGTAAGTGGGACAACTAGTTGGGTCAGAATATTTCATTGGGTTACCACATTCAAATATAATTGGGCAAAGCCAACTAACATGATAAGGAATTTTAGTACACCTCACTTGTTAAACACAGACCTCATCTCTATTCAAATTTCATAAAATTCAGACCATTTTAATCTGGATATTTGATGATATTATGATTTGTACTTTTTCCTAGATTTACTCAATCGAGATTAGTATTATTAGATGGGGGAATAGTAATTAATAACGTCGACATGTCATGAATATTTTAAAATTAGTTAGTTGATTATATTTTTCGTTCAATGTCTATAAATTTTATATTTTGGCAAACAAATAAAAACCGTACACGTGTGTGTTTCAAAACAAAAAAAAAATGCAAGTGTGTTCAGTTGTCTTGTCACAGTTGCAGATTTAACATTCCTCATGTAGGAGACCTATGCTTAAAGGAAGGAAGAACATGGTTTTGAGTGCTACTTGTAATGCACAAACTTTAGATTTTTCCATGTCATGTTCTTCAATTTGAAGCCTTGACATCCGACGAGTTGTTGGGATCACTTGGATTCGAAGCTCTCCAAACTTCAAATTCTAACCATTTCAATTGCTTGACCTTTTTAATAATCTCAATTACATTAAATTGGAATTGCAAAATAAGCAAAATACCCTAATCATGACCCAATTATTCTCAAATCACATGCGTGTATATATATATATAGACACACATAAAATTTTATATGAAATTTGATAACTGAAATTTCTACAATAACATTATATAATTAGAGATTGACCCAAAAAATAAATCTCCATTTATTCCACTTCTAAAATCATACGACATTCGTATGTCATTTATGCACCATTCACTTGACAACCACATGACTGAAAATGCACAACCCACAATTGATTCAATTGATGATTGATCCAAGTAGAATCTTTAATTTTATTTATAAAAGTTACATTGATAAATTCATTTTGACCCAAACAAAAATAAATATCCATTTTAAATTTAGAATAAAAATTATTATTTTTTAATCTATATAAAAATTTCGCTCCGTTTCATTTTTGAAACATATCACTTAGATCAACGTTTCTCATGTCTAAAATATAAAATTTTAAGTGAAAGTTTTGCGGGATGAAAATGGACTAAAAGCCATATGAAATTTAATTTGAACTAAAAATAATTAATTTTTTAGGTAAAAAAATGACAATTTATGATTTTGCTGAAACATTTTTAACTAATTATGAGTTTCAAAAAAAAAAAGAAAAAGAAAAACCCACTAATTATGACAAATTTGGAGGAAGAAAGGGCATTACGGACAAATGAGAAAAGATTGAAGGGAATTGCAGAGGAGAGAAGGGAGGAAATAATAACAACAACAAACAAACCCAAAACAAAAAACACCTGAGAATCCGCTCTCTTTAAACTCTCCCTTTCGTGGAGAAAATGACGGAAAATCGTACAACAACAATTGTTTGATTGGGCAACATGAGGGGGTCGATATGGGCAGCCGACGACGCCGACGCCCCATCAACGTCCTCATGTCCCCCTCCTCCTCCCCCCTCTCCCTCCATCCGCAGGTCCTCTTTTCATTTCGTTCTTTCAATTCAAGTTTCCGTTTTTATTCACTAATTGTAAATGTTGGTGTCTTAGAGCTATGGAATATGCTTGTTTGTAGCTTTAGGGAGTGCTGTTTTTTTTTTTGAAAGGATTAAGAGAGTACTGTTTGTTTGTTTGTTTTTACAATTTGACTGCTTGTTTGTTAAATGGTGTGTGTTTGTCTGCTAATGTGGTGTTTTTGAAAATTTGATAGGCGTAGCAATGTGTTTAGACTATTGGTGGGGAGAGAGGTTTCTCCTCGGACGAAGCGTTCGTCTAAAATACTATGGGGAGACGCCTCCAAACAACATCTTGATTTATATGGGCTGAGGTTTGAAACAGAGCGAGATCCCAGGAGAGGTCTTATTTCATGGTAATTTCTGGGTTTCTTCTTGTTATGTTAATGCACGGTAGGAGGATATGTGTACCAATCTTCTGCTTTCGATGGTTGAATTCAATGTTTGTGTGAATTTGAATTTCTGGAATGCATTTAGGGTGGAGGCAGAATCGATGCGGTATTTATCAGCCAAATATTGTCCATTGCTGCCTGCTCCAAGGTCGACTATTGCCGCAGCATTCAGCTCTGATGGCAACACACTTGCTTCTACCCAGTGAGTTGATGCTAAGAGTAACAATGATGAGTAGTTGTGTAATCCTTATGTTATCAAGGTGTTTTTTTATTTTAATTATTTTTTCGCAACTGTTTCTGTTTATGCAGTGGGGACCATACGGTAAAGGTTATTGATTGTCAAACTGGGAGCTGCGTGAAGGTGTTGCATGGGCACAGGAGGACACCTTGGGTGGTAAGTCCTGTTAAATTCACCTTCGATGTTACTTATTTTCCTCGATCTTTTCACCTGATGCAACTTGATTTGAAGAATATCCACTCTCTCATCCTTGGCAAATAGAGTTTGAATGCCGTGGTTGTGCATCAGACTTCTGTTTTATCTTCTGAGATGCAATTTGATATGGAGAAACTTATGATTAAACTAAGCTTCTGGACTTGTAGTCTACATGTCTGTCATATATTAGTTGCCTTTCATAGTTTCATGGAACCTGGTACTGTATACCTTAGTTTTTTTGGGGGAAGCTTTAACTTGATCGTTTATACATATTGCTTGAACTCTATATTTTAATGCATGAAGACACATGCACATATGAAATGTATGATATTAATTAAGCTACCCATTTCCATCTAACATGCTTGTGAAATTCTTGCAGGTTAGGTTCCATCCATTGAATCCCAAAGTACTTGCTAGTGGAAGTTTGGATCATGAGGTTCGGTTGTGGGATGCAAATACCGCGGAGTGTATAGGATCACGCGATTTTTGTAATTTTATATCATAATTTTCTTATGTGAAATTGTGATGATGATATCATGTTGAGTATAATTCATATTGGGGTATAATTTTTTTTCCCCTTTCTTTCTCCCTTCTATCCAGACCGTCCAATTGCATCAATAGCTTTTCATGCCCAGGGCGATCTTCTTGCTGTAGCTTCTGGTCACAAGGTAGTGATTTTTAATTTTCAAATTATACTGAATGTTTCTTCATGTTATGCTCTTTGATGGTCTTTTGTTTGAACTTCTATGTTAGCTATATATATGGCACTATAACAGAACTGGGGAGACTTCTTCACCAAAAATTGTGTTGAAGACACGCCGTTCGCTACGTGCTGTGCATTTTCACCCTCATGGGGCTCCATTTCTACTGACAGCTGAGGTCTATTGCTAGTCACGTTTCTATTTGGTTTTATCTTTCTTCTTGTGGATCCTTACTTTTTGCTTATTTGCAGGTCAATGACCTTGACTTGTCAGATTCCTCAATGACAATTGCAACTTGTCCAGGTTATATGCACTATCCCCCGCCTACTGTATATACGGCTGATGCTCATACTAGTGGTCATCCTATCATGCAAGATGAATCACCTCTCATGAATTTACCCTTCTTGGTCTGGCCTTCATTTGCTAGAGATGAGGAGAGACTATCTTTGCAGCATTCTGATGTAGATGGTGCTGCAATTCGTGTGCAACAGAGAGTGGATTCTTCTGCTTCAGTGCGCCTTTTGACATTTTCAACTCCATCAGGGCAGTATGAACTTCTGTTGTCTCCTATTGAACCTAATAACTCATCTTCTCTGCCAGTAGAAGAGAGGACAGAGTCTTTTGCAAGCGAAATAGATAGCACAGATCCTGAATATGCTACAGGCAACGTTGGAACAATGGAAATGCAGCATGGAGAGAGAAGCAATCATTTGTTTCCTTTGGGAGATCCAACCTATTGGGAGCTTCCTTTCTTGCAAGGCTGGTTGGTTGGCCAAAGCCAAGCTGGACAACAGACAACTGGGTTGCTTAATGTTTCTGCTCCTGAAAATGTTGCTGCATCTGGTGAACCAGAAAATTCATTGACCTCCTCAGTAATGCCAACTGTTCTCAGTCAATCTAGGGTCAGTAGAAGATCTGGTACAGGGCAACGATCTTCACAAGCCCACGTGATGTCTTCTACTGGATCCAGTGAAGGAAGTGCTTTTGTTAACATTCCACGTAATGAAAGTCGTATGGAGCCTGTTAGAAGATTCCAATCAGAACTTGCCACCTCCCTGGCCGCCGCGGCTGCAGCTGAATTACCCTGCACTGTGAAGCTAAGAATCTGGTCACATGATATAAAAGATCCTTGTGCCCCTCTTGATGGAGAGCACTGTTGCTTTGCCATACCACATGCTGTACTTTGTAGGTATAAGTTTATAACCTTTTTATTATGTTATCTTTATTGCAGAATACTATTATTTTGACTTGAAAATCTGTGAACTGGGTAATATCCTTTTATAACGATAGACTACTTTGACCATGTTGTCATTTCTTATTATTATGTGATAGTATAGTATCAAAAGCTGCATCATTCTGAAGAATTACTTGTTAGAACATGTTTGCAGTGAAATGGGTGCCCATTTTTCACCTTGCGGAAGATTTCTAGCGGCCTGTGTTGCATGTGTGCTGCCTCAACTGGAAGCTGATCCTGGACTACAAAGTCAAGTGCACCATGATGTCTCAGCGGCAGGAACATCCCCAACGCGACACCCAATTTCAGCCCACCAAGTTATATATGAGCTCAGGATCTATTCTCTTGAGGAAGCAACGTAAAGTTCAAACTTTTATACATCTGAGTTTTGTGTTTTGACCAAATATCGCCTTTTATTTTGCATCATTATTTTCTCTAATAAGATGTTATATTTTTTCATCTAGATTTGGTTTGGTACTTGCCTCTCGGGCAATAAGGGCTGCTCATTGTTTAACTTCAATTCAGGTTAGTTTGATTGTTACATTTATATTATGAATTAAAATCTTTTTAAATAGAAATTTCTGGTTTGCTTGGGGATCAGGTTGTATTAAGCGTAAATCATTATAAAGTTTTTACTTCACAATTGTATATCAATATTTTTTAATATGGAAGATGCAAAGCTATAAAAAATGGATTCTTTATTCAAAAACTGAATACCCGCTAACTTTGCTTCTAGAAGGTGCCCATGGTACTTCTTCGTGTAGTAGGAAGGAGGTTGGCCAGGCCAGTCTTGCGCTTGTTAGGAAGAGGTTGTGGGGTAAATATAGTGACAGTGGCAAGATGCTTATTTGATCTATCTTTACATTTCTTAAAATTTTAATTGGGCTTATATACACAGTATTTCCTAAATATAATCCTGAATTAAAATAAAATTTGTCATTTTTACTGCTTGGGAATCATATCATCCTGGATACTCCCAAATGCCCATCAAAATCAAATTCATATCAAGATAAAATTCATATCAAGATACTTGCTTTTTAATATAGTGAGAATTAAATGTAACTAAGTGGTAACTGGTAAGTTCATAATAATAGTTTTAACTCAAGTAATCATTTTTTTTTTTAAATATTAAATTTAACTTAAGTAATATTTTTTTTATATTAATATCCAAAAAAAAAAACCTCAAGTAATCAAATTAAATTACAAAACGAAAGAGGAATCAAAGAGATTAAGTGAAAGAGAAGAACTGAGAAAGCATGCTAGCCTTGAAACCTGATGTATCAGAAGTAGCTGATCAGTTAGTCTGAGAGGTACTTGTGAGCCTCTGTAATTTATTCTGTTCTTATAAATCAACTTAGGTATCTGATTAACTTCTGTAAACCTCGTGTCTTGTGTATATTTTCTGAGAGAAGGGAAACTTGACCATTGAAACGTATTATGGGATTCATGAACTGGTTGGCCTAAATCATGACAGTAATGTGCATCAAAAGTGTTCAAATTATTCTTGACTTCGTTGAACAGCAGTCTGGATCATGGTCCATAAATTGTGGAAAGTGTACATTGTTATTGGTTGATTATGCATCAGACTTGGCTGGATAAAATAAGACGTCAATGATACTAATCCTTACTCTTGGTGCTGTATATTTAATGAACAAATCGGTTTTCATGTTTTCAGTTCTCGCCCACATCGGAGCACTTACTACTTGCCTATGGCCGTCGCCATAGTTCACTTCTTAAAAGTGTTATCATTGATGGAGAGACAACAATACCTATATACACGATTCTGGAGGTATAACTGTTCTACTCTTGGCCATTTACTTTCTGGAAACTTGCCTCTTAGTGATTCTAATTTGTATATCTTTGGAGCATTTAAGATTGATTTTCTTTTTAAAAATTTGATTTAGACAGTTGAAATATGTCTTTTCTATCCCTTTTGTGTATTTTCAATTCGTTTACATTTCAGAGGGTGGCAGTCAGGGTTGGTGTTGTATTGTGGTTTTCAATTGAAACCAAAAGTGAAAACAACTTGATCTTAACAACATGCTGTTCGATTGGTTTTTGTATATTTTTGTATTCCTTCATGGTTAACCTTTGACAATTCAGTGGCATGGAAATTTTTCTAGTAATTAAATGATGTTATTGAAGACTTGTTAAGAGATGCTGCCCAAGCCCCTGAGTGCGGAGTAATTGATACAAGTCTTATCCCCACTGCACTTGATTGTCTTGTAACTTTGCCCTTTGGAAAATAAAAAATTGTTGATGAATCTATTTTTGTTATTTCGTACTTTTGCATGTATTTTTTTGATTGAAATTTTGTTTTTGACACACAGCTCTACAGAGTTTCTGATATGGAACTTGTGCAAGTTCTTCCTAGTGCAGAGGACGAGGTCAATGTAGCATGCTTTCATCCTTCAATTGGAGGTGGCCTTGTTTATGGAACTAAGGTAAACACTAGGTATAGAATTTTTGCTTGCTTCTGGGATTCTACAGTTTCATCTTTAACCATTGGTCTGCTGTAAAATGCAGGAAGGAAAGCTTAGGATTCTACAATATGATAGTTCTCATGGCATTGATCACACGACACCCTGTTTTCTTGATGAGAACATGCCTGAGGTAGTCAGAGGCACAGGATAGTAAATACTTTATTATTCTTCTAATCAAGTTATGTTCCTGATGATTTAATTCTTTGAAACTTAAGCAGCAAAAGTCTTCATTGTCGTTACTTACATGTAGAATCTTGACATTAACCTTTCCATTTATGTCATTCTGCATCACCTTTTCTGCAGTGTGATCAAATCTGTAATTTGGAATTTTCTTTGTTGTTTTCTTATTTGCCTATATTACCGTTTTGTATCCTACTGCAGGTTCCCTCATATGCTTTAGAATGTTAATAACAAGTGTTCAATTACCACGTATGAGATGTAGACTTTTGAACTTAAGGTTTGTTTCCTTTTTGAATTTATTTGTTGACTAATATTGGTTTATTCTTCCTATCAAAAGAAATATTGGTTTATTCTAATATCTACTGGCCTTTGCTTATTAAAACTGAAATAAGATGCAAGGAAAAGTAATGTTTGTATTATGATTATTATGTTAACATGGTACACTGGCCAATCCTAAGCTTGATTTGAAGTAAACGAGAAATCATCACCGTCTCTGCTAGCCAAAACATTGTTATTTTTTGGCTCTAAATTTGAGTTGCGTCAAGATTAAAGATCTTAATAGTGGCCTTTCTCTAAATCTCTCATTTTCGTTTTTTGGTGAGATGCTAATCTTTCCATGGTCAAGACTGATAATTGATTGTGTTGTTTCGCTTACAGGTTAGGTGACTGCAAAGCATGAGTTCGTTGGGGGTAATGGCTGAAGACATTGTCAATGTTTAGTCTTCCTAAAGCAGCACATTTGAAACCACACGTTTTTCTTATAGTACTGAATAATCAATCTGTATTTCTGATTTATGTTTTTACACGTGAGTCACAGTATAGGAAATTGATCTGACCTAGATATAGATGAGTACCGAGTCAGACAAATCAAAGATGTCATTATAAATTAAAGACTAAAATGTACAAGAAAATTTTTTTCTAATCTTGTGAATTAATGAGAGTATAATTTTATGAATTATGGTGTATTGAGAATGTGTATTTCCGATTTTGCTTTGTTTGGGTAAGTACTTGGTGGTTGGTTGGCAAGAGATTAGTTTTGACACATCTTCCAGCCTTAAATAAATGCACTCTTGGAATGAAGATTTTGCCTAATTGAAGCCATGAAAGTGCTCAACGTTATATCATAAGTCAAAACTCATGAGATGTTGTCTAATTAAAGTTGATTTTCTTGATGGGTTTGGTTAATATACTGAAACATTACAGTTAATGTATAATTTTAAGTGTAATAATTTTTTTTTGGGGGGAAAAATCATTTTAGTTCCTAACTTTTAGGAAATGATTAAATTTTTAACAATGTTTCAAAAAAAGATAAAATGAATCTTAACGTTTCGAAAAAATATCAAATTAGTCTCTTTTATCAGTCAATTAACGGTCAAATCTAATAAAAAATGTAAAAATAATAATTTATTCTTGGACTTAGGGGTCGTTTGTTTTTTGCACTTAACACTTAATGGTGCTGAATTAGGTTAATTAAGTGATTCTTGTTTGTTTTTTTAAGTGGTCAAATCACTTAAAACCACCAAAAAACAACCGAAAATAAAAAGCTACATTTTTTTACTTTTCACTTAATACCAAATCACTTGATGATTTTATAAATTTATTATTCCAATTTTATCCTCCTCAAAATAATAAATTTACAAGTTTGTTCTAGTTTTAAATTATAAAAATTTCTTTTAATACTTTAATAAACATATTTCTAAATTTGACCTGATTTTACCTTCTACATATTCATTTTAATAACATTTCTTTCAATATTATTTTTATTTAAATATATAACAATAGTAATTCAACTTAATACCATTTTATTTATTTTTATTTAATTTACTTTACTATAATAATTTATTTATGTACATATATATATTTTTTAAATCACTTTACTATAATAATTAATTATATTTTAATTATGAATTAAAATATTATTAATATATACATAAAAGTGTTTTAATATTTGCTAAATAATTTATTATAATTGTTTGTATTATATTAAATAAAGTTACATAACAACTAATATTAAAAGGATATAAATGTCAAATTACTAATTTTCAGACAATTTTAACTTTAAAAAACAAACAAGATTACTGTACATTCAGATGTAAAGGAAAAAAAAACAAACATATCATTCAGATTTCAGGTTTCAGTCACTATTCAGTTTTCAGTTTTCAGCAGTACTATTCAGTCTTCAGACAAAAAAACAAACGACCCCTTAGTTAAAATAGACAGAAAGACCATCATACCCCCATTCATAATTAAATATTACAATAACATTTAATTACAAAATTATCATTTACTAGTTTTATATGTAAATTTTGTGAAATTATAGCTTTACCCTTGGACTCAATCTTTTTACTACAAATTTTTAAAAATCATTAAATATTAAATGTTATTGTAAAATAGAATAATAAAAGAAAATCATTAAATAATAATAAAAAAAAATCATTACATTATAGTGTACAGAGATAGGGTCCCATTTATTGTGGTGAGAGAGATGACGTTGCAACTGATACTGAGGGAGACACGGATGAAATTTTTGAGTTCGATGAAATTGAAATAACGCAGGAATGATTTTTTTTTTTTAAATCATCTAATTTTTTATTTTTTTATTAATATTAAAAATTTTCAATTCTTTTAAGCGTAAATATCATTTTTATTATTTTTAACTTAATTTTTTATTAATTTTTTTGCTTTTATTAAATATCTATTCTTTCATTTATTATCATTTTAATTTTTTTTAATTGTTTGTTTTTAATTTTCCTTTATTTTTTTTTAAAAAATTATTTGATTTGTATATGTGTCAAGATCCTGAGTTGCAATTTGAAATGACAAAATTATCTTTGCATACCATATCATCCATTGTGTTTGACCGTCAGTGGATTAACAGGAGGAACTAATTTGATATTTTTTCAAAACGTTAAGGTCTATTTTATCTTTTTCTAAAATATAGTTAAAAATTTGATCATTTTTCAAAAGTTAGAAACTAAAATGATTTTTTTTCCTTTTTTTCTTATTTTTATCATTTTTTTTTTTATTCTTAGAAGTTTTGATTTTTGATTCCTAATTTGGAATTCAATGACTATAAACTGTCTATCTATATATCTGACTAAATATGTGGTGGTAGTACTATATCAAAGTCCACCAATAGTCTTATTGATATCAAGTGATGTGAGACACATCATATGTTAATTGTAGCTGAGCATGTTGTTTGTGATTGCAACATGTTACGAGGCAAAATCCTAAACCGCAAAGAGCCTAAAAAGATGAGAAGAAAACAGATTTTGTGCACGTGGTGTGTTATGTTGTAAGTGGGCAAGGCAACTGCATTATTGATGTCTTTGGATCCCTTCCATCCAAGTTTTTCATCCTTTCATCACCTAGTAATGTCATATGACCCACAAATTTTAGGGTAATTATAGAATTAGTTATGTTAAAAAAAACCAATTATAGAATTAGTTGGTCGCAAGGTCTATTTTAAACTATTGTATAATTTAAGGTTTAGGGAAGAATACGTCTAATAAAGTTATGATATATAGGTTTTCTACATAATTAATATATATATATTTTTAGTAAGCTTCGGCCACACTTGGAATTTGCAAGACAGGGTAAAGTCCCTCATTAATTAACTCGCGGACACTAGTGTTCAATTCTTCCTTTCATTCCAGCTTGACTTTTAGCTTGGCAAACACAAGTTGTGTTAGCTGTAATTGCAAACATAATCATTAATATGGTCACTTTATTCGATGAATCACATGCAAATAATAACAAAGCTCCTATTAAGAAGAAATTAAAATATAATGTGGTGCAACTGCAAAGACAGCCAAAGACAGTCACATACTCAACTAAAAAGTTAACAATGTTCTTGCATGGAAATATATATATCTCATGGTTTACTTTGCTTACGAGCTTTGTTGGGTCTTTTTAGACAAATGCAATCTTGAGAAGAAACTCCTCTTCTTGCCAACACGAAACGGCTTTTTCTTGCAGTTCATGATTTTCAAACTCTGCCTCAGTATATCAACATCTCTTTCCCTTCTGTATACTTCTTGTTCTGTTGAAGCCAACTGTGCTTTCAGACCTTTAATGCTTTGTTCCTTGTCTTTCACTTCCATCCTTAGCTCTTGGATCATCTCTTCTTCCTCTGCTCTCCAGTACGTTACATCTCCTGTAAATCGTTATTTTACCGTTAACGTACGCTTTTACAACTCAAGAAATATATTTTTATTAATAAAACTGTAATTAAAATCAACCGTATTTATTCCATTTATTGTCCTTTTTCGAATGTATACTTGTACGACGCATGTTAATATAATTCTGAAAAAATCATAAACTTACATCTATAATTGTAACATTTTAGCTGGCCAATTGTTACAAATCTTAACAAACTAGAAAACATATGCAACTGTAACAAACAGATTTGCCTAGCTGATACTAGTAAACTCAAGCCTTGATATTGAATAGAAAGCGGTGCATGTATGTATGTATGTATGCAAGAAAGAAAAAGAGAAGAAGATGAAAGAGCAGACCATTGTGAGTTCTCTGAATGAGATCATCAAGCTCAGTCTTGATAGCAAGATAGAGGTGCTTCCACTTCTCAACAGCCTCATCTCTTCTAGCTCTCTCCTCCCTCATTTGCTCAATGAGGAAGGTTGTCCCCAGCAGCTCCCACTCTTTAAGCTGGCAGCTCTTCTTCCTATGAAGACTATCATCATCATCACCATCTTGATCTTCTTCTTCCATCACTCTAATCTTCTCTTCCTTCTCTTCAAGATTCTTCCTCAGCCTCTTCACTTCCTCTCTCAGCTTCTTCCTCTCTTGTTTCCACTCTGCTTCTTTGAATGCAAACGCCATCACTTCCCTCTCATAAGCGCTCCTCTCCTTCTCTCTCTCATGCATTATCTCATTGATCTCCTCCTTCAAAAGCCTTATCTTCTCTGTCAAACTCCTCACATGAATGTTTCTCTCCTCACAATAACTTGCCTTCTTCTTCTTCTTGCTATGGAAACTGCCCATTATTGCTAGTGAAAATCCCTTTCTACTACTCACTATCTTTGGTTTTGATTAAAAGAGAATTAAAGATGTGAATGACATTAATTCTCTTGCAGTTTGCAGAGGCTCTCATTAATTTTTACCAATGAGTTTATTTATGAATGAGATTGAGATAGCTAGCGGACCATATATTTTAAATGGTAGAATGTGACTTATTTTAGGCCAGCTCTCTGTCTCTCGATTGCTGCCTTAATTATTGATGGAAGTGTCAAAGATTCCCGTGAAGGGCCTGTGACTGTGAATGATTTACATAAAGTTGGACACACAAGACGTTTCTCTATGCAAATATGTCAAATGGGTCCAGTTACAATTGGCTTTTTCCTTTTCACTTTTAACTTACAATAATATCGTCCGTATCAAATGCTAAATTTTGACTCACTTGGAAAAGAGTAAACCTTGAGAATTTTGTGGTGCACCTATATGAACCACAAATATGTACCCTAAAAGTTAATATTTTGTAAGAAAAGGATTTGCTGAAGAAAAGTAGGATAGCTGTTGATTACTTCATTCCGTCTTGGTATAAATCACTATTAAATGTGTATAAGAAAATATTTTTATCAATAAAAAAAAATTATTTTTATTTATTTAAAATATAAATATTTTTAAATTTAATTAATATGTACTTTTTACAGCTTATTGTATATACTTAATATGAATGAATTATAAGTCGAAAAAATTGCTACAATGTAATTTATATTCCTACTCACACTATAATAAGGATAGTCAATATAAAGTTTGTGCGATGTGCATGATGTTAAACTTTTGTCTCTGAGTGTGAGATATATGACAACTGATCAGCGACGGAATCGGGAGTTTTTCTTTAGAGGAGCCAAATTTTGAACTAATTTTAAATGATCAAACACATAATAAAATATAAAAATTAAAAGGAATGAACACACATGTACATACATGCATGCACATACACACACAAGCAAGTAGACACACATGCGTGTGCACACACGTTTACACTCATTTTACTTGTTGTGGGTAAAAAAGTCGTATGAATGTAAACTTTAACTTCGGGTGATCTCTTTCTTAGTATGAATGTTGGTCTTGATCAATTGCAGCAATTGAACTTGCAAAACAAGTAAACACCTTCATTAAAGTGGTTCAGAGGTTGTATCCAGAAACACCCTCCAATGCATACTTAAGTTCGTTTATCTCTTTAAATCTATTTATCTCATTAAAAATTGTTGGTAAGTCACTTTATATCAAAATGAATTGAAAATTTACCTTTATGAAGAGACAGTGTCTACTTTCTAGGTGTCGCTACGTATGCGAGGGTATTTATCACTTGTCACTTGAATTGACTTTGAGTTGATAGATATTCACTGTATGTTGCATATTTCTCACCATCTTGTTGGGATAGTTCCTTCGAAGGTCACTGGATGTTTCGAAGGTTTGTATTCCCTGTCTTCGATGATAAATTACTTAGCATAATCTAGCGTATTAAATGTCACATTCGCTCGAAATCTACACCATGTGTAATGTGTCACAATCTTGCCTTGCTGACATGTCCGCTTTGCACTAGCTCTATTTTGTACCTATACATTACTAAAATAACATTTTCTATAATTATTTTATTTTTGCTAAACCATTTTTCTTCAAAAATTTTAGAAAGTTAAAAAATATCATGTTCATCGTTGGTAAAAGTTTAAGATCATAAGTTTATATAGCTAAAAAAATAAATAAATAAAGATTAGGAGTTATCATCAAAAGCAGCCGACTCCGTTGGTGTCTAAATTGTGTAATTTATCTTTAAACATCCTTATTAATGAAGATAAAAGAGCTTTTTCATGTGTCAAGCTTAATCAAGATAATTTATTTATCTTTAAATAAATTGTGTAATGTATTTTAAACCTGATTTTTATATATACATCACATGCATTTGTATTTAAAAGACATATTTTACCTCAATATACACATGTGCATGCGTACACACAAGCAATCAGGCATGCAGACATGGTCATGCATATTTGACTAAAACAATGTATTACAAGATTAATTTATTTTATCAAGCTATTAATTTACAAGAAATCTTGAAATTTTAGATATAGCATTTTTATTAAGTAGTGATAAAAGCTTAAAATTATAAAATTTATAGCTAAGAAAAAGAAATTAAAGGAAAAATTAGGAATAAAATTTTGGAGTTGACAAATGATTCTATATTAGTGCTTAAAATATGTTATTTTATCATCTTTAAAAATCATTAATGAAGAGAAAAGAAACTGAATAAGCTTTCATGGGAGCGGCCATGACCCCTCTCGACCCCTCAATTGCTTCGCCACCACAACCAATGATTGAATCACATGCAATACATACTGTGGAAGCATATGATTTCACAATCCAATAATTAAGGAATATAATGTCAGTTTTCGAGCGGTCCTACATTATTTGGGAGGATATTAAAGTGGGGAATGTACTAAGCAAATTCCAGTAGCATATATGTCCTCAATTAGTGTACTTAATTTCAACTGCTCATTTGAAAGAGAGGCACTTATTTTATGCAACTGGTTCTTGCAGCACCTCATTAGGTCCACCACAGCCTCAGTTTTCAGGAATTATTGTCTTCGTCGAAAAATAACTTTCCCAAGTGTCACGCTGTTGTTAACTCTTGGTGGTTGTTGGTATGTACGTGTAAGTAATCTGCTTTTTATGGGGATTATGAATTTACAAGTCATCTACTATTACTAAAAAGCCATAGCCTTCAACTTTGTTGTTGAATAAAATCAAGTCATGATAAAAAAAGGTAATTTGCTGTTGCATTTATCTTATTCTTGTTATAGATTCATAATTCTAATGTTCAAACTTCAAAATAGTGATGATACTCCAATAATTCTATTTTGTTTATAGAACTAAAGACAAATAGAAAGAAGGTATGTCGAGTGTGCTTTTTCTATTGTCAAAAACCACTTTCAAATCATTTAGAAATTAGAAGTTTCTCTTTTTAACTTATAATTCCAATTACAGTACTCATTTTTTTCTCTTTCTCTTTTTTTTTTTTAAATCGACATTAGATCGTTCAGAATTTATTAAAATGAAGATAAAATTCCTCTCATATATTTTGTATTTGTAAAATCGAATTCTCATCATAAACCTAACATGGAGGTGTGCAACATTTGAACCATACTAGGATGCTTGGTTAACAATTGTCAAAAAAAAGAAAAAAAAAAGCTTTGAATAATTTTGGAGTGATTTTAACCGTAAGGAAGAGAGAAGTAAAAAAGAAAACATATTTACTTAAAACAAATTTTAAAAACAACATTCTCACATATCCCAATACATTTATGATTGGATGCTGTTTACTTTTGCATCAATTCCAATGCATGAGTTAAAAAAATGATATTCACATTCATCTTATGCTACCAAGTACCAAATGTTCTTCGTCCACTCTCCAACACCGACAGACTGAGCACATATATGCCAACTTAGAACAACCGGAGTCTTGGGAAATCCAGCTTTTTTGGCTATGGCAGTATTTTTTTATGCAGATTTTAATGGCTTTTTAGGTACCCAACAATTTTTCCATGCAGAGGGATTCATAGCCCTTATCTATGGATATTATTACATTTGTACGGATTCATTCTTGTATACTTCTTTGGATCCCCGACACGAAAACGACTTCCTACAGCCTACATTACAGTTTCATGGAGACGAGAGTGTGGGTGCCTTTGAAGCATTGTGCATATCTTGTAGATTCTTATGTGATACAAAATTGTATGTGATTGACTGATTGATATGAGCTAGAAATTATACGTCCATATAGTAGAGTATAGATATCTAACAATATGATAAATGCTTCTAGTTAGAACGCCACATCATTATATCATTCTATCATTACTTTAGAAAAAGTCAAATTGTTGTTTTATATATGGTTATTGTCCTTGTGGATCCATTTTTCATTCATTTTACCTCTTACTAGAGCTTGCGTATAAGTTATGTCTTCTCTTCATATAATGTTGCTTTGGAAGTATTTGGCTTAGATGATGTTTCCATGAAAAGAATCTTTGTATAAAGAAAGAAGAAAAATAATGTATTCTTATTTTAGAATTTATAAGTAACTTCATGTGTTAAATGACATAATTAAGACAAACCATTGTATACTTCAAAAAAAAAAAAATATATATATATATATGTATATATACTTACTATTTAAGGCCGGTTTGTGGATTAAAATTAAATGAAATTAGACAAAATTTTTGTTCAATTCTATGTTGGCTGAGGAGGTGGGATTGGACAACATATAATTCCACCCCCTCTTTAATCCCATTGAGAAGGATAAATTAGTCCAACCCAAAATGATGAGACTAATTAATCCCCTCTCATGTTCTTTTCTTTTCCATTTTTTTTTAAATATTCTTTTATTTATTTATTTTATTAATAATTTATATTTCAAATATTTATTATTTTTAAAATATTAATTTAATTTATTTTTATCAACAATCCAATTCTAATAGTGTCAAACACATCACAATATTAATTTAAAATAAGTCTATTCTCATCACATCTAATTCAATTTCATCTCTTAAAATTAATTCAATCAAATCAATTCCTCCACGACAAACACACCCTAAGTGACTAATGTACCTTTGGCATTGTGATCGGAAGTTGAGTCTCATATGTAGAGTTTTAATTTAAGTTTTTTCTTTTTTTTTGCCCCTTCTTATTGTGAGAGTAAGAGGGAGACGAAGGGTCAGCCCAACCTTGATCTCTCATTCCCTCAAAAATATTGACAAAATTTCTTTAAAATATCACAAAGTTATATTAAGAATTTTTAATTTTTATGTTTTAGTTTCTGTCAAATATTTCTTTCTTAATACAATAGTCCCTCCAACTAAAAGTGTTTAGCTTCGTCCTTGGTGGGAATACATATAATTTCTTGGTATGATTTTTCCAACTCCACCATGTATATATACTAGCATATTTAAAGATCATTTTATTGTGAAAGTAAATATTTCTCAATGTCATGTGAATAGATTTTCAAAACATATTTGCAGGTTGCACATATAATGTCTCTTGACGGATCCCTGACCATTTATGTTAGATAACATTATGATTATATAAAAATAAATAAAAACAGCAAAATATACCCCATAACTTTGGATAAAAATGTTCTTTAGCTATGCAAAGTTGTTGTCAACAATACCAAAATCCCTTGGTGAGTTTTTTGACCACACAGCCACATTTTCACATACTTGGATTTGATATGGTCAAGCAAACCTTGGACATTTTGGGCGATTAGGCCATTGGGCCAAAACGGGTTACTATTTCATTTCGGGCCTAAATCATGGAGTTTGGGCCGTAAGAAAACCTCTCACTTTGTTGTCCGTCTTATGACCATTTTTGCATAAACGAAAGCCTGTTCTACTCCATTTTGTTTCTGTTCTCGCTGGTTGGTTCATGAAGAGCTTTGTTTGGCTTCTTGAAGCCAGAAGCCATTATTTGGACTGTTTGGGTGCTTTTCCAAAAATAGTTTTGACTTTGGAAAGACCTTTCAAGTGAAGCTAGTAAGACCAGCTTACATTTGACATCAATTTCTAACTGTTCTCTCTATAAACTTCACTCCTGTCATGCAGAATTTTGATTCTAATTTTTTATTAGTTGTATCATTCTTGTCCGTAAAAAGAAACCATTCATTTTGTATCTGTTTGATTTGCTTACTGTTTCATGTTGTATGATACTTGGAACACCGTGAGGTTTTCAGAAAAAAAGGAAAAAAATTAAATTAATTAGAGTTACACTGTTTTTGGGTAGTTTTACTGTTTCCTTTTTTCTGAAAAATCACGGTGTTACGTTACTGCTTCATTTAATAGTACAAAAAAGATGAAAATTTTTCAATAATTAAAGTTATAATTATTGACTTATCAAACATAACTTAAAAGATTGTTTGATTGTTGTACTTTTAAGGTGGTATTTTAATTACAATGGCCCAATGTGCCTCGGTGATAGGTAGTGACCACTCAGTAATGTCGAGGTTTGACTCGCTACATCGCAGGTGTGATTTTTTTTTTCGTTCTTTTTGAAAAAAAATAGAAAAATTAGTACTTTAGTCTGCATGTGACGTTTGACATAGGCTAAGATATATAGTTGCTAATTGTGATGCTGACAAATTTTATGCATTGGAGAAGCTTACGTCTGTTAATTGTGGATATGTGATATGTGCAGGTATAAGCACATACTGGAGCTAGGAGGAGCTTGTTGAAGAAACCATCTCATGGCCAAGCATCATCCCGATTTGATTATGTGCAGGAAGCAGCCAGGTATTGCAATTGGAAGGCTTTGCGAAATTGCAAGCAATGTGATGGCAAGTGCGTGACTTGTGACTCCTATGTGCGTCCTTGCACGCTTATGCGTGTTTGTGATGAATGCAACTACGGGTCCTTTCAGGATCGATGCGTTATATGTGGTGGAGTGGGGATCTCGGATGCCTACTACTCGCAAAGCGTGTACTCGGCAAGAGAAAGACAGGGATGGTTGTTTTTGAAGAAATTAACTTTTATTGGATTTACAATGTTGGAACTTGAACTATGTTTTAGGCACGGAGAACATATTGGACTGGCTAATATTCAGCAACATGTTTCTTTCCCGATATCTACTGTCATTTCTATTAATTGTCGTCCTATGACCATCTACATTCCGCTCAAGATTTTTGTCATTTACGTTCTCAGTGTGAAGGGAAAAAACACCTTTAGTTTTAGCCTCCTGGGAATCATCATTTGTTAGTGATTAGAAAGAAACACGTGCTGTATTTTTATTGTGGATTTCACTGGTTCAGGCAATGCAAGTTGTGAATGACAGCAATATATATATATATATTTGACAGCTCAGAAGAAATATAAAATATACAAGAAGTGGGACAAACATCAGTATTTTGTTGAATTGGGAGCAATTAGTCAAAAAGTCAATATGGGTGTTCCTTGGGTTCTTACGTGGGTGCCAAGGAAAACCCACTATTTCATTCTCTTTCTTCTCTCTGTTTTCGACCGTTTTCTCATATCCAAAACCATCGTTTCGTCTCTCACGGTCACAGGTTGGTCTTTATCTTTTTTATCTTTATTTGTTTCAATTGTTTTTGTATGATCATTTCTCACCTCATTTTCTGACTTGTCAAATTTGATGGATCCATACACGCCGCCTCCTCTCCAAATCAAGGGCGCCTCCTCCCACTCGAATAAGAGGGAGGTCCGTCGACTTCCTCGCCACGACGCCGGGAGGAGGCCCTCCGGCCATTATTTGATGACCGGCGGCCGCCCTAGGGTTAGATTTTATGATTAGGGTTGGATTAGAGCTAGGGTATTTGATTATAATTGGGCAATTTTTTTATTAGGGACATTTTGATAATAATACAATAATAGAAAGTTAATTCAAAAACCTAATGTATATTTATCTATAAAAATCGTTTTTATTGATGTATGTATGAAATTTTGAATTTTTAAATATATTATCTTATAACTTAAATTGAAAAAACAAACAAATTAAAATTACTTAAATTAATATTTAAGTGAAAATAAATCTTATTGAAAAAAAAACCAACCGCCTCTAAGTTATAGTAAGAATGAAGTATGGACCAAAGTATACCTTCACTCTTCTTTCCTTGTTAAATTATCATACTGATGTAGTGACAATCATGTGTTTGCTTTTCTTCAAATTAACTTTATAACTTGGGTATTTTGCTTTATTAATGCTTGATTGCTGCAGTTCAATTTTTATTAGGGGTCCAAGTTTTATTACAAGACCGTAGTGGGGGGATTTTTTCATTAGGAACACGAAAAATGTTATAAAAGAAAGAGAAATTGCAAAGTAAACAAGAAGCATCCCATTTGCATCCAGCTGTACAAAAGAATCCTAAAACACCAAAAAAACCCAACAAAAACTACCTTAGAGCATCCATCTAATGACTAATAATGTTGAATGAAGAAAAAGAACTGTCTTATAAGCAATATAAATGATTCTCCAAAAATTTCTTCTTGGTGCCTAAGGTATACTTGCAAGTTGCAATGCTGATTTTTTTTTTTTTTTTTTTTCGCTTGCATTGGAAGAGCTTTAACACTGATGAAGTAAATCATATATGTGCAGGCACAAGCATATAGGGAGCTACGAGGAGGAGGAGCAACTTGATAGAGCATGGCAAAGCATCATCCTGATTTGGTTATGTGTCGGAAGCAGCCGGGTATTGCCATTGGAAGACTCTGTGAGAAACATGATGGTAACTGTGTAATTTGTGACTCTCTTGTGCGTCCTTGTACGCTTGTCAGGGTTTGTGATGAATGCAACTATGGATCCTTTCAGGGCCGGTGTGTTGTCTGCGGAGGAGTGGGAATCTCTGATGCCTATTACTGCAAAGAGTGTACTCAACTAGAGAAAGACAGGGACGGTTGCCCAAAAATTATCAATTTGGGCAGTGCCAAAACAGACCTCTTTTTTGAACGCAAGAAATATGGTTTCAAGAAACGTTGATGCTTATCTGGTAATTCTTCGTTTATCAAATTTCCATTTTTCCTGCTCAAATGTGTTATGCCTAACAGATTCTATAATGCCACACCTTTGAACCATGTCTAAGGTGTTAATATTTTATCTGGGATTTGCACTGTATTTGAACTGTCTGTTGTTTCGAATGTTGCATGTTTTTGTGAACTTTGGTTCATGTTTTTGTGTCATTTGTATGCTATAAGCGTTCGCCTTGATTAATTAAAAACAATCCAACCCTGTGTTTTCTAAAATAATGTTTGTTTTTGCTCTATGTTCTTTGATATGTTAAACACTACTCCAGTGTGTCATCATCAGTGGCTAGGTTCAAAGACTTGGAAAATGGAATGTGTTTCAGGTAACATTTTTCTTTCCCCTGGGCAGTCCCAGAACTGAATAATAATAATAATAATGATAATAATAATAATAATCGAGGTTCTAATTAGAATTTTTTTTTTTTTTTTTAATTTAAGAGACTTCATTAAACAGGGAAACATCCAAAAGCAAACAACTATTCTGGACAGTCAGACTCGGCCAGAACTAGACTTTCCACAAAATGTGGACAATCTTCGATCCAAACTCTCTCTTTATCACAACAAGAACGAGGTGCAGATGCCAAACAGTGAGCTACCATGTTAGCAAGTCTAGGAACAAAAGAAATAGTAGAAATAAAAGAGACATGAAGCAAAGATAAACTATACTTTAAAGTGATAACCACTCCTATAATATTAGATAAAGGAGGATATTGAGCCAAGAGTCTGATTCCAACACTGCAGGGTAGAGACCTGTTTTCATTGCAAAATTATGAACTCCAGAATTTAAATTTTTAGAACAAGCTGCTGGTCACACACCAACGATCGTAACCCAATCTTTCTTCCTTCAGACTCAGCCGCTGCATCTTATGGTGACCAACAGAAGGAGGAACTCATTTAATCCTGGAAACAGACTTCTCTAGACTTGGTTTTTTATTTTTATTTTTATTTTTTGTACTGATCTAGAATTGGTTTTCTAATGAAAGCGAATCCTTGGAACTCTGAGAGATATTTTATCGAATTAGAAGTTAGAAGTTAAAAAATCTTCATTAAAAATCTGTGTCAACAATTTTAAAAAATAAAAATAAAACACAATGTCAATAGATAAATGAAGGGCAAGGTGTGAATAGCATTAGATTCTATTATAAGTGGCCCAAACCACAAGCATGGCCTCCGGCTCATAAATGATAATTTTCTCTTACTTTTTATGGTAGCGATATTTCCAATTTTCCACCCCTCAAGAATTGTATGTACATACTAAATGAGTATTATCCTTAGGTAAAATTATTAAAATGGTAAATATTTTATAAATACACCCACCAATTATTAATTAAAATATTATTTATATCTTAAATCACTTTTACTCTTTCAATCTTTAATTTTTCTTTTTGTTACTCTTCCAATCCCTCTTTCAAATCCTAACTTGTCTCCATAAAAAATCGAAGAGTCTCCAATAATTTATATAATCATAATTTAATCATAAAAAATATTGTTAAACATTCTGTTATCAAGTTAGTACTTTTCATTATTTTGTTAGATTTTCTCACAAACCAAACAAAAAGGTCACTCATTTCATCAAATTTCTTCATGATGTCACCAAAAAAGCAAAAAGGTATGTTTCAAATCATCCAAAAACTACAAATCTAAATTGATATTCACAATTCATCATAAAAAAAATGTTACGTAGGGTTCTATGAAATTAGTTGGTAATAATTTATGTAAGTCTTATGATATAAATGAAAAATCAGAGTTTAAGAGAGAAAAAAAAGATTTATGACTTTAAGCATAAAAATTAAAATCATCAAACTCTAACTTTAATCATCTCCAATCATTAATGCAATCCTAATTTAATTAAAAATTGGTTGGTAATCATTTATGCAAGTTTTATGATATAAATAAAAAATTAGGGTTTGAGAGAGTAAAATAATAAAATATATATAATTTTATACACAATTTTTTTTTTCAATTAATAGGTTAAATGAATTTATATTACATTATTTGCTTAGTATAAGTTTTGTTTCACATATAATGAAGATGTTAAAAAAAATTTAGATTATAAGACAGAAACTTCTTAACAAGTGACAATAAAAATAATTTATACTAGATCTATTTTTAATACATATTATAGTTTGTTTGTGGTTGATTTAAGAGGTGTATTTATAAAAATATATGCAATAAATTAAGAGAAAATGGTAGTCTTGAAATTAAATGAGGTTTAAAAACAAATTAGAAGAATTTAAATTTTTTACTGGATGTGTAAACGAATGGGGTGTACATATTATTTTTGAGGGGTGGAAACATCGTCACTCTATTTTTTAATAGAAAACTAAAGCCCAATCTAGCCCCTCCCATGTTTGGCCCCTTAGTGATAAAACATTACCTTCAAAGAAAACTAAACATGAAACATTATAATGGGATTAAGAAAAATATCAGTAAAATCCTCCAAAGCCCTTTTTTTTTTGTTTTTTTTTAAAAGGAAAATACGAATAAATTCTTATACATGGACAAGTGAATGAGATTCTGTGCCCGCTTAGTTACTGACACATTTGCAGCACGTACTTGGATATGGTCAAGCAAACCTTGGACATTTTGGGCGATTAGGTCATTGGGCCAAAATGTGTTACTATTCATGTCGGGCTTTAATCATGGAGTTTGGGCCGCAAGAAAACCATTCACTTTGTTGTCTTTATTGACCATTTTTGCAGAACGAAAGCATATTTCTTAAAACTAAAAACCATCTCTGCCATCTTTTTTTAAAAAAATCCCGGAACCATCTGCTCTGCTCGACTGCGCCTCTCTCCGTTTCTCTTGCCTTCTCCCTCTCCGTCAAGAGAAGGTAATTTCTCAACCTCCGTTTATTTTTGTTTCGAAATTATCGCCACTATTTACTTGAATAATCTCTATCGTTAGTTTGTGATAATCGCTCTTGTTTGTTGATGAAAGAAATTTGTGTTGTGTGTACTTGTGCGTGCTGTTGATAATACGGTAATGCTGTGATGATTTTGTGTTATAGTTTTTTCTCGGAAAACACAACGTTTGTTAGTTGGTATGCGGTGGTCGAATTTGTTTTGGTTTTGTGAGAGACTGGAGAAAGCGTAATTTGTCATCTGGGCTCTTTCTTATTCTATGGATTATGCAAATATTTGTTTTTTTTTTTTTTTTTTTTAAATGTGTATCATGTTCTGCTTATTTTTGGTGAATTGAAGGTGAGGTTATAGATCTGTGTCTGTGTGTGTGCGTGGTGGTGTTGTTTTATAAGCATTAGATGAAGTGTTTTTGTAGCTTTGAAAGCAGAAGGCTTTTGCTAGGCTTAGATAAGCTGGAAAACTGTCCTTTTTTTTATTTTTTTATTTTTTTTTTATTTTTAAGTTTAACTAAACAATGCCTATATTTATGCTTTTGTTTGGATTTTGTTGAAATATAATATTTTTCATGTTGTGGGGTTGGTTTATTTGTGGTTCTTGCATATGATGTGAGCTCTGTTAAACGGCTAGTAATGTTTGTGTTTGATGTCATTTGATCAAGAGTTTGCTTCAATTGTGTATATTCGGTGACTTGGTGCTTGCTTGAGAGTGTAATGAAGTTTTAAATTTCAGAAATTTACTCCAGAGGATGACAGTTTTAAAAAGGTATGTGCTACGGTTGTTCATATCATTAAAGTACATTACAGCAAATGTTGTGGACAGAAACAATGGGCGGATAGTTGTGACTGCATCAACAGTTGAACATTCTATAAAAAAGTCACTAGAATGTGGTCGATCTTGCAATGCCAAGGCAGCAGCTGTTGTTGGAGAGGTGTTGGCTATGCCATTAAAGGTGGAGGGCCTTGAACAGGGACAAGGAAGAGGAATACATGTGGATGTAAACAAAGAAGTTGAGAGGAAAGGGTTTAAGAACCGCACTAAGATGTGGGCAATCGAAAATGCCCTCAAGAACAGTGGAGTCAAGCTCATTCTCGATGAGAACCATGATAATACATCAAGACCTAGTTACTGATAAGTTACACCCCTTTCCACTTTTATTTCATAGATTTATATGTGAACATGTTTTGATGGGAATTTCTGTTGGTCATTGGATAAGCCATGAACATAATTCTGTGAATTGAAAGTGATAAAGAGGTTTCTTATGATAACAAGTTGATCGGGAATGGTGAAGGAGATTTGTTTTCTTCCCATCTCATTAGGGTACTTTATTGAGAAAATCTACTGTTCCCTCTTAACTGCTTGCAAAATGCGTGATTTCTTCTACTTAACTAATCACATATCAGAGTCCATGCTATGTTGTGTGTCGTGTGTAGCTGTAATGTGGTATGCTTGTCACTTGTTAGCCTATAGATTTCCGTGCTAGTGATTTCACAAGATATTTATATAAAATCTGAAATATTAGAAACTCTCAAAGCAGCATGTGGTGTATTTCTATTGATTTTGAGTAGATAGCAATTCAATTTCAACGTTACATGAGATAAATGTCTTTTATGTAGTCTCTACAGTTTAAATTAAAATATGAACCATTTAAAAGTTTTATTTATATATGTATGTCATTGTCATTGACTGATAAATGATTTACTTTTTTGGTATTTTTACCAAGATATGTGGTGTGACCGAGGGGAAAATCCTGGAAGTATATGTAAAATTTTCTTTCACTTAACCGTTAGACAGAGGTCATTTTCTAAAATTGATTGGAAATAGTTTAAGCTAACATGGCAATTAAGAGTACTTCAGTGTGCATTTTAGTATTTTACATATTAGGCCATTTATGATTTACAGTCAATTCAAGATTCTTTTTTAATAATAAGAAAGTTGCAGGAAGTGTGCAGGTTGGAGCACCTAGAATTTAGGTGGACCTGGTGGGGAGAGTCAAGAGTGATGTCTAACAAATAAACCCTTTCTCAAATCTGAACTTGTGTTCTCTCTTTTATTACTCTCTTTTGATTCTTTCTATTAAATTTGTTGATCAGCTCCATTTTCTCATGTCAGACTCCAATGGATGCAACTTCATTCTCCCACACCAACCTCCCTGGATTCCATCCTGATTCCCCAAGGGACACTTTCTCTCTTTCGCTCTCTCTCTGTCTCTTTGGGTTTATATTAAGAGCAACCATTTTGCATGTTGTCTGATATTGACTGTAAAAGTGATTTTCTGTTACAAACCGATCTGGGTAGCGCAACTTACTGATTTCCTTTTAGACCAGTTATAAGTGTATAACTCAGTCATACTGTTAGCTATGTGATTAATGGTTAAAAAAGAGGCATGAATTGTGCTGATCAGTCATCAAAAATATGTGAATTGAAAGCATTAACAAACATTGTTACAAAGTTTGGTTTTTAACAAAATAATGGTTACACATTTTGTTAGGTTGGTTGGAATATGTTGGCTGATGCTGCACATTTTCGGTGTTGAGATATTGTTAAGTTGTATTATTAAGTCATGTTGACAAAATTACAAGGCTGCTTGTGCTGCCACTTTATCCTCAGTTCTCTATATCTACAACTGGGTCAAGCATCCGTGTTCGCCAGAATATATTTAGGTGATATTTTTGTCTCAGCTTCTATGCTTCAGTTTCCTAATTGTAGTTGACCAATTTTTCACACTTCATAAGCCATTCTGAATGAGGGTAATATATCAGGGAAGATGCATATCTAACGAGGCTACCAGTTTCCATTATATGGTCCTGGTATCAGTGAGAAGGTTATGTTACGTCTATGGCTGACTTGATTCAGAAAGAGCTGGAGAAATTCACAAAGCCTGAGGAGGTACATTTAGTTATTGCATATACTTCTTTCTACATAGTTTTTTTGGTGCAGAAAGTTATTATTTTAAAATTGACATCTGAATTGTGGTCTTATGAGATTCTTTCTTAACAACTCCTCTTTACTCCTGTATGGAACTGTAGGTCATGATATTCTTCAGTGCCCATGGAGTACCAGTCAGTTATGTTGAGGATGCTAGTGATCCCTACAAAGATCAGATGGAAGAGTGCATTTACTTTATCATGCAGAAATTGAAAGATAGAGGAATTAACAACGATCATACACTAGCATACCAGGTTTGAGATGAAGCCTAACTTCTCAAATCTTTGGTTTCTGCTTTCCTTAAGGCTTGATTATGAACACTCAACATTGTCCACAACCACTCTTTACGGTCAATTTTGTGCTGATTTTTTTGTTCTCCTTGACAGTTGGGCCTGTTCTAGTTATGTTGTAATTCCTTGCAATTTGATTTTCATTCCTCTTCTTTTGGTCAGACTCGAGTTGGGCCTGTAGAATGGCTGAAGCCATACACTGATGAAGTTCTTGTTGAGCTTGGCCAGAAATGTGTAAAGAGTCTTCTAGCTGTTCCAGTAAGGTACATGACAAGTTACCAAAGCAGCAAATTCGATTGGTTTAGCGCTAGTTTATGGTGTTAAAATGGTATTTCAAAGATTATATTAATTTTTTCCTTAATTCCAGCTTCGTGAGCGAGCACATAGAGACACTTGAAGAAATTGACATGGAGTACAAACACTTGGCTCTTGAATCCGGCATAGAAAACTGGGGACGTGTACCTGCTCTAAATTGTACCTCTTCCTTTATCACAGACCTGGCAGATGCAGTAATAGAAGCCCTACCTTCAGCTTCGGCAATGGCCTTGACTACCCCAAGTAATGTCTTTGAAGAAGATGATCACGACCCTGTGAAATATGCTATTAAGATGTTCTTTGGTTCGATCTTAGCGTTTGTTTTGCTTTTTCACCTAGAATGATACTTGCATTCAAGAATCATCTCTTCTAAAGGCGATCAAAAATAGTAATAACAAGATAGAGATTTTGGTATATCTGAAGAATCCATAGAAGCTGCTATCACAGAGAATCAAAGGAGCTTCAAACACACGACAGAATGTCATTGTCTTTTTGTTTTTTGGGGGATTTGACTGTTTTACTACATCATGCTTATACAAAATAAATGTGATATATGTAATTTTTGTAGCTGGGGAATAGTATTGATGAGTATACTCTTACTCCAGTCTTCTGTTGATGTGAAAATAATGGAAGAAAAGGGTTTCTTATGATTTTAAGAAGTGTTGCAGTGTAAAAAGCTGGTATCAGTTATATTTTAAGTCGCTTGCTTTGTTAATTATTATGTTATTTTGAAGAAAATGTGGAGAGTTTATTGTGGAAAGATTATTGTTAGTTTTTATGACTTGAACTGTAGATGAGGCTTAATTAACATTCAACTGTCACTGCTTTACATCTGAATTGATGTGGCTTCCAGTTTCAGAGTTAACGCTTGTATAGGACATTATCAATGCTGGCATAGGATTTCTGGATGTTTCATTTTCGATCGAGAGTTTATATTAAGCAAAGTTTTTATCTTTTTATAATGAATCCCAGTGATATGACTGAATTTTATTTGTAAACTAAAAGGGGTTTGGCTCAGTTAGCAGGACGGTAAGTTTAACCAACTCTTATTTTGAGAGCCAATGTTTAGCAGTTTAAATGTCGTAAGGCTAATGCCCTATAAATTACAATAATGTGCATATTATTTGAAAGCGTTTTTGACGTTTGAGTTTTGACAAACGAAAATAATGACTGCACTTTTTTTGAGCGATCTTTTCTATACTAATGATAATAACTATTTTGACCATCAAAAGTAAGTTCAAAGACTGAAATATCCTTGAATAATTGTTAGCTTCCTGGTAAAAATTGATATATATTTATATATATATTCAATCCATTTTCACCGTATAATTAAAAAAAAAATTCTAAAAAATCTATATAATATATATATATTCTCTTCTACTTATTAACTTCATTTAATAGATTTAACTTATTTCTCAAAAGTAAAGGATAAATGTGTCAACATCAACATGCCGGGACTCAAATCAGCAAATGGAGCAAAAATATTATCATAGACCTAGCCAGCAAGTTTTATTTGAGAGGATCCATGTATAAAGCACAATATTTAGGGTGCAAAATAAAATCTTTACAAAATTTAATGATACAAAATTTTTTAAATATATTTTAAACGTTTTTAGGGGGAGGTGACATAGCCCCCGCTAGTCAACACCTACCACTTTTGCGCCTTTGCACCCCTAATAATATAGAAAGTAAAATTTTAAAGGTTAATATATAAGTATTATAAATAATGATTTAACAAGTAATTATACAATTTAATTTTTTTTTTTTTTTTTTAAAAAAGAGAATGAAAGAATTCAAGTCCTTATAAAACTAATATATAATTCTGTAGAAATAAAATTTGTGTGAGTCCACGTGGCAATGTATGAGTAGTTGCATTAGGAAGTTGTGGAAAACGCCAAGACAGAAGATCATGGACTAAAATTGTCCTTTGCAATTAAATGTATGGTCGAATGAAACCCTAAGAAGGGACCAGAGCTGACTGAGTACCCCACGGCAGTCAACTCATCCCCACCGACACACTCTCACTTCCTGAAATCCAACGGCCAATATCACACGATGTATGGGGAGTTAAATCTACACTGTTCATTTAGATGGTGCGCAGCGGAGCAAAGGTAGGCCGCGAGACACGTGAGCAGAAGGGGACAAGAGGACGTAATCAAAAAGCGCGGGAGCAACTCTAACTGACAACTGACAAGCAAAAACGCCTCCATATCTCTCGGAGAATTATTATTATTATTTTAATTTTTAATAATAAAATTAATGGGGCCCGCGTATTAAGAGAAGACTCAGAAGAGATTTCCACTTTATGCAGTCTCTCCAACGGACAGCAGCTTTGTCACAATTTATTAGATTCATAATTTAATTCCGGTTTTGCCCTCAGCTCTTGAAGGATTAACTATTATGCCATCCAATTCCAATCTACGATAAATGATGACCACTTGTTGGAAAAAAATCTTGTATCTACGATGTATACATTTTATATATTAAATTTATGATATGTTATTAGAAAAACTTATTTGATTGATTATTTAATCATGTGTCTTAAATTCAGTAGATAAGATGCATACATCGCAATGTATACAATATTTTCTTCATTTGTTGAGGATCAAAGTAAAAATATTATTTCTATAAGTAAGCATGTCTCTTAATAGGGCTTCATTTGCTACTTTGAATTTGATTTAATTATAGGGTAGTGTTAAATTGTGTCCAGGACACAAGTTAAAATCTGCAACAAACCAATCATTTAAGGCAAGAGAAATAATGGAAAATGACGCATAAATCGATAAATCTACTCATTAGTTATTTACGGGTTTATTGTTCTTATTATTTTATGAGTTGAAGCCTTAAGGATTAACTTAGTAGTGTCATGCCTTTGTTACCCTATGTCATGCATTTGTTATCCTATGTTTAATGTTTAATGCAGGTTATGATTGGATTGTCTTTTACTTTTTACTAAAAGAAATTATTTCAATAATTTTTAATTAAAATAAAATTTTCTAATATTTGATTAAAAATTTTGAAATTAGCTATTTTAAAATGACAATTTTTTGGAAATAATTTCCTCCAAATAAAATGCAATTTGACTATAAATTATTCTAAAAGGAAATCACAAACATTTTTTTAATGAAAAGAGATCAATAATATTCAAACATAAAATAAAATGTAGAAGGCTGGTTTCATTTTATCTCAAACCCTCGACATCCCCATGGGCTATGGGTTTCACTCATCTCCTAAATTGGATCTAATAAATAAATAGAAAAATTGACCTGGTGTTTCGTGTGAAACTTCTTTAAAACAAGCTGAAATTGAAGTAATGAAGTTATTGCACAATTATCCTTTGAAAATCTTATAGAAACACCATGTATAAAGTGTTTATTAGATTATTTTAGATTAAATTTATTGTTTTTTTAGATACCAATATAATTGTTTGTTAAGTTGCTGATTTTATAGTATGTGAAAAATAACTATTCAAGTGAAAAACATTTAATGCATGAATCTTTTTTCTCAATTACAGTAGCTGGTTTCCAAATGAATAAGGCATTCTTGCAATTAAATAAAAAAAAATGGTTTTGTAATGGCAATTTTGAAGTTAAAATTAAGGCCATGGACACATGTCACACAGCTACAGGGGCGAGCGACTCACTCGTAGGTGAAAATTAATAAAACTCAGCTTAACAAATCACTTTTTCGCTCATAACAAGTTAAGATAAGAGGGTGATTTACACAAACTTTCCCTTGCTTACTGAATTAAGGCAAAGTATACTAGGAATGCCCTTAATTTCATATGGAATTAACACTTGACACTTCTGTTGGCTTAAATGGGTATTGGGTTGGTTCCACCCAAGATGATCCAAATTCATGACCCAATCCAAATTCATTTAGATTTGATTGGATTGAATAACCTCATGACGGTTACTGAGAGTTATCCAATGATAACTATCACTTTGGTTGCTTATGTAAAGGACAATAGTCTTTTGTTTTTGGCTGATGAAAAAAATATATTTACAACATACATGCAAATACAAAGAAAAGAGAAAATAGAAAACAGAGAGAAAACAATAACATAGGTTCTTACATTGTGAGTTGAGGGTTTGGTCCTATAATTGGTGGCCAAACTCCGATTAGTTTAACAATTCTGATTTAGAAGAACTTTCGCTGCATAATGATATGCTTTTAGTTTCCGTTTTACCGTATTTAATGAATTTATATACTGTATGAATTCTTACAACTTATATATAACGGTCAAAAATTAAAAGATTATAACACTCTTTGTATAAAAAACTAAATAATAAAATAGGAAAGAAATTAGAGACAGGATGTAGTCATAGCGGGAAGAGATTTTCTTCTGTCATACAGGGTACGTAAATCTTCTTCGGGAGAATTTACTACTCTATGTACGTGGTTGTCAACTAGTCATGAACATATAAATGTGTTGTTCTATATGCCCTTAATTTCATTTGGAATTAACAATCAACAGTTATATGTAACGGTTAAGAATTAAAAGATTATAACCCTCATTGTATAAATAATTGAATAATAATCTAGGAATGGAATTGGAGATAAGAAGTAGTACTCGCAACAGGAAGAGATTTCCTTTTGTCATAGAGGGTATCTAAACCTTGTTTCGGGGAATTTAATATTTTATGCATGTGGTTATCCACTAGTCATGAGCATATAAATGTGTTGTTCTGTATCAATTGCAACGATTATGCATTTAGTTAAATACAACATTAGGTAATGTTATTGTAATTAAATAATACTTAGGGGAAAATCAAAAGTGACCCATAAGCAAAATGTAAATTATTCTTAGTCCTAATATTAGGGGAAACATCTAATATGAAATGTTTCATACAAAATGTCAAGTGAAAGGTTTTACGTGTGTGAAACATTTCATTCACGAAGAATTGAAGGACTGAGACGATGAAACCAGAGGAAAAAAGATCGTAAAGAACCTAAGACTAGCTAAAAAGAAGCTTAGGGCGGAGCGAGAGGTAACTAAGGGTTAGCAACATCCAGCAACAAGTTGGAGAACCACATCGCTTGGTGTGATTTGTTCAGAAAACAAAATCACTTTGCATGGTTTATCAAAAAAAAAAAAAAAAATCACTTTGCAAGATCTGGTTTTCCATAACCATATCACTTTGCATGTGGCCTTTCACTCTCGCTTGACGTCCATAGATTGTTGCTTTTCGTCATACGGTGAACCATGAGTCCAGCACGAATGTGTTCTCATTGAACCCTCACTTTTTCTCTCTACAAGAATGGGATTAGGTGGAGACTTTCTCTCTTAGAAATTTGGAGAAAGAAGTGGCTGGTGAAGAACCCTTTATATATAAGGGTATAATGATAATTACAGTTGAAAGGACTAAAAACGAATGGTAATTAGTTTAGGCTTAGAAATGAATTTTCAGTTTTGTTTGTGGTTGTTATTAGTAAATTTCACTAATTTTTATGGTTGATTAAAATATGAAATTTAAATAGTTAAAGTAAAGTATGATTCAAGTGATTAATATACTCATTTTTCACTTACCGGACATGAGTTCAAGTCCTACCATACATATCCACTAGGATGTAGGGAAAATTATCTTTGCATGGTTTTTTCTCACAACCTTTATTGTAAGAGTCATAAATTGCATAGAAAATATATAATTTTGGGTTTTGAACATGAAGAACATTCAAGATAATAATAATAATAATAATAAAAAGTATTTCATATATAATCACTAAAATGAGTTTAGTTATAAAAAAAAAAAAAAAAACTCTATAATTATTTTGAATAATGTTACACTTTGTAAAAATTTTGTTCAAGTGATGAGTCAAAATTGATTTGTAATAACTTTATTAATTATGAGTAATATGGTCACATCATTTCGATAGTGGATTTCAACATTTTTTAAACAATATAACATTATTTAAATATATTTTATGAGACTATATATAGAAGAATAATGCTACATTGCTAGAGATTTTACCAAAATGATATGGCCAATTGATTTGCAACAATATTGACTATGAGATGATGAATAATGTATTCATGATATGACAACTATAAATTAATTTACTACATTATTTAGATAAGTATTTTAGCAATGACTATATAAAATATAGATTAAGACAATACTTTAAGATAATGCTAGGTTAACTAAAAATTTTAACAAAATTAATACATAAATATTATCATATATGAGTTGGTAACACCATAATAATTATCTCATCATTTCTGATTTATATGGTAATAATATCAACAACTCACATGCAACATTATTTGAACAAAAATTTTACCAAAATTCATACTTAATTTTTATGGTATATAAATTGTTAATACCGTATTACTTATTATATCATTTCTGATTTACATGATATCAACATCTCACATACTGTATCATTTGAATATAAATTTTAGTATTTTGGGCAACTTAACATTATTTATTTACTTATGCTTTAATACTTGATTCAATTTACAACTTAAATGCCTTCGAGATATTAGATTTCAATACATATATATCTTACAATACATAAATTTGATTGATATATAGTACACCTTGTCATATATAAATACTTAAGGTAGTATTTGATGCATTCAAATAGAATGTTTAAAATATGAAATGTAATTTTATGCATATAAACTCCCTATATGTCAATGAATTATCTACTCTATCATTAGAAATGATAATTTGTGTCTCTCCAAAATTGTATAGTAAACAGGTTGTCTCACAACCCTCCCACTATAACGAGGTGGTAAATCACTTTGACGGGAAACTGTCTGGCGTTCAGATGTAATCTTAACTATGTTAATTGTTATCAACAATTGTTGTTTGTTGGGTACTGGTCGAACCAAATAATAACTTCTCGAGTATAATTTTACTTCGAGTTTTGTGATGTTTTATATAATTATCTTCATGAAATGTAACATTTGTTTACACAAATACTTTGTCTTTTTGAGGATTATAAAAGAGTCTGAAAACTTGAAGTAAAGTTATATTCGATGAGTTATTGCCTGGTTCGATAAGTACCTAATCAATAATAGTTGATGATAAAAACATAGTTAAGACTACGTTTAAACATTAGACAGATTCTCGTCAGAGTGATACATCACCTCGATGGTAGGGGTTTAAGTCCCATAAAGCACATTTTACAAACTTTATAGTTGTTTTTCGATTATGATAAAAAATATCAGAATCGTGCAAGTATTGATTTTGGTATATCCTAATAGATGTCTGACCTGGAGATATGTGAATCATAATAGTATTGATTGATTTCGACAGATTCCGATAGAAGCTTGGCTCAGTCAATATTAATTTTTTTTTTTAAAAAAATCAAATTGCATAATTAATATCTCATATCTCATATTTTTATGTTATTTGCAATTTCAATGTTATTTGTAATTTTAGTAACTTAATGGTTTAATTATAAAAAGTCTCCTACCAAAATTTGAATTTAACTCCCGATTTAAATATGAAAATATTTTATTATAATAAAAGATGTAATATTTTAGGTTTGTTGATTCAATAAACTTTCGAATTTTCTTTGTAAGATCATAGAGTGCAAGCAAAACCCTTCTAACAGTGGGAGTTACTTTTCGGATTATGCATTTGATGGTTGATGTCGTTAGTTCTCTACAGACCCATGGCATGTCGTTAGTTCTCAATAGACCCATGACCTAACCGATATTAAATTTTAAAAAATTTCCAAACCTCACTTTAAGAAATTAGTATTTTTTAGTTATTGTTTTATTGCACGCTGTTCTACTTTTGTCTGAATGTACAATATATTAACAAAAATATGGACGATAAAACTGGTTGATGAGTGAAATTATAGCGTTTCCAAGAGTTTTGTAAGGAAATATTTATTCCAGAACGTTGCAATAACTAATAAGAATGGGTGGGCATTAGGCACCAAAAAGGAGTAAAATTAGGATGTATTTCCTTCATTTAATTAATTGATGCAACTTAAACGCGGTGATGTCCGTATTTAGTTTATCTATTCTTTATAGACATCGTGTAATCTAATTGAATCTTACTTTCAAAATCATTGCTATTTAATCAAGATTTATAATTTGATAGATTTGATTTTATATTCATATCTTAAGAAATCATTCCTTAAGGAAAAAAATCTAAGAAATTGAGCAACTACATATTCAAGTCCACTAAAGATAATTAATATATATATGTTTACTTTCACTCATATTTGCATAGTTTGTTTATTTTCAAATACGTTATAAGGATGTCAGTGTGATAGTTTTTTAGTCTCACAATCCCAATAGACTTTTATTAATTGATGCAAAATTACCTTATATTATATGATAAAGATAGTTAATTTTTTAATATTTCATTTTTGAAGAGTTTCATTAAATGCCACTTCTCCAGAATATTTTGTAAGCATAAAAGGAAAGTTTTAGGTGAGTTATCAAATGAATTGGAAGGATTGTTGATTTTCTATGTATGGAAAATATTTAATTTGTAGCTTCAAACTTTTATTGTAGCGAAAATACATGAAATTCATACAATATAAATATAAATATGCTTTTTCTCAAGTATAAGTGTCTATGCTTTTTTTTTTTTTTTTGTTTCCAACAAAAATTTCTATTTACATTTCACAAATAAGGTTTAGATTCGTATCTAATAATTAAGACTAACAATATAAAATCTAAATAATTTTATATGAAGGCATCGACCACTATATAAACACACAAAATTTTTATTAAAATATTATGTTTTAAAAAACAACAATACACCAATTTGTGAAGTAAGTATTTACCAAAAAATAAAATTCCAAAAGAAAAAGTAAAAAAAAAAGAACATAGAAGATAAAGCCCAGGCGTTATGTGCAAAATATGGGAGAGAAGAAGGGCAATAAGGTAAATAAGGAAACAGAAATGGAGTTTGCGCGTTCATGTGATTGAATGTTTGCGGCCTTCAACAGGAACAACGGACGCATAGAGAGAGAGAGAGAGAGGGAGAGGGAGAGAAACCGAATTTAAAAAGAAAGAATTTCAGAAAATAAGGTGGGTAAAATAGCTGCAGAGGAGAGATTTGTGGTTTTGGTTCGATTCTTTTCCCTGTTTTAAGCTCCCGCCATTGTTGCCTTTTGCCTCTGCAACACCATTTTCCTATCTTTGTTATATTTTCAATATACACATACGTACATTGACGCATTGCGATTAAAAAGAGAGATGCAATAATAAGTTCGTACGATTTACCGGCTTCTTTTGGATGTTTTGAAGATTTTGTTCTCAGCAATCTTTTCTTGGATTTCAAGATTTTGTTTACAAGGCTTTTGTTTATGTATTTTTTGGTAACGGAATCTAGGGTTTAGGTTTGTTCGACGCAGTCGTTGGCTCTTGTTGATTTTCCAGATCAATGGTACGCATTTCCAATCTTTGTCCTCGTTTCTTGCTTTTCAAGTAATTGTGTTTTGGATTTTGTTGTCAGCTTTTTTGCGTTTAATCTACCAATTTGTGAATTAAATTTTGATTGGTGGTTGGTTTTGGAAATTTTAATGTTGTACTGATCTGGTTCGTCAGGTGGTTAGCAGTCAAGAGCCTGTTTCTTGTTGCATTTTTATTGTTTTGTAGATAATGCTTGCATTTCCTGGCTGTTCCTATTTTGTTTTATTATATGCATTTAGTTTATTGTGATTGTATGGCTCATAAGTTTATAGAGAATGTGGCGTTGTCGTTCTTGTGATAGTAGAGCTTGAGTGTCTTGAATCTTTCTGTCTAGTTGGTGATAACTTATTAATAGCATTACTGCTAATATTGGCTGCTTTTGGAGAATTAAACATGCTATAACCTTTTGGGGATGTGCTTTTATGGCAATGTATTGGGTTATTTATGTTAGATAGTTTTACATTGGTTGAAAAATTAAGTTTATATTGGTTTATAAAGTGAGAGTAAACCTTCACTCATGAGCTAGTTTTTATGGTGAAGTTACACCTAAGACCTTTTTTTGACATGGTATTAGACGTGAGCAGGCTCTATCTAAGTTGCATGGTCCAAACATAGTTGCATGAGTGCAGGTGCTACCGAGTGGGTACGCTGCTCGTGAGACAGGGTATTAGATAGTTTCACATTGGTTGAAAAAGTAAATTTGTATTGATTTATAAGGTGAGAATGAATAAACCTCACTCATAAGCTGGCTTTTGTGGTAGAGTTAGGCTCAAAACCTTTTTTTGACTTTTTGGATGGATGAAATAGAAATATTTTTGAGCACTCCAAATAGTAGGATTTAGGATCTTTATATGGTTAAGAAGCAGTTGTAATGTAAACTGTGCAGGATATATATATATTTTTTTGAGGGGTGGAGTTATAGCAGTTGTAATGTAAATTGTGCAGGATTTTTTTTTTTTTTTTTTGAGGGGTGGGGTTATAGTTTTGTTTCTCTTTTTGTTCACAGATATAGGTTTTTGTTTTTCCCTCTTGTGGACTCTTGGTTCACACTTGGTTTTGTATCAACGTTTAGTTTATATAGTTTATGTTTCTTGTAAAAAGAATTAAAAATTAGCATAACTGCTAGAGGAAAAAGTAAATTAGCCATTCATCGGTATTTGATAGATTTAGTAGTAAAGACCATAATGCATAAGGAGGTGATTTTCTTCGTACCAGTAGGTGTGAATGTCTTGAAATTTTTGTAGTATATTTTTTTGCCAGAAAACTAGAAAAGTCAGTGTCATTATTCTGTTTTGTAATTCATCTACTCAGTTCGTAATGAATTCTTTTTTGAGGCAAATAGCATTTATCCTGTTTTTTGATATGTTAAGAGGCTACGACTTCTTGCTACTAGATTCTTTTTTATTTTTCATTTTGCTAGATTGGAAGTCTATTGTTCGTTGAGTGTTCTTTCAGTTTTAGTTTCTTGTTCTTGCTTTTGTTTTTATTTGTTGTTTTGGTGGACTTCTGATTCACGTTTGTAACTTTTTTCTTTTATTGAATAAAAGTTTTGTTTCCTATAAAAAAAAAATATATATATATATATATATCTCTTTTCTACATCTTTTATCTGATGCTCTTATCTTACATTTAGCAATGAGACTGCTGTTCTATGCTGATGGAATTTTTAATCACATTGTCCACTCAGGCTGCTTCTTCCAATTTTGTGGTCGGGTCTCTTGTTTGGACAGAGGATCCGGAAGAAGTTTGGATAGATGGGATAGTTGAAGAAGTTCATGGTGAAGAGATCAAAATAAATTGCAGTTCAGGAAAAGTGGTAAGTGTGGCTTCAAAGTACTTTGTGTAAAGGTTTATTACGTTAGAACTGAGGAATCTCTTATTAGTATTTCTGAAAGTTTTATTTCCACAATCCTGCCACTTGTTTTTTTTCAAAAATGCTTTGTTACTATATTCGTAGGTAGGATGCTTACACTTAATTATTTATTGTAGTTTTTAGCTATTATTGGTTAGTTGTGGAATAAGGGTAGTTAAGGCTGAATTTATGGTTATTTGGAGGTTAATGGTCAGGAAGATGGGAATGAGCTTATGGTTTATTGTGAAATAATGGATGTGATATGGTGTGAGATAAAAATATGAGACAAGAGCTGTTCCAGGGGCTGTGAGCAATTATAAAAGATTTGGGTGTGGATTTTTTCAGTTTCTGATTCAAATAAATAAAATTATAGAAGATTTGATTTTGAACTTGGGTTTTAATGGGGCTGTGAATTCCGTATTGTATATGATTAGGCTTGTAATGATAGGAATTTAGGGTTAGCAAAAAATTTTAATGTGCTTGCTAGTGCTATTAGAGGTTTATTCTTTAAAAATTTTTATTTATTTATTTTGTAACTTTTGATATGGGGTATAACAGAGGTTAGTGATATTAAGAATTGAATAAAAGATTTGAAGAAAGATGAAAGACGGTACATTTATGGTGCTCTAGGAATACACCCACAATAGAATTTCATCAAGCAATTCTATAAAGAGTTCCCACTGCTATAGAGATTTTCTTTAAAAACTGATATTGTCTAATCTTGAAGGCTTACTAGGAACATTGTCCTATGTAAAGTAATAAACTTTACTATTAGAATTAACACCCCTTTTATCTAAAACTGGAAAAATGCAAAAGCAAACTGAATCAACAGCAGGTGAATGCATAGAAATCTTAAACCCAGATGGTGCAGTGCTTGTTCACCTTGATGCATTGACTTTTGATATTAATATTTGTTCTTATTAAAAAAAGACTGAATATTGACTAGATAAGGCTATATGAAGTATGAAGTGAACTTGGTCTTGACTTTGGAATTTAGATGAGAACATAAACAAGTGAGTAAACGAGTCGTTTCCCTTTAAGTGCTGATATGTTGTGCATGTGACAACCAATAGGTAGTAATAATAAAATGCTACACAAATGCAGTTGGTCCGTTCATTGCTTAAATTTTGTTTCGAGTATAATTGGAGCCAAATATGGCCACAGAAGGAAGGAACATGGGCGAAACCCAAATTATTGATGTCTGAATATTTATGGTTTGTCAGGTATTGTCTCATTTATTTGTAGAAATTCTGTAATTTGCTTTCTAAATTGTGTCGATTAGTGCATCCTGATTTCAACATCATGTCAAACAATTGGACAATCTCTTGGCGCTAAATCATAGGCAAACATGAAAATTTTCATTGCATAATGAAGGTGGCTTTCACATTTTACTTTGAATGGTTATGTATATACGGAGAAGTAATTTGGTTTTCCTCACTTTATCAGTTTAATTTATGTTGTGCAAGCAACCTAGTAATGAAACATTGTTTTTTTTGAAGATCATGACACATCTTAATTTTCTAACAGAGCTACAATTATGTTTAAGTATTCATTTTGCGTAAATGTTAACATAGACTTCATGTTGATTGTATCTTTATGAAATCTAAGACCTGGTTCTCTCATTGTTTAATCTCTCATTCCTAACACAATCTTCTTGATTTGAGTTCTAGGTGGTTGCCAAAACCTCCAGTGTCTATCCAAAAGATGCTGAATTTCCTTCATGTGGTGTGGATGATATGACAAAGCTGGCTTATCTTCATGAACCAGGGGTTCTGCAGAATTTAAGATGTCGATATGATATGAATGAAATATATGTGAGTACTATTAAATGATTTTCCATAGCCTCCTTTTTCTTGGTTTACTGTTTGGGAAATAATTTTAGAGTGTGTAGGTCTTGTTAGCTGCTTGGTGTAATTATACCAATATTGCATGACTATTTTTACTTTCTGATGTGGCTCTGGAGTTAGTACATATTGTCATTGCTGATGTCTTTGGTATTTGTCTTCTTGATTTTGTCTATGAAGCTAAACTCACTAATGGTGATTCCAGACTTATACAGGAAATATATTGATTGCGGTGAACCCTTTTCGAAGACTTCCTCATTTATATGATAGTGATACGATGGAACAATATAAAGGGGCAGCTTTTGGTGAGTTGAATCCTCATCCTTTTGCTGTTGCAGATTCTGCATACAGGTAATTTATCTTAAGCCTCTGTACGTGTCAATTGTCATTGCTTTATGATTTCTCATGTGGCTCACGTTTATAGAAATTTATAAATTCAGACTGATGATTAATGAAGGAATAAGTCAAGCAATTTTGGTGAGTGGAGAAAGTGGAGCTGGTAAAACCGAGAGTACAAAGATGCTAATGCGATATCTTGCCTATATGGGAGGAAGAACGGGAACTGAGGGCCGTTCTGTGGAGCAGAAAGTTCTAGAGGTAGTAATATTTTTATGTTTTTGCTTGTCCAGTTTGGTGGCATGTGAATTAGATTTTTTTTTTTTTTTAGTTGTTTCATCCCAGTATGCTGTATTTTTTGGCAATACTCGTAGCACTCTTTATTCATTTGTCAATATTTTTTTGTGCCTCATCTTTGTTTCTTAGTCCAACCCTGTTCTGGAAGCATTTGGAAATGCAAAGACTGTCAGAAACAACAATTCAAGGTTTGAAAACTAATGGTTCTAGGATTTTCATTGCATTTTCTGTTGCATTTTTCTACCTTAATTGAGTGTTATGTAATTGCAGTCGTTTTGGTAAATTCGTGGAGCTTCAGTTTGATGAAAGGGGAAGGATTTCAGGGGCTGCAGTTAGAACTTATTTACTGGAACGTTCTCGTGTCTGTCAGTTGTCTGATCCTGAGAGAAATTATCATTGCTTTTACATGCTTTGTGCTGCACCAGAAGAGGTAATCAACTGTGTCTTGTTTAGGTTAACCGGTCTAGTTTGATGAAAGTTCTCATGTGTAATTGTTGATTCTTCTTCAATGACAAGTTTTGACGTGACTTCATCTGATTTTTTGTACTTATTCCTCTAAAACATCTAGAATGCTCATTGTACAACGTGATGCCTAGATAATATGATCTGAACCTTTCTTTCTCTTCTGCTTGGTGGCGTGTGAAGTACTGATTCTGGTTTTGTGTATTCCATAAGTGTATGAAGACTTTCAGTCATATGGCTGGCTTTACATTTGTGTGAAGACTTTCAGCCATAAGTCATATGGCTGGCTTTACATTTGTGTTCTATGGGGCTAAAGTACTTGAAAATAATATTCACTTTCTTCCATGCTGTTCATCTCTAAAAGACTTAGATATTATAAGCTCCAGATGCCTGTCCAACAATGATGGTTTCTTGTTGGCTTGCCCTTGATTTTCAATGGAAAAGAACAACAGGAGAGCATGCTGTCCTTGTGATTTAGTTTTTATATTTTATGATATAATAGAGATGCTTGACATGATATTTATGATGTTAATAAGAAATCAAAAAATTTTAAATTTTTGATTTGTGGTGGTGATGCTAGTTTCTTAAGTTTTGAACTCTTATTAGGGGATCCTTATTAGAGGGTTTTTTAAATAAATTTGAAAACTACAAAGCGTATTGATAAACAATAAGGGGGTCTTTTCACCTGAATTTGAAACTAGAGGGTTGTTTTTGAATAAAGGTCAACCTTAGGGTCATTTTAACATTTCTCCTACTTTTACTTGTTGTGCTTAGCATATATGGAAATGACACAAAATAAAAGACAACTTAAATTGTTGGAAACAAATGAAATCACAAAGGTATTCACAATACAAGACCATCCTCTCCTGTTTTAAGGATATCGTTTCTTTTTGTTACAATATTATTGTGCATTAACATGGCCCAATGACTAGATTTTACTAACTGTAATAGATAGCATTAGGCCAACGAAATCTATTTCCTTATTTGGTACGCTTAATTTTCCTTTAGCACAGGAGACGTGCACTAAGAGTGGTTAATAACTCAATGTGCCATCTGTGGCATTCTTTTACGGAGGTTTTTTTGTGTGCAAGGAACCATAGTTTTGGTCGTATAATTCTATGATGCAATAGCTTTTACCATAATCCAAATCAAAGTTGTCTTGACTTTGCTGTGGCTGGATCAATCATAAGCAGAAATGCATAGGACCTTATGTAGAGTTCTAAAATAATATTTTTAGAGCGGAGAAAGTTTAAAAATTTCCCTGTGTACTTGACGGTGTGATGCTTATATGGACAGTTATATATGAATTTACATGTATTTTCCGAAATATATATTACATTTTGAGGGTGCTACATAGAACTTTCACAGACATACAAGTCTAATGTATATTTTACTTTTTCTGGTTATTTTGTTAGCAGACCTGCATATAGTTAGTGTATGTGTTGAACATTATAATCATGCTAACATGCCATGTGTAGCCTGAAGTTCTTGGAATTGTTGTGCCAAATCTCCTATGGTTAGCCATGTCCTTGTAAGCCTGGAATTTTTTGGAATTGTTTGCGCCAAAATCCTGTTCTTTGTCTACTGATCACAGGAGGTTGATAATAATCCAGCAGTTAGATGCACTTAATGTTAGTTTTGTGTCAAACTAGTTCACTGGCCAGTTTTACTAGTGAATGACCTATATCTACATACTTTGTTATGCCCACTGTCAGGATGTTGAAAAGTACAAATTGGGAAATACAAGAACATTTCATTATCTTAATCAATCAAATTGCTATGAACTGGATGGAGTGGATGAATCTAAGGAGTACCTTGCTACTAGAAGAGCTATGGAAGTCATTGGAATTAGTTCTGAAGAGCAGGTAATTTGGTTGGATAATTTGACATGAATTATTTATATAAAGTTTCTTCTAAAGGTTTTCTTTTCTTAGGATGCAATATTTCGTGTTGTTGCCGCAATACTCCATTTGGGCAACATTGAGTTTGCCAAGGGTGAGGAAGTAGATTCTTCAGAACCGAAGGATGATAAGTCTCAGTTTCATCTCAAAACAGCAGCTGAACTTTTCATGTAGTTTACAACACTCGATGCTTATATTAAATATTTTACATAATTATCTCCATATGTAGGATTTTGGAAGGCAAATCCTTGATCTGCTACTCTTGTTCAGGTGTGACGAGAAGTCTCTTGAAGACTCCTTATGTAAACGTGTTATTGTAACGCGAGATGAAAGCATAACAAAATGGCTTGATCCAGATTCTGCTGCTCTCAATAGAGATGCTTTGGCCAAAATCGTTTATTCGAGATTATTTGATTGGTAGGTTTAACTTTACAAGTTCATTCTATAAGAAAATGTTAAGCTAACCATCATTGCTTTATCTGGTCTGATTTCATTAATGTCTTCAATACTCATTGCCCCAGGATTGTGAACAAAATTAATGACTCTATTGGTCAAGATCCTGATTCGAAATTCATAATCGGGGTTCTGGATATATATGGATTTGAGAGTTTCAAGACAAACAGGTGCTTAACCGGTACGCTTACGCTTTTGCTTTCATCATTTTAGAAATTAATTTCTTGTGGTGTACTGCATTAAAACTGTGTTCTCCTGAGATGGGGATGCTTAATTGAGGAATGGGAAACATTAGTGGTTGAAGTGCAATTTTTAAGTTGATATGAGAATTCCTCATGTTTAGCTTTCTATGAATGATTTTCCTGAAGCATTTGATTCTTCCATTCTTACAAGCATACCATTAGAGGAAAACTTTTGAGGTTATATAGCTGTGTGCATATTTCTGTGCTAGTTCGGTAGCTCATTGTTTGGATGATCAGTGGTGTAAATATTTTGACTCTGAGCAGATTTCTCTGCATGTTTACATATAAATGCGTGTGTTCATTCTTTTAATGTGAGTTGTAATCAATATGCTCATGTTGATCGTTTCTTTCTAAGATGTTAATCACTCTCTTGCAGTTTTGAACAATTTTGTATCAATTTGACAAATGAAAAGCTGCAGCAACATTTTAACCAGGTTTATATATGTGCTTATGTTCTTTAGCATATATTGGCCGTCAGAAACTGCTTCTATTTAAAGATTCACTCTCTGTTTGCAGCATGTTTTTAAGATGGAACAAGAAGAATATACAACGGAAGAAATTGACTGGAGTTATATAGAGTTCATTGATAATCAGGACGTTCTTGATCTCCTTGAAAAGGTGTGCCAAACTTTTTGCTGCTAAATGTTTTGCATTAGATGCATTTATCAACTTGAATTTAAATACTAACATTAAGCGATTTTATGATAATTGATGTACCTTAAATTTTACTTTGTTTTTTTCCTAATCGAAGATTGAATAGTGTTGAATTTACTAAGGGTAGTATTAACTTGTGCCCTTAGGGTTTAAGTTAAGATTACAATTAACCGATGAATGAATGAGGGAGAACGAAAAAGTGAAGGACTAAAGAAATAATTGCATTAATTAATTAATCAATTATTATTATTATTTTTTTAGTTTCCTTTGTGTTACCTGTGCTTTATGGTCACGGGTTAACACCAAGGTTCGTAAATATGTGGTATGATATGGTATGGACACCCCGTGGTGGTACGATATGGTATGGCCGGTACGCATTATATTGGCGTATTATACGGCAAATGGTTAAAAAATAAATAAAACCAAAAACAGTAGGAAATGTCATAAATTTGTAAAACAACAATGTATTTAAATATCAAACCAAACCAAAAACAATACAAAAGTCACAAAAACAAAAGCTGATCTAATCATCTGATTTTGGTTAAGTCTCTAGTCGTAAATGAGAATTGAAATGGAAATGGAATGTGTCATGATTTCATCTTCCACATCATAATCATCACAATCATTCTCTTCCTCACTAGGGATGTCATCCCATTCCGTTTCATCATCTAGTGATTGAACACTTTTTCCTTTCCTACACCAAAATAATTTAAAGTAACATAATTAAAAATATATGCAAGTTACTTCATTTACTTAGTGATAAACTTATGTGCATCTGTAATCCTCTTTCATCGTTGTGGCCTACTTCACTCAGTTCCATAACATCTTCTTCTGTGATCCACTTATTATCGGAAGGCACGTTAGCAAACACTAAGGGGTCAGCATCATCAGGTAAACACTGAAGCTTCTTGAATTTCTGCTATGACTTTCTATTGTTCAACTTCTCCGTGGCCAACCAATTTTTTCTCTTAGTATGAATCTATAATAATTAATAATGAAAAAATCAGTATCAATGAAAAAATAATTTTATAGTATATTCTAACTAGACTTATACCATATTAAACACACTCCAATTCCACTCACAAGTGGAAGACGAGCAAGTAAGGCTTAAAATCTTCACTACAAAAGATCTCAACTCTGGGGTGCGATCTCTAACTTGACTCCACCATTTAGCTACAATGCCAATAAGAATCCCTTTAGTAAGAAAACACAAGTGATTGAATAACACCTAAAAGAAAACTCCATATACGGGAAGTACATTTGCCGATAGAAGCTTTTGCTTGGATTATGCCAAACATCCCTCTCGCCTGCTTGAATTCTTCAACTTGTAAATCTGTTTTCTCTCGATCTTTATCGTCCGTAATAAGCCTATCTATGCACTTATACAACCCCTACTTAATCTCATAATCGGTCATTTCTTGTGAATATTGAAATTGAGGATTCAAAAAGTAGGCAGTTGCGTGCAAATGATGGTGCATCTGGAACTCCCATTTGTCATCAATTGTCTTCCAAATCTCACTACAAGCTCCAACATTACTCTCTAAGTTTTTGGCTATCTCCTCTAGCCGTATCCATTGCTACATAAATAAATCCCATTGCGGACACTTTTTCTGAATCCACTATCCTCACACATGAAAAAGAGGTCCAATTGTCTTTAATGCATAAGAGATACCTTCCCAAAAAGTCAAATTCGTCAATATGATTTTCTTGACTTCTTTTCCCTCTGGTTTTTTTGCATATGAACATCCTTATCACTCCGATGAAATAAACATATGCTGCAAAGGTTGCCGCAGTTTGGACATACTTTGCAATGTCAAATATGCAATAACAAACCTTGTAGGAGCAGGTCGAACCAATTCATTGTTTGTAAACTTTCTCATCAATGCTAACACCCTATCCATGATTGTAAATGAAGTTACAGGTCGTTTGTTTTTTACACTTAACATTTAATGGTGTTGAATTAGGTTAATTAAGTTATTTTTGTTTGTTTTTCTAAGTGGTCAAATCACTTAAAATCATCCAAAAACCACTGAAAATAAAAAGTTACATTTTCTGACTTTTCACTGAATACCAAATTACTTGATGATTTTGTAAATTTATTATTACAATTTTATCCTCCTCAAAATAATATATTTTCAAGTTTGTCCTAGTTTTATATTATGCAAATTTCTTTTAAGACTTTAACAAACATATTTCCAAATTTGTCGTAATTTTATATTTTACAGATTCATTTCAATGATATTTCTTTTAATGTTATTTTTATTTAAATATATAACAATAGTAATTCAACTTAATTCCATTTTGTTTATTTTTATTTAATTTACTTTGCTATAATAATTTGTTTATGTATATATAATTTTCAAAAGAAAAAAACTTTACTGTAATAATTAATCATACTTTAATTATGAATAAAATATTATTAATATATATAAATGTTTTAGTATTTGCTAAATAATTTATTATCATTATTTGTATTACATTAAATAAAGTTATATAATAACTAATAGTAAAAGAATATAAATGTCAAATTACTAGTTTTTAAACAATTTTAATTTTAAAAAATAAACAAAATGACTATATATTCAGATGTAAGGAAAAAAAAAAAAAAACGTGTCATTTAGATTTCAGGTTTCAGTCATTATTCAGTCTTCAGTCTTCAGTAGTGCTGTTCAGTCTTCTAACAAACAAACAAACGACCCTTTAGTCGCCTATTATATGATATAAATTTTTTAATTAAAATATGAGTTAAGTTAAAAAAAAGTAAGAAATAGTAATACTATGACTATTATAGTACCTTCTTTGCTTTTCTCAATGCATTTCTGTATTACGGTAGTTTTCCAAGTTTTTCAAGCATTAAGTCTATGCAATGAGCTGCACAGGGTGTCCACCACTACCGTTTCTTCTTTTCTATAAACATTTCCCCAGCATTCTTATAATTGGAGGCATTATCTATTACCACTTGAACAATAATATCCTCTTCAGCCTTTTCAACCACATCATCAAGTAAACAGAACAATAATGCCGCATCTTTTATTATATCACTAACATCTACCAAACGAAGGAAAACTGTGCCATATGGATTGTTTACAAGGAAGTTGATTAGCTGTCTACCCTTATATCTTTCCACCCATCTAACAATATCGACAGTTCTGTTTTCGTCAATGTCTTCTTCACTTCAGCTACAATAGTTTCGGTGTTTTGTTCCTTCCTCCTTAATATGGAAGTCCTCAACTCATAGCTATTTGGTGGTTTCAAACCTATCCCATGACGCCCAACTGCCTGGATCATTGTTACAAAAGATGGACTATCAGCAACATTAAATGTGATGTCATTCTCAAAGAAGAATTGACCTATCTCATCATATGTTCGATCACGTAACTTCTTATTAGTTCCCCCTTATTCTTCAGTTTGATCATTTTCCACACTATTGAGAAACCTATCCATAAGCCCCCTAATCTCTCTCTGACTCTGAGTCACACTACTACTATTCGACCATTCCTTGGACTTAGATTGACTATTCAATGTCATACATTTATCATGTTTTCCTCCCTAACTAATTGATTATATCTTTTCACTTTCTCCGAATTCTCCATATAACTTTTGATGTCATCCCTAACGTCCAATGGAATAGTTTTACATGAGGCAACATTCCTTTAATACCCTGCAAATTGTTCTTTCATCATATACACTCCGCCCCCTCTCCCCCCTTATTACTTCATCACATAAAGTACACAATATATGCTTTTTCCCATCTATTTTAATTTCAACCCCATAGCTTCCACGCCAGATCCTTTTTATTACTAGTTATTACAATTTACAAATCACAAGTTCACAACTACAAAGCCTCCTTGCAGTTTATAAAAGACAATATAAACTAAATAAAACTCAAATGCTACTGCCAATGCCAACTATCAAGTGTATAAAATGTAAATATAAACTTGAAGCTTAAAAGAGAGAGTGAGAGACTGTCGATCAGAGACAAGAGAAACTGCTGATCAGAGAAAAGAGAAATTGCTGATCAGAGACAAGAGAGACAACCTAGAAAGGGAGAAAAATGAGTTGAAGAGAAGAGAGAGAAAACATAGTTCAAAGGAGAAATACCCACCTCGAAAAGAGAGAGAGACAACCTAGACCTGACTGCAACCTTCTGCGTCGCTGGAAATGGAAGCTTTGGCGACGGAAATGGAAGCTTTGGCGCCGGTGAGCTTAGGAGGGATGCTACCGATCGAGAGAAAATAGAGAAGCTTTGGGTAGACTGTGTTTTATAGCATTTTTTTTCCCTTTTTTGCCCCTCAGCTCCAATACAGCTGTATATGTCAATATACAGTCATAGTACGCATTATATGGGAAAAAAGACATGCGGGCGAGATACACCCGTATCTGTTCGGCCAGAGGCCGATAAGCTCATATCAACGTATATACAGCCTGATACGGGCGTATTTACAAACACTGGTTAACACTACCCATTTACTAAAGCCAAATTGTTTTTGAAAATTGAATAACGTGTTTTTTCTTTCTTTCATTCTTTTATTTTTTATTTTTAAATAAAGTATTGGATATAATTATTAAGTTGTATATTTTCTTAAAATAATTCTCTTGAAAACAAATAGTTTTACTTTTATGCTATTTCAAGTATTATTGTTATATATTTATTTTTTTATATATTAAAGGAAACTAAAAACAAGCAATTTAATAAGTTTTGAGAAAATTTAGCTATTAAGAAAATTCCAAAATTTAATTTTATGACTAATAATGTCAACTAAAATATTATTTGATCTTATGAATAATTAGAAAAATAGTCTTCATATGATATATGAATGTGTTCTGGCTACTACAACCGAAAAACTATAAAAAAATGTTTGCAAGAGTTGTTTTGCAATGGGTCTGTAGATTGCATAAATGTTGTATTTGATGTCTAAAATCTATTGTTTGTACTCCGTTCTTGATGATTTGCATGGTGACCAAAGACTATTATTTGTACTTGGTGCTTAATGACTTGCTTCATGCTTTATTTTTCCTATTTAGTTCATACTTCTATCTTGCTGTTTTATTCTGCATATCTTTCTCAAATGGTTTTCCTCCATTGCTGTAAAGAAAGGGCTTTGTATGACGAATAAAAGAGATTTTTGTGATTCATGTGCGTTTATCCTTCTAATCTGTTCCTTGTAATTTCAGAAACCTGGTGGCATCATTGCTCTTCTGGATGAAGCGTGGTATGTATTAGATTTAAACATACTAATACAGTCATGTCCCCACTATTTCTCTCATTCCACAAGTTGCTAATGTCCATTTTAGTGAATATTCTCTTCTTGCATAGTTCAATATGAAAATCTGAGATCTTGACATTGCTTATGTTAATTCCTGTAGCATGTTTCCTCGATCAACATATGAGACATTTGCTGAGAAGCTTTACCAAACTTTCAAAGATCATAAACGCTTTAGCAAGCCAAAGTTGGCACGTACTGACTTCACCATTTGTCATTATGCTGGTGATGTAAGCATATTCATAGTTTTGGCTGCAAAATAATTGTCCAGATTCATCAAATATGTATAGAAAGAAAATAATGAATTCATGTTACAGCTTATCCATGAGAACTTTAATTTCAGGTCACTTACCAGACTGAGCTCTTCCTTGATAAGAACAAAGATTACGTTGTTCCTGAGCATCAAGCCCTCCTGTGCGCTTCAAGATGTCCCTTTGTATCGGGGTTATTCCCTCCTTTACCTGAAGAATCTTCCAAATCTTCAAAGTTTTCATCAATAGGTTCTCGGTTCAAGGTTTGTCTTAACAACACTAAGTTAGAAGCAGATCATTTTTTTGGAAGTTTTCATTTTAGTCCTTATCATGCTCTTAATTACAATTGAGTTAGAAACGGATTATTTTAAAAGTTCTTGAGTTTTATCCTTATAATGCTCTTAAATACAGCAACAATTGCAAGCATTGCTTGAAACATTGAGTATTGCTGAACCACACTACATACGTTGTGTTAAGCCGAATAATGTTCTTAAGCCAGCAATCTTTGAGAACAGCAATGTTTTGCAACAACTACGTTGTGGGGTGAGTTATGCCTATTTTGTTGAATAGTGTTGCTAATGAGAATGTCTTCTATATTGCAAGCTCGGTTGGATTGTGTAATAAGAATGTCTTCTATATTGCAAGCTCAGTTGTGTTGTGTAATATACATACATATGTTTATAGGGTGTCTTGGAGGCAATTAGGATCAGTTGTGCTGGATTTCCCACTAGAAAGACGTTTAATGAGTTTCTAAATCGTTTTTGCATTCTAGCACCTAATATCGTGGATGCCAGGTATTGTCTTTAAAGTTTTGTTAATTCTGTTCAAGTTTGCTTTAACATTGAGTTGTTTGGTATTTGTTAGATTTTATATATTTGCTTGCAGTTTCCTTAACATTCTTTGGCTGTCACTTGTTTCATGACAGTTCTGATGAGGTTGATGCTTGCAAGAAGCTTCTAGAGAATGTGAACCTCAAAGGTTATCAGGTCTGTTTCATCTTTAATGATTAAATCATTAAATGTCTAGTCAGAGCTATTTTGATTATAGTTCTTGCCATCATTAATAGCTGTTGGGTGGTATGTTTAAAACTAAATATTTGATATTTTTGCACTTTTTGACTGCCTGGACTTGGTCTTAATTTATATTTTACACAGAAGTTTATAGAATCAATTTTGTTGCAGGTTGGAAAAACTAAAGTGTTTTTGAGAGCAGGTCAGATGGCAGAACTAGATGCTCTTCGAACTGAGGTATTAGGAAGATCAGCAACTATCATCCAGAGGAAAGTTCGCACATATTTTTGTCGTAAGAGCTTCATCTTGTTGCGGTTCTCTGCCATACATATACAAACCTTGTGTAGAGGTAATTATGTTCTACATTTTGGTGAAATTCATTGCTTCGTAGTGCATGGGCACTTTTGATTGAAATATTGATTAGTGACAAATGAGATTTTTCTATGACTTATTTGTTATACTATCTGTGAGCTGATTGTAGGACAAAATGCTTGCCATCAGTATGAGAGAATGAAAAGAGAAGCTGCTTGTTTGAAAATTCAGAAATATTCACGGATGTTCCTTGCAAGAGAAGCTTACATTGCATTGAGGTCTTCAGCCATATCTTTCCAAACAGGTTTGCGTGGCATGGCTGCTCGTAATGAACTTCTATTTAGGAAGCAGACAAGAGCTGCAACTATTATCCAGGTAAGATGAAAGTTTCACTGATTGAAGAAGAAACAACAAATGCTATTTTGCTTGTCTTTTTTGTCTCTCTCTTGGTGAGTCTAATATGTGAAAATTTGTTAGCTAATGCTTAAAAGCTGCTTAGTCTGGCCATGTATGATGGGATGCATTGGTGTGCTTAGGCAATGGCCAGATCCTTAGCATGAAGAAATTGTTGTTTCGTGAGGGTAACAAAACATATTTTTTTATCAGTTTTTGTTACCTTTCTCTAGCAAAATTCCAATCTATTGGTTTATTATTTAAGTTTAGCTCATTTGTTTTTAGATCTAAATTTGTATACATAAATGGTTCCACTGAAACTGATAGATGCATACTACTTGTTTTGGCATACGAAAGAAATGGTAGAAAGTGTAGACACAACAAAAAAATTGGATATCTCTCCGGGTGTGCGAGGGTGGTGGGGGCGGGGGGGGGCGGGCAGGGCTAGGGAAGAAAAGGAAGGGGGGTTTGGTTAATAGAAATTGATAGATGCATACTACTTGTTTTGGCATAATAGGGAAGAAATGGTAGAAGTAGACAACAACAACTGGAGATCTCCCGGGGGGGGGGAGGGAAGAGGAAGGGGGTTGGCAGTTGGGGGTTGGTTGGGTGGTGTTTGGTTAATAGAAAAGGTTCTTTATGGCTTCATTTTGCTCTGCGATGTAATCATCACTGCATTCACTCTTTTGTTCCTTTTTATTGGAAACAAGAATAAAGAATTTTATTAACACTAAAAATGTGAACAAGTAGTACACAAACTAATGAAAAAGAGTTACATGGGCAAACAAAACTCTTTACAAAAGACTATACAAACAAAATCTGATCCCAAATCCAATGTCAAACACTAAACCCAAAAACAAATATCTCACAGCAACAAGGAAATCACAGCAGTTATCTCCCACCCAAACAACAAGGATCACTGTACTCACTCCTTTACTTTTATTTGATGTAATTGTAGCATCTTTGGTACTGTTTTCTTTCAGTGGATGCATGTGATGCACTATGGGATGTCCAATTAATAGTCCTAAGATTCAATGAGTGCACAGTGCAATTTGGTACACCCATAACATTGAGCTACACTAAATTGGTTCTTAATGTCTGCTACTTGGTATTTATTAACAGTAATAGTCTCTGCTACAAAACTTTTTTAAGGTATTGGAGTAGCAATATTTAAAAGTAAGATTTATTACATTATATGTATCAACACTATGCAAATTCTACTTTTGCCTTCAGCCGGTTGCCTGTACTGCACAAGGAGATGGTGTTCTTTACAATAATTTCCATTGATTGGAATTTGTCACTTTTCGTATGGTTTTTGCCCCTGATTGGGATGTTTTTGTGTATTACAGAGCCAATGTAGGCGATATTTAGCCCGTCTTCACTATTTAAAAGTAAGGAAAGCAGCAATAGTCACACAATGTGCTTGGAGAGTAAAAGTTGCACGACGAAAATTGCGGGAGCTTAAGATGGTGATATGTTCATTCCATCATTCATTCATTCATGTTGAATCTCCTGTTTTTGATTAAATTTTAAGCTTGAAATTGCATAGAAAGAGATTGTTTATTGTCGATTCTACACTTTTGAGTAAATTTATTTTAAGACATTATAATCATTTAGCAATAGTTAATCCAACTTTTTATATCAAACATTTATCATTATTTTTTTCTAGTTTTATATATCATTTCCATGTTGTAACAGCTTCTCACAGATTCAAATGCTATATGAATATTTTGTTATTGGCAGCTACGAGATTCAATCCAAAAGCTCAAGTTATTCGGTGAAGAGGGTGGACTAGTTTTGATAGCCTTATTTATTATCAATGTTGAATTAATGTGAAAGCACTGACATTCACTTTTATGTAGAAGCCTTTCAAAAACTAAAAAATTTTGGCTCTAAATCAAGTTGTGAAAATTAATAAAATAGTTTATGTTAGAAATAAAGAGTTACCTGCAAGCGGTTGGATCTATTGTAATATATACTAGCGTTACAAGATGAAAAGTCTGTCTTTTTTTTGTTGCAATATACTTGCTTCAGGATGACTGTAACTTATCAATTTCTTGACCATTATATTCACCCTTTTCCCCTGTGACTTGCATGGACTTAGGGATTTATACATGTTGAAATTGTTATCTATTGTTATATTTACTTTATCTTTCATCACATCAAGTGTGAATTTTTTTCGGGTGCTTCCTGCTGCCTGTAGGCTGCTAAGGAAACTGATGCTCTCCAAGCTGCCAAGAGTAAGCTGGAAAAGGAAGTTGAAGAACTCTCCTTGCTCTTGCAGCAGGAGAAACAAATGAGGGTAAACTTTTATTCTGGCTAAATTTTAATATATATCTATCAAGCCACAGGGTTTTAATATTGTCATCATCATGCTGATGACATCATTATGTACTACTAATTATGAAGTGAGGTTTCTCTAGTGAATTTTTGGTGTTCTTTTTCATTATGATGACAAACCTTTCATTTGCATATACCTGTAAAAATAATAATGTCTTTTTTATCTTTGTGTGCTTAATGGGCTACCTACAGATTGATGTTCCAGTTAAATTTGTTTCAAGGGAAAGATTATAGATGAATAACAAGAAGCAAATCAAGTGTTATGTGTGATTTTTTTTTTTATGCATAGCGGTTCCACAAAGCACATAAACCTCTGGCTTAGAGAAGGAAAGAAAGCAAATAGCTATGTCATATTGCTTGTTTCTTATTCATGAATCAATCAAATGCAGGCTGACCTTGAGGAAGCCAAAACACAAGAAAATGCAAAATTGCAGTCTGCTTTGGAAGAAGTGCAACAACAGTTCCAGGAAACTAAAGCACTGCTTATCAAGGAACGCGAGGCCGCAAAGAGAGCAGGCGAACAAGTTCCGGTCGTTCAGGAGGTTCCAGTTGTTCAGGATGTTCCAGCCGTTCAGGAGGTTCCAGCCGTTTGGGATGTTACAGGTATTGGTGAGGACATTGTGAATAAGCTTGCTGCTGAAAATCAACAGCTGAAGGTGAGCTTTCATGTATTCTGCTTCTGAATGAAACCTTGGGTTTGAAATTTGAATTATATATATTACTGCTACCAGTGGAATTTGGTATCTTTTGGGATATGTGTTTACTGACATTCTGCTGGGTGTGACACTTCCTAGGCTTTGGTAAGTTCACTAGAAAAGAAAATTGATGAAACAGAGAGGAAATTTGAAGAAACAAATAAACTGAGTGAAGAGCGGTTGAAGCAGGCTTTGGAGGCAGAGTCAAAAATAATTGAGTTGAAGACTGCAATGCAAAGGTTAATACAATTACTTATTTATTTTTGCTAAAATGTATCAATATCCTTATCTGATGGCGTTGACATTTTTTTCCTACTTCTGTTGTTTTGATATTGCCTACATATATCTCTTCTCAGGCTTGAAGAAAAGCTTTCTGACATGGAAACCGAGGACCAAATTATGCGGCATCAATTGAATTCAGCTTCTAGAAAAATGTCAGGAAATTTATCAATGAAAGCAACTGAGGTATTGTGTCAGTTCCCTCCTTTTTCTTCTACTTTCTTATTTTTTTTTGGTTACATATGGGCATTTGAGATATTTGCTGATCCTTGCCCTTTCAATTTTGCAGCCTCTGGAAAATGGACATCCTGTGAGTGAAGAACATGAAGCCACTGTAGATTACTTTTAATTGTGTACAAGCATATTAGTTACATGTTTTGTGATTGTCATTTCTAAAAGAGAGCCTATTCCTACAGGAACCGCAACATTCTGCTTCTGTAAAGAAATTTGGTATATCTGATAGTCTATTGAGGAGATCATCCCGTATTGAACGGCAACAAGTATGTGTTTACAAAAAAATGAACCTAAATTTTTGTCTGTTTTCTTTCATTTTCAGTTGAAGTATATTTTTTATAAGACACTGAACAATTATATTTAAAGAAAATAAGTGAACAAGCAGTCCACTGAGGGGACCTTCCAACCCAAAAGGGAGGAGGAAACCTACATTTTTAGTTGAAGTTCATTTGGAGTTATTATTTTGGTGCCTCATCTGTGTTGCAGGAGAATGTAGATGCTTTAATTCAATGTGTCACACAGAATGTTGGATTCAGTCAAGAAAAACCAATTGCAGCATTTACCATATACAAATGTCTCCTGCACTGGAAATCATTTGAAGCTGAAAAGACTAGTGTATTTGATCGTCTCATTCAGATGATTGGTTCTGCTATAGAGGTGAATGGCATCCATCGATGGCTCATTTGTATATTTTTTCCCCTAAACAGTGATAAAATAATCTGCTGTTCATGGTACAATTATGGAATACGAGAAGCTTTATATCTGGTTGAGATCATAAGATTCATCATCTTTCAGTTTAAATTTCACTTTATTACTCAAAGAAAACTGGACTTGGTTCCCACCTCTTTCCTTTATTTTCCTTTTTCCCGGTGAATGATGAGAAATATTGAAGTTTAATGAAATAAGAAACAACGGTATTCAGAGTGAGTTATCAAAAAAATTGAAAGCCCTATGGCAAACAGATTTTTTAAATTTTTTCTTGTAGATGGTTTGAAGACTAATGTTAATATTATAATTATTGTTGTTTAAAATTTTGCATATTATTATTATTATTTTTTTACTTAAAGATGGATTTATATCCATTTTGTTTTGGCTTGCTTAAAGTATTTGTGACTAGTAAAGCAGGTAGCACTAGGGAATTTGCACATGCCTAAGTGCATAAACTCATGCTCACACATGCACTAAATGAAGAAATAGCAAAAGAAGAATCGAAGAAGAATCATAAAGTGAAGGGACAAGAAATTATTTTTGATTCAGACAACTGATGTCTAACATGCTTGTTGTGTGCAATATATTGCAGAAGCAGGATGACACTAGTCATATGGTTTATTGGCTATCCAATACATCCACGCTGTTGTTCTTGCTTCAACGGAGTTTAAAGGCTGCACCAAGTTCACATCAAAAGCCTCCTCAACCAACATCATTTTTTGGGAGGATGACCCAAGTAGACATATATCTATCCATCTGTCCGTCTATTCATTTGCATTTTCCATAAACCAGTTCGTGCATGAAAATGATTGCATCCAATGCATTTTTTACACACTTTTATAATTTAGCAATATATAATGTTCCTCAGGGCTTCCGTTCGTCCCCTTCTTCTTCCAATCTTCAAGTTGATGTAGTGCGCCAGGTTGAGGCTAAGTATCCAGCTTTGCTTTTTAAGCAGCAGCTTACAGCATATGTGGAGACATTTTATGGAATAATTCGAGACAATTTTAAGAAGGATTTGTCTCCACTTCTTACTTCTTGTATCCAGGTAAAAGCAAGTCTTAGTTTTCCACATTTTTGCTTTTTCCCCCTATTTACTAATGACTTAGTGTCTTTTTCAATCTGATTTCTTCTTGTAGCCCGGTAAAGTGACTCCTAGCTTTCCACTGTTTGATATTTCATATGACTTATTAGCTTTTTATCATGTTTTCTGTGTTATATATTGTTGTGCTTTCATAATTCTAGGACCTTTTTTTGCATATAATGTGTGATGTGTTTTGGCTTAAACCTTTCCAACAAAAAGATAAAAGAAAAAAAAAAAAAAAAGAAAATATTTGATGTGTGATCAACAGATGGGTTGATTTATTGACTGTGACATTGTGTGTACTATCTTGATTAATTTCAATGCTAAATTTGAAGTTCTATCTTTGCTACCCTGTTCACCATTCTTGCTGTAGGTTTTATTCATACTTTAAATACGTAATATCGTCTACGGTGAGTGTAAATTTTTGTAACAATGTTTAGCTGCTGGCCAATTGATGATGCCCAGTTTTCATGGATTTGTCTGTCTTGCCACATTTGTATACTTTTCTGGACATGACAATGTTGAAGCTGATAGTATAAATATGGGTTTGAGATTGTTTCGTGACATGATGTCATTCTAGTGCTTTTCTTTTAGAATTGAAATTGTTTTAACTCCATCAATGTGTCATCCCATTGATCAGGAGCCAAGGACATCTGATGAAACTGATCTACAATCATCTAATTTGCCATCTAGTCCGCCATCTAATCCGCCATCCAGTCCGCCATCTAATCTGCCATCCAATCCATGGGACAACATTATTAAGAACCTTAATGGACTGCTGTCTATATTGAAAGAAAATTTTGTATGAGATTTTCCACTTTGTTGATTACAAAGTTAATTATGATCGTGTATTTGATGCATGTGAAACTAATGTTTATCAATGTTTTAGGTTCCTCGAGTTCTCATACAAAAGATCTTCTCTCAAACTTTTACATATATTAACGTACAGCTCTTTAATGGGTAAAAGTTTTGTACGACCTTTGTTAACTATCATTGTTTGAAGTTATATGTCTCCATTCATTTGTTAATGCCTCATTCTTATTGCTGATACAGCCTTCTTCTTCATCAAGAGTGCTGCTCATTCAGCAATGGACAATATGTAAAGTTGGGCTTAGATAAATTAGAACGTTGGTGTGCCCAAGTAGAAGAAGAGGTTCTTGCTTCAGTTTCCTTTTTTCCAATCTTGATTGTATCTTAGAGTTGTGTATAAGTCTATCTGAAGTGTCAAGTATTACTTGCTTGGAAATTCTTCATGTTGCAGTATGCAGGTTCAGCTTGGAATGAACTCAAGCAAACAAGACAAGCAGTTGGATTCTTGGTATGTTTTCCTCTTCTATTTTAACGTATGAGAAAGCTTAAACATGACTGCTCATCATTTACGCTTTCTGTATATTGTGATATATGATCTTTTTTGGACTGTTTGCTTTCATTTTGTATGCCTTGTTAGCTATGGTCTCTTTAGAATCTTTATGTCTGATGCATTGTATTTCGTCCCACTATATGATGGGAAGGTTATGCTGCTGTGACACTCTTCGAAAGTTTCTGTTTTGAGGTTTTCAGAGACTAGGTAATGCGGGAACAAAGTGGTGCCCTCCTTTCTTTCACCTGAATAGGGTGATTCAAGGACAAAATATTTAGTAGAAGGGTTTGGCGTTGACATGCTGAATTGGGTTAAGAGTGCATCCGGTTTTTTGGATGCTGACAGTCTCTGTTGTTGAAATACAACGCATTCATTATTGATCTGGGATTTGAGATGGTTTTAAGGTAGCTACCTAGCTAGGGCCAACCTGTAATAAGCAACGAACTTTTTGACCATCATTGATGATTTCATTTTATTAGATCTATTATTGATGGAATTGATGGATTGGGTATGGGTGACATTATTGATGAAGCCTCCCTTTGAGCAAGATATAGACTTTCTTATGACTAGGACTCTGATTGGATCATAAATGTACACTCTTTGAGGAGAAGACATGGAAGTAAAAAACGTCTGTTAATTTTAGTAACTAATATGACTTTTAAAGTTTGACCAGTTGACTTGCAAGACCATGTCCTGAGATAGAGACAATAATCAATAGTATTAAGTTTCCTAATTAAGTTTACTCAGATTTCATAAGCTGTGATATTATGGCTCCAATTTTTTGGACCATAATCATAATTTGGGGTAGGATTTAAAGACAAAATGACAATACAAGAACCTAACAAATACAATTATATAATGTATTTTTCGGCTCTGTTTTAGAGGGACATTGTCAGTGAAGCTGTTCAATTGCATCGAATATACTTGGAGTGTATTGCTAACATTAAATGGGTTGTGAAGCAAATGTGTTGGTCAGTTAATTAATGCTGTATTACTGAGGCTGTGATGAAGCTGTGTCATGGGCTTGTATGCAGAATTCATAATTGGTGTCTTCATTTGTTGTCTTCTTACGGTTAAATTCTCTTTAATGTCTTGTGCTGAATTAACTGGAAATACCACAAAGTAGAGAGAGAACTGTCTTTCAAGAATACTCTATGCTGAATTTCATAGGTGAGACAAACTCCCACATTGGAAAAGTGAAAATAAGATACTAATTGACTTGCAACCTAAAAAGCTCGTTTTTTGAGTTTTATATTGATCCAGTATATATATCCCATTTAGTAATTTCTAACGATGTAGCAGACATTCTAGTCTATTCTTGTCTATTTAAATTCAGTTGGATATGTATGTCGTTATAACTGGGGCTTGACATTCCTGAAAAAGTTGTAATCGGTAGTTATTAAGAAGAAACAGGCTTTTACAATAGGGACGAAGAGGTTAACCTTTATGGGGTTGTGTTCAAATTTGAACATCCTTGTGAGTCTCCTATCAGAACTTGAACATTCCTTCTTTTTATTCACAATTTGGGAGTCATGACTTAGTTTCATTTATTGTAGGATCTTTATTGATATTACATAATGGTGCAAAGAGTAAGTTGTACTTTTTATATTTTTATAGGAGCTCAACTTTGTGCAGGTTCTGAATTTCTTTTAGGAGATTCCAGGTTTTACAGGCAACCTGTTCACCTTATAATGCTTGTAGGCATAAAATTCCTTTGTCTACACTAAAGAAAGAAATGAAAAAAAGACAAAAAAAAAAAAAAAAGAGTGATGATTTATATGCATAAAATTCTTAGTTGAGTTGGACTGCTTCCAAGAATCTTGTTATAAATTCTTAGTTTCCTCAATTTATATGCATCTTGATATGTTTTAGGCATTTGGAGATATATTATATATGAACATTATGCAGTGATTTATCAGCGTTTGGTTCAAATAGTGATGATTTTCATTCTTTATGATTATTTCATCTCCATTAATTAGCGTTTCTATAATAGTTTTAAATATTGTTGTTGTTTGATTTCAGGTAATACACCAAAAGACTAGAATATCCTATGATGAAATTACAAATGATCTCTGCCCTGTAAGTCTGTGTGTGTGTGACAGTAGCCTCACTGTCATGAGAATTATTTATTATTCAATTACTGTAAACTATCATATATCCAACTAATCGTGGCGACAAGAATTGCATGATTTGCTTACAATTGAATTGTGTATTCTTGCAACAAGAAATTCGATCTGGTGAAATGTAGATGTAAACCTGGAAATTTTCATGAGCAATTTTTGCATACGTGCTAGCTATTATGTGAATAATGTTTTCCTGAAGTGATGTGTTTTGTGAATATGTACGGCAGTATTGTGTCAAATATATAAGTTAGGGTTATAAAAAATTATTTGAAGCTTTGTTTTCTCATTGGTGCTTGCTGTCTCCAGGTCTTGAGCGTTCAGCAGCTTTATAGAATGTGTACACTGTATGGCAATGAGAACCAGGACACCCCAGGTGTATCGCCAGAAGTAAGGGAATTAAATTTGCTTTCCTATATATATGTAGAACCAATTAGTATCTTCGCGAAAATGCTTGGGAGATTGTTTTCATGTTAATCTGGTTATTCACTTTTTCCTTTGACAGGTTATTTCTAGCATGAAAGTTCTCATGACAGGTGACTCCAATGATGATGATAGCAACTCCTATGTAATGGATGACAATTCCAGGTAACCAAATGGACAAAAGAAAAAGAAAAGAAAAATGTTGATTCCTTTCTGTGGATATTTTAAGGTTTCGAACTCCTACTGATTTTGCCTTGTAAATGCAGCATTCCTTTCTCAGTCGATGAAATTTACGGTTCCCTTGATGTGAAAGAATTTTCACATGTAAAACCCGCTGCAAAACTTCTTGAGAATCCAGACTTCCAATTTTTACGGGAATAAGGTTTTGGACTCGTGATTGTAGCAGTTCTATCTAACCATGTTCCACACACGCTGAAAATTAAATTGAAGTTTCATCTTCCAGTAAATGCCACGTTGTAAATCCCACCCCAAATTTCTTTTCTTCCTTTAGATAAGTTTACTTGATCGCATCCATTGCCCTGGATGTAATATTATTCTTTAAATTACAGTTGTATAATTTCATTAGGCTAGTTCTGTTAGTTCAAGGGGCAAGGATGGTTTCTACAACTCAAAAGTGGCCTTTTTCGTTTTCTGATTTATTTATTTTTGTTAAGTTGGTCACTTTGGTTCAGCATTCTTTGTAGTGATGGTAGCAAGGAAAATGTAGTATGATATGGGGGAGAGCTGTTGTTACGACTACTTCTGCAGCCTTAGTTTCTTATTGTACAAAAGTAACAGAATACGCCTAGAAATCTTTAGTGTTAACTTTCTGCTCTTGTAAACCGCTTTTGTCATTCATTAATGAAATATAATAATTTCATCGAATTTTCCTGTGTTTCTTTTATAATTATCAGACCAAGCACACATGAGTGCTCCCGCGTACACATACACACAATCATATACAAAGTGCTGATGGAGATCTGTTTGAGATGTATGCACAGAGAGCATTTTACGTCACTGCTTATGGTATTGTGTTGAAAACTCGTGTCCCTATTGTAACTTGTACTCGTTCCTCTCTCTCTTTAGTAAAACAAAACTAAAAATATTTTAATATTATTTTGAAAAGTCAAATCTAACTCTTTAAAATTAAATTTTTAAGTAATATTTATTTTATAATTATTATTCAAATATATTACTTTTTAATGTTTTAATAAAATATATAAAAATAACACTAAAAATAAATTAAATGTTTAATATAATTAATGTAAGAAAAAAGGAAATAAAAAAGAAAAAAGAAAAAAGTGTCTCATGTTGGTGGGATAAATTTAACCCACCAATTTGGTGGATTAAATTTATCCTTCCAGAATAAATTTGGTGGGTTAAGTTTATCCCACCAAAGTGGAATAAAATGGTTGCTTAGGATGAGAGAAACTCAATCTCATACCATCAACAAATAAGGGATTGGATTGAGGAATCAATAAATAAGGGATTGGATTGAAACTCAATCCAATCCCTTGCAACAAACATATCCTTAGAGTCAAATTGGCAACTCGAAATCAACTTTTATTATGATTTTGCATAAAATATAGGGATAAAGGCAAAAATAACCTAAAAAAGGGTGAAGGTCATTCATGTAAATATAAAATTACCCTTAAAAAAAATACTAACTTCATTTTCTTCAATCTCCTCAACCATAGGAAATTCTTTTTTTCATTCAACATTTTATTTGACGAATTTTCTCTCCTCCACTTCTTCTCCTCTTCTTTATTCTTCTTCCTTTTTTTTTTGTTTTTTTTTTGTTTTTTTCATTCGATATCTTATTCGATATAGTAAATGTGGACCTACAAATATGGAGGTCTTGCTACCGTGAGTTTCTTCTTCTTCTTCTTCTTTGTCATAATATAGACCTACAGATTTGTAGGTCTTCCTGCTGTGAGTGATTTCCATTAGTCATAATAGTTTTTACTATTGTGACTTAAGATGAAGGAGCATCAACAGGTTTATATTTCTAGTGAGGAGCTAGAGAAGGAAAAAGAAAAAAATGAGGAGAGGTGGTGGAGGGAGAAGAGAAAATTATGCCTAAGACTATGTCAGACGTTGCAGAGACCAAAGTGAAAGAGAAGAGATGGTTTGTGTTTTTTCAAAAAGGCAATTTTGTCCAAATTTTAATGGTTTGAGAAGCAAATAACCACAATTTTTTCTTGGACACAATTAAGTCATACACTTTCTTTTAGTTATTTCCTGGCATTTGTATTAAAAAAAAAAAAACACATTAATAAAACTATTTTAAAGTGGTTAATTGATAATAACATAATAAAATGTTTGAACAATTGTTATGGAAATTAAATAAGGATTTGTACAACAACCAATGTTGCAGAAATAGCTAACCGTTAATCGAGCGGTGAGATAGTTGTTAGCGATTTATCGGTTATTCGGTGATTAATTGGTAATTAATCGGCAAGTACCGTTTTAGGGAAAAATTATTATTTTTTAAAATCTAAAGGCATGAACTGAATTTTTTTTTTCTTTTATTTTAAAATTTTAGGAGTCAAAATCAATTCTTTTTTTGTAATTTTATAAAGCTTAGGTGAGGTTTGTGTCATTTTCCATGACATATATATATATATATATATATATATGTCTATACTAACCAAAGCCTATCATTCAACCACCTCTCCTCCCTCCCTTCCCCTTCCCCTCCTCCCTCCCCCCCCCCCCCCCCCCCTTTTCTTTTTTCTCTCTCTTTCTCTCTAACGTTGGCTTCTTCTTCTTCTTCTTCCCTTCTTCTTCCCTTCTTGTTGATTGTGACAACAATGAATGGCGGAGACAATGATGAATAGCCCAACCTCATCCCTTCTTCTTCTTCTTCTTCTTCTTCTTCTTCTTCTCTTCTTGTCTCAAATATGTTTCTTTGTGTTTGTGATGGTGGTTGGATTTTTTGGTGGTATTTGGGTGTTTTCCAATTGGTTTTGTGGCCGGTTTTGCCGAGTTGGACCAATTATTTGGCCAATTAGTCGATTACTCACCTCCGGCGAGCTGAACCCCCAATCTAGGGGTTATCAAATCGGCACCCTGCCCGTCATTGATTCATCGGCAAAAAAATCGCTGGCAATTGGCGATTTTTGCAACAATGACAACGACACAAAATTTACTAGTTAAATAGTAATTACAATTATGGAGTGAATAGTGTTCAATCCAAAATTAGCCCAAATTTTTGCTCAAATATGTGGTAAGTTAATTTATGGTAACCATATTAATCATGAGTAAATGTATTAATGATATGATAGTTATAATAGACCTTCCACATGATTTAGATAATAAAATTTGAATAAATTTTAAATAGTATAACATTACATAACCTTTAAGTATCCCGCATTGTCCTTATGCAATCATGTTAAATAGATTTAACCTCTAATATCTTCTTGTTTATCTTAAGTATTACAGGAAAATCGAATCCTAAGAACTTAAAAGAAAAATTAAATAAAGTAGGAGCGGTGAGATCTCCTCACCAAATTTAATAAAATTTTAACTTTTATTTGTTTTGACTGTTTTCTTATCCTATCAATTTTAGAACTATATTTTATACAATTTATTACTTTTTATTACAACTAGTAAGTATATACAAAATAAACATTTTCAAAAAAAAAAAAAAAGTATATACAACATAAACAACTAAATTTTGTTTCATAATAAAAAATGTCTGCTTAAATATTGATGTGATTTATATGTCAAAAGAAAATAATTAAAATTAAAGTACTCCAAATCATGTCTATTATTATTATTATTATTTTTGAAATAAAGAAAATCATGTCTATTTTAGTTACTGTAACTAATCATAGACACTTTTCCAAGACAGTAACTGATAGTGTGTGTATATAATTATCTTTAAGCTCATAAAAAAAAAAAAAAAGAATATAACTAACTCAACACTCACATGATTAATTTCACTGTGATTATTCAGCCAGTATTACTAAAGGCGCTTACTCTAAAAGCTACTACAGTGAGACCAAACTGGCCTTGGTTCTGAATCTTGTGTCAATATGCTTTGCCCACAAATATTTGTTAACGACTATCAATTTATCAGGTGTATTATGGTTTCAACCTCAACGTACCCAACTCATGTTTTAGATGTTGATGATCACAGAATTATACTGTCAACCTGGAGGATGGTATGTAACCACAAGTTTAAAGAGATATTATCAAAATATCTCGTGAAAATGAAATTAATATGAAAACATTTTTTCTATGTTCAAAAATAAGGTTCATTAATATTATTTTTCATTTTAGACAAATTTTCATATTTTTCCTCAACTTTTAAATGTAAACACACATGTTTATTAATGGTTGATTACCTATATAATATATATTGCTTGTACGCATCCTATCTTATCATGACATTAAAGTGAAGCATGTTGGCAACAGGAATATATAATACTAAGAAAGAACAACCTCTTAAATAACCCTAGTGTTACATTCCTCTACGTTTTTTTTTTTCCTTTGAAAACATTAAAACCTAAAATTAAAGTAGAAGGTATGGCTAGTGAGCTCAAGCTTCAAAGCACAAAAAGGATAGGACAATATCAGTATTATTTAGTGGGGAAGCACATGGTGGTCTTTGTAGTTGCAGAATTTTCATTTATCATTAAAGAGACCCTGTTGACCCTTTGTTTGCTGCTGTTACCAGAGGTCTGTTCTCTCATATACATGTGATCACATGTGTTGCCATGTTTCACATCTGAGTCTTCCCCGAGAGAGAGAAAGAGAGAGAATATTTGACCTGAATATTTCAGTTATTACCGTTGTGGAGTTAGTTGCTTGCCTTGATATTAAATAATATCACGTGCCTCGCGTTTCTTGGGATGCTTTTGTTATTATTATTATTTTTATAAGAAAAGTTGAGTTCGGTAGCAATGCAGAGTTGATGCTTTGATGGTGGAATGGAGCATGATTCATTGAATCAATTATTGGGGAATGCATCATGGTGCATGTAACATCTTTGAATCTCTGTTAAGATCATGTCGGAGAGACATAAAATTAATGCGTTTGTTTGTTCTATTTACTTGAAGAATCAAACATGAATCTAACTCGTCTTCAAATAGTCAACTACCTTTGGAATTTGAAATTATATCAAATAATCTAGTTTCTAAATGGAACAAGCTTTCTCCTTACTCGTACAAGTTGGTAATCTATTTATTATTCTCTTGCATTTTTTGAAGCAGCATAGACTTTGAACGAATGTGATCTTATGTTTAATATTGTTAATAATCTAATAATTAATGGGCAAGAAATGGGCTTGCCTTTGGTAGTTAGGTGCATGCAAATAAACCGGGCCATGAGCCAAAGACAGCCCGACCCTAGAAATAAGTTGGAACCATTATTCTTTCATCCACATGGTAACTTGAAGCAGACACTTCATGTGCCCTGAGGCTGCATTAATGGGGATATATGACAGACGGAATTGTTTTATCTAAAACTTCACCTTCATTAACTGTAAATTTTTCCAATAATCTTTTTAATTCTTTTCTACGCCGAATCATTTGTCAAAATAATATATATGTGTGTGGATGTTAATCTCTACAGTAAGAGTAAGACCGCTCCGTATAAATTTTTCGCTTACTTCAAAGATTTTCTTGTCATAAATTCGGAAAATAAAATATATAATTTGTGTAAGAGCAAATGTGTGAAACAATCTGAGGAATGCTTGGTACATGCAATCTACTACATCAAAGAGAACGTGTCCACTTGAATGGTCTTTTTCATAGTAATAGAACAAAAATGACTCTTTATTTACCAGATTTACTGATAATTGTGTAATTAAATTAAAATTACTGGACACATATCAAATAGATACTTGCCAGTGTCATTATTTTCTTGATTAATTATAGTTTATTCAATATAATATCTCACACTCAGAAGTTTTTTTTGGATTAAGAAAACGAAAGGACCTAGTTCTAGATACTCGAGTGTTACAATTAAATAGTAATCATCACATGACCACAATCGATGAGGTAAAAAGTTTTGTAGCCTTTAGCAATTTTAATTGCTTGTTGAGGGTCTCATTCTTCTCCCTCTCCTCTAGATGTAGGGAAAGTGGCAGACTAGCGATTTGATGAAAATAAAACAAAGTACAAGAAAGATTTTGGTTGAGGCAACTGCAATATCTAATATTTCTACATCTACATGGTACGTATTTGGATGATTTTGCAAGCGACTTCATTAACTTAATCTTGTCATTGGGAACTCTGACGTACTTTACATTCATATTAATTAATTAATGTGGGAACTTTTAATATTTCTTAAAAATAAGCCTTACTTACGTAATTGCTTTTGTAGATGATGCATTCATCATGCTTATGTTTAAATATTGATTCTTTTTTCGATTTTTTTTTTTTTTTTCAATTTTGGGATTAGTCCACGGAATTATTAGGACCAACAGAAATAGGAGATTGATGGTACGATCTAAGAGAGGAATAAACTCACATAAAGGTAGAAAAGTGACCTATATGAGAGTGAATGATCTATCCACATAAATTGATAGGAAAGTGTTGCTACTGGATGTAGAAAGGCATAGGGGCTGTAGCGTTGGACCAGACGCGCCAGACAGCTGGCTACTTTTTCTAACTCCTATTATATTCTTCTGTTTTTATTTTTTTCTTTCTTTCTTTTTCTAGTGAGATTATATTTCATAATTATTTCAATACTAACCAAACTTCAAAAGAGTTATATATAAAAAGAAAAAAAAGATATGTATTCATTCAAAAAGGGAAGTGATTGTCAATATGTTTTTCTGTTACCAAATTGATACTCGTATAAAAAAGGCGAAATGATTGATTGGTTGAGGGCTTGAGGCTTAATCAAGCATCTTTGAATATTATTAGGTCACATGTAAAGGGGAAAGAAACGAGTACATAATGATTAATCTTGTGGGTCACACTATACATATATCTAGTAATTATGTTGGATATTAAGATCTTCAATAATTCAAAGAGGTCAAATATCTTAAGTTTCGAATAAGTGAAAAGAGAAATGGTCATTTGTACAATCGTTGTCTATATGGTATTGGCAGTATATGTCAGAAAAAAAGATTATAGGTCTAACTTCACCATAAAAGTTAGCTCATAAGTGAAGGTTTATCATCATTTTATAAATCAATACAAATTTACTTCTTCAACTAATGTAAACTATTAATATTTTCTCTCACATGTAGTATGCCCACTTGACAGCACCTACACTCATACAATTGAGTTTGGGTCATGCAACTCAGATTGAGCCAAACTCAATCTTTGATACCATGTCAGAAAAAGGTATCGTGTTTAACTCTATCACAAAAGTTAGCTCATGAATGGAGATTTGCTCTCACTTTATAAGTCAATACAAATTTACTTCTTCAACTAATGTCAAACTATCTAACAGAATAATCCTAAATTTTTTATATTGTAATAAAAAAGATTTTCTCTATTGAAGTACATGTGAAATTCACAAAATTTCTCGGTTAGAAGGATACCAAACTTCTTAATCCAAAAGGAAAAATATAAAAATACAAATCCTCTTAATAAACCCAAATTTATCGTTGCGGATGTGGTTATATATTGTATTAAAGGCATTAAAAGTTATATTTTGATTCATTTTATTTCAAGGTGATTAAAACAAAATTTGTTCCTAAGACATATAATTGATATTATATTAATTCGGTTCAACAATAAGAATTTTCTTCATGGTAGTAATGAAGGCTAATTAATGAAACAAATTATTGAGGCACAAAACAGCTAACAAATACTTTAATTAGATTGATACAAAACAGGGTTTGACTAACAACCCTTGGATTAGTTCTATGGTAGTTATTGAGAATCTAACAACAAATCCAATAATTGTTATTCAAAAATTTTATTAGGTAACTTTATCTAAACCAATAAATTAGCCAAATCACATGATGAAAAATGAAATTATTAGTTACCTAAAAAAATCTATTTTGTCTAGATATATCGTACTAACTATTATTGGGTATTAGTTGAATTCTTTGAGCATGATTAACGAGAGCATTTGTGTTTTCTGATCAGTCAAACCAGAGATCACAAAGTCAAATATTGGGGTTATGTGACATAGAAATTATTAAAGTTTTGACAGGTTCTCAACTCAATGTGTTAGCGCAAATGAAGGCCATAGGATTATTATTTCAAATTGTTCTCCAACTTCTCATGTTTTCATGTGACTTTTATCATTATTTCAATAATCCTCACATTCACAATCCATAAAGAAGGCGAAAAGGTTCAAAACCATCATGACCATTCATGTATTATTCGAGTACAAATAGATTTGGCCCGTTGATTTGATTTGATCATAGAAATTAAACTATATTGTTCATCTTTGTAATTTATCATAAATTTTCTCTATACTATTTCATTAGAGATCACCTTAATTACAAGAGATGCATATATGAGTAATCAGTATTCAGTGATAGTAGAAATATCTTCTTTTGATTAAAAAATTTTAAAAATGCCTATATTCCAATTAAAAATCAATGTTACCATTTAATGGTTTTTCTTGTATAAAATGAAGGATAGAACAAGAGAATAGTAGGACTGCTTAAAGATAGAAAAACACCGTAGAGGTGATAGAGGCAATCTTATGGGACGCGATCTTCTAATTAATCATTATTTGAGCCTATCATTGATCTTGTCTTTTTGGGTGAACCCTATTAATGATGCATATTTATTCGCTTACCCTAATTGACCAACAACAAGGCTATAAACTAATCAAGAACTCTATCACATATATATGAGAAGAAAAATAATAGTAAAAAGAAAAAAGAAATCCCAAATACGTTTTAAGTGATTCGTTTTCGTATGAATGTAATATATATTATAGATCTGAAGAATGATTAGGTAGTGGGAGATAATAAATTTTCTGCACTGTGAAGTATTTATTTTTAAAATGATGTATTTTCCCATTACTTTAGATCAATTGGTTTGTTTGATTTGCTTTTGTAACTTATCCAACCATGCTTTCACATATTCTTATCTGCATTTTCAAGAAAATAATAGGATCTCTGAACTTTAATTTTATCTTGTTTAAAAATAAAACTTTTTTTTAGCATATTTTCTCTTTTTTTTTTAATTAATTATTAATTGAAATGACATTGGTCCTTTGCTTACTTTGTAGAAGGCCACGTTCGTTGATTCAATTGCAATGATAATATAGTTATAGTAGTATGCAATTTTGAATGATCTATTTATTTTTACTAATATTATTTATTTATCTATTTCAGATATAATATAAATTTAATATGGAATATTGATTAATATTTCTTTAATCTTTAGCAATCTCTTTTACCATCGTTTCGTACTAATTTCAAGAAGATTTTTAACATTTTCCAAGAGATACAACGAATGTTAGAAATTTAGAGGTTTGTGACAAATCTTTGAAGTTATAAAAAGTTTGATTACATACGATTTAATTACATCCTCTAAGAATAAGATAAACTTTTATCATAATTTAATTCTCTTATTATCTAATATCAAATGACTTAAAATAATGCTTACAGTTACACTGAAAGTTGATAATTGAATTATAAGTTCGTTAAAGTTGGTACTATTTCAAAAAAAAAAAAAAAATAGAGATTTTAATAGCGCCTAGGGTTGCCTTTTCATGATTATTTTATTGGTCAAATTTAAGTACAGTCAACTATGACATGTAACTAATAGAGACTATAGAGACGATGATTTTTGAGATGCTTAGAGTATTACCTATATTAGACCTAGCTACGTTAAGGTAGGTAAAAAAAATTAACAATTATTATATGTATTCCCAATCGTCCACCGAGCCTAGTGCCCTAGTGGACGGAAGTCCATATTCTGTTGGATTGCAAACACTATATATACATATATGTATTTATGTTATCTTATATTGGATCAAATTTATACAGAAACTAACTGAGATGAGACTTAAAAATATAACTCGGAATTTACACCAAAAAATTGAAAGAAAGCTGTCTACATAAATAATAGAAAATAAGAACTGAACCTACCACTTTGATTCATGAGACAGAGCTCCTCTTTTAAAAAACGATGTAGTATTATTATAGAAACGGCTAAGGTTTGCATGTGCATTTGACATTAATTCCCATGCAGTGACATTGCTTCTAACTTTTTCGTCTTTCGGATGAAGCCAGCTCAGCTGGTACTTCGATATTTTTCACTGTTGTAACCAAACACATCGCCATCCTAAGCACACCCAACCATTAACAGACATAAATTTATTGAATGTCCGATTTCAGAAAATATCGAAAGAAGTGATTAGTGACCCCATGTTGATACGATGTTAATTATAATGAGTCTTCAACAAATTGTAACATGGTACAGGTAGGTCCTCCCTTTGCTGGCTCGAAGTAGCTTTCATAGATCATAGTTGGCAAGCCAAAGAATGACATGGAGTTGTTAATATATGTCTTTATATTGTGTATTTATAGGGAAAGAAATAATTAGTGACCCCAATTTTTTTTTTTTTCCAACCAAGAGTTAAAGTAAACTTCAATTGAAGTCATTTTGGCTTAAATCAAGAGTTAATTTTAGCATTCGAGATTTTTAAATTTCTTATTGGTTATGATTATAAGTTTTTTTTAAAAAAAAAAATTCAAGTTTTCTTCCTATTATTCTTCATATTTTTTCAATTTTAACTTATAAAATTTAAACACGTAAAATGTCAACATAAAATTAATGGAATACACAAATTAAATTCATATAGTTTAAAAAAATAAATAAATAAAGCAAATCTTAGACCTAATCACTAATGAAGTTATTTGTTCATAAGAAATGGCATTTGTTGAGCAGAATGTGGGATCGAATGCGAACAAATGAGACTATTGAGAGAAATAGAAAGATTAGTGAGAGAAAAATAGGTAAGAAAAGGTACAAATATAGTTGCGGATGTTTTTTAATATGCTTAATGTATTTTTGATAGTTCACATATTTAAAGGCCGTTTATTTTTATCACTTTTTACTTAATAAGTCTAAATTACACGTATTAAATGATTTTTATTTTTTTTTAAGTAGTCAAACCACTTAAAACCATCTAAAAATCATTGAAAATAAAAAATTATAATTTATTACTTTTTACTGAATATCAAATCACTTAATAATTTTTTTAAATATATTATTTCAAATTATGATTCCTAAAATAATATATTTTCAAATTCGTTTTAATTTTATATTGTACAAATTCCTTTTGAATGTAATTAATGAAATATTATAATGACTAAAATATATATTTATTTATAATTTTAACTTTTTTTGCAATAGTAATTCAATTTAACAACATTTTATTTATTTTTATTTAAATATATAAATTTAATTTACTCTACTACAATAATTAATCATATTTTAATTATAATAAAAAATATTATTGAATATATACATAGAAGTAGGGGTGAGCATCAAAACATAAAACCAACCCGAATAATTCGATCCGAACTGATCCTGGGGTGTTCAAGTCGATTTTCATGTTCATTTCCAAGGTGTTTGGACCTCTATCTGCAAAACACCATGTTTTATGGATTGGATCAAGTTTAGGGGTCCAAATCGACCTGATCCATGACAGGGGTACATGCGTAATTTCGCATGCCCATATATAAAGCCCCCCAACCCTAATGTGAAAGACCATTGCATTGTCTTCTTCCCTCTTTTTCTTCCCCAAACAGCCACCCTTCCTCTCTTCTTTCTCTCATCTCTCATCTCACTGATACTACGTAAAGCTCTTATCATCGTCGTCGTTCTTCACACAGTCGCTATCCATGAAGTTCTTCTCGCCGTCGTCATCACATTTCTTCTTGGCATGAAGCTCTTCAAGTCTTCTGGTCATCGCCGATGCCGTTCTTCTCGCAAGTCGACCTCTTCTAGTCGTCGTTGTCACTGTCACCATTCTTTTGTCTTGAAGCTCTGCAAGTCTTGTTGCCGTCGTCGCTCTTTCTCGCCATCGCCGTCGCCATTCTTGTCGTTGTGTCTTTTATCTCTCATCTCTTGTTTATTTTGCCGTATATGTGTGATTGAACATTTAAAAGCCTTTACTTATGTATATATATTTCTTGTTGATTTTATATATGTTTGTTGACTTGGTTGGTTTGATTCTTATAATGTATTATTGTTGTTGTGAATAGATAGAGAAAAATGTCCAAAACATGGAACCTGAACCGAATCGAACCGAACACTAGGTGTTCCGTTTTTGTTCGGATCCTCCTTTTTACTGAACCATGTTCGGATCTAAAAGTGGCGACCGCACACTTACCATGTTCGGATCTAAAGTGGCGACCGCACACTACCATGTTCGAGTCAGTTCTAGCAGGAACCGATCCGAACATGGTTCTGCCTACCCCTACATAGAAGTATTTTAATATTTGTTAAATAATTTATTATAATAGTTTGTATTATATTAAATGAATTTAAATAATAACTAATAGTAAAATGATGTAAATGTCAAATTACTAGTTGTCAGATAATTTTAACTTTAAAAAAATAAATAAAATTACTATACATTAAGAGGTATGAAAAAAAAAAAAAAACCAAACATATCATTCTGATTTCATATTTCAATCACTATTCAATTTTCAACAGCACTGTTTAATTATCAAACAAAAACACAAACGACACCATACCTTAGATATTATTAAAACTCAAACTAATGATTTGGTGACGACAAGCATTGAAGCTGGTGTCATTTCCTATCATTTCATTATATATACATATATATATATATATATATATATGCATACACACACACACACACACATATTGGAACTCTAACCAGTAATATATATATATATTTTTGAAAAAAAAAAACACTAACCCTTTGCATATCATAGGACTGTGATGACTTATTGAAATAGATCATTAATAGTGCAACTCTGATGATTATTCCCACTGATAATGTGTCTTTTTTTAACACTAACACCTTACCGACTGGGAAAATTGTTGAGAGCTGCTGAAATTAATCACTAATAATATAACTTTGATGATTACTCCCATTGATAGTTCAACCTTAATAACTACTCTCACTAATAGTGTGACCTAAATAATTACTTCCATAACCTGAAAATAACAACTCCTACCAAGAGGAGAACACTCCTCACATTGTGTGTTTTAATGGAATAACTACTCCCACCACCTGAAGATAACAACTTCTATCAAGAGAGGAACACTCCCCACACATTGTGTTTTAATAGAATAAAAATAAGCTAGACATTTGACCTCTCAGGGAGACAAATGATACTCATTCACTCCTACCAAAAGGTGGTATATACACATATATGTCTTGTTAATAAAAATTCTTTTATTCGATAGATAAAAGACATCATATAAGTCAATAAAGTTGAGGCGATCTAATAACAAATCTTTCACATATATATTATTGAAGTTGCAGGTTAAAAATCTCTTTTTTCCCCAAATCTTAAATTTGTGCTAAAAAAAAAAAACATTATAAAGCTATCGTATTAATACAAGTAAATTATGTTTGAGATACAAACCATCACAATATTACCAAGCAAAAATAATAACCTAATTAGAAGAAACAAACCATATATATATACATATATATATATATATATATATAAAACCAAACCACTCGATATTAACTTGCATGAAAAGAATGCATTTGATGAAGCCAATCGATGTTAACATTCATCAACCATTCACGTGCATAGCCTCTTTTTTCCCATTCATCAACATGCAAAACTAGGGATTTATTATAAGGTTTGAAGAGTTGAATAATTTAGCTGTAAACATATGGAGTTCGGTGGTCCAAACCAAAACAACTGGTTCCAATGCAAAACAAACAACAAAGAATAGATGGTGTGGTTCCGAATTCCAATAATAGGGTTAGCGTTAGGTTAGGGTTAGGCTTAGGGTTAGGATTAGGGTTAGGTGAGCCCCTCAAGGTCCAGTGGCACTGCAGCTAGTGTGAAATTTTCACCTAATCCTCGTGGGCACAATGTCCCCAAATCCATGTATCCTTGTCAGCATGTATTTTACCCTGTCCACATTCCATTAATGTTTTATTCAAATTTTCAAGAACTTGACGTGGCTTTTAATCCTAATTTAGATCCCAGGGGCTTGCCAAAACTTCACTTTCCAAGACCCTAAACCACTTGCATTTTCCATTTCCGGAAACCGTTATCCACAGCACCTGTTTGCTCGTATGTCAATCAAAATCTTGGTCTATCAATCTCACACACAATCTTTTACTTGTATATTATTAGTTTTAAATTTGTGGGTACGTAAACTTCGTCTTTATATATTTGGGTTTGCTTCAGCCAAGTTAACTTTTTGGTTTAAACTAGATTTAATTTGATAAAATAAATAAAATAGTTATTTGTCTTATAAACTTAAACATATATAAGTATTCATCTCATATTTTTTTGGGACTTATATAATATAATAAATGGATGGTCATCACGTAGGTGTGCCCCAACCAAACTTATCTTCTCAGTACCAAAATTTATTAATAAGATATAATAAATACACTCATGATCTAATATTTTTTCTTTTGGTACTTGATATAGACATTATTTTCAATTGACTATTAAATTTTTTAAGGGGGAAATTACCCACACCTACCTGTAAATTTAATATTTACAGGCGTATATAACTTTTTAATTTTTTTACAATGTCCTCCCCTGACTAACGGATTGACTGGTTTGACCGTTACGGAATATGGTTAACTGTGTAATAAATATTAAAAGATGAAATCACCCCTTAATGAATTTATTTTTTTAATTTTCTTTTAAAATAATTTAAAATTTTAAATAAATTTAATCAGATCTCTACCGTCCATTTGAAAATGGACGATAGAGATTAATTTTTTTTAAAAAAAAAGTAAAAATTAAAAAAATTAAAATATTTTTTAATTAAATCTCCACCATCCATCTTTAGATGGATGGTTGAGATTAATTTGAGAAAAAAAATAAATTTAAAAAATGATTTAAAATAAAAACACAAAAATCAATATTCATATTCATCTCTCATTTCTCTCTCTATTCTTCATCTTCTTCATCATTGTGGTTCATCTCTCTCCTCTCTCTCTTCTTCTTCATCATCATCTTCTTCTAACCGATCACTGTCTCTCTCTTCTCTCTTCTTCTTTTTCTTTCTTCTTCTTCTTCTTCTTCTTCTAATCGAACCCAAATCGAATGATCTGAGTTCGAATGTTCGATCTGGGTTCGAACTCGTCGGGTTCGTTCGAACGATCTGGGTTCGAACGAACCCAGATCGTTCGAACCCAGATCCCAGATTGTTCGATCTGGGTTTGAACGAACTCGACGATCTGGGTTCGAACGAACCCAGATCGTTCGATCTGGGTTTGTTCGAACCCAGATCGTCGGGTTCGTTCGAACCCAGCTTGGGTTCGAGCCCTTCGAACCCAGAACCAACGTTAATTAATTGATGATGATAAATTTGGGTTGGTGATTGTTGATGATTTTGCTGGATTGATGATGATTTTGGTTGAAGATGAGAGGGAGGTGAGATTGAAGATGATTTTCAGTAAAGATTTCTGAGATTAAAATGATTTTGGTTGAAGATGATTTCAAGGGTATATTGGTAATTTCATTTGGTTGCGAAATCAATCTTTTCAAGGGTAATTTCGTCTTTTAACACATTTTAAACGGTCAAATGGATCATTTAACGGTCAAATTCAGTCAATCCGTTAGTCAGGGGAGGACGTTGTAAAAAAATCAAAAGTTATACGCGATTGTGAATATCAAATGTGCAGGTAAGTTGTGAGTAATTTGCCCTTTTTTTAAGTGGTTGAATATGTAATTTCTTTTAATTGAGGGGGAAGATTTAAACTTTAAGATTGGGAACTTAATGCCGTTGACAACGACATTGCTATTATCATATTATACACATGATGATTACGATATCCAAATTGTCATTATACTTGTATTTTTATAAACACAAATTAATTGCATTTGTTGGAGTAGATCCTCTCACAAGTTGCATGATAGATATTTCTTTTCATCCTGAAGTAATATTTCTTGCCCTAAAGAATAAGTACTTCTAGCATTTCAAGTCCAACTTAAAATTAGAATATATCATATCATAACTTTTATGGTTAATTTTATTGGCCTTTCTTGAAATATTATCTATTTATATAGAGACCTAATTAGATTAAATTTTATAGAATTTGTTAGAATTTGGCTACAAATTAAATTGATCAAATTACATTGGTTCTGTAATGTTCTAGGGCAACATCTAAAGGATTACAGTTTTCTAATAGTTAAGAAAGATAGTTAAAGAGAATTGAAGAAATCAAATAATACCTCCCATGACAAGATTCCCTCAAGATAGAGAAATTGAATTATACTAACTTTGAACAAGAACCTATATCTGCCTTGTCAATTAAATTATTATCATTCCTTTTTATTTTTTCTTAGACGGAATTATAATTTAGCTACCCAGACGAAACTCTAATTCAAGCGGAGCAATTGTTTTGATATTATTGCAATTTACCCCCCTCTCGTTATCAACTTTCAGTTACCGTGAACTGATTTAGGGGTAAAGTCGTCATTTCGATAGGCAGTGGTCTCTTAAATGAATTTAAAAAAAATAATAAAATTCTCAGATGTACCACCACAACCATACCAAAAACAAAGATCGAACTGGCGACGGAGAAGAAGAAGAAGAGCTGTTCTGGTCACCTTAATCGTCGCCGACCAGCTCATCCAGCCGCAACCTCACCAAGATCGAGCTGAAATGAAGACGCCAAGCCGTGCAGAAACGAGCGAGAACCAGTCCTCCACGCACGCGAGCTGATGACGACTGCGACGGAGTTGTCAACGCTGACCGAGAAGCCGTCATGACCAGTCGCAGGCCACCTGAACCCGACCTCAAGTCCAGCTCGTCCAGCCGCACCTCGCACCCGTAAAACCGAGCAGAAACAAAGATGAACCAGACGCGATCGAGAAGGAGAGGGTCGGCGCCGCCTTCACAAACGGTGTCCAGGTGATCTGTCTCTCTCCTCCTGCTTCTCCTTCTCTCCCCGCTCTCCTCGCCTCTCCAACTCTGTCACCGCGAGGAAGGCCCCGATTTCTGGGTCTCTGTCGCACGATGGAAACACAGAAATCTGGGTCTCTCTCGCGGGTTCGTTCGAAGATGATAGGTGTTTGATGGTGATGATGATGATGATGATGTTCGAAGATGATGATGAAGATGATCTAATGGTGATGATGATGATGATGTTCGAAGATGATGATGATGATGATGATCTGATGGTGATGATGATGTTCGAAGATGATGATGATGATGATCTGATGGTGATGATGTTCGAAGATGATGATGATGTTTGATGATATCTGATGGTGATGATGATGATGATGTTTGATAATGATGATGATGATCTGATGGTGATGATGATGATGATGATCTGATGTTCGAAGATGATGATGATGATGATCTGATGGTGATGATGTTCGAAGATGATGATGAAGATGATCTGATGGTGATGATGATGATGATGTTTGATGATGAAGCAGATCCCCGATTCAATATCTCGCGCCACATTTATGTTTTTTTTTAGCTTTTTCAAATTTTTATTCGGTCAATTACGTCAACTTCAACAATCAAGGATATTTTCGTCTTTTTACTTTTTTTCATTGTTCACAGACAATTTTAACGGAAAATTGATAACGGGAGGTAGGTAAATTGTAATAATATCCAAACATGTGCTCCGCTTGAATTAGAGTTTCGTCTGGGTAGCTAAATTGTAATTCCGTCTTTTTCTTATCATTTCAGATTTATTTCTCTCAACATTGCATAAAAACTTCTAATAATTAGTAGTTACCAAATGATTAAGAACAATCTAATTTAATAGTTCCTTAGAATATGCTATCACATGAAATAAGCGACAAGCATTCTATTTTTCTTATTCCAAGATTTAGTTTATCAAAACTTCATTTGCGGAAATACTTGGCATCTTGTGAGTGTTTATTATCAATAATTATTATTTAAATTTATGTGCATTGATAGCCGACCTCCAATTGAAGAACTACTATACTTTCTAGGGCAAGACAAACTTCTAGGAATAAAATGGTTTCCTAAGTCCTAATATGAGTTTCCTCCTGATTTTTCAAAAATTTGAGCTGCGATTCATAATTATATATATCCTTGTTCTAGCAAAAATTCATATCATAACAGGATCTTAACCCTTACAAATACGGATAACAAAGAACAAATCCTGATCTCCCTCCTCTTCTGCATGTACAATTAGAATGAACAGTGTCTTTTGATGCTTGGGAGCATATAACAAGAAGTATGTATTTAATTAAAATATTTCCTTTATTTTTCTAAAAGAAAACCTAATAAAACCTAGTGATTAAGTGTTATGATTATCAAGCATATATAATACTATAACACTCATTTTAATTTTATCGACAATTATATAAAAAATAAAAACAGTTGACCATGACCATGTAATATGAAGTATACCATTTAGACTACAATTTGTTGTGATATAGCAATACGCATTTTCATTTTTCACAGAATTCTACTTGCATGGTATGTGTAGCCGCCTGTCATGCATGGTACACAAATATCAATACTTCATTGGGACTTTAACACTTGGTGGAATGTATCTCGGTTTAATCAAAACCATCAAACCATGCAATGCAATTCAGTTATACCATACGATTATTTTCCATTTGAAATGAAATAAATCAAATTAAGAGGTTTCATGTTCTCATACAACGTGTGCAAAATAATGTGTCTAACGAGTTTCACACACGAATGTTTTTAGTGACGTTTTAGAAAATTTAGAACAGGTTTTTGACCAATCTTCAAGATAGTACAATTTCTCGTTTATGCATTTTAAGAAAAACGTGAATATATACTTGTTTGTTTAAAAACCAATGTAGATTTGATTTGACTGGAAACAACTTATTATATAATTAAACATTTATTAAAGTTTACTTTGTGAGACTGTTGTGTTACGTGGTAGGCACTCCACACCAAGACATGTTGGTCTTGGTCTAAGTAAAGTTTTCACGTAACGGCATGAATTTGCCTCTTCAGTCTGAGAAGTAGACTTCAACATTTTCAAGTCCAGTTACCGCTGCTGAATTTACGTATTCCTATTATGAACGCATGAATCATGCTGGCAATAGAAAGTCCTTTCGAAATACGGGTAAAGTTCATTTATAAGATTTGTTTCAATGATTTAACTTTTTAACTTAGGATGATTCCTACATGTGAAGCTCTCATTTATACAAGGGAAATCCCAAAAAACCGTGTGTAGTTTACAAAAATATCCATTTTACCACCTTTAGTTTCATTTTTATCTAAAATACCCCATGACGTTAATAAAAACACTCAAAATACCCCCTGAAAACATGTAAAATGACGATAATATCCCTAACGGTGATAGATTCGGTTAGATTGACTTAGTTGATCGTTTGACTTCGAGGACAAAAATAGAAATGTAATAAAAAATTAATTGAGATTGATTAAAATAAATTAATACAAATATAATATTTTTTTGAGAAATATAAAAAAATATAATATTAAAATTGAAAATAAATAATCATTTTAAAATATAATAATATAATTAAAAAAATTGAAACCATTTCTTCATTTCTCATTTTCATCTTCTCTTCCATTTCTTCATCTTTTTCTTCTCTTCATCTCCGCTACCGCCGCTGCCACCGATCATCTCCATATCTTCTTCTCCTCATCACCGTCGTTGCCGTCGCCCATCTCCATTTGTGTTCTTCTTCCCTTCTCTTCTTCTTCTTCTTCTTCTTCTTCTTCCACTGATCTCATCATCGCCTCCATCCATCTCTACCGACGATAACTGTGTCGCACCCATCTTCACCACCGCCGAGCCGACACACTCCCTCCATCCATCTCCACCGCCAATGACTGTGTCACACCCATCTCCACCACCGTCGAGCCGACACATTCCCCTTACACAACCAAACCAGACCTCACCATCCCCTCACCAAGTTATCCTTCTCTAGAGTCTCCCCTCGCCATCGTTGGTCTCTTACACGGACGACTCTCTCCCTCTCGCTTTCCCCTCGTCGGTCCATCACTCGGATGCACTCTCTTCCTCTCGCTCTCCCTCGCCGTGCTTTTCCTCGCTGGTGGTTGGTTGGTTACGGTGCCGTGCTTCTCCCTGGTTGATTTTGGTTGCTGATTTTGATTGATTTTGGTTGTTGATTTTAGATGATTTTGATTTTGGTTGGTAATAGTGTTGATGATTGATGATAATTGTGTTGATGATCGATGATGGATGATTGGGTTAATACGGGAGATTTGGGATGATGATAACTGGGTTTCCATAACTGGGTTTTCAGCGACTGGAAACCCAGTTCTAGAAACCTAGAAATGGGGGGAGAGAAAAAAGAGAGGGGGAAAGGGAAGAAGAAAAAGAAAGAGCTGGTGGCTGGCGGTAGTAATCTGGTGGAGTATAGGGCTGGTGTGTTGGAGGTTGATGATGAAGATGGAGTTTGAAGGTGGAGGTTGGTGATGATGGATATATTTTTTTTTAATCAATTTTTTTATTAGTTTATATTTTTTATTTTAAAAATTATTTTAGAATTATTTTAGTTTTTAAATAAAAATATTTTTATCAGGGTTAAAATTGTATTTTTATAATTTTTTAAACTTTCTGTTAGTTTAGTAACTGTAGAGGAGATTTTGGACAAAAACGAAACTAGTGTGGTAAAATGGATATTTTTTCAAACTACATACGATTTTTTGAGATTATCGCTTTATACAAAAGTATTGCTATTACATGAGGACAATTCCGGATGCTGACAAGTTTAGTTGTCAAACTTGTCATTAATTGATGGTCACAAGTTAATTTGATGGTCATCATTTGGTTATAATTAACAGGGACTCCTCTGGGATAAGGTTACAGCTAAACATAAAATGAAAACCATGAACAGGTTAGTTCCCGTGAATTAATTATTGAAGCTTCTGAGCAAAAAATTCTTTCATGGTAACTGATGATGTGGTGTGACGTACTATTGGTATGACCATCCAATGTCAAACTGACATAAGACATAATTTTTAGGGATAAATCTAATTTCCCCCCTGTAGTTTGATATAATGGTAAAAAAACCCCCTACCTTAAAAAAATTGCTACAGACCCTTCTAGTTTATAAAAATAATCAAAAAACCTCCTCTTGTTTATTAAAATGGTCAAAATACCCCTTACCGTGAATTTGGACGTTAAGAATCAATGTTTGACTGTTAACTAAAAAAGGTAAAACTGTCAATTCAATATAAAATAGATTATATTTTTAAAAATAATTAAAAATATAAAAATAAGAAATAAAAAAATATAAATTTATTAATAATTTTTAAAAAAATTATGTCCACCATCCATCAACATGATGGACGGTGGACATAATTAAAAAAAATAAAAAAAAAAAACAAAAAAAAAATAAAGGAGTGCAGCTCTCATCTTCTCCCTCTCTCCCTCTCTCTATCTTTTTCTCTCTCTCTGATCTCTGACGCCGATCTCCCTCCCTCCTCCTCTCTTTGCCTGCCGCCATCCCCTCCGCTCTCCAGTCTCTTCTTATTTTTCTTCTTCTCCTCCTCCTCTTTTTCTCCTTCTCCTTCTCAAACCCTCATCATCTACGAGTGTCTGGGTTTGATTTTGAACCCAGACGCTCACATCTAGGTTCGACTTCGAACCCAGACGCGAGCTTTTGGGTTCGAAATCGAACCCAGATTTCATCTGGGTTTGACTTCAAACCCAGACGTGAATTTCTGGGTTCGAAATCAAACCCATATGACAATCTGGGTTGGAGGTCGAACCCAGATGAAATTGGATGGATTGTGCTAGGCATTTTTGTGTTTGTTTTGTTTTCAATGAGGTTTTCTATATATGCAGTATATTGAATGTTTGTTGTAATTGTGCTTGGTGTATTGGTGATGATATTTGATGTCTGTGGTGATTACATGTTTATGTTTCTATGTTTGTCGGTTTGATGCTGCTGTTGGAGATTAGTTCCAAGCAAACCCAGTAAAATGAAAACCCAGATTCTAGCTGCTGGGAACCTAGAAAATAGGTTTTCAGTCACCGGAATATGAGGGGCAAGATCGTCTTTTTGCATGCTGTCAACGTTAGGGTATACTGTTCAGTAACAGAATTAACAGAAGGGGAAAAATAGGATTATGCCAAACCATAGGGGGGTCCATAGCGATTATATCAAACTACAGGGGGATATTAGATTTATCCCTAATTTTTAAATAAAAATTCAAATACCCTTTATCTTCTCTTTCCTCTTTAACTCCTAAACCCTTTCTCTGGTTTCTCTCACAAGCCATTTTCAAACTCTTTTCCAACCAAAGCAACCTACCTTGAATCAAACCCACTGACTATGAACGAAAAAAAAAAAAAAAATCAGCCAAAGCAACTCATCTCCAATCAAACCTAACAGACCCAAAAAATAAAAATAAAAAAAGTCTAGTCAAAGCAAACCAACTCTAATCAAACCCATCTACAAGCAGAAAAAAAAAATTAATTCCATGGCAGCCTAGAGGAAGAGAGGCTGAAAATAAATGGCGTATGTTATTGAAACTGATTTTTTAAGTTTTCGTTCTGAAACATGGCCTGATTGAAGTTGATTTTTGAGGTTTTGAGAAAAAAGATATTGAAGTTGAATTTTGAAGGAAAAGAACAAAAAAACAAAAACAGATTGAGAACTCGTTAAAGTTGATTTTTGAGGTTTTGGTTCTTGAAAAATAGTATATGTGTGAGAAAACAAAGAAGGGAAAGAGAATTGACAGAGGAGAGAGAGAACACAAGTACCTGGTTTTTGAAAATGGCTTGTGTGAGAAGCTAAAGAAAGACATAAGAGTTTCGAGAGGAGAGAGAGGATAAAGGGTATTCTAATTTTTATTTAAAAATCATGCCATGTGTCAATTTGGTATTGGAAAGTCATACCACCGTGAGTATGTCACACCGGCCATAGAAGATTTTTTATGATTGAATGTTTTAGATGATTATAGTAATAATACTAATACATGGCCGCTGCCAGAAACAGAAAAGAGGCTAGTATCTGGTTTTGACGATTCAGGTTCATTTTGTTGTAAAAATTGGACAAAAGAGGCTAGTCAAGCATGTACCTTGACAAGAATTTCAGGGTACGGATAGCTATTCTCCTACTCACGTTTAAGCAGAAATTAGGTGGTTCATTAATAAAAACAGAGAGACCCTTTTCATATAGGGTACTTATTGATAAAGAGCCGCAAATGATGCCACAAAAATGATAGATAAAATGAAAGCCTTTTTAGTGAATTTTTGTAATAATATATTTTTCAGTGGGTTTGTGGATTAGTTTATGTTTATAATAACAAATGCAATAAAGAATATAAGGTGGCCAGAAAATTATCATTTGAGAAGTGCTCAAAAAGCATCATTTTCAAATCCCAATCACCTGCTCCTCTCATGGCCTCTCTATATAATCCCCCCCTTCATCCCTCTTTCCCTCTCCACACACATCACTTCTCACATAATTGCTTTTTATTCTCTTTTCCAATCTTCCTTTATCCCATCTATCCATCTAGTTTCATATTTTTAGTAAACAACATCTCCAACATTGTTTTGATCTCCTCTGCTCTTTTTTGCAGTGTTCAAAACCTGTCCTTTTCAACCTCTTTTTGCCGCACCAAAAGGCATATATTATATATTCTTGTTAATGTATAACAGTTGCCATAACATACCAAACATGTCACAAAATCTCACTCATGATGACTTGTTTAACAGCCGGTGCATATGGGCTAATGGTCCTGTAATAGTTGGAGCAGGTCCATCAGGTTTAGCCGTTGCCGCTGGCCTCAAAAACCAAGGCGTCCCATTCATTATCCTGGAAAGAGCCAATTGCCTTGCCTCTCTTTGGCAGAATCGAACCTATGATCGTCTCAAGCTCCACTTGCCTAAACAATTCTGTCAACTACCCAACTTTCCATTTCCTGAGGACTTTCCGGAATATCCCACCAAGTACCAGTTCATTACCTATCTAGAATCCTATGCAAAACACTTTGACATAACCCCACATTTCAATGAAACAGTTCTGTCAGCCAAGTATGATGAAACTTTTGGTTTGTGGCGTGTCAAGACCATTTCATCAAGCGGTCCTAATCCTGGTCAAGTTGAGTATATTTGCAGGTGGCTTGTAGTGGCCACAGGAGAGAATGCAGAGAAGGTGCTGCCAGAATTTGAAGGCTTGGAAGAGTTCGATGGAAATGTCACACATGCTGGTGATTACAAATCAGGTGTAAGTTATCGTGGAAAGCGTGTACTAGTAGTTGGCTGTGGCAATTCAGGCATGGAATTGTCCCTTGATCTTTGCAATCACAATGCTAAACCTTCAATGGTGGTTCGAAGCTCGGTGAGTATACAATGTCAATATTTTATCTTGTTATCACTATAAAGTTCTTTAGAGTTCAAAACATAACTGTGTGCCTCTCTGTTTTGATCAACAGGTTCATGTCTTGCCTAGAGAAGTTCTTGGGACATCAACATTTCAATTGGCAAGTTTGATGATGAAATGGTTTCCACTTTGGCTGATAGACAAGATTCTACTCATTCTTGCACGATTGGTTCTAGGAAATATCGAAAAATATGGACTTAAAAGGCCATCTCTAGGCCCTCTAGAGCTCAAGAATACACTAGGCAAGACTCCTGTACTCGACTTTGGAGCATTAAAGAAAATTAGATCCGGAGATATCAAAGTTGTCCCTGGAATCAAAAGCTTCACTCAGGGCAGAGTGGAGCTTGTCAATGGAGAAGTTCTGGAGATTGATTCTGTTGTTCTTGCAACTGGGTATCGTAGCAACGTTCCTTCATGGTTAAAGGTAAGCAAGTTTTTTCATTTCAATAACTTTATGTTGTATCTTCTAGTTTGGAATTCGCGAGACGGTTATAAAAGCTGGTTTTATTTTACTTTTTTTTTTTTTTTTTTTTTTAACACTCGGTAGAAAATTTGCTTCGATAGACTATTATTTGTCTTATTCATGGAGATCAAAATTTGATAAAATAATGTTTGAGAAGTTTCTTGTGGCATAATTTTGTTGTTTTCTGCAACTGAGATTTGTGATCTTGATGGAGAAAACTGTGGGTGAAATTCTCTCTCTTTCACACACACACAAATACTCTTTTATTTTTCTCTTTTCTTTTCCTGGTTCAGTCACATATATTCTATGCAATTATTAATGATTTTGATATCTCAAAAACAATCATACCCTGAGGATTTTTATTTTATTTTTATTTTTTTGTTATTTTAAAAAACTTCAGGGGTACCTGTCAGGGTAGTTCGGTTCTGTTTTTGAGAAAGTGAAGTTAATTAAGGTGCATGACATGTGTCTAAACATTGCACTTTTGATGTGCAGGAAAATGAGTTCTTTTCAGAAGATGGGATCCCAAAAAATCCATTTCCAAATGGGTGGAAAGGGAAGGCAGGGCTCTATGCAGTTGGGTTCACAAGGAGGGGTCTCTCTGGTGCTTCTTCAGATGCCATTAGTGTAGCACATGACATTGCCAAGAATTGGAAAGAAGAAACAAGACAGAAGAAGAAGTCCGTTGCATCTCGACACAGAAGATTTATATCCCACTTCTGAGATCATAAATTCAGTACAAATGTGGGAAGTGTTTCTTTTTTTATTTTTCTGATTTTGTTTCTTTTGTTTTTTTGGGTACTGATTGATCAAGAAATGACATCAGTTAGTGTAGAAACAAAAAAAAAAGGAACGATGTAGAGCACTAGAAAAGGTAACACAAAAAATTAACACTACTCTGAAGTAGCAGCCCTCTCCTGTGGAAAACTCCCAATATTGGCAAATAATTGGAGTTTCTTTTATTTTTTTTCCTTTGTTTGAACAAAAGGAAGATGGGGCTTATTGTTGTTCATTTCTAGCTCAGTTGAGTTTTCAATTCGTGTATTGCAATTTAATATAATTCAAGTCAAATGGGAATTGTACTCTTAATGTATTTATTTATTTTGTTGTTTTTTTTTTAAAAAAAAATTCATTTTAACCTTGAGTTTTTAAAAAAATATCAAGTTTTTAAAACTATTTTAAAAATAGATGTTTTCATTCTTAATTTTTTAAAAACTTTTCAAAAAGTCCAAAATCATCAGTCAACTGACTACCAATATTAATAGAATGTGTAAAAAAAATATTTTTACCTTGATGGTTGTTAATTTTACATAAATTATCGAATTATCCTAATAAAATAATGAATTTATAAGTTAAATTATTAAAAGTAGTTCTATATTTTAGTTATTAAAAACAACCTAAAGTCACTATTGACAATCAAATTGACTAATGATTTGAACTTTTTTGAAGAGTTTTGAAAAAATTAGGGATGAAAAGAACTATTTCTAAAAAAGTTTTAAATGCTTGATATTTTTTAAAACTTTGAGGATTAAAATAAAGTTTTTTCTCTTTTTTTTTTTGAATATATGGTCCACTTGACAATTAATGTAACTCATGGGCTCTCCCTCTACAGTCTGGTCCACCAAGGGCCCATGAATTGTTGTGGACCCCAGGTCCATTATATGTCCTCCCAACATCACATGTCTCTTAATACTGATCCTGACTTTGACTAGTTATGCAGAATAAAAGAATGATTTAGAAGTAATTTGTTTTCATGTTGCATTGCACATGGAAGGAGCCCACAATGAGAAGGAAGGAGAGAAATAAATCTTATCTAAGGGGAAATGCAGGTCAATAAATCTATGATTTGACTTGCATCTAAACGTTCATTGACATGGCACCTTCTTAAAAAATAAATTCAACCAGCTATGTCTGGAAAATAATGGTCAATACTCAGTTTGCATGCAACGTGCCCATAGCAGCTCATCAACGTCCATTACGTTTTTGAATTTGTATGGGAGGTTCAATGCAATGTGTTGAGCTTGCGTTAAGAGTTTCTCAATATCTAGCCAAGTTTTTTCTCTTAGAGATTGACACATGGCACCAGTTGTTCACCTAATAATAAGTCAAACTATCCAATCTCCTAATCTAGACATTCTAAGTTCAATCATATGGAAGCCATGTTAATAGCTTGGCTTGATAAGAAAATGATCCAATCTTACCATCAATCTAAGATATAAGGATAGTCTAATTCAATGATGGTCTAATTTTAAGGGAAACCTGTTCGATCCTAAATCTTCTAACCCACTACAATTTTTCTGCACGTCTTCATTTAATTCTTTCTGGCATGCCATTTTTACAGCTAAATATGCTGGACTGATTGTTGTCAAACTTATAACTATAAAGCATAGTTATAGGTATTTCGTAATCATTTTTTATTTATTTATTTAGAAATAATATTAAACAGGTTAGAGATTTATTGAGATCCATCAAGATTAAATACATTTGTATAGTTCGGATATCAACTACTGTAAATAAGAGACAACTACTTCTATAAATAAAGGAGAAAACTACTCATACATTGAGTGTGTAGGGTTGTGGGCTAATATACAAGTCCTGGGTTGTCTTAATTAAATGGACGTGTTTTGTGCTTATGAGTGAACCATATTTGTGTGAAACTTATGGCATGAAGTAAACCAATGAGAACGAAGACTCTTGCTGCCCAACCTAGAGGGTTATAGCGAATAGACCTGTGCGTCAGTGACTGATGGATGATTCTAAATTGACATTGAGCAGCACTTAATTAACATGAGAATTATGGAAGCAACTAGTGATTAGAAAGTTCCGATAGAAGACTAAAGTCGGGGTATGCTACTTGCAATGACCAATTGGGCCAAGAAGGACGAGGTTCATGCTGTTGAAACTTGAATAAACTGTTGCAACACATGCAAGTTCCAATCACATTCTCCACCAGTTATCACAATCCAATCACATGCAGCCAAACCCTTTTCTTCTCTAATTATGATTTGCTTCTTTTTCTCATCCTGTTGAGCTAGAATTGGTTTCCCATTTGACATTGAAAAGTAAACAAAATTGCCTATTTAACAAAAAAGAAAAATTTTGTAAAGTGAAAAAGAGAGACAACCCATATGAGCACCCATGCTGCATTGATTCATACGTATGAGAGAAGAAGCCTTAACTTCTCTGGCCCATCTAAAAATTCTTTTCATTCATCAATCACCACACAAAAAAATCTCATATTCCTTCATGAACGTGATATCTGTAACTTTAACTATTTCTCCAAATTGTTTCATAAAAAGAAAAAAAAAAAAAAAACAAAGATTTGACAGCCTGAAATTTGCCCTACTTCCAGCCTACAACATTAAAACTACAACTGTATATATGTCCAATACCACTTGAGAGTTTCTAAGGTTCTCAGAACCCTGCAACCTCTCACTTAGACATCACAGTTACCAAGACATGAAAAACCACATGGGTAGAGCGCCACCACCTATATCTCTTCTTAGTTCCACGCCAAAAGCCCATCCCTTCGTGTTTGTATTACCATTTTATCATTTATTTCTAACTCTTCACCATTTTCTGGAATCCCAATTTTATTTTCTTTAACTTACAGAAACATAAATAGTTACAAGTGGGCATGCATGTTTTCATGTTGTCAAGCACACTGCTTCAATGCAATATATAACAACTTTAGGATCCCATTTTCAGAATCCAGAACAGACACATAAATACAAATGCAAACACGTCAAGATATTTATATAGATGTGTTTTTCTTTGAGTTATTTTGATACAATAAATAACTTAAATTAAACCTACAAATCTTAATAAGAGTAAAATTCGATGTTAAGGCTAATTGTGCAATAACAAGAGGCGCGCGTTGCCAATCTTTGGTCAATGAACTCAATGATAATGTTTAAGCTTTTGTGTAGTCTTATAATTGGTTAAGCACTTTCTATCTATCAGAGTCAAAAAGTGAAAAGGAGCTTATGTATCTACATACCAATTTAAGATTTTTGTGTCAACTAGTTGCGACAAATGCTGGAACATGGACCAACTTTGATTTAGTCAACATCCAAGGAACCAACATACCCGGAACTTTTCAGCTCAGCAGAACTAGTTCCAACGACAACAGTACCAATTTGGACTCAAATAGTGCCAGACTTTTACCGGGTCAAACAGCAAAAGCTTCTTCAGTGCATGACACAACAAATGAAATGCCTAGTTCAACCTTTTTTGGTGATTGTAGTAGTTGAACTCCTTCCTTGAATCCATGTGACTTTTCTGAACAGGTTAAGCTTGAATACTTAAATTCAAGCTCAGATGCCACAGAAGGATACTGTTCTTATTCAGAATTTAGTTTAAACCTGACAAATGAACTACCAACACATGACACATAGTCCACAAGAAGCTAATAAGAGGTAGTAAAAGGGCCAAAACAGCTAACAGCTTGTCACTCACTCCATTATATTTCTGGACTAAACATCATAGGAGAATCAAAACTAGGCCGAACTCATAGACTTTTTCACCATATTTTCAAATTAAAATCAAATTAAAAGTATTGGCTTGATTCAGTTTAATGGTTTTTGTCAAATTAAAAGCATGAATATTCCATTTTAACTAGCCATCTATGTGGCTATCAAAAGCACTTGATATACATTTTGAGATAATCCCAACAATAGCACAAAATAAATATGTGAGTTTTAAAAATAATACTAACTAAAATGACTTTTTTAAGCAATATTAGTGTTCACGGATAATATTTCACTTACAAAAGAAATAATTCGCATAATTTATAAACTAGTTCATTAATAAAGGCTACAAACTGTACGAATTATTCTCTTTATTCGTAAGCTATTCGTAAGCATTGATGCTACTAATTAAAAAAAAAAAGCACTAATGGTACTAAAAATATTCATTTTAGTTCTCTAGTGTTATGTTCAAAATTCGCCATCTTTTTTTATTACTAAAACAAGAAAACCACATACATATATTATTTATGATTGACTAGGATCTTAATTAAACTAATTTCTACCTAATTGTTTCACCAGATTTCTGTCTTCATGAGATTCAATCTAGTTTCATATTTAATTTACTTTTATTCTCTTTCAGTTTTTCTACATTTAGAAATCAATGACTCTGATCTGCCTTAAGTATTTTCATAAAATTGTTCCGGACTGAACCTTGAACATCCAAAAGAACAAGAACATTATTATTTGTCACTCTCTTTTGAGTACTTTCTATAACTAAAACCCCAGAAATAAAGTTAGAAGATTTCTTCCCATTTTGATGCATCAGTTTATTTTCCATTAAGCTGAGCAACAGTTCACTGATACTATTAGTAACTTCCTTTTTCCATCTACATGAATCGTTTAAATTACTGTTACCATTGCAGAACCTAAGTAAGCAACAACAATATCTATTATATTTATAAAAAAATAAGATTTAAATTCACCACCAAGTAGAGTTCACATTTGACAAAATTCTTAGCTTGTAGTAACAGAAAGGTAATCACAAAAGAAACAATAATAAATACAAGGGCAGATATATTGTAGTCACTCTGAGTTAAGACACCTAGATTTAGAATACCGTTAGTTTATGATCATCGATAGTATATTCTGAATTTCACATACATGGAATAGCCTTGCCCTTGCCTTCTGTTTGTCCATCTAGTGCAATCACTTATTTGAAAGCATCTGGTCTATTTGGCCACTCTGGTTGTACATCTCCACAAGTTTCTTTGCATATGAAGGCATGTGCTTTTCAGCTCTACATGTATGAAAACTTCATATATTAATAACTAAGCAAAATGCCTTCCCCTACAAGAATTGTTACTCATTATTAAGCACCTTTCTTTTCCCCAAGCACGGTTTACATGCAAATAATTCCGAATGGTGTGGTAATCTAGTGAATAACGCGCAAATTCCAAGCCTTTTGGGCCAATCTACAGAAGAAGAGACAAGTCAGAATAAGAGAAGTATTTGTTTGTTTTTACTACCTGAGTGAAAGCACTTTGGAGGAATAATATTTACCAAATTCAGCAAAAAAGCTATTAAGTTCCCAACGAACTTAGGGGCTGGTTGAGAGGGGCCCTTACCTGAAAAAAGGAGAGAGGTTTAAAAGTGGAAGAAGATTAATTATATTACTTGTATGCAGAAGTTAAAAAGCAAATCTAAAATAGGATACTTGTAATTTCTATTTGCTACAAGAAAATTGGGACATGGTAATTGGTATGCATGTATAAAATAGGTTAACAAAATTGATTTTCGTACTTATTTTTAAACAGTTGATGATTTTGTATTCTTAAGATCAGATGGTCCAAAATCAATGCATAACAATTTTTTAGTTTTCATTTTTTGTTGGCCAGTCAGCTTATATAGGATTGGTTTATCAGCACCACCAACCATGCCCAGTTAAAACAGCAAGAAATGTGTGAGTAGGGTCTAAGGCTGAAATGCAAAAGAGTTTCATCAAATTATAAATTTATAATGTCAACACAACACACACCCATCTTAGCATCATCATCTGCTTTAACAGTTTCCATAACAAATGGGCGCCTATTTCCCTGAAATAAAATCAACGTCCAAGTAAGATTTACAATTTTAGAAAATTTCTAAAATAGCCTGAGCAAGCGAGAGCTTAGGGGTTTACACTACTCATTGTTGGAGTAATCTCCAAAAGATTTTCTACTAAACTGAGCATCTCCTTTCCACGTTCATTCCTGGAATTTGAGTAAATTGAAACAGAGAAAAAAAAAAAAAATTAACAATGAGCTACATAATTTTAGTTTTCACAATGCAACTAGAATCAGCATAAATACAAGAAGATAGTTGTAGATGGAGTTGCTTACAAAGTTACAATAACAACAACAAAATAACCAAACATATCAAAAGAGGAGTTAGAGAGAGAGAGAAACGGATAGATAAATCTAAAAAAGCCAACAGCATACTTGAAATCTCAGTATTGACATCACCTGACTGTAACATACTGTGGATGTTGTGTCATGCTTACTCCTGCATATTTTGGCACACCCATGTATCCAACAACCAGATCCTGAATTCAACCAGACATTAGAAAAAATTACCTCAAGCTGCTTACCGATAATGAGGTCCAACATTTAATTTTAAATGCTCATGCAACAAGTAACATAATTCTAGAAAAATAATCACCCATACTGAGGTGAACATTTTTTCCCTTTATTGTTTTTAATTCTAAACAAAACAAAGGAAGAAGACAATGAGGGAGAGGTGAACAAGAAGTCCCCAAACAATGACTAGGGCCTAAACAGCCACAAAAGAAAGTAGCAGAAGAACCTATCAAAAACAGCCAAAAATTGAAAACAAACAAGAAACCAATGAGGCACTTAATATTCAAATCTGGCATCAAACTGAACAAAAATAAAGCTCCATTAAAAAAAGAAAAGAAAATGGATCCAGCTGGTGACAGACTTACTAAAAAAACAAAGCCAATCGTATAAAGCATAACTGTAATTCTAGAACATATTTACAACTTCCCCCTGATGAATGCAAGGCATTTGACTACGAAATAAGGTAAATATGTGTTTGAATGTCATGAAATAAAGACACTAGACATAGATTGTTTAATTCAGATATTAAAAATAAAGACACTAGACATAGATTGTTTAATTCAGATATTAAAAATAACAAAAGGAAATGTGGAATTTTCAGACATGGCAAATTTGATACCTATACCATGAATTTAGATCTGATCTTTTCATTGTCTAGATGCTTATAAATTATCATTATGTCATCTGGTATCATTCAAGTTTGTTATTGACAGTATCAGATTCATCATATTTCTTTTATATTCTCAAGGTCTCTAAATAATCCTATTGACTTGGAACTACCCCCTGAGTTAGTTTTGAAATAAACTGGACAATTTGGATACCTTATGGCAGTTTTACAAAATGGGAAATCTAACTCTGTTGAAGAAAATGACTGACAAATTTCTAGGCTAAAACTGAAAAAAAAAAAAAAAAAAGAAGAATGATAAAAAAAATAGCATAAGTGATATATAAATTAATTGCACTGCCTTATCATGAAAAACAACAGTATAAAGTAAATATAATCAAGCACAAGCCTAATGAAATCAAATGAAATGCTGAACAAAAATATATAAACAAGTAACAACTCACCGCTAAAGCATTTGTGTAATCAAAGCAGCTGTTGAACACAAAAGGTTTGGACCAGTTAGAAAAATCTTCAATAGCAGAACAAGCATTATAATGAATATAATATTTTCTCTAAAAAAAATTCTAGTTGAATTGATTTGAAGGAATTTCAAAAGATGAGATATGGTAAGACTGGATATGCTCATATAAGACAAAGCATTTAATTATTTTTCTAAGTAAGAAACTACATTATGTTAATGGGAATGTATGTTCAGAAAGTAAAACACTGTCATACAATTCCACTTATCTACATCAACTATTTCCTGGAGTCAGAAGCATTTTGATTCATGCCTAGAAGACTTATATTTTATAATTTGCATCAGAGTTCTAAGCAGTTCTGAAAGAACATAATATTACCTGTAGCAAGATGGAGCAATAACATCAGCTAACTCGTTTGCTGGTAGACAGAAATAAGGAACCTGTTTTAGTTAAAAATTAAAGCAGCTGAAACAGCATAATCTTTTAGAAACAGAACTAAAAGAAAACTGAAAAGGCAGGGACAATGTTACCTCTTCAATATGGCCATCTAAGTGCTTCAAGTGGACCTATCAAAGTGTAACAAACTATCAACCATTAATATTTAATAGTAAGATACTCTCTGCCATAACAAATGAAAGTTGAAAGCAAACGACTATCAACTCGTAATCTTGTAATCTTGTTCAGAGAGAGAGGTAGGAACTATCCAGCACAAACCTTGTAATCTTGCATAAATTCGTAATGAAGAACTGTTTCTGGTTCATTACTTGCAGCTTTTAGAAATTTATCTAGCCCTTCTCGAGTTCCATTGTCCACTGTTGCATGAGATCAAATGATTTCCAAGGTCAAAATGGTTATTGAAGAATTAATCCATCTTCTTTTTCTCCCTTAACCAGATATGAGAGAGATCTAAAGTGTCACCTTTTTTTTTTTTTTTTATTACAAGTGCCACCCTTTTTACCCTTATGAGTCTACAGTCTTTTCTCTTTTCTAAACAGAGTTTTTGTCTGTATATATTACACCCTTTTCAACATATACCCTTTTTCTCTTTTCCAACAAAATAAAATCTAATGAATTACACCATCAGATAATATGTTGAACATCAAATTTAGTATTTTCATTCATTAAGATTATATGACACATAGTTTCAACTTGATGCCTACAAAATCATAAATCCACTTATTAAAGTATATATGAACTTGATATAAAGGTTCAATTACCACAATTGGTGCCTAATACATAAAGCTTATCCAAATTCAGATGGTGCTCCACAGATCTCAGTGCTGCAGTTCAAGAAATCATTCTGCATTACAATAGTACAAGTCACATCAAAGAAAACAACTGAGCATGATAGCTTCTGAAGAATGAAATCGACAATACCTTGCACTTGGCAACCCACACCACAAAAAAGGAGACGCTTTACACCTGCAGCCTATTGTAAGGAATAAATGACTGCTGTGTATCTAAACTTAAATTATGATGTAACCACAGAAAAATAAAAGAGTTCCCACTATTTTACAGAGGAAGCTGATAAAGGACTGGTTGGCAGTTACAACATAGACACACAGACACAGAGAAGAATTTATATATGTTAGTGTTAATTAGGATTTTAATTCTATAATAAATCAGGAGTGGATTTTATTCTTATCCACTGGATATGTTTCTTGTTCCAATTACAGCAAAACTCTAAGCTAATTCCGAAAGATGCAGGTTATGGAGGTTGAATACCCAGTATTGGGCAGTACGACTGCTGCTATTGTCTTTTTCCCTTTTAAAAACATTATTCCTGCTGTGATTTAGTCACTAAATATGTTTACCTTTTAAACTTCCAAGGTGCAAGATAAAATTTGAAAATTTTCAGATTTAAGCTGACAGAGTTAATCTGCAAAATCCAGGTCCAGCAACTCTAAACTATTTATAAATCTCAGTGAACATTAATCTTTTTCAAAAAAAGTTCTTAGCGGGCATGACTCTTGGTTTTATTGCTAGCTCATCTAGAGAAAGCCGGGGCAGCTTTATAAATCCTACTAGTCTCTGTAAATTGCCAACGGTGCCAGTTTTATGTACTTCTTTAAACTGAGACCCAGGCATGTCAATGCCAGCAAATGTCATTCCACGACATTTTTTACCAAAAGATGTCAAGCTTAACAAGCTAAGAATGTTCTTTGTTTAAAGATGCCTGAAACAAAGCACGGATAATAAAGGGTAAATACAGATAGAGATGAGTTTTGCAAACAGACCTCAACTAGGGCAAGAGTATTCAGATTAGGAGATAATGTTGGCTTGACACCTTTAGCAGCCAAAACTTCATCTGGTGTCCTGTCGGGAAAAGGGAAAAAAATTTAAAGAATACTCGTTGGTGAGAGAAGTAAACAGAAACCTGAAAATCTTTAACCAAAAAGTTCAAAGAATGGAACAATCCAGATCAATTAGAAGATTGTAAGTGCAAACCTTGCTAACACAGGCCTTGGGCTGAGTCTGTCATCTGGATCACTGTATTATTAAATTAAAAAGATCATGAAACTTCAAACTAGACAATTTGTAGATTAATAGTAATTAAAATTCACAGTATTATCATGTACATGGCTCCTACCTCTGTACACAAATGACTGCCTCTACCATGCCTGTTTTCAGCATCTCAATTGCAATACTTGTCACTATCCCCGTCCACTGAGCTCCTATAGTTCAAAGTAGTTAAGAGCATATAAGTCAAAACTCCTATACGTGTGCCTCAAAACTTTGAAGGGAAAGAAAAACCCATGTCAGGGAAAGGTAAATGTCACATAAGAAAGAGAAAGACATACCTTCTACTGGCTTAGTTTTACGAGCATATAACAGCTCCTCATGGACACCTAAATAAGTTTCATCCAAGGACTTCTTCCTCCCTCTACCATGAACTACAGGTTCCAAGCTCTAGATTATAAAATAGATTAGAAATGTCTTTGTACAAGATCAAAATGGAACAAAATGTGTCAAAACTGTTATTATGCACAAAAAGTGTAAGCAATAAATTAGATAACGACAGAAGATGTTACGCTCAATCTAAATTATGTCAAATAAAGAAAAATCCAAAATTATTAAAAAACGTAACTTGAGATCGACAGAATGACTAAACAGACTAGTATATAAAAAAGTTATAATTGAGATCACGTCACAATCACATTTCAACATGGTTGCTCTGGAAATTTTAACATGATGATGTAAGCAATTCTGTTGCACCAGCATCTTCACTGTCTTGAGTGTCTTCCCATAGAACGAGTCTTCAATTCTGACTGACCCCATTCTCTCAATGACCATCTACAGAACTAGTTCAATTATATATCCAACATACCATATGTGATATTTCATTCCTTTTTCATTTAAAAACTTGCATCCTAAAGGAGCAACTTTCTACCTTCAAGTGCTATAATATATACAACAAAGAAATGCCTCTGAATATAATAAATGATGCACCTCTGAAAGAATTGGTAATGATAGTTAAACAATCCTCCGTGAGGTCAAGTCAAACAGTAACCACATAGACAGTTTGAGTGAAAAATAATGACAATGATATAAAATTTGACGTAAAACTAGTTCATATAATCAGCAAACGAGACAACAAAATGCACTTCCATCTCCACCATAAAGATGAGTACCGATTTCAGCCATGAGCAATGAAATAAGAGAGAGAGAGCAGAAGTAAGAGAAGTTACTTCGATTTTAGACATTCCATCTCCAAGGAAAGCACAAGCATTCTTTACATGGGCAATGTAGTAAGTATCACACAGACCACATCGACTGCCACACAAACAATAAAAAAAACTCAAACCCAGATCCCAGAAATGAAAAACAAATCAAAGAAACAAAATAGTTATAGAAATTAACAAGATTTGATATATGGAAAAGAACCTGCAATGGTCTTTAGCAGGGTAGATGCCTCCAGGTGGAATCGGTCTGGAGCGTTGTCTCCAGTCTTCCCTCAGCTTCACTGACTTTCCCGAGGCGGGGTTTGCATCTACTCCACCGGAACAAAAAGAAATGATCAAGCTATGTGAAACACATGAGATGCAAACAGCAAACACAACATGCATGGTGAGTGTTTGAACCAGTACCTTTAGAGGGAGACGAAGATGAGCAGACGATGGAGAGGGAAATAGGAAGAGAGTATGTCATGGCCATGAGAGACCCGCAGAGAGTGTGAGCGTCAAAGTTGGTAGCTCGGAGTAGCTTCACAACCACAAGTTTATGATTTGGTGTCCCACACCATCACTGGCACGAGGACACGCTACACATTCATACCTTGAACTCGTTTCGACATAAATTCTAATTTTTAAATTATCGGCTAATAAATTATTTAAGGGGCATTTTTTTCCCTGATAAAACTTATTTTTACTAAAATCTTAATTGAAATGATTTTAATTAATTTATTTTTTATTTATATTTTAATATAAGTTAAAAATATTTTATTTAAAAAGTTAAAATTTCTTTCTTACATACTAATGAAGAAGACTTTTATTAATAAATATACATTAGTTTTATAAATTAACCTCTCATTATTATGCTACTACTAAAATATCTCTAACATAAAAAATCTTCAATTCTAATCAAATCCAAACCCTAACTCTAACCCTAAAATCTCCCCTCCCTAGGATTGGCACTGATAAACCATCGGGAGATGGCCTCTTCCCTGTATTTGGCTAAGGAGGAGGTCGTAGCCTCCTCCCATTTGAATGTGAGGCTGTTGACCTCCATATCGGAGGCCTGCAGCCTCAATTGCCAAAGCAAAAGGAAGCTAATGTCAACAGACGAAGGAGGAGCTCCTCCTTCGTCCAAATTTTTTTAATGTAAAATATTAAGATATTATTTTGTTTAGATAGATAAAATAATAAAAATATAACAAATTAAAAATAAAAATTAACATATCTTAAACTAATAATAATCTATTCAAAAAATAGTAGAAATTAATTTTTTTAAAATAATGTATAATTGTAATAGTCCAATAACTTAATATTTAAGTTTAGGAATCCTAAACGGAAAAACAAACAAAATTCAATATCTTAATTATACAATCTTATTGAATAATTACTTAAAATAAGGTCATATAAACTTAAACAAACAAAAAAAAAAAAAACCCTTACGAGTAGTGGTATGATATCCAAAATTTTATTAAAATTCATTGTATGTGATAAGTTTATTTATAATTACCACATTTTCAACACATTATTTTATAATTGATGTAATTGTTATAAATCATCTTATCATATTAGGTGGATAAAATATTTGAGTAGAATTTTTTAAAAGTGTACCATTATTCATAATTTAATTGGTATCAACTCTTCAACTATTGGTTTTCAGAATTTTAATTTCATAAAATTAGTAGCAAATACTAAATGGGATAGAGAATTGTTGCCCAGACTTATCAAGTTCAAATATTACTTATGTGACATAAATATCTATTTCTATAATTGAAAAACATTTACTTCTAATATAAGATGAGAAAGCTTTACATGTATGCTTGTAAACAACATATATGATAAGCCTTGAATATCTATTCTTACAATAAAAAAATACTTCCCAATAACCACTCATGTAAATAAAGAGGTGCACAACCATCTAAACAAAAAGTGAAAGTGCAAACAAAGATCATGTTACCTTTTACCATAACACAAATTAAAGACATGACTATTACATTTATTCTTTCAGGTCCCAGTTGTGTTTAAATATTTGGAGAATAACTAAATATATTATTCTTTTTACTTTTCAAATTAATTTCGTGAGAAGACCATGAAATAGATATAACCAAGTTCTCGTAATTCTGAAGAGCTGTGGAGATTTAACGAAAGATTCTATCAGAAATTGACTAAATTCCCTGGAGATTTAACGAAAGATTCTATCAGAAATTGAATAAATTCCCTCTAGACACCACTGTTCATAATCATAGCCCATTTTCCTCAAATTTCTTCTGTTCTTTCTATCGACCACGACAGAAGACATGCAAGACATTGCCCAATTAACTAGATCATTAAAAGCGTGACGAGGCTACCTTGAACAAATAATTGTTTTGAACCAAGATACCAACACTCTATGCCAACATCATTCATTTAATCTTGGCGAATGCCCTAAATTGTCAAGCAAAATACAACAAAGCCAAGCAAAGATGCACATTACAAACTCTCGGTATATATACCAGCATCTGATTTCCTTTTGATGTGTAACAAAATACAGATGTCCCATTAAATTTAATATCCAAACATCTAATTTTCGGCAGCAAGGGACTATTTTATTGTCTTTGATCAAAACAAATGATAAATTGGGATGATCCCAATCAACGGGAAGCGCTCTCAAAACAGCTCACTTTTCTCCTATTCTAGTAAAAGAATGGATTACATAATCGACTCTCAAAATTTACAGATTATGGCCTCTACTGTATCACCAACACATAGGGGAGCACGGAAAACACAGGCAGACCTGACAAGCTATTACGATACTTATCAAAGAAGCTTGCTGGTTCTTCGTCTTGATGGCCCTCCAGGAAAAAGCTTCATGATCCATCCCAAAACCCTTTCTACAACCTGAGAGGACAAACAGCACGGACATGGTTTTAATAGCAGTTTCCAAAGACACAGAAGCTGAAATAAATACAATAATGGTTGCATGAAATTTCTTTCACTGTGGTTTTTTTGGCATTCTTCCATTCGATACTATGCTATATAATCAATCAAACCAGAGTTACTTCTATCCCTAAGATCCTGAAGAATATCCCTCATACTTCTGGTCAAAATGGTGATACGGCAGGCCTCAAATTTATGAAAAAGCAGGTTTTGGAACCCAAAAACATGTAAAGATAACTTGCCATCACAGCACCTAGTAGAAAATATCTAAACCAAAAAAGTTATAATAGTTCTGATAAATGGTAAAAACATTTTCAATGCATTTATCTGTCTGAGAGAGAGGGATGATACCTCGTCACCTTCATCTGCATCTGCATATGCAACATTGTCATGGATGATGCGGGAATCCGATTGTCTGGTAGAAACATGCTCAGTGGCCATATTTTGAGCAGTAAGAAGCTCTAATCTTTGAGTTTGAGCTTCAAGTTTTCGTGACAACTCTTTGTTCAAATCCTTCAATCATGCGACACAATCAGAAAAAGCACACACTCAAGATGCAAAGCACAACCACTATTTCCAAAAAAATTGAACTTTTAAGATACCAAACAGAACAAATACCACATCATTAACTCTTGGAAGACAACTTAGAATTTAATCACATGTAACCACAATGCAAACATTCAAGATAACCCAGGCAATAAATTTTAATTTAAGACACTAAAACACAAGGGATAAGATAAGAAGCATCATAAACATGATTTATTAACTACTTTAAAAAGTTAAGTTCAGGTTCAACTAACCTTCAATTTGGAACTTTGAGATAATTCAGACGACAAGGCCTGGATCAACTCTTCTTTCTCCAATGACAACTGCAACCAGATGAATGAACAGTTTTTTTATTTTGATTGGAGTGAATATAATTTAGCAATCTACTACAAATCCCAAGTACAACTTTGACATTTTAATTTAAAAAAACAAAAACAAAAAAAAAAACCCAAATATAGGCAAAAGGATTGGATCTTTGAAACTAATGCCTAACAAATTAATTTACAGAAGCAATGCTTACCTCAGAAATTAGTGCATTAATATTTTGGATCATTCTCATCTGATCGGGAGGAATGTTCACAGCTGAAACATCAAGAGCTAATAGGCCGTTTCCAGGCAGCAATGGTAAACCGGAAGCATCAATTTCAAGGGAAGAAGAATTATCATGCACTTCCCAGTTGGCAAGGGTAGTATCTGTTGCAGCATAATGAAACTGATAAATTCAATACCAACACGATAACCAAAAATCTATATCTATTTAATAGTCCCAAACATTTAAGAACCAAGCAAAGCAATCATTTAAGAAGAATTCAACTGTTGATTAAGTTCAATGAAGGAAAAAAATAAATGGACCGATAGACCACAACTACTTTCTAAAATTTGGTAAATCTCAGTTCAAACTCCTACACCAATCACAGAAGAATTCCATATAAAACCGAATGAAAAAACTGAGAAAAAAAAAATACACTTAAAACACGCAGAGAGGAGGTTTCCTAAAATGTAATAAAATATTGCCTCAATCATCATAATAAACAGAAGTTGCAAAAGCATTTCATTTATTGGATCACTAAAAGGCATCGTATCCATGAGAGGTCAATATCGTATGTCTCAAATGTTTCCCATACAGGCTGCCTTCTTCTTGAGGAGCAGCGTCAGCTCTCTTATACAATTTCCCTCAAGCTCGCCTATACGTATTAAATTAATCCAAATTTTCAGCTATGCTTAGAAGGACCAATGTTCCATTAATCTGACAAACCATCTCTCAAACTTCTATAACAACAAATGGGGACTCACCCCTCTGCAAGCAGCAAGTTGTAGCAGGGGCAATGTTTTCACTACGTCATAAACCCACCCCACTGACAACAAAACTTCAAAAATTACAACAAATGTCTAGTATCTTTGAGTTCAAGAAGGACAATAAAACAAAGATCAACATTCCTCAATATAGGATTCAAGTAAATTTATGTACAAATCAAAAAAAGCCTAAACAGTCAATTCTACTATACTTGTTGGCAAATAAATGTCATAACCAAGACAGCAATTTCAGTACATCACATACACAAAGAATAAAATCAGTTATTTTCTGTCTAATTATGTTGCAAATCTACTTAAATCATCAAGGTAAATTTTCCAGTTCCAGCCTTGTGCATCTTAACAAAGAATTAAATGTTCACATGCATTAAATATAAAGATCCAATTTTTCACCATCTGCAACATACATTAAAAGAAAAAAAAAATTCAAATAACCAAATCACCTCTGTAGGATCCAATACACTTGTCACAATTCTGTGGAACCAAAATCCAGACTTCCTAAATCACTAAAGTAAATTTACTCAATTTTTTAGGGACAACAAATCACAAAACGTAAGTTGACCTCGCTCATTTAAAATTATCATTTGCATATAAGTGGCGGCATGTCATGCAAGTGCTCTATGTCCACATCATTTATAACAAGGAAAGAGGATTAGCCGAGGCAATTAAACATGAGCTTGCTAACTTAATTTGAATCATAAGAGCAGATACTAAATCCCAAAAGACTACTTATTTACATACACAGCAATAAAAAGAGAAAAAGAAAAAAGGAAAGCTATAATCACCTAAATCTTCTGTAGACGTTGACATATCTTTTCTACCGGTAGGATTCTTATTTATATCAGTAGATTGCATACTTCCAGAAGCTTTCCAAACCTTAGACTGTAACACCTTCTTCTCTGTGTGATAAACATAGAATCTTATGAGGGACAAAAGTATTGGAAAATTATAATTTAAAGTAAAAATTTCGTATGAAACCTCCATATTCATATTAATAGCAGCCTTTTACCTTCTTGGAGAGCATCAATAGTCAACTGCAAATCCTGACGCTCTTTCTCTAGGCTAGACACTTTCTTTCTGTAAGAATCAGTGGGATTCAAATGCGTCCCGCAGTTAGAAGTCAGGAAATAAATGTCTAACCATGGAGGACTATGCAGTTATTACCAACTACAAGAAAAGATCTACAATTGTCTTTGAGAAGAGAGAAACCCAGCACACCTAACCAATACCATGAGAAGGCATTCAACTTTAAACATTACATTCAACATATAAAGATTAACTGCTCAAAATAAACCTAGTAATATTTGAAAGTGGAGGTTTATCAGAATAACACACATCATATGATAATCAAATTACATAACTGATTTCTAATTTGTTTTCTATTCCTTGCAGTATTATAATTAATTCAGAATTTCACAAAGTTCATCAGATTTAGCATCAGATAACAACTTATATGCATGAGGCACAAATTATGACCAAAAATCCATGCCCGACAAATAATAAGTCAATTGAAGCTAACATATACCAATGTACACTGTAATTCTTGATGGGAAATCAAATAAGAATTAACGCATACTTGTACGAAGACATTTCAGCTTGTGAATTCTCCAATTGCCTCTCTAACTTTAGCTCACTAGACCGAAGTCTGAGTGCCTACAAGAATCAAATTACGGTACAACGTTTTTCAGGGAAAAAAAAATTGCAATCAACAACAGATACGCAACTTCACTATCAATAAGTTGAAAACATAAATCCACTAAACGACTAAAGAAAACAATCCAACTAAAGAAAACAATCCAAACATTGATATCATATCAAGTTACTCAAATGTTGCAGTTTTCCTTTAATACATAATACTACCCCAACCTTCCCTTGGTGAAAATTATGAGGGGTGAAATTGTGAAAATTATAGTGTCTAGCAAGTAGCAACTAGCAACTACAGGCTCGTCTACTTAAAGCCAAGTCCATGCTCATTTTTGGCAACTATGAGATATTTCAAATTTAGTGCATCCATTTTGCCTGTTTTCCTTTTCAATCCATGTGTAACATTCCCAATCATCATAGGAGAAGTTTCATAGGGACATGCAAACTAAATATGCAACATAGAAATGAATCGAGTAAAGATGTGCAAAGTGTTACAGGGCCACCCACAAAATAAAAAATGGGCACATCGCCAATCAAGTTAAATTGAAGCTCCAAAGGCATAATACTATCTGTAGATTATAAATTATGCTCCTAATGGTGGAACAAACAATAATGATCCTGCTATTGACAACTAAATAGTGATCGTCAATCACTCTGCAATGCTGTAATTAGATGTATAATATTGAGAAGAACAAAAACAATTTCAACAATTTCTTTTGATTATACAAAGAGAAAAAGAAAATGACAAATTTGAACGTAACATGTAAACAAAGAATTACCTTCTCCTCCAAGCCGATGACTTCAGAAGCCAATATTTTGGCTCGTTCATCAGCTGCATTACATTCTAGTCTTGCATTTGCATATTCATCTCTGAACGACTCAAGTTCCACCTGCAAACATCGAATACTAAAGATAGTAAGAGAAGTGCAAGCAAACAAAAATTAGAAGTACTTTACCATGTGCTTAAACATCAGGAAACAATAAAATTTATATAGCCAACATTATCGCATAGATCAGTAGTAAGGTCTTCAAAACTACAAAATCAAATAAGGTACACATCAAAAGAAAATGCCTTCAAGACTTCCAATGCTTCAGATGAACAAGGAGAAAATCATTAAAGCCAAACCAAGCATGAAGCCGATACCTACATTAGCATATCAAACTCGTACTACATCATAACTTTCTTACACTTAATAATACAAAAAGTCAACAACTTGCACATACGATTTAATCTTTCATAAGCAAACTGTACTTATATACCAAAGAGTATGATTGATAAATCAAAAGTAAATTCAAATACATAGTTTCAAGATTTTAATTTTCATTCAATATTTCACCAGAAAATGGGAAGTTGACACAATTACTATAACTGTGAGAAAATTCACATATATAACATGAACCTCAGTGTAAGGCTACCATTGACTATAAACAAACAGGCCACAAAAAACTCGCACTAATAAGATTAACAGCTCCATATGGATTCTTGCACTATCACTACCTCCAGAAGTAATAAATTCGTAGATTTTCTAACGACACAGCGAATTGTTTCACTTTCCATAAAAATTGTGCAGGTAACACAGCAAAGAATGTGCAGACTGGCACACACATAATACCAATATAATTATGCAACAGGCAGAATGCTCAGAAAATGAACCAATATGTGATTATATGGTAATGTTTGAAGTAAACTAATTCTGAAAATGGAACCCAGGAAAAACCAAGACAAAAAGGCAGCAAGTCAAATAACAAATACTACTAACCAACTGTGCTTTAATTTCTTCTTGCAACTTCTCCATGTCAGACTTTAGTTGGTTGACAACACTTCTCTGAATAAAAAACATTCCAGCAAAAAATAACATTTTTATAATACAACAAAAGAAAAAATAATTCGAAAAATAGAGTCAGAAGATAAATGTGGGAGCATCGAGTGAAATCAAGGGCCCATCGCAGCCGTAACCTTGAATCACAGGTTGGGCCACTTAGGAGCAAGAATACAAAATTTGGTCACTTAGGAGCAAGAATACAAAATTAAATTTAGGCAAATAGATGCTAGGTAAAAACTTTTAGAAATTGAGCCCAACTTCCTACTTACTGTCTTGAAAGCCAAGCATATTTAGAAAATTGTGGGATAAACTTGCAAGGTCTTTCTCTTTCCCAGCAAATCTCATCATTTGGCAATAAAGTGTGCATAAGAAAAATATTAGCTTCTTATTTTTTGTAACTAGTATAATCATTCATGATTTAACATGAATTCAGTTACTAAAAAGAGTGAGTGCAACATAATAAGGACATTTGTAGTTTAGAGGCAAAATAATTCTAATTTTTTTCTACCCAAAGGGCACCAAATCCGAATAACAAGGCAGAAATCAATATTACAAATGAGCTTTAGGTGGTCATAAAGGACTGTTAAAAAATATAAGATTTTTATAAGAAAATTGTATAATTACATGATAATTATTACAAATAGAGTATTTGACCATATCAAAACACAAGAGAGATCTCAAAATTAGACAAGCAATCCTATTTATCATAACATAGACAACAAGCCCACCTGCTGATTATAATTATCTGTCAACGATGAATTTTCAGCAGCTAAAGATTGTGCTAAAGCTTGTGAAGCCTCTAGAGCTCGTTGTAATGAAAACTTTTCTTGTGTCAAATCTTCTATATGCTGCAAGCAAGAACCAAAATTTCTGAGACAAGAAGCACAAGGAACAAATTTGGAGCAATGATTATACAAAAATGACATATAGAAATATTTTCCTCATCAAGAATGTAAGCACAAATCATAGTGAACAAGGAACCATGAACATCAGTTGCTTTAGACAACTCTTTTTACTAGACAAAGATAAAAATCCATCAACTACCACTGCGTTTTATAATAAGTACTGTCAGTAATAACTTTAAATTTATTAAATTTAGAATTAAAAGCAATGTCCAATTATTTCCCTTTCATGAGAAAGAACCTCAATTAAATGCGAGATATCAACTATGAATCTCTCTTAAGCAAAATATTCAAGGTTCACTTACAAATTTTAACACAACTGAGCATGTAATGAAATAAAGAAACTTCATGTATCTTAGAAATTCATCACTGCTAGCACCATAAAGATCAGTAAATATCTTAGAATATGTTTTTCGCTTCAAAGACCGAATAAGGTAATATATATAAAGAACATCAACACACCAGTGTATGCATTAAATATGAAGAGGAGATGTACATACCTGTTCCAAAGCAGCAAAATCTTCATTCTGTTTGGTCGAGTAGAACCCATGCTTCATCTCCTTGCTATTTTCATTAGTGCCCGGTCCCAGCAGGTCAGCTCCATTATTAACAGAAACTGAAAAATTCCCCACATCATTAAATGTGCTAGGTGCATTAGAGGTTATAGACTTTGAAAAAGGTTCCATAGTTCCAGTCTCTGCTAACGGCTTCTGTGCTGCAGACGATCCCAGGACATCCATGCTGTTTAAGTCAGAGCTATGAGACATAAACGACTCCTTTTGTGGTTCAGTGCGTTGAAAAGGTGACCCCGAAGAAGCTCTTGGAATGTCAAGAGAATCCAAGAAAGATGGACGAGATCTCCTAGAAGTGAATTCGTTTGCAGCAGAATGCATAGGTACATGTTTATACGAACTGGTGACATCAAAACTGAAACCTGAAGATTTAGATGTCTGCACGGGTCCGTTGTACAAACTAGGAAAACCACTGGCAGTGTTATTCAGCTTTGTTTCCTCTGAATCTGAAACCACAGGAACACTTGAGTTTGCAACACTTTGCATGTTTTTCCCAACTTCAACCACAGACCCTCGTGCACTAGTGGTGAGTTGAGCAGAGTCTACCATTAAGCTCAAAAGATATGCTATAGAAATCAGTTGCTTCATCAAAATAATTTTTACTACAAGTAATGCTAGATTACCCAAATGATGTCACAAATGAGTTATAACTTACATCTTATCCAACACAATATCTCATGATTTACATAGTGGTTACAATTCATATATCACATCATTTGGGCAAATTCTTTGGCTAGCCTAACATTATTCTTTTTACTACAGATTATCAAGAAATAAAAAGATAGATTTGACTTCCACTTATATGTATTAAAGCAAAAAAAATCATGTTTTGCATCACAAAGTTACCTTTAGAAGAAGGGTAGAACGGTCGGCCATTACCAAGAATGCCGGCAGTACTGGGCTTACTTTGCAGTGGAGTAGTTATAAAATTTTGTGGAAAGATCTGAGTAGAAAACTCATTAGAAGAATCAGAATTAACTGCAGAGACCTTGAAAAACCTGTCGTTTTCTTTTAACCGAGGTTCTTCAATCCCTTGAAAACTGGATTTACTAGAACCACTATCATAATCTTCACTTGCTTGAGGACGTAGACTGAATAATTGATCAGACATACTCCCATGTTGAGGTCTACCTTGGCCCCTTGAATGTACAAAATCATTATTCACATCCTTAGTCTCTAGGTTATTACTGGCACCTACTTGTTCAACAGGCCCTGAAGCACCATGAATCTTGATAGCTTGATTGTTTGAATATGTCTGTGCTAGATCTATAGAAGATGAATTTAAATCATTTACTGAGGAAGGCAGATTAGCATGTGTATCATTTAACAATCCCTGTTGATTTTGCGTGCTTAGTCCAGTCAATTTGCTGTCGTCATGATTCTGTACTAGAGTGGATCCAGTAACAGCTTCATCAGGTCTATCAGATGTACTAACTCCATCTGAATCAGTGACTCGCACACGATCAGCTTCTAAACCTTGTTTGTCATGTAGGCTAGCATGTGAAGCTTGAGACTGGCTAACAGAAGTAGATTTCTTGGCTCGCTCCAATGCCTTTTTCTTACGAAACTCCTCCAGCTGCAAGAGGAAACAAAAGAATCGAGTAAACATTAAAAGAATAAACTTAAAATAATTGTAATCCTTGGAAACACTATGAAGGGAATGCAAATATAGAAGCATGACTCATAAACAACTTACACTTCAACTTCTGTAAAAAACTAAGAAATTACACTGATACGAAAAACACTGCTATCTACATAAAAATAGACTCAACATAGAGATAGTAATAATTCATCAAAATTTCATGAGATTTGCAAGGCACAATAATAGTATTACATCGACAATCCAATTCTTTAACCCATTAAACAAAGCTTGTTTATTATTTCTTCACACTTGTAGCTTCTCTAGAATTCATCTCATACACTTCTATCAATGTGTTTGCCCTGATTGCTTAACAAAATCTTTACTACTAAAAATTTTTTCCAACACAGAAAATGCCCTTTACATTTGATATCAAAAGCTCTCAAAACATGCTCTTTGGATTAAAACTAAGCCTTCCAAATAAACCATCTTTAACAACACAGCAATTCATCTTCATACTGCTCTCGTCCAATTAAACAAACTAAACTAGCAAAACTAGCCTCTTGTCATGGTGAATTACGAATATACGTCCAAAACACTGTCACAAAACTGTTGATAAATTCAAATCAATTAACTTACATATCCTCTCTCCAAAGGAGACTAAAAATACTTTCAATCGCACCAATCAATTATATAATTCTTAAAAACTACACGAATCTCCCACAAGGCTAGTACTCACACTCGAAACAATTCCAAAACCCGATTAACAAAATTGCACCACTACACAACATAACCAACACAAACTGACGACGGTGTGAAAGCAACGAAGATACCAAGCCAGAACCTATTAACATTTCGTAATCTAGACATGACATAAACCTCTAACAACATAACAAAGATTTCACATTTTCTGCATAAGTGATTACATATAAACTCTAGCGACAAAATCAAAGCAAAATCGAAGCGAAAAAGGATCGATTAGACATACAGATGATGGAAATCGATAAATAAGGAATTGAAATAGAGGAAAAGGTACCCGGCGCTTTCCAGCTTCCAAATGCTCCTGTTTGCGGGAGGTGGACAACACCTGAGCCGACGCCATTGGATCCAACAGATTCAACGCTCAAAAATACATCTGATCAAATTAATACTTTGTACGAAATCGGAATTGAAAATGATTTTTTCTTTTTCTTTTTTTTGAATATAGAAGAAAGAATGAGTGAGCCCTAGAAATTGGAATAGAATTGAGATCGAGAAAGGATGGCGGCGTTTTGGACAAGAAGATGGAGGCTGCGATCGGATCGGAGAGAAAGAAGAGAGCTGTCCTTGCGCCCCTCTCACTTTTTTTTTTTTTTTCGAATTTTTTTGAAAATAAATAGTTGTTTGAATTTTGTTGGTGGTGTTCTGGCAGATCTCCTTTCCTTGTCGCTCTCTCTCTCTCTCTCTCCCCCCGCTCTTTATTTATTTATTTTTATTATTATTATTATTATTATTTTTTCTGAAATGGCGTCTTGTCATGTTTTAATCTTGTAAGTGGCAATGCTACCGGTGGTCGAGCGTTGTAAGACAGACGTACAAAATCTGTTAACTTTTTGCCACGTTCGGTGATCCAGGGCCAGCGCTGGTCTAGGCCAATAAAACCGACTCGATTTATTTCTTTATTATTAATTTTCTATTTTGAAATAATTTTGTGCTTTATATTCGTTTATTTTGTTTAAAAAAGAATCGTTTATTTAAAAACTTATTTTCCATTACAAATATGCATATCTCGCTAATAAATATATTTGTTTATGATCTTATTTTATTATTTGTGTTCCATAAATTAAATTTAATAATTTTTTGTTAACACCGAAAGATCAAAAGTCTATAAAAAAAAACAAACTTAACCCAAAGTAAACTAAATAATCTAACTAAAGTCATTATTTTAAATCACATGTCATGTTGGTTTGCACTATATTAATCAATTAAAGTTGATTTCGGGCTTGTCAAGATCCATTAACTCGATAACCAATCCAAAACTCGGTTATTTTAAAAAAATAAAAATATAAAAGCCTAGCTAAAATTCTAACTTACTAACCGTAGGGCAACTGTTCACTCACTAGACCTTATCCGTCCATGCACCTCTCACTTTGCATGCAAACCCAAGTCGCATGCTCGCGTCTCTCATGCCATCGTTCACACCATAACATTGTCTATCAACCGTTTCTTTCATTGCAAATAAAACTCGCCACTTGATCTCATAAAAAATCACGTAGCTTAATAGATCCACATCGTCGCCATTCACACTAGACCCACTTCATCGCCACTCACAAGGAAACTTCATCGTCACTTCTTACATTGGAATTGCAGTATTGCACTCGCACTAGATCCATGCCTTTGCCATCGCCCACTCACACCAAACTGTTGTCGTTTGAACCCCTACATTTGTCATTCCTTCCTTTTTTGCCTGTCTTTATCATTTCATTGTTCGTGATTATTCTTTTTTGTTGGCTAGGCAATTATGGTAAGTGTAACCTTAATTTTTTTTTATTTTTGTTTAATTTTATTTTATGCTGATGATGATTTTTATTTTATTTTTATTTTTTATATTGTGATATTTGATTTTCTTCATTTGTTTTGCTTCCTTTTGTCAAGTTTTGACCATTGATTTGTCATTATTTGATTGTCGACCATTATTCATCTCCAATAGGTCGACTTTTTGCCCAAACCAACCTGACTTAAAACTGACCGACCTAACATATTTGATCCATGCCGGTTTTCACCACCATTTCAAGTTAGACAGACAAATATCAATTTATAGTTCGTTTAGCCCAAAACTGACCTAACTCGAACCTTGCCCATGTTTATCTACATGGACCCATTGTGACTAAATATTAATTACATGACCAAGTATTTGCTCCTATCAACGGGAAATGGGAGACAACTATTTTCTCTCACACAAGCTTTAAAATATACTTGGTGAAAATTGAAGCCAATACCTTAGTAAACTGGGAGGTATCTAACCATTTGTGCTAAAAGATAACATGCAATTGGATTCAATAATCTAGTACCTAATATTGGTTATACTTAATTATTGGTTATTCAGCATAAATATGGAAGTTTTGATTTCTTTAAGGGTTAGGTGAGCAAAGGTAAAATAGAAGTCTTGAAATTGTTAGGAGAGTGAGTTTTTTGAAGTTTGATGGATTTTTTTTTTTTTTTTAATGATAGATTTTGGTAGAATTCACAAATTCTATAAACTCTATATTGATTTGTTAAAATTCTTTAATAAATCTAATAAAATCTTGAGGAGAACAGTAAATTTTTTTTTTTTTTTCTTCATAACAAATCACTTTAATCTTCATTTAAATTCATCACTTAAATAAAATCTGTAAAGTTAATGACGTTTTTAATACATTCAGATTTTATTAGATTTCATACAAATTTGAATTGAATACACTTACATTTTATTAGATTTCATATAAATCTTAATTGAATATACATAAATTATAATGAATTACATACAAATCTTAATTGAATATACTAATATTTCAATGGAATCCATTCAAAATTTCAAATACAGATTGAATACATCCAAACTATTAAAATTCATTAAATTTTATTAAAATCTCAAATAAAATATATCTTTTTAGATCTTACTAGATATTTTTCGATATTATAGGGCTAAATTTTCAAATTATATATCGTTGATGCCATATTTGAACCTTTAACCGAAGGTTTTGATTTTTGGCCTTTGTCCCTGAAGAGGTGTGGTGGAGCCTGAGTGTTATCGTGTCTTCCTTGAACCACAAAGTGGCATCTCCAGGGTTTGAATCAATAACCTTATAGGCAATTTGGTTGCAAACTTAGTACCATAGAGGCACATTTGTCTTGATGGTATCAAGTTTGCAATTAAAACACTAGGCTTTGGTTTTGTCCTCGAAGAGGTGTGATGGAGACGGGGCATTGTCATATCTTTGTTTAACCACAAGTCTATAAAGTGATACCCCCAGAATTTGAACAGGTAACCTTATAAATGTTTCGGTTGCAAACCTAGTTTTGGTGGTACCAGTGGCAACAAAATAACTACAAGGTTACTGATTCAAACTCTAAAGATACCACATTGTGATTCAAAAAGTACATGTCAACACCTAGTCACCGTCACATCCTTCTAAGGGCAAGACCAAAAACCCAACACTCTAGCGTTTTATGTAGTGATTATTAGTCGTCATGATAGTTATTTGTTTACGTGAACTTTAACCTTACCCCCGAAAGGGTGTGGTGGAGCGGGATACTACCACATCATCCTTGAACCACAAATCCATAAGGTAACGTCCCAAGATTTGAATTAGTAATCTTATAGGTGTTTTGATTGTAAATATGGTACTACCAAAGCCTCTTGAAATTTGAAATTATATTTAGGTTTGAAATCAATCAAAAATTAAAAAGAAAAAATTTAATAAAACTAAGTTTTTCTTGATAGTGTAAAATGTTCATGAAATTTGAAACTACATTTGGAATTTACATATGAGATATTTCCTTGAATGGCATGGTTCTATAATGACCTACCTCTTTAAACTGATGTTGGGTTCAAATCTTTTCCGATCGATTTTCATGATGAGAAACAATATTTACACCCTTAAAAAATTGTATATACAACCCAACATAGTCTATTTTTAAAAATTCAATATTATTCTTTAAAAAAAAATACTAAAAAGGTTAAATAATTTATAACTACACCCACAAATATTAATACTTCCTCATGTATATGATAAAATATTTTTATTTTCTCAAACTCTTAACTTCTCTCATAAATACTAATTTCAAATATCAAACAATTTTTAAGAAAATAAATTTAATTGGAAAATATTGAAAATGATTTTGAAATAGTAATTTGAAATATCAAATAATTTTTAAAGAAATAAATTAATTGCAGGATATTAAGAATAAATCAAAATCATGATGAAATTATTGTATTAGTTAAAAAGGAAAAAAATAAAAAAGGAAAACATGTTTGAAATAAAAAATAAGAACATATATAAAGATATTCGTTTTATTCCAAATATTTTATAAAGAATCACTGTTCAATTCAAACTTCTTTTCTTCATAATAAAATAAATCCTTTGAACCGAGATAAAACAATTACATATTGATCAAATAACATGAAACTTGTTTTAATGTTATCATATAACTTTAAAAATTAAACCAAGATAAAACTTTCTATTACTTTTCAAATTCTAATTTCTCTAAATTAACTGTTTTTTTGTTCAAATATCAAACTTAAAAAAAAAAAGAATACAAATTAATTGTAAAATGTGTAGAATAATTTAGAATATTAGCAAGAAATTTATTGTAAAATGATCATTTTTAAATTAATTATTATTAGAAAAAAATCATAATATACTTGCCTTGTTTGTTTGGAAAAAAAAATCTCATAATTTTAACAAAATTAATTAGATTACAAAATAAGTATTGTGAGTTGTACTTATAAAAATATAGTACAAAAACAATAAAAGAAGGGCAATATTGGTATTAACAGGGGTTTATTTACAAAGTAAAGAATCTTTATAGTTTTGATGAGGTATATTTATGAAACGGGTGTACACACAATTTATGAAGGTGGAGATATTGCTAGTCTTACATGTCCTTATTACTAGATATAGGGCCGAAATCTGATAAGGCCCATATTTATCTGATCCAATCCTTATGCCTTTTGCACTTATGGACTGGACTTAGCAATCAGTTGAGTTCGGTGTGGCTGTATTACCAAACTCAAGCCCAAATTCATGTGCAAAGCGCAATGAACTCAAAAATTTATGATTGGGTGAGCCCGGCTCTGATTATCTTGAAACAACATATATGAGTTTACAGTCTTATTGTGGAGAAGTGACGGGACTAATCATACAGATTAGAGCGGTATTCCTGTTAAATTATTTATTTTATTTTGAAATCGAAATGGATTAATTACAGGTTACAAAAATGTCATTGATTAAAATTATATACTCCATAAACCTTTTTTTTTTTTTTATAAAAATAAATAAAAAAATAAATAATGTAACCATTGAGATTTTGTAAACTGCAAAAGAAGTATTATGTATCTTTTTGTAAAATTATATTTAATATGTAGTGCCATCTTTTTGTCATGTAACTTCTCATCATAGGCTAAAAAAAATAAAATTTTTTATTATGTTATTGTAAGCATATTATGTATTTATATTGTATATCAAACCATTTCCTTTAAATTCGTTTGATGGAAGTGAATAAATGTATACTTTGACATATGTATTAGTTATTAAGGTAGGAGTTTTCTACATCATGCATGAATTATAAATAAAGAATTTATTTCTAAAACTTTAGCATATGTTAAAAATATATATATATATATATATCTTTTTTTAATTAGGGGTATAAAAGTCTTTTTAACAATTAAAAGGGAATGAAAATAAGATTCTCAAGTGAAATGAGGGGAATGAGATTTCCATTCATCAACCCCAAATTCATATGGAACCCACCATTTCATCCCCATTACGGAATGATTTTAGTGCAAATAAACACCACAAATCATTCTTATTTTTCATTTTTATTCTCTAATCCATGAAATAAACATACCATCAATTTTTAATAGTACTAAAAATAACAATAATAAAATTAATTAGAGCATAATAGCACTAATGCATGCCCAACGTAATTAACACACAGTTGAGTTAAATAAAATGACAAGTATACATGACAGATTTTAATGTCAAACAATATACTAAGAATCAATGTTGTAGTACGGCAGATGGTTGATCAAGGATATGGCTAATTGTGATATCTCTTTCTACCATATCAGCTTGTGTGTAATGAATGGGTCTGTAGAAGATTGAAATGGGATAGTAGTAGCACATATTGAGAAAACTGAGAAACAATAACCGCAAATAGTACTTGTCCAGGCGACTGTCGTCTATGGTGTCAGCAAAAAGTTTTTTATTTGCATTCACAAATAATATGCTGAGGAAGCTTCCAATTCCACTGATGACAAATCCATTCATTGCAGATGCATACTTGTTCAGTGAATTAGGAAGTTCACCAATCATGAATTTCTCCAGCCCTTTTGTACTAGAGCCTTCCATAAGACCTAAAAGGCAGTATTGCGGAGCCAACCAGAAGATGCTCATGTTATGTATTATTTTTCCAGGATTCTCTCTTTTACGACGAACAATCTGCAACCTGTGAACCTCAACCCGCCAAGCAACGGCGCAGAAAATTGTACTTAGCACCATTCCAAACCAAATTCTCATAATTTTGCCCAGTTGCTGCTGAGCTTTTGAACCCCGCTTTGGGTTTAACAGCTTATTATAAAGTAGGGAAATTACTGCATTTGAGATTGGTTTAAGAAAAAAAACTATGTAAAAGGTAAAATCTGTGTAATCCAAACTCTTTCCCTGCTCACTTGAAAAGGTGTTCCCTGTTGATGATACCAAAGCGCCCACAACGAATGTAGACCACATAGGAAACATCTTTAAAAGATGTTTTGATTCCTCGACCTGCGTCACGGTGCAAAGCCGGCCTGCCCGTTCTTGATCTTCTTGAATAATGGCAGCTTTGTCCAGCCACCTGCAATAAATAGAATTTGGATGTTAAACGAATTAATGTCATCGTTTCTGAAAAGATGTAGTTTTGATAGAATTGGTTAAAACGGTTATATTTCGAGTTGACATGAACATAAGTAATAATAACATGCACAAATTACCGTTATTATCAATATATAGTTGCTTCAACAGTGGGAGAGAACTGATGATATTTGAGAAAGAGGGAGAGTGATAGATTACCTGAGGATTTTGACTTGAGGAGATAAGTGTAATTGACTTCCATAATTTCCATGGAATTGATCTGGAGAAGAAGGGTAATTGAGGTGTCGATTTAACAGAACGGCCTTGATGACAGGGATAAAATTATAAATTCTGTTACCATCACCACCAAAATCTTTACTAGTGGTAAAAAGAGATCCCAAACACGAATAAGATGAAAATGCCAATCAACATCAATGTTGAGGTGAAGAAAATGACTTCCCATGAATAATTGCTTATCACGAATGTGGCAATTACACTAGAAACCCAGGCAAACTTCCACCATGCTCCTGTTCGAGCCTGTACTCGATCCTCAGCTTGATCCTCCTCTCGAGCCTCTTTTTGATCTTTTTTCGAGCTTCATCTCACGCCTCTTCTTGACCTACCCTTCGAGCCTCCTCTAGATCCTCCACTGGCGACTCTACTCGATCATCAGCCTGATCCTCCTTTCGAGCCTCCTCTCGAGCCTCTTTTTGATCCTTTTTTTGAGCTTCATCTCGCGCCTCTTCTTGATCTGCCCTTCGAGGATCTACTCGATCCTCAGCCTGATCCTCCTTTCGAGCCTCCTCTCGAGCCTCTTTTTGATCCTTTTTTCGAGCTTCATCTCGCGCCTCTTCTTGATCTGCCCTTCGAGGATCTACTCGATCCTCAGCCTGATCCTCCTTTCGAGCCTCCTCTCGAGCCTCTTTTTGATCCTTTTTTCGAGCTTCATCTCGCGCCTCTTCTTGATCTGCCCTTCGAGCCTCCTCTAGATCCTCCACTGATGACTCCACTCGATCCTCCGATGAAGACTCCGCTCGATCCCCTTCTGTGTTAATATTTTGTTCATGACCCCGTAATTGACCAGCAAGAAATTCATTTAGAAGAGAACTGAATCCAGCTTCACCCGCTGCTAAGAGCAGCATTCCAATTATGTACAACAAGTCATAGTTTCCCCATAAAATTAAATTAAGGGAAAATAGAAACAATCCCTGCAACAACATCAACATTCCATATCGGCCAACCAAACTTGGTTTTCGGTGCTAGTTTATAAACTCAACAATGTTTCAGTGCTAAGCGACCTTTATACGTTATTCGTACTACATTACAAACCAAAAACATCCTAGGACTCTAGAATTGCAAAGGATATTTCTAGGCTGTAGTGTTGAATGAATGTAGTCTAATCAGAAATTTTGAACTTTTTTTTTCCGAATAAAGAAATTTTAAACTTTAAAAAGCCAAACAAAAAGAAATTACTTACAGTTATGGTGGATAAAATTGAATAACTGATGATTTTGAAATGACTGAAGAGGGCATCGGACATGTAATCCACAACTATCCCAAATGATACTGTAGCCGCATCCATAAGAGTCACATATCTAACAGCTTTGACAAGTTTAAAATCGTGTGGATACTCGGTGAAGAATGTTATTAAAACTGTCAGTATCGTGTAGCGCACCACCTCGTAGCCGAACACCAGAACTACGAATTAATATAATTAGAGAAATATATTACAGATATTGCATCAATATTCTGATTTTAAATTAATAAGATGTAATGACTACATAAAAATTGAAACTGACAAATAAAAAGAATAAATTACTCAATAATGAGTAAAATATAAATTAATTCTCATCTCAAGTAAAATTAAACCAACAAAGCTACCCTCATAAGTTTTGATATTAGCTGTTCATACACTATATTTTCTGTCCTTGAATTTTATATCTAAGTCGAAGGATGACATGGGAAAAAAAAAGTACAAGACGGAGGTAGTTTTAATTGATTGGACATGTTGTCTGCATGGTGGTGATTGTATTTCTTTTTTTTTTTTAATTGAGACCATCTAAAGGTATTGTCGGAATCAACTCCCAAAAGACGAGAAAGAACAACCCACATGTATAGGGGAACATCCTACATGAGGAAAATATCCATATAGATGAGATTTATGCGAGTTGAATCTATTATTTTTATATGGGTGGGTTGTAGTTTATCAGCACGCCCAAAAACCTCTTTCTTGCATGATGGTGATTGTTTTGTTTTTGCAATTACCATAGCCTTTGTTATGCATACTAATGTTTAAGAGGTAAGAAGACAAGACTCCCACTCTCCCGGTACAAATTTTTAATAATTTTTATGATCTAAACCAGGATGTTTATGACTACTCTTATTCTGCTTCTTCTGCTTCTTCTACTAAAGTCTTCCATCACCAAACAACATAAACATAGATCTAGCTTCATTGTCCATTACTGAAGTTTCAAATCAGATCCTCTTTGCCTTCGTAGTGACTCATTTGTTTAGATGATTTTCTTAAGAATATATTCCGTCCATCAAAACTTTAAAAACCTGAACAGCAAAAGGACTCTAGAAACAGAAACATCTTTTTTTTTTTTAAAAAAAAAAAAAAAGGCAAAGCATGTGAAATGCCGAAGAATTGCTAAAATCCCTACTTCAAGAAGTTTCAGCCTCAATGGTAAAGTTGAATTTGTGGAATTTGTAAGAAGTAGAAAAGAACACAAGGGTTAAGCAGCTTTGACATTTCAGCCACTAGAGATATTACTTTGAGAGAGAAAAATCCAACACACTGGAGAAAATTCCAAAAAATAGCATCGGAAAAATTTCAAATCAATTTTCGACAAATTATTTTCACGAACTATTTCCACGAACTATTGTTCATATACGAACTAATAATAGTTTATAGGAGTGTTAAAAAACTCAATTAAGTTTTCTAGTGCTATTTTTCAAACTCACTCTTTTGTTGGTGTTAGAAAAAAATAATAATCACTTAAACATAATTGACTCCACTATTTAACTATGTCTCAATATCCTTAAATTTATTTTAATCAGACTAGATCGGAGGTCATTGGACACATTTCTCTCCCGGTCATGCCCGGTCAGCTAGTGCAACAGAAGTATTTTAATGCTGAATATTTTATATGCCCAAACACCTTAACATTCTAACATTCTACTAGTAATTAAAATGTGTATACAACCATATATTTAACCATATATTCTTTATTTAGGAAAAGAAATTTTTTGATAGAAGAACGGGCAACACACCCAAAACTAAATCTTACATATTCTTGAAAAGCTAACGTCTATAGCATCTTTGAACAAAATATGAACGATGCCACTCGGGAAAGATTGAAAGACATGAACCCTCAAAGGAAATTTGAAATATATATATAGACAGGAGAGGTTTAGTTATGACAAGACCTATGCCTTTGACTACCATTTAATGCAACCAAAATTATCACATTTTCTTGTTTTATTATGCAGTCACTTGCAACTTCCACCCCAGACCAGACAAAGAAGAAGGAGCAATTATATTCATTGTTAATCTCTTATCGGGATAAGTAGTGATTAGAGATTTTACCTGAAACAAATGCCGCAGCTCTACACCAACAAATGTTCTTGTCTGCCCAGGACTTGAACCACTTACAAGCACTCATCTTGGTATGGTAGGTTTACTATCTGTGCTTGGAAACACAGTAACATGTTAATTTGTTGCTGCTATTTATAGATACTCGACAAAAGAGGAATTTAAAGCAGAGGTGGCATCTTCAAAGCAGAGGTGGAATCACCCTCAATTAAACTCCACGGACTGTTGGAGCATCCTCTAACCAAATAATATCATAAGCTTTAATGTAAACGCCTTTTTCCTTGTCCTCTCTTATATTAATTCTTTAATAATGAATTGAGAGTTTTTCCATACAAAATTTCTGTCTTGATCTGCTTTTATCTAAATTCGCTCAAGCCTTTTAGAAATTCTCTCATCTCTTTCATTCCAACATAAACTTATTGAGCTAAACCTTTGGAAAAACTTGATAGGTTGCTTGGCTTTGTCTCACACTTGATCATTCTTGGATTTATATAGTTTGCAAGCAACATTATATTCTGGCTTTCAGAAGGAATATTTTAGGGGAATTTTCAAAAGTACTCTGTTTATCTTTTTTAAAATATTTTTGTACTTAACAATTAATAATTTGATTGTTTGTACTCATTGTCATTATTACTTTTCATTCACCACTCTGATCATTACCAAATAATCCCTAACTATATATGTTTTTTTTACTCTTATTATTTTACACCTTGTATTTCACTCTTTATAAATTATTTTTAATGTGTTATATATAATTATATTACATAATATAAAATACAATTATTTTATATAATGTGAAACTACTATTTTACACACGTTAAATGCAACTACTTTATAAGTTTATTATAAAAAAATAATAATAATAAAATTTCACTTGTTATTGTACAATATTGTTTTTATTGTCATTATTTTATTGAGTTTCTGATATTTTACATTAAATGAAATATTTTTATTGCACATTGTAAAAAATATCGATATTTCACACTATTAAAAATACTAATATTTCATATTGTATAAAATAATTATATTTTACACGGTATAAAATATTTAGACAATGTTAAATACATGTTAATAAACACCAAATCTCAAGTTTTTCAAAATTTTTTAATGTTTGAAGCTTTTATTTTATAAGTATTTCACACTTCATTAATTATTTACACGGTGTGAAATACAATTATTTTTTACAATATGAAATACAACTATACATAAATAAATAAAAATATTAAGGACTTTTTAAATCTAACATGAGCGTAAACAATTAAACTATTAGTTGTTGAGGTAAAATTTTTTTGTAAAGGTTAGAAGAGTATTGTCGGTAATTTTTTCAATGTTTTGTCTAAATAAAGAAAAGAAGAATTTTTTTCTTTCTATTTGATTCTTCCATCTAAAATTTTTATTTTTATTTAAGGATATAATTAACATTGATTATGACTTCCAAAACTTGTAGACCATGAAAGCCCAAAGAAAATGGTGTTGGAGAGTGGTGATGTATGCATCAAAGATAAAATAATTACAAGATCAATTACGATTAAAAAATTCTATAAGATAGCACAAAAATATGTGAATATTAAACTAGCATATGAAAAAAAAATATATATATATATATATATATTTGGCATCGCCAGAGTTTGTTAAGTACCACAAAAGACTATAATTCGCATTATTTGCTCATAAATTATAATTTATAAACATTGAAAATTAAGGACGGACCCACCTAAGGGCCAAGAAGGGCACCTCCTGGAAATCTCAAAATAATACATAAATTTTCTTTGTTTTGGTTTAAGTTTTTTTTTTCCCCTTGCATTTAACAGTAGAAGAAGCTTCAAACTAGTCTCAAATGTCATTTGTTGATATAACAAGACACAAATGAGAGGTAGTTAAAAGAAGTCAACTACCATAGTTGAGACTGTCGCTGTAACATCCCTAATTTCATGAGCATGAATAGTATTATTATTATTAATAATAATGAGGGACTAAATTGAAGATGAGATTTGATTTTTGTGGTTAAAGTAAAATTGAACCAAAATCTAAGGTAAAGGAATGAGATTTTTAAGGGATGAAATTGGCATTATAGGATTTGATGTGGAGGAAAACAGAAGCCAGCAAAGTTGACTCATAAAAGTCAAAAGAAACAAAGAAGTTTCTCGATCCATAAGAGAAAGAAAAGAGAAAAGAAAAGAGAAGAGAAAAGAAAGAAGAAAGAAGAAGAAAGAAGAAAGAAGAAGAAGAAAAGGAAGAAGAAGATTCCGCCGGAGCCGACCAGTCGTTGTCGCCGCGCCATCGTCAACCTCGCCAAACAGCTCGTGAACCAGCTGGAAGTCAAGCTGAGCGACGGCAGCACACGAGCAGAACGCGCGACGATGAAAACGAGCAGAACCGCCGCGCAAAGCAGTCCCGATCGGAGAAGAAGAAGACGCCGACCGACTTACTTGTAGAACCCGACCCGAACAAGAGCTGAAAGGAGCTGAAATCGCGCAAGAACCAAGCTGAAAACGGACCAAAACAGCTCCTCCACGCGTGAGAAACGGCGACAGAACAGCGGCGAAACAGCCACCATCCGCGGCGAAACCGAGAGGGAAAGAGAGAGAGGAAGAGAGGAGAAGAAAGAGGAAGAAAAAGAACTCAAACCCAGCTCAGATCTGTCACCAAAACCACCCCAAAACCAGTCCAAAACGAAGTCGAAGCAAGAGGAAAAAAGGGTGAGTTGGTTGAGTTTGAGATTGATGATATTGTTAGTGAATGAAATGGTTTTGATGTGAGTTTTATTTCGAATTGGTTCTTGGTTGGTTTTGAGTAATAATGGTTTGAAAAATAAGTGAATTGATGTTGATAGAGAGTTTAGGAAACTAGGAAAATATCGAAAAGTTAAAGTGAAATCGAATCGTGTGATTAACTAGTTTGAAGGGCAATTGCGTAAATTGACTCATAATGCGTCCGTTGGGTGTTCGAATGACTCTGACGAGTTTAATAGGGCGCATTGAGATTTTTTTTTAAAAGTCGAAGATTAAGTTTAAAAGGTGAAATGAGTTTTAAATGGAGCTTGGTGTGATTTGGAAACAATTAGATCCTTATGATTAGTAAATCATGCATTTTAAGTTAAGGAATGAGTTTTTATTGAGTACCTATGTGGTTTTGAAAATCCAGGAGAGGAGATAGCCTAAGGGAAGCCAAAGAAAAGGAAAAGAGAAGGTTTGAGCTTTCGTTGGAGACTAAAGCGCTAAAAGGTTGGTGTACACTTTATTCAATTCGTTTTTATAACTGGAATATTATCGATTTTTGAATACCATGATACTTGAAATATTGTTTGCGAGTATTTTGATACGTATTTGATTAAATACATGTTTTTGAATGATGATAATTGAGTATTTTGATACGTATTTGATTAAATACATGTTTTTGAATTATGATAATTGAGTATTTTGATACGTATTTGATTAACTACATGTTTTTGAATTATGATAATTGAGTATTTTGATACGTATTTGATTAAATACATGTTTTTGGAATTATGATAATGGATGGAATTTATATTGTTGTGACAAAAATGAAATGATGAATTTGAAAATTGATTTGCATGATTGTGGAAAAACGAAGTTGGGTTGGATTGATGAAATATTTAGAAGTGTTCTTTCATATGTTCAGGTTTTCTGGAAACCTCTGAAATACAGCCGTTATGCTGTCAAATCTTGTTTGAAAAATGAATAAAAACCGAAAGTTTAAAAGAAATCGAAAGTTTAAATGAAACCAACCAAATGAATTTTGAAAATAAATTGTTATTCAAGCCCTAGTAAGCTTTGTCACAGATAGGGGGAGGATTGGAGTGGCATGCCGCTAGGGTCATAGAGCAGTACTGCGCCGTTTGATTCATACCGACTATAGTGAATGTTAATTCGGAGGTTGTGCGAGGCACCGAGTGTCCAGCCCCGAATATACATGATTCTCTGATACATGATTATATGATAGTCCGGCGGGTAGTCACCGAGTGTCCGATGCCGGAAAACCCGATTCCCAGTCCATGGTATCGTGCTTATGTTTACTAGGGGCATGAAAAATTATTATGAGAATTATTTTGATCAATATATCGTTTCTAAACTTCTGTTGGATATCAAATTGATTTATTGATAAATTGTGATATTTGCTACCGATTTTAGAAATTTGATTGTGTTAAAATGAAAAGCTATTATGAGGATTATTTTGATTAATGTATCGTTTTTAAATTTGTTTTGGATATTAAATTGAGTTATTGATAAATTGTGATATTTTGCTATCGATTTTATAAATTGATTTTGGTTAAAATGAAAAGTTATTATGAGAATTATTTTGATCAATATATCGTTTCTAAACTTCTGTTGGATATCAAATTGATTTATTGATAAATTGTGATATTTGCTACCGATTTTAGAAATTTGATTGTGTTAAAATGAAAAGCTATTATAAGGATTATTTTGATTAATTTATCGTTTTTAAATTTCTTTTGAATAGTAAATTGAATTATTGCTAAATTGTGATATTTCGTTATTGAATTATATATTTGTTATTATTTTGTTATTGAGTTATATATTTGTTATTGATTTTATAAAATTATTATGAGCATTATTTTGATTAATGTATTGTTTTAAATTCCTTTTGGATATTAAATCGATTTACGGACAAATGATGATATTTTGTTATGGATTTGAAAAACTGATTATATGAAAAGATAAATATTGAGTTTTGTGTACACCCACTAAGCAAAAATGCTTAGCGCGTTGAATTTTCCGCGCGTAGGTAGTAGATTGCGTAAGGAAGGCGAAGATTGAAGAGAAAGCATCTACAGTGAGCTGAGACAGTCACATTTATCCTTCCATACATATTTTTGGGTATATAAAGATTATCTTTGGTTTTGTATATAAAGTTTCAATATTGTAAGTGTGTGCATGTATATATATGTATTTTGATTTTAATATGGTGTTTTTGATAAAAAAAAGTATAGTTGGGTAAAAAAAAAAGTGGATATATGTGATAGATATGGAAAATGATGAACCAAACGGAGTTTGGTTTCAGTTATAGAATATGTTGTGGAAATAAATGTTTTTGAATATGCATATGTTGATTTGTAACAGGTTTGGAAAGTCCGAATTTCAGGGAAAACTCTGTCAGTTTTACAGTTTGTAATAAAAAGATTTTTCTATTGTTTGTAAATTGATTTTAAAATTCGTATTTTGATGTGAAAAAAAAAATATGGTTTTATAATTAAAGGTTTTATAAAGATTTTGTAAAAAGAGATATGACTGTAGCGCCCTTTGGAGTCGTCTGGTGTAAGGGCGGATAGGAGGTGTTACAATCGCTATCGTATGGTGCTTCCTGCACTCCCCATAATCAACGGCCGACATTGTCACAATCATCACAAAACAACTTTTGCTGCTTCAGCCTTCGACTATGAACTTATTTGGATAACGTGGTAGCATCCTATCTCCGCTACACCCCTTTAAGGCAAGGTCAAACCCCACGTGAACAAATGGTCATCGTAGTAACCCAAGATCATTACATCAATGAAAACAAAAAATCATGCAAATCTTTTTACAACATGTGCAATCCACAACTTTTAATTCCAAGAAGCTAATTCGAAAGCACTTATCTTTACATCTCATGCATCTACATTAGATGGACCATATGCAAACCCTAGAGGCGACCAATCAATAGAATTAAATAACAAGTGCCAAATAAACCACAAATTAAAAGTTCATCAACTAACTTCCAAATTAATAACTAAACATCAAAAATCCATGAACAATTATGTTAGGGCATCATCCTATGCCTTAGCCAAGAGTTTAGCTGGACATAGCCATGAAAAACAAGCCCAAAAAAATATGAAATAAAATAAAGACCAAAATAGAAAAACCCTAAATTAAATAACACCGATTCTTGATCTTGAGAGCTCTTCCTTGAGCAATCTTCTTTTTCCCACTCCTGTGCTGGAATCTCCTTTATTTATAGGCCAAGATTTCCCCTTATGCAAGCCAAAGCCAGCCTTTAATAGTCTTGAGTTAAATCCAAATTAGTGTGATTATTAGGTCAAATCTTGTGTAGAATTCCAACAATGACCCTCTAGTGGTTAATCCTCTGCAACTTTCTCTAGAAAATATCATTTTACAAACCGTAAAATGCTTGGGACAGCTAACTTCCGTGGATTTCCAACCGTACAAGGCTCACCACCTAGACAGATCAGAGGTGAATGCAGTTTAATGAAAACTTCAAATCAGCTACTGACACACTTCGTCAAGATCCACCAAGATTTAGCAGATTGATATCTTTAAAATTAAGAAACATGTTCTTCACCTCTCTCTGTCCAAGATTTGATCTTTATAGTATAAAATACCTCTATTTAACTTAGAGAGTTTAACTAACTGAAAAACTAACAAAAGAACGTAAAGCGCACAAGTTTAACTCAAAAACAAAGCAAGAAACTAAGATAGAAAGGTAAAAATCGTATGAATTATACAATTAACAGTGGTTCTTCTTCTCTTTCTTCAACTGAATTGCTCATTGGCAAGATAATTTCTTCTCCGTATTATTCATCTTCTTCTAATATGTTTGTTTTGGTGTTGACCTTCTTCTCTTATCTGTTTACTCATCTTCTTCTTCTTCTTTTTCTCTTTTCTTTCTTCTTTCTTCTTCCCTCCCCCCTCTCCCCTCTTCTGCAGAGGGCTTCTACAAAGTTCTTCTTTATCTTCTGTTTTTTATTTTAAATTTTATTAATATTATTATTATTTTAAACTAATTTACTACTGTTATTTAATTATATTGTATATTGACATATTTTAATGATAAAAAAAAAAAAATGGATGGATGCTACTATAAAAGATAATTAATTATACATATGTAATTTAGGTACATTAAGATTTAATTAAATTGGTCAAATAAACGGATTTAGAAAAAATAAATATTAGAAATATTAAAAATAAAATAGTTTCCGCTTTTGCTATTATATGCGTTTTTCAACTTTCATTTTCAGAATATTGTTTTCAATATATACTATCAAACGCGTTTTCACAATTTGAAAACAAAACCAACAATACTGTTTTCATTTTCATTTTGTTTTGTGTTTCACAATTCAAAAACAAAACAAAAAATACTATTTTCATTTTCATTTTGTTTTTAAATAGAAAACGAAAAATACATACCGAATGGGCCTTAAGGAACTTTTGAGCCTTGTCAAAATTTTGGCATTTCACAAAATCGAGAGTAATTGATTTTTCCTTGATTTGGAATTTGACAATTTTTTTTTTTTTTTTGAGTTTTGTCAAAATTTTGGCATATCACAAACATGGTTGATCAATTGATTTTTTCATCTACATATGGGTACAAAATCGATTAAATTTAATATATCTCTATTATTGAATTCAATCCATGCTTTGAGGAAAACTTTAAACCTAGTATTTTTTTTATTCCACCATTTTGGTTTTGAAATAAGTTTTTCTCGATAGGATTTTTTCCTTCACATCATTCAGAAGTACTTTTGGGCTCAACATTAAAACTAGTGTTCAAAATTAAATGAGCAGCAAACCTACTTCATTATAGTTTAACGTGAATGTGAGATATTAATCAAATTTAATATTAAGTGATATCAATAGAAAACGAAGTGTTTAATCAGATTTAATTAAATTTACTATTAAAAAGGAGTTTTTTCAGAATAGGATCATGGGAAGATAAAAAGGATAAATGGAGTGTCTTTAGACTGCTTTAAAATTCGAGTTTTTAAAATGAAAAAGAAGTGTCGTCAAATAAAATTAAATTGCAAGGAGAAGTTATATAAATATATTTAACTCAAGAAAGCAAGTGAAATAAACTTAATCCAATATCTATCTCAAATAATATATGCTGACCGCCAGTGACCATCTTCAAGTTTCTAATTTATCATTGTTAAATATATTTATTTTGCCAAATTCATAGGAAGTTTATATTTACTGTCTTACTTTACTGCTATTGCAGTGAATTTTCCCAGTTCGTCACCAAACACATCTACCGAAGCGTCCAATAGGAACATATTTTATTAAGTTGATAACTCTAGATTGTTTGTTTGTTTGCACCGAGTAAAGTTCAAATTTGACATCTTGTTATCTTAAGGTTAACTATTATCACGTGTTTTCCTCATTTCGAAAAAGCGCAATTTATCTTTACAGAGGCACTAATATATATATAGCGGATGTCGTAAGGAATCTCCAATTTCCTTTGTAATAAATGACCTATAAACCTATCTTAATTATATGAGAAAATTTTGGATATTATGGGCTCGTCCACATTCCAAATAAATGGTTATACTTACCAGAGTAAATGGCAACAAATAGCATAAAATAACTGGCGTTATATTTAATTAGTACCGAAGAATTGAAATCAACTTTTCTAACGCCTTCCTAAATAAAAAGACCGTAATACCCCTTCTTCAAAAAACCAAAAACACTTATAACCTAAGGTTTTTTCTCTCCCATCCATTTTCTACCGCCTTCCTCTCTTTTTCTACTAGTTCTCTTTCTCTCTCTATAGTCCTTTCTCTTGAGCTCCTCCATCTTTGTCGTTGTCTCCTTATCGTTTTCTCCTCCATCACCATCCATCAGAAGCAGAAAAGTCTCCTCCTCCATTGCCGACAACAAATGAGACCTTCATCTTTATCTTTTTCATTTTTTTATCTGGTTCTGAGTTTCGAATCTAAAACCAAACAATTCTGGGTTCAATTCGAACCCAAAACCATTTGATTCTGGGTTTCATAACCGTCTGGTTCTAATTTTTTTTTTTTTATTATTTTGTTTTATTTCATCCCCTTTTATGATTTTATTTTATTTTTTTCTATGATGGTTGTTGTTATTAATGATGTTATGGCAGAATGAATGAAAGAGATGGGTGATGATGTTGTTAAAGACAGTTGATGATGGATGGGTTGTGACAAACACAGAAGTAGAGAATATGTTTTTTTTATTTGAGAAGCAGATGTAAATCGCAGATGAAAATGACGATATTTTGACCTTTTTTTTTTTTTTTTGGTAGTCCACATCGTTGTTTTTTATTTGGGAAAATTACACTAAAGTACCTCGACCTATTGAATTATTACAGTCATGATGCGAGTTTAAGCTAAATTACACATAAATACCTTTGACCTGGTTTGACTAACAATCAATTAACGGTAAAGTTAACATCTCAAGGGTAAATTGGTCTTTTTATATATTAAATAAATAAAAAAATAAAAAAATAATTAATTTCCAATTAAAAACTGCCACGTCACACTAAATTTTAAAATAATTTAATTATTTATTTTTTATACAAAACAATTCAATTAATTAATAATATTATTATTTAAATAAACAATTAAAAGAAAAAGTTTCCAACACTCAGATTCATTGACATTATCAACATCAACATAAACTTTATTAACAAATCACCATTAACAAACACCAACAACACTTCATTAAAGCATTAACACACATCAACACCAAAAACATTCATCAACCCACAATTATCATCATCAACTCATCTTAAGAAATATTTAAACAAATCTTAAGAAAAAATTTAAAAAAAAAAATACAAATTAAAGCATCTGACGAACCCAGTCGAATCTGGGTTCGTCGAACCCAGATTAAAACATCTGACGAACCCAGTCAAATCTGGGTTCGTCGAACCCAGATTCGATTGGGTTCACTACGACAACAAACCCAGTCGAATCTGGGTTCGCGACGAACCCAGATCCGACTGGGTTCATCGTCGTCGTGAACCCAGTCGGATCTAGGTTCGTTGCGAACCCAGATTCGACTGGGTTCATCATCGTCGTGAACCCAAATACCGAGAAGAACAAGAAGAAGAAAAGAAAAATAAGAAGAGAAGAAGAAAAGGGAGAGAGTGACGAATCCAGAAACCTCGAAAAAGAAGAAGAAGAAGAAGAAGAGAGAAATATAGAGAGAGAGAGAGAGAGAGAGATTTTGTTTAAATAATATTTCAATATTATTTGATATATAAAAAGGCCGATTTACCCTTGAGATGTTAACTTTACCGTTAATTGATTGTTAGTCAAACCAGGTCAAAAGTAGTTATGTATAATTTAGCTTAAACTCATATCATGGCTGTAATAATTCAATAGGTCGAGGTGCTTTAGTGTAATTTGCCCTTTTTATTTTGTTTGCACAAACATGATCCATGCTTTCAATTTTTTGGTTTGCGTGCACATGGTCTGCGCTTTGTTTTTTTGGTTTGTGTGGACCGTCTCCACGTCCTTTCCTTTTTGGTTTGCATGGATGTGGTCCGCGCTTTCTCTTTTTAGTTTGCTTAGACCACGTTGGCAATTTCTTTGTTTTTTTTTTCCCAGTTTGCGTGGACACGGTTCGCAGCTTTTTTTTTGGTCCCGCGCGTTACGGAGTAGGTCAAGGCGCAACCCGCGTCTTCTTTTTAGTGTCAAGAATTCAAAATTTATACGGGTTTTCTAAAATTTTAAAAGAATGGTAGTTTTGTTATTAAAAAAATTAAATAGTAAAAAGTTATTAGAAAACATAATTTCAGGCACTAATAAAACATACAACCAATTTTTTAGTGCTAAAACAAAAAAACCTACAAAGGCATAGATAGACTCTAGTATCTTTAAATAGCCTTTAAACTTATCCATATCTTTACATAGGCACTAGTATCGATGTATTAAAATTTTTAACCCTTAATATATGCATTAAACGTAACCTTTTGATAGCATAATCCTGTGACATAAATTTCTTAAAACAAATGTATTTGAAGGTCACTCGCTGCCTTAAGGAATGCCCTTTCCCACTTCCTAACAGTGTTACACCACCAGAGAGAGACAACAAATTCTTCTCTGATTGTTTTATAATCTCAACAGAAATTGGAGGAAAACAAGACAAGTTGGGATTTTGAGGAAGAAAATGGGTTCTGTTCAACCTGAACTGAGCTTGGATTTTAGACCAACAGCAGTGACAGCGACGACGATGAGTTGTGGGTTTCTGCCGAAGACGATTAGTGATTTGTTGAGGGAGGTGGCGATGATCGGTGACGTGTCAGAGAAGGCGTCGAAGCTTTGATGGCTTTGTTAAGGGGTTGGAAGATGAAATGAGGGTGAACTAATGAAGATGAAATGGGTTTGCAGCGATTATAGTATTGAAAAAGGAGTAAATGCAATGTACAACATCAAAAAATGTGCAACAACAGAAGATTTTGTAAAAAAATTAAATAAGCAAGGCATAGTTGGTAATATATTGAGTGTGTGTGTGTATATATATTTTGAAATATATTGAGTGTGTTACAATATATAAATTATTCAAATATTTTAGTGGGGTGTATATACGAAAAGAGGTGTCAATGTTGCCTCTGTTTGGTGGGCTGTGGGCTGTAGTACTAAACTCAAGCTCAAATGCAAGTGCAAAGTGCAATGGACTCAAAAATATCGGATTGGATGAGCCCGGCCCGGTTATTTTGACACCCCAAAGATTAATCCCTTCACTCCCCCACAAGGCCACAATAAGATTTTGTGCGTGTATATATATATAACATTTGAAAAAACAAGAGTATTATTTGGAATATAATATATTTCAAATTGTATAATTTTCCTCCAAATCTCAAATTTAAAAGAATGAAAAATAGCAATAATAAAATTAATTAGAGCATAATAGCACTAATGCCCAATATAATTAACACACAGCTGAGTCAAATACACAGGACATAGTTTTTAATGTCAAAAAATATGCTAAGAATCAATGTTGCAGTATAGTAGGTATCACCAAAGGATATGGTTAATTTTGATATCTCTTTCTACCATATCGGCTTGTGTGTAATGAATGGGTCTGTAGAAGATTGATATGAGATAGTAGTAGCACATATTGAGAAAACTAAGAAACAATAACCCCAAGTAGTACTTGTCCAGGCGACTATCGTTTATGGTGTCAGCAAAAAGTTTTTCATATGCTCTCATATATAGTATGCTCATGAAGCTTCCAAGTCCAGAGATGACAAATCTATTCATTGCAGATACAAACTTCCTCAGTGATTTAGGAAGTTCATCAATTGTGAATTCGTTTAGCCCATCTGCACTAGAGCCTTCCATAAGACCTAAAAGGCATTGTTGCGGGGCCAACCAGAAGATGCTCATATTATCTATTATCTTATTAGGATTCTCTCTTTTACGACGAACAATCTTCAACCTGTGAACCTCAACCCACCAAGCAACGACGCAGAAAATTGTACTTAGCACCATTCCAAACCAAATTCTCATAATTTTGCCCAGTTTCTGCTGACCTTTTGAACCCCGATTTGAGTTTAACAGCATTTTATAAACGGCGGAAATTGTTGATTTTGAGATTGGTTTAACAAAAAGAACTAAGTAAAGGGTAAAACCTGTGTGATCCAAATTATCTCCCTGCTCACTAAAAAAGGTGCGCCCTGTTGATGATACCAAACCGACCACAAGGAAGGTAGACCACATAGGAATCATATTTAAAAGATGTTTTGATTCCTCGACCTGTCTCACTGTGCAAAGCTGGCCTGCCCGTTCTCGATCTTCTGTAACACTTGTGGATTCAATAATGGCAGCTTTGTCTAACCATCTATAATAAATAGAATTTGGACATTAAACGAATTAATGTTATCGTTCTCAAAAAGATGTTCGTGGTAAGAAATTTTTGTGCAACCTATGAACACAAAAAGAATGTGAAATAATTTTGATGAATTTGTTCAATTCATAGATTTAATAGAATTACTTAAAACGGTTACTTCGAGTTGACTTGAACATCGGTAATTATAACATGTACAAATGGTCGTTGTTATCAATATTTAGTTGTCTCAACGCGAGAGAGAACTGAGGATATTCAAGAAAGAGGGAGAGTAATGGAGTACCTGAGGAATTTGACTTGAGGAGATAAGTGTAATTGATTTCCATAATTTTCATGGAAGTGATCTGGAGAAGAAGGGTAATTGAGGTGCCGATTTAACATAGACGCCTTGATGACAGGAATAAAATTAAAAATGCTGCTACCATCACCACCAAAATCTTCACTATGGTAAAAAGAGATCCCAAACATGAATAAGACGAAAATACCAACCAACATCCACGTTAAGGTGAAGAAAATGACTTTCCATGAATAATTGCTTATCACGATTGTGGCAATTACACTAGAAACCTGGGCAAAAATCCACCATACTCTTGTTCGAGCCTTTACTCGATCCTTAGCTTCATCCTCTTTTTGAGCCTCCTCTCGATCCTTCACTGGCGACTCCACTCGATCCTCCGATCGAGACTCTGCTCGATCTCCTTTTGTGTTAGTATTTTGTTCATGAGCTCGTAATTGACCCTCAAGAAGTTCATTTAGAAGAGAACTAAATCCAACATCACCCGCTGCTAAGAGCAGCATTCCAATTATGTACAACGAGTCATAGTTTCCCCATAAAATTAAATTAAGGGAGAACAGAAGCAATCCCTGCAACAACATGGTTGGTTTAGTCTTGTTATATAAATCCGACATTCCATATCGGCCAACCAAACTTGGATTTTCATTACCATTTTATAAACTCAACAATGTTTTAGTGTTGTTAGATGGAATTTACACACAATAAAAATATGTACGATTTGAAGAGTGCAAGTACGTGAGACTGAATTCTATGAGCATGTTTTGTGATCAGAAATTACACTATTAAATTTACAATAAAACATTAACAAAATCACGATGATATTAAGGAAATTAAATTTGCTGTAAAAATCCATTCTTTTTGTGATTTAACATGTCTTGCATATTAATAATATTATTTAAATTGGATACTAATATTTTATACTTTTAGCATTGGTTTATGTATCAATATAAATAAAAATCATAAATTTAAAAATAACTTAAACTTATTTATTGATAATAAAATATATGTTGTTATAGTAGCTTTTATTATAGGAAACTATTATTTTTCATGTATATTAAAGTCACTATAAATTTGTAATATGATAATATATTAAATGGATTTCAACAATTTTTAAAAATGACAATTATGTTTGTATTATACTATGGGGTCAAAAAAATTAATCCAAAAACCAATCCATATATAATGACAAAGGGGATTTGTCTTTATCATGCCAATCGATACATCTTTCCATGAAATTTATGATAATGATAAGTTATTTATCATGTTATTTTCATTGATATTTAGATGAAATCTATGGAATACATATACAGCATTGGTGATAGGAATGACATGATATGATTATAATTAATTTGTGAAAAACTTTCAAGAAAAAAATAATAATTTGTGAAAGCACTTTCAATGGCACCTCTTGTTCAATTCCACGTAAGCGACCTTTATGCATTATTTGTACTACAATATTACAAAGAGAAAACATCCTAGGACTCTGGAATTGCAAAGGAGTTCAGTTTGCTAGGCTGAAGTGTTGAATGAATGTACTCCAATAAGAAATTTAGACTTTAAAAAGTTAAACAAAAAGAAAATTACTTACAACTATGGTGGATAAACTTGAATAACCGATCATTTTGAAATGACTGAAGAGGGCATCCGACATGTAAGCCACAACCATCCCAAATGATACTATTGCCGCATCCTTAAAATTCACATATCTAGCAGCTTTGACAAGTTTAAAATCGTTTGGATTCTCGATGAAGAATGTTATTAAAACTGTCAGTATCTTGAAGCGTACCACGTTGGAGCCGAACACCAGAACTATGAATTAATATAACCAGAGAAATATATTACACATATTGCATCAATATTCTGATTTTAAATTAATAAGATGTAATAACTATATAATAATTGAAACTGACAAAATAAAAAGAATAAATTAATCGATATTGAGTAAATATAAACTAATTCTCATCTCAAGTAAAATTAAACCAACAAAGCTACCCTTGGAAGTTTTGATATGAGCTGTTTATATAATATGTTTTCTGTCCTTGAAATTTATATCTAAGTTGAAGGATGACACATGGCAAAAGATAAGTAGAAGACGTAGGTGGTTATTTAATTGATTGGACATACAGCCTGTATGGTGGTGATTGTTTTTTGTTCTACACAAACTATTTTCCCGGATTATTTTCATGAATTATTGTTCCTAAACGAACTAATAGTAGTTTGTGGGAGTGTTAACAAACTCAATTAAATTTTCTAATGTTATTTTTCATACTCACTCTTACTTTAGTGTTAGAATAAAAAAAATTACTTAAAACATAATTGACACCATTATTTAATTATGTTTCAATAGTCGTAAACTTATTTTGATCAAGCTGGACCGGAGGTCATGATCACTAAACACGTTCCTCTCTTGGCCATTTCCGGTTAGCTAGTGTAATATAAGAGTATTATTTTACCTTTCATATGCCCAAACACATTAACATTCTACTAGCAATCAAAATACGTATGCGACCATATATTTGTTATTGAGAAAGAGAAATTAAAAATATATATATAGAGAGAGAGAGGTTTCGCTATGACAAGCCCTATGCCTTTGACTACCATTTAATGTAACGAAAATTATTACATTTTCTTGTTTTATTATGCAGTAATTAATTATTTTATGACAACACTTGCAACTTCCACTCCAAAGAAAGAAGAGGGAGCAGTTATGTTCATTCTTAATCTCAAATACGGATAGTAGTGACTAGAGATTTTACCTGAGACAAATGCCGCAGCTCTACACCAACAAATGTTCTTGTCTGCCCAGGACTTGAACCGCTTACAAACAATCATATTGGTATGGTAGATTTACTATCTGTTGTAACAACTAACAACAGATATTATTTTAATTTCAATATAAATATGAAATCGAAAGTAATATTGAAAGAAAATGGAAGTAATAATAAAACAAAAATAATGGATGCAAATTTTACATAGCAAAACTCTCAATGTGAGAGAAATATCCACAAATCAAGACTAAAAAGATTTTATTAAATCAAAATAAATACACTCTTTTTCTAAAATTTTAGGAGAAAACTACAGTAAGGAGAAGAGAAAACTCTCAAATTTAATTGTGATTAGGACGCTGAATGACTAACCACAATTCCCTATTTATAGGCAATGTATGGCGGGGCAATTCACGCGATGAAGAAGCTTCTTTACTAGTGAGGATTCTTAATTTAATGTAAGTTTTGTTCATTGTTTAGTACATTGACTCTAGTCAATACACACCAAGTCAATACACACCTCCCCAATCCAAAGTTTTGGCTTTATTTTAATCAATCACCTCCCCATTAGGTAGCAAATTGTTTGCCACCATTTTAGCCAATTAAATGGCTTTACACATCTCTAACACGCTCATATTGGTATGGGATCAGATGGTGCTTTCTAGTTAGAAATGTGACCTAGTGCAAATAATCAACAAAAGCTGAAGTTTTAGTGCATCCAATATGCATGGCTACGAAATATTAAGGTGATCATTTTGGTTTGGTTTCTGCAATGGAAGGGATTACAGATACTGAAACTTCTTTGTTCTTCTAAATTTACCTCGGCTAGGAAATAATCTAAAGTAAATTTATAATATTCTAACACTATGTCTAAATTCAAAATGGAAGTAGTTAGATCTTCCAAAAAAAAAGAAAAAAAAGAAATGGAAGTAGTTGGGTCAACTAACAAGACAACAGTGTAGGCAAACGTGTGACCATTTTGAATCACTTTTCTTGACTATCTACTTAAAATTTTCAGTATATATATATATAATGTAAGAAAAATTTACACGTTCTTTTTTTTTTTCTCACATTATATATAGATATAATGTGTGTTTGCAGTGTGGAAAGGACGATCTTTGGTCTTCTTCTGTCTTTCTCAAGGACTGGCTTTGTTTCACGTTCACACTGACAAACAGAGACTTCCTCGGAAAATATGATTGGCAGAGACTTGGTCCGTTGAACATTGACATTCTATACTTTAATGCAGGAACATTCAATTGGTAAAGGCGTAAGTAAAGCCACGAAACTCTCATCACTTTGGAAAGCCTGTATGGATGGGAACCCACACCGTTCGTGTTAAATAATAAAAAACTTCATTTTAATCTTTTGAGATATTGAAAACTATTAACTTTTTAAAGATCTTTTAAAAATAGTACATTTTATCTTTAAGGTTTTGAAAACTTTTAAAAAAAAGCTTAAATCATCAATTAATTGACGGTCCAAAGAGATAATAGTTTGGGTGAGAATGGTATTTTTGACATTCCACAAAAGAGAGCAAAGATTATAACACACGGATGACCAAGATTAAAATGAATATATATATATATGTATTCCTTAAAATAAAATTTTAAAAATAAGAAATTAATTAATCAAAAAAAGAACTAGTTAATTAATTAATATATAAAAAAAAAAAAAAACGAAAGGTCTCTATCGTTCATGTCTAAGATGGACAATAGAGATTAAAATTAATTAAGAAAACAAATTTTTTTTAAAAAAAAAAAAAAATTTCATCTGAGTTCAAACCCAGAACTTCAAACCTAGATGATGACAATCCAAATCTTCAACATCTGATTTCACCCCCAAATGTTGAAGATTTGGTTTCAAACCTAGATTATCTTCAAGATTTGGATAAAACTACATCACCATGTCAAGATGACGATCTGGTTTCAACTAGATTTTGAAAACTAATTTTAAAAAAATAATAAAAAATAAACATTAAAATTTGGGTTCTCACCTAGATAAGGATTTGGGTGAGACCAGATCGTCATTGTCAAAATGAAGATCTGGTCTTACCCATATCTTGAAAACAAATTTTTAAAAATCTGGGTTGGACCTAGATTCCAACATCCAGATTTTCATCTACTGGTTTTAAAATCAAATACAATCAATAACACACATTATCAGAACACAAAAATCAAATAAAATCACACAAAATTAAAAGCACTAGTTTTAAGCACACAAAACACTAAAGCGATCTGGTTTTAAACCAAAAACACACAAAATCAAACAAACAAAACCACTCAAAACCAAAAATCAAACAAAACACGCAACCAAGAATCACTCAAAACAAAAATCAAACAAAACCCACAATGAAAAAAACACACAAAATCAAACAAACAAAACCACTCAAAAATCACTCAAAATCATATTTTGTATGAGCGTTGAGAAAGAAGTGGGAGTGGTTGACCCCATTCTTTGGTTTGTAGCGATGGTGGTGATGGTGGTGTTTAAACAAAATTGGAGGCGACAACAATTTTGCTCATCGAATAACAAGGAAATCGACCGCTCACCACTGCTCACCGAACTTAAGGACATCAACTATAGGAGTGGTTAACAAGGATATTGAATTGAAGGCGACAAGAGAACATATATAACTTCAGAAGAATAAGAAGAATAAGAGGAGGAGAGGAGGAGAGAGAGGAAAATAGGTGCCACATATGAGTGAGAGAGAATTTTTATTTTTTAAAATTAAATTTAATATTATTTTTTAGAATAATTTTAATATTAGTTTTTTTTCATTTATACAAATATATATTTATTAAGTTTTTATGCTTTTGTTTAATTAAGGGTAAGATACTGATTTAATACAATATAACCATGATGAGAGTCAAATTAGTTATTTTGCTCTATTCGTTTGGTTGGACCATTAATTGCTAACGGCAAGGACTTTTTTAAAGAGCTTTTAAAATTTTAGGAATGAAATGAGATATTTTCAAAAGATTTTTAAAAAAGTAAATAGTTTGATATATTAGGGACTAAAATAAAATTTTTCTTTAAACAATTGGGAATTGTCAACCTACATGATGTATAAAAAAGTAATCTTAAATATTTTTGTAAATCTGTAACCAAATGAGATGTGATGTGTGAATCGTAGATATTATATAAAACATCTAATAATGTAGGGATTGATATTATCAATTAAAATTTACATGATATATTATTTGATAATAAATTTAACTATTTTTTTGTTATTATTTTTTTATATTTAACCTAACATTACCGTATACAAAATATTGTAAACCCATGTTATGTCAACTTAAAATCTTTAACTCATATGTTTATAAATTTTCATTATGTTTAGTGTTGTTTAGTTTAGTCGTTTCTTATAATTTTATAAATTTTAGGTTTTTAGATTTAATTCAACACAACAACCTTACTATATATAATCATTTGTGAGGTATTTTCCTTTCTAACATAAGGAGAGTTTTGTTGAATATAATATATAGCACACGTGTCGTTAAAGAAAGAAAGGAAAATTTTCAATTGGATCCCTATTTTTGAAGATATTCCTTATATATATATATATATTCTTTTACCAATTATTGACAAAATAAGGTTTGTGATTTCTTAAATTTCAAAAAAATAGATTATATTGGTCCATTTGACCAAATTGCTAATGGTCAAACATAACAGAATCATTGAAATATAAAAAAATATCCTTGTTTTCTATCAAGTATTAAATTAAATATGAAATTAAAAATACATTTAAAAAATAAAAAAATTAAATTTCAAAATTTTAAAAAATAAAACAAAATATCAACCGCTTATTATAATTATGGATAATAAAGATTTTGTGTAAATAAATAAAAAAATTCAAGTTTAAATTTTTTGAAAAAAAAAAATCAAAATTATATTGAAAAAATAAAAACATGAAAGCAGTCCACTCCAGTGAAGATCCAATCTGGGATCTCCACCGGAGGAACTTGAACAAACAACATAAATTTTGTTCTTAAGAATTGATCGGTTCCAAGTTGGAACCAGACCCTCTCTATTGGTTCCAAGTTCCCCACATCTTCCCCATTGTCATCAACTGAACAACACAAGTCTGAAGCAATATCATCGTGACTACGAGAATACTCCATAGCTTAATACGAGACCTTGAAACTATAGCATGATTCTTCAGCTTCTCAACCTTGCACTTGAATCCCATTATTTCCCAGTCCTGTTTCATGTATTCACACTTGTCTAATCTACACATTGTAAAATTCCTCCAAATCATTTGATGCCAACTTCATAAAAGCTTTTTCCATATTTCAGCAAGTAATTATAAATTCTTTTGCCTCTCCATTATCCACACACACATAATCAACTCTAAAACCATCCTCGATTTTCAATTAAAAATAAATAAATAATAGAAAATTTTCATTTTAATCCCTAATTTTTGATAAAATATTATTTTTTACTCACTAATACATTTTTAGTTACTGTCACCTCTAAGGTTTGAGAAATTCATCAAATTAGTCTATCTGTCAGTTGACCATTAGTTAAACTTAACGGTTTGGAGGGTTATTTGTTTTTTTTTTTTTTTCCCAGTTCCACCAATTTCCTTTGTAATAAATAACCTATAAACCTATTTTATATGAGAGAATTTTGGATATAAAAGTCCTAGGGGCTCATCCGCATACCAAATAAACGGTTGTACTTACAAAGACTTAGATGATAGATAGGCACTAATATCTTTATATAGCCTTTAACCCTATCCATATCTTTGCATAGGCACTTGTATTGAAGTACTAAAGTTTTTAACCCTTAATATATGCATTAAACCTAACCTTTTTATAGCATATTCCTATGACATAAATTTCTTAAAACAAATGTATTTGGTTACCCCATTTAATATTTTTTTCTACTTTTTTCAAAAATTTTTTATTAATTTTTTTCTTTTCGAACTGAAATTACCTCAATCTATCTCATAATATTCCTTTGTTTCCTATAATTAGATCCTATAGGTCACTAGACCAAATTTTAATTAATGCAAACTGGTGACTAAAGTCGTATACTCAAAGTCTTAATATCAAGAACAACAACAATATCATATGTAATTGGTTGTTGTTACACAAAACAAAAGAAGTTACAAATTTTGTAGATAAACCAAACACATAATGAACATGTAAAGGCATATTATCATATAAGGGATTAATTAATTTGACTTGCAACAAATTTCTCCCTCAAGTTTTTCATGTGAGCCAAAAGTTTCACACCATCGGGGAGATTTTGTTTGATAACATCAACTTCCTTGAAATTTTGAATCCATGCGTGCAATCGAGGTAAGGTGGTTGGTTCCACCAACTTCATACCTACAGCTTCTTCAATGGTTTCAAACCAGAGACAGAGCCAACCATGAGCAATGTCAACTAAATTGATGGTGTCGCCACCGAAAAATTTCTTTTCTCCTAGGCCATGCTCTTCCAAGATTTTGAGCATTTCCAATATGTCTTTTGCTGCCTTCTCTTGCTCTTCTCCACTTGCTTGGAAGAATGAGCGAAAATAAGGCTGAATTGATCCCCCAAGAGTTTATTAGTTTTAGCAAAAATTCCAACAAGCAAAGCTAACAAAATTGTCAAGCAATTACCAATTGATCCACTGCATAATTTTTTATCTCAACATATCAAGAGTCCAAGACCTTTCACTAAAATTAATAATACAAATATTTTTTATATTTAAGATTTCTATGAAAAGCTTTGAGATATGTTCTGATAATTTATAAGGTTTTTACTGACAACAATAACTTGCGAGTGATTTTAATAAAATTTGAAATTGAAAGGATTCGAATTACTCATTTTGAGATTTGGAAATATATATATATATATATATATAGAGATTTTATAATTAAGTATACCCGATTTTAAAAAATAAGAACCAAACAATCAAATCTATCCTTTATATTCTTTCTCTAAAATAAATTTTCTCTCATATTTAATTCAAATGCAAAGAATAAATTTGATTAATTGATATTTACTTTTTAAAATTAGATATATTTGATTATAAAAGATCTTTATATATATATATATATATTGCCGAAAGAGATTTTGGCTAGCATGAAAGGCTAGGGGGCTTTTTTTATTTTTTTTATTTTTTATTGCTACTAGCAGGGGTTTCATATAATTCCAAAAATAGAATTAACTTTCGATTTGGTCTAAATTTAAAGGAGTTATCATCATTTTTCCCCTAATGATTTTGAAAAGAAAAAAAAAAAAATTCCTTGAAATAGTGTTAATTCAAGGTAAAAGAATGGGTAAAATGATTTTTTTGAATCAATCGTGAAAAAGTGACGATTTATTAATCATTAGAGGAGAAAATGATAATAACTTAGATTTAAAGGTTTCATTTCAAATTCATTTGCAAAATGGACAGATTTATTGTGTTTTAGTCAACGATAAGCTCTAGTTTCTACTGAAAAACTTAAAAAGAAAAAAAAATGAAAATACTTGTAGAGATTCAAGACTCCAAGCGGCATACATTCACCCAACAAACCAATTGAATCTCTGGATATATAAAACAAAGTTATTTCCTTTCATAGCAAAAAATTCATAGACAACAATTTCTTTGTATATATCACAACTGAACAATCGGATAGGCATGCCAAGAAATCGAAGACCAATGATAAAGAAAGGAAACTTTCAATGAAATTTAAAGATTTGATTGATAGGGTTGTAATTGAAATACCTTGTCTGTTCCAAAATTGGTCCAAAACCGAGCTACGGCTTTCTCATGAGCATCAGTTGGAAGCAGAGGGTTCTGAGGCCACGTTTCTTCAATGTATTCAAGGATGACAAGGGACTCTGCAATTGGTTTTCCACCATGAACAAGGACAGGTATTTTCTTGTGAACTGGATTGTATTTCAAGAGCAACTCACTCTTGTTTGGAAAATCTTCTTCTATGTACTCATATTCAATACCCTTCAGTTTTAAAGCCCATATCACTCTGTGACTGAAGGGGCTTGGCCAAAATCCATGGAGCTTCACTTTTTCCATGGTAGTTGAGATGAATATGAAGTTTGATAATATCCTCCACATATATTGATTATTGATTAGTGGGGTCATTTGGCTTGGGCGATAAGTTCACATGTTTTACTAGTCAAAATTATTATATAAAATCTTTTAATATAATTAAGTTATTCAGACTTTTCTCTATCCTAACGTGGTAAAGTTTCTTTATTTAAAGAAAACTTTCAAAAAGTCATTTTTAAGTGTATTATTTTTCTATGAACATATGTTAACATGTAAGATATATTTAAAAAAAAAAACAATTACTAGTTTAATGCGCCATTGGAATAGTCTAACAGAGTATTAAAATGAAAATAAGGGAAGCAACAAAATATATCATTTGAGAAAAGAATGAAAACTTCGTAGCATAAAGGCGTTGACATAAGAATATTTGAATTTAAAGTCCCTTCTCTAAGCAATAATAGCATTTATTAACTCGTTTTGTTTAACCCAAGTCAAGTTTGGCATGCCAATGGAATATGTGTATTTTTGCCTTTAATTAGGTTTGTTAGAGCATTCCTGTCACGTCTCTTTCTTGTTAATTTATCTGAATTCTCTGTTTCGCTAAACTTTGTAGCAATCAACTACACTTGTCCTTAAAAATAATGAAAAATTAAGATTTATTTATTTATTTTTGGATCAAGATTCTGTGTTGACATGATATAAGATGATGTTTTAATGTGAGAGAGATAAAAATAGAAGAGAAATATTATATTTTCAAAGTGAGAGAAAAAATAAATAAATCTCATTTACCTTTCTATTAAATTTGTCATGTACCAATACATTTTTTTTTTTTTTTTGGGAGTATTGAAACTAGCCTGGTAGACGATCGGAATTAATTAAAATATGACTCTGGTGGTGTAGCATGGCTTGGGAAACAGCTCTCAAGAAACAAGAGGAAACAACCTACATCAAATGAGAGGTAATTCACAGTGTGTGGGGGAAAGAGCCCCACAATTTGTAGACGATGGATGTACAATCCACTATCTCATGAAGATAAAGGACGGTAGTGGTCTTACCACTAGACCACTGCTTGAAGTCTATATCAATATGACATTAATCTTTAAATTATTAGCACATATGAGATTAGTATAGACTCCTAATTTCTCTTTAATCTTTAAACATTGTGGTTTCATTGCTCAATGGGAAATTCCACCTCCTTTTATCATGAAGCACAAAAACAAATATTTGTCTTGATTTGCGTTCCAATGGAGTTCACATAGTTTCCCACTTTCCCTGCTTCCTTAATTAAAAATAAAGAATGAAAGATGAAAGATTACCTAGAATTTTGTTTCAACATAAAAAAAATGAGTAAAAAGTAAAAGCAGCTTAGACTACTTCTGAGCAACTTCTCAGATTTAAGGCATAATATGGAAGAAGAAAATTGTAGGAAGACAGGGTATGGTGACAAAGTTAGATTTTGAGAATTTAACATCTTAGGCCTTGTTGGGTAGACCGATTGTAAGGCCATATTGGATACAAAATGGGCTTTAAAATCACTGTTTAGTGTTCATCACATTGCATATCAGAATCCACCAAAGCACTCTTATGTACGCGATAAAATAGACCCACTTAGAAAATGGGTTTCACCGTATCTGTCCCATAATAAGAATGATTTTTAATCTAGTGTTTAGAGAAATTTAAAAGATTTTAAAATACTGGACGTATTTACTCTATAGTTTTAAAGTTTTCATTCAAATCTAACCGTATTTATTCCAAATTTATACAAATGCTATTAAAATCTAGTGTGTTTGAAAAAGTTAGATGAATTTAGTTGTGTTAAAATTGTCATTAAATTTGCTAAGTGGTTAATTTAAAAATAAAATTTATTAAGGATGCACATATTAACACGGAATGAACCAAACCGAACTGATTTTGGATATTGGTTTGTTCGTTCATATTCGGTTCAGAAGATTAGGAACCAGAAAATTTTGGTTTCATGTCCGGTTCGGATTTTAAAACCTGACCTATGCATCTGATTTTTTTTTTTCTATAAACCTAACTTTTCCAAACTCTCTCTCTTTCTTAAGTTTGCCTCTCTGCCTCCCTCACCAACCGCCTATGATATCTCTTTAATTTTTGTCTTTCTTGTCTTTTCTCTTTATCCTTTGGGAAAACTCCATTTTGTCCTTAAGGTTTCAGAAAATATCAATTTTTTAAAACTATTTGGAAAACAACTTTTTTTATCTCTAACTTTTCCAAAACTCTTTAAAAAAGTCCAAACCATCAGTTAACTAACGGTCAATGGTGACAAATAGTTTAGATAGGAAGGGCAAGATGGTCTTTTCAACCACAAGGTATTGCTGAAGATGGTAAGGAGAACCTAGTTTACAAGTTAAAGAAATCTTTGTATTGTTTAAAACAGGCATCGAAGTGTTGGGACAAAAGATTTGATTCTTTCATTATAAGTCTTGGATACAGTATGTTTAATTCAGACTATTGTACATACTACAAGAGGTTTGGAGATAATGATAATTTTATTATCTTGTTGGTGTATGTAGATGACATATTGGTAGCAAGCCCCAACAAAGATCGAGTCTAAAAATTAAAGGCACAGTTGATTAGGGAGTTTGATATGAAGAATTTGGGACTAGTAAATAAGATTTTAGGGATGCAAATTCACCGAGACGGAAAAGATAAGAAGATCTGGCTCTTTCAGAAAAACTACTTAAGAAAGATCCTTTGTCGCTTCAACATGCAAGACTGTTAGCCAAATTCTACCCCTTTTCCTGTGAATTATAAATTATCCTCAGGTATAAGCCCTAGCAATGAAGTAGAAATAATGGAAATGTCTCGAATGTCGTACACATCAACAGTGGGAAGTTTAATATTTGTTATGATATGTACAAGACCGGACATTGCACAAGCAATGGAAGTGGTTAGTCGATATATGGCGAATCTTGGTAAAAAGCACTGGAATGCTATGAAGAGGATTCTAAGATATATCAGAGGATCCTCACATGTTGTATTATGTTATGGAGGATCACAGTTTATAGTCAAAGGCTATGTGGATGGATCTCAATAAAAGAAAATTGACTAAAGGCTATGTGTTTACGATTGCAAGAGGAGCTGTGAGCTAAGTATCCAAGTTACAAATAGTTGTGGCTTTATCTACAACAGAAGTAGAATACATGGCAGCTACACAAGCTTATAAAAAAGCAATTTGGATTATAGGCTATTGAAGGAGCTTGGGTACAAACAACAAAAAATCTCTTTGTTTTGCGACAGTCAAAATGCCTTGCATATTGCAAGAAATCCAGCCTTTCATTCTCGAACTAAGCACATAGGAGTTCAGTATCATTTCGTTCGTAAAGTAGTGGAAGATCGTAGTGTGAACATGCAAAAGATACACCCCAAGGAGAACCTAGCAGATGCAATGACCAAGCCTATCAATACTGATAATTCATTTGGTGTAAATCCTCATATGCTCTCGTGGAAACGTAAGCAGTAGGAGCTTGATCAAAGATTAGAAGGACAAACCATTAAAAATAGCTTCAAATGGGAGAATGTTAGAAAGGTGAAGCCATTTCATTGGCTTAAATAAGTGGTAAAGTTTGATTAGTCAAGTGGAAGTGTGTGTGTATTTTGACTTGGTGAAGTAGGAAGATTTATGAAGCAATTGAAAGACAGTGAAGCAATTTGTCACCGCCATTTTAATTGTTTAACCACAATTGTTCGAACTACTTATTACACTTTGCACCTCCACATTTTTGCCTATAAATAGGTCATTATAATTCATTTGTTCATCATCCCATTTCCAAAATCTCAAGTGTATTTGAGAGTTTTCTTCTTTCTACTTATCTCCTAAAATTGTAGAGAGAGGTTGTATTGTTGTTGGGTTAATAAAATTCTTCTAGTATTAGTCTGTGGGTGTTTCTTTCATATTGTGGGTTTTACCACGTAAATCTCGTGTCCACTATTTTAATTTTATTTTTTTTCTTTTTTTTTTTCAATATTATTCTTGATTTCAGGTTTACGTTAGGATTAAAATAGTATTGGATCGTCGTAACAACTTAAAATAAACAAAAAAGAAACAACATAGATACCATTAAACCCATACAAAATGTAACAGGGCAAGAAGCCGAGGCTCAAATTAAGCAGAGGTGTCATGACACTTCATTCAAGAAGTCGCGATGGCCATCAAAGTAGGAGAGGCCAACAAAGTTTCACGGCGATTTTTGTAGTAGGCGATGATGTTGTCGTGGTCGGGAAGGTTTTCTTTAATCGCAGGCACTTGCAGGAAATTTTGATACCATTTATGCAAACGAGGGAACTTATGGGAATCAACTAGTTTCACCCCAATCACATCTTCAATCACAGATAAACAGTGAATCACCGAGCCAAATGCCATGTCCACCATGCCAATCTTCTCTCCGTGGAAATATTTCTTGCCTTCCACCAAACCATGTTCTTCAACAGTTTCTAGCATTTTCATGCTCTCCTTAATAGCCACCTCTAGTTTTTCACCTGTGGTCGTGAATATTCTCCCCATGGCTTCTACACCCTGCCACAACAATTTATACAGTCAGTTACCGATAAACAATGAGTCTTGGGACATTCGGTTCGCGTTCGAATACAACATAAAAAAAATAATAATAATAAAAAAAAAAAAAAAAAAAAGAGTAGATATGAAAGCTGTAAAGTGCACCTTGTCTTCTGCAAATTTGATCCAGAAACGAGCGGTGGCTCGATCATAAGGATCGCTCGGGAGCAAAGGATTATGTGGCCACATCTCTTCCATGTATTCAATAATAATCATGGATTCGCATATTGGTTTTCCAGCATGAACAAGCACAGGGATCTTCTAGCGGACTGGATTGTACTGCAAATGCTGTGCACTTTTGTTGTAGATATCTTCTTCTACATATTCATATTCAATGCCCTTGAGTTTCAGAGCCCATATCACTCTTAAATTAAATGGACTAGACCATATCCCATGTAGCTTCACTTCTTCACCCATGTTGTGCAGCTATTTTTTACTAACTAATTAACTTTTGACATGATATCCACGATCTCATTCCCTGTTTATAGTTATAATTGGAGCCTTATTGCTTGGGAAACAAGTTTCAGATTCTATTAATAAAACAACCAAAGGGCGCTTTGTGGCAGAGTTTCAACATTATTCACATTATATATTATTTCATCTTCATGTCTAGAAAGAAAAATCAATAAAAGATAATTCTACAACCTCAAAAAAAATAAATAAATAAAAGATACTTCTACAATTTTGACTTGACGGCAACCGACTTTGGTTTTCTTTTTTGTTTTTTTTCTGAAAAATGGTCAAAAAATTACGAGTGAAGAAGACTGAAATACTATGTCGTATATTATATATTATATTATATATATTGTGGGCGAGGTCATTGGTTAATAATCTTTCAATCATCTGGTGTTTGCTTGTAGGCCACGGTGCGTCATGCCTGATGCCATTGTATTGCTCCTCATGGATAGATATTGGACACATTTACATCCTTTTGTTTTTGGCAGTCAAAAAAGATAGAGTCAAAATCTGAGTTTTTTCACGTCACTGCATACATATTCATTTATAAATTTTGAGCTCTCAAAGATTAACTCTCCAAGAAATAACTCAGACAACAACAACTATTACTACTATTTATATATAGTAAAAAGATTATCCATAAATGAGTGAGACTTACAATAAATTATCCATACGTATAGATTAATTCACAATTATCTATATAATAGACCTAAATACTCGAAATCACGACCTTATTTATAGAAAGCATTGGGTGTGCTTCCTCCACTGAGGCAAGTATCTTGGTGAGTGAGTTTTTATTTATTATTTAGATAATATATTTTGAAAGAACATTTTTTTTTATTAATTGAAAATTCATTTTTTTTATTAATTGAAAATTCTAAAATATGTTAAACTATGACATGATTATATCTAAATAAAAAATTTAAAATAAATTATCATTTCATATCTACTTAATAATATTTAATTAAAATAAATAATAATAATTTAAGAAACAACTAAATTGAAATTTTGAAAAAAAAAAGTTTAAAAAATAAAAAATAAAAGTCTAATAACAATAAACTATTATCCTTTTAAAAATATTGTTAAATATTATTATGGTTGATAAGTGAAAAAATAAAATATTAAGAAAAGCACTATAATAATAAAATCTAACCCTAAAACATCATTATTATCATGCAGCTCTTTGTTCATGGATTCTTCTTTCTAGCTCGTGTTCTTTTTTCCATTTATTATGAAAGCACTCTCTATTATCTCTCCTTCCACCTCCTTCTCGCTCTTTTTTTTTTTTTTTGGAAGGCATGAGCTCTCAATTGTCTCTTTCTCAATCTTTTTGTTCACATGGGTTTAAATGATTTTTTTTTCTTTTCTTTTTACTTCAAATTTTTGGGTTCACATGAGTTTTAATTGATTTTTTTTTGTTTTAAATTTTAATTTCTATTGAAGTGTTGGATTGGTGAAGGTCTCCAACAATGGATCGCAGGAGGTCTCCAATTGGTCTTTATCGCTAGAGACCTGTTTTGGATCTCCATGGGAGACCAAGATGGAGACCATTTAAAAAAAATAAATAAATAAATTAAATTAAAAATATATATTATATTAATTTTAAATTTATTAAAGTGTATTTTAATCTTTTTATACCTTTAACTGTTGATTGTGAGGATTTAACGGTTGTTGACTGATAGAAAAAAAGATTTGTGCTGATTTTTTGGAACCTTAGAGAAAGTTTGTGTGAGTTTTGTAAACATCGTTATTTTTGTGCGATTATGCCAAACCTCAGGTGAGGTTTGTGCAAGTTGCCCAATAGTATTTTCAAAGTGTCGTCCAGAATATTATTGACGTGTTTTTTACTGGTTTGTTTTGAATTTGATCACACAATTGTTTTTTGTTTCAGTCATAGTCTTCTAAATAAGCACCGAAATGCCATCAAAGTGGACACAGGTCCATGTAGAAAGTGGGCTTTATTTATTTATTTATTATTATTATTATTTGACATAAGACAATATATATTACATATATAATTATCACATGTCAGACTTTCTTGGTAAAAGCACTAAGGAAAAGCTCGGAATTGAAGCCTTCACAAGTGAGAGGGGACAACGGCTTCTAAGCCGGAGGAAGAGCATCTAGAAAATTGCCCATAAAGAAGGGCACCTAAGAATTGAACTAGAGACCAAAGGTTTGTGAGCTGTTCTTGACTTACCACACCTGAGAATCAAACCACAAACCAAATTTGTGGGCTGGTCCTGACTTACCACTTAATCAGACCGCGATTCTCGGCTTTATTTATTCATTTATATATTTTGAAATGTAGGCTTTATTTTCTTATGCTCATAAACTCTACAAAATCCAAAACATACCAGTCAAATCATAGAGAAGGTACCTGTACACTCATAAATTAAGTGATTAATATACTTTCTTCCCAAAGACTTCGAATTCCATTGCAGCTCTGACTGGATCATGTTCCGACATTAAAGAAGTGAAAATAAAAACGAAACAACATAGAAACTATTAAACTTATGCAAATTGAAACAGGGCACAAGAAGAGGAGACTCAAAACAGAGGTGTCAAGACACTTCATTCATGAAGTCGCGACGGCCCTCAAAGTAGGTGAGGCCAGCAAAATTTCACGTTGATTTTTGTAATAAGCGATGAACTTGTCGTGATCAGGAAGGTTTTCTTTAATCACAGGCACTTGCAGGAAATTTTGATACCATTTATGCAAACGAGGGAATTTTTGGGATTCAAATAGTTTCACCCCAAGCACATCTTCAATCACAGTTAAACTTTGAATAACTGAACCAAATGCTATGTCCACCATGCCAATCTTCTCTCCATTGAAATATTTCTTGCCTTCCAAACCATGTTCTTCAACAGTTTCTAGCAGTTTCAAGCCCTCCTTAATCGCCCCCTCTAGTTCTTCACCTTCACCTGTGGTCCTCAATATTCTCCGCAGTGCCTCCACAACCTGGCACAGTAATACATGCAGTCAATTACCGATAAACAAGAGTCAGGACATTTGATTATTGATTCAAATACACTATAAAAAAAAAGAGATAGGAAGGTTGTAAAGTGTACCTTGTCTTCTATAAATTTGATCCAGAAACGAGCGGTGGCTCGATCATAAGGATCGCTTGGGAGCAAAGGAGTGTGTGGCCACACCTCTTCGATGTATTCAATAATAATCATGGATTCACAGATTGGTTTTCCAGCATGAACAAGCACTGGGATCGTCTTGTGGATTGGATTGTACTGCAAAAGTAGAGCACTTTTGTTACAGAGATCTTCTTCAACATATTCATATGCAACGCCTTTGAGTTTCAGAGCCCATATCACTCTTAGATTAAATGGACTAGACCATAGCCCATGTAGCTTCACTTGTTCACCCATGTTTTGCTGTTATGTTTTTATCAACTAATTAACTTTGACATCATATCCACAATCTCATTCTCTATTTATTGTGACAATTCTGAGTGTTACTGCTTGCGTCTATAAACAAAGCAACTAAGGGAAACTTTGTGTCAGAATTTTAACATTATTCACATTATATTTATTTTATATTCGAGTGTAGGAAGAAAAATCAATGAAAGATCCACAATGGTTTTTTTTTTTTTTTTTAATTTTTCCTCAAAGATGGTCAAAAAATTAGAATATATATGCATTGACTGGTGAAAAGATTCTGTCGTTGAGGTCATTACTTACGTCATCTTTCAAATTCTCTGTCGACTGGCATTTGCTGGAGTATCAAGACGCGTCATTCATGATGCCATTGTTTTGGTAGTGATAGACAATAGTCAATCATGGATGCCGTGCAAGTTGATATGTTGAGGGTGTTCATTCACTAGCAGAGCATAAACCTGATTTTGTGCTTCTGAAATCAAAATGGAGAACGATTAATTGAAAAATTATATGGTTTCATTCTAGTGATTCTTAAGATATTATCTGAGAAGCAAAGAGAAGGAGAAATCAAGAAGAAAACCTAGCACAATTGGTGTTTGGTGGAGACCGGGACATTTGTTTCACTAGTGTAAAGAGGCGATATATTTAGTGTTATAGCTTTTTTTTTTTTTTTTTTTTTTTGAAAGCAAGTGTTATAGCTTTTTTAAAGGGTGTACTTTAGAGAGGAAAATGCATATATATATATTTTTTTCTTTCCCTGATTTTCCCTGCGGTATAGGACTTGAATATGGCCATTGTTGGTCTAAATTAGCAAAGCTCTTTAGCTACCACCAAATCATATCAAGTGGTTATATAAAATATTGATTATTAATGAGGATAATTATGTTACTTTTGGAAGGTAAAATGTGTAATTTGTAAAACTATGTGTGTTTATTTACACGAGATCAAAATGACTTGAAATTGGAATGATTTATCGGAATTAGGATAACTTGTTTATTTTAATTGCAGTATTCGAAATTGGAATCAATAATATTCTCATAGTGATGTTTACTTTGTTTTGGAATCGGAATAGATTAATTACAAGTTACAAAAATACTCTTGATTAAAATTATGTACCTAAATCTAGAAACATTCATTTAATAATAGATATAAAAGATTTTTAACTTGTAAAAGAAAATGAGAATAGGATTCTAAGTGAGATGAGAGGAATGAGATTCTCATTCTATAATCCAAAAATCATGTGAGATTTATAATTTCATTTCCATTATGAATTGATTTTATAACAAGTAATTTAAACACCAACAAATATCATTCGCATTCCCTATTCTCATACACTAATCCATTAAGTAAACACACCACATATAACTATTCATTAGTAAATCTGCATAGACCAGAGAATAGAATTTAGGGTGCTAATAAGCAAACTTATTCTTCCAAGATACAAAATTAAATAAATTAAAGAAAATTGTAGTAATAATTAATTTTTTCCTAAACATAAGAATTTACATATTAGTATATTAAAATAATCAATAAGCATTGTTTATCCAAATTATGTCATATATATTTTACGATCATCATACGTCTATTACATATACAATTATCACATGTCGGACTTTCTTGATAAAAACACAGAGGAGAGGCCTGGAACTGAAGCCTGCACAAGTGGGAGGGGACAACGGCGGGAGGAAGAGCAACTAGAAAATTGCCCACAAAAAGGGGCACCTAAGAATCGAACCACAAACGTTTATATATTTTGAAATGTAGGCTTTATTTTCTTATGCTCATAAACTCTACCAAAAACAAAACATACCAGTCAAATTATAGAGAAGGTACCTGTACACTCATAGACGAAGTGATTAGTATACTTTCTTCCCAAAGGCTTTAAATTCCATTGCAGCTCTGGCTGGATCGTGTTCCGACTTTAAAGAAGTGAAAATAAAAACGACACAACATGGAAACTATTAAACTTATACAAATTGAAACAGGGCACAAGAAGGGGAGACTCAAAACAGAGGTGTCAAGACACTTCATTCATGAAGTCGCGACGGCCCTCAAAGTAGGAGAGGCCAGCAAAGTTTCACGGCGATTTTTGAAATAAACGATGAACTTGTCGTGATCAGGAAGGTTTTCTTTAATCACAGGCACTTGCAGGAAATTTTGATACCATTTATGCAAACGAGGGAATTTGTGGGATTCAAATAGTTTCACCCCAATCACATCTTCAAGCACAGTTAATATTTTAATAACTGAACCAAATGCTATGTCCACCATGCCAATCTTCTCTCCATTGAAATATTTCTTGCCTTCCAAACCATGTTCTTCAACTGTTTCTAGCATTTTCAAGCCCTCTTTAATCACCCCCTCTAGTTCTTCACCTTCACCTTTTGTCCTGAACATTCCCCGCAATGCCTCCACACCCTGGCACAGTAATACATGCAGTCAATTACTGCTAAACAAGAGTCCGGACATTTGATTAGTGATTCAAATACAACATAAAAAAATAGATAGGAAAGTTGTAAAGTGTACCTTGTCTTCCATAAATTCGATCCAGAAACGAGCGGTGGCTCGATCATAAGGATCGCTTGGGAGCAAAGGAGTGTGTGGCCACACCTCTTCGATGTATTCAATAATAATCATGGATTCACAGATTGGTTTTCCAGCATGAACAAGCACTGGGACCTTCTTGTGGATTGGATTGTACTGCAAAAGTAGAGCACTTTTGTTACAGGTATCTTCTTCAACATATTCATATGCAACGCCTTTGAGTTTCAGAGCCCATATCACTCTTAGAGTAAATGGACTACACCATAGCCCATGTAGCTTCACTTGTTCACCCATGTTTTGCTGTTATTTTTTATCAACTAATTAACTTTGACATCATATCCACAGTCTCATTCTCTATTTATTGTGACAATTCTGAGTGTTACTGCTTGCGTCTATAAACAAAGCAACTAAGGGAAACTTTGTGTCAGAATTTTAACATTATTCACATTATATTTATTTTATATTCGAGTGTATGAAGAAAAATCAATGAAAGATCCACAATGGTTTTTTTTTTTTTTAATTTTTCCTCAAATATGGTCAAAAAATTAGAATATATATGTATTGACTGGTGAAAAGATTTTGTCGTTGAGGTCATTACTTACGTCATCTTTCAAATTCTCTGTCGACTGGCATTTGTTTGAGTATCAAGATGCGTCATTCATGATGCCATTGTTTTGGTAGTCATAGACAATAGTCAATCATGGATGCCCTGCAAGTTGATATGTTGAGGGTGTTCATTCACTAGCAGAGCACAAAACTGATTTTGTGCTTCTGAAATCAAAATGGAGAACGATTAATTGAAAAATTATATGGTTTCATTCTAGTGATTCTTAAGATATTATCTGAGAAGCAACGAGAAGGAGAAATCAAGAAGAAAACCTAGCACAATTGGTGTTTGGTGGAGACCGGGACATTTGTTTCACAAGAGTGTAAAAGGAGATATATTTGGTGTTAGAGCTTTTTTAAAGGGTGTACATTAGAGACGAAAGTGCATATATAATTTTTTTTTTTTTTCTTTCCCTGATTTTCCCTGTGGTACAGGACTTGAATATGGTCATTATTGTCTAAATTAGCAAAGCTTTAGCTACCATCAAATCATATCAAGTGGTTATATAAAATATTGATTATTAATGAGGATAATTATGTTACTTTGGAAGGTAAAATGTGTAATTTAGAAAACTATGTATGTTTATTTACACGTAATCGGAATGACTTAAAATTGAAATAATGTATCGAAATCAAGATAACTTGTTTACTTTAATTGCAGTAATCAGAATCGGAATCAATAACATTCTCATCGTGATGTTTATTTTACTTTGGAATTGAAATAAATTAATTACAAGTTACAAAAATACTTTTAAAATTATGTACTCAATCCAGAAACATTCTTTTAATAATGGATATAAAAGACTTTTTAACTTGTAAAGTTAAATGAGAATGAGATTCCCAAGTGAGGTGAGAGAAATGAGATTCCTACTCCATAACCCCAAAATCATATGGGATCCATAATTTCATTCTCATTACGGATTGATTTTATAACAAATAATTTAAACACCAACAAATATCATTCACATTCTTTATTCTCATTTACTGATTCATTAAGTAAACACACCACATATAACTATTGGTTAGTAAAGCTGCGTAGACCAAATAATAGATTTAATGGTGCTAATAAGCAAACTTATTCTTCCAAGATACAAAATTAAATGAATTAAAGAAAATTGTAGTAATAATTAATTTTTTTCTAAACATAAGAATTTACATAGTAGTATATTAAAATAATCAATAAGCATTGTTTATCCAAACTATGTCATATATATTTTAGCAAAAATAAAAATAAATATAATAAATTGTTGTAACATTTGCACAAATTATGAAAATAATACATATATTATAATTTGGCCCCTACAAATTTTAAGTTTTGAAGCCATTAAGGGGCTTAATAAAATTTCTCACTTGTTCTTAAACTAATTGCTCTTTTGGTTACTCTTTCAATTTCAATTGTACTAATGAGCGACTTCATTTGGTATGTGGATTGACACAACCTTTAAAGAAGGAAAAAAAAAAAAAAAAAAACCTTTCTTAACAACTTTTGATCATGTACATTGAAAAAAAATGTAGAAAAATTTAATATAAGATCAATAGTTATGGATAACTTTCGAGAACTAAATTAGAGATTCCATTTTAATTAGTAAATACAACTTTTTTATTTTTTTTTTGAATTAGTTCAAAATTATTGGTCCGTAACAGGACAAACTTGCGCTTCGCCCTGGTTCCACCCATATATATATATATATGTATTTGAAATACCCAACTATATATTTTATATAACTAAATAACACACATTATTTAATTTATTTATACTTAGAAAATACAGTAATAAAAGCACACCTGATGTTTGAAAAAACAAAGCAAAACAAAACAATATCACACTTGACACTTATTCTGGTCGAAATCAAACATAAACAACAAACAACCAGGACAACCTTTAAAACCCAAACGAAATGAAACAGAGCACAACAGACGTTATTAGATATTTCATTCAGACAGAGGCCCGCTTAGTTTCACGGTAACGCTTGAAGAAGACGATCATCTCATCACGATCAGGAAGGTTTTCTTTAATGACAGACACTTGCAGGAAACTTTGAAACCATTTAAGCAGGCGCGGGAATTTGTGGGGTTCAAGTAGTTTCACCCCAATCACACCTTCAATCACTTCTAACCAGTAGCAAACCGAACCAAATGCAATGTCCACCATGCCAATGTTTTCTCCATTGAAATATTTCTTGTCTTCCAAGCCATGTTCTTCAACTGTTTGTAGCATTTCCAAACTCTCCTTGATCGCCTTCTCTAGTTCTTGACCTGTGGTACTGAAAATTTTCCACACTGCTGAACCCTGCCACAATAATATATTATGTCACCGTATTATCGATAACAATAAATAAAATGTTAGGCACATTTGATTAAATAGTCAAATACAATCTCATTATATATGAAAGATGTAATTAAAGTGCACCTTGTCTTCTGCAAATTTAACCCAGAAACGAGCAACGGCTCTCTCATAAGGATCAATTGGGAGCAATGGTGTGTGTGGCCACGTCTCTTCAATGTATTCGACAATGATCATGGATTCGCAGATTGGTTTGCCGGCATGAACAAGCACAGGGATCTTCTTGTGGACTGGATTGTACTTCAAAAGCATAGCACTTTTAGTTGGAGAGATCTTGTTCTACGTATTCATATGCAATGCCTTTCAGTTTTAGAGCCCATACGACTCTGAAACTAAATGGACTTGCCCATGTCCCAAGAAGCTTTAATTCTTCACCCATGATTTGATTTGCTGCTATAAATCTTATCAATTATTTAACTTGACATGATAGCCATGCACAATCTCATTCTCTATTTATACTGATAAAGGTCGTATTGCTTGCTTGGGAAATAAGCTTCGGATTTCTATTAATTTATAAGATAAATTATAGTTAGTATCAGAATTTTAATTTTAATTAAATTCTGTTTAATTTACACAATTTGACTTGATCATTAGCTACCCATTTCGGCTTTCTTTTTGTTTAAGTTCCTGAAATTGTTTTTAATAAAATAAATTGTGATCATGTAAGATGACAATAATATTAAAATTTACGTAAAGTGAATAAGGTCTAGCAAAAGGAAGAAGGAGAAAAATGAAAAATTTGGAGTCGACTCAAAACCATATTTACACACATATATTTGACTAATGGAAAGATTTGGTTGGTGAGGTCATTAATTAGGTCATTCTTCCATTATCTAGCACTTTTTTATATAACAATATAAGAAGCGTCATGCATGATGCCGATTTTATGGTAGTCCTAGTTAATCTAGAATGTTCATGCAAATTAAGTTTAAACAAACATTAGATTGGCTTTGGGATTTTGATATAGGTTTTTGTTTTTTTTAGCTTTTTGGAGTACAGGTACTTGTTTCAAGGTCAATTAGAACTAGTAAAAGTATAATTTTAGAGTACGGTCTGTGAATCATCTCTCATAAAAGAAGAGAGGGTGACCCACAATGGGTGGAAATTCTGCCTACAATTTGCGGGAGTTGTTGAGAGGATGATTTCAAACCCATAGCCACTAAAACCAAATGAATGAGCTGTTTGTGTCTATCACTAGACCACAACCACATGCACTTTCTTGGAATTGTAATATAGTTTTAAATAACTAAACAAGAGAGAGTGACCCGCAATGGGTGGAAATTCTGGCTACAATTTGCGGGAGTTGGTGAGAGGATGATTTCAAGCCCACAACCACTTAAGCCAAATGAATGAGCCTGTTTGTGTCTATCACTAGACCACAACCACATGCACTTTCTTGGAATTGTAATATAGTTTGAAAGAATTAGTTATCTCGTTATCTGTGTTTAAAAAGTTCATGTAAACAGTTTTGAAAGTGTTTACCACATAGCTTTATCAATTTTGACTTTACTATTAGTTTAATCGTGTCGGATTCGTGAAATAGGAGGACTTTACTGGTAAAAGAGTTAACAGCATCCCAGATGATACTGATAGTCCCTCCCACATATTCCCAAATGCTACAGCTTTTGCGACATAGTATTGACTTGAATCGTCCGTAAAAAATGTTGTTAACACAGACAATACAACCAGGCCTACCAAGTTGTGGCCATATACCAACCCTGAAATTCACATTTGACATGGCAGACTATAATTATTATTGTTGAACTAATTCAATTCATTCCATCATATTAATTTTCTTATCCAACACTGAATGAAGTATTTTAAAAATTAGAAAAAAACTTGGGAAAATCTAAAAAGGCTCCTGAAATGGTAAATAATATCAGTGTACCCCAACTTTTCAAAATATTAGTCAAAAAACTCTCTGCCGTCAACTAAAAATGGTTTTCATCCCAATTTTTAGTGGTTTTGTGACAAAAACAATAAAAAACCAAAATACCCTTACTATATTGAAAAATTAAAAAATTAAAAACGAAACAAATTAGTCAATTACCAAACTACCATTTCATGACAGAAAAAAAAATAGAATTTACAATTAAATTTATATAAGAACAAATAAATAAATTACAATTTTAAATAATTGAAATAACAATTATTATTAAATAAAAATTAAATAAAAAAATTCATCAAATCCCTACCATTCATCTCAAAATGGATGATGGAGATTAATTTAAAAAAAAAAAAGAAAATTAAAAAATAATACAGCAAAATCATCATCAAAGGTTTGCATCTACAACCAAAATCATGATTCAAAATCAAAATAAAAATAAAAATAAAAAAATTAGACAAATTTTAAAAAAAGATAAAAAGATAAAAATAAAAAAACAACTCAAGCTTCTGGGTTTGTTAAAAGACGAACCTAGGCACCATTCATACTAGATGGACATCACACACCATCACACCCCATTCACACACTATTACACACCACCCACTCTCTATCACACATCACTGAGGCACCATTCACACACCAGCCACTCTTCATCACCATAATCACCATTCATCACACACCCATTGTCCATGACATCATCATCCAATACTAGCCACAAACACCATTACACATTAACCGGTCTATCCATCACCACCTAACCATTTTTAACAAAAACCTTTTCGACACTCCATCTTCTGGATATATAAGGTCTCAATTAAAAATGGAGACCCAGATTTGATAGGCATCCAAAAAAAGGTGATGACGAAGGTTGAAAGGGAAGAGAGTGATGGTGGAGGCTAGAAAGGGAAAAGAAAGCAACGGTAGAGGGTGGGAAGGGACAAGAGAGTGATGACAAAAGGTGGAAAGGGAAGAGAGAGTAACAACAAAGGGTGGAGAGGGAAGAGAGCAACAATAGAGGGGGAGAGGGAAAAGAGAACAACGGCAGAGGGCGGAAAAGGAAGAGACACAGCGTAGGAAGGTAGAGAGAAAAGAGAAAGAGAGCCGACAGAGAGTGGAAAGGGACGACGGTGATAGGTTAGGATGGTGTGTTGAGTGGTGATGAGGTTAGGTTTTGATGGTAGGTGGGTGGTGATGAATGGTGATGACGGGTTAGGTGAGATAAGACAAAGAGAGTAATGGTAAAGAGAGAGAGAAAGAGGGAGAGAGAGAGAGAGAGAGAGTAACGCTGATAGATAATGTGTACAAAGAGAGACTTTTGCTTTAATTTTCTTTTTTAATTTTTTTAATTGAATCCAACTGTCCCTAATTAAGATATGTAAAGACATTGACATTTATACCCTCAAAATTAACAAATATGTTAGTTTATTGACGGATTTACTATGTCATTTAATGGTTGGACCGTTTTGACCATTATTTTCAATACTATGAGTGGTTTGATATTATTTTCAATTTTACGGATCAAATAATAATAACCCAAAAAACTTAGTATGAAACCACTATCTAACATGACCTAATAATAGAGAGCATTCGTTCAACAAACACAAAACCACACCCCCCCCCCCCCCCCCCCCCCCCTTCTCCCGACGGCAATTGAGATATGATAGGGTGGAGAGGGAAGAGAGCAACAATAGAGGGGGAGAGGGAAAAAAGAGAACAACGGCAGAGGGCAGAAAAGGAAGAGACACAGCGTAGGAAGGTAGAGAGAAAAGAGAAAGAGAGCTGACAAAGAGTGGAAAGGGACGACGGTGATAGGTTAGGATGGTGTGTTGAGTGGTGATGAGGTTAGGTTTTGATGGTAGGTGGGTGGTGATGAATGGTGATGACGGGTTAGGTGAGATAAGACAAAGAGAGTAATGGTAAAGAGAGAGAGAAAGAGGGAGAGAGAGAGAGAGAAAGAGAGTAAAGCCGATAGATAATGTGTACAAAGAGAGACTTTTGCTTTAATTTTCTTTTTTAATTTTTTTAATTGAATCCAACTGTCCCTAATTAAGATATGTAAAGACATTGACATTTATACCCTCAAAATTAACAAATCTGTTAGTTTATTGACGGATTTACTATGTCATTTAATGGTTGGACCGTTTTGACCATTATTTTCAATACTATGAGTGGTTTGATATTATTTTCAATTTTACGGATCAAATAATAATAACCCAAAAAATATAAAAATTTAATAAAATAATAATTTAATATTTAAAAAATTGAAAACAATCTCCACCGTCCATCTTTAAAATGGACGGTGGTGATCAAAATTATTTAAAAAGTTTAAAAAATTTAAAAACTCCACTCTCTCTCTTCCTCTCTTTCTTCTTTTTCTTCTTCTTCCTTTCTCTCTTTCTCTCTCTCTTCTTCTTCTTCTTCTCTCTCGGCAGTGCCCACACGAACTGGGTTTCCGCGTCCAGAAACCCAGCTCGGATCTGGGTTTCCGATGCAGGAACCCAGCTCGGAGCTGGGTTTCCGCGTCCGGAAACCCAGATCGGATCTGGGTTTCCGCTGCGGGAACCCAGATCCGATCTGGGTTTCCGGATCGGAAACCCAGCCCAGATCGGGGTTTCCAACAGAGGAAACCCAGATCCGATCTGGGTTTCCGACGCGGAAACCCCGCCCAGATCGGGGTTTCCAAGTCGGAAACCCAGATTGGATCTGGGTTTCTTACGCGGAAACCCCGCCCAGATCGGGGTTTCCGCGTCGGAAACCAAGATTCGATCTGGGTTTCCGACACTGAAACCCAGATCTAGGTTTCCGCGTCAGAAACGCAGATCGATCTATGGGTTTCCGACGCGGAAACCCATAGATCTATCGGTTTTCGGCACTGGAAATCCAGAGATCTCTAGGTTTCCAGTGCTGGAAACCCAAGGATTTCTGGGGTTTCCAATCCAGAATTTTTTTTTGTTTTGGTTTTTTTTTGTTATGTTGCTATTGTGTTTTTTTGATGATGTTTGTGTTATGTTGCTGTTGTCTTTGATGATGGTTTGGTTGAAGAGAGATGAGTGAATGTGTCTGGGTTGAGGGGCAGTTTGGTGTTCTGGACGGTGATGGTGTTTTGGACGGTTTTCCGGTTGAAGGGCAGTTTGGTGTTCTGGACGGTTACTGTGTTGAGGGGCAGTTTGGTCTTTTTGCTCACTATTATAGTCAGAAATCAATTCTCACTAACAGAGTTAACAGAAGGGTTAAAATAGGATTTTCAGAAACTACAGGGGGGAAATTAACGATTACATTAAACTACAGGGGGAAACTAGGATTTTCCCTTAAAAATTAATATGTTTTCAACTAAATTTTCATACTTTTTATAAATTTTACGTCAATTTTTATTGATCTTTTCAACAAATCATAATATCGATATTTCCGTTGATATCTATAAGGTGATTAAATTTGTCCCATCTCTTAGACTAACTTGTTGTATGGGATTGAAATCCCATGCAATCAATAAATATAGGATTGAATTAAAATTTATCCAATATCAATTCAATCTCCCATAATAAACATACTCTAAAAATAAACATAAATCCCTTTATATTTGGACTCATTTCAAAAATTAAAAAAAAAAAAAAAAAAAAATTAGTTTTTCTTGATTTTCATATCCGATGTCCGTCATATGACTTCTTAGTCAATCATCCTAATCATGCATGGATTAATAACAAATAATCAGTTCAATTTAAAAACCAAGAATATTTTATTTGAAATGTTTGACTACTTTACTAGTTTGGATAAGATTACCCAATAAAATCCAAACCTTTAGAATTGAATTCAAGACTTCATAGTTCACACACAACTAAAAGAAATGTTTTTCTTTGTCAATTATAATTAATACAAGATTTGAAAATGAAAGAAATTATTTCGCAATATATATAAAATTCGGATTCAAACCGTTCAATCTGCAACAGCATTTTCAAATAGAGTTATATCAGTTGAGGACGGAAGACAATGGCCTACTCTGGCCACCTAGAGCTAATATAACTGCTTAGCAAGTACCTTCTCCCTTAAAAATTTAATATAGGCTAAAAGTTTCTGAGGGTCAGGATGATTTTCTTTGATAACATCAACTTCCTTGAAGTTCTGTACCCATGCTTACTGGTTTGAGTCCATTGAACAAGTATCGGGTGTGAAATTGTTGGAACCAAGTACAGCCAACCGTGAGCGATGTCTACTAAGTTGATAGTGTCGCCACCGAAGAATTTCTTGTCCGCAAGGCCTTGCTCTTCCAAGATTTTTAGAACTTCCAACAACTCTTTTGCTGCCTTCTCTTGTTGTTCTTCTCCAGTCGCACGAAAAAACGAGTGGAAGTAAGGATCCTGGATCGCCATCCGAAAATGGATCAGAAATCTTAACGTTAAGTCTAAGAAAAACAAATTATACAAAGTGTTTAAGAATTTAGAATATTCCAATTCGAATTACCTTTTCCACTCCAAATTGAATCCAAAACCGAGCTATTGCTTTCTGATAAGCATCAGTTGGCAGCAGAGAATTGCGGGGCCATGTCTCTTCAATGTATTCAAGGATGGCAAGGGACTCTGCAATTGGTTTTCCACCATGAACAAGAACAGGAATCTTCTTGTAAACTGGGTTGTATTTCAAGAGCAATTCACTCTTGTTAAAAATGTCCTCTTCTATGTACTCATATTCAACACCCTTCAGTTTGAGTGCCCATATCACTCTGTGACTGTAGGGGCTTGGCCAAAATCCATGGAGCTTCAGTTCTTCCATAGTATGCTATGTAATAGTTGGTAAGATTAAGAGGTCATTATATCTAGAGAGAGATTGATGGTCTTTTTTTCGAAAGCTGAGAAAGATTAATGGTCTTGATCGTGCTTGGGTGTTAATTTTCAAAGTTTCAAAGATATTATGTTCAGCTATTTTTAGTCAAGTTTGAAATGCAAATAGTGTTCGGTTTATTATGGCGTGAAAGAGATAGATGCATGAATTCGATACTGTTAATTTTTGAGAATTCAGTACTTCGCTTTCAAGGGTAGAAAGTAGTCCTTGAAAATCCTCAGGAAAGCTTAACTGCTTCTATTTTCTCTAATGCAGTTTTGATTGATAACCACTGGAGGCAAAGTAGTCACGGAAATTAAATCAGGAATTAATTTGAAACAGGTCTTGTCAATAGTTTTAAAATGTTAAATTTGACTATCAAAAGTTAGATTCTTCCAACTACATTTTCTTTGAAAATTTTATTTATCATTTATGTAAGGTGGGTCCCTTATTCGAAATGGGTAAAAGGATATCGTCGAAATTTTATCTGTCACAATTTAAATATCTACTAAGAGATAACTACTTTTCTTTTTTTTTGGAGAGGAAACTACTTTTCTGATCAGACATAAGAGCAGAAAGTATGCACATTAACTTTAAAATTTGGGAGTTGAGAGTTAAATAATTTCTTCGAACCTTGCGTTTGTCGTGACTTTTTAAATGTGAAGTTAGAGATTTGACAACCTTTTTTATACCCTTCTTTTTGTGCTTTTAATTTTTTATAAAAAAAATCGAGTGATGCATAAAAAAATATATATTAATAATTTTGATCATATATATATATTTTATTATGATGTATTACTTAATTATAAAAAATAAAAATAATCTCAAAAAATCTCTAACGTTTAATAGATTATTTATTTTCTCTTATATTATTTTATTTTTATTCAAAATACTATTTGACTTTTAAATGAACACCCAAAATGTCATCTGGAGGGGTATGAAAAAACGATAATATATATGACGATAACAGATTCTATTAGGTGAATAAGGTTGATCGTTTGACTTAAGGAGTAAAAGCGAAAATATGAAGAAAATTAAAAATATATATTAATTAAATTATGAAAAATTAAAATAAATAAATAATATTAAATATAAAAATATAAAAATAAAGATATTTTTATTTAAAAATAAAAAAATCAAAAATATTGACTAAAAAAAACTATTTTCTTTCCTGTCACTCAGCTCTCTTTTTCTCTATAACCTATCAGTCTCTCTCTCTCTCTCTTTCTCTTTCTTTCTCTCTCTAACTTCACCAGTCTCTCTTTCTCTAACCTTATCATTTTCTTCTTTTACTCCGTCGTTCGTCGTCGCCTTCACCAAACATCCACCACCAACCCCTTCCATACAAACTCCTCTGCATCTCTATCCCTCTTCAGCGTCGTCACCATCTCCTCTCCTCTCTTCTTTCTTTTCATCATCTAGGTACCTCTATTTGGATTCGAACCCATATGAATCCTCGTTTGGATTCGAACTAAGATGAAACCCCATCTGGGTTCGAACCCAATTGAGGGTTCATCTGGGTTCAAACCCAGATAAACCTGAATACAATTGAACCTTCAACTGGGTTTGAGCCCAGTTGAAGGTTTGATATTTGATAATTTTTTATATTTGATTTTTGATGATTTTTGGGTTTTCAAGTGTGCTTGATGATGTTTGATGATTTTTTTTTTCAATCGTTATGGGTTTATTGATTGATTGTTGTTTAATATGGGTTTATTGATTTATTGTTATTCATCTTTGATATGTTGATTGCGATGGTTGTTAATATGTTCATCTATGACGGTTGTAGGTTGTTCATTGCTGGTGGAGATCTAGATTTGATCTCCATCTTTCATCCAATTTGGATGGATGGTGAAGATCTAATCTGGATTTTCACTTTTTTTAAAATTTTTTTTATTTTTTTATTAGTTTATAATTTTTTAAAAATATTTTTTTTAAATAAAAATTTGAGGGTTAAAAATGTCATTCTACTTGTCCAATTTTTTTATTAATTTTGTAATAGATGAAAGATTTTAAATAAAAACGAAACCACATGAATTAAAATAGATAATCTATCAAAAGTTAAGTGGTATTTTAGGATTTTCCCTAAAAAATATGGAGATTCTACAGCTCTATATTGACATAGAATAAAGCAATCTTAAAAGTGTATAAGTTGATCAAAGCTACATGGCTAGCAATTCTCTCATTTTAATTTGCACCAAATTCATATAGCTATATATACAATTAATAACCTTTTGAGTTTTGATAAATATTAAAAAAATAGTAATAATAATATTTATAAAGCACAGTTTTCGGTTATTTAAATGGCATTAATCTTCATTAATTTTCATGAGAGAGAAAAATATAATAATTTTGACAATCCATTGTTTTTTATTTTGACTTATTACTTAATTGTAAAAAATTTAGATCGAGAACGAAAATGACCATTTAACATCCCTACTCAAATTCTTAACTTTTGGAGTTTGGTTTCACTCTTTTTTATATTAACATTTGGAAAAGCAATAACACATTATTTTCTTATTAATTTGATGACTAATATTTTATCACTAAATTTCTATTTTAGTCTTCAAATTAGTGCAAATATTAAATTTAATTAAGGTTAATGCGTCATATTTTTCTAATTAAAATTACCCGCCACCTTGTCCAGCATTTGAAGATTTTGGTTATAATTTATGCTCATAAAAGTTACCAAGAGCACACCATCATCCTAGTTTTGAGAACCACAAAACATAGACAACAAACAAAGAGAGCATTTTGTTGTGGAATGATACGCAATAACAGAATAAGAAGGAGAGAGAAAACACAAAAAATTATAGTGATTTGACAGTATACCTACGTTCGCTCTTGCACAACTGAAAACTTCACTATACTTTTAATAGAGTTATAACAATATTTATATCAAAACTCTAATACTGAAAATATCATTACAAATACTGTTCCGTGCCGTACCAATAGCTAATTCAATTGCTTAGCAATTAACTTCTCTCTTAAATTTAAAATTGAAAGAAAAATACAGCCAAACTAACTCAAGGTCTGCAAAACAGCGCAGTCTGCATCCAAAATCCACAAAATATATTTTATAAAATATTTACATTCAAGTATATTTCCAAAAAAAAAAATAAATTATATTCAAGTAATTTCATTGAATTTGACGTGGCTTGGTGGTTTAATATTCTTACCTCTGTCAACTGGTGTTGCGCTTGAATACTTGCCAACGTGTTTTCATGTTTCATTTGTTTATCAATGGCCCAAATTCGATTAAGCCCAATATTACCAGCCTAGAGTGTAAACTTTGCATTCATGCAGTGCGCTTACAAGGTACGGTATGGCACGATCCGGCACGTACAATACTACCCATTCTAGGTCCGAGTCTAAAATGTATTGGACTCAAAAATTTCTTACCGGCCCGAGCTGGCCCTTTCGACGCCTCTAATGTGGCATTTGCTTGTTAATGTAATGTGCGTCGTACACGATTACAGCAGTCATTATTGATCAGGCATTGTTCACGTAGGTTCAGAAACAATGTTTGTGTTTGGCTTAGGATTTTTATTTGTATTAAATACGTATTAAAAATAATTAGTTATTTCATAATTTTGCATCTTCAAATGCTATGGTAAATAGTTTTAATAGCAATTATGATATAATTGATTTTGAGTTAACAGTAAGTTGAATTATATGAAGAATCCTCTAATTAACCAAAATATGCAGATATTTTTGAGTTAATATAATTTATAGTAAATTATGATTATTTTATAATTTTTATCTTTTAGTGAATATTTAAAGTTAGAAAATAAAACCAAAAAAATGATGTTCTCAAGTAACTCTGAAATATGCAGATTGCTGGTGGCTGCAGCCCATTTAAAGGATTTAATCTTTCAATTATCTACATCTACAATTATCTTAACTGTATTTTTAAATTGACCCTATGTTATTATTGTAAAATCAATATTTTTATTAGAATTTTTAAATGATTTAATCTTTCATCTCATTATAATCAATTAAAAAAAAGTTAATTATTAAGACATGAGTTTTACATTAAAATTTTTAGGTAGTAGAGAGAAACTGAACATAGAGTTTTTAATAAAACCAATGAAAATAAAAAGAATAAAGACTAAGTTGGTGCAAGGACGATCAATGAACCCAGATCATTCTTCAACAATCTCTATTTTCACTATGATTGGAGATGATCTTGAGTCATTAACAAACTTGAATTTGTGTTTATGATATCAAAATGGAGAACGATTAATTGAAAAATTATATGGTTTCGTTCAAGCGATTCTTAAGATTTTATCCGAGAAGCAAAGAGAAGGAGAAATCAAGAAGAAAACCTAGCATAATTGGTGGACACTGGCAGATTTGTTTCAAAAGAGTGCAAAGAGGAGATTCCTAGTTATTTAGTGTTAGCTAGAGCTTTTTCAAAGGGTGTACTTTGAAGAGGAAAATGTGTGTGTGCACAGACATACACACACACACACATATATATATATATATATATTGATATTTCGTGCGGTATTGGACTTGACTATGACCATTAATTAGCAGTCTAAATTATCAAAACTCTTTAATTATCATCAAGTCATATCGAAATACTGATTATTAATGAGGATAATTATGTTACTTTGGAAGGTATAATGTGTAATTTGTAAAACTATAATTTTTTAAAAAGAAGTGCATGTATGTAACTATTGGCTAGTAAATCTGCCTAGACCAGAGAATAGATTTAGGGTGCTAATAAGCAAACTTACTCTTTCAAGATATAAAATTAAATAAATTAAAGAAAATTGTTGTAATAATTAATTTATTTTTTCTAAACATAAAAATATTCATATTAGTATATTAAAATAATCAATAGGCATTGTTATTCAAATTATGTCATATATATTTTAGCAAAAATAAAAAATAAAAATAATAAGTTGTTGTAACATTTGCGCAAATTATGAAAATAATACATAAATTATAATTTGGCTACTGCAAATTTGAAGTTTTGAGGCCATTAAGGGGCTTAAAGGGGACATGGCCCCCCAGACTCGGTGAAGAAAATAACAAATTTCTCACTTGTTCTTAAAGTAATTGCTCTTGTGCTTACTTTTTCAATTTCAATCGTACTAACAAGCGATTTTATTCGGTATGTGGCTTAACACAACCAAACTTAAAATAAAAAAAAATTAATTAATTAAAAAAAAAAAACAATACTTTCTTACCAACTTTTGATCATGTGCATTGGAAAAAAAATCTTACAATAGTTTAATATAAAATCAGTAGTTATTGATAACTTTCGAGAACTTATTCCATTTTAATTAGTAAATATAACATTTTGTTGTTTTTTCTTTTTGTTTGAGTACTGGAATAAATTCAGAAGATAACTGAGATTAAGCTAATAGAATACTGATAATACAGTCTAAATAAGCGGTTTCCATATGGTTGCGAGCCATCTATACTTGGATGAGAGATAATCCATATATATGAGAGAAAATCTTATCTTTTTATTAATATATAGAGGTAAGATGCGCAGTTTTGAATCCATAACTTGCAAGTCATAGGAGGGAAATGCATTTTTTTACCACCACTAACCCCTCTCTCCCCCCACCCCTTCCACAACAGGACAAACTTGCGCTTTGCTCGGTTTCCACCCAACTACATATTTTATAAAACTAAATAATGCACATTATTATATATATAGAGTATGTATTATAAATACAGATATCACAACCAGACTTCCTGATGTATACACCGAGACATAATTCGGAACTTACTTCTTCTAAACTAGAATGAGAAGCCTACACACATGCTGGAACCCTATCTTTTTAAGACAGAGACAGGGAGCGGTACCACTTGTGCCACACGCGAGCATTTTATTCATTTATACTTATGAAGTACAGTAACAAAAGCACACTTGACACTCATTCTGGTGGATATCAAACATGAACAACAAATAACCAGGACAACCTTTAAAACCCAAACGAAATGAAACGGAGCACAACAGACGTTTTTAGATATTTCATTCAGGCAGAGGCCCGCTTAGTATCACGGAAACGCTTGAAGAAGACGACCATCTCGTCACGATCAGGAAGGTTTTCTTTAATGACAGACACTTGCAGGAAACTTTGAAACCATTTAAGCAGGCGCGGGAATTTGTGGGGTTCAAGTAGTTTCACCCCAATCACATCTTCAATCACCTCTAACCAGTAGAGAACCGAACCAAATGCAATGTCCACCATGCCAATATTTTCTCCATTGAAATATTTCTTGTCTTTCAAGCCATGTTCTTCGACTGTTTGTAGCATTTCCAAACTTTCCTTGATCGCCTTCTCTAGTTCTTGACCTGTGGTACTGAAAATTTTCCACACTGCTGAACCCTGCCACAATAATTTATTATGTCATCATATTATCGATAACAACAAATAAAATGTTAGGTACATTTGATCAAATATTCAAATACAATCTCATTATATATGAAAGATGTAAAGTGCACCTTGTCTTCTGCAAATTTAACCCAGAAACGAGCAATGGCTCTCTCATAAGGATCAGTTGGGAGCAATGGAGTATGTGGCCACGTCTCTTCAATGTATTCGACAATGATCATGGATTCGCAGATTGGCTTGCCGGCATGAACAAGCACAGGGATCTTCTTGTGGACTGGATTGTACTTCAAAAGCATAGCACTTTTGTTGGAGAGATCTTGTTCTACGAATTCATATGCAATGCCTTTCAGTTTTAGAGCCCATACGACTCTGAAACTAAATGGACTTTCCCATGTCCCAAGAAGCTTTACTTCTTCACCCATGATTTGATTTGCTGCTATAAATCTTATCAACTGTTTAACTTGACATGATAGCCACAATCTCATTCTCTATTTATACTGATAAAAGTGTGATTGCTTGCTTGGGAAATAAGCTTCAGATTTCTATTAATTTATAAGACAAATTACAACTGATATCAGAATTTTAATTTTTGTTAAATTTTGTTTTAATTTTACTACAAACTACACTTTGACTTGATCATTAGCTGCCAATTTGGCTTTCTTTTTGTTTAAGTTCCTGAAATTGTTTTTAATAAAAGAAATTTTGATAATGTAAGATAACAATAATATTAAAATTTACATGAAGTGAATATTAGGTCAATTAAAAGGACGAAAGAGAAAAATAAAAAATTTGGTTTGACTCAAAACCTTATTTATATACATTTGTTTGACTAATGGAAAGATTTGATTGGTGAGGTCATTAATTAGGTCATCCCTTCATTATTTGGCACTTATTATATAGCAATACAAGAAGCGTCATGCATGATGCCGATTTTATGGTAGTCCTAGTTAATCTAGCATTAATGTTCACGCGGTCATACCAGTTAAGTTTAAACAACCATCATTAGGAATGGCGTTGGAATTGTAATATAGGGATTTTTTTTTTTCCCTTCTTTTTGGAGTGCTGGTAATTAAAGGTCGGTCTGGATTGATAGAGATATGACTCTAAAGCGCAGTCTGAATATCATCTCCTAAGAAATGGGAGAGGATGACTCACAATGGATGGAGAAAATGCCCATAATTTGTGGGATATGGTGAGAGGGTAAGTTCAAATCCACGGCTACTAAGACCAAATGTACGAGCTACTTGTGTCTACCACCAAACCATAAGTACTTTCTTGGAATTGTAATATAGTTTTAAATAATTAGTTATTTCATTCTTTGTGTTTTAAAAAGTTCATGTAAACAGTTTTTTGAGATAATGTTCATGCAAAAAGTTTTGAAAGTGTTTACAACATAGCTATATAAATTTTGACTTTACTATTTGTTTAATTGTAAGATAGGATTACTTTTTATTGAGTAACTTTGAAATCTAGCATTAATTTGATTACAGGTCTACCGACTAGACGATCGAATTTCACTCTTATAATATTAGGAAAAAATCTCTCAATATAAGTTGGTAAGGTAAGATATGAATCCATATTTTGAACATGAAAGCAAAGGTGTACACTAATATATATATATATATATATATATATATTAGATGGGTAATCGCCATTCATCAAAAAAGGACCTTTATATTAATTTTATATCGGAATTTCATCATTATTCGATTGATTTATATATTTGTATTGAAGGAAAAAAAAAATCCAGTATAAAAGATATACCAGCAATATAACTTGACTAGCAACACATTAATTTTGGACTTCCTTTTTTCCTTTTTTCTATAAGAACTCTTTTGACAGCAGTAACCTAACAATAGGTAGGATTGTTGGTATAAAAATTTTCTGATTAAGGGCTAAACGCAATAATACCGAAACTAATAACCACGTAGATCTGTAGTTGTATTGATAATGCAACAAGGCTGCTACTTATTCTTACACGCACCCAGCAACACAGGGATCTACGATCTTATACATAAAAACAAAAGCATCGAATTTGAAGGGGAGTATAATTAATAATCAGCAACCTATAACTAATTCAATTGCCTGGCAATGAACTTCTCCCTTAAATTTAAAATTGAAAGAAAAAATACAACCAAACTAACTTAAGGTCTTCATTACAGTGCAGTCTGCATCCAAAATCCATAAAATATATTCTATATAATGTTTACATTCAAGTATATTTCCAAAAAAAAAAAAATTACATTCAAGTAATTTCATTGAATTTGACGTGGCTTGGTGGTTTAATGTTCTTACCTCTTTCAACTGGTGTTGCGCTTGAATCCTTGCCAACATGTTTTCATGTTTCATTGGTTTATCAATGGCCCAAATTCGATTAAGCCCAATATTATCCAGCCTAGTGTGTAAACTTTGCATTTATGGAGTGGGCTTAGAAGTCAACTATCTTTACAAGGTGCAGTATGGCACGATCCGGCACGTACCATACTACCCATTCTAGGTCCGAGTCTAAATGTATTGGACTCAAAAATTTCGGACCCGCCCGAGCTAGCCCTTTCGACACCTCCAATGTGGCATTTGCTTATTAATGGAATATGCGTCGTGCACGATTATAGTATTCATTATTGATCAGGCATTGTTCACGTAGGTTCATAAACAATGTTTATGTTTGGCTTAGGATGTTTATATGTATTAAATAATTATTAAAAATAATTAGTTATTTCATAATTTTGCATATTAAAATGCGTTTGGTAAATAGTTTTAACAGCAATTATGATTTAATTGATTTTGAGTTAACAGTAAGTTGAATTATGTGAAGGATCCTCTAATTAACCAACGGTGCCCTCCTAAATGAGACACGTAATTTTATTTTATTTTCTTTTAACTCGATGAGATCTACAATACTAGAAATTAAAATTAAAATTTTATTTTTTGGAACTTTGGAGAGATATATATATATATATATATATGTACGTCTACAGTTTATTATCATTTGTAGAAATTGCTAGATAAATTAACTTGCAACGTGTAAGTCATCTAGTATATTTTTGACATTTTGAATTTGAACACAAAATTGAATTTCATTGTTTTTCAAATAAGTAGCGGAATGCCATCGGAGTTGGCCTACTTCCACTTAGAAAGTCCGCATCATTTCTTTATTATTTTCTTATGCTCATAAATTAAAAAAAAAATGAAAAATATGCATACACAACAAATAAGCAGAAAGTATATATCCTGTGACCACGATTAACTAGGTAGTTTAGTATACTTTCTTTTCACTTTAATAACAATTTCAAATCTCATTGAACCTTTACTCGGTGGTTTTTAGAATTAATAGTTTAAAACAAACAAAAACGAAACGACATAGATCCCTTTAAACCCATACAAAATGTAACGGGGCACAAGAAGCGGGGGCTCAAAAGAGAGGTGTCAAGACACTTCACTCAAGAAGTCGCAATGGCCATTAAAGTAGGAGAGGCCAGCAAAGTTTCACGGCGATTTTTACGTGGACGACCATCTTGTCGTGATCCGGAAGGTTATCTTTAATCACAGGCACTTGAAGGAAATTCTGATACCATTTATGCAAACGAGGGAATTTGTGGGATTCAACTAGTTTCACCCCAATCACATCTTCAATCACAGTTAAACTTTGAATAACTGAACCAAATGCTAAATCCACCATCCCAATCTTCTCTCCATTGAAATATTTCTTGCCTTTCGAATCCAAACCACATTCTTCAACAGTTTCTAGCGTTTTCAAGCTCTCCTTTATCGCCACCTCTAGCTCATCGCCTGTGCTCTTGAATATGCTCCACAATGCTTCCACACCCTGCCACAATAATTCATGCAGTCAATTACCAATAATCAAGGAGTCAGGACATTGGATTTGCGATTTGATTACAATATATATATATATATGAAAGATGTAAAGTGCAGCTTGTCTTCTGCAAATTTGATCCAGAAACGAGCAGTGGCTCGATCATAAAGATCGGTTGTGAGCAAAGGAGTGTGTACCCACACCTCTTCCATGCATTCAATAATAATCATGGATTCGCATATTGGTTTTCCAGCATGAAGATTCACAGGCATTTTCTTGCGGACTGGATTGTACTGCAAAAGCTGTGCACTTTTGTTGTAGATATTTTCTTCTACATATTCATATCCAATGCCTTTTAGTTTCAGAGCCCATATCACTCTTAAAGTATATGGACTTACCCATAGCCCGTGTAGCTTCACTTCTTCACCCATGTTTCGCAGCTATTTCTTATCACCTAATTAATTTTCATTTTTGACACGATATTCACAATCTTATTCTCCATTTATACTGATAATTGGACTGTTATTGCTTGGGGAACAAGTTTCAGATTTCTATTAACAAAACAAGGAGGGTATCTTTGTGCCAAAATTGCAGCTTAGAAAGAAAAATCAATGAAAGATCACACTACAATTTTGACTTGAAAGGCGACGCACTTTGGGTTTGTTGGCATTTGCTTGTATATCAAGATAAGGTTCGTCATGGTCAATTCATTGTTTTGGTAGTCAAAGAAGTAGTCAATTATGATAGTTCATGCAAGCTGATAGGTTTAGGTAAGAGTGAGCACGGGTTAGGTCGGATTAGTTTTAGTCAAAACTTACCCAAAACCGACATCCGAAATGATTATATAAACCGACATGGACTGACTATTATTGAGTCGGGCTGGTCCATGTCGGTTTGGGCGTACAAATGGGCCTTCAATTGAATCATTATTTTCTTTCATTTTGGGCCTACAAATCTTATTTTCACCAAATTTTCCTAGAAAAAATTTACCATCAAGAAAAAAAAAAAAGAACAGAAAGAGAGAATGATAGAGATAGAACCCGAACAAATAAAAAACCAAAAAGGAAAATCACACCCAGAAGAAAACCTTTACTGGGGATTCATAGATTAAAGAGTTTTTATGGGTCTAAAAGAGATTTTCCTAAAAGGGTTTTGGTTTGAGAGGGATAGGTTGATTTCATCTTGGGGATGATTTGGGAGTGAAAGGAAGGATTTTGGAGTTGGGAACAAAGAGTTTGAAATGGAGAGGAAGGAATTTGGAGGTGGGAGTGAAAGGAGAGTAGTAGAGGTGGTGGTGAAGGAGGGAAAGGATTGAGGGAGGTGCTGAAGTCTCCAAGTTGGTCTAAGGATTCGGGGAGTGAGCAATCGGTAGTGAGAGGAGTAGGGGATTCGAGGTTTGAGTCTTAGTAAAAGTCTAGGTTGTCACAACATGGTCAAAGGATTCAATGGGGAGTGAGCAATCAAAGTGTATAAAGGTGGCAAAGAAGAGCGTGGAGGTTAAGGTAGAGATGAAGTTTAGAGGGGAGTGAGCTGGTGAGAGGGAGAGAGAGAGAGGGGGTGTCGGCTAGGGTTGGAGGAAACGGCTGAATATGATTTTAGGGGTGATTTTTTTGCTTTTACATTTTCAATTTTGTTTAACATACGTGTTGGTTTTCTGGTTCGGGTTTGTTTTTTCGACCTAAAACCAAAATTAATCAGTTTTTTACTTTAAAAACCGACCCAACCCAACCCAACCCAACCCAAAATATGAATAGAAATCAACACTTTGGGTTAGTTTGGACTGAGTCGGTTTCGGTTATTTTGCCCACCCCTAGGTTTAGGTTGGTTTAAGGTAGTTTAAGGTGTTCCTTCACAATTGGAATAATTTATTTATATTGCTTGAAGAGAAAAGGATAATAAATGGTAAAACAAACAAAATAAGAAAAATAAAAAGTATTAGAATGTCCAAATACAAACTTGTATATTATATTGATTCGCAATAATTTGCATTTATTTTGTGATTTTATCTATTAGTGGATGCCTAAAATTAGATAACAAAAGGAATTAGGTGTTGTCTAAGTTAATTATCTACTAAAACCAAATAACTTCAAAATACCACATGAGTAAGCATTCGTGTAAATTCATAACAAACATCTATTGCATTTATCTTATAAAAAAATCATAATGGAAAGTTTGTCAAAATAGATAACCAGTACTCTTCTAAAGAAGTTTCAATGAAAACAAGTATTACATTTTAATATTTTTGAAAGAATTAAAAAAATAATTTTAATGAATTTTAAAATACTAAATCAAACTCCATTATTTAATTGATTTTTCGAATCTGTCATGGTAGAGAACGTTGATCCACTACTTAGGTGATCTTACTAAGGAAAAAAACTCAAATCTATCAATGACCTTACCCATTGAGAAAAATGGCAGATCAAAAATTTGATGGCCAGATTTGTTGTTGACGCTTCTTCTCTGTCTTCTACTATTAAACAATATCTTTCCTATTTTTACAGGATATTTGACATTGTGCATGGTTCCTGATTCCATTTTTTCATATAGTTAATAGATATATATATATATATATATATATAAAGTACATGTGCAATCTTGCACATTGAATAAAAACTCGGTAAGTTTCGCCGAGTTATCGCCGGGTTCTCACGGATCGACACTCCGCCGATCCAAGCACCCCCAGATTGGAGGTCTTGCTCGTCGGAGATGGCCACTCGACCCAACTCGGCTCAACTCAGCCCAACTCGGCCTAACTCGCTGACTCGGCGAGTCCGACCACCACAAAACTGACCGGAAATCATCCCAAACACCATCGAAAAATCAGTCAAAATCCAATAATACTCCTAACAAAACAAACAACACACCACAGACCACCACACACAAAAGAAAAATTAAAGAAACAATCCCATTGTGAGTCACCGTCGGTGACAAGTTGAAGGGAAAAGAGTCAAAAGAAAACAAGTGGCCGGCGTGAGGAAAAGAGTCACCGCAGAGAAGGAGAACGGTCGGCGATACAGAGGACAGAGAAGGAGATTTGAAATGGCCGACCGCCGGCGATGATGAAGAGGATTGGCTTCGGCTTCGGCAACGACGGTGGCGATGGCGATGGCTCACTTGAACGGCGAAGTTGACGGTGTGTAGAGAAAGAAAAAGGATGAGAGATGAGAAGGGAGAGAGAGAACATGAGAGTTTTCAGTTTTGAGAATGCTTAACTGTGTGGTACTGTTGTGAGTGGGATGTGAGTGGTGAGTGTGTGAGTGGCGAGTGGTGAATCTTTAAATAGGAGGAGGATGATTTTGCAAGGACCCCTAACATTTATAAAAATATCAAATTAAGCATTCAGACTTCAAAAATTATAATTTTTCCCCTAAACAGTACTTTTCGAGTACTCACCGATTACTCGCCGAGTTGCCGATTACTCGCTGCTCGCTGGATCGCCGATCGATCAGCGAGTAGCGAGTTTTGAAACACTGATCTTGCATAATACAGTAACATAACGCACTACTCTTTATTATTTTCCCCTATGCCATTGTTCTTGTCGTTGTTGCAAAAATCGTTACTTGTTAATCGACCGATAAGGTAGCGATTAACAATTTATCGGTTAATCGGTGAGTAATTGGGGATTGATAGACGAGTATTGTTTTGAAGAAAAATTATTATTTTTTAAAATTTAAGAGTGTAAAATTATATTTTTTTTAAACATTAGGGATCAAAATTTAAATATTAATATAATTTTATCAACTTTTCAGCGGTTTTGTGAAATTTGCCCCATCCTACATATATACACTTAACCATAACCTAATCACATTTTCCCTCTCTTACCTTACGCATGGCTCCTCTCTCACCTCATTTTTCCTCTCCAACCTCACGCACACCTCCTCTCCTTTCTCACCTCACCTCAAGCCAGTGACTGGCCGCACCAAATCATCATCATCACCCCATGTCGGTGCCGCTTCGAGTTGTTCTTACCTCACATCGACGCCGCTCCTAGTTCCATGACTAGATCTCTTATTCCAATCTCCTCTCATTGCTCACCTTCGATGATTTACAAGATCATTTGGCTGTTTTTTGTAATCTCCCTTCTCTCTCCCTATCATTTGATTGTTTTTAATAGTGGTTGTTCTTGGATACTTGGCTGTTTATGGTGGCTTTTAGGGTGATTTTCAACCAATTATGCTCACCGAGTTGCCCGATTTGGGCCGATTTGACTAATTGACCGGCCCGTCCTATTTTGGTCGCTGATCTAACCCTTATCGAACAGGCAACACGCCAGTCAGCATTTTATCGCTGAAAAATTGGTGACTTTCAACAATTTTTGCAACACTAGTTTTCGCTTATCGACCTTGGTAATTTAAAACTTAAGCTACTATGATAGCAAGGACAAACTCTCTAATAAAGTTATCTTAATTACAATTTCAAAATAACCCTAAACCATTATTGTAAAATCAATGCATTTACTAAAATTTTTAAATGATGGGCATCTTTCGTTTCTTTATATAATCAATAATAATAAAAAAAAAACTAATTAATTAATTGACATAAGTTTTAGATTAAATTTTTTAGGATGTAGAGAGACATAATGAACATGCATGCGTTTCTAAAAAAACCAATGATAGAGTATACATAAAAATAAATAAATAAATAAAATAAAATAAGGACTAATAAAAGCAAGTGGTTGTAGGTCCAGTGCCATGGTAATTACACATTCTCTACACAGTGGACGTTCTAACTTCAATTCCCCTCCAAAAAAACAAAAAGACTAAAGAAATCAAATCATACTTCCATCATCCCCATTTCAATGGTCGATTGTGATTCCTCAACTACTTTTGCAACTCGAGTACTGCATGTGTAGATGAAGAAGATGACTGATATTAGGCAAAAGTAGCAGAGGTTGGCAACACTAAAACCTGTTAACCTTTTGTTGGATTATTGGGTTATTGGGTCGGGTCCACCCAAGATAATCCAAACTCATGACCCGATCCAAATCTATTGGAATTGGATAAGATTGAATAATCGCTGGCGGTTATCAGAAAATAACCGCCACCTTTATAAATACTTGAGGTTTTTCATTTGTTGAAAGATGATGGAAAATCAATTCCAGAAACTTTACATACACATCATATTACACATATGAGAGAAAAGAGAAAACAAATGGTAAGACAAATTACACTGTGATTCGAGGTTCCTTTCCGACTATGTGATTGGAATTCGACCAGTTGAACAATCCAAGATCCAGGGTAATTTCCGCTGCGTAGAAACGGGTACGTTTTCGGTTTCCATTTTACTGTTTTATAGAATTTATAATGCTATGAATTTTTTCATTGGTATCAGAGCCCCCTTAGGGTTGTTTGCTGGTCATTAATCTTGGTTCTACAATTAAAATTGCCATGAAACTTGATTTTTGGGTTGAAAACTAAGATATAGAAACATGTACCTCGAAACTTCCATGCATGATATCTCCCTCATCAGACTTTCGTTTTGTGTGATTCAAATTTTATAAAAAAATAGACTTCAAGACGAATCATTAGCAATTTGAATCACAAAATTTCATTGTAAAATGAATAAGAACGAATCAAAACAAGTTTGGGGTTAAAATCTGGAGGGAGTACGGTCATCGGAGGAAGAAGCCAAATGGGCGCGTGTATACACGTGCCATACCGCGCGTGCCGCGTTGGGCGGCATGGACCCAGCCCACGCAAGCGCCACACGGGCGACACGCGTGAGCAACGGCAACGGTAACGCCACGTGGCGAAACTTGGATGGCTGAATGCAGGATGACACGTGGACAGCGACTTGAGCAACACGTGGCGTAGGTTGGCATACGTATCAACACGTGGCCCAATCAGGACATGACGCTTGGCGGCATGTACATGCAACGCGTGTAATTGATGACGACGTTGTAGCTCCAAGGGACGCCACGCGTCTGATGACGTCAGCGCGATGCTTGCAGGCGCGTCAGACAGAGTACCGGCGCGTGGCTAACTCAGCCCGAGCATGTGGTTGCTCGAGCGGCGCGTGGCCGTCACTCGCCGCTGCCGACGGTTGCCGCCGACGAGTTTTCCAACGAAAAAATAATAATTTTCTATTTTTGCTCTTCTTCTCATCCCAATTAGTTATTCGTTTGAATTATGAGCGAAATAATATTATTTTATTGATTTCACTCTATAGGGAGTTAATTTTAAAAATGTTTTAGTTTTTAAATTAAATTTTATTTAATCTAAAATTAATCATGCATGTATTTATTTAGTTTTAGGTTATGTCATGCAAATTTATAGGGACTGGGTCAACTGATTTTGACGATGAGTTATCTGATGATGTGATTATGATTATTGTCCTATCAAATGACGAGGAGATTATTGATATCTCAAATATTGACTAGTACCTTGAGATTATATAAATCTCAGATGATTAGTAGAACTTTGAGATCATATATATATATATATATATTTATATCTTGGACTATAAAATGACGGAGGTCATAGAGATTCCGATTAAGAGATGTCTGAGAATATAAAGATCTCAAATGATACTTTTCAAATTGTGGATGTCTTAAAATCTTTTAGAGAATGATATTAGGACTGTTTTGTGTAAAAACACTTACATATATGGTTTAATGAATATTTAGAAATTGGATGATGATGAGTAACTTAACTATTTTTTCGATTTCTGTCCAAAGATTCTTTAATCATATTTATGAGTGTATAGTTGCTGCAATATTTTTAGTGAAATGATAGTGGATGTGCTAGTATAGACGTAGACAGATATAGATCAAAGGTCTCTTAGTAGAATAAATGTCATTTGAGACAATAGTATGTGCTTCGATAATAATAGTTGTTGAACTGAATAAAGGTGACAAATTAAATAGTAATAACTATGATATTTGACACCGTAAAATTCAGTATATATTAGAGGAGTAAGAAACCCTCGAAACCGTAACCAATACCATGGTCAAACCCAAACATAGTACTTTTACTCAATATAGACAAGATGTTGAGACTTATCAGACATTTTTAAAATAAAAAACAACATTTCTCGTACAATGATGTTGTCTTATATGGTTGATGACCACATGTGCACGAACAAAAAATATAGACGGCATTAGACATTTAGCTGACTTTGAAAGGCAAATGTGGTGGGACATCAACCGCTAAACTAAGTAGATTCACAATCAAGTTTGATACTTATCAGAAGCGTTGGGATTACAACCTAATGCAACATCTGTGAGATAAGTCAAACATGATACATGAGTTGAAATCCGTAGGTCATGCCTTAACTAGTGAGTAGTAAATACAAGTGGTAATCTGATCCCTCACAAATAATTGAAAAAATATAATAAATCAACATGACCAACAATGATACCATTATGTCGTTTGATGACATCTCACATCATGTTAAACTCGAAGATGAGCGCCTAGAGGCGGCTAATACTTCAAGTTATCTTTATTTGGTTAAGTCCAATATGCGCAAGGGTTTAGGTTCTAAGCGTAAAAAGGGAGGAAAGAATATAAGTTGGAAGAAAGGAAAAGAGAATCTCAAATCCAATATGGATGAGACCGGAAAAACACAAGAAGGGTAAGCGTGGTAGTGCAATGAAGGATAAGAGTTAGTTAAAGTATTTGTACTGTGGCAAGATGGGTCATTTCACTCGTGAATGCACTGAGCATAAGAAAGAGACTTAAAAGCCACGAACTACGTAGCTAGAGACAGAGGAGCATTTGTAGAGTACCGTCGGATCAGCCGAGGAACAAAATGGATCTATATGGGGAATAACTTAAAATGTATTGGCACCTACAAAGTGATTCTATGAGGTGGCCAAGTGTTGTATCTCCATGATATCTTGTATGCTTCGAAGATTCGACTGAATCTTGTCCCTATAATTGTCCTTCTAGGTTTAGGATATATTTTAACTTTTTATAGCAACTGTTTGAGGATTTATCTAAATTCAGTGAGATTAGGCACCGAATATCTGATGGATGGTTTTATCGTATTAAATACCGAATTTGACGATATTATTAATACGATGGTTGTCTTTCATTAATCACTTTTACTGATGTTGCCAATATTGATGTTCATACTTGGTATGTTAGACTAAGGCATATGGGCCAGAATCAAATGAATAGATTGCCCAAAGAGAAATTTTAAGATTTTCCCAATATGATAGATTTGCCTTTACGTGAAAGTTGTCTAGCAGAAAAACAACTAGAAAACTATCTAGAAAAGGAATTGAGGCTGAAAATCAATTATAGTTAATTCATTCTGATATTTGTGAACCAATAAATGTGAGAGCTAGAAATGATAGCAATCATAGATGATTACATATTTTGGTCATATCTATTTGATCTCCCATAAATCTGAAGTATTAGATTGCTTTAGAATGTATCTAAATTTGGTGGAGAATCAGTTAGATAGAGCTGTTAAGGTCTTGCGGACTAACCAAGGATAAGATATCTTTCTGAATAATTTGAGACATTATGTCATGAGAAAGGTATTGATATACAGTTGACCATTCCTAGAATTTCGTAACAAAATGGTGTAGCGAAAAGAATGAATAAAACATTATTAGAGATTGTAAGATCTATGATTGCACAAGCAAACCTCTCAGTATCTTACTGGGAGATGCGCTATTAACAGCTGCTTACATTCTGAATAAAGTCATTACCAAATCAGTAACTTTCATACCCTATGAATTATAGACAGGTAGAAAACCTAAACTTACTTATATGCGACCATGGGGGTGCGCATGATATGTGCATATTTTTTTTGTAAATATGAAAAGTTGAGTGCTAAAAGAAATAAATTTATCTTTATTAGATACTCCAAGCACTCAAAATGATATGTATTCATAGGAGAAAACTCAAATGGAAGCGTTACTGAATTAGAGTCACTAGATGTGAACTTCTTAAAGAATGAATTTTCTAGTAAATGTGAGATTGAAAAAGAATTTCAATGTTACGAATTGAACGATTCGGATGATGTTCTATATCAGAACACTCAACTAGAGGAAGATAGAGAATTGTTTAAATACTTTATTCCTAGTGGGAGTGATAGAGCTATTGGAATAGCTTATTCATCTATTTCCAGTGAGAGCGAGGGACTAACAAGTTAGTGTCCTCAAATAAATCAACCCGCAAAAGTAACTACAAGGCTATTCCTCATCGTCAATTTGAGATTAAGGGGAAACTTTTATGCTTGCTTCACATAATTGGGATGAGCCAAAGAATGTGAATGAGACTCTCAATTCACCTGCTAGAGATTTTTAGATTAAAGTCATACAATAAGAGATGGAGTTAATGGAGTTAATGGATTGCAACAATGTTTGGGACTTGGTTAAATTATCGTCTGATCGAAAATCCATTGAAAATAAATGGGTTCTCCGCATTAAGTGTAAGGAAAATGGCTTAATAGAGAGATACAAGGCGGGATTAGTAGCAAAAGGATATACTCAATAGAAGAGTGTAAACTATGAAGAAAGCTTCTCCCTTATGGTAAGGTTTGCTTCCATCCGCCTTATATTAGCTATCGTTGCACACATGAACCTAGAATTGCATCAGATGGATGTAAAGATAATATTTCTCAATGGAAAACTGAAGAAAGAAATTGACATGGAGCAGCCAGTGAATTTTGTTTAAAAAAAAAAAAGATCAAGAGTTGAAAGTATATAAGCTCATGAGATTGATCTATGGCTTGAAACAATTCTCCAGATAATGGTACCTCCTTTTCCATGAGGCGATCATGTCTATGGATTTTAGATGACCAAAGAGGACCATTGTATGTATGTTAAACTGGTAAAAGATAAGTTAATAATATTAATTTTACACGTGGACGATATTCAATTGGCCGAAAATGACAATGAGTTTAAGGTAATCATAAAGTGATGGTTATTCTCAACTTTCAAGATAAAAGATATGAGAAATGTTACATATATTTTAAGAGTTAAAAATCAATAGAGATCGTTTAAGGAGAATTCTGGCTTCGTCACAAGAGCCATACATCAAAAGATTATCAAACGATTCTATATGGCTTCTTGTAAGCCTATGGGTACTCTCATCTCAAAAGGGTCAAACTCTTTGTCATGAAATATGCCGTAAGACTCCATAAAAGCATGAAAGAATGCAAAAGAATCCTTATTCTAGTACTATTGGAAATCTCATGTATATTATGATATGTACGAGACCTGATATTTGCTATGCAGTTGGACTGATTAGCAGATATCAATCTAATCCTGGACAGAAATATTGGATTGTTGTGAAAAAAATTTTAGAAATGGACTGCTGATTACTCCCTGTATTATCAAGGTGGTAATATGCATTTAATTGGGTATCTAAACGCTGATAGGGGAGGTGATTTGGATAAGCGAAAATTTGCATCTGGTAATGCATTTTTTGCTCAACCAAAGTGCTGTCTCGTGGAGCAACAAGAAGCTATCATACATTACGCTGTCCATCATGGAAACTGTATTCATAGTATGTTCAGCTGAAGTCTATGAAACAATCTGGCTCAAGAGATTATTGAAAAATCTGAATTCGAAATTAATGTGAAGAAGTCAGTTACTGTATACTATGATAGTTAGACAGCAATTGTCTATACTAAAGATATGAAATGTCACAGTAAATCGAAGCACATAGAAACTAAGTACGATTTTGTCAAGGATATAATGATGAAAAGAATGTAACAATTTAGTATGCATCTACACATGAGATGGTATTGAATCTACTCACAAAAGCTGTGACAAGAGTTATATTTATATCACATACTAGGTCTTTGAGTTTGTATTGATTGTGATGTTATAATTGTTACATTAAGTTATATCTGTTTTATGATTAGATATGTCATTTTGGTTATATAAAGCTAGCACATATTCATTTCACATAAATTATATATGGAAGTATGTCGTCAAGTTTTAAGATTGGTATTCTTACATGTACAATCGTCTTGGTTGCTAGGAGAGCAAGCTAAGATGAGACGCATATATTTTTAGAGAATAAAAATGAAGTTGTTCTCTTAAGGGCTTGAAATATATGAAATATCGTCTTGACTGTAGTCAAAATGAGGTTCTACCTAAAATTAATTATTGAACCGTTCATAATGTATCCACATCATCATGAGAACCTGATTAGAGCTAGATGTGAGTTTCTCAATAATAAGTGTCGAAAAGGCAAGCTTTAGAACTCAAGTTAGGCGCTAGAATAGTGTCTGAACTAAAATCTGTACAGTGAATAATCTCAATATAAAAAACATATACGTCCTTATTAAAGGATAAGATTCACTGTAACATGCGTTTCATACCGCGTGTGCTTACAGTGACCGACATGGAAAATGAGTGAATTTATCCATGATTTCTCATTGTATAAGTTCCATTAAAGTTTATATAAAACTTCTACCTATATCCTCAATGACTGTTCACTTTGTCTCAAAGTAATGAGGTGATGTTTGTATCATTAGTGTGTCTTCTATGGCTATGATAATGCGGTCTATAGGACATTACTATGATGTCAGTCATTTTTGTTGACCGAAAGACGAAAGTGAGACAAGAAGATTTAATGAATTTTATTTTGTTCCTATAGTTACTTGTCGCGACAATTTGCAATTTGGAATTGCAATTGTGATTATATGGAATATTGGAAAATCGAGCATGTTAAGGAATTAAATATGCTCGAGCAAATAAAATTCTATTAAATCTAGAACATAATAATGAACAAATTTATAATCTCTTGTATAGCAGTACAATTGAGATTTGAAAGACAAGTCACATTGCATATATTATTTTTCATAGGTCACACGGTGTATTTATCTGTATGAATGCCTGTACTCCTTATCATAAAGGGGTCACCAGTGTTTTCTCTGTGAGTTCTATTTGGCTCATCTTATATGAGTGGGAGATGTTGGATTATTGGATTGTTGGGTCGGATCCACCCAAGATGATCCAAACTCATGACCCGATCCAAATTTATTGGAATTGGATAAGATTAAATAACCGTTGGCGGTTACTGGCGGTTATCAGAAAATAACCGCCACCTCTATAAATATTTGAGGTATTTCATTTGTTGAAAGATGATGAAAAATCAATTCCAGAAACTTTACATACACATCATACTACACATATGAGAGAAAAAAGAAAACAAATGGTAAGACAAATTACACTGTGATTTGAGGTTCCTTTCCGACTATGTGATTGAAATCCGACCAGTTGAACAATCCAGGATCCAGGGTAATTTCCGCTGCGTAGAAACGTGTACGTTTTTGGTTTCCGTTTTACTGTTTTATAGAATTTATAATGCTATGAATTCTTTCACCTTTTATAGTACGTATCCAGATGACTGCGGTCCACTGCCATGGTAATTACACTTCCCTACACAGTGGACGTTCTAACTTCAATTCCCCTCCAAAAAAACAAAAAGACAAAAAAAAACAAATCATTCTTCCATCATCCCCATTTCAATGGTCGATTGTGATTCCTCAACAACTTTTGCAGCTCGAGTACTGCATGTGTAGAGGAAGAAGATGACTGATATTAGGCAAAAGTAGTAGAGGTTGGCAACACTAAAAACTATTAACCTTTTATAGTACGTATCCAGGTGACTACGGTTCAAGGTGGTATCGAAAAGGCTTCCGTTTACATGAATGCAAACAATGCTAAGCAAGCTTCCAATTCCATCGATAACAAATGCATTCATTTCTGGAGCATAGTTCTTCCATGACCATGTATCAGGGACCTGATCAATCATGAACTCATCTAATCCACCTTTAACAAGGCCCTCCATAAGACCTAACAAACAGAACTGTGGGGCAAGGCTGAAGGTGCTCATATCTATAATTTCATTGGGCTTGTCTAACAATCCTTCTTTCTTAACTACAGACAACCTGAAAACCTCAGTCCTCCATGCAGTGGCAAAGCAAAATGGAGAAATTACCATTCCAACAAAAAATCTCGCAAGTTTCCATTTAGGTTTTAGAACCCATTTTCTAAGTAAAAAGTCACACAGATCAGGGAGTTGTCCACATATATTCTGCAGTATAATCAGCGGAAGTAATGAATCAGCCATGTTGTTTCCTTGCTCAGAAAAAAAGGTGTTCCCTGTTGATAGTAACAAACCCAAACCAGCGAAAGTGATCCACCAAGGAACCATTATTAAAGATATCATAGGTTCTTTGACTTGTGTCATCGAGCAAAGCCTACCCGCCTTTTCTTGTTCATGTCGTTCGGGAGAGGACCCGATGGCAGGTTTGTCGAGGCATCTGCATACAAATTTGAGAAAATTGATGTGTTACCACTTAAGCTTTGTATTACGCGTTTGGAATAATGAATAAGAAGTTAATACATTAATAAAGAAAGAGCTGCGAGGGGCAGGATAATATAATATACCCGAGGGCATTTTTGACTGGAGACGACGACTCTGATTGATCATTTTCATCATTTTGGCAGACATTATCCGAAGAAGAAGAGCATACCTTATGACAATAATTCAATACGGAAGCCTTGACATAACGGATCAAAGCAGTTAAAGGGTGACATTCAACGCTAGCTAATTGATCACTCTTGTGGTAAAAAGGAATACCGCACAAGAACAAGATTAAAGCAATCCCCATCCCCAATGAAGTAATTCCGAGAACGGATGTCCATGGACCGATCCCCGATGAAGTAATTCCGAGAACGGATGTCCATGTACCGATGGGTGAAAAATATGAAAACACTACAGTTAAAACAGTTAAAAACCATGCAATACGCCACAACACATTTGTTTGAACCGCTACGCTATCTTCGTTTACGACTGGATCATGGGCTCGGAATTGATCAGCAAGAAATGGCCTTAAAGAAAAACTCACTCCTTCTTTTCCCAGTGCCAAAAGGATCACACCCATCAAGTTGAATATGTCAATACAAATGCTCGATCCGGAAAACGGTTTAAATGATACAACCAATAACAGCACCAATCCCTGCAAAATTAATTGTTCATTTGTCATTCTTTTTTTTTCTTTTTTTTTTTTTTTTCGTGAAACAGTTCATTTGGCATTTTGACTCTCGACATTAGTTCGCATAGCGGCAGTAAATGACATTATGTTGAGTTGCGAATGAGAAGCCATAGCTATTTTATTTGTATCACTGTAGATGAATTGATTTTTCGTATGTATTTCAAAGTGATTTACACTTTATTGACAACCTTACAACCAAGCCTATAAAACTTGTTATGTTAGGGCTATTACCATACAAAACTTTCTGATCATATTTTTTTATCTTTTTAATATGGGATAATTATTTTGTCTTTATTAGTGTTAGTTAAAAATAAAAAACATCATTTAAAAGCCTTAGCTATTTTATTTGTATCACTGTAGATGAGTTGATTTTTTGTATGTATTTGAAAGTGATTTACACTTTCTTGACAACCTTACAACCAAGCCTATTAAAATTGTTACATCTATTACTATACAAAACTTTCTCATCATATTTTTTTTTATCATTTTAATATGGGATAATTATTTTGTCTTTTATTAGTATTACTTAAAAATAAAAACATCATTTATGAAAAGTATTAAAATGGAGAGCAAATAAATATTTAATAACTCATTCTGTACATATCACTAGTAGCACTTCAGCCAATTCGAAATAGTTAAGTCGTCATTATTTATTCTTAATTTGCTAGCACCTCTTATAAGATTACTTATCTTGTCACTCTTCCCGAACAAGAAATTTTAAATTAAAAGGCATTTGACTTAGAATCTAGTGAATGCATATATACTTCGCATATACATACTGTTGACAACTAATATATAGCTACGTAGAGAAACGATCATTTCCAGTCATTATCATCTTAAACTGGATTAAAAATCAATCAAGGGATCCCAAAACATTTAATAAAAAGAGCTGTTTGGCTACATATTTTAAGATGGTACCCTAGCAATTCAAAATTTCAAGTTTTGCATCCAAGCTATTCTCTTGCTCATGCATGATCACTAGGGTATGCTGCATTATCATTTCAATAAGATCTTGTTCTCTGAGTTTATAATTTTGTCATTTGCAACCGTGTTTAGGATTTTAAAATGTAGAATAACTGAAAATAAGAACCAAAATTAATTAATTAAGAAATGAATAATTCGTGCATAAATGATAGAACATACAACTTGTAAATAACATAATAAATTAAATTTATGATTGATAAGTTAGTTACGACTCAAATATATATTATATTATATGGACATAATTGCTTAAAGCGGAAAATACAAAAAATACCAACATAAGAATGTCAAAATTTATTTTTAGCCATATTTTTTTAAATATTTGTTTTCCGCCTCTCAAACAAATTAATTACACCATATATCCACTTTTCTCCAAATTGCTCCTACTTACTTTGTTCTCTTTATCCATTGCTTATGATATAAGATCTTTGATTTCCTTTGTTGATTGTTTAAGTTTCGTTAGGAATTTTTGAGTTTTTTTGTGATTTTTGGAGTTTTTTTCGTATTTTGGATATTGGATATTGATGTCTTGGTTAGATTTTGTTGGATTTCACTTGAAAATAGAGATTTTCGGTGAAATACAACGTCAAGATAAAAACTAGGTATAATCGGTTTTTAAGTGAATATAAAACCGGTACCAATTTTTAAGTGGACTTAAAAATTAATTACTTAAAAATCCATGATTTTTACGTCCACTTAAAAATTAGTACCGATTTTTAAATCTACTTAAAAACTAATCCCATTAAAACTCGTTTAGTAAGCGCATTTTACATTTTGAGGTAGTTCGGTAAACTTGGATATAGAATAAAAATCGTTTATTTGAGAGGTTAAAAACAATTTTTTTAGAAAAAGTGGGTAAAAACGAATTTTTATATTTATTTTTGGATAAAAGTGAAAATTTTCCTTAATTCATTAAAATTGCAAGATTGTAGAACATGTGTATCGGTTAATCGATAGCAAATAAATGATTCGAAGTTAACTAAACATGCATGTGAAACGAATACTTACAGTAATGTAGTAGACACTTGAATATATGATGATTTTGCGATGACTGTAATAGGACTGTACTGGTAAAAGAGCTAAAAGCAACCCAAATGTCGCTGATAGGAACTCCCTCAGATTCCCAAATGTTGCAGCTTTTGCGACCTTGTATTGGCTTGAATCATCCGTAAAAAATGTTGTTAACTGAGACAGTACAACCACGCCTACAAACTTGTGGGCATATACCAACCCTGAAATTTACATTTGATATGGAAAACTATTATTATTATTGTTGAAGCCATTTTCAATTACATACCAACCCTGAAATTTACATTTGATATGGAAGACTATAATTATTATTGTTGAAGCATATTCAATTCAATCCGTCGTATTCATTTTCTTATCCAACATTTCACAATAAGTAATTGAAAAATTAGAAAGAAAAAATACGTAGTACAAAATCACAGTCTGATATGACATAGTGATAGAGAATGTTAATCCAACATAATTTAAATTACTACACCTTAAATAATATTATTTTTAAATAAGAAAAAAAAGACATTTAGCATGAAAACTCAAATATATCTTGTTTACCTTATTTAAAATGATAACTCAATTTCGAGTGTTTTTCAAAACAAAAGTGAATTTGTCTTGACGGAAAAGTACATCAACATTCCCGAAGCACACTAAATTCAACCATCTAATTTGCTCAAATTTCAATCAAAATTAACTATCTTTTTTTTTTTTCAAATGCAACAAATCTATCCATAACCATCTAATTCATTACAATCATATTTAAATTTGTATTGATTGATCAAAAATTTTTGAAGACCCTAAAACTAAAAGTTAGCGTTCAATGTAATTTTAGTAGAGTCTCACCTAAATACTAGTCAAGCAATATACAATAAACAAATAAGAATAGTTTAGACCACCAAGAATTTATAAATATTGTAAAATCTTTGTATATTTGATACTTATGTTGTTATATATAGAAAAAAAAAAAAAAATTATTATATTTTAGAGACACTCAATAGAATACTCATTGATTGATTATAAAAATAATTAAAAAGAAGCAATAATATAAATTTTGATAACCTTAAATGAGTATTTGGTAAATACATATTTGATAAATTTTATAGCTTACATATTAATTTTTATTAATTATAAAATAACTATACATAATTAATATTACAAAATTTAAAATTATATTAAATTTTAAATAATTAATAAACTATATATCAAAATTCATTTATTAAATAATTTTATAGGTTTTTTTGATATATAGGTTTTAAACCTAACCTAAATAAATAATAAACGAGTTTGGAGAGAGCTCAGGGTAGGGATAGCCATTGAATAAAAACTCGGCGAAACTCGCCGAGTTATCGCCTGGTTCTCGCGGATCGGCACTCCGCCCATCCGAGCACCCCCAGATCAAAGGTCTTGCTCGCCGGAAATGGACACTCGGCCCAACTCGGCTCAACTCAGCCCAACTCGGCCCAACTCACTGACTCGGCGAGTCCGACCATCACAAAACTGACCGGAAATCATCCCAAATACCACCGAAAAATCAGTCAAAACCCAATAATACTCCCAACAAAACAAACAACACACCACAGACCACCACACACAAAAGAAAAATTAAAGAAACAATCACATTGTGAGTCACCGTCGGCGACGAGTTGAAGGGAAAAGAGTCAAAAGAAAACGAGTGGCCGACGTGAGTAAAAGAGTCACCGCAGAGAAGGAGAACGGTCGGCGATACAGAGGACAGAGAAAGAGATTTGAAATGGCCGACCACCGGTGATGATGAAGAGGATTGGCTTCAGCTTCGGCAACGACGGTGGCGACAACGATGGCTCACTTGAACGGCGAAGTTGACGGTGTGTAGAGAAAGAAAAAGGATGAGAGATGAGAAGGGAGAGAGAGAACATGAGAGTTTTCAGTTTTGAGAATGCTTAACTGTGTGGTACTGTTGTGAGTGGGATGTGAGTGGTGAGTGTATGAGTGGCGAGTGGTGAATCTTTAAATAAGAGGAGGATGATTTTGCAATGACCCCTAACATTTATAAAAATATCAAATTAAGCATTCAGACTTCAAAAATTATAATTTTCCCCCCAAACAGTACTTTTCAAGTACTCGTCGAGTTGCCGATTACTCGCTGCTCGCTAGATCGCCGATCGAGCAGCGAGTAGCAAGTTTTGAAATACTGGAGATAGCTAACCCTACACCCACCTTGTTTCTGAAACAGGTTTTGACCCCAAATCTATCTCAAACCTATTTATTTTGGTTTCACCTTGGCCCAAGTGACCATGCGTTTGGATTTTTTTGACATCCTAGGATTAATCATGCAATTAGCTTAAATATTTGTTCAAGGGGTTAATTTCTCTACAATCCCTCATATTTCCATGGGTAGTTGTAAAAACTCTATTATTTTGAAAAAATAAATATTTTTCATTTACAGTTTCAAAAAATAAAATCTTTTATTTACTTTTTCAAACCTTAACAACATTCTTTCCAGATCCATTAACATTTTATCCAAATTCATGTAATAAACCAGATTTCTATATCTGAATTGGTTGTACAAGAAGCGACAACAAGTTTCACAAATAACAGCTCCAACCACGATAACCTCATTCCTATACGTTTTGAATCTATCATACATGGACAGATCATAATTATGTGATAATCATCGTGTTTTCAAACTTCAAAGTAAGGAAGAGATCTAGAGTAAGATCTTGGTTAGCAAATGTTACCTGCGACAAAGAGAGCGACCTTACAAGAACAGATCCAGTAGCGTTCGTAGAATATGATCTGGTATATTACTATGAAGAAAGATTTGTAGTTCAATGGACTATAAAACTGAGAATTCAGAGTCATTATTGCCTCTTTTCCTTTTCCTTTTCCTTTTCTCACATCTTTCAACAGATATCTAATTATTTTTATAAGAGCATGAAAGGTATAAGAAATTTTTCTTGACTTTCCAGTAGAGTTTCCTGGAGAGTGAACAAACGTGAACTTTCCGGTAGATTTCTAGCAAAGTTTTAAAAAAAAAAAAACTCTTCCCCTCATCTTTCCATAGATATCTAATTATTTTTTATAAGAGCATGAAAGGAATAAGAAATTTTTCTTAACTTTCCAGTAGAGTTTCCTGGAAAGTGAACAAACGTGAACTTTTCGGTAGATTTCTAGGAAAGTTTAAAAAAAAAAAAAGAAAAGAAAAGCAACCGCGTGTAAATCGAACCCATGTGGTTAGTCAAAAATAAAAAACTGATGAACCGTGTGGAGCCTCCTCCACATTCAATTTCCGACATGGCATACCAGCGGTTTTGAAAGGAAAGTGACTTTATCTATTTCTTTACTTTTGGAAGTGTAGTAAATCATTTAAACCATTACAGTTCAAACTTCAACCAAATTAGTAACAAAGTAAATAGGATACGCATCACACAAATCATTTCGAAGATCTACATTATTTCACACATGGTCAATCTAAAATTTGCAAGGCAAGTCCAAGTTATGTAACACAATTGGAGTTATTCCAACTAGAAGGAATAGAGGGTAGAATCTCAGACCTCCCCAGGAATTTAATTCATTTATATATTATTCTCACAAAGTTTGGCTTCAATCTTAAGCGCCTACTTACTTTATATCATAGAACAACCCTCATATTTTGTCAAATAAAACACAGTTTTTCTCCAAACCTTATCTTTTTTACCACAAAAAATAATAATAATAAATAACATAAACATAATTAGAATCATGATCGTTAAGAAACTAAGTTGATATCGAAAGAGGGATCTTCCACACTACCTCAAGAAGAAACGATTTCCAACTCTAACCAAGAGGCATTGGGCCTTTACTTCATCTCTTCTGCTTCTCCTTTCTTCTCTGTTTCTCTTTCCTTAATTTCTTCTTTTTTTTCCCTATTTCTTCCTCTATTTTTGACCAGCCCCCTATTTCCCCATTCCTCTCTCACATTCTCTTCTATCTCATCTCCGTTGGTACTATTCCTTCCCGGCCGTTCATCCCCTCTCCATGAAACTTGTTTGCAAACTCAATTTCCATTCCAATTAATCTTAAAATGATTTGCCACATGTTAACTCTTTATTGGCCCTTCAGATTCCCTATCCATTTTAGTAAGGGATAATATATATATTTGTCATTTGTGATTTTATTTTACAAAATTTATTTGCACGTGCAAGTGCAGCAAACAAAGCTTTTCCTTGGTTATATTATTTAATTTCTCTTGTTTTTATTATGAATTTGTCCGGGCGAAGTAACATGGAGGCAAGAATGATAAGAATCCAGAATCGCCCACGTATATCGGACATTACAAGTGTCATGCTCTAATTGGTCAACATAAAAAGCCCTCGCTCTTTGAAACCAAACGTGGCAGTCAATGGTAGTCGGTGCACACAATCACATGTCACCTAAAACAAACTCCATTGTAGTATTAAAAAAAAAATGACATAAATCACGTGCCTCGCACGCAGACGCAATCGTTTTCCAGTTCCCGGTTCCCCTGTGTAGTGGTAGCACTTGAGATGGACATGGAGCCGGGAATCGACGAGGTGGAAGACGCGGCGGCGGCGGCGTTGGAGGAGGAGGGAGGGCACAAGAGGGAAAAGAAGAAGAGGAAACGAGGGAAAAAGAGAGAGGAATTGCAGGACCCACTAGAGGTATTTGGTAGAGACATAATGCTGATGATACTAAGAAACCTCGACGCACGCAGCGTGGCACTAGCTCTCCTTGTCTCCCGTACCTGGCACGACGTCGCTTCTAGTGACCTCCTCTGGACCTCCAAGGTTCCTCTTTTCTTTTACTTTTTTCACGATTTGCGTTTCCATTCAATTTACCTCCATTTATATCTTTAATAAGATTTGATTATGCTTGTGATTATCATGATCTGGTTTAGAATCACCTGGTTTTGTAATGTAATTGTGGTCTGGTGTTGTGAAGATGTTTGTTTGTGCTTGGTGTCACACAAAATAACAACGTTGGCCCTGCTTGTGGACTTGATGATGACTAAAGCACTATAAATATTTGTTGTTGACTTCAGATTCTATGTCTATTTAAGCTCTTCAACCCATTAGTTGGATAATTTTTGAATCTTGCCCAAGCCTTTGTTGGCATGAATACCTGGGAAAATGCTGTTTATAACTTTATGTGCCTGCTTGCAATTTGAGATTGGGAATTGTTATATTGTTTCATTGAGCATTATTTGATGAGTTTTTGCAATGAATGATTTGTTGCAGTGAGCATGTTCTTGCTGAAATTACTGCCCTATTGATAGTTTGTTTCCGTTATTATTTGATATTTAACTGAGAAGCCAGTGCTTACATGCAGTTGTAGTTTTAATTACAAGAGAATAATTTACTTAATATTTCTGTTGTTTTTAGTGTGAGGAACTGTGGCTTGGGAAAGCGCATATACCTCGCTTGGCACAAGTCCGAGGAATATCAAAGTTGGCTGCATATTCGTTATCCGTCATGGATGCCAAACGCGTGAGTCACACATCATCTTCCATTCTTCTCTCTCTCTCCCACACATCGGTGCTTATGCTCACTCTCATTTTACTCTTCTCAAGCATGCATTTGTAGACAGATTCACACACAAGCATGTGCACGCATGACATGTACAGATGGTGTTGTAGACTTACTAATCTTTTCCTCTTTGTTTTTCACATTTTCCTTTGTATTTGTCAGACTCGTATCATGAAGGAAGATCTGTGTGACCATATATGGGAGTTCCATTTTACAAAGGTATGTGTTTTTAGGGTGTTCGCTTACACAGTATTTTAATTCATGAGTATAGTCTGGGCATTGATATGGTGCCTAATTAGACAAAGTGTAGTTCATTGGTGATTCAACAGGTTGAACTTGCATGTGCTTGAGATGTGTGTCAACACTGAATGTTGACGAAGGATAGGTTAACAGCAGTTTCTCTCTCTCTCTCTCTCTCTCTCTCTCTCTCTCGCTTTCCGATTTTTCATTTTTTCTTTTTTCTTTTTCCTTTTGTTTTTGTTTTTTAAATTTTAACATTTGATTATAATCTCTCATCAGTTACCTTCTGTTATAAAACTCACAAAAACTCAAATGCAGAGAAGAACAAGTGTTATAACCGTATTGTAAAGATAAGAACCAAAAAAGTGAGATAAAAAAAATAATATAATTTAAAAATGAATTAAAGCATTTATAATTTAATTTATGTTCCTCCAATTCTACTAAAGATTCCTAATAATATCCAATAAAATCCCATATTTGACAAAGTTTTGATGCTAAATTAAGTTATTTCATTTTGTTATATAAAACTTTGAATCGTGAAAAGTTTACAGTTGTTGAAGGCAATTCAACTTTAACGAGCAATCTAAAAATAGACATGAAAAGAAATAAATAATAAATTAAATCAACCAATATAAAATACTGCAGTTAGAAAAAATATAATTTTAGGGTGGAAGTATGCATAACATTGTCTATTAACAAAACTATAATTTAAGATTTTTTTTTTATATATAAAAAAAAAAACAACACTAGTAATAGAGATTATGATGGTTGGTGGGTGTCAATGGTGTTTCAAATTTACTCGAGAAATGATTGGATGACTGTCTTTTTCTTTTTTTTCTTTTTTTTGGTTAAGTGTTTTGTGTTTTTGGAAAACAAAATCTATTTGACTTATTTTGGCTAGAAATTGTTTTGAAATAAATTTTTTTTTTTTTTTTTTTTTTTTGTGGTAGTGAAATTTTTTGTACCAAAGATTGCTTGATTTGAACTATTTTAAAAAATAAATTGTCCTTAAATAATTAATTTACCACTTAAAAAAAAAAAAACAATTGCAGCATTGTTTTTAATTTTTTTGGTGGGTTTTTAAATATAATTGGATTGGGTGAGAAAAAAATAATTTAAATAGTGGGTTTTTAATATTAATTAGAGAGAGAAGAAATGGTGTAATAATGAAAATGGAGAGGAAAGAAAACATTTATATAGAATGTAAAATGGAGTTGTATATAGTGGTGTAAATAAATCTAAACCATTGAAATTCTCTTCATCCAATGGTCAACAAATTGTGTCAAAATTTATATCAAAATTTGTATCTTTCTATCCTACCCCTTTTAAATAAACTTAAATATTAGTGGTTCATTAAAAGAAAAATAAATAAGCAGATTATTATCATTGGGAATTTTACCTCACAAAATTCGTGTGTGAAAGCACAAGCCATGCACATACCTTATCTTCGGCATATTGATCCAAAAGCGAGCTTCGGCTCTTTCGAAAGGATCGGTTGGCAGCAATGGATTTTGTGGCCATGTCTCTTCAAGATATTCTAGAATAATCATGGACTCACATATTGGTTTTGCGTCATGAGCAAGCACTGGGATTCGCTTGTGGACTGGATTATATTGCAAAAGTAAAGGACTCTTATTGGAAAGATCTTCTTCAATATATTTATATGGTATGCCCTTATATTTCATAGCCCAGATAACTCTGCACCTAAAAGGACGAACACGTTGCCCATGCAGCTTCACTTCGTCCATGTTTTAAATTTGAGAGATCAATGTGAGAGAGAGAGTTGGTTAATTGACCGAACCATTCACCATACTCATCTATTTATAAAGTCTAATGGATGCCTCTTGCTTGGGCAATAAGCTTATGCGTAGGTATTAAAAAAATATGGTTGAATAATTTAAGTCAACGAACGAATATTATGTTATTAAAAAAATATGGTTGAATACTTTAATTCAAAGAACCAATATTAGTTTAAACTTTAATTCAAAGAACCAATATTAGTTTAAGTTTGCCATTTTGACTCTCACAAATTATTTGTTATATAGAATCTAAAACTATATAATTGGTGTTCCCTTTCAAGAAATAAAGAAAAAAAAAAAAAAAAAAGTGGTGATGTTGCGGCCAGCAGACAAGTTTGAACATACTTGTCATGTTTCTAGCTTGGCAGCAAATTGGATGGGTTTGGTTGAATTGGGGAGCAAATTTCTCAGATAAATGAAGTCAAGAGTCAAACAAAGGGGAAATTGTTGCTATAATTGGAGCAGGTGGAGTGATATCAAGACTAGTTAACAGTCATCAGAAAAGTTAAATGAAAAATAGGCTTCGGTCGATTGTACCTGAAAGTGAAAAACAATTGTATCGTTGGTCTATTGCTGGAATATTATTTAAGACTGACAGTCTTTTTAATTTGATTGTTTATAATAAATCGGAAGAGTTCAGAACAAGATTATTTAGTGCAAAACTACAAGCTTACAAATATTAATTTCTATGTTGAAAATTGCTAGAACTAATCACTAACTGATGACCCTGTTTTTCAATCCTTTTTTTTCAATATGTGATAAATACTGTTAATCTTTACATGATAACAAAATCACTAATCTAACATATAATTAATGTGTAATTATTTAGTGCAAAACTACAAGCTTACAAATATTAATTTCTATGTTGAAAATTGCTAGAACTAATCACTAACTGATGACCCTGTTTTTCAATCCTTTTTTTTCAATATGTGATAAATACTGTTAATCTTTACATGATAACAAAATCACTAATCTAACATATAATTAATGTGTAATTAATGTAAACACAAGAGCAGTTGTTTGCTACGTGTCCAAAGTCGTTGTTCTTCAGGTTCAGCCAAACTTTATCTTCCAGTGGATGACGATTGTCGTTGCTGCAAACCATTCCTCCCCATGTAATTGGAAACATTCAAACACTCTCCAGTGCCTTCACCTCTAATGCAATCATCAGAAATGTTAAAGCATCCTCCAATGTCATCACCGCCTATGTAATCAAACACACTCAAGTCATCACCTCCCATGTAATCAAAGACACTTAAGCATTCTCCAGTGTCATCACCTCCTATGTAATTAGAAAAATTCAAGTCATCCCCTCCCATGTAATTATTAGACACATTCAAGCATGCTGCAGTGTCATCACCTCTCATGTATTCAAAGTCATTCAAGTTTTCTCCAAAGCCATTACCTCCCATGTAATTAGAGACATTCAAACCATCACATCTATTGAAGCATTCTCCATTACCATCACCTCCCATGTAATTGGAGAAATTCAAGCCATCCCCTCCCATGTAATTAGAGACGCTCAAACACGCCCCAGTGCCATCACCTCTAATGTATTCAAACTCAGAGCCATTCAAGTTTTCTCTATTGCCATCAGCCCCGATATAATTAGAGACATTCATGCCATCACCTCCATTCAAGCATTCTTTTGTGCCATCACCTTTCATGTAATCAGGGACATTCAAGCATTCTTTACTGCCAGTTCCATGTACTACATTCAAGCACTCAGCTCCCATATAATTACAGACATTCAAACCATCACCTGCCATACTATCAGAGACATTTAAGCCATCACCTATCATGTAATCAGAGCCATTCAAGCATTCTTTAGTGCCATCTCCATGTACTACATTCAAGGGCTCACCTCCCATGTAATAAGAGACATTCAAGCCATCACCTCCCATGTAATCAGAGACATGATTAAAGTGGTGGTCTTTAACATCGGTTGGAGCACATATGACTGCTCCATTAACATCATGAACAAGATCATCATCGTCATGTGTTGCCGACCTTCGTTTACTCTTCCTGTTGATCCTACAAATCACGTAAAAGTTGTTGTTCCGGTCAAGTAGGCAGCCTTCCAACCTATACTCATGCATCACCCATTTACCACGGGTTTCTTGAACACCCTTCTTGGGGATAAACGAGAAGCTCCGCTTTGATCCAATATGCACCTTCCGACCATCATCACTAAAGATATTTTTATCACGCTGTTGACCTTTCCATATACCGCAATCCGTCACTCTATCTATTCTCTTGCCTTTTTCAGTTTTCTTTTTCAATCGTGTAAAGAAGTAAAGAGAGTTTTCTTCGCTTTCTTCGAAGAATCGCCTCCATGCATGGCCCTCACTATAAATGTCACAATCAATTATAGCAGTGGAAGAAGGAAGTGGTTTGCCTCGTACCTTGTTCAACAGGTAATTCAAAATCAGTTGTTGGTCAGTCGGGTTGAACCGAAAACCGATGGGTAATCCAGCACTGGAAGCCGACGTTCTTTTCTCCATGGTTTCAATCTTGAGACTGGTGGATAATTATCGGAAACAGCCTTGAAAACAATCCTTTTGGAACAGCTTTTGAAGATGGAAAAAGAGATCAAGAAGAACGTGAAAGACAGAGAAATATATGGATGTGCAATGGGCTGATGGAGTTTACAAATACATATTTATATGCATCAGTGTTTAAGTCCTAATCAAGAAAGATTTTAGAGTTGTAGTAAATTTAGAGTTCTAATCGACTATAGATTTTTTCGGATATGTGTTAGAAACGAGTTGATGAGTTTCTCTTTTTATTATTAATTATCTTGAATCTTTTTAGACAAAATTGAAAGTAAAGATTAAAGAAAAATAAATGAAATCAGATCGTGACCATACGATCAAAAATAATATGGTTTTTCTTCAAAAAAAAATAATTATTTCTTTTTAAATAGGTTTCAGTAATTATTCTTGCTAATCATAAGCCGCCAAGTGTGGTTAATTAATTTATCCTTAACTTACTTCTTACAAATATGATTGGATTTGTTAGAATTGAGTAGGAAAGATTATTCTTACACACTGAAAATTATTGATAAAAATTATTCCTAAGTGTTAATTATATTTGGGATGAATTTAACAAATTGAATTATCAGAGTTAAGAATATTTCAGGCTTCTTAATCCAATAACATGTCTCCGCTTTGAATTATAATCATTAGTTTTCCTTTTGACATGTGCAAATTACCCTTCTAACTTTAAGAGTTGTCTTGTTAAATTTAAGGACAGTTTAGTCATCATATAAATTTAAGGATATGATAGGATTTTCATATATTTTTAATAAGGGGAGTTCGGACATTTCACAAATTTAGGGTAGTTTGGATGAAAATATCCTAGTTTTTGGATGGAAACCAAATGATAAAGGATTTTAATATTTTAAAAAGGACTAGATTCAAATTAATTTATTTTTCAGGGGCCGTATTCACAGTATCCCAGAAAACCCAAAACTCGGATGATCTTAAAAAAATTTATAATCAATGTTAAATTTCCTTTAAAATCTTTGAACCTCAATAATCATTATTTTGTGACATAAAAACGTGCTAGCTATGAAAACGTAATGAATTTAGAATAGAAAATTGTTATTACGCAAATAAAGCGAAAAAAGAAATTAAAATATAATAACACAGAAACCCTCAACAACAATATAATTGATTTTTTCCTTTTTTTTGTCAGAGTTAGATTTTTCCCTTTATAATCTTAATTTCAAACTCAACAGTATTTTCTCTATAGAGTATACAACTTAGGTGTTTTGCTAATGATAATAGAACTTAAGACAGTTTTTCATTATGAGTTTTATCGTATGTGATAACGAAAGAATTTTATTTTGTAAGAAATTATAGATGATATTAGAGTCTTATTAGAATTATATGTATAAAATATAATCAATAAAAAAGGGGTGGCACTAGCACTAGTATTTACAAGTAGATGGCATAGACCACTTAAATAAGCGTTGATATTTATACTTCTCCAAAACTGCTTGGACATCATTTAGTAAATTCATCCCTTATAATTATAATTTAGGGATAATTGCACAAACATCAACAAATTATAGTCTAATTACAAGAATATGACATTTCTACCAAATGTTATATAAACAATCGCTACTATTAGTTGACTTCCATTTAAACAACGCATTGGCCAACCTTTAAACATAAATTGTCTACAGTGTCCATAGTTAATTATTTAATCTTATATTTTATTATTTTTAATTAATTATTAAAATATAATATATTAATTAATTTTTTAAAAAAATAAGATACGCAAGTAGCTAGTTAGATTTGTGCATTAAACACTGGTTGACCATATTAAATAACAAACAACACAATAAAAGCTAACATAGTCGCACACGTACACATTACACACATTGGGTATTTTTATTTCTTTCAAATTATAAATATAAAAATTAAGGAAAACGGTTGTGATTCAAATTTACAAGCCGTCTAGCTAGGTCTGCATCGTTTATTGGTTGAGTATAAAATGCTCAAGCTCATACACAATTATTTAAGACCATAATATGTAAGATAAATAATCAAGTATAATACCATGGAGATGCAAGCAATATATCATGGAGATGCAAGCAAGCTTTCCCTTTACGGCTAAAAGTGAGGACCATCTGATCTCGATCAGGAAGGTTTTGATTGATAACAGGCACTTCCTTGAAGTTTTGGGTCCAAGCGTGGAAGCGAGGGAAGTTGTGAGCTTCAAGTAGCTTCGCACCAGCTACTTCTTCCAGGACTCCCAGCCAGTGTGCATGGGCTCCAAATGCCAAGTCCACTAGACTTATATGATCTCCCCCAAAGAATTTCTTCTCATCTTTTAGCGCCATTTCTTCTATGGTTTTTAGCATTTCTAAGCTCACCTTCTTGTATTTCTCCTGTTCTTCACCACTGCTCCGAAACATCATCCACACTGTCGGACCCTACAACAATTTCAAACGCAATCACATCACATGCACAAGCAGTGAGATTCATATGTACCAACAAGCTAAATTTTACTAAACCTTTTGTTATTTTAATAAACTTTAATACATAGGAATCGTTCGTTTTTTTTTTTTTTTAATCTGAAGATGTAATTGTGTTACAATTTATTGAAGATTAAATAATGATTAAAACATGAAATCTGAATGGTATATTTGTTTTTTTTCCTTACCTTTCAATATATAATAATGTTGTTTATTTTTTAAAATTAAAATTATTTAAAAACTTGTAATTTAACATTTATATCATTATAGTATTAATTGTTATATAACTTCATTTAATATAATATAAACAATTACAATGAATTATTTAACAAATACTAAAACATTTTTATGTAAATATTAATAATATTTTGTTTCATAATTAAAATATGATTAATTATCATAGTAGAGTATATTAAATTTATATATTTAAATAAAAATAAATACTAAAAGAAATCTATATAATACAAAATTTGAGAATGAGATGTTTATTTTTTATTTTTCAACAATGTTTGTCATAACATTAAAAGAAATCTATGTAATATAAAATTATGACAATTTTAAAAATATGTTACTCTGAAAAAATTTGAAATAATACATTTATAAAACCATTAAATGATTTGACATTCAGTTAAAAGTAAAAAATTATACTTTTTTTTTCAGTGATTTTTGGATGATTTTAAGTAGTCTAACCACTTAAAAAAAAGAAATACAAAAATTACTTAATAAGTGTAATTCAAACATATTAAATGAAAGTGATAAAAACAAACGACATTAGTTGTTCACTAAAAGAAAACTTTGAAAATATTTAATCACAAGATAAATCATATATAAACTCAGAAAAAAATTCATTAATCTAAGTATAGTGATTCAATTTATCTTTAATTATATTACGTGGCAAACTCAAGTCTTAAATACTATAGTTGGATGGTATCAGAGTTTGGAGGTCTCTAGTTCAAACTCTTTCTCTCTTTTATCTGAAAATTTTTTCGTTACACATGTTATACGGTAAGGGGCATTTAACATGTATTCATCATCTATTATCTGTTTACATTACACGTGAGGGAGCGTGTTACATGTCAATCTCAACCTCAAGTTTTAAATACTATAATTGAATTTTTTTCTATCAGTTTAAGCTTTTGAATCTAATAGTAACTAACAAATTATATAAGGATGCCATTGAAATTTTACCTTTTAAAATTCGTGTGTGAAAGCACAAGCATGCATGTACATACCTTTTCGTCAGCAAATTTGATCCAAAAGCGAGCCACAGCTCTTTCAAAAGGATCGGTGGGCAGAAGTGGATTTTGGGGCCATGTTTCTTCAAGATATTCGAGAATAATCATGGATTCACAGATTGGTTTTTCGTCATGAACAAGAACTGGAATTTTCTTGTGGACTGGATTGTACTGCAAAAGCAATGGACTCTTATTGGAGAGATCCTCTTCAATATAGTCATATTCAATTTTAGAGCCCATATCACTCTATAACTAAAAGGACTGGTCCAGTGACCATGCAGCTTCACTCTCACCATGTTCAGAATTTGAGAGATCAATATGAGAGAGAGAGAGAGGGAGAGAAGGAGCTGGTTTGGTTGATTTGATCACCTCACTGATCACCATTATTGATCATATATCCACTAATTTATAAAAGTATACTGGGTGCCCCTTGCTTGTGCGGAAAGCCGCTCCAATCTAGATATTAAAAATTAACTGTTGAATTCAAAAAATGGTTAAATTAAGTCTGCCATTTTGACTTTCACAATTATTTGTTTTATAAAATCCAGATCTAAGTGGTGATACTGCAGCCAATCAAATTTGAACACCCTTTCTATATTTCTTGCTAATTGGAGATGGGTTGGAATTTGAGAGCCGGGAGTTATTAGGGGAGCAATTTACTCCCATAATTGAATTAAATGATCAAGAGTATTAAGCGAAAGAGAGATCATTATTTGAAGAAGGTGATGAAGTGATAAAGAGTAGTTAAACTGTCATCAAGAAATTTAATGCATATATAATAGGCTTTGATCAAGGAAATATGAAGGAGAAAAACAATTTCATCTTTTATAGTTATCAAGTATAGCTCAATTAGTTGGTTATATTAATGAGCATATGAGGTTAATTTAGTGCTGTGTTTCTCACTTTTATATTTTAGAAGTTGAGTTTGAATTGTTTTATTCTTCCAACCTTCAAATTTAGTGCAGTAGTTAAAATAAAATAAAAATAACACTACTGATATGATATTGTTCATGTCGCGATAAAATTTAAAATACAAAAAAGTATTCTTATTGTATAAAGAATCCGCCAGTCTGATGTACACAAGGAAGGTGAAATCATGTCCTATAATTAATAACTGGTTTTATAAATTTTGATATTGGACAACCATCCTATTTACACATCTAAAAGTCTAATCTTAATAGTTGTAGTATATAGCAAATATCAAATAAATTCATTGTTTTCTATAACTTCTAATATAAAGCGTTAATGGCTTCAAATGAATTATTAAAAATTAAAATCTTTATTGTGATGTAATACCAACATATGCATCTAATATCTCATTTACATAATATTTATTAGTTCAGGATATTAGTGTATTATCAAATTTACATATATATATATATAATATTTATTCATTCAAGTTATTGGTATGTAACCAAAAAATAAATTATTAAAAATTAAAATTTTTGTTTTGATGTATGACTCACGAATGCATTTAATATCTCAGATATATATAATATTTGTTTGTCTAAGATATTAGTAGATATAAATTCACACACATAATATTTATTCATTCAAGACATTGGAATATAATCAAATTCACATACACGTAATATTTTTTCATTCAAAATATTCTAAAATAATTTAATTCACATACATACAAGCACGCATACACAAATGACAAATCACAATTATTTGTTTTATAGAATCCAAGCCTAACCGGTGATAGCAGTGATTCAAGTTTGAACATCGTTTATATGCATCTTTCTAGCTAATTGGATGCGTTGGGAGTTATTAGAAGAGCAAATTACTCATGACCGAAGTCAAGAGTCAAACAAAAGAGAAATTATTTCTATATGTTGGAGTAGGTGGAGTGATCAAGACTGGTTAATAGTCATCAGAAAAATTTAGTTCATCCTAGGCTTTGGCCGATGCAACATGAAAAAGACTAACATATATTTAGCTGATGATTATTCAACTGTAATATGACAACAACATTGTTTGAATATATTTATGATAACAATATTGTTTGAATATATTAGTTGAACTTATTGATTAATTAGTATCCATGCATTGAAAGATAATATAAATAGAAAATATATATCAAGATTAAGTTATTTATATAATTGGTAGGATTTGTCATTTATACCACCGATTTTGTATCATATCATCAAATATATGTTTCAGCAACACTTACATATGTGAACTATCAAAATTATCTTTAGTAAATGAAAATATATCTACCACTCATTTTCTCTCTTTTTTCTCCCTTTAATGGTTCCTTTTTCTCTCATTTTCTCATTCTCTCATCACTCACCACTCATATATGTTTTCACATTCTCCTCAGCAAATATCATTTTCATTAAAAGAAAACTTGATTTGTGATTCGATCTAAGATTTATTGATTTGTTTATTTTCTTTAGTAGAACTCTATGATTTGGTTAGTATAATGTTTCTTTATTAATTCTATTTTTTAAATTTTTATTAAGATTGTTTAAATTTAATAAGTCAAAAATGAAAAATAAGAAGCCAAAAAGGAAAACTTGACTTCATAATAAAGTTGAAATGTGAGAAAGAACAAATTTTTCAAAAAAAAAAATAATTATAATAATTGAATGCTAACTCTCCAACCGTATGTAAGTGTTGCATGCAAAAAGAACGCCTTATATCTGTTGCATAGGCCCCCACCCCACCCCCACAATATAAGAGTTCAATTGAAAGATATGTTCTTCAATAATACAAAGAAAAAAAATCCTCTCGCATAAGAGATAGATATGTATAATAAAAATTAAACTCTCACTAAAGAAGTGACATCCACGATGAGAATGTACGAGTCCTCAACCTAATGTTGCTATGCCTCATAAAAGCCAAGTAGTTGATGTGATGCACATGTAGAAATACAAGCGTGTGTTTTTTTTCTCCTTCTCGTGTAGGGCATCTGTTGAAATGGGTGCCAAAACTCAACAGGAGGGTTCTGCTATATGCCCCACAATATCATTTCTACAGTAGGATTGTAATTGTACATGCATACATGTGGACCATGAATTTGGTCATTGGGCCCCCTCCTGAATGCTGCAAGCCTGCGAACCTTTCTGATTGTCTTTCCTGGTTCTTGACTGCTCCAATTCAGTTCAATGCACCCAAACTCCCAAATCGGAACAAGTACAAACTCTGTTGTTTTGATCATTGTCTTCTTCTATTTCTCTCTGCTTTTAATATTATAATTAATTAAGTGAACAATCTTTATTACAATCATGTATAAGTTAGAATAACCCACTTTTCATAGTATTTATCTGTTTTTTATTCTATATTAAATCTATAAATAAAATGAGATTATTTAGTGGAACGTCTCTTAAATCCAATTAAGATATTTGTGCTATTCAAAAAATATATATATATTTGTCATTTGTGATTTTATTTTACAAAATTTATTTGCACGTGCAAGTGCAGCAAACAAAGCTTTTCCTTGGTTATATTATTTAATTTCTCTTGTTTTTATTATGAATTTGTCCGGGCAAAGTAACATGGAGGCAAGAATGATAAGAATCCAGAGTTGCCCACGTATATCGGACATTACAAGTGTCATGCTCTAATTGGTCAACACAAAAAGCCCTCGCTCGATGAAACCAAAAGTGGCAGTCAATGGTAGTCGGTGCACACAATCACATGTCACCTAAAACAAACTCCATTTTAGTATTAAAAAAAAAAATGACATAAATCACGTGCCTCGCACGCAGAAGCAATCGTTTTCCAGTTCCAGTTCCCCTGTGTAGTGGTAGCACTTGAGATGGACATGGAGCCGGGAATCGACGAGGTGGAAGACGCGGCGGCGGCGGCGTTGGAGGAGGAGGAGGGATGGCATAAGAGGAAAAAGAAGAAGAGGAAACGAGGGGAAAAGAGAGAAGAATTGCAGGACCCACTAGAGGTATTTGGTAGAGACATAATGTTGATGATACTAAGAAACCTCGACGCACGCAGCGTGGCACTAGCTCTCCTTGTCTCCCGTACCTGGCACTGACGTCGCTTCTAGTGACCTCCTCTGGACCTCCAAGGTTCCTCTTTTCTTTTACTTTTTTCACGATTTGCGTTTCCATTCAATTTACCTCCATTTATATCTTTAATAAGATTTGATTATGCTTGTGATTATCATGATCTGGTTTAGAATCACCTGGTTTTGTAATGTAATTGTGGTCTGGTGTTGTGAAGATGTTTGTTTGTGCTTGGTGTCACACAAAATGACAACGTTGGCCCTGCTTGTGGACTTGATGATGACTAAAGCACTATAAATATTTGTTGTTGACTTCAGATTCTATGTCTATTTTAGCTCGTCAACCCATTAGTTGGATAATTTTTGAATCTTGCCCAAACCTTTGTTGGCATGAATACCTGGGAAAATGCTGTTTATAACTTTATGTGCCTGCTTGCAATTTGAGATTGGGAATTGTTATATTGTTTCATTGAGCATTATTTGATGAGTTTTTGCAATGAATGGTTTGTTGCTGTGAGCATGTCCTTGCTGAAGTTATTGTGCTATGGATCGTTTGTTTCCGTTATTATTTGATATTTAACTGAGAAGACAGTGCTTACATGCAGTTGTAGTTTTAATTGCAAGAGAATAATTTACTTAATATTTCTGTTGTTTTAGTGTGAGGAACTGTGGCTTGGGAAAGCGCATATACCTCGCTTGGCACAAGTCCGAGGAATATCAAAGTTGGCTGCATATTCATTATCCGTCATGGATGCCAAACGTGTGAGTCACGCATCATCTTCCATTCTTCTCACTCTCTCCCACACATGGGTGCTTATGCTCACTCTCATTTTACTCTCTCAAGCATGCATTTGTAGACAGATTCACACACAATGTGCACGCATGACATGTACAGATGGCGTTGTAGACTTACTAATCTTTTCCTTTTTATTTTTCACATTTTCCTTTGTATTTGTCAGACTCGTATCATGAAGGAAGATCTGTGTGACCATATATGGGAGTTCCATTTTACAAAGGTATGTGTTTTTAGGGTGTTCACTTACACAGCATTTTAATTCATGAGTATAGTCTGGGCATTGATATGGTGCCTAATTAGACAAAGTGTAGTTCATTGGTGATTCAACAGGTTGAACTTGCATGTGCTTGAGATGTGTGTCAACACTGAATGTTGACAAAGGATAGGTTAACAGCAGTTTCTCTCTCTCTCTCTCTCTCTTCTCTCTCTATTGCTCTCTCGCTTTCTGATTTTTCATTTTTTCTTTTTTCTTTTTCGTTTTGTTTTTTAAATTTTAACATTTGATTATAATCTCTCATCAGTTACCTTCTGTTATAAAACTCACGAAAACTCAGATGCAGAGAAGAACATGTGTTATACCCAGCCTTTTCATAGAGCAGTCTTTGTAATTCAAACAATTTCTTTCTTTTGTATAACGAAATGAGATGTTTAATGTCCAGATATCACTTAGCATGCATTAAGGTTTTTGTTAAGTGTCCTTACTTTTTCTCTGTAGTTCATTCTTCTAATTTGAAAAGTCATACCATGTTATGTTACCACAACTTTCATGTACTCTTATTTACCATTTGTTTCGTACACAAACTCATTGATTACTCTTGATGGATGTTATTTACTTTCAGGCAGCACCAGAATATTGGCGTAATCTTGATCCCTACTGGAAGGGTACTGGCCCTCCTATGCGACGATATTTTCTTCCAGATGGAAGCCAAACTGCAGATCCTGGTGACACAGTATGGGGTGGCCATGAGTGCTGCTATTCTATTGTTACTAGTTTTGTTGGTGAAGGAAAAATAAGGGAGCACTATGTTAGAATAAATCGATGGCCGCGGATGCTTGTTTCAAGGAAGCAGGACTGGAGCTGGGAAATGTCCAACAGTCTTTACTGCTACTGCAGCATTCCTGATGCTGACAAGGAAGGTGGCACAGGACCCCTGTTTCCTGTCTTTTAGCTTGTCTCTTCCTTTAATTTGGTTTGCAAATGTTAGATATGATTCCGATGTAAATAATGGTAAGCAGTAAGTGGTGACCAATACTAGTCATTCGAAGCATATAATAGTTACTATGTTTTGTACATAACTAATAAAGATATTTGACCGATCAAATATGGGTACGTGGTATTAATAATATATGCTTACAAACTGATATTTGGAGAATCTTGTAGTTTTAATTATAAGGTACATATAATTGTTGGATTTGTAGCAATGTAACCCATTGATTGTAAGTTGCTATTCTGATATTGATCTTCTCGAGCATGTAAGGGCGGATTTGTCTTTGCCATCAGAACTGCCTTAGGAAGAGTACTCAATTCTGTGAATTCAAATAAAATAAGTGGTTAATATGTTTTCATTTTGTATTTCTGCAGTAGCTCCCTTGTAATTGTAGGCGTACACAAATTTCTCTTTTAAGTTGTACATTTTAACATCACTGAACACACAATCACAAGATTACCTTTAGCCACACCTGGAGAATTAAATTTTTGGCTAAGGAATTTGAGCATTTAAGCTTAAAAAGTACGAAGTAATGACTTTAAATATCGATATCCTATCTTAATTATAAATCAGAAGTTAAGAACGGATTTTTCATTTAAAATGTCTACTGGTTGAGAGGTTAGAGATATGGGGAGACTGGAGAACGACACTCTTCTTTTGCCATGTGAAATGGAGCCAAAAGGAAACGAGAATAAACGCCATTCAAGCTAATAAAGATTCTTTTTCTTTTTTAAAAAAAAAAAAAAGATAATAGAGAAGGTTTTAAAGTGTAAAGAAACAGGGAAGGTTTACTGGTTACTTAAAATAGAGGGGTTTTTCTTGAGCTCAGTTACCACACTTGGGAGAAACAGTACTACTGGCCCTGAAAATAACCACAAGTCTCTTAGTGTCAAGTTTCAACCACTTTGACATCTATGATGTTGCCTGTGTGTATGTTAAAAAGGAATTTGAAGGTACTACTATTAACTAGCAAAGCTTATAGTTGTCTAACATAAATGACATCCCATTGCATCATGCAAATTCCTTTTACTTCAAGTTATTCCTGCTGATTAAATTCTCTCACCATTTGAACGTGCAGCTGTGCAGAGCTTTTCAAGTAAAACAAAGAACAAGAATTAAAAAATAAAATAAAATAAAATCTTAGCAGCAGAAAACCAAAGACCGACCCAGGCTATTCAAGGTAAACATCAACTGATAAAGAGTTTTTTCTTAAAAATTTGTCAAGGGTAGAACATCCATCTCACCACGAATGCTTCAATCTTTATCAACCTACTGCACCACAAGCCTTCTGTATAGGTAGTCAGTAGATGATAACTGAATTATCAATTGTAACTAGAGCAACAACGTGGTCTAATACTGATTATTATCATGTAATCAACTGAAGACTAGCTGTACATACAAGAGTGCATGGTCCTCCTTCAGATTGAAGACAAATATTTTCTATGCAATTTTTTAAACAAAAAGTCACAACAAAACAAACAAATAAAAAACCGACCAAAACAAGAATGTTTACTCACTAGCGAGGAACATATTCCTTGGTATACATACCCACCTGCATGATTAAAGAACCCAAAAAACGCAGACTATCATGGAAAACAGACCAAAAGAATGAAGAACCAAATTATCATAATCATTGTCATTCTACAAGTTGATGTCTGATGAGTTCACCAGCTAGAGGACAAATCAAAAGACCAAATCCTGAATTTACCTTACCAAGGGCTGACATCAGCAATTATTCTCTCTTTGCCACAACTTATCACATAAGCAAATATGGCACCAGCAGAGTACTCTTCCCAAGTCCCAAATACTAAATTAAATGGGAAAAGGAGACAATCATATGAAGTGTGTGAAACAGAGAAACTACTGTATTTCAATTTCATGTAATGCAGTTATCAATACATTTTTATTTCATTCAAAAGGGGTTGAGACCAAACAACAGAAGAAATTCACAAGAAGAGATAACAGACAAACTCTTGACAAATTAAACTGCAGTTGCCCCAGTATCACCAGACTTCAGGACGGAGTTCACCAGTTGCTGGGGGCATCCATTTCCCAGAGTTATAAACACTTTCACCAACTTTCCAACCAGGTACATCCTTCATTACTTCAGCTTCATACTCAAGATACTTCTTCCACTCTTTGACAAATCTAAACAAAGCACAGCAAAAAAAGATGTTAATCATTTCTGCAGTAAATACATTGGGTATAAGTGGGAAATGAGAATTTTTGGAGAGATTATCTGTTCACCTTTCATCTTCCTCAGCTTGAAGCATGGGCAGGATTGCCCTGCGCGAAGCATACTTTTCTTCCTTAAGTGCTCTGCAAAGACAAAGCACATTATACATTACTTTTAAAACCCCTTAACCATGGAAACTATGTCTTCACTATGACAAACAATAAAACTGCATCAGCATGTCCAATACAAAAAATAATAATAATAATAAAATAATTAAAAAAATCAGCAAATATAACAAATTTCATAATAATTTTATTTAATCTGAACCCAGCCTCCACTCCTGACTTCCAAAGGAGACAATAATTTAATGGAAAGCTGAAAAAAAAATAGCAGTCAAAGAACATAACGCTTGAAAAGAATGATACCAGAGCGCACACAAAACAAGAAAAAATTATAGCATATCTCTCAAGTGTAATAGAGTGACACATTTGCATTCCATCTCTCAACCACAGCCCTTTGCTTTGAACCTAGATGTTAATCATCCCAAAAGGTTCCAAAACAACAGACTTCTCTTTATTCATCAGATTGACAGACAGTGGGGTGTTGACTAAAATCGTTACAAGTTGATTCTAGCTTTTCTATCATAGGCCATCATGATGAATAAGGTAAAAGCACTGGTTGAAAATAGTAAAAAGTTTTCGAGCGTCCTGATGGACAGTATCTAAGTAAATTCCTCTTAGTTAATTATGAGCTCTGGTAATATATGGTTGCTAAAGAAATTTGTACTGTAACATATGGTGAGACCCTAAGGCAATGAAAGTTGGGTTTGTTTATTATGGTCGGTTGATACAAGCTTAGGATCTTTCTTTAGTCCAGTAAGGATATATATAATGTTGGTTAGGTCCAAACTGACCTTGCCTTTGCCTAAAAGAGAATTCCTTCAGAAAAACACCAAAACCCCAAGAATTTAGCACCACGATCAATGATAAACAGTTAACCACAAAAAGTCAAAGTACATTGTAAATTTGTAATATAAAGTTTCAGAACTCCTTTCTTAGCAACCATCCCAAAGTAAAAAAACTAATGCAAACCCGAAAATTACAAAATCAAGATGAAAATTGCAATCCACAAGGACAAGACCTTATACAGTTTTCTGTATCATTTCAAAAGAAAAAATACCCAAGTTCAGTCATCAAAATTGGCATAATTATAAACAAAAATCAACAAAATGAAGGTCTATATTTCTAATGCTTGTCTTAACAATCAAACAAACACTCTCCATAATCGCCAAGAAATATAACAAACCCAGTAAAATCAGCACGTCAGCATGATAAGTATAATGACAGTAATCACCAACAAAAATTCACCACATTGAAGTTAAAATCTAAAAGCTCAAAGCGCAGTACCATCAGGCGCTAATATGAGAAAAATTCAAGAAAATTGACAAATTATGATGCTAATAGCCCATAGAACCTTTGAGAATCCAAGAGCTAACTTCACAAAAAAAAAAAAAAAAAAAAAAAAAAAAAAAAAAAAAAAAAACACATGCTCTTGCCAATCAGCAGAACCAGCAAAAATAATATAAAACCCTAGCAAAGCTCAGCATGAACAACCTACAAGAAACATCTCCACATTTCAATTCCAACATTTCCAAAATTAACCAAAACCCATCTCCCAAACAACCATCACGAAGCGGAAAAAAATCAGTAGAAACATCATCAATCATCAATGAAAACACCACTCACCCCCAAAAAGCCTCCACATTTCCAGCCCTAAAATTTACAAAAGCAACCAAACCCTATTCGCTAGATGCCATCGATATTAACAAAAATTAACAAAAAACCTAATTGAAGGTCAACAGAACCCACATCAAAGATAAAAAATTTAATCGATAAGGAAGTGAGTGTACCTGCGGATCTTGTTGCCCTGGCCCACCTGATACATGCCCCAAGAGAAGGCACCGAAAGCAGCGAGAAAGATGGCCATCGCGCTGGGGCCCTTGGTTGGTATACGACGGGCGTATCTAACCGGAGCAAAACCGCCCGGCGGCGGCCCGTCTTGGAGGACTGGCATCTCCTTCACGCTAGCCATTCCTGGCTTCTTCCTTATCATTGCCTCCGTCATTTTCTTCTCTGCCTTTCGTGTGTGTGTTTCGATGGAAAAAACTGGTTAACCAGACAGTTGCAGAATGGTGTGAGACGAGGAGGAGAGTGGGTTCAAGGAGACGCGAGGCACGTGGATTAACTACGTGCTATGGTGTTCCAGGGCTGGCTCACCCACCAGTGTTTCTATCTTTTTTTTTTAACATTTTAAAAAAATAACGTAAATTTTATTTTTTAGTGTTTTATTAATTTTTTTGCGTGCAAACTCACTTTTGGCTCACGTGATCCCTTTAATTTTGGAAATATATTATTTTAATCTCTATTATTAGTTAAATTTAACGAAAAAAGTGATTATTTCCGTTATCCCAATAGAATTATTTTTACTATATATTTTTTTAAAAAGTATCTCGACCATCCACTTTTTAGATAGATAAAATTGGTCAAAAGTAATTAAAATAAAATGAAAATTTAAAAAAAAATAAAAAAATAATAAAAAAATATATATTTATCATCCATCTTTAAAATGATAACATAAATTAAGATTAAATATTTAAAAAAAATTAAAAAACAATCTAATTTAATCTCAAACTATGGTCGATTTGATGAAACTAAATCTTTGACAATCTAATTCCCTCACTAAATTGTCCATCATTCCAGTTTAAACGAGGTTAACAGCTGATATTAAAATCAATTAGATTGATTATCTCCATCGCATGATAGAGATGAGTTTTCCATCACGAATGATAAAGTTTCCTATATAACAATGGAGATTTAATGGAGATGGACATATATCTCCATCAATGGCTATGGAGATTCAAATTGGATCTCAACTTCTTTTTTCTTCCTTTTTTTCTTTTGCAAATTTATTTTATGTTTTAATTTTCAAAAATATTTCATCGTACATCTCATAAATTAATAATGAAGATAATATATATTTTTTTCATTTTTAATTAATTTTTTAGTTTAATTTTTTTCTTTAATTAACTCTCTAGTCCAATATGCATTATAATTTCATATATGGTAAAAATCTATTTTTTTTGTTTTATTAATTTTTATAAAGAGTAAAATACTAATTTTAGTGGTTTAAGAACAAACTCGTCTTATTGCATATTTCCTTACTCTATTTGAAATTTTTTATTGGATAAACTAAAATGATATACGTTCCAAACTAGACGGATAATGTAAACCAAAAATGAATTTGAATTAAAAAAGTAATAAAATGTTAAAATCTAGGGATGAAGTGAAATTTATCCATTTTCAAAGATTAATAATACTAGTTTTAAGGTAAATTACATTTTAATCTTTATATTTTCATGATTTATAATTTTTTTAAGCGTGTTACCATTTTTTTTTTTCACTCACGTGGTCCTTTTAAGTTTTATAAACTCATCTCTTACTGGAATTTTAACAATTGCATACGATAGAAAAGGCAAAAAGTTCATTCCCTGCCATTAGTTAAACAAATTAAAATTATAGTTTTGCCCTTTAATCTTTAAAATTTAACAATTAAATCCTAACCTATCAACTAATAGGATTTCGACATGTGTTACCCAAACTTGAAAATAAAAAAATAAATAATTTAAAATCAATAGTAAATTGACACATTACCATTGTGCGTGTTTTAAGAACACTTTTTTAAAGTAAGAAAGGAAAAAAAATAGAAAAAATAGAAAGAATAAAATAAAAATTAAAAATGAAGAAAAACATTCATCTCCATCTAGTAGAGAAGCATATTGAATCTCTACATCAATTGTGTATATCCACAAGTCTCCATGCTCAACAATCTCTGATGCCAGCTATAAAGCATTAAATTATAATTTAATCCCAATCCATCCAAGTTTTCTTCCACCTTCTTATAGAACTTCAAATATTTGATCAAAATTTAAGAACTGATGTTCTTCTAGTTTTATATATTATAAACGAAAGTGTGAGTAGGATTATAGTCAATCACAACATCTATGCCCCCATAATATTATTTAGGGTATAGATATTGTCACCTAAAATATATGTTTTATAATCCAAATCGTTAGTATAAGCATCATTAAAAATTTTAAATTAACTTCACCAAAAACCCAATCTAATATCAAAACTAACATTATAAAGTAAATTCATTTATTTACTAAAAGCAATCAATTAAACTATTAATACATTCAAATTTAAGTTTAAATAAATATTTGCACTTCAAAATAATAAACTCTTCTTATATTTTTTTCTTTGTTTTATAGAAAATCCTTAATCCTAAGTTGCTAACTAATTATATTTCTTAATATCAATTTGTAAGTTTCCAATTTCACTATTAATTTAGTTTACAAAACTTGTATATAATATACTCATTAGTCAAAGTCGATTACTGAATGCAATACAAATCTAATAATTTTTTTTAATATTATTAAAAATATCAATCCTAAATTAATCTGTAAAGGGAAAAATTAAATATTTTTTAGAACTAGAATATTCATCAATTTACTAAATTCTTATTTTTTTGTTCTTCACTACAATGATTAATGCTTTGAAAACCAAGTGAACAAGAAGAAAACAAGTTCTTACAACTTTAATCTTCAATTTGTTTTTGTTTTTTTTAACTTTTTTCTATAAAAAAATTATGATAATCATGAACTTCTACTCTAATAAGATTTCAAATTAGAGTTAAATTGATGAGTATAGAAAATATTTTGATTCAATTATTTAAATCTTAAATTAGAGTTTAAACATGTTAGAAAAGATTAATAGATATAAAAAGTATTTTAATTAATTTATTTATTCAGATTGTCTATAATGATTATTTCATTTTAGGATATTTTTATAATAAAATTTTAGGTAATTTTATAATAAGTTTTTATAATAAAATTGGAGTGTATAAATCATAATTGGATAGCAAATTAGCAATACATGCACCTTATTATTAATTATGTCATTAATCAAAACAATAAGTAGCGTATCCAGAATAACCTTAAAGTCAGGTCGGATCAATTCGAAACCTGTTGAAAAGTTGTCCCGAAAAATAAAGTTGTAACAAGAAGGGGAAAAAAAAAAAAAAAACATAAAACCCTAAACCCTAAAAAACACGTAAACCAAGCTAGAACCTCTGGCTTCTAGAGCCTTCTCATCTCCTTTAAAAGCCAACACATTCTCGGTTCGTCTACTTGTGACTTGTTAGTCTTCAACTACGACCTGTCTTTCTCGTTCTCTCTGTATCTCTAAATCTCTAGCCTTCCCTCTTGTATTTTCACTTCACAGACCTCAGCAGCAACCATGTATCGCTTTGCTTCAAGTCTCGCTTCCAAAGCTAGGTGAGTCTCAAACTACTTCAGTCGTGTGACTTGAGTCTTTATCTTAAATGGGGTTTGGAATTCTCTCTTTTTCCCTGTTTGGCTTCTGGGAAATATAGGAAACATTAAGTGGAATAGAATATGTGAAGTTGTTTGTTTTTAGTATGTGAAAACATGAGACCCCAGATGCTATTTTAGTTTATATATTTAGTTTTGACGTTTTTTCTTTATTGGGTTTGCAGGGTTGCCAGGAACACCACCCAACAGGTGATTATTGATGAAAAGTTTCAGTTTTGTGTTATATTTGTTATTATTGTTTGGGAAGTTATTGTCTTGATGTTAGTATTGATGTAAAGGTGTGTTTTTTTTGTTATTAGATTGGAGGTAGATTGAGTTGGCATAGAAACTATGCGGCGAAAGACATTAGATTTGGAGTGGAGGCGAGAGCTATGATGCTTAAGGGTGTCGAAGAGCTCGCTGAAGCAGTTAAAGTCACTATGGGGCCTAAGGTATTATTTGTTTGGACTGTGCTTCCTGCATTGTCAAGCATTGTCAATTTAATTTCTTGTTTATGGATTCTGTTTGTGGTCTTGGCATGTTAGAGAAGTGAACTTTGAATTTGCTTAGCTTTACTTTGTTGTGCTTGATTTAAAGTCTGTGAAGAATGTGCTTTAGAATCCTATGGAGTTTGTAGGTTTGCAAACTGCATACATTGTGTTTAGCATTAATTGCACTTGAAAAGAAGTTTGCAGTTAGAATAAAAAAAATTGAAAACTTTTCAGGCTGTATGCATATAAGGGCAACAAACGAAGATGTACCGTGGTGTTTGTTCCTTTGTTGTCTTCCTTTTGGTTTGAGAATTTGGTTGAGAATTGAGTCGCTGTTTGTTTAATGTTTCTTACAAATTTGCGAAGTGAGTTTGTTGGTAACATATTGAGTATTGTTCATCTCTTCTTTTGAAAGGGGCGCAATGTGGTCATTGAGCAAAGCTGGGGTGCACCCAAAGTGACCAAAGATGGTGTTACTGTTGCAAAGAGCATTGACTTCAAGGATAAAGTTAAGAATATTGGTGCAAGCCTTGTGAAACAGGTTGCAAATGCCACCAATGATGTAGCTGGTGATGGTAAGATTCATCCTCTGCTTAGTGGATTTATTTAAACTTTAAGCTAAGCTTACTTTGGTTTTGCTAGTGAAGTTGACTTCCATGCGACACCATGTGTTAATAGAATATTGTACCCTGTGGTGAGATTTGTGAACTGTTCATTGTGATTGCAGGGACCACTTGTGCAACTGTTCTTACTCGAGCGATATTTACTGAAGGGTGCAAGTCTGTTGCTGCGGGTATGAATGCAATGGACTTAAGACGTGGTATCTCAATGGCAGTTGATGCTGTCGTAACAAACTTGAAGAGCAGAGCGAAGATGATCAGTACATCTGAGGAAATAGCACAGGTTCTCTTATTGATCATTTTCTTTACGCCTGCTGAGGGACTTGATTATTAGAGTACTAGTATTGTGTAGAGAAAATTTGCGGCTTAATATGAAATAAATTTACTTTGATAGGTTGGGACAATATCGGCAAATGGAGAGAGAGAAATTGGTGAATTAATTGCAAAGGCTATGGAGAAGGTTGGCAAAGAGGGAGTGATCACAATACAAGTAAGTTGTTATGAATATATAGTGTTTTCTCGTACCTAATTATTTCTTGTGATGCGTCATGATGTTTATCTACACAGAATGGATTTTTGTCATTTCATTAGTAAAAACTAAGAAGTTATGATCCAGTAACTCTTATAATGGTCAAAATCTTTTGAATGTTGCCACTAGGTTGGCTGTGTTAATGGGAATTTGTAAAGTTTTCTCGGTTTTGAGTTTCTACATTTTTGTTTTATTCTAATGGTTCTTATTCTATGTTGCAGGATGGAAAGACATTAGACAATGAGTTAGAAGTTGTTGAGGGGATGAAACTGGACAGGGGTTACATATCCCCCTATTTCATCACCAACCAGAAAAATCAAAAATGTGTAAGCACTTGCATTTCTCATGATTCAACTGGTAATTCGGTTGGCTGTTGTGTTGGATCTTTGATGACATATAGAAGATTAAAAGATGTTTAAAAGCTGCTTGTTTCAGTCACATTGCTTTTGTTCTCATTGTTGCTATATTTTGACTTCACTTCTAACAGCGCTCTTTGACTATTTGCTGACAGGAATTAGAAGATCCTCTCATACTCATACATGAGAAGAAAATCTCCAGTCTAAATGCTGTGGTGAAAGTATTGGAGCTGGCATTGAAGGTGAATATTTTTGAGTGATGTAGATGTAACGAGTGTCTTCATAACTGTTGGATGAATGACTAACAAGTTCCTTCTTATCTCTATTCAGAGACAAAGGCCCTTATTAATTGTTGCTGAAGATATTGAAAGTGAGGCACTAGCAACTCTTATTTTGAATAAGCTTCGTGCCGGAATCAAGGTGTGATTTCTTTTTTAGATTTGACAGTACTATCATTCCAGTAGACATTTCTTATTCAATTTGGGATGTCAAATATAATGTTCTGATATAATATTGCTTATGCATTATATAGGTATGTGCTATTAAGGCCCCTGGTTTTGGGGAGAACAGGAAGGCCAATTTGCAGGATCTTGCCACTCTCACTGGAGGTGATGTGAGTATATTTTCCTTTTCATGTTTAAACGGCAATAATATCCAACTGTATATTGCATGGCTCTCTAATGATTTATCTGTTATTTGTGTATTGTAGGTCATAACAGAAGAGCTTGGTATGGATCTTGAAAAGGTGAATCATGAGATGCTTGGCTCTTGCAAAAAGGTATGCCTTCATGACCTTTAGCAGGTCAACCGTTTGATGTGTTTTACATATCTGTTATATACATGCATTAACTTTTGTTTGCTGTTTTAGATTTGAGTTTAGGAATAACATAATTTGATAGATTATGTATTTAATACATAAATTGTCTTGTAGGTTACAATATCGAAGGATGATACTGTCATTCTTGATGGGGCTGGTGATAAGAAGTCCATTGAGGAAAGATGTGAACAGGTATGTTTTGCTTCTGTTTATATTATTTTTCTCACTGAAAGGTCTAGGTGTATAATTGGGTGTCTGTTTGTAGAGGGTAACGAATAAAGAAAAGAACTCTCCTAGATGCTTTAGAATTCTTACGTGCCTGCTGTAATTAGTTGACTGTGTGTGTATATCAACAGATCAGGTCAGCCATCGAATTGAGTACTTCTGACTATGACAGAGAGAAGCTGCAAGAAAGATTAGCAAAACTCTCTGGTGGTGTTGCTGTATTGAAGGTCTGATGCTTTCTTTTATCTTACTGCTGGATTCTTCATTTACATGGTTCAGCATTCCTTTTGTCTAATAAGTGTGAAAAGAAAATTGAGAATGGAATTTGCTTGTTGCAGATTGGGGGAGCTAGTGAAGCTGAAGTTGGTGAGAAGAAAGATAGAGTTACTGATGCTCTAAATGCAACAAAAGCTGCTGTAGAAGAGGGTATTGTAGCAGGTAGCATATTTTTCTTAAATCTTCTTTTTTATAAAATATTAAGGAAAACGGAAGAAAAGAAAGAAAACATCCCTTACGGTTATTTTGGCAAATTATTTTGTAGGTGGTGGTGTTGCCCTTCTTTATGCTGCGAAAGAGTTGGACAAGTTGCCTACTGCCAACTTTGATCAAAAAGTCGGAGTTCAGATTATTCAGAATGCTCTGAAGGTTTGTATCTGGCTTCTATGTTCGTAGGCATTCTCCTTGAATTGGCATGCAAAGAACAAATCCTTCTAATTGCTCTAATATCTTAATTCATCATACCCTTGCAATTTTCTTTGACCTCTTCTGCATCTTCTTACAGGTTTATATTATTTGCTTTGGACTGCTCTTAGGACCATTGCAAGATTAGTTTTTGGAGTTAGTGAACTAAACAATACGAAATAATGTTACTCTGAATTGCAGATGCCAGTGCATACAATTGCCTCAAATGCAGGAGTTGAAGGGGCTGTTGTTGTTGGTAAACTGTTGGAGCAGGATAACCACGAGCTTGGGTATGATGCTGCCAAAGGTTAGTGGTTTCTCTAGAAAAGTTTATTTTATCCCTGCACCCTCCACCCCTACCACATCCACAAAACAACTGCTTTATCGAGTGAATTTGTTGTGTAATTAGGTGAATATGTCGATATGGTCAAAGCTGGAATTATTGACCCTTTGAAAGTAATCAGAACTGCTCTGGTTGATGCTGCAAGGTAACTCTGCCTTTGTTTGCCATTGTGTTATTATTATTACTACTACATTAAAATTCGTCATCACAACATTGTTATTAATTTTATTATTGTTATTGTTATAACAAAGAAGCCTAAAATTTCAACCTTTTTAATGCAGCGTGTCGTCGTTGATGACAACAACTGAAGCAGTTGTAGTTGAACTTCCGAAGGATGAGAAGGAAGGTCCAGCAATGCCTGGTGGCATGGGTGGTATGGGTGGCATGGACTATTAAAGTCCCACTACATAGGTCGCTAATTTAATCTGCCCCGCATGGATTTGTGTCTTTTTTTTAGATTTAATTTACACAGAAACTGAACGTTAGGGTTAATGGCCTGTTTTGAGGGTTCAAATTGTTTCAATCATAAGGCACCCATGTAGTCATAGTGAGAGATCAGTGTGTAGGTATTTTTCATAATTCAGGGAAAAATGTCTTTCTTCGATTGACGTTGCTAGGAAGATTCGGTTTTGTGCTGAACAATTTTTGTTTGAAAATAAAACATTGTCTTCCTTGCCTCTCTGCCTATTAAAAGAATATGATATGCAGTGAACAAATTTTTACATATTTTGAGTCAAAGTTTAATTTTACACCTATTTAAACATTTGATTGACAATGGATCAGTTTTTCGTGATTGCCTTGATTGGCACATGAATTTGTTGTTCTTGAGCTCCATTAAGAGTTGTTAACTGCTGTGTGAAATAGATGGTACAAGTCTGGTTGAAGTTCATCATAGATATGGAAATGTGGACTTGGTAAAACTTGGCAACAATTAACAATTTGTATATAAAATGCTGTCTAAGCTCTAGAAGAGTTAGCTTCCCCTTTTCCACCCCAAATTAAGCAGTAGATATTTCCTCTATTTCGTCTTTCGGCGCCCACAAACGTATGCCTATTGCGGTCTGATTATTTACCAATCAAATGATTCTCCACAGGAGTTCAAAATTTGTCTTTTCAACTTTAGTATGCTTGATGAAGCAAGCTTCGTTTGCAAATATACAAGGTAATGCTTAGGGCTTGTAGTTGCCTATAGTGTTGATTTGGGTCCGGACTGATGTAAATAGACAAATAATCTTGATATGCGATATCATTGTTTGAGCATAAAATAGAGATTAAGGTTTTCATACTTTTAATTACTATCACGGTTTTATGACGATTTTTTATTTTTTAAAAAATACATGGTATTATTATAATAATTACAACTGTAGGGCCCTACTCCTTTTTTGGGGGGATAATCTCAAAAAATTTATTATAATTTGTAAAAATATCTATTTTATTACTATAGTTTCATTTTTGTTTAAAATCCTCCTTAATGTTAAAAAATTAATAGAAACGATAATTTTACCCTCTATGACTTCATTATCAATTTATGATTATCAGATGTATTTTCACCTATTCACATATCTCCATAGAGTATTTTGAGTGTTTTTATTAACGTCAGAAATAATTTTGGATAAAAATGTAATCATATGTGGTAAAATAAATATTTTTGTAAACTACAATAAGTTTTTTAGGATTATCCACTCCCCCTCTCCTTTTTTTAAGACCTAAAAGGCCCTACTCATAAACATATATGAATGGTTTGATGGTTTCTTTAGCATACTATATCAGAGCTAAAATTATACACCCAGGAGATTGTCATGAACCTAACTCGCATGGATCACTCTAAAAACATTATAAATGGACAAAGGCTGCTCAAATTTATGATCTAGCAAAGCTTAATCCAGGTGGAATATTGGAATTGCATCACCACCGCGGTCCAATGATCAAGTTTTGATTTTTGAACCCCTGGCTTAAAAGCAAGCCTTCAGGATTTAGATGTGAACAAATTGCTGAAGTTTATGCCGGAAAGACCGTCCAGTGGGCATAAGTTATTATTTCTGACAAGTCCGCAACCCACGTACAGACATGAGTCATGACAAATATAATGTGCTCTCCAAAGCTACAATAGATTGTAATCAAACTAGGAATTCTGTGATAACTCATAAAATTTGTCTATAGAAAGTATAAGAGCAATCAGTCAAGAAAGCAAAGCTAAATAACAGCAAAGAGATGATGCAAAAAATAGATCCTGAAAATTTCATATTTTCTCAAAGACTGAAAAAGAAAATTCAAAATTTATGAGAACTAACATAGAGGTCATAACATATTTAATTCCACCGAAAGAATGTACAAATGCATACAGCATAGTTCCTACGCATTATCTGCCTTTTCTACGACTTTTCAGAGATGCACAATCTGAACAGTACCATTTCCCTTTCGGTTGTTCTTTCAAACCAACACAGCCGAAGTGAAACCATTCTATCTTGCACTGATAAAAAAATTTAAAACCTTAGTAAGATGGAGAATATAAATGGGAAAAATATATTACAGAAAATATAAAAACGAAGAACTTGGTAACATACATCAGGATTATCACATGCAACCATCTCCCCATAGCTGACTTGATTGCAGAAACAATATGTGGGCTCATTTGGATCTACTGGTAAATCTAACTCCATACCAGTAGGGTTTGCAACTGCTGTTGCTGTTTCAGTTGTTGCTGTTGCTGCTGCTGTTGCCAGGCGTGTTCTGCAGATACAAGTGGCAATAAATAAAATCTATCACTTTTCCTTCCAGATCAGCATTGATATAAATGTCATCTTGTTTCACACACGTTCTTATATTTGACATGGAACATATTATAAAGAAATGTCTGTTCCCAAAATATCACATCTCTCTCTGGGACACATGCATACCATTCACTTTATACAAACAAAAATTATAAAATTACGCTTGGAGAAAAGGTATCAAGTTGAATGGACAACCTAAAAAGTAAAATTTACAAGTAAATATATTAATGTTTAAACTAGAATATCCTATTTATTTAAACTACATTAAATTAGACTGAATACATATATCTAGGCTTATAAAATTCTTGCTCTACCAAAATGACTATTAACTTCTAATGAGCTATCGACAGCTCTGCTCACCTACCACGTCAGCAAACTTAGTTGTTGATTCACAAAATGAAAGGAGTTCTATTAAAGAACAACAAACTATTCTTCCTCGGTTCCTCCAAACTTTCTTGCGTGTTCTGATGTTGATTAGACATAAAGCAGTTTAGCCCAAAGCCAATTTAACAGATATTGATGTGATCAACATGCAACAAAAAGCTTCCGACAGATGAAAGCAAACTATATATTGAAATGCCTACAACTATAATGAGCATATATAGGATAGGAGATACTTTTTACGCCCTCCTCTACCGCCTTCACTACTCCTTCCTGATTTTGTGCCAGCATCAAGGCTTGTAGCAGGTGACATAGTGGTAGCAGCACTATCTCTTTCTGTAAAAAAACCATATCATTACCCCAAACAAAGGCTGAAGCATGTGTCAATGGAAAGAGATGCTATAGGCATTTATAAACAAAATATGAAACCTGTTAAAGAATAAACTAATCAAGTATCCAATATAAGATAAAGAACGCAGAAAAGTACAGTACCACGCCGAAGCTCATCATCAAAACTTTTCAGATACAGATCTAGTTGCTGTATGTGTGTATCTACCTGAAGCACAGGTTGTGGTATACACATTAGAAACAAATGCATGAGTGTTTGCATGCATATCAAGTATTTATACAAGCATCTCAACAGATGAATTGCAACATCTAAATAGAACTAATCATTTGTATTATAATAGCTAGTTACAGGCAAGTTATCAGATAATATCATATATGAGAAAAACAATAGATATTTATGGATTACCACACATCGTTAAAGAATTATATTTTTTTGCTTTGATTTGATAGGAAACAACTACTTTATTAAAAATAAAGAAATAAGTTACAATTGTGAACCAGAAGTCCACAAATAAACAAACCAAAACTAAAATTAAAACCAAGATTGGAACAAACATTAAGAAACAGCAGTCTTCCAATCAAACATAATGAGAAATAAAGAAAAATATTTAAAATCTTCATTAGAAACAACCCAAAGAGAAGGCCAAGTAATACGTTTTATCCCTTAAAAAGGTCTCTTTCTCTTCGGCTTCATCAAAGATTCTTTTCTTTCTTTCTTCTTATATAACCCAAAGAATGTCAAATACTCCACAACACCAAAACATACTAGCCTTCTTTCCTCTTCCAAGAACTTTAGATTATTCCAAAAAGAAAGAACATAAAGATTTAGGGGCAACCTATTTCAAATCAACTAAAGAAAACAATTTGTTCCATAAATAACCAACCACCTGGACAATGAAGAAAGAGATGATTCAAACTTTCCCCACTATTCTTACACATGACACACAGATAGAGAGAGAGACAAGAACTAGGATATCTTTTTTGGAGAACATCACGAGTGTTTAATTTCCATGAGTAATAAGCCAAAATAGAAACTTAATCTTGTTCGGGGCCTTTGACTTACAAATAAGATTAGCGAAATCAAACCTTGGGATAGAATCATCTTGAACCAACTTTTCAAAAAAAGACTTGCACGAAAAAAAAACCATTGGAACTCAACTTCCAAACCCGGATTGAAAGAAACACTTCCAAGTAATGAAATAAGAGAGGAAAAACTCCTCAATCTCTCTATCATTCAAGTTTCTCCTAAAAGACCATCTTTTATAAAGAGAAGAACAATCCATTTTGCTTAAAACTGACACACATTGAGAAGAAGTGAGATTACATAATCTTGGAAACTTTAAGCAAAGAGGAAAAGAATCCAACCAACAATCCTTCCAAAACCAAACACGAGCACCATTTCCAATTTCAAATTTCAAATTATCCGAGAAAGAATAGAAACCTTGCATAATAACTTTCCATAGACAACGACTAAAACCTTTAAGGACCACATTGGAATCTCAACCATTTCCTTGAATTCCATATTTACGTTAATTACTTTATGCCACAAAGAGTTAGGTTCCAAAGGAAAGCTCCACATCCATTTGCCAAGCAAAGCCAAATTTTTCATCACAATGTTCCTAATCCCTAAATCTCCTTTATCACGTAGACGAGAAACATCCCAACTAAGCATGTCTGATATTATTTGAACACAAGCTTAAGTAACTAAGTATGTCTGATATTATTTGCCCAAGCACATACTGGCAGTGACCCAATGAAACTACCCAAACAAGGACAATGTACACGTAACTTCTAAGATTTTCTTAGTAAACAACTTTCCATAAGCAAACATGTATCGTTTTAAAAATAGAACTATCATTTGCTCGCCCTTAGAACCATTCTGAAAGTAACCATTAGTTTTATATCGTTAGGTAAAAAAAAGATTTAGTTTTCCTAGATATAAGCATTTAATATATATATTGCATGTTATATTTAAAGGCTTCACATGATATATATATATATGTATGTATGTATGTATGATTTTCAAAAACTACAAGAATCAAACATCTTAACTTGAGAAATAAAGATCTATATACATATGTATATATAAATATGTATGTATGTATATAGAGAACTTTTATAATCAGGTATACCTGATTTTAAATAGTAAGGACCAACCAATTAAATTCATTCATTGCATTTGAATTAAATAGGAGAGAGAATTTGTTTAGGATAGAGAATGCAATAGATGAATTTAATTCGTTGGTTTTTACTTTTTAAAATTAGATATACCTGATTATAAAAGCCCTCTACATATATATATATATATATGATTTTCAGAAACTACAAAAATCAAACGTCTTAACTTGAGAAACAAAGATCTATATCAGCAATGATTTCAGTAATATAATAATCATCAGAACATAAATGTTTATTTGCCCTTTTCAAAAAACTTGAATAAAAGAATCTAACAGCATCATCTACTTAGCTGCTCAGAAAAGACAAAATAATTTCATGACAAGAAGAATTTTCAACAGCTGGCAATTAGAAATGAACTAAGAATAATAATTCTCAGAGCAACAGAATGCAGACATTAATAGGATAAGACATACCAAATCATATGCCTGAACAGCCAAGGCAACTTTTTCATCTGCAATTCTGATGCTATGCTTTTGCTCATCAAGTGCCTCATCTGAGAATTTAATATACGAAGTACTTGGTGTAATATTTCCAGCCCTAACTTCCCGCTTAATGTCCTCTATCTCATGTTCACAGCGTTGCTCATTTTGTCTTTGGATCTCTGTCCAAGCACATAGAAAATGATTGAGCATCCTAGCTTGAAGAAAAGAAGGAATTCAACTCCTAACATAAGCAGAAAACTTGCAACACATTAAACTCCACTTGTTTCCACAAGACATAAAATATATAGAACAAATCTTCAGATTTGATCAATGTAGAGCCAAGAATATAACATTGATTATCATATCTTTCATGTTTTCTTTTATTACAATTGTATTTGGAGAAAAATACAGATTCTAATACATCTGCATCTTCACAACTTTTCCCGGTTAAGCATAACAGAACAACAAATTACAGTCCGCAACTTATCATAGATTGGAAGGCTGCCGTTAGTTAAGGGTCTTCCCTTGTTTGTCTTTTGTTTTTGTGTTTTTTTTTGTTTCTTTTCGTGGACTTCTGGTTCACTTTTGTATTTCTCTTTGTTTTCTCTTTTCTTAATAAAATTTATGTTTCCTATCAAAAAAAAAAAACTTATCATAGATTATATTAAATTGGCAGCAACTGTGGTTCTGATCTAGTTTCCATGCATGCTAGCAAACATGAAAGTGTCATATGGACCACCAGAACTATAGCAATGTCAAAGTACAAATTGCTCACAAACCAATAAGTTAATATAATAATGCTTCTAGTTTCAGACATTCCTTCTCCTAACAGAAGCAAAGAGGTAAAAAGCAACAAAAAGTAGTAAACGATAACAAGATTAACAATTATGTTGATGATAACAGCTAATTAGGGACTGTTAGTAGATAGCATACCTTGTAAACTTTTATCTAGATCACGCAGCAATGAGTACTTCTTCTGCAGAATGTTGGGCAGTGCATCCAGATCTGTAAAAAAGCAATCAGCTGAGACATTAAATATTAAAAAAGATGTAAACAAGAGCACAACATTTAAACAAACAGAAGAAGGGTGAAAAAACAAAGAAAATAAAGAAAAAATTAAAATTAATAAAACAGAGCAAAAACATGTATTGTAGTTTCATTGTTTTCCACTAGTTGGAAGCAAAGTGTTTGTGTCCTCTGATACCTTCAACAATTTTCATGGCACTAAACCACATATACGAAAATGAGTGTAGTTGTAATGAAATTTAAACGCTAAGACACATGAGCATAAAGTCAAAAACAAATCTAAAGACATTAAATTAGCTCTGAAAAAGGATCAAATAAGGGGAAATGCTACAATTGTAAAAAAATAAACAGCAGAGATGCAGAAAAGAACTAGAAAGAGCGATTACCATATATAGAACTAGAAGGCATTGAAAAGAACTAGAGAAAGACAAAAAGACATGGATAGCATGAATAAATACCAAGCGTAAGTTTACTAATTGGGACTATAATGAAAGAGAAACGAGTTGCACTATAATGGAAAGGAGAGCAACTGTAATTAAATTACATGATTCTATAACCATGTTCACTAATTTTTAGGAATTAAAACTGAAAACAAATTTATTACATAACTATCCCCTACTATAGTATGGAGAGTTTTTTCTTAAAATATTATTTACCTTTTTTTTTTTTAATTAGAGAAATTAATTCCAAGGATGAGAGAGAAGAATTAAGTTCTCTCTTCGACAGGAATTTAAATCTTGATTTATGTATAGAATCCATGTAACCTAATTTCCAACCACTTTAGTAAACCAGAATTCATAAGAAATTAACAAGTTTCTTTTTTTCTTCATTGGGATTCTTGGGATTCTTGATTGATAAACACGCCCTTCAAAAAGAGAAAATAGAAGAGATAACATCAAACAACATGTAACAAGAACACTCCAAAAGCTTCACATACTCACTCATTCAGTCACAATTCAGGCTTAGTTCTGACAAATCAACAACCTAAACACCTTGCATATTCCCGTACGCATACAGCAACTTAAACAGTTAGATTAAAGATGAATCACAACATCTCTCATCCGCTCCCATATGCAGCGCACTTAACTTCACCCATTATGCAGAGACATTTGACCCTCAAAGCTAATAACCCCATCTATTGAAAACATTCTTCACTCAAACTAATGTCTTATTTCAGATATACTAACTATTTAGACACCACCAAATATACCCTAATTTTTATTCAAATAATCACAAAATTAGGTCCAAACAAGCAAATATCAGAACAACTAGTTATGCTAATCAGTCCATTTTATGTAACATTCGCAATTGAAATGAGGAACAGGGATCGGGTAAAAGAGCATGGAAAAGGCACAAAATTGTGCAACAATCAATCAGGTAATTAAATTAGGGTTTCTAGAATTGAAAATGACAACCAAATTAGGAACAGAAAAGGACTTACTGGCTTGAAATTCGTCGAGAAACGACATTTGTGGAGTCGAAGAGTCGATTCAAGAGATCAATTGCAGCTAATTTTGATTTTTGGTACTAATTTCAGGATGTTCCCGCCACTGATTCAACCAACTTTGAGCCCTAGAAAATAATAAAATTAAAAAGCAGGTTAGGTGTCTGAATGACTTTTATAGCCTTCCTACTTTTTATGTATTCGGTCAAGGCTACGACGCCGTATCGAGTGTTAGACATTTGTTTCTAGATAATAAAATTAGAATAGAGAATGTATTTCAAAAAAAAAAAAAAAGAATTAGAATAAAGAATGATTTTTTGTTTTGTGATTTACTGGCACTAGATTATTATCGAGATCAATTGAAATAAGATTTTAAAGAACGGTCCTGAATATTTATTTCTAGAAATAGCAAAGAGCGACCTGTATATCAAGGGGGAGGTGCGTTTGAATCAAGCACTTAAGGTTTGATGAGGGATGAACTCATACCACCGAGCTATCCCTACTTTCGACTAATAGAGAATGATTCTATAACCTAGGTATTTTTCTTGGTTTCACCAAAATCTCTTAACCTTTCTTTAAAAGAAAAAAAAAATTGTTTGTCTCTCTACTATTTATGTGTCGTTAATGACTATATATTATTTTTAAATATAAAACAATTTTGTGATCATATATATAGTATTTTTATAATTAAGTATACTTGACTTTAAAAAGTAAAGACCAACTAATCAAATTTATTCACTATATATGAATTAAACAAGAGAGAGAATTTATTTTAGGAAAGAGAACACAGTAAATGAATTTGATTGATTAGCCTTTACTTTTTAAAATCAGATATACCTGATTATAAAAACACAATATATATATATATATATATGTATATAACAATTCCATGCACAAGGTATGTACATTCTTCTCTACATTCAAGTTGGGTGTTTTTTTTTTTTTTCTTTTTTTTGGTTGTAATGTCTCATCATCTCCTTAATTTGAGTATTAAAAAATTTTGACAAATAGATAATATAGTTGGCAATAACTATATTTTAAGGTAACATTAATATTGACAAATCCTGAATTCCTGATTATTGTAAGTAATTGACGTTGATATATTTGTAGCTGCATATTGTTGTTTGAATCTGCCATGCATTCCATCAACTCCCAAATTATAAGAATGAATGGAAATGAAGAAACTTGCAAGAGGAGGTAAACGAGAGAGGGCAGTTACTGGTACGAGTACCCTAGTAGTCTCCTACTCTCCTTGTGTTCGTGCCAACTTTCACCAAACCTAATCCCCTCACAATTCAACATCAAATTGCCCACAAGTTTACTCATTCCTTAATATTAATTAAAATAAACCAAAACTTGAACCCGATACTAATACACCTAACAACTCTACAGCTTTTTGTATAAATATTAATAAACAGGTTCATAGGGGGAGAAACCAAAACAAAAAACAATTCCATACGAAAACATTTAATTAAGACTTCTAATTAAAATGAGGAAAATATGATTTCAAATTCAGTTTAATGGGATTACTGATTACAAGAACTGAGCTTACAAGTTTGGTTACAGACTTTTTAGATTTACTCGTAGTTGAGTCAAGTTTTATCTGAAGTTATAATGTATTGATAAATTTTTGAAGATATATTACATATTGCCCTCATTTTTTTAGGTTAAATTGAAAATGGAATTCTGGAAATTGAAAAGTTTTCAAATTATTATGAATTTGGAAACAACCATACTCATGAGCATTTAATCCAAAATATGCTGATACAAAAAGCAGCCCTAAAAATTTTCAGAAAAAAAAAAAAAAGCAGTCCTAAAAAATGTTGAATGTGATTATTGTATATATATTAGACTAATACCATTTTGACTTTTTAAAATCACGATGTATGGTTAAGGATTTTGATGATCTTCTAATTGATATTGTTTATGATTTCTCATGACCACTTCCAGAATTTTGAAAAACCAGAAAGATAGTAAAGAGATTTCTAAAAGAAAAAAGAAGAATAGTACACCTGTGATTATAGCAATTAAAAACAAATAAGAAGTTGCACTAAGAGCCCCTAAGATTTGGTATAAAGACACTTGAAAACAAATTTGGTTATTCTATAACAACATCCACATGACTTCACAAACATCCATCAGTAGCCAACACAATAAGGTCATAAGAGTCTTTCCAAAGTATTATATTTTAATATATATATATATATATATACACATATAACAAGGGTAAGAAAAATTCCAGAATTATGAGATGAGCAGTGTTTCTTTTGTAGCAAATGTTGTGGAGATGATATATACCTCTTCATTGATTGAACTGAACAAAGTACCTTCTTCGTGAATATGGGATATCATTAATATCTTCATTTAAATGTCCTTAATGTGTATCGCAATATAAATTAAATTACAAATTAATTTTATTATTTCTTGTTTAGAATGCCATTTTGGACTTCATAGTAAACAAATATGGTCAGCTTAATGGATTACTACCTGCCATCAAATACAAGAGGTGTAGGTGTCAAATAACCAAACATATGTCTTAAAGCCAAACATTAGGGGTGTCAAATACAAGGGGTGTAGGTGTCAAATAACCAAACATTTTCATCGAAATGTCTTAAAGCCAAACATTAGGAGAGGTAATGCAATTTCCCCTAAAAATAACAAAGAAGGCGCGGCACCACTGTCCGATTCCAACGGTCAATAGAGGGAAACTGCATGAGTTGAGAGTTGAGACCCCACAGGCTCTCACAAAATGAGGAACAACGAGGAGTGTTAGTCAACCACATGGGACCTCACCATCTTGTTGCTTTTGTTTGTCCTCTATTACTATAGCCTAGGTACCCCCCTCAAACTTCGCTTCTTTTATGTTCAACAATATTATATTTTGATTTTGAGTAGCTATCACTCAACTTCTAGCTACTAGGCCCTTTTATTATTTTTGGTACATTCTAATGGTTGAATGATCGGACAAGTTTCGTTGCTATTTGCTGTCAGTTTTTCATATGCATTCCAAAGGGTGACTGATTAAGTAAATCAATGACAGTCTCATTATGTTTATGCTTGCAAGCTTTCAACATGATAGATAGCAGAGTCATTCTGATTTATATGAAATTTATTCATCACATCCAGGACATCCCTTAAAATATAACTCCATTATCCATCAACATTCCTTATATTCCATGGTTTTAGTTGTTTTGTGATGTTCATAGCATTTACATGTTTGAAACGTTTTAGAAACTAGAGATAAATCTTCCTTTTAGAAGCGGATTTTAATAAATTTTACAAAACATTAAGGGACATTAATGTTAATTGTTAAATAGTGTTACACAATATCTCGATAATTATATGTTTCTCCATCCACTTTAATGGTGAGGTTTAATTCTTATTAAATATATTTTAATAAGGTTTATATGGATAATTTTCTTTGTTTACCATGAAAATAGCCGCCTGCTATTAAAATGTAATTTAGTATGGTGATTACAGATGGTCTAATTTTAGGCTTAAAGTAGTTAAGGCAGGCAAATACGTGGCAAATGATTGCCAATCCTAGTTGCAAGCACTAGTGCACTAGCTCTTGTTATGTTTTATTGATGAGAACACAAGCTTGAGTGCCAATGTTTCTCTTTACAGTTTTCTTCTAGATTTTTTTGTACTTGCTTGAAAGATACATATTAGAAAAATAAAAAATAAAGAAATCTTGGCAGATGATGAGCTGTATGGACAATTGCAAACGTCAAGTGACACTGAGTCAAAAAGACAAGAAGAAAATGAGGGAAACTAATACCAAAACAAACGGTAGATATGAATGTATCTGTGTGTACACACTTCTGCAGGAGCCTAATTATATATGTCATTCACGTAATTAATTCAATATCAAACAAAAGCCGAAAGAAGAGAAATAAAGTAGAGACTATAAGAAAACATAAAAGGTACATATATAATAAGTTGAATGTAAGCTCCTGCTCTTCATTTTTTTGGTCCCTTTAAGGAGTGACAACTGACAAAGGGGCTTCACTCCTTTCACATTTATCTTCCAAGAAGTGTCACCCTGGAATTCTCAAACTGTGCGTGCATTCCAGACACGGAAGGCAAGGTTACCATTTGACTTCACATGCTCTTTTCTGTCCACCGTCAAACTTTGGCTCTGTTGTTGACCACTGTTTAAAATTTGCTATCATTGGATGTTCAGTTTTCCACTTTTCCTAGCTCATTGGGAAAATGATGAAGTTTTGTTTGGTGTAACATTTAGAGCCTTGCTGTTGATGTCAATAATATTCCATGTTGTTTCAGGTTTACTAAAAATTTATTCTCTCTTTTCATGCTGAGGATATGACGACTTTGATTTTGCATTTTCTATGTTTCAGATTACTAATGAAAGTGCAGAATGAGTAGGTCTGCTGAAGCAACTGAAACTGTGGCTGTACATGTAAGATCAAGCAACTCTGAGATTGTAAATTTGAGACCAGCATTTAGCTTAATAGAGCAGAAGAGTGGTGTTAATTGCTCAGCTGAGAAGAGGAAATCTCTACGAGCTCGTTACTTATATGGCATCCTTTTCTTGGTAACAAATCTTAGTGCTTGGTTTATTCGTGATTATGCACAAAAGGTTTTACCTCAACTCCATTGTGAGTCCATCATCTTCCCTTTCAAAATGTAGTTTCACTTGTTTGTGATATTTTGGTCTATACTGCAGCCATAGCGGATTCAGAAGACATTTTCTTCTCTTTTGAGATCATAACTTATTGAGTCTGTTTTGTTTTGTAACCTATTTATTCTATTACAAAAGTAATCATTCTGTCATTGTATTAGATAAACATTGCAATTTGCTTGGAATACTGATGAATGTCCTTGTGTCTTGCTTGTGGCAATATTCTTTTGCAGATATAAAAACTTGTGGGGCTGAGGGACATGATTGCTTGCATACGCTGGGAGTTCTTCGCGTTAGTTTAGGATGCTTTGTATCTTTCTCTTAACAGAACAAGAAGTATTCTTAATTTTATACGTCAATGTTGAATGTGAAAAGTATTCTTATTCACTATAGCATCATTGTTACATGTCCATTTTAAGAAAATTTGATTTGCACTTTTTTCCCTCGTTATCCCTGACAATGAGTTCAGATATTTTTCTTCATAATGTTTCTCAGCACATTTAATACTAAAAAATTATATGAAGCTCGCAACAACTGGCATTCAGGATGGTGGTCATTGAAGTTGTGCCTATTGGTTGTATCAATAGCAGTTCCATTCTTCTTCCCTGCAGACTATATTCACTTATATGGTAAGTTTAACTAGAGAGTCTATTGCAAAATGTTGAAAGTTCAAACATTTAGTATCTATCTTTGATCTCTCATCTGATACACTTCAAAAAAATAGCATAATTGAGATGTGTTAGCTTCTTCTTGATGCTCTATCTATGAAAGGAGGTTACCACCGTTGACTTTCATTTCTTTTCAAAATAATGTTGGTTTGTAAAAACTTGTCGTATTTCTTGCAGGTGAACTTGCTCGTGTTGGCGCTGGGTAAGCTTCATATATTTTGTAAAATGAAACTAACTATACAAATGCCAACCATCAAAAAAGGGTTTTGGGCCTAATTCCACCACAAAAGCTATTTCATGAATAGAAATTTACTCTCATCTTATAAACCAATGAAAATTTACTTCTTCAACCAATGTGAAACTATCTAACACCAACCTCATGTACACAACAGATTTGTCTAAATATACATTTGTATCTATACAATACCTTAAAAATGCCCAATATAATTTGCTGACCTTAAGTCTATACCACCATGCTAGTATTGACATTCAGAATTTTTAGGCTTCTCACAGAACAAAAGATTGAAGTGTTTTCAGTGCAGCAGCAGCATTTCCTTAGTTTCGCAACATCTCCTAAATTGATTTCACCTTTCCTCCTATATTGCATAAAAAATCACGGAACAAACTCAAAGTTTCTATGCATTCTCCTTGCTCTTCTAATAAGTTTATCCTCTATTCCCTATCCACAATATAAAAGATTGAAACCTTCTAAAATGTGTGAGCAGTGTAACCACAACAAACACAACCATGCACAACATAACAATAGTTGAACATTAACTGAAGTAAAAAATATATTAACAGTTGCTGCACTAAGCAATATTATCAGAGGGAAATAGGAGTCACCAACTTGGATATGACAGAAAATATTGATTTGTTCCTCAAATGCTGGACTGTATACTGTGAATAAATATTTATTCTCCGTTTTTCATGATCTAGGATTTTTCTCATTCTCCAACTTGTAAGTGTGATTGAGTTTATTGCATGGTGGAATAACTACTGGATGCCAGATCAGGAACAGAAGCAAAGGTGAAGTCTTTTATTCACAAACTAATCATCCCCTGCTTTTCTTCTTAAATGTTGTGTGCAGTTTTCTGATATCAATTTATTTTGTATTTTGCAGTTGCTCCCTGGGATTATTCATGTCAACAATATTTTACATAGCATCAGTATTTGGAATTGTGCTAATGTATTACTTATATGCGCCTAGACTTGCATGTAGTCTCAACATATTCTTCATTTCGTGGACTGCAATTCTTCTCATAGTGATGATGGTTATATCCTTGCATTCAATGGTATGAGACTCAGATCCCAGTTTCTGATGTGGACATATCTAATTCTACAAAATATTTCGGTCAGAAATTGCTGCATTCTTATTTTCAATTTTCCTATTTCGTTTTAGTGCTAATAGTACTTTATTACAGGGTTAGTTATGAGTTATAATTGCACATTTAGCAAGTATGGAGGTACTCTTGTTTTGGCGTAGTCTTCTAAATATAGGGAATAAAAGGCCTAACTCGCTTAAATGAGAAAATGAATGATCTTTTAGAAACAAGGTAGGTCTATAGGAATGTGTGGAATGGAGCACCACCACCAATCACCATCTGTTTAGCATACTGGAAGGATGGTAGTCTGCCAAGGAGAACAATTTTTTTTCTCAGAGTAGAATTAGAACGTGATGCTTAAGAATTCCACAACGCTCAGTCCTGATCAAATTGACTTTATTCCACCAAACACGATGTTAGTAAATCTTTAAGTTAGCAAATTGTGTACATGATTCCCTTGGAACAATTAGTTTACAATTTAACGCTGTTAGTTATCTTTGAAATGTAATGCTCTCAACTTAACTAGTATATGTGCTTGTAAGCTTCATCTGATAGCATTTAATTTATATAGTGTTCAACACATGGGTGACCTTCATGACATGGAAAGATGAAAGTCAATTCTAACTATAAGGATGCATGTGAATAACATAATAGAAATGAAATATACTATAATACAATGCCTAACTATGTATTTTCATTTTTCGCTTGTGTGTTACTTTATTTAAGAGAGGACTTTATTATAATTTATTCATATATGTAAGCTTATTTGGTATCTGAAATATCACCATTTTGATGCTCCATACAGGTAAACAGAGGTCTTTTATCTTCAGGAATTATGGCATCTTACATTGTTTTCCTCTGTTGGTCTGCTATTAGAAGGTTAGGACTCCAGATCATCAATTGACTATTGATCATATTGTATGTAGTTGAAGTCTTCTGAGAATTGCTCTACTTTTCCCAGCTGCTCCATTATTCAATATCATACACTAACCAATGAGGACTAATTCAAGTCATAATTGATGAATGTCGTCTAAATCCAGTTTAGGACATAGTTCAGTAAGGATTGTTGTTGTAGGTCTCAATCTTTTGTTTTATATCACATATCTTGGCCCAGACGGGGAACATCATCGAGCTTTTTACTTCATTTAAAACACTTTGCTGATCTTATCAATGCTAACTTGACCTGTGGAGAATACTATATTTTGTCTGGAAGTATTCAAATTAGCAATTTATTGAAGTTGATAATATGCAGAAGCCCGCATCATTTATGTTTTTCTTATTATCTGGATTCTATATTAGAATTCGATTGTTTGTTCCTTGGTGCTGATGCCTGAAGGACTGTCTAGGCCTCTGTTTCCTTGATACTGCAGCTCAAATCCTCCCCCTACATACCCTATATTCTTTTCAGATGCTCATTTTTAAGCAGCTGGTGCAATGTGGTTCATTTCCTGATTGTTTGTTGACAATTCTTGAAAAAAAATTGGGGTTGAGTCCTAACCATATGGATGTACTAGGCAATCTCTATAGTTAAAAGAATTTGTTTGGTTTGGTTCCTAGTCAAAATTCCATCATGCTTTTCTACGTTAGTAAATTCACTTAGATGCCCATATACATTGTCTCATGTCTAACTTTTCTGTTTTACCATTTGGCTTTTCAGTGAACCTGCTAATGAGATATGCAATGCACAAAAGCAAGTAAATGGAAATGGTGATTGGACAACAATACTAGTAAGTGTTACCATCTTACTGTTTTTGCTTCAATGTCCATAGATTGAATTTCTTCCAATGAAACTGGAACTTTGCAGCTCATTGTCACCAATTTGGCCTTATTTGTTAAGCATGACATAACATATGCATCCTGAGCATGTTTTTTAAGCAACAATCAGAATTCGACACACTTGTCATCATGCAAAATCTTACATTACTTGACAATCATTTCAATGTAACAATAAATTTCATTGGACAAAAATTGAGCATATTGTCACTTACAAGAATGAAGTGTAAGATCAGACTAATTATTTCTAAAGATATTTACTTCCGTTCTGCTATTATGCTGCATTTGTGGGCAAAAATGCATGACTAAATGTCAAAATTTGCTTAACCTTCTCTATCTATTGTTTTAGTTTAGCTTTTCTGTTTCCAGGGCTTCCTGATTGCAATATGTGCCATTGTCATGGCAACCTTTTCAACTGGAATTGATTCACAGTCATTTCAGGTGAATTACCTTTGCTAATGTTATCTATTTTCTTCATTTCATCAATTTCTATAAACCAAACTGAGTATGCATTGTAAAACAAGTGATCATTAGATTTTACACTGATAAGAGATGAGTGCTTCTAATGCTGTACAGTTTCGCAAAGATAAAGTCCAGCTGGATGACGATATTCCTTACAAATATGGATTTTTCCATCTGATATTCTCCTTGGGAGCCATGTACTTTGCCATGTTATTTATTAGCTGGAATCTCGAAAACTCAGCAAGGAAGTAAGCAACCTATTACTGAGCTATATGCATCATTTTCTTTTCCTATTTAGCATTTACAGTGTCATACTCACTTTAAAAGCAATCAGGTGGAGCATAGATGTGGGCTGGGCAAGTACATGGGTGAAAATCATCAATGAGTGGTTTGCAGCCACCACATATAGTATGTGAATTCATTTATACACTTTCTATAGATTAGCTCAGATGGCATGCTAATACTTCTCTAATACATGAATAAGCTCAAGCTTTGTTTCATCACTTTGATTGAACTTTTCTTATTAGCGACAACTGGACGGAGCTTCACACAAGCCATCACAAACATTTACACGTTAAAAACAAACAAAAATGACCCTTTCTGTTTATACAGAAATCAGCTGATTAATTTATGTAATATCTCCAATGCAAATGGGAAGTTTAACCATTTTTGGCTAACTATAAAATGTATCTACTTTCAAAATTATTGTCATTGTCTGAATATGTGCCAACAGAACTTTATTCTCATACTTGATGCAGTATGGAAGTTAATTTCCCCTGTAGTGAGGCAGCCCAAAACGATGGACCATGAGGAGCCTAATCAGCAGATAGATGACTCAATTTCACCATGATTCAAATCAACAATTGAAATGTGACATATATCCCTTATTTCATTGTATTCTTTTATTATCCTTTCTTCATTTTTTTTTTTTTTTTATTGTGAGGTCCAACATGTCCTATTCATTTTTCAATCTAATGTAATAGACAGATAAAAAAAGGTTTCTTTTCTTTTTTTCGAAATAAATAAAAAAAAAGGGTTTCTTTTCCATCATGAAGAATGAAGTATCTTCTATGGCATATACACTATTTCCTCTAGATGCATTATACCATAATTCCTTATTTTAATTATTGAAATCAGTGGCAGATTAAGGCTTTAATTGATTAATGATCTAAGCTGGTTTTGTACAGCAGTTGACTTTGTCTTCCAAACCAAAGACATCTATGTAGTGTCAATCTTAATGCCTTGAAAATGAGCCAAGTCAATTGGCCTTCAACCAATGAACAAAAATCTGCAGAGTCTAAATCTTCAACCTACAGTGTCTATTACCGAGTGACTTTGGTTTAGTTGTACCCAACACACCTGGAGGGCTGACCTCTCCCCCTGCTATCCACCCAATTAGTCAACCACCTTCCCAGTCTCACTATAACCACTCCATTAAATCTGTCCTCTCTATTAAAGAACTAGTTCTTCAATCTTCGAAATCACAGTTACATTCTTAACACACAATTAACAGAATCTTTCAAGATGTTCAAGGGGCTGTCAGCTTCTATATTCCTATCAATGATAATTGCTCTAATGCAAGCAGCAGCAGGAGATGAATCAATTCTTGAGCTATACATGCGTGACATTCTTGGAGGTAGCAGCCCAAACAGCTAGGCCAATAACTGGCTTGCTGGGGAATATATATAATGGTCAAGTACCATTTGCTAGGCCAGTAGGATTCATTCCTCCGAAAATGGGGTAGCCATTCCCAATGCCAATGGAGCCATTCCTACTGTGAATGGCATCAATGGCATCCCACTAGGAACTGGTTTAGCTGGAACAACTTTTGCTGGAAAAACAAATGGGAGGCTGCCAACCGTGCTAGGACCTGATGGGTTGGGACCATTACAGTCATTGATGACATACTGACCTCTAGTCCTAAGCTGGGATCACAGATAATAGGCAAAGCTCAAGGAGTTTACGTGGCAAGTTTGGCTGATGGGACTACGCAGATGATGGCATTCACCGCCACGATTGAAGGAGGTGAATATGGTGATGGCCTTAACTTCTATGGCTTATACAAGTTTGGAAGTGTAGTGTCACGTTTGTCGGTTACTGGAGGAACTGGTAAGTTCAAGAATGCATGTGGTTTTGCTCAAGTCAGGGGTCTCATACCTCCTGGCCAACATGTCACCGATGGTGCAGAGACATTGCTGAGGATCACTGTCCATTTAAGCTACTGAGATCAATATCCAATGTGAAGAGCATATCTCATTTATTCATGTTAAATTAATGATTAATTTTGTCATTTTGGTTTGCAAGTTTCTTTGTTTCCTCGATTCTAATTCCTGTGACAACATTGCAAGTTTTGAGCTGAAATGTGAATTTCTGGCATATAATTTACTTATATTCCACAGACTTTCTACGAATAAAACCAATTTGTTTACCTTATAACAACATATGCGGCAACCAACTAAGAGCATCCGTAACATCAGAGAATGATGAGAAATTGCAAGATTCATATAAAAGAAAGAAGTAATCACTAACTTAGCAACTCGTAAAGTCATACTAATACCAATTGATTTGATTTAGTGAGTTTGTTTTTGTCTTTAAATAAACTACCTTCGTCACATCGATGACACATATCAGAGTATATTTTTATATTAGCTCCGACTCTGACTTATCAGTAAGATATTAAATAAAGAATAATACTAAATAATTTCATTTTATATCCTAATTTTGATCTCAACTGATGATATATCAATTGATATATGATATTTATTAATAATTATTTGTTTCAGTTAAAAACATATCAATCCATCACTGTATAAAAATAATTTTGCAAGTGAAATAAACATAAGGAGTGTCTAGCCGACTGATTGAAGATGGAAAACACTATTCCTAGTCCAAAGTTTGAGCATCCCAACATTTTTCAGTTGTACAATCAATCAATTACAATTGACATAACTTGTTCATCTATTTCGTCCCAAATTTAGGTGATATTATGGTATATTTATTCCATAGAACACTGCAATATATACAATTTTTTAACGATAATTCCGTGTTACGGATGTGATTGAAATGATTAAGGAATTTTAGATGGCCGGCATCAAAGTAAAACGTAATATCCATCCTATAAAAATATTTCTTCTCAGCCTTTTTTCCCAGTCACTTCTCAATTAGGATTTTTTTTTTTTTTTGTTTTGACTATACTTATCAATTGGATTTTCGTATTAACACAAATTTAAAAACAATAGTTTGCTAGATCCATTGATCATTCGCATGTATCGTAACAGTCACCAACTCTTGAGTCATAAGTTGATCAAAAATTTACCCACTCCATCAAAGCTTAAGGGAATTCTTCTTACCAACTCCAATGAATAAACAATGCCTGCCCTACAAAATGCCATTATGAATTATGTTATTTGCGAGTGGACCTCCCAAATCCTATCATTCCAGCAAATTTGGACGGTTGTGATTATACCATCATCATTGTTCAAGATGGTGTGTTGTGACAGTGGAACCCATAAAGCATCAAACCCCACCCTGCATGCATCTTATTTTTCACGAACCAAAAAGGATCACCTAGAACAAAATTATCCAACTTGCTGTAACTAAACCGATTCAACAACTTCACCACATATTATGAATTCCCCAACAACTCCATCACAGTCTGATCAAGACCTCTCTATTTAAACACCAAAATCCATTCCCAACTTGCATACCAATCCAAGAACCTTCTCCTTCATTGCTTACAATCCAAAACCCTCACATACACACACACATAACACAATGTTTAAGCAATCATCAATGCTTCATTTCATCACAGTGCTAGCTATTAGTACACGTATGATGATACTTGTGGCTGCAGGTGGCCCTGCCCCAGCTGGCGGAGAAGAACCACCCGTCCTTGAATTCTACATGCATGACATTCTAGGAGGGAATAGCCCTACCGCAAGACCAATCACAGGCTTGCTAGGCAACATCTATAATGGTCAAGTACCCTTTGCGAGGCCGATAGGATTCCTTCCACCAAAAGGTGGAGTTGCCATCCCAAACCCCAATGGTGCCATTCCAACATTTAACGGTGTCAATGGCATCCCACTAGGAACCGGCTTGGCTGGTACAACTTTTGCAGGGCATCAAAATCAGCAGAACCTAAATGGCATTCAAACCCAGCTAGGACCGGATGGGTTGGGACTAGGTTTCGGAACAATCACTGTCATAGATGACATACTAACTTCAAGTCCAGAGTTGGGGTCTCAGACACTAGGGAAAGCTCAAGGGGTTTACGTGGCAAGCTCAAGAGATGGAACGACCCAGATGATGGCATTTACAGCTATGGTGGAGGAAGGAGAGTACGGTGACAGCCTCAACTTCTACGGTGTATACAAGATTGGAAGTGCCATGTCGCATTTGTCTGTCATGGGTGGCACAGGGAAGTTCAAAAATGCTTTCGGACTCGCTGAGGTTCGACCACTCATACCACCTGGTCAACATGTCACAGATGGTGCAGAAACATTACTGAGGATCATTGTCCATCTGAAATACTGAAAATTGTGTTGCATTTTCGAGTTACCTGTGAGTTCTGTTGGTGTGAAGATGAATCTACGCTTCCTTTCCATTTTCATTCTGTCAATGTGGTAACACATGAGTCATTGTATATTGCAAAATGCAGTATTGTCAATCCCTACTGTCATAGATTTGCAAAAATGTGATGATGCCATGTGAAAAACAGTGTGCCAATGAAAGAGTACACGTCTATCATAGAATGTTCCATCAATCCATCCTAAATGTGGCACCAAAAGAAAACACAACACAACTAATTTGTTGAGGACATTTATAGAAAACTGGAGGACAAACAGAATCAAAACCACAGTAACAACATCTTGCTATAATTTTTGAACTGTTAATCGCATATGTTAGTTAATCAAAATACTGCTTAACATATAAGATTATAATGTTTAATTTGCCTTATTGATTCCACTTTTGGCTCACTATCTGCTTGTGCACTATCTACAACTAACAACAAACCAATTATCTTCAAGTATCATTAGAAGACAAGCCAGTGATGTTGATACGAGAAAGCAAAGCCACTTGATCAAGCCCATAAAGAGAATCTATCAAATGCATCCGCAAAGAAGCAGGACCTTTGGCCAACTGCATGCCATCTCACCAGCAATACCAAAAACAGATAACGCTGAAACAGTAGCTTCGAAAGGGTGCAATGGATCGACAGCAACAAAAGCTGCAATGAGAGCAGTGACTGCACATCCAGTAGCTGTAATCTTCTGCAACATGGGCACCCCATTGTGAACACCCACAATTCTGTTCCCCTGTGTGATGATGTCAACAGCTCCGGACACAGCAACCACGCTGCCACTCGCTTCTGCCAAGCACTTGGCTGCTTCCAACGCATCCATGGATTCATGAGTGCTGTCCACACCCTTTACACCCCAAAAAAGAAAAATATCAATTCTAATAGAGTAATGTGATTTTTCAAATTTTTTGTCCAAATTATATGACACGTAAGTTGTTAAGCTCGTATCATTTATAAGACGTTTATAAGTAAAGGACAAACAAAAGAAAAAATCAGTGCTAGTTTAAAACTTGGAAGACAAGACATCTAAAAGACAAAAATGTTATACCAGACCCAAAATTTTAAGCTAATAAACTGATAACAAATAACTTAACTATAGTATTTAAAGTATAGTATTTAAGCTCCCTCACATGCAAAGCAACATGGGCGGACGTGAGGTTACGATGCATTAAATACCCCTATCATATAACATGTGCAATCATGTGTAATAAGATTATGGATAAAAGGAAAGAGAGAAGGTTTGAAGGGAGACCTTCTGATGCACTAGGTTAAGTTGATAGGAAATGGCCAACGTGTGATATTTAAAATCTGAAGTTATGAGTAAAGAAAATTACCTTGGCGGGTCCAAGAGAGGCCTGAGAGAGGGCAATGATCTCGGAGGCGTTACCTCTGATGACGGTGGGCTTTAGTTTGAGAAGGTCCAAGCAGGCGTTTAAGCGGAAACGGGAAGCGCCGACGGCGACTGGGTCGAGAACCCAGGGCTTGCGTAGGTTAGAAGCTAAGCTAGCGGCGGCCTTCATAGCGGGTAACCAGTGGGAGGAGAGGGTGCCGAGGTTGATGTAGAGGGCGTCCACTTGAGGGGTGAAGTCAGGGATTTCATCGAGGGAGTGGAGCATGGCGGGGGACTGCACCGCTTGAGAGCAGAGTGTTGGCTACAATATCCATCGACACGAAGTTTGTGATGCACTGGATCAGTGGTGACCGCTCCCGGACCGCCCTCACCTGGGACCAGGCTTTCGGGCCCCACTCTGCTTCCTCTTGTTGCTTGTTTGTGCCTGTCTCCATGTTGTCTTCCACTCTGCCTCTCCAAGGCTCCTCGATAAGAACTTATACACAACTTGAAATCGAATAAGGTTCCATACTACCAATACTATTTTGAATTATATATCTCTTAGAGACAATGCCTTCAACAATCAGAGTGGCGCAGCGGAAGCGTGGTGGGCCCATAACCCACAGGTCCCAGGATCGAAACCTGGCTCTGATATTCAGAGTGGCTTCCCCAATCTTTTGGATTATTTGCTTTAGACATTATGTCGTTTTAACCGTTTCAATGTCGTTTTGATGTTTGATTTCTTACTCTTCCTTGGATGACTTGAGAAGTAATCCATCTTAAAAAGCAAATCAATTGATGAGATTTGAACATGATAATTTTCCATCTGTCAATATTAATATTTGTTCCACCTTAAAGATATTCTTAACTTTTGTTAATGATGATATCAGAGATAAACTTAAGGTTTAACCGTTGCTAATATAGTAAATATACTATAAGACGTCACAATTTTTATAAAAGTAATTTCATAGATTCATGGGACTTTTAAAAACTTACATATAAGTACTAAAGTGGTTATAAACCTTTGAAAACCAAAAAAAAAAAAAAAAGGCAATTCCATGTAAAAAAAATTGTAATTTTAATTTTTTTGAGGTAAAAAAAAAAATTGTAATTACAAGAGGATACCATAGCACAAATATAAATGATTTTAAGTACGATAAAAAAACATTTAAATTCATAAATGACTAACAAGTGACAAATTATGTTTTTTCAACTTTGTTAATTAGCACAAAAATAAATTATTTTAAGTATGTTAAAAAAATATTTAAATTCATAAATGACTTACAAGTGACAAATTATATTTTTGAACTTTGTTATTAATTAAAAAGGAAAATATTTTCACAGTAACGAATGAAATTTGTTAGGAAAATTAATAATTTTAAGAACCACTTGAATTTTATATACTACGATCGAATAAAATATGATTTAGTGGTAGAATATTCATTCAATCTTATAATAATGCAATTTATTTCCACTAGAAGTGATATCTAAAAAAAATAATTATATTTTTCCTCACAAGAAGATCTAGAATATTTCCCAAAAAAAAAAAAAAAATGAATGTTCAAATGGTAATAATTGTGAAGTATTCCACACAACACCTTAATAATGAGATTGAAATCCAGCCAAACTAATTATACAATTTGGGAGTTTCTTCCACAAGTAATAGTAGTTTTTTTATTTTTTTTATTTAAATTCATGCTTTATAAATTATTAACATCATATTAATTATCAAATCATTTCATGATTTTTAAAATATTATCAACTCACTTACCATATTAATAATCCACATGCTATAACATTTAAGTAAAAAAATTTAAGAAGTCTACTGTTATTCTTCCTTCACAGTAGTGGCATAAGAAGTGATTTATCTTGTTCCCCGTATGGAAGTATACATATATGGACTGCATACAGAATGATTAATCTCGTATAGATTAAAAATGAACAGGTATAAATAGTCAATGTAAATTTTGTTGTATTTATAGACAGTTAAACACAAACGCAGATCGAGTGAATCTGACATATGGTGGAACACATCGCCGAAGAGAGATGCAACATCCGATTCAAGCACCGGGCCAAAAAGAGCAAAGCAGAGCCAGCATGTTGGTGATGATAGCCTGCTTTTTCTCATTCCTTTTCATCCTCTCTCTCATAGTCTCCACCACCACCTCCAAATCCCCCCACCAACCCCAACCCGACCCTTTCCTCTTCCCCACCCGACCCACTTTCCCCAACCACATTCCCTCCGATCCATCTCCTCCATCCATCGCCTACCTCATCTCCGGCTCCTCCTCTGACTCCTCCCGCCTCCTCCGCCTCCTGTTCGCCACCTACCACCCCAAGAACCGCTACCTCCTCCACCTGGACTCCTCCGCCCCCCAGAGTGAGCGTGACCGCCTGGCTCTCACTGTCCAGTCAGTCCCCGTCTTCGTAGCTGCCCAAAACGTCGACGTCATCGGAAAGCCAGACTTCAGCTACTCTAAAGGGTCCTCCCCCATTTCTGCCACGCTTCATGGCGCTTCCATACTCTTGAAGCTCTCCAACAACTGGGATTGGTTCGTCAACTTGAATGCTGCTGATTATCCGCTTGTTACTCAAGATGGTATCTTTTTGCATTTTGTTACTCTTTATGCTTTGAATTACTTGATTTTTGTTGATAATCTTATCTGGGTTTTTTTTTTTTGGTTATTTTTGTATAGATTTTGGATGTACTGTAACTGGGTTTGGTTTGATGTCATAGATGGTTCATTGTTGGTTGCTGTTTTTAGTGGCATTGTCATGAGTTTATATGTTGTAGGTAGTTTTGCTTGAATGTTAGTTTTCTGTTTAGAATTTTGTTATCAAAATTAAGTGGATTTATGGGATTTATTTAGCTTTCCATGTAATTGCCGTTTTTGGTTTGGTATCTGGGGCCTTGCTTGGTGTTTGAATTTTCTTTTTGTGGGTTTTGCAGATCTTCTTCACATTTTGTCGTATTTGCCTAAAGATCTCAACTTTGTGAATCACACAAGCTACATTGGCTGGAGAGAGTGAGATAGACTATTTTTCACTTGTTAGTTTGGTAGTTTTGGTTTCCTTTCTTTGTTGGGTTATATAACAATGTAATTATTTTTTAAGTGAATTTTAGTGATTTGACTGTGTTGTTATATTTCAGGTCAAAGAAATTGAAGCCTATAATTGTTGATCCAGGGCTTTATCTTTCAGAAAAAAATCCAATGTTTTATGCCAGTCAAAAGCGGGAACTGCCAAGAGCTTTCAGATTATTTACAGGTCTGTGTTTTGGATTTTGGGGCTTTTTTTTTTTTTTTTTTTTTGAGTGTTTGTTTGCATGCTTTTGGTTGTCTCTTCGACGGAGAAATGATAGAAAAAATCATGTTCTGTAATTTTGCCTTAGCGAGGAAATATTTATGAGGCTAATGAATAAGAACCTTTAGATGTGAAAATTTTGTGAACATGATGACAAAGATTGGATTTTTTAATTTTTATATTTGCATATTTACTGAAGAAACTTTCGTTAATCAAAGTTTTATTGCTTTTTAATTTTCATTTTCAGTCATGTGTTTTGTATTTACTTAGATCGAGTGATCCACAATTAACTTAGAAATTGCATATAGTCTGACCAAGTGGATCACTAAAACAACATATTCAAAAACATAAGAAAGACTGCAAAGGTGTTGGGGGAAGAGGATTGTCAAGAATGTGATTTAGAGGCTAATGCAGTAGTAGACATAATTATTAAGGGACTAGATTCAGAAACTGTGCTGCTTGCATTTAATAGAGTTAGACATAAGGGAGCCAAGGATGGCCTGTTGTGATTTTCTTGTTCAGTGTTTTTTTTTTTTTTTTTTGAAACATTCTTGTTCAGTTAACTAATTACTGAATTATAACATCAAGTCATGTTTGCAGCTCAAGGTTCTTGAAGCAGTTAGTAGCTCAAAACTAACTCTTGTTGACATTCTTTTTAGTTATGATTCCTATGCTGGTCTAGCATGAAGTAAAGAAATAAAGCAGTCTATTCAGTGTCATGCCTGTTATTGTCAATGGTATGTACTACATTGAGAAGTGATTTTCTTGGGGTTTTGGTGAATAAAAAGATTTAGTGAACAAGAGAGGAATCACATTTCGAAAGAGCAGGTTTGATGATGCTCGTGCTTAAGCAGTGATAATCACTTTGTGCACTGACACTTAGAGAGGCTACAGATTGGTATAAAACCTAGTGAATCCCTCACCAGCAGAGTGAATTTCTCATTAGCTCTTTCTCTCTTTTTAAGTTTTAATTTTTCTGAAAGTTATGGCTCTTCTCTCCTTGGTATCATTGATTGTGCTAATGGTGCTGGGTAAGAATCTTTCATTTCCATATCGTCTTAACAAAAATCATAGTTGGAGGGAAGAGTATAGTATACCAAAAATGAGTAAGGAGGTGGTGTCAACTGAGTAGAACATGGTGGATGTTTGAGAGTGGAAGTAGAGACAGGACTCGGGATTTAGTGAAAAGCCCAGCAAGCATCCATCTCCAGATTGGTTTGACTCTTATTCTAGTTATATGAATAGGAAATGACTGATCAACTGTCCATAATCAAATAGAGGGAGGGGGAGTGTTTCTAAAAGATGAGCAGAACTTGGACAAGATATTCTCAAAATTAGGACCTTTATTTTGCATTACATATTTAATGGTGAAATGTCTGACAATTTCAAGCAAAATGGATATAGTTGCTTCATTATTTAATGTCAACTTGTGGATGATGTTTTTCTTTTCTTGGTGAAACAATATCAAATATTGGGATTTGACATGTTTTTACCCAATGTCAGTCTTGCAACTTGTGCCTACATGATGTGGGGCCCACTTTTTGGTGGCCTAGGATGTTTGGTGGTGAAGTTTGAATGATGGAAGATTCACAAATCATGCCTAAACCCAACTGATTAATGCATCCATGATTTAATTGGAAATCCACTGGGTAACACGTTCCCATCCTGAATGTGTTCATAATTTGTAGATCCGTGCACTTTACTCTGTTCCCCAATGTAGCAACAATAGATACTTCCTTTTCATCCCCAGGGGAATAAGCTTATTAGGTTAGCTATTTAATTGAAGAAAAAGTTTAGGGATTGATTCATTCTTATCAACCTTCAAAAGGTATTACTTTAAGTCTTTAACTATGAGTTTGTGCTTGGACGGGTGTTGTGCGAAATGTTTGTGACTAATAGTAAAAAGTACATTTTTTTTCCTTCTGTTTCTGAAAATTAGTATAAAAGAGCTTTTCTGGTCCAGTAACATCGAATGTACCCCAATTGATTAACTTTTTTGTTATTTCAAATGTTGAATATAGCCTTCACTTATTTATTATTAGTCTATGATTTGAAACCAAACTCTTTAGCTGGATGTACACTTGCAGAAACTCAAAACACAGACTGAAATTGGTCTATTATTTACGAATGCACAAACTCTTAAGCTTCTATTATATATAATTCTACTACTACTGTTAACATATGCTACTTAAAGTCTTAAACACCATCAGCAAATTGATACTCTTCTTCTTTTTTCTGTATCATCCTAGAAATAAAAATTTAGTTTCCCTATAGCACTCCTGTCTGTTTATAACCATGTGAAAATATATTGTCATAGTTTTATTCGAGTAGGGTTTTCCAATAGATTCATGGTAAATTTACATTGGTTATTAACCTCTAGAATTTCTGGCACACGTTTGGTTGTTTTCCATGAAGTAGTGATGCTCTTGCATAGGTAACCATGTAGTACATGTCTCCAAGGTCCATGGAGCTTTGAGGATAACTAATGTTAATCGAAATTACTTAGTACTGGAAGGACAGTGAATATGGTGTATATTGTTCTAAAATCAGTTCTAAGAATGCTATTACTGTTAATCCTACATAAAATATCTTTATTAATCTTGGGATTCTGATCAGTTGAAGTGCACATGTTGGAATGCCATGATAGCATTGACTGCATTCATTACATCATAAACTGCATTCGTTACTCTTGACCTAGCAGTACTTGTAATTTTTTTAAATTTACCTCATAAGCAATTAGGTCTTCGCATCCTAGGCAATTTTGTGAAAAAATCACTTCGTTTGGTGTTTGTATTCTTATTTTGGTCCAGTTGTGACCAAAAGAAAAAAAGCACAGTGAACAAATATTGTGGAAAAGTTCTGACCTTGCTCTTTCTTCGATGGCATCATTGATCATCCTTTGCTCCAACAAATATTGTGAATCATTTGCTCCAACAGATGAAACAAAAAGATCTTGAGCTAATGTTTGAAATCCTTTCTTGCAGGGTCAACTTTTTCTATTTTGAGCCGTAATTTTATTGAGTACTGCATCTTGGGGACAGACAACTTTCCTAGGACTCTGATGATGTTCTTATCAAACACGCTTTCAGCCCTTTCCAATTACTTCCCTACTATACTTTGTAACTCTCGTCAGTTCAGCATGACTGTCATAAACCACAACTTGCAATATGTAGCATTTGACAAGCCCTCCAAAGAAAATCGCTTCCCACTCAATTCCACTGAGTTCAATGCCATGCTTCGGAGTGGAGCAGCCTTTGCCACACAATTCCAGTTTGATGATCCGGTGCTTGACCGCATTGACAGAGAAATTCTGAATCGCAACCCAGGTGAAGTTGTGCCTGGTGGATGGTGTTTGGGTGATCCCAGAAACAGCACATGTTCAGTTTGGGGTGATGCAGATGTACTGAGGCCTGGTCCAGGATCAAGAAGACTTGAAAAACATATTGTTGATTTGCTCTCGGCTGGTAAGTTTCGCCCAAGGCAATGTATAGTCGAATGATAATTTACCCCTAAACCTACCAAACTGGAAAGGAAAAGAGAGAAGGGAAAACGGGTGGAGTAAAAAATGCTGAGAGGTGTACTGAGCAGAGTCGTGCTCCATTTTAACGTTTCAGAAGTAGCGAAAGTTGAGTTCAGGCAATCCATTTTTCAGCAATACCCAAATTTTATCTCAGTCAAGATGAGATTGTTGTAAAGCGACATACAAACCACAGTGTTCCACTGCTAATTTGATGGGTTTTTTTTTTTTTTTTGAGAAAAAATTTGATGTTATTTTATGATACTTGCTCTAATTGAACATCATCTAATTGTATCAAGAGGTAATGTATCTGCTGGAACTCTACTGATTATCTGTACGTGTTGAATGGTTTAATAGATTTTTTACACGGAGAGAGACCTGGAATACAAAGCTGGGTTAGCTTGTTTTGTGTTTTATTTATTTTTGCTTTCGAAGACAATTGTGTTGCCATTTCAATAAACATGGAATTCTCTTGAGAGGACCAAATAAACAACATAATAGTCAGCTTTGAAACAAACTGATAATGATTGACATAAATTCCTCAAAAATTTTCAGGACTGTCATCCAGTTGTTTCTCATCTTCAATATCTACCTCCAATATTTCCTGGAAAACAAGAACCACTTGCAGTCAACAAAACAAACAACATATATTATACTATAAAGAAGGAAATAAACTTACAGGGATCCTCTGCTTCAAATAATTACCAAGCCTTGCAAGAACAGTGGAACGTTCATGCCAAAAGCGACCTCTGAGTCTGATCTTGACAAATGGTCCATCCAACTCTGCTAGTTCTGCCTCTCCTGTCATGCCTACTGATTTGTCAAACAGCTGTCCAAACTGCAAATCAAATTTTATCAATACAATTTTTCACAAGTCTAGTGCAATGCATTGCATGAACTGAGAATATAAAGTAGAAAGTGACTTGCCTCTTCACGAGCATCGTCCAAGACTTGTCTGACATTGTCTTCTGTCAAATCTAGTGGAACTCCTCCTGGAGTTGCAGCTACTCTTGTTAACAGCCTCCTTTTATCACTTGTAGCTACCAGAATTGGCTTCCTCCTGCTCTTTCTGCCTACTTGGTCCTGAATCTGATACCTTTTACATGCATTTTGATGGATACAAGTGGAATACACTCTGGTAGGCACGCAGCAAGGGTGGCAACGGACAAGTGATGCTTCCATGGACACCTTTTCCTGCCCAACCTTTTGATCAACTTGCTAATAAAGATAAAATGGATGGGAGTGGTGACGTGGCAATTCCTGATCCACCTGTACGAGAGGGTCAATCGGTCTAGCAGATATGTGGCATTTTTATTTTAACATGTAATGGAACTGCCTAGTGGTTACTGCCGTCTGGTGTTTCCTCTTACTTAGAGTTTGCAGCATAGACTGATACAGCCTTGATGTGAGAATCCAACTGGTATCCAGATTGAATACTTCAAAAGTTCTATTAATGTAGGCAAATTCAGTTGCTTGAAATTATAAAGCGTTCCTATAGAGTTAAAGCCCTCTCCTTTCTCTTTGGGTTGGAGGGCCTGTTCGGCATGACCTACGAAAGCTAACTTCTAGCTTTTAAAAGATAGAAACAAAGATAAAAACAGTTTCTGAGTGTGTTTGTGTGTACTCTCAAAAATAGTTTCTGATTTTTGAAAGCCCTCCCATCAAAAACCAAGTTTACTAGCTTCTCGAAAAAATGTTTCTTACAAAACAAAAGAAGTTAGTTTTATCATTTTAATGAATTTTTCATATTGACAAGTTTATCTTTTCCTCCACCAATAATAAATCTAAAATTTCCAGAACTCTTTTAAAATACATTATCCAAATAGTAATGAAAAAGCTTCTCTTTTTCTATAGACAAACATTAAAAGTAAAAGCTATCCCAATCGATGCATATATTTCTTCTGGAATGCATGAGAGTACAGAGAATGCCATCATTTCTTAGAATTCATTTTCATCAAGCTAGCAGTAATCGATATAGATAAATTCAATGACAAAATCAAATTCCAGTTACACGCTGGACTAAGGATAACATAACACCAAGAGACAGGCCATTAGAAATGCCTGAATCAGTGTCATGTGGTTCATCTAAATACATGGAAAATTGTTTGGATAACGGCATTGACCACACCTTTAAAATGAATTATATATTTGAGAAACCCTGTTTCACAACATAAACTTGAGTTCTCTAATGTGTAACTGTTTGAAATTTCTCTTTTACAAATAAAACTCACAAGGCACCAGTCTGGAGGACTTTAAGAGTAAACATTTGCTCTTGTTTTTTTTCATGGCACAGTGTCAACTCACTTCTTTCTCTAGTATCTACTTATGTTTGATTTTCAATGTGGTCAATATCCTGCATTTTATGATTGCTCTTAAGATTTTCTGTCTCTCTAGATTCCTAAGAAATAATTAGAAAACCCCAAAAAATGTGGCAGCAGCAAAAACCAGAAACAGCACTCCACCAATGTAACCAACCTGAATGAAAACAGAATGAGCTGCATCAAATTTGAACTTAAGTTTGATGGTTTATGATAATTAATGAAAAAGTCGTGCTCTCCTACCAGTTTTTCAGAAATGTAGTTGGAAAGAATGGCTCCCCCTACAACAGGCAATAGATGTTGCTAGTAGGTGTCCAGCAATTGCTCCACTAGCCACACCCCACGGTGACTGTTCAGAGAGAGGGAGAAAGAGACAGGAAGGAAAAGCAGCTAGCATTACATATTGTGAATTATTGAAGAATATACTAATCATATGGTTGAAAGTCTCAGAAGGTCACCTGTGCAGCACCAAGAGCTATTGTTGCAAGCATTGAGCGATCTCCCCATTCCTAGAGAGAAAAAAAAACATAAGGTAAAACTGGAATATGCATTGGGTCAAGTGAAGATGTCCACTAGTAATATATTAAAACAGCCTATCAAAACAAAACTATAACTACAAATGTTCATCCTACAGTTGCTTATTCTGCAATTTGACTCCCATGTCATGATAAAGACATTCCCACCATCTTCAGCGAGAGAATACAGAAAGCTGCTACCTCGCATTGTTATTTACATTGGTAAACAGACAGACATATTGACACGAATATTAGTTTCCAAATTATATGATGGGGTGATCTCCAGACATCATAAAGAGAGGCAGTAAGTCTAATGTACATTAAATTGATAGAAGAAATTAAAATTTTAAGCCAACATCTTCTACCCAATACACAACTTTGCTGCAAGTAGGAAGCAAAAGTTACTCACTGCAAAAAATACAAGGCTGAATGACTTCCAGACAATTTCCAGCGGACTTGAAAGCCTTTTTGACACCTGAAGACATTGAAGAAAGGATCCATTATTCTGGATTTACCAATATAGGCACACACAAAGACACAAACATGCGGGGAGAGAGGGAGGGAGATCTTTCTGCTAAAATTATTGGTAAATGAATAACGCCTGCATATACCTTGTGTTGTACTTGAATGCATACACTGAGTAAAAATGCATAAATACAAAATTATTTTTTCTTTTTAATATTAATCTGATTGTCATTTATTAATAAAGCCTCAAGAAGGTTTTAAAATTAGATGATTACCTTTTCTTTCACAAGTTCCTCAGCTTCAACAAATTCATCGAGTCCAGGACCACTCTTGTCACCACTCTTAGCTACGCTTGGAGGAAGTTCCCAAGCATCTTTTATTGATTTGAGGCCAAAAAACATCAATAGAGTTACTGCTGCATATTCTCCAATTGGCAGGGCTGTTTCCACGAACACAAGATTGTTATGCAGAATATCAAAACTTTTGAACAAAATATGACAGATAGAATCATTACTTGACAAGCTGAAAACATCTCTATAAGATATGGATCTCTCCAAAATTTGCAAGTTTATGTGCTAGTTTAAAACTGAAGGGGCAGTACCAAAATGAAAGCATTATTGTTCAAGCAAAGTGTGTAAGCGAAACTCATGCATGGAAAAAGGAAAGAAAATGTTAACGTTGAGATGGAATTGCTACTTCACAACAAAGAAAACGTTAGCATACAAAAGGAGTAACATAACTCAAGGCAAAGATGCCATGAGGACAAGCAAAAGACTGTAAAGATTAAAGAATGCGGGTTGAGGCTGTGTAGAACAGAGAAATTAGTTGTGATCTAACAAACATATACAGCAAATCAAGCTATCAGCAAACTAATGGAGTCTAGTAAGTTTTAGCAGAACTGTAGGGCACAGGAATAGCTTTGACAAACTAATAAACTAAATGACCAACTAATGTCTATCAGGCAATTTATTTGAGGTAAACACATAAACAGGCTCCGAGCAAAAGGCGTCAGTTTCCTGAAAAAGTTTTTCCTCTGAATTATTATTTTACCATAAACTCTTGTCAGAAAGAAAGAACCAAGAGCTTCAACTTACTTGTCTGAAATTGAGCAGGCACAGAATGAAATATCATTCCAATTACAACCGACAGGACTGTCATAAGCGCAAGAGCAACCATTGATCCCAGAAGAACCTATTCAATGATTTAACCATTTTGTGAGACTTATTTATTCCAAAAGTAAGCATTTAACAATCAACACAAAATAATAAACCTTAGACTACAGAACATTGTCTGTCATACAACAAGCATCAGTTTGACTGGTAAATGGTTTCCCAGGATAATACATTCATCATACTGGACTTACATAAACCTTCCTCACCCCTCACCTCCGTCAACCCCAATTCCCCTCCCTTAGTACAAAAGCCCGTGCTTAAGCACTAAAAATTCCAAAAAATCCCACAAAAAAGGAATGTAAAATATTCAATTTAGCAGAAACAACAATGAAGATAACTAACAACTTTATGAACATTGTCTTAAGCCTATGCACAAGAATTTCCCATGTCAAAGACCTACAATTTTTCACTTTCTATATGCTTCACAAGAAACATAAAAGCACAGCTGGCAACCTAGCCATGCTTCTGTTTCTACCACATCTCAGTGACTAACACAACATCAGCTTTGACACTTAACTGGACTTGTTCACCTTCAAAAGTGTATGGATCAGAGACCACCATATCTAGCACCTAAAATACCTAAAGATGAAAACAATCAACAATTCCAACATTCCTTTACACTTCAAGGCTACTTCAGCATGGGGAATATGGAGATGAGAACAATTTTGAAGGTACACCAGCATGTCACGTTTGTCCAGGGAAAAAATGACTGCTAACTCACAACTCATTATAATAGTTCTCCTTGAACTGCAGGATCCAGCTGGGCTTCCAGCACATAACATCCTTTGAAAAGCCATGAATTAGCATACTCCTTCGGTCCTTCCTGCTGTAATAGTTTTACAATCATTACATGTCTGCTCCACCCTCTGATGCGTAAGTACTTCAATCCCTGTTTCGAGAGCTAATACAATATATGTCCCTCTTCTTAAATGGTGAGTGAAGTATACTCATTGGAATCAAGAAATGAACAATCTACAACTAGAGACAGGGCCTGGTTGTCAATCACTTTTGCTCTTTTCAGCATAATGATAGACATTGTATGCAAAACCAATTCGTTAACTGTTTGAATTCAAACTAATGACACAGAAATACAAGTACCAATTGCTTCATGTTCAACATTTTGCATAAATCTTCCTTGACACATTTTGTGGTTGTATTCAAGAACAAGATACTGAATTGAAAAGGCTGAACTCTATGGAGAATATGTCCTTCATTGGTTTTTACGAGGATAAGTACCAGACATTGATAGTAAAAAATGAATGCCTTGCTAGTCAGCATACTATAACAGGTCTCTGGTTTTTCTATGTTCAATACATATGTTGCATAAAGAATAACAAGTTCTGTATATTTTACAATTAAAGTAAAATAGAACTTAGACAGACAAAAATGCAGAGAATAAAAAAGGTTATGAGAGAACATACCAGTCCTTTCTTATATTGCATGGCCAAGAGTCCAGCAATGAAAAATGTCTGGACATAAGACAAAACATAACTTCAGACCCATGTAAGATTCTAGAAGCATACATAACACTTTTTGAGAATTAAAATTGAAGGGATGGATGTTGTGCTCATTGTAAATGTGAGAAACTGGGGTTTTTAACAAGAGAATCGCATGCCCAACACTTTAAATAAATTTCAACACAACATCCAATCAGTCGAATTTGGCAATTAATGAACAAGTAAACTAAGTCAGAAGGTAAAAGATGTAAAATTAATTATAAACAAGAAAAACATATAACTTTTTTCAACTCTTATCCAGTTTGTTATTATTCCCCTTGTTCCTAGACACACAACATTCCAATTAGTGACTACATAAACCAAGTAAATGCAAGAAAACCACATAGCAACCAAATGCGGTTCACTACACAAACCTTCCTCACTAATGTACAATAGTTAGGCACAACCTTCTGCTCCATTAAGGATGAGAAAGTCAGACAAGTAAATGGGAAAAGAAAAAGTCACCCTTCCCATTTAAGGATTAAATATGATTCTTTGCTTGTTTTTTTCAAATTTATCGTTGCCAAAGGTGACCAAAGACTCAAGTCCAAAGAAATTTTGCAACCTGAAAGATAAAATAGTCAAGCAACCAAAAGCAATTGTCAGTTCTGGTGAGCATAATCTTGCTTATTTTCTGAGGCTGCTGGACTATGTAAACACCCTAAAAGGAACGCTTCAACCACTGTGGATTCAAAAACAATGGCAAGTCGCAAAGAACTTTAACTTTAGATGATCTGTTTTTTCTGTTCTTCAAGGGTAGGATTCTTTTGCATCGAAAGAAAGATTTGAAAATGTTTATTCCTTAGATTGCAGGGCAGCAAGCAGACAGACAGTGAATGGGGAATATTAATGACACTCATAAAACTTTCAAGTGATATCATTCTTCTCATTTTTGGACAGTTAATTTTAGTTTGTTTCCTCTCAGGAGCAATTTACCTGTGCTTGCAAGTAAGATGTTAAACTCGTTGATCATAAACTGCCACGTATTGCTTCTCTGACTCCGAGAAAAATACTCCCATTTTTTACCACAATTTATCATTCTACAACTCCTTTGCTCTTAACTTGTATAGTTTGATGTATAAGAGTAGTAACTAGTGAACGGTAAAATACTCCTAAAATCAAACTAGAAAGTACGAAAATAGAGTAGCCTCAAATTGACATAATAATTAAACTCAAATCAAATTTAACCAGAAGTTTAGTAATCTGAATACAGGAACGCAAACAAACTCAAATTGAAAAGCGTTTCTACTGATTAAATTAGTAATATGACAAAGAAAACAGGAGCTTTCTATGGTAAATCAGCTAACCTTGTCACCAATTTCAGAAACAAATATTAATGAGAAAGCAGCAGTGAAGCCTGATTTTGAGACTGCAGCTAGGAGTGCTGTCGGTCCTCCTTTCACAAAGGCAATCAGTGAAAATACCAAAGTGCATCCAAAAAGCACAATAGCTATGGATAGAGGATATGGAACTCGAATAGGAGGTTTCTCACTGCAGAATCATGATGATGTATATGTGAGTGTGGAATTAAGGTGCTCAATTTGGTTAAATTGAGTGGATTTTGATGACACACACATAAGGTCATTAAAAAAATTTCATTATAATCTTTAACTGTCGGCCATTAAAGGTCAATGAAAATCAGAACTCAAATTCTCTAGCTAATTCATCAAAAGATCCAAATAACTCACATTTTAGACGAAGTGTCACTTGGTGGACCACTAACAAATATCTTTTGATCGTCATTTTCATCATAGCCCCCGGATCCAACACCAACATTAGATGCTTGAGCTCTGACTTGGCTGCAACTCAACTTCCACCTTGATTTTTCTCTACATCTTACTAAAAGTAACTAAAATAGTTAGAATAAGACCATCCAATAGCTTCAAACATCTAAAATCAGAAACGATATGTAAAAAAATAAAATAAAAAGAGAGAGAGAGAGAGAGAGAGAGATAAATAAATAAACCTGAATGAAATGGGGATAAGTTAGCAGAAGATGATGGCAAGGAATGAAGCACAAGTAACAAGGGATGCTTCACTCTTGAAGTGAATGGTCTACTTGGAGACAAATTCTGCATAGTTTTTTTCACTCAATTTGACTTCATATATGCATTTCAATTCACTTCAAAAACCATCGAAATGGGAAGAGAACAGCAGCAGGGTTGAGCGTGTGTCTGAGTTTAAAAAACCGATGCCCCGACTGCAGGAGTTTTGGGTGGGGCTTTTGCTGGGTGCCACGTGTATTGCGGTAGATAGAATGGGCTAGCTTTCTTGCTTTGTCAAGGAGAACTCTACGACGACGTTTTATTAAACTTGACCGAACTTTGACTTTAGGCAGGCCCTGAATATTGGGACGTCAAGACGCACCCCAGGTACCCATGCTCGTTTTGGATATAGGTATGGGTTTGGGGTAAATTCAATACCATTTGCAAATGGGTATGGTACCGGTGAGTCATGCTCAGACCCATTTACCTATTCGCCCCAAACATATCTAGGGGTTTTTTGTATTTTCTCATAAGTTGTAACTTATGTGAAATTGGATTGAGATGTATGATAGGATTTTTTCTTTTTTTTTCATGTTTTTTGTGGATTTAGTGAGTGATAAAATTATTTGGTGAATTTTTTTTATTTATATGTATTTGATCTTTCAATTTTATTATTCTTTTATAATATATTTGGTCAAATATGGTCAAAACAAGGTTTGGGTATGAGGACTATCAATCCTCATATTCATTTGATCCATTGACATCTCTAATCATCATGTCTAGTACAAAATTAAGAAATTATATACTAAAAGCCATTTTCTTTTTTTTTTTCTTTTTTTTTTCTTTTTCTCGTTTGGTTGACATTCCAAAAGAGCTTCAATACTATTAAAAATTTGTTTTACATTTATTAGGAAACTTAAAATTTAGGCTTGTGCAAATAGAATTTTTTTTTTTTTTTTTAGCTTTTCTAAAACATTAAAATGTCAAAAACTATTTTAGTAATATTTTATTCATTACATTGTACATTTTCTGAATAAAAACATTAGTAAACATTACTCATGCAAAAATTGGTTCCTACATTAATGAGTAAACCATAACTAAAACGACACAAAAGAGATATTATAAATATAAGGAGACAATGCCCCTTTTGATGTAAGAATCCCTAAGGTACGTGAGATTTAACTCTTGAGTAACTTGCATCATTATCTACCTGCTCACAAAAAAAGAGAGGTCATGGGTCACCGGTTCTGTGGTAAAAACCATCCAATGCTTAAGTCAATGAGTAATCGAATAAGACCCTATAGAAATAAAAGCATAAGAGTAGAAATTGAGAGGTCTTGGATTCGAGACTTTCCCAAAGACCTTAAAATAGCAGCACCCAATATTTTTGAATAGTTCTCCAAGAGAGTCCCTTTTGTACATTAGGGTATTCCAAGGTTGAAGGATTGACTTATATCTCCCTATTGAATAATGTGCATATATCATGGCTTCTTTGTGCTTCCTTTTGTTGGTAGATTACTCATTTAGTTGTCCATTCACTGTCTCACCTATCTCTTGTCTCTTACGCTTCGTTCGTCCTGTCACTTTCATGTTTTTCATTAGTCCTCGCTTCTAGATCGTTTGATCTTGACACAAGGACATGTGACTGATCCTCATTCATTTATTTTAACATAGGGTGATGTGGTTGATCCTAATCCTTTTTTTTGGCCTTGTAACCTGGTCTGTCATTCTTAAGTACTTGCCTTGTTTCAGCATGTTGTCAAACCTAACCTCCTTACCACTCTAACGATGCAGAGGGCTATTGGATGACATGAGGGTTTGTGTTTGAATTTTGAGATGGAGTTTCTCTATGGTTCATTTTCCCTCTCTTTGTCAAGGGTATTTTGGACCTTTCTGTACCCTCATTTAAGATGATTGAGCTAATGGTCATTACATCCCTTTGGCCTTGTCTTTTGGACTCGTTTCTTGTACTTGCCCCTTAGGTTGACTTTGCAATTTAATGGGTTTTATGGCTTGGATCCACTTTGATTTAAGGGAGCTAATTCCCCATTCTCCCTCTCCCCCCTTTAACAAACATATTTAACAATAATTCTTAGTGCAAATACTAAGAAATGATTAATGTGTGGATTATTTGTGTTCTAAAACAGGTTTTGATCATTTGCGTCTCAAATATTAAAATTTGGATAAATTTGTTCGTTGGAGGAATAAAAATATCCTTAGCCTTCTCTTCTACCTTTGGTTATCCTTTCTGACGGTTGGTATATTTTCTAACCAAATCCCTTTCTTCTTCATTCGATATCTCTCTTCTTCCTCGTCATTCCTTGTTCTCCTTATCATTCTCATTTTCATTCTCATTCTCTTTATCTTTCTTCTTCTTCTTCCTCGTCCTCTTTCTTCTTTTTTCTCTTTTGCAGGCTATTGTCTTGAATCTTGATTCATGCTAAACAAATATGCAAATCTACTAATATGCTTTTTTGGCAACAAAGAAGAGAAAGAAAGCGGAAGAAAGAGGAAAAAGGGAGGAGGAAGAAGAAAAACAAGGAAATATCAAATTAAAATGAAAAGAGAATTTTGAAAATCTAAAAATTAAAATTGAGACACATGGATAGATCTAAACCATCATTATTATTTGATCTAAAGACCATAAAATTGTGTCAAATATATGTGTGTACGCGCACACGCATTTATGTATGTATATATGAAAAATCAAACTAAAAAATTTTTAAATTAAAAGGACTAATAAAAAAAAAAAAAAAAAACTTCTCCATTAGATCTCCACTAGATGGAGAACAAAAAATATATCATCACTCATCGATTTAATTTTTGAAATCAAATCAAGTTTGATTTGATTATTTATTTTATTCTAACTAAACTAGAAATAACTTATGAGAATGATAAAATTAACTCTCCCTCTGTGAAGTTTAACCAACCATTGACTTAACTCTTAAGGTAGAAATTAAATTGATAAGTATCTGAAACTTCAGAAATAACGGCAGTAAAAAAAAATGAATAAATAAGTCACGTTTCAAAATGTTATTTATATATGGCTTAAAACGTAAGGGTTAAAATTTTATTTACCGAAAAAGTATGGGAAGAAGAATAGAAATATAAAAAAGCGAAATAGAAATAAAGAATGTTCCCTCATCCCCCCCATAGTCAAACACTTCATTTGGAGAGTGAGCATTGAAGTCTTACCGGTGAATGACAATCTCCTTCGTCGAAACATTGGAGCTGATGGTTGCTGCCCCCAATGTCTGGAAGAAAAGGAAACGGGTTGTCATTGTTTCCTGTTCTGTGATGAGGTGTTGCAGTTTTGGCAGAACGTGGAGGAGGGGGTGCAGGTGGTCAATTGTAAGTGCTTTTCAATGCTGGACTTTTTCTTATTTGCCTTGAAAACCTTTCCTTCCAACTCCCTGGCTAGAATCTGTATGCTGTTGTGGGGTATCTGGCATAACCGGAATGCTAAGCTTTTTGGTGGGTTGGTGTGTGAGCCAAGTGCAGTTGTCGTGTGGGTCTAGAATCTGCTCACCGAGTTCCAGAATGTAAAAGTGGCTTCTTCCCTCCCTGTCACTCCAGATCACGCGTCTTCCATTCCTCCCCTCTGGTCTCCGCTCGCCCTTGGCTCCCTCAAGCTGAATTCGAATGCTACCATCAGAAATGGCCTCGGTTTTATTGGTGTCGATGCTGTGGTTAGGAACCATGAGGGTTTGGTTGTGAAAGCAATTTCCAAGAGAGTTTTGGGCTGTTTTCCTCCAGAAATTGGCGAACTCTTGGTTTTGAGGGAGGGTCTCCTATTGTGTCGCTCTTCCAATCTTCATGTTTCATCAATGGAAGTTGACGCCAATAATGTAGCTGCAGCTTTTAATTCTCCTTTGGACCAGCCTTGCGTAGCTAGCTTTCTTGTTCATGACTTAAAGGCCCTTAGTAAGGTTGTGGGTGTTATCCAGTGTCAAGTCATCTCCCGAAATGGCAATCGTTTGCCACACAAACTCGCCTCCTTAGCCTTATCCTCGCCCGAGGATCTCTGTTGGCACTCTGTTAGTACCTCCTGTATCTTTTCTAGTTTTTCTGAAGGTATTGTATCTTCTTTTTAGGGAAGTCTTTGATTTTCAAAAAAAAAAATAAAAAAAATAAAGAATGTTCTTGTATAGCAGGTGAAAGTCACGTTGTTGATAAGGTGTGGACTTGCCCATCTGCATATGACCAATTGACCAGTTTACCACGGTACCAGCCACCTACTCTACCTATCAAAATTAAAAATGAGTAGAAATAAAAAAAAAAACAAAAAAACAAAAAAAAAATGATAAACATGGGCTTTCCACTAGTCTTCACATGCATCATTGGGCCCCACCTACACCAATCAAGGTGCTCCATTTCTGTGTCCACCAACTTTTTTACACTATTAACTCAACAGCCAGGAATCTTATGCCTAATCTCTCGCTTGTCCTTTGCCGTTTCAAACATTAATTAATTAATTTCTATACGTGTAACTTTTGAATTATTAGATGATCTGACCAATAGCCCACAAGGAAAGATTTCCAGCTATTATTCAAGTCACTGTTAAAATTCAATCCTTTCTGATATAAAATATCAGACTATACTACAATCACAGAGCATTTTTCATATAAGTAAAATATACAGACACAAGTTATCATCTCTCAATACTATTTAGGAAGAAACTAAGACTTATAGGGAAAAGAAGAAGTTTAGGGATTCATGGAACTAAAATTTTCAAGAAAAATAACAGAAAACCACAAGATGGACTAAACATTGAGAATAGTGGGTAATAACTGGTTCTCACATTTACACTTAGGAGATTGATAGTTCAAATTATGTTCGTTCTTTTCAAAATTCTAATATATTTGTAACATCGAGCAAATTAAGGTGAATCAATTTCAAGATACCCAAAAATAAAATTACTAAGATCTATTTAAAAAAAACACTAATATATTTAACCAAAATCTTACCTAAACACCTATTCAAGTAAAATTGGAGTACAAAAATGCTAGGCTTATCAGATTTCAATTCATCAAATACAATTTTAGTTCAATTAACACATGGAATGTGATTGAGTCACTTATTAGACATCAATTAAATAAGATATATCTTAGGTTAAGAACTCTTAATATGTATATTTCATTAGTTAAATCAACTAAATTGATTGATTCAATAATCTGATTAAAATTCAAAAGTGAAATAATGGTTTAGACTGAAAAAAAAAAAAAAGAAAGTAACTAGAAGAGAAAAACAGTGGACTCTACAAAGCATTAGCATCATTGGAATATAGTGCAAATTGAAATAGGCAAATAGCCAAATATACTACGGATTTTTTTAAAATAATAATAATAATAACAAAGGGTTAAAATGCGGTATATCCATCACATTGTATCCTCGCAGCCACGTGCGTTGTCGGGGAAGCGAAAATCATCAAAACAACCATTTTCTGAGTCCACGTGTTCAAATATGATTGGAGTATTGACGTGTTTCATGGACCTGATTGGGCGGGAAGCTTCCTTAAGGTCGTCCACACTGGGCAGGGCCGTTGAGTAAGCAGCCCGCCCCTTGCCTTCTTTGTTTCTTTGATAATATCCCATCTTTGCCCACCTAATTTACCTTGTTTTACATCTATACCCCTCATCTACCGCAATGAAAAATGGGAAGGGGATATCCACGCGAGGTTATATAAAGAGAAAATTTATTAAATTAATAATGATAATGACAAACATGTCCCAATCTTTCCTTAATTACCGTTAGCGGGTCCCCTTCACAACTAAAGAAAATAAAACTCATCTTTATTCCCAGCACATCAATCGGCGGGGTTGCTTTAACCTAACGTCGGTTGTTAATATCTCATTTTTTGTAATAGGACAATCACATTCCTTTTAGACGTAATATGCCATAATTTCACTTGAAATTCACAAAGCTTGTAAAGAACCGAAATTAAATTGGTATTAAATTCTAAAACTGAAGAGTAAAGTTTATCAAAATCTCCTAATTATGAAATTAAATATTTGGATTGTTTACCTAGTTTTAATTTCAATAAAAAGTCTCATGGAATTCAAACTAATTTAACGTCATATTTTTTAGAAAAATCAAAATTTAGTTTGGCAGATTATTCCACGTAAAATGACATCATTGGATAAGAATTTATTTTTCTTTTTTCAGTTAAATTAAGATAGATATTAGCGCAAGAGATTTTTTATTTTTTATTTTATTTTTATTTTCGATTTTAAATAATTATAAATCTAGAAACTGAAAAGTGGATAAATTAATACCGATTATTCAATGAATGGAAAGTAAACATTATTGAAAAGTAAAAAGCCAAAAAACTGGACATTAGGCAGGAAAAGCAGGGCCTCAAAAAGACGTCGTATCGTAACTGATAATATAACCAAAACAAGAGAAAGTAATAGCAAAGCAACAAATCCTTCTCTTTTTCTCTCTTGACCTATTCTCTCTCAATCTCTATTTCTGCATAAACACAAGGCTTTTGGTTAAAAAAAAAAAAAATGGAGTCCTTGGACACGGCGGCTTCTTTCATGGACGACCTCCTCCTCGACTTCTCGTCCGACATAGGCGAGGTAGACGACGACGGACTCAACAACAAAAGAGATAGTAGAACACCTCTGCCTTCCCTTACCCGAAACAACGGCCCTGACTCTGCTTCCTTTACCATTCTCAACCCTGTCCACCATCCCAGCCCTCCTCCCTTCCCTGTAAGTTTTTTCTCTTTGCTGTTTTCCCTGTTTTTGAGTCCCTGACTCGGCCCTGACTCGGTTCTTGTGAGTCCGTACGGGCGGGTTTGGCCAGGTTTTGAGTGGACTCGGTTTGTTTGCGATTGGGAGACCGAGTCAAAAGCGACGGCATTGATTTGACTACCGGTGCCGGTTACCCACTAGTGATAAATTAATTAATAATAAATTATTCACGCGCTGCTTGTTTTACTGTTGTGAGGACAATTTTACCCTTGGAAGATTTTCATGACTTGACATTTGAAATTTGAAATAGTTGATGCTGGAAGGGTATTTCTGGCATCAGAAATCGATGGTGTCGTTATTCTAATGAGCTGTACTTCACATGAATAGAGGTGTATGCCATCTATGTCCAGCGGTACAGCAAATTGACTTATTGCCACGCGTAGTACATTGTTAACCACTTGTCAACATGTGACACAATATTCCTTTTTCTTTTTTTTGAAATAATGTCACACGATATTCATTTTTTTTAAAAGACGATATTATCCTTGACTAAATGTCATTATTGTTCCCACTTGTCCTCAACGGTGACTCGTTCGAGTTTTGCCGAGTCGGCTCACAACATCGTGTTCTTCAATAAACAGGACTTCGTAGAAGAAGAACTGGAATGGCTGTTGAACAAAGACGCGTTCCCAGGTGTGGACACATTCTTTGACGACGGACTCTGCAATCCAATCCCAAAGCAGCTGAGCCCAGTTTCAGTTCTTGAAAACAGCAGCAACAACTCAAGCACCAGCAGCACCATCACCACCAACACCAACACCACCATGATGAGCTGCTGCGGCAGCCTGAGCGTGCCGCAGCGTGCTCGGAGCAAGTGTCGGCGGACACGGCGGCGTGACTTCAGAAGGGAAACTCATGGTGGGGGGTCGAGAAACCAGTCGTAAGGAGAGTGAGCATGGGAAGGAAGTGTCAGCATTGTGGTGCAGAAAAGACCCCACAATGGCGGGCAGGCCCATTAGGGCCCAAAACCCTTTGTAATGCATGTGGGGTGAGGTATAAGTCAGGGAGGCTGGTGCCCGAGTACAGGCCCGCAAGTAGCCCCACGTTCTGCAGTGAGTTGCATTCCAATTCGCACAGGAAGGTTGTGGAAATGAGGAGGCAGAAGATGATGTTGGGTTTAGGGTAATGGTTTTTTTTTTTTTTTTAAATATATATATTTTTTATTTATTTTAGTTTAGCGTAGCTAGTAGATTAGGGTTTGATGTAATGGGGTCCAGATGAAACTAGTTATAGTTTTTTTTTTTTTTTTTTAAATATTTGTTGTTTGAAGAAAATCAATTCAGATTATTTTTGTGTTGTGAGTGTGTGTGTGTGTTGTGATTGTTTAGTCAGTTTCAGTTAGTTATATATATTGCTTAATAGAAAGCAAGAAAGATAGTGTTGATTGGTTTTTAGTACTTTGGTCCCATTTTGAATTTTGGTTATTTGGTGGGATTGGAGGAGGTTTTGAGTTTTCCAGTAGTGAGGATTTTATTGGTTTAGACATTTGAACGAACTTGATTTTGTGATGGATAGTGGTGGGAGAGGAAGAGTTAACGCTACTGATGATGAGGTTTTGGGTTTATGTTTTTGGCTCTTCCTTGCATTCTTAGATATTGTTTTGTTTGTGGTTTGTGGGATATGTTTTAGTATGTGGTGTTTAATCTTTTAAACTCTCTATGTTGTCATTAAGTGGTCAATGGAAATATTTTACTGTACGTCTATGGAGTTTTTCTGCTTATTGAGAATCTGGGGTTCATTTTTCTACGAAAGGGGACTAGGATTTGTAAGGTAAAGGATGGGTGTGTTGTCACAAAAAAATGTGCGATGTCTGTCTAGTTTTACTAAAGGGGATTAACATATTGATCTGCACTGAATCTGGCACATGGGTTTTGGTTTATATGGGTACATGCATGGGTTGCAATTATTGCACATGGCATGTGGTGTTAGTTACTGTGATTATTGTTGAAATTATCACCATATGCTTTCCACATCTTCCAAAAAGATGGATGATATTGATGATGTGTGTATATTGTTCCATGAAATGACTGAACAACTACTTTGATAGGTCGATGGTTTCATATGGCAGACAAAGAATGAAACCATTGGGCCTTGGTGACGATGTCCATCACTATTCGACTATTTTCGTATTTGACTCTTTGCTATAGGATTTATGGAAGAATGTACTACCAGGGCCAGCCACTACCCCTTTGTTGAACACCTAGCAGGCTGTGTTTGGAAGGAAGTAGTAAATTGAACTAGAGAGATTAAATTGAATAAGATTAGAAAGGATTAAATTAGATTAGAATTAAAATACTATTATCATAGGTTTGGATTAGAAATGACCTTTTTTTTTTTAAAGGATGAGATGTAACCTTGATATGATTTCATTAAATTACTTTGTATAAAAATATTGAAAGTTATTTTTAATAAAATAGAATATCAAAATATTTTTAAAAAAGTTACAATAATTATTTTTAATAAAAATATTTTGTGATCACTTTTTCTTTAAATGAAATAATTAAATTTTATCTATAATGAAATAATTATATTTTAAATGATTTTCGAAATAAGTTATATTAAAACAAAATAAATAAATCATTACCTGCAAATGTGGGTTATGGTGGGTTTTACAAGTTCGGGTTTGCATGTTTCAAAAGGATGGATCCATATTAAAAAAATATGATATGCTCTCTTACCTCAAAATTTAGAATGAAAAGGAGAGATGATGGGATAAATATGAAGGGAAGAGAGAATGGGATAAATCTTCATATTTTTAATTGTTTGAAAAAAATGTGAGAAATCATGGTCAGCATTCAAGAAAAGTTTTCCAACTCCTTATTCTCTTTTTTTTTTTTTGGGTCACATCAATCCATATTTAGATTAGACAATTAGGCTTGAAGAAAACTTTTTTACTTATTTATCTATCTCTTCTGCATGATAAAAACTTCAATTTAAATAGATAATTGTATTATATTAGATCTATCTTATATGATAAGAAATTCAATTCAAATAGATAATTGTATTGAAGTTACTCTAATATGCGCTCAATTGAATAATTGGCTAACCTCATATGATAATTATTAAGAAAAAAATGAAGGATAGGAAAAAACGATTACAAATTTTGTTGCTGTTTGTTTAAGATAAGAAATTATGTATTAAAATAAAAATATATAAATTTATTATCTAAATAAGCATGTTTGTAGTAAGGATACATTTTAAAGGATGAAAATGTTAATAAAGAAATTATTTTATTTACGAAAGATACAGAAACGTGTACATTAATATATGGAAACAATAAATATAAACATCAACAAGAGGGAGCGTCTATGCTGGCTTAATAAGAAAAGCTTTGATACAAGCAAATAATCACTTCTTGGAATCAACACCACCACCATGATATGAGTGGACATATATATGTTATCATAATTGTTTTGTGCTTTAGCCTGTGATGATGAAAATTAAAGAGCTAGTGAGTGTAATTAAGTATTGTATGAAACAAAGGACTGATTAAAAATTCTGTTAAGTTCAAGCAGCAGGACAATGAAAAAATTATATAATCCTGTTTAGCAAGTGTATATACATGAAATAAAAGGACAAAGTGGGATGCATCAAAAGCTAAACAGTGTGTGAAGCATATTTATAAATCATGAATGAGGGGCCCATTCAGAGAGCTGACTGACCCACACTCTCGCCTTTCCAACAGGGACTGGGTCCTTGTTGGATAGGGTGTCAGTAGTAGACTAGTACTGAATAGTGCTTTTTCGATTTTCCTCCGTGGAATGGAACCTACCGTACAAGTATGAAGCAGCAGCAACGCTGCCCCCGCATCTGCACTGTTGGGTTTCTCTGCTCATTTCTTTCTATTGTACCTCTTTTTGGGATTTTCACTTTCTACTGCTAAAGCCTATACATTTTGATGCCCACTTCTCCTTGTTCATGGCATGTTTTGGTATCATTACAGGTAACTTGAGGTCCAAATGTGCAGGATCTCAACAGTTACCAATATCTAATTCAAGATCAAATAATAATTGCCAATATCTGAATATCATTTACTTTAAGCGATGGTTTTAACATAATCTTTAACCTGTGTAATTTTTAACCTTATAGAGATTCAAATTTAAGATAAGAAAGTTAATCCAATTTAAATTTTTTTGAGTGAAGAATTAACTTTAATATGTGATGAAGGCATGTTAAGCGAATTCATATTTGATAGGAGCTTTCTTATTTAGTTTATATTATGTTAGTGCATATAGGTTGACATCTTATGACATTTGATAATGTTTGAGTGTTTTTGTTATTGGCATTATTGTATAGCATTGGGTTGAGCAAACTCAAAATTTGTTACTTTCAGAATTTTCATGTAAGTTGTTGTAATAAATCACTGACAGTTATAACAACAAGTTTAGTATTGCAACAATTCTGAACGTTCATTGGTGTGTAATTTCAGTAATGTGTAGTAAAAAGGGAAATTTTCTTCTATTGATTTAATTATGTGAATCAAGTAAGTTTTTTCCAATTTTTCTCAATGTTAATTCTATAATTATCTGATTAATAAATATATTTTTATTAATTGGATTTTCTCTTTTATAAAAATATATATTTTTTTTGGGATAAACTTTTTAAAAAGTATTTTTGGAATTATTCTTTGTATTTATTTCTTTAGAATAAATCGTCTTTCACCAAATTAGAGATATGCATTGACCAATATTGGAATCGATCTCTTGAACAAATCTTGTAATTTATTTTAGAAATACGTTTTCTAAAATATGGAATTTTCAATTTAGATAAAGATTTTATTTTGAGATAATTTATTTTTTTGGAAAATCTTTAGAAATATCTCTATTATTTCTCTATAACTTTTATATGTGAATTTAATTTTTTAATTGCAGATTTGATTTGACCAAATTGGTTTTTTATTTCATGTATGAATCTATATCTATAGATTCGGTCAAACTATTAAATAGGAATAAAACTCCAATGCTATAATTGATTTTATTTGAGCTATTTTATAGTGAATCAATATCTTTTTTTGTGCAGATTTTTGAAGAAAAATATGCCTGCACAATAGCTCTACAAAACCAAATCAGACTTATGGTTTAAAACTATAACAGGTTGTACAAAGCTAAGTTTTCGTTTACTAATACTAAGTTATTACAACAGCTTTATGACAGTCAATATTGCGAACTTCAGGACAACTTTCATAGTTTGGTTTGGTTTCGTGATTTATGAGATTTGATTGATAAAAAAATTATTCTTGTGATTATTTGCCAAGGAAAAATATTTATTTTCATCATATATCTTTCAAGAATTAATAAGATGTTTTTTGAATGAATAACATGTTGTTGACTTTATCCTTTTTGGAAACAATCTTCTTTAATTGTTGATAATCTTTGGTTATTTTGTAAATGGAAAAATGGTCGGTTGATATACTGGTGTAGCATGAATCAAGACATCATTTGAACTTGAGTTATTTTATATTACAAGTGGTTTATATTCATTAAAAAGTTTGTGAAAATGCTCCTTTATCAGTAATACTCTATCAAAATAATTAATGGATATTTTAGTTTTTGGTTTTTCACAAACATCATTGGTATTGTTCTCTATATTGGTTTTGATGCAAGGAAGAAGTGGAACTGCCATAGCAACGTGCCAATTTTGGAGCCTTAAAGAATGGTTTTAGTGAATTCATACTGTAACAAATTTAACACATCTAATATATTAATAATGTTAGTTCTCATGATGACGCTAAAATAAAACCAATTATAAATACTTAAAATATATATTAATTAGAAAAAGAAAATTATTCTTGATCATGGATAGCTCGGTCAAGAACTTCTAATTACATACACGTCAAATTATTAGAAAAGTGCGGATACAATTTCTATTTCTAGCTTTATTCAAAGAAAATACATGTGAAGTTAGAAAAGATAGGAATGAAAATGTATTGTATTCTGCATTCTAGTTTGTGTGAGTGGACTTTGTAAGGATGGAATTGGATTGTCCACTCTTTGCCTACTCAAATTGGACTCCGCAGAGTTAAGAGTTTTGTGTATAAGTTCAAAATTCACCTAAAAAGGATAGAAACTGGAACCGACTTAGGTCATTAACACATGCTGGTGAATTAATTCAGTGTTATGTCAATTAGGCAGCATTTGAATCAAATTTTGACATTCATACAACAAAATCATAAATGGAGAGCTTGAAAAGATGCATTCAACAAAATCTGTCATCATTGATCTTACAAATGTCTCACCTATATGAACTGGTCAACGGAGAAGTCCAGTTAGTAAAGATAGCAATTATAATTAATGTGTTAGCTAGGTCAATAAATACCTACTTTTGCACACAGCCCAAAGCCAAGTTTGCATGGCATCTACGCAACCCAGTTCTGGATTCTTTATGAGCCCGTGAAGTCCACCATTTCCGCTATGGGCTTGCCTTCCTAAATTACGGGTTCCCATTTCTCACTATTTTACCATCTTTCTCGTACATTTTGAGATTTATTTCGTAACACATAATATATAATTATTTATAATTCATTATTCATATCACATGATATAACATAATATAAACGGTTTATATACAGTATTTACATTTAAGGGTGGGTTTTTAATTGATTTTAATCGGGAGGAAGTTAGGTGCTTTTTTTTTTTTTTTTTTTTTTAATTTAATACAATAAAAAAATAAATAAATACAAGCAAAGAGAACTTCTGGCCAGGCAAGGTACAAACGGGTAACGGAATAACATAAAAACAGTAATGAAATAAATAAATATATATCGCGAAGGCTATTCAATGTATTAGTATGAACACTACAACAAGTATTGTATAATTATTATAAGATTAATATTCTGACCTCAAATCAAGGACGACCTAGAAGGAATATTTATTGCGTCATGCCAACTCTAATTTACATGAATCGTACTATATGATAATGTTTTTATAAGCTTCTCGAGTGTTGACGATAAAGATCAAAAGCATCTTTGATATAACTTTGGAGGAAATTCAGGCTTATGAGTCCATATCTTCTTAATATGGATCAATCTCAAAAAAAAAATAAAATAAAATTATACGTTTACGATTGCTTGAAACATACAATGTTGACCAATTAAACAGCTTTTACCTAGCTACGCTAACAACTTAATTAACATTTGATTAAGCAAATTTTACCAAGAGACTGGGGTTAGGTAATGGTTCAGCTTAAATTGCCTAATGACAATGTGTTAATAGTATTAAGTAGACAAATTCGACAAACAATGTCTTAGCATAATAGTTCGACATATAGTTTGCTTTTATAAAATTTGCGATTTAAATCACTTTATTGATACTTTACATGGTCAAAGGTCATATTCTTTTTTTTTTATTGTTTTCAAAAAATTGTAAATTTAAGAGGAACTGCAATTTAAAACTTGAATTCATTAAGTGGATGTAAGAAATTTATGAATTATAAAGAAGAAAAAAAAGTGTTACGAGTTACAAGCAGGCAAGTTCGGCTAACAAGAGTGTTAACAAAAAGGAGTTGGATCCATGAACCAGAAATCCTAGAAGAATCTAACTAGCGATGTGAAGGAATCTGGACCCATCTCAAGCTAGGCCTTCTTCAAACTCTATGGGGGTATTAAAATAATGTAGCACAAAAAGGTTTGTAGATTATTACTCTAAACAATGTTAAGGGAGTGCCTTTACGCTGTAATGATGGGCATGTGAATGTACCTTTAGTTTAAGATACTTTCTAATTCCAATAAAATAATGATCTACTTAGACATGTAAAACAGAATGTTAGAATGATACCTTCCAAATTTTATTCCTATGGTGTGAATTGCAATTTATTTGTATCATACTTTCAAAAGTTGTTCACGTAATGGTTGCTCAATTTTGTCAAATTTACTCCAGTGAATCTTTCCATTAATATTTATGCCAAATAATCACGTTGCGTTATCTAATTTTTTTCAACGATCAAAATCTTAAGTTGTTGAATTAATAAAGTTAAGGAGACAATAAGGATCGACTTTTTGGGAAAGTATGGATGATCATTAAGAATGTTTTGGAAATCGAAGTGCATAACCAAAGAATGAAAGCTAAATCTGCCCAACTCATTGAATGTGTCCATGAACAAAGATGTAGTGGGAAAGAGCCAAACCCAAAAGAAAGGAGAAAAACCTGCTTCAAACAGTCAAAAAAAACGAATTAATCAAATCCATTGCAATGGTTAGTGATACCCTTACATGTGATCCAATTCAGAAGACAATTGAAGGGTCCACAGGAGGAGAATTCAAGATTGTATGATTAGTCGTCAGACTCATAACCCGCAAATATAGACCGAGGATGGGGACATAAAGTTTGTGGATGGACAGCTTAAGCAGCTATCGTCACCCATTTAGTGGGTCCAAATCAGATCGGTGGATTGTGTATGAATTATGGGTTCCAGGGACAAAACTGTGCCTCCTTTCATGGCCCATGGGGGTCCCAGCTACCCAGTCCCATCATATTGTTCTCTTTTTCATTAACCATTTTAATTATCTTTGTTTGTGTTTCAACTTTCAACCATAGTAGTTAAACAAAAAATCCAAAACGACTTGACTCCAACCTATGTCTCTTTCATCTGTGTCTTCTCTCCTCTGTAGTAGAAAATCGGATTATCTCACCAACTGATGTAGTAAGTTGGATCAATAAATCAATATTATTTTACTTTTTTTGTCTTATTTTTTTTATGATTACATTGATCGTGAGATAGTTTTATGAAAATTTTGTTCTTCTATAGTTACCCACATCCAATTACCGTCTACACACTACCCCGCAATTACCCACATCCAATTAGCTTCTACGCCCTATCCTTTCCAACCCAATTATTGAACTAGTGTTATTATTATTTTTTTTAAATATATTAAATATTAAGTCTAAGAGGATAGATAATTATAAGTAGGATTTGAAAAATAACTTATATATATTTTTTTATTTTATGATTTTATAAATATATAAAGAATTATTATCTTTCTTCAAATCATACAATGTTCTTGTTAGAAAATAAGTATAATTAGGTTAGAAAACTCTCTCTCTTATGAATTTTGATTTCCATTTGAGCTATCTCTAAAATTCAGAAAAGACATTCTTAAATCTTTAAGTTTGTCAAACTTCTAAGATGATGAGACAAAAAGAAAATCTCTTAACTCCTCTATATATTTTAATAAAAAATCAAAGGATGTATATATATATATTATTAATGAGACTAATTCATGATACAATCGAAATTTACCGGAATGATATACTAATGGTGTGATCCGAAAAATTACTCTTATACGAAAAGGATCGGTTCATACGAGACGTGGGATCTATTCCCGTAAATTGAGGGAGAGGAAAGTCATATACAACAGATGTAAAATCATGCCTTTTATGGCATGAGGCTGTGGTGATGTTGACACCACCGAAGCCAACAGTCAACTACAAAAATCAAAGGATATTATGTACTCTGAATAAATGAAACAGGCTATGCAGTTGTCGGTATATTATATATTTATAGAGGGACCATACAATGAAATAATTTATTATGGAGTTAAAATTCATAAAATTAGATTGGAAATTCATTAATTTTTAAGAAGATGCAGATTTAACTTGTATTGTTATATCAATAATGTTATGTATTATTACAATTTATTTATATTATTTTTTACAAACGATATATTAAGCTGAATTATAACAATTATACTAACTATGAGATCATATAATGATGATGTGATAGTTACACATTAAATCAGTTAATCACATTATTAATAAATTTAAGTACATTATTAGTAATGTAATATTACTTTCACAAAATTTGTATGAAATATTTTTCACTGTAATTACATATGTTTTAAATGTTAACAAAAACTTTTTAAAAAGAGAAAACTTTCATCACGACATTTCAAAAAAAAATTGAAAAAAAAAGAAAATTTATATATATATATATTTTTTGTATAATACATCTTAAAAGATAAAACACTCCAAAAAGTAATTTCTTTTTAATTTCTTTTAGTCATCTTAAAAAATAATTTTTTATTCAAACGTATTTTTAGTTTTTATCTAATTTTATAAATGATATCAAATAATTTTTATCTTTTTTAGTTTTCAAAATATATTTTAAAAAATATTATTAAATATATTATTGTTTTTAAAAATATTATTTTAAAAATATATTTGTTGTTTTTGAAAAATATATTTTAAAAGCACCATTTTAAAATCCAAACGTACTTGTTCGTGTAAATAGCAATGTATAATTGGGTGGGGTACACAATGGTTGCTTACGTGTCAACAAACCAGTAGTGGATATCAGCAATCACAAGTAGAATGTGGAGCAGAGAAACAAGTCATAATAAACATATTTAAAGATTAATTAATGGGGATGCATTACAATTTCCAAGGCTTGCAAGGTACTTGCCAACGAAAGCAAGTCCCAATCAACAAATCCAAAACGAATTGCCCTCTATTTCATTTTCTTCTTGCCAAATATTTGAACAGTCATCCATCCAGGCCTTTTTTTCAAGCACTTAAAACTGGAGAATAGACACGCAACAAAACACAGCCAAGCTAGAACTAAACTTGTCCATGTATCATGTCTCTGTGCATGAATGAGAGAGAAAATGAAGTGGGAGCATGCCTTGTCGGCCATTAGAGCTTCAACCAACACCTCCTTTCCATTCACTTAAAGATCATTTCTTTCGTTCACCATCATCTCTTTTTTTTTTTTTCTCTTTTGAATGGTTTTGTTTTATAATATTATATTTTAGCTGAAAAGGGAAGAGAGAAAGAAAAAAAAAGCAAGAACTTTCTTGGTTGGGAGGTTTTTTTTATTTTTCTTTTGCTTCTTTTCTTTTGGTGTGGTTTTTAAGGACCAAATCTTGGTAGATCCTATATGTTTGTGGGAAAACATTATCTGGGTTGGTTTTAGTTTTTCATTGGAGTGTAAATTCAATGGTTTTCACTTTGGGCTGGTCTCAAGGTGTTACAGGGAAGTGGAACAGTTGCTGCTTTTATTATCTCTTCTTTGATGAGTGATTCTGGACTTTATTTGAAGAGGTATGTTTCCAGCCTTGGATCTTATGTTTCGTTTAGTGTTATTAGTTCTTTTGAATTGTTGTTCAGTTTTAGTGTTTTTGTGTTTGGACTTGGTTGTTTTGTATTGTGTTTAGAGTTGTTGTGGTTTGTAAATTTGACTGGTTGGATTGTACATGCATGTGAGAATTTGAATTTCTTACAAGTTTTTTAGACTGGTGTATTGGTCCTACAGTGATAAGATTTCTGGGTTTGTAGTAATTGCATATGTGGTTCTGAAATTAATTAGGTCCTTGCCATTCTAATTTTACAACAGCTTGAGTACCAAGAGTGATTTTCCAAGACTGATATGTATGACAAGTGATTAGAAGTATTGGGGTATTAGTCATGGTTAGAAATTACAAATAGGGATTTTATTTATCAGTATTATTTGTTTGGCATTGCAATCTAAGGTAGCTATCTAATTGCAGGTTCGAAGTTAGGCGACTATGTTTATAATTTGATTCAAGCCAAGGTGTTACAATGTCTGGGAATTTGAAATCAATGAGAATTTTGGAAGTCGGATTTTCAGGGTTATGGTTGGTTGCCATGCTATTGGTTTCTAGTGCAGAAGGCTTGAATTCTGAGGGGCAATACCTGTTAGAGCTGAAAAATGGCCTTCGTGATGATTTTAATTATCTGTGGAATTGGAAGCCCACTGACCAGACACCGTGTGGGTGGATAGGTGTAAATTGTACTTCAGATTATGAACCGGTGGTCTGGTCTCTTAGTTTGAGTTCGATGAATCTTTCAGGAACTCTGAGCTCCAGTACTGGTGGTTTAATCCACCTAACATATCTTGATCTTGCTTGTAATGCGTTCACTGGAAAAATACCAAAGGAGATTGGAAATTGTTTGAAGTTGAGACAACTTTTTTTGAACGACAACAAATTCAGTGGGCAAATTCCATCTGAACTGGGTAAGTTGTCTGCATTAGAAAGTTTAAATATATGCAACAACATGCTCTCTGGTGCTATGCCGGAGGAGCTTGGGAACTTGTCTTCACTGGTGGAGTTTGTGGCATACACCAACAATTTAACTGGTCCATTGCCTCATTCTATTGGGAATCTCAGGAACATGAAAACATTTCGAGCAGGGCAGAACTCAATTTCTGGTAGCATACCAGCAGAAATAGGTGGATGCCAGAGTCTGGAAATGCTTGGTCTTGCCCAAAATGATATAGGAGGGGCATTACCTACGGAAATTGGGATGCTTCAGAACTTGACTGATCTGATCTTATGGGACAACCAACTCGACAATTTTATCCCAGCAGAGCTTGGGAATTGTACAAAGCTTGAGACTCTTGCTTTGTATGCAAACTCTCTCACGGGACAAATACCTAAGGAGATTGGAAATCTCAGGTTTCTGAAGAAGTTGTACCTCTACAGGAATGATTTGAATGGAACCGTTCCCAGGGAAATTGGAAATCTGTCTATGGTAACGGAAATTGATTTCTCAGAGAATTATTTGACAGGGAAGATCCCAGCCGAGTTCAGTAGGATAAAGGGTCTGCGCTTGCTGTACCTCTTTCAGAACCAGCTTACTGGGGTAATACCAAATGAGCTTACTAGCTTGAAGAACTTGACGAAGATTGATCTCTCAATCAATTATCTAACAGGTCCCTATACCGTTTGAGTTCCAATATTTGACTCAAATGGTTCAGTTACAGCTTTTTGACAACTCTTTGACTGGTGGCATTCCACAGGAGCTTGGAGTTTACAGTCGACTTTGGGTGGTTGACTTTTCAAACAATAACCTGACTGGGAGAATACCTCCTCATATATGTCGACATTCTAACTTAATTTTTTTGAATCTGGGATCTAATAAACTGTATGGAAACATCCCGACTGGGGTAATCAACTGTGAGACACTGGTGCAACTTCGTCTGGATGGTAACGGGCTTGCTGGCAGCTTTCCTTCAGGGTTGTGCAAATTGGTGAATCTTTCTGCTGTTGAGTTGGACCAGAACAAGTTCAGTGGGCCAATTCCGTCTGAAATTGGTTACTGCCAAAAGTTGCAAAGGCTTCATATTGCAAACAACTACTTTGTGTCTGAGTTGCCTAAAGAAATTGGCAATTTATCTCAACTAGTGACTTTTAATATATCTTCTAATATGCTCACTGGAACAGTTCCACTTGAGATTGTTAACTGCAAGATGCTTCAACGACTTGATCTGAGCCGGAACAACTTTGTTGGTTCTTTACCAAAGGAGCTTGGAACCCTCCTTCAGCTCGAGCTTCTTAAGCTTTCGGACAATAAATTTTCTGGAAAAATTCCTGCAGCATTAGGAAACCTCTCTCATCTGACAGAGTTGCAGATGGGGGGCAACTTATTTTCCGGTGAGATACCCCCAGAGTTGGGTGATCTTTCAAGCTTGCAAATTGCAATGAATCTCAGCTATAACAATCTCAGTGGAAGTATACCACTAGAACTTGGGAATCTTAATTTACTGGAATTCCTTCTCCTCAATAATAATAATTTGAGTGGTGAAATTCCCAGTACATTTGAAAATCTATCAAGTTTATTAGGATGCAACTTCTCTTACAATGACCTGATTGGGCCTTTGCCTCCTGGACCGTTGTTTCAAAACATGGCCGTCAGCAGTTTTATTGGAAACAAAGGGCTCTGTGGTGTACCTCTCGGTAATTGTGCTGAAAATCCATCTTCTGGTTCTGTGCCATCTTTCGAAGATGTGACTACTTCTCGGGGTAGAATCGTCACTATAGTTGCTGCTGCAGTTGGTGGTGTATCTCTCATTCTAATCATAATTATTTTGTACTTCATTGTACGTCCATCCAAGATGGTCGTGTCCTTGCAAGATAATGAGAATTCATCACTGGATTCAGATGTCTATTTTCCTCCGAAGGAGGGATTTACTTTCCAAGATCTTGTTGAGACCACGAACAATTTTCATGATAGTTATGTTATTGGTAGCGGTGCATATGGAACAGTTTATAAGGCAGTCATGGATTCTGGACAACTGATTGCTGTCAAAAAGCTAGCATCTAATAGGGAGGGTAACACCATTGAAAACAGTTTTCGGGCTGAGATTTTAACTCTCGGAAAGATTAGGCATCGTAACATCGTGAAGCTTTATGGTTTTTGCTATCATCAGGGTTCCAATCTCCTTATTTATGAGTACTTGGAAAGGGGTAGCTTGGGTGAATTACTTCATGGCTCTTTTTGCAACTTGGAGTGGCCAACTCGGTTCCATATCGCTGTTGGAGCTGCTGAAGGTCTTTCTTATCTGCATCATGACTGCAAACCGAGGATAATTCACCGTGATATTAAGTCCAACAACATTCTCCTTGATGAGAAATTTGAAGCCCATGTTGGTGATTTTGGTTTGGCTAAAGTGATTGACATGCCTCAATCTAAATCTATGTCAGCAGTTGCAGGTTCATATGGGTACATCGCACCTGGTAAGATCTCCATTCTCCCTTCTAGATCTCTAAAACTATAACTAAATTATTGCTTTGTATAAAAATATTGCTAAGAAATGTGTTTTATATGTGACTTCAATAAACTTTTTCTTATAGCTTTTAAGCTTCATTTTGAAATCTTTGTTTTTTCAATATATTTAATTGTCTGAAGAGCATGCTAACATTTACTTCTCTGATGCTTTTTTCATTACTTCAATCTAGATGCCTGATGCTAAATTTTGAGTATACTGAGTTCTAGAGCTACGTTTGAGATCTGCATGTTATTAGCTTGTTACAATATTCATATGGATTTAGTTTAGCTTTCTGCTTGAGATGTAAAATTATTCATCGTCATGCTTGCATAGCAGAAGAATATCTGTTAGCATTGTACTATTCTAATCGTTGTGCAACAGCAAAAGAGAAAACGAAAAAATATAGCTCGTGTATGGATGGATGTTTGTAACATTATACTTCAGATGTTAGAAGTGTGTCAAACTATCAAAGATAGCATGGCGGTCACTTATCCTGAATTCATATTCCAGTTGTTTTGGCAATTTTGAGATAGCAACTTTGAGTCTGTTACCTGTTTTAGATCCAGTTGAATCATTAAGTATTTCACTTTTCGATTTCATGATACATACAAGTTTTGAAGAAGAAAAGGAAAAAAGATGCTTGTAAGTGATTGACATATACTTCTTGTTGATGTCAGAATATGCATATACTATGAAGGTTACAGAAAAATGTGACATCTACAGTTACGGAGTTGTCCTACTGGAGTTGCTCACTGGAAAGACTCCTGTACAGCCATTAGATCTAGGAGGTGATCTTGTCACTTGGGTGAGAAATTACATTCGGAATAATTCACTGACTTCTGGAGTGCTCGATGCTCGATTAAATCTCGAAGATAAAAGTACCGTGGAGCACATGATTCTTGTCTTAAAAATCGCGTTAATGTGCACAAGCATGTCCCCTTTTGATAGGCCATCAATGCGGCAAGTTGTGTTGATGCTTATCGAGTCTAGTGAACGAGAAAGCAGCATGGATTTGTCTCCACCTGATGATCTTCCTCTGAAAAATGATGCTTCTTGAGAGTAGGTGACAGTTACCTAAATTTTATTAACCGAGATGATTTTTTGGTCTCGATTCGTCCCCATATTATTTGCTCTTAGCAAGGTGATGATATTCTGTACATGTTTCTTGAGAAAATATGTTTTATGGTACTTTATCTTACCCTTAAAAGTCTTTTTATCTTTTTTTTCATTGAATATAGTAACATCAATGTACAGTTGATAGTACCATCATACTTGCAACTTGAAGGTGAGTTGCATCAATTTAGCTGATTGATGATTATCTCTTTCCCATCTTTTTGGGGTTGGCTCTCTTTGTTATATGTTTTATACTTGTGTCCAAGTAGAAAGCTATGCTGAGGCTTTGGATATACAAATCAAATATTATTTAGTCTTTACAAAGTAAGGGAACAAATGTTTTAAATTGTGTTTGGATACTTGTTAGAGTTGAATAAAAAACTGAGTCTCATTAATTTTCAAATTCACATTAATCTGTGTCATCTACTGAAATTTTCTTTATAAAATTATAGTGGAATATGACATGAGCTATTGAAATGAGTTTTTTCCTTTGGCACCATCCTTGAGCTATAGTTCGTAAATTCTAATAGTATCGAAAAAAAAAAAGGGAAAACTTCATTTTAATTTTCTAGATTTTGAAAAATATAAAATTTTTAAAATTCTTTTGGAAACAACCATTTTTATCTCTAATTTTTTCAAATCTCTTAAAAAAAGCCTAAATTGTCGATTAATTGTTACTTTAGGTAATTTAAATTGTAATTTAATAACTTAAATTCAACGGTATATTAGATAATTTAACTTATAAATTTATTGTTTTATAAGAGTAAAACGGTAGTTTAAGTGCCACTGATAATCATTAAAGGCAAAAATATTTTTTTATGTAGTTTGTTAATATTGATCGTTAGTTGATTGATAATTTAAATTTTTTTTGAAAAGTTTTGAAAAAAATAAAGATAAAAAGATTTGTTTCCAAAAATCTTTAAATACCTGATATTTTCTAAAATCTTAGGAATTAAATTAAAATTCCCACCCCCAAAAGAAAAGTATATCAATAATTTGTTGCTATTTTTCAATCTCACGTTAAATTTTTTTATCCCATAGCAAGTAAAAATCCCTCATATGTATATTGTATGTATCTATTAATTTATAGAGATTTGCAATAACTCTTTGAGATTTGACTAGTTTTTAAAAATAACCCTTTAGTTACAAATATGTATTTCATTCCCTTTATCACCACTTTATACTTTCAAAATTTAGATAAAAAATCCCCTACTTACTTACGTGATTTTTTTTTTTCTTTAAAAATTAAGTTAAAATCGAGAGACTTGTTTTCTTAAAAGGGCAAACTTCAGTTTCTTTTCCTTTTTTTTTTTTTTTTGTTTTCAATCTCACTATTATTTTAGTAATTTATAATAATTCCTATCAGATACTAGCACAAATACTGCACAAGCTTCTTCAAAAAAAAAAAAAAAAAATTAGTGCATGAGCTAAGCATGATTACTAATTAAGAATGAAATAAAAGAGAATTAAATTCAATAGGAAAAAGAGTCAAGGAAAGAGAACTTGATTCATTGAATCGAGTGAAAGTATCAAGTTCTCTTTCCAAGAGAAATCAATTCCTAGTTTAAGCGTGTGGTTCATATAATTTGATTTTCTGCATATTAGCAAATAATAGAATCACAAATTAAGAATTAAGCTCCATGTCAAGGATTCTTGAGTAGTAAACATATAAATAAAGATAAGGTCGAGGCTATCGCCACTCAAAAGACTTCTCTCTATGCCCATTTACTTTTAACACCCAACATCAAAATTTAAAGACAACAACTTTACTTTGTACACCCATTGAAATCGCAAATATAACCTCAATTGAATATTCATTGTTATTTCGATTTCTTCTCTTTATATCCTCAATTTTTTTTTTTAATCAAAGCTGTTCTTATTTTATTTCATTTAGTTGTGAATTTTTTTATATAGTTATAATAAAATTTATAGATCTATCAAACCATTTTTTTTTAATTAATTTTGTGTAAAATTGTAAAGTATTTATCATTTTTTTCTTGTTAAAATGAAGACAAACAAAAGAGAGTAACCGATATTCCAAGAAAAAAAAAAGGGAATAGTTGGAAGAGGGCTGCAACAAATATATTTGTAATTATAATTATTGGGAAGTAATCTGTACGATGATCATTGATGCAGCAAACAAACTGGAACAAAGTTTGAAATCTAATTGGAAACAAAACTGGAGTGGGAGAGGTGAGAAAGAAGAACAGGGCTTTAAAGTAAATTTAATTTAGGTATCTGGTAAATAAATTATGGGTATAGAAAGTAGAATTTGGGTGACAATACAGCCACCCTAAAGATAATTCTATATATTTTGCTTTTTCTTCTACCCCCCAAAAAAATTATTTATGAGCTAAGTATATATGATAGATTGTACACATAGAAACAATACTGAAGGCTTTTGCGTGGACAAGCACCCTAGAAGCCAAAAAGCCAAGTGTGAAAATCAATTAATAATGACGAGATAAGATTGCTGAATGGTATGTTTCTTACTTCCATATCAATGAGATTACTAATTTAAATATTTCTTCTCTCATATCCAAATTATAATAAAACAAAATAATGAATAACTAGATTGTTTAAGATATATGAAAACCTTTGTAATTCTTTGATCAATACACCCAATATATAGCTGAATGTTATAGATCTGATCCGCGAATAACTTTTGGGAATACTCAGTGTGCCTAACAAAGTCTTTCTTAGGCCCCATTTGGTATAGATTTCGAAAAGATAATATCTAGGAAAGGTACAAAAAGAGTATACTTGGTAAGACTTTCAAAAGTATTATTTAAAAATATGTGTAGATTATGATATTAGTTATACGAAATAAGTGACAGATTAGTTTTATAAATTGATCATAAAATAATTTGTTATGAGGTTTAATGAATTTTCTTAAATATCTGAATCATCCTCATTAATTTTAATGAAAAAGCAATTATATTCTGACCTTAATCGTATAATAATTATATTTTTACCAAATATGTATTAAAATATTTTACTTTTATGTCTAGTTTCGACATTTTATAAATTTACAGCACTTAATATAAATACTGCCAAACTTGTGCATACTGCTTTTAAGGTTTATAGCAGCTTTAACAGCAAAATTAGCCAAACGCTAGTCTAATTAATTTTACAACAAAATATTTATTCAAAATAATTGATAATAATAACAGCAATAACAAATCGGCCTTGGGTGACATCAATCCAATTCATAAATTAATATGATCGTTAATACATAACCTTAGTAGTGACGCGAGTAAATATATTGACATCTACTCATCATCAAATCACATCTACTCATCATCAAAATCACTCAACTTTGAGGAATACATAATAACATTTCAAATAAAAACCATAATTAATTTTGAGGAATACAAAGATATTATTTGACGCATGAAAACCCCACGTAACATAACAAGGAGATAGAGAGCCATATGCCGCTAAGAGGGCCAGTCATAGCAAATATTGGGAGTAGTTGGATTCATCATCAAACAAGGACCAGTTGGTCTTATAAACCAGACACAAGCGTTGCCGCACTTATCATCATCCCTGTACTGCACATAGATATCGAACCTGTGGAACCCCCCATTCCATGCCATGCTACAGAAGAATAGGGTTCTTCCCATAACACTCTCTCGGAAATGGAAAAAAATGCTCTCACCAAATGGAAGTACGTGCTGATCAAGATCGTCGTCTTTGGATTTACAATGAAGGGTAAGATTTAACCCTGGTCCCAGATCATTAGTCACCTGGACATGCACTTTTGGTGTGATACCAATAGCATTGCACACACTACTCATGTATGGGACAACTAGTAAGAGGAAGGTGATAAATTTAGTTGAAGGACTCATGCTTCGTTTACAATGCAAGAATTTTAGTCTTGGTAAGCTTTAAATAGAATAAGGTTTGACAAATACAGTATGATACAGACTGTAACCTTGGAAATAAATATATAAAAAATAATATTAGACTTTCCAAATATTTTATCCAAATTCATATCTAAATGATATGATATGTGAGATGTCAAAATCCTAATTTTGGAAAGCCAAACATTACTTATATATAAATAAACAGCAGGTTTTCATGTTTGGTATCTGCTTCTATATCATCTCTTTTTTAGAATAAAATCAATGTTTTAGGAATGTATTTATTTATTTGAGATAATTTGTATTATAAAAATTAAAATATGGTATTTTTTCTTGGTATTACTTACAATATATAAAGACCTTGCACAGATACGTTATGATAATTAAAAGAGATCAGTTGGAAGAAAAGAAACGGACAGCTGTTGACCTTCATCCTTTGCCCAAACATTAATATACAAGTTATTGTAATTTGAATCAATAGACAGACTTGACATATAAACATTCAATCTAAAATTCAGTTACTGAGCAGGAAACAAAGATCTTGAATATATATATATATATATAAATGGAACTAAATAAATTATTATTGATCACTCAATTTGCTGAATAGTATCATCATCCAATATGACTTGATAATAAAATCGTTGAATAAGGGACTGAGTCACTCTGACACAAGTCATATAAAAAGGAAAAAAAAGATAAAAAAGCCTTTAGTCGAGTAGTAGATAACTTTATTATTTCATAATGATTTACGCTCAGAACAAATAAATCTTATACTTTTTTTCTTAGAAGTCACTTGCAGTGAGATTGATTCAAATATGAGTTATTATTAGACTAGATGATAACTTTCTACTACTAGACCATATTGGCCGATGATTGAATTTTATACATACATAATCAATAATTAAACACAAACTAGTTGGTCTAATTCCCAATTATATTTCTTACAATAATCTTCACGGCCTCTTAACATAAATATTGAATCAATTTACAGGCACCATTAATTCCATGTAGTTTTATTTTATAACAATCTTCACCTCTTATGTATATTGAACCAATTTACAGGCATTAGACACCGTTAATTCCATGCAGAAGTGTAGTAAAACAGTGTTTCGAAAATACTTGCATGTTGACTGACAAAAACATGTTCACTAAGATCATCACCCACCACTATCCAAGGTGACATAATCTAAGGGAGGTGTATTCAATCTCGATATCATTAGAGTATGTTGGAGTTTTTTTAAATGATATAGATTCCATCAAATTTTGATGGATTCTATAGATTCCATCAAATTTTGATGGATTCTATAGATTCCATCAGATTTTGTTAGAATTCTGTTTAAGAGTTTGTTGGATTATTTAATAGATTCCATCATATTTTATTAAAATTTTAATTTATCATGGTTTATTTAATGAAAAAAAAAATCTGAATTTCTTTTTGCTTTTGGTAACAACTAAAAACCTCTTCTTCTTTGGTTTGCCCAAATCAATTAATCTTTTTTTTTTTTCTCTACCGTCAAACATGATCCAACATGGACACACCCACTTCAAAATCTCCTGATTTTCCCATAAAAAAAAAAAACCTTTTATTTCTATTTTTTTTTAAAAAACTTTTATTTCATAATTCTATTTATGTATTCGTTTCCTCTCTCTCTGTCTTGTGCTCGTTTGACCTATTACAGTCTTTTTTTTTTTTTCCAATCCAGTTATTATTTTGTAAACTAAATAACTCAATTTGATTATATACACAAATCTATTTTCTAGTTGTGCTTCTTTTATTATAAATTTTGTTCAGTTTTGATCTCAATCTTATCATACACTGTGGTGGGGTTCTATTAAAGACATATTTGGGTTTTAGAGATTTTAAGCAACAATTGAATATGGAAGAGAGAATGATTACAAAACATACACTCAATTCACCACCACTAAAAAAGTAATGTGTGAGCCTATTCTAAAAGATATATATATATATATATATATATATATATATATATGTGTGTGTGTGTGTGTGTGTGTGTGTGTGTGTGTGTGTGAAATCTAAGAACTCTTTCAAGATACTGGTAAGATTTCAAATGGACTTTTTTATTTATACTTAGGGTTAAAAAAACCCATCAAAATCCATTAAAATCAAATTCTTATAAAATCATTAATTTTTTTAATATATCTAGATTCATTTAGATTTCTTAAAAATCTAATTGAATACATTGAAATTTCATTGAGGTGCTTATAAATCTAAATTGAATACACTTAGATTTTTATAGACTTCTAAAAGTCTATATTGAATACACTTAGATTTTAATAGATTTATAAGAAGTCTAGATTGAATACATCCATATTTTAATAGACTTCTAAAAAATCTAGATTAAATACACCTAAATTTTAAAATCCTTTATATTACAATAAACTCCTAAGTTGAATACACTCTCCTAAATTCGAATGGTAGATTGTATGTAGTATGTTAAGAAGGTAAAAACAGGAAAAAAATTTACCGTCACCCATTTTACAATTAGTGATAAGGTTCATGCCTTCTCCTAAATCATCTTTCATCGATCTAAGGATGTACATTATCACTAAACTCAGGACCAAAGTTGCAAACCATTACTGATGATGACTAGGACAATTATCATGACAAACAAAGAAATCTGTATGTGTTTAGTGGAAGGATTCATAGCTATTTATCGTGGGATTTTCTTCATTTTTTAAGCTTTACATAAATTTATGCAATACTTAAGGCGTGGTAACTGCTAAGTATAGTATCTTGTAGGGAGATCTGATATTTAATTCCTTAAATATCTTTTTTTTTTTTTTTCATATTTTAAAGGATAAAAATCATTTTGGTTTCTAAGTTTTGAGAAATGATTATATTTTTAATCATATTTGGAAAAAAGATTAAATCAACCTTAATCTTTCGAAAATGTATCAAATCAATCCCTCCTATCAGTCAACTGACCGTCAATCCTAATGGAAAACGTAAAAATATTTATTTATCCTTGTACTTTGTTAAAATGGACAAAAAGACTGTTATACCCCTATCCATAATTAAATATTATAATAATATTTAATTACAAAAATATCTCCTTATGGTTTTTTATGTGATTACTAATAATATTACTGGATTTTTTTTTGAAAAGTTACTTAAACACCCATAAAATTAACCAAAAAAATTAAAATTAAAATTAAACGCAAAAAATAACTGATATCCACTTGATTTTTTTTGTTTTTTAGAAAATTCAAATAAAAAAAAAAGAAAAAAACAAAAAACGTGTTAATCCTTCTTCAACCATCAAGATTCAACCCAGTCTTCACTTAAAAAAAAAAAAACCATCAACCTAAAACAAATCAAACAAAAAAAAAACACAAATTAAAAAAAAAAAAAATGAGGTTGTCTTCAACCTCAAGCCTTCATGAGTTGAAAGCCTCCACCGCCATAACATCTTCACAAACAATCAAACCTCAACCTCAACCTTAACCTCAACCTCAAACCATCTTAACATCAGGTTTCACAACCAATTAAACCGGCAGCCTCCATCGTTGGCCACAGTCATCACTATAACCTCAACATCGCCACCTCTATAGCACCACAACCACAACATCACCACGATCCCATTTGGTTTTAACGAACCTAGGTTGCACTTGGGTTCATCTTCTAGTTTTAACAAACCCAAGCAATTGGGTTTCTTTCTTCGAACGAACCCAGTCTTGGGTTCGTTTGAACATTATTTTTTTAAATTTTTTTCTAACCCAGGCCACTGGGTTCATCTTTTTTCAAGGGTTTTTTTTTTTTTTTTTTTTTTAATTTGTCCATTTTTTTTTAAATTTTTTATTTCTTGTTTTATATTTTTATTATTTCACCATTCATTGGTTGACATATGTCTTTTTTTTTAATTTAATTTTTTTTATCTATTAATCAAATTATATAATGTCCAAAATACCTCTGACAATCATAGTTAATAGTTAGTTTGACTGTTAGTTAATTAATGGGAAAGACTAATTGACACTTTTTTGAAACTTTAGAGGATTCGATGCGTTTTCAAAATATAGTTAAAATTTGATCAGTTTTCCAAAACTTAGAGATGAAAATGATTTTTACGCATTCCAAACTAAACTAACTTTTAGGATACAGAAAATGTGGTGAAGTTGTTATTAACTTCTAAATCTCATACATATATTATCCTGCTTGTCAGTTAGGGATGCGTTTATTTACACGTAATCAGAATGGTTTGAAATCGTAATAATTTGTAATCGGAATGATTTGGAATCTGTATCAAAATCATAATAAGTTGTTTACTTCAATTGTAAAAATTGAAATCGAAATCAGCAATATTTTCATTGAGATGTTTACTAGTGGAATTGAAATGATTAATTACAATTTACAAAAATGTCTTTCATTAAAATTATGTACTCCATAAACAATTTTTTAATAAATGATATAAAATACTTTTTAACTTATAAAAGAAAATGAGAATGAGATTCCAATGGAGTGGTGCGCGGAATGAGATTCTCATTTCATAAACCGATATTCATGTGCAACCCAAAATTTCATTTCTATTACATATTGATTTTAGAAAAGTAAACACCAACAATCATTCTCATTTTTCATTTCATTTCTTAATCCATCAAGTAAACACATCATTAGATTTAAATTGTTAGTAACAAAAATAACACACACACACACACACACACACAAAAAGGTAGGGGATTATTGCATTGGTCACACAAACAAACAGGAGCATTGACAATTTTATAAATCAAGAATACCATTTACTAATTTGTGTCCAGTTGGACTGATCAAAACTGAAATAAAGTCCATCCTCTCTGATAGATGTAAATACATCTTTGTGGCCAGCATCTCTCGTCGGATCAAAAGCAATCCAGTTTGAATCTTTATCACTCCACATAGCAGTGCATACCACATGATACTTCCTCAAGTCCGAATAATGGAACTCTTGGCCAGGCCACATCTTATTCCAATACCCCGTGCAACTGACCCTTGTCACACATGCACCAGCAGCCATGTCGTCTTTAACATGAATTGTATACAATTTTAAATCATCCCCGGAGACAACATCGACACTGCAGATCATGAAGCACAGCGCAAGAACCAAGACCAACAACAATCTGCTAGAAGGTGTAGTCATCTTGTGAGAATTATAATGCTTGTGATGTGTTTTCTTGTGCTTTATAGCAAATGCAATATCCTTTTTTCTTTTTTTTTTGAAAAGACACATTAATGCAATATCATCTTTCCTTGTTGGGTGAAGAGTAATTAACGTGAAGATTACATAGAATAATCCAATTATGGAAACCCTACCAATAAGGATTCTCCACCATTATTTTTTTGCTAAACTTTATGTTAATCTATTGACAAATCAGCATAAAAAATAATAAATGATCAAAATTATTATATTTTTTGTCTCTCTTACATCACTCAAATTTAAATTTATCTTATACAAATATTAGCATCATATCAACATTAACAGAGAATATTTGTTTAAAAGTAGAAATGATTTATTTGTATTTACTATATGAACTATACATGTCTTGGACTTAAATTAATATTAATATTAATTAATTTGATTGTGAAAAGCAAGTTTACAAATTTTGGACATCATCTTCAGGTAATTAAAGTTTATAACATCTGTCATCAGCCCAATATGGCTCTGTGGGAAAGAGTGGTATCCAGAAAAACATTTAAATTTTTCATATTTGTTGATTATGTAATTATTATTATTATTTTTATAAACGATTATTCTAACGGATTTTCAAACTAAATCTTTGACCAAGAATGGGACTCTGACTTAAAATCCATCACATGAAGATCGCATGGAGTCTGCTGAATAGCCACTGTCTGACCCGTTCTATTACAGCTGAAGTGGCAACGGCTCAATGAACCGCAACAACCATAACAAAATTTCACTCCTTAGGTGCCCTTCTCTGATTGAATTTTAGAGTAACTTTATCTGCTAACTCCCTAATTGAAGAGAATATATTATATAAAACAAGGAAGAACCATAATTTGTTTTTTATTGCTTCCTATTAGTAGGAATAAATTCATTGGCCAAAGAAGGACAAACATCAAACAAGAATTCTGTCCTTTTTAAAGGAAAAGGCCACCCTAGCCAGTGGCCAGCCATAAGGTGGGCTGGACTGGACTGAAGCCCAGTCTAGCCCACTAAAAAGAATCCATTGTATTTGAGAAATTATGCTCAAGGATTATAAAACTGTTGACACAAAGTTCACAATACAATTAGTTATTCAATTTATTAATCTTTGAATTGTCATATAATTTAATGAAAACATATGATTTTCTACATTGGAATGTGATGATAGTTTATATTTATTCTATAAATATATTACAAAATATAAAATTTATAGTGATAGATTTAATATATATATTATATGTTTGCCTTAAAAAAATAATAATAAGTTTACCCAGTCTAATGAAAAGTTTTGGTTTCACCAGCAGAACCAAAAGCATTAGCATCAGAGCGACATCCGTTGCTGCAGTTTGCAAATGCATACACCTCTTAGCCTAACAGGATCTGTTGATATGGAATTGCCATAAACAAAAGCATTACGTTGACCCCAGATGCACAAAATAAATTGTAATCCTTCTGGTTTGGAACCTCCGAAATTGCTCTAGGCTGAGAATGAAAAGCCATATAGAGAGACGATATTCCGCCAGCCAGCAGCCTCCAGCGCACAAACAAGTGTCTCATAATCATCACCACACCTTCGACTCCTCTTCTACATAGATTTACCATACTAGACAACGCATCAAAATAACTGCGCCATGAGAAGATTTTCACCTTCGGAGGGAGAGAAAGAAAGCTGCCAAATCAACTTCCACCATCAGCAGTTGGATTTGGAAGAAGAACAAGACGCTGCTTCAGTAGCTACAATTTTTTTTTTTTTTTTTACATTGAGCTCGTCCTTTGTTTTTATTATTATTTTTTTCTATCTAATATTTTTATTGGAGAACATAACTTGTATAATAGTTGTTTCTCAGTTTTTTTTTTCCTTCCTTCTTTTGTAGGAGGAGTTGTTTCAATTCTCAGGTTTAATGATGCTAGTTTTGATTTTTTTTTTAAAATTAATTTGTCTTATCCTAAGTAATAAATTTGTTCTGAGGTATAATTGAAATAAAATTTTCTAATAAAAGTTGGGCCTGTAAATTAGTTTGATGGGTGGAATTCTACATAAAAAACAAACCCTTTATTTCAATTACAATTATACGAATACAAACTTGAGGATTTGTAAATTAGTCACTCTATTATCATTTTTTTTATCCTTTGTGTCATTATAAATACAATTATACAAACTTGAGGATTTGTAAGTACAAGAACCCCACCATTTCTAAGCCATATTAAAATTTTAACTGTTATTTGAAACATTTCAAGTATATATGCAAATGCAAATAAAATTTGAAATAAAATTAGACTAGGAAATTTGAAATAAATATGCACACAATCAATGTTCTCAAAACAAATTCATGATAGAAAAAGAAAAATCACTCAGATTCCCAAGTAGATCTTCTGATCCAAGTAGAATTATCCCAGCTAAGAAAGAATCCACTGGGTTTGACAAGCCAATAAACCGTGCCATGATTAACATCTCTACGAGGCTGAAAAGCATGCCATGAACCTATCAGTCTACCCCAAGTAGCTTCACAGTAATACAATGCTTTTTCTTTCACATTCCAACTATACTCCTCTCCCGCACCCAGATCACGTATTCCAAGACTTTTTCCCTTGAAACTGCACTCTATTGTCATTGCTTCTGACTTGTCTGGCAGCCCATTTATAACGTGAACGCTGGCCGCATGATTTTCAAATTCTTCAATTGTTGTTTGACCAATATCGAACAACACTGCAAAAATCACAAGTAGAAGAAACTGCCTCAGTTTTGTCATTTTTGCTTTGAAAATGGTGTCATGGGTTTTTGTTACCTTGGCCCTTTTATAACTACATAAAGATGTTGATGGTTGCACTTGTGGAAAAAGTAATTAAAAAAGACATTTAAAATTATTCCTACAATCAAGGCACATATTGATGAGAATTGATGAAAAAAATATTAACAATTATATTCAGATTTTAATGCAAGATATTGAATAGAATCAATCGATCTTGTGTACAATTTGTACAACTCTGGTTGGCTAGACTATGTTTTAGATGTACTATTAATAATTATTTTTGGAACAATATAATTTTCAAAAGGAAAAAAAAGTGTCATATGATTCATATCTGATTATTAAATTACCTTTTTAGCGTTCGCAATTGTTTGGACAATGTGATCATGTTTAATGGAGGCTGCTATCTTCTTTGAGGAACAGATGGGACAATTTCCACTGCCAGTACGGGAAATGTCATATACCAACCGACGAGCAAGATAAAATATATTATTAAAAAAACAAACTACATATAGAGTAGCATAATTTCAGGACCACCTTATTGTTAAATCTTTAAAAATAAGATAATCGCACGCTAAACTTAATACATACTAAATTGTTGTTGTCGTTTAATCTTGCATTTTAAGTACAGCAATGTTTCAGCCACTTTGATGTATCATAAATATTCATCTGATAATAACAGTTGTGTTTTCAAATTTGTAGAGTTTAAATACATTAATTGATGCCTCAAATGATTAGTCTACTAAAACCCACTTTATTTTGGATATAAATTTCTCCTAAAGGGATGAGAATTAATTTTTGTATTATACATTGCGTTTAATCTTGATTTTGGACTATTATGCAAATATTATATGCCAGTAGAATTTTGGTTATATTGTAATCATATTAAACAATCCTATAAATCTCAAAAGAAAATGGCTCATTATAAATATTTGAACCTTGACTTCAGTTAATATCGGAAAAAAAAAATTACATGTAATTAAATAAAAACGAATAACCAAAAAAAATCTTGAAATTTTGTCACATGATATACGCTGAACGGAAATTAAAAGGTGCACCATATTTATTCCAGTTTCCAGCCAAGATTTTTGTTGTTAGGTTTTGTAGCTGAATGTCATACCGTTGTATTTACTTTGGAATTCAAATTCCAATTCCAATTGGGAGGCATTAGAGTCACCCCAACACTAATCTCCTTGTGTTTACTTTGGGCCCGTCGAGGCCTTGAGATCGATCCTAATCCAAATTTTACTCCTGCCAAGAACTGAAAATGGAAGTTTGGCTACATTTAACTGCATCGAATACGGCTAAACATAATCAAATTATCATAAAACCTTCAATTTAAAATCTAAAACATTTTGTAAAAGATTTCCATTATTTGAATAAAGACAATGTGGAATATCGTTTTGCCACTAAAAGTATGTGTTTGCAAAAGGCCAAGAACTAATTTTGATTCTTGTTCAAATACTCTTCAATTATGGGCAGATTAGTCCAACTTGAAACACATATATATCTGTATTGCATATTAGAATTACAATAAATTTCATAAACTTTAGAAAAAAAATGCTTTTACACTTTCAAGAGTAGTTTCTCATATAATTTTACTCTTGAATGTTCAAAACAGTGGCAATTTTTTGAGTTTTTCAACTTTATATTCCAAACAATTAAATTTGATCAAACCTCGTGTAACTATGAACACACTTGCCTCATTTGAGAAAGATTGCATTTTTTTAATGGCACCAAAACATTAGAGAGTTGGAAAATAGCTTTTAGGAACTTAAATGAAAGCACTATTTCACCATTCCTTTTTTTTTTTAAGGCAAAAAAATTGCCCCTAATTCTCTATTATCTCACGTGTCAGATGGTTTTTTTTTTTTTTAAAGGCAATTGTTTTGTTTTCTTCCATCTCACTCAAACAGTACTCAAACCAAATTCAAGCTCCCTCATCCACAACCACAATTTGAGAGACAGAAGCCGAACAATGTTGAGAGTCTTGAGACAAAGACGACGACCAATCTTGACCGACAATAAGCACAGCAGCAGAGACAGAGAGAGAAGGTCTAGAGTTAGGATAATTGTACGTAATTATTTTGCTTCATGTTATATGTAAAATTTATTTGCAATAAAGTGATCAATTCATTAAAATTATATTGTTTAAATAGTAGATGTTGGAATTGTTTTGGTGGAAAAACACCCAGCAGATGTAAACTTTAGTATAAAAAATGATGGTAAAACTTTTCATTGTTTTAGCCGCCAGGATACGAACTATATAAACTATAGCCATATTGCGGAGTGAATTTCTATCAATATTTGACGATAACTAATTTTAGGGTAAGGTAATGATTTGAACCTAGGTCTCAATTTTTTTCAAAAAACACATAACAAAACAACATAGGTGACAAAAGAGGACAGCACAATTCTCTACTAAGTGAACGAAGTTGCAATTTGAGTTAAAGTTACTTCGTGAATTGTAGTTATTGCAAGCTATGTTAGTTATCACGAACCATTTTTTCTTATTACAAGCTATATCATGTTAGCGCGAATTATATCATATTTGTCTGCTACTTTTCCTTTAATTTTTCTATTTGTTGGGTTTCTTTTTCATCTCGCTGTAACTTTACAAAAGTTGTGGGTGGGTTTAAAGAAGTTATCAAGCATTTTCATTATTTGGAACTAGATTGATTTTTTTTTTTGGAAAAATAATTTTGAGAATTCTTCTTTTCTATCTAGTCATGTTGCTAGATTGATGAGACTCAACAGCGTTTGAGTGAAGAAGAGTAAGATTATGGAAAAATAGCTAACTATAGTAAATTTGAGTAAGCTTTAGAGATTCATGAAGGAAAATAAATTTCAGTTCATGAATTTTGTTGTTAAAGTGAGTAAGAGATAACTAGAGAAAAGTGAAGAAATGAAGAAGGGAAAACAGAAAGAGATAGTAAATTGAATTAATGAAGGGAAAACTTGTAAGTTCGATTAAGTAAGTGCTATTAAAATCTAACTCAATTCTTTAAACTTGTTCACAAACTCACTCTTAATTTGGTCCCATTCCAAGGGATTCACTCTTTGAGAAATAAGCGAAATCCTCTCATATAGAGTAGAAAAATGATGTCCCAAAGATGTATTATTGAAATTCTTGAATCCGTTCAACTACAGTGGATGACTCTCTACAGAGGAAACCAACTACAACTCCAATTGCTAGATCTTTAGGCCTTGGTTGGTACGCGGGATTAGATTTAATTATTTTCATGAGATTAGATTGGATTGGATAAGATTGAATAAATTAGTATTGTGATGTGTTTGGATGTAGTATGAGATTGAATAAATTAGTGTTGTGATGTAATTTTTAAAATAAATAATTTAATTTAACATTCTATTGGAAAAAAATGTAAAACAAAAGAATGAAAAAAGAAAAGAGGATAACAACGTGAAATTAAAGGGGAAAAAAACTAAAGTGAAAAGCCAAAATAAAAAATAAAGGCACTAGCATGGTAAAAAACCGACCTAAAATAAAACAAAAACCAACAGCATGGGATTGTTTTATCCTAACTATTGTGGTGGGCTTGATTTAACCCACCACAACAGTATAAAACAAGAGCATATTGATTTCAAATTCAAGTTTTTTACTGCACGATTAATGAAATAGACTTAAAAGGAGAAACCAATATAGCAAGTAACATACAAACCTTCAAAAAATATATTTAAAATTTTCTTCACTCACTCACTATCGCAAAACAAAGAATGAAGTTTTTGTTTTAAATCACAACATATTTTGAATAATATATTTGAGTTTAGGGTATTTTAGTTTTAAATAGTAATTTTTGATAAAATAATCAATTATGTTTCAAGCTTAAACCTTTATATAAGGAATGTGTTATCTTTCCTTATAAAAATATAGCGCAATAAAATGAGGTGTATTTATAAAAATATAGTATAATAAAATTAAGAAAAAGAGAATTCTTGGTATTAAGCGTAATTTAAAAAAAAAACTAGAAAAATTTTAAATTTTTTTATGGCAAAAGTGGTATACAAACAATTTGTGAGGGGTGAAAATATCATCACTAATTACACAAAATTTCTTAGAAGTACTATTATGAAATGCGTTGAATGAAAAAATCTATTTTTGCAAACATAACTGAGATCAATTGTTAGACATATAAATTGTTCATGGTACCTCTATTATGCTTCAAACCTTTCATTAATGCTAGGCTTTTCATATTTTTTGTCCAAATTCATATTTAAATGATGTGGCATGTATGTTGTCAATATCTTATAAATTATGAAACGAAATGATAATTAATAAAATATTGACAACTCATATGTCAAATCATTTGAGCATGAATTGAAAAAAAAAAAAAAATTAGAAATCCTGACATTACTCTCAGTCAGTATTTTTCATATTTAGATAATTTATCGATTAATGTGTTCACATTTTTAGCTTTCATTGATCCAAGAGCAAGTTTGAAAAAAATAAATAAAAAATCCATGCTAGTATTAACAATTTATTGTTTTGAAGGTTTATACAAGCATAATTAATATTAATTATGAGAAATTGTTTATATATATATATATATTGTGTGTTTGCATTATGCAATCTAAAAATCAAGCGTTGTCATTTGGTGGTCATGTATCACGCATTAAGTTCAAGTGTCATATATACATAAAAATATGTGCAGACTGATAAGCATATGATAATATAAACTTATTAAGGTTTCATATATATATATATATATATATTGAAAAGAAGGTTTCATGATTGTAAAATGGTTGAATTACGTGAATTAAAATGAGAGTATCCTAATGTATTAAAAAAAAAAAAAAACTGAGTGCTAAATGAAGCGTAAAAGAAGAAATTCACACAATAATATGTTTCACAAAGTTTTGATGGAAAAAAAAAATAATTATGCTAACTACAAACATTATATTTCAAAACATAATTTGGATTTAATTTTACTAAAAATTTTTCATTATTAGACAACTGGCAATATTTCAACTTTGGTAACTATCGTTAAAAAATGAACCATCCAAATTAGGGTTTTACCACGTATGCAAAATATCCGATGTACAACCAAAGCTTAAATTACTATAATACCCATGTCACCTCTCTGTCTATTATATATATATGTACGTATGAATTGGTTTTGAGATATTTATATTTTCTCCGTGTGGCTAAAAACCGGAAAAAAAAAAAAGAAAAAAAAAGGCAAAAATATCAAAACTCGAGGCGCGATATCAATGGTGTATCTTCTGATTCAATTAAGTGAAATAGGTAACTCTCAGCCTCTCATGATCATTTCTTTTGACTTTCAATAAATTGAATTTATCATTTATTGTAACTATTGGTAGTATATTTGATTGCTTGACCGGTGCCATAGATCCTTAGGGTTTTAGCCAAAATTATTGAAATTGATTATTTTGTATAATTTTGTTAAAATTTGACATATTATCCTTTGTTGATTATTTTTTTATTTTTTGGTTTTGGCTTGTTCAAGTCAACGGGAAAAATGAGTAAGTGCTCAGTTGTCTCTATATGTTCTTCTAGGTATTGTTTTTTGAATTTTGATTTGGTTTATTTAATTCATTTAGAATGTATGTCTAAAACTATTCTTTTAGTCGGCAAATAGAATTGTGTTTGCTTGGTTGTTGATAAATTATTATTTTTTTCTTGCCAAAAAAGATGATTTCCAACTTATTTTGAGACTCCGGATTTTGCATTCTGTTCTACTGTGTTCTTAATATAAAAACAAGAGTTGTAAGGGTCTTTTGATCACTTATTAGTTACTGGTTTACGCCAATATTGTTGTAATTAGGTGGGAAGAATAATGGTGGTGGAATTTAATTTTGATTTTTAATAATTTTGTACTCTCCGTTCTATTATATTGATTTTGAAAGTTCATTATTTCGATCGGTTGTATTTCACAAATATCTTCCCACATTTTTCGGTTTGATAATTTAATAGGTTTTAGATCTGAAGCTGCTAGAAAATCTTAACATAGTAGGTCTGAAGGATACATTAATTATGCTATTGTGACTATATTTTATTGTCTGTAGTCATTACTTCACATAGGTTTTGTTTATGAATCTTAATGGCCACATAATTCGGCATAAACTTCACAGCTGTTTTTTTTGTTTTTTTTTTTGTTTTTACTTACATCCGCGCTTATTAGGCATGCACAATTAATGATAGTTTCTTTATTGTGCTTGGAAAAATAGTCGGATTCTAAGGCTTTGTTGACCATCTAGCCTATGCGTGAGCGTAAGGAATTGTAAAAGAAAACAGAAGACGTTGAAAGCAGAGACTACGACATAGAGAAATGACGTCGTGTGACAAAGATCATGCTGGCAAAGCCAAAGTGATTGCGGAGAAGATGTTTGCTAAAGAAGACCTCTATGGGGCTAAAAGATTTGCTTTAATGGCTCAAAATTTGTATCCTGAACTTGATGGTCTTCATCAATTGTTGGCGACTCTTGATGTGCATATAGCTGTTAGGGAAAAGGTTCACGGTGTAGTTGATTGGTATAAAGTCCTTGGTGCGGAACCACAAGCTGATGATGACACAATCAAGAAACATTACAAGAAACGGGCTTTAATGCTTCATCCCGATAAAAACCAATCGATAGGTGCAGAAGGGGCTTTTCAAATTATATCTGAGGCGTGGCATTTGTTGTCTGACAAAAGCAAGAGGATGGAGTATGACATCCAGTGGAAAAGCATATTTGGTGAAATTCCATTACAGCCTCAGAATCCATCTCCATTAGTATCTACTGGTGAGAATAGTTTTCATAACTTTTTTACCAGCAAAAACAATATGAATGCACAGGATCTCAAGAAGCCTCCTTCACCCAGATGTTCTACTCCTCGTCGTCGGTCGAAGCCTGCTACATTTTGGACTGCATGTTCTACTTGTAAAATCAATTACGAGTACCCAAGAGTTAATGTAAATCGGAAAATTCTTTGCCCCAACTGCCATCAGCCTTTTTTGGCCAAGGAGACAACATCCCCACCATCAAATGGAAAGAAATTCTCCACTCAATGGTCTAGCAACAGGCAACAACGAAATTCTTGTCAAACAACAGTAGATGATTCTGTAAGGACAGAATCAGCTTCAGCTACAACTGCTATACCATCTCTCTTAACTGCTTTATTTGCAAAAGAAGTTCAGCCATCCTATGGAAACTTAAAGAGAGCTCGTCATGAATAAATATAAACATCTTTCATGAGAGAAAGAGATTAGCAAAGGCTTGGTGAATGGGGCATGATTGTTGTGTTCAAGAGTTCACATGAATCAATTTGTTTAGATGCGGATATGAATGAAAGGAAAGGAAATAAAAAGGTTATTGTCAATGGTGTGAAAGCTGACGCAAACAAACAATGTAGATTTGATTGTTGGGTATGGTTGGATTCTTAGAATTTCAAGGAAGTCTTTAATATTTTATGGTAGTCTAAAATACCTTATGTTTAGTACAGCATATGATTCCTTGGAATTAAAATCTGAAGAGTCGAACCCATATGGAAAGAATACTAATATATGGAATTTTATCATTGTCCACTAAAATTATATGGAAGCCCAGTCGTAACATTGTATCAAATTTGGTAGAAGTTTATTATGAAATGCATTGGATGGGAAAATCAACCTTAAAAAAAAATTGAGATTCACTATTGGATATATAAATTATTAATGGTAAATATATTATGCTTCCAACCTTTCATTTCAGGCAATATTTTACGTATTTAGATAATTTATCAGTTAATATATATGTCCCTATTTTAAGTTTTCATTGACAAGATCAAGTTAACCAAAAAAAAAAAGACCATGCTAGTATCAGCAGTTTATTGTTTTGAAGATATATACGGGCATAATAAATAATAATTGTGAGAAAATTGTATCTGTTATTTAAAAAAAAAAAAAAAAACCTAAAAAAATTGAACGTAAAATTCTAACAAATAAGATAGAACAAGGGAAAGGAAAAAAGAAAGAGAGAAAATAATTCAATTGATGGATATTCTAAATGATTACAAAACAAATCTATACATAGGCAAATTGGAAAAATTGTTTCTATAACGAAATAACAACAAAATAGATTATTTCCGTAATGGAATGATAACAAAATAAGTAATAACAAGGTAAATAATATTTCCCAAATAGAAGTGGTGATAATCCATATATTCACAACACTCATACACCACCTTGATAATACTTTTAGAGATTCTTGGACGTGCTCAAATATGTGCAGCACACATATGTCCAAAAATAAAGAATATTCTCCCTCTACAAAATACACAATTATCACTCTTGTAGCTTGTGAGTCGACACATACCAATATTATACATCAAGTTTTCAAAAGTTGATGTTGGCAGTCTTAGTAAATAAATCTTCAAGAATATTTGTAGACTATATCTACTTAACATCAATTTGATGACTTTTTGGAGTTCATGAACGTAAAAGAATTTTGATGATATAAGCTTGATTTTGTCTCTCTTTATGTATCCTCCTTTAATTTGTGAAATGCGAGCAACATTATCATCATATATTACTGTTGGTGAATTTCATGAAGTGCAAAGATCTCAGAATGATTGGATAATATGACAACAAGAGTTTGCTTGGTAGATCGTTATGAAATTACGATGTCATTATATGTAAAAACATATTCAATCTGTGATGATCACAAAGATAACTAGCATTTGTTGGATATGGCTGTATGTCATTTAATATTCATAAAGGTTTGATAAACAAATTAATAAATAAAATCATTAAAAAAATAAGTTAAAGAATTCAAATGGTCATTTGAGTTTAAGTTTTAGAAGATTGAATGATTTCAATTTAATGGAGAGTTATATACATTGATAGATATACATTAATTAGTAAATAAATTCTTTTGAAACCGATCCTCTTTCTATTTTATAAATAGTGGTAACACATTATTAATTTACCATCAATTAAGTGTATATGTTTATGGAAGGAACGAGGTCAAAAGAGAGAAACACAATTTTCATTTCTTCATCTTATCATTCTACGTTTTCATATGATTTAGATATATAATTAAATTATGATTATTGTGAAAATCATGAAGTTCTAAAATTCTAATGTATTATGTCAACTGCTAAAAGCTTACATGTGGCATCAAAGCCTCAGGTTAAGAATTTTTTATTTTCTATTAATTGTGTATTGTGTATTTTTCTCTCATACTTGTTAATTTTTTAAATCACTCTAGATTATAAATTGGAATTATGAATGATACCTATAATGCTTCCATTAATGAACTATTCAAAGTTTTGTAGATGAAGAATATAGTATAGAACTATATAATTAATTTCTCTATTTCAACTTAATTTCGATTTATGTATCTATGTGAAATATATTAATCTGATTTCTTAATCTATATATGTTGTACTTGGTGTTTAACATAAATATTTAGTACACAACAAGATTTTAAATAATATGTACTTTAGATAAAGTACAATTATTAGCTTATATTTTACATGTATTACACTATGAAAAAGTAAATTCATGTTATTTTTCATATGTTAGTCATCGAAATGACCGAATTTTGAGAATTTGTGAATTTTGAATTGTGTGATACAAAATTATATTCAATTATCCATTAATGTTAATTCTTAAAGTAACAAATGACATTATGATTATTTTATTAGAAAAGTGTTTTAAATTCTTAGAAACCTAATTCAACCCCCTCTTGGAATGCCTTTCGATCCGACACTTATTAGCTTAGGTGGTTGTATAACTTTCCATACTTTATAAGGCTAGGGATTCAATTCCCATCAAATACATATTACAGGTTGTGAGTAGGTTTTGGTCAACTTCTAACTCGTTTAGTGATAGCTTTAAAAAAATAAATGAATTTGATTCTAGGTCACTTTGGGTCACACAAGTAATGTTCGATCTCAATCTATAGGTCATAACGATAGATTTTGAGCTACGCAAATAGTATTAATCTGGACCTGTAGGTCTTAGCTATAGATTCTGGGCCTATTGTAGATTTTGGGTCGCGCAAGTATTGTCTGATCTCAACGTATAGGTCCTAGCTAACTTTTAATCTGTTTTATGTTCGTTTTATAAAAAGGAACCCAGCTGGTGCTAGTGTAAAAATAAAATAAATTAAATAAAAGCGTAATATCCAAAAATAAAAAAATAAAAAATAAAACATTGGAGAAAAACTTGAAAAGTAGCCATAATGAATATTAAAACTCATTCCTCATTCTTATTTTCTAATCTCACCGGTAATTAAAAAAAAAAAAAAAAAAAAAAAGAGATTGAGGAAAAACTTGAAAAAGTAGCCATAATAAAACATTATACTTATCCCTCATTCTCATATCCAATTGGTAAACACGCACCATAAGAGAGGTGGTGATGGTCCAATTTAGTTTAACCCAAGCAAGCCATGTTGGAACCAGATGGCACCCAACTTGTGATCCTTTCACTGCTAAAAGCCGGAGGTAGTCGCAGCTCTATGAAAACCAACCTCACAGTATGCCCTCCACTTAAGGAACACCATGTGGCTCGGACCTTCGCAAGAGTCACATGGTCTAACTTCTAGCTTGAAAAAGGGGCAAGCCAGTTACGAGCCAACTCTCTACTCCGTTCCTCGATCCACTGAATTGAGCCAATATTCCAGCGCCTGCCCCAACCTGGGTCCCAAGCTCACGCTACCAAGCTCTGAAGCGGAGCGTGCTCGGTGATGGAAATATAAGCTATTCCAAAATGTTGATCTTGTCGATGTGGGATTGTGTATTGTTCCTTGTTGTCTGCCTTATTCATTCTCTTATAACTTGCATATCTATATATATATATATCTATATATATATATAGGTGACAATTTATGGTAAAATCCTAATGCATTTGTAACTATTATATGTACAAGAATTGCATGGCTCCCAAAATTTCATTTCATTCTCACACTTCATTTTCTTTGTTTTTTCATGTGAGTCTATTTGTACATTGGTAATAGTGTAATTTCATGTGATGATATCTATTATTTGTAGTTTCTTATGCAAAAGATTTATGCTTAACTAGAAAACTCTTTGATACTTTCATCTATTTCTATGGTGATAGTTAATGCATGAAGCAACAATTTTTTTTTTTTTTGGGTTTGGGGGTGGTTTGGTTCCCAACCCAATCCAATCCATCCCAAATTTTTTTAAAGATTTAATCCAACTCAATCTAACAAAAAATAGTCGAATTGGGTTACAAATGCCCACCCCTAATTGAACTCTGGTAAAATTCAAACTTTCAAAACTTTATAAGAGATAAAAATCTGTATTTTACAAAAAGAAAAAAAAAAAAAAGAAAAATCCGTATAAAGGAAATAAGAACCGAAAATGTGTGCATATTATGAACATAAAATTAAGATGAAGTCCAATCGAAAACTAAAATATATTGCAATGAATATTACAAACCACACATATATTCAAATATGCATCAAATCAATATTCAATAGAATAATGTTATATTACCCAAAAATTTATTCAAATGTGATAAGTTTATGTATATTTACAACATCATTAATACATCATCATAAAATTAATGTGATAGTTATAAATCAGCTTACCATATCATTTGGACAAATTTTTGGAAAGTATAACATTATTTTATTCAATAACGTATGAATAATATTATACCTCCCAAAAATTTGTCCAAAAATTTGATCCAAATGATATAGTAAACTGATTTGTAGTTACCACATTAATTAATTTGAGATGATGTGATAATTACATATAAACTTACCATATTATTTGAATAATGAATTTAAGCAAATTTTTGGGTAATGTATACATTACTCATAATGTATAGAAGATGTATGTCGTTAAAAGTTAGCTATGGCAAGTCAAACAAAATGGTTATATGACGCCGTGACGGTGTGATCAGGTAAAATGAAAAATTTGGAGTTATATATGTCTAATACGATATTGAAGCAAAATGATTTTGTCATCTTTGTAAAACACCATTAGAAGAAGGGATTTGATTTAAATTTCATATTTGTTACTACCTAGAAATGGAAAGAGACTGCTGCTACCGTGCGTTTGTGCTTCCTATGATTTGTCTCAATCCTGTTGTATTTGAACTGCTTTTGCTTCGATGTTAATTATTGAGACAATCCACAACACTTCATCAAAATGGATCGGATGCCAGGTGATCCTATTCGATAAATCTCCATCATTTCGGTCTGTTGGTCACTGTGCATGGGGTCTTCAACTTATGCCAAATCAATATACAATCAACAACCGAAGATATCATCCATTTTTGGATGTCCTTTTCTTTTCCCACCACCATCTCAACAGTAATCAACCTAGTATCAAATATAATATCAAGAGTTTATGCCTAATTTCTTTGTAATTAAACTTTGTTTCATGGAAATCTAAGAGAGCACGCATTTTGTTCGTGATTCCAGAGTAGTATTCAAAAAGTCGAGATATAATTTTATGTTTTGGTTAGTGATTTGTATGCATGTCTAAATACAAAAAAATGAAGCAACTTTGTCAGATGGGATCCAAAAAGAGCAAATTATGCAAAGCCTCTTCATGTTTGGGTTTTGACAAACGGAAATAACCTTTTGTTTTTGTTGCAACAACCTCCCCTCAGTTAACGGTTTGACTTCCTTTAATCGTTAACTTTAACTCTAGAGGGATAATATGGTCATGATTTTCTCCTTTTTTTTAAAATTTTTCCTTTAAAATTATTATCATTTAATGGGTTGTTTGGATCTCCGCCATCCATCTGAATGGTGGAAATCCATTTAAAATTTTAAAAATTATAAAATAAATTTTAAACTTAAAAATAATTTAAAATTAAATAACTTTGAAATTTAAAAATAATTTAAATAATTTTAAATATAAAAAATAATTTTTCAAATACATTTAAGTCATCCATCTCAAAGATTCTATTTGCTATAAGGTCCTTGTATAGACATTTGGTAAGTCCTTTGATCATGGATGGAAGGTCAAGATGAATTTTTAAAAAAAGTAAAAAAATTTTAAAAAAAAATGAAGATAGCAATAGGGTCCAGATTGAATATCCATCGTCCATCTTTTAAGATGGACAATGGAGTTCCAATTTGAGTCTCTGTTGTCATCTTCAACAAAGCTTTGTTGATGGTTCATCAACAATAACCTCTGTTTTGGCACCCTACACACCCATCATAAACAACCAGCAAATTGAAAGAGAAACCTAGAAGAAAATAAAGCTATCCTTCATTTTCTTCAATAAAAATTTTTTTAAAAAAAAAGAAAAAAAAAAAGAACTCTGGATTGGATGTGCATTTTCAACATTCATTCTGTTCATCTTCAACACCAACAACATTCATCTTCAATACCAAGCACTGCTATTGTTCATGCACAATCTTCAATACATCATAAACTCTAGATTGTCACCAGAAGCTAAATTTTCCTTTTTCTTTTATTTCATCTAAACAAATCTCCATCAAAGTTCAAACCCATATCATCCCTAACCCAAAATCACAACAATTTTTCATTTAAAGACTCAACGAGAACATGACTTGTGTCAATCAAAGTACATGGGTTCACTCATATTCAATCCTCAATCAAGCCAGCAAATCTACCACAAGATCTCAACCTTCAAAAAGGGTAGTCTCAATTTGTCTGATATCATTATCTTTAAGGATAAAGAAGAAACCTATTTCGATTTTTGTGGTTTTGACAAAAGAATAAGAGACTCTCCGTAAAGAAGACAACAAATCCACCTTCGATTTCAAGTCAGTCAAACTCAGTCACTTTTCCACCCATCAAAATCGCTCACCATATGTCATTTGGTAATCCCTAATGACACCATCAACCTCTCCGGTAGCTTTTCCTCTGTTTGCAACTCGATCAGGAATCCCATGTTGACCATCACGTAGCCGAGTGCAAGGTAGAAGACAATGCTAGCTAGGGCAGAAATAAAGAGGTTGATGATGGTTTTTTTTTTTTTTTTTTTTTTGCAATTGGTTGATGATATTGAGTTTTCTAGGTTTGAGTTTTGTTGATGATGTTGATGATATTGAATTTGTTGGGTTGTGAGTTTGATTATAAGGGCTTTAGCTTTGGATCTGAAGGTGAAGATATCTAGATCTTTATCACTGTGATGAAGATAGTGACAAAGATTTAGAGATGTTCACCTCTTAGATGAATGAAGATCAAATCTCCAGATTGGATGTCCACCTTTTGTTTTTCAAATTTTTTTCTTTTTTTAAAAAATTTGTTTATTTAAAGTGAATTAAAAGAAGTTGATTTTAAATGTACATTTTCGAGATGGATGGTCTAGATTTTTTATTTTATTTTTATTTTTTTAATTATATGATAGAAATGGATTTAGGGCATTTTGTCTTTTACCAATTTTTTACAATCAAACATTCTTTTTTATGATCAAAGTTGAAGTTGTCGTTAGTATAGAGGAGGACTTTGCAAAAATATGTGAACGTTGTTTCCATTTGTCATAACCCAAATATCAAGAGGTTTCTGAGTAATTTGCTTGATCCAAAAATGATTTTTAAGATGATTTGAACTAATTCATTTTTAAGATTAGATCCAAAACTGATTTTAAAGGGGATGTATTCAATCTAAAGTTTATTGAAGTTTGATGAATTTTTTTTTAAGGATAGATTTTGATGGAATTCACATATTGTATAAACTTCATATTAATTTTGTTGGAATTATATAAAAAAATCTAATAAAATCAGTAAGACTTGTTATAAACTTTTTTCATCATAAAAATCACTTTAAAATATATCAAAGTCCATCACTTAAATTAAATATGTGAAATTAATGACTTTTTTAATACACTAAGATTTCAATGGATTTCATACAAATATGAAATAAATACCCTAGATTTTAGATCCAAAACTTATTTTAAAGGGGATGTATTCAATCTAAAGTTTATTGAAGTTTGATGATTTTTTTTTTTTTTTTTTATGATAGATTTTGATAGAATTCACAAATTGTATAAACTTTATATTAATTTTGTTAGAATTATTTAAGAAATCTAATGAAATTGGTAAGGCTTGTTATAAACTTTTTTCTTTATAAAAATTACTTTAAAATATATCAAAATCCATCAATTAAATTAAATATGTGAAATTAATGACTTTTTTAATACACCTAGATTTCATTGGATTTTATATAAATATGAAGTAAATACCCTAGATTTTAGATCCAAAATTGATTTTAAGGGGGATGTATTTAATCTAAAGTTTATTGAAGTTTGATGAATTTTTTTTTTTTTTTTTTTTTTGGTATGATAGATTTTGATAAAATTCAGATTGTATAGAATCCATATTAATTTTGTTAGAATTATTTAAGAAATCTAATGAAATCAGTAAGACTAGTTAAAAACTTTTTTTTTTCCATAAACATCTCTTTAAAGTATGTCCAAATCCATCACTTAAATTAAATATGTCAAATTAATGACTTTTTTAATACATTTAAATTTTATTGAATTTCATATAAATATGAATAAATATCCTAGATTTTAAAGATTTCATACAGATTGGATTGCATGCACCTAGATTTCACTAGGATACATTCAAATATGAATTGAATACTTTCAAATTTTTAAAATGCTTTAAAAATTAGCATCCAAACATTAAAGTAATTTTATTTTTAAAAAATCCAAAAAAAAAATCGAGAATTTTATTCGAACCGGTAAAATTAGAGTACATCCAGTTTGCAATTAATAAGTGGTGCATTTGGCGCAACAGTGAGCAGATAAAAAGTTTGATCGAATGAAAGTCACATTATAACAGAAGAATCCATCTTTTTATTGAATGTTGACCACCACCATAGAGATATTTCATGCGTTTCACGTTATTTTCTAGTCTGCTATCAACGCAACCATATTGTCATATTGTCAAATAAATAAATATATATTTTTTTGTTTTAATAAATAAAGAGAAAAAAACATGTATATCTAATCTCTGTTTAATTCAAGATGAAATGATTTGCAGACCAGCTAGATGCATATATAGTCTCCATGATATAACAGCTCTGGATGCTAATTAATACAATTTACTTTAGCTTAAATTTTTATTTAAGTAGAATATAATTTCTAACATGGTCGTTTGCAATCACCTACTGGCTCTTTTCTTTTATTATTATTATTTTTTTACTTGACCAACTGGCAAGTTCTCTACATACCTCTGTCAAATAATTTTAAAATAAAATTTCTAAAAAATAATAATAATAAAACAATCTTGTTCATTCAAATAAAATAGAATTTAAAGATTCCATAAAATCAACAAAATCTACCGGTAAGTACTTTATCTTATGCCTGGGATATCCTAATCAGGTACAACTGTTCTACTGAAAAAAAAAAAAAGCAAAATATATCAAGAAGCAATGGCCATTAATTGCAAACTTGCAGGGTAGTTAATCACCAGAGCAATAACAAATATTGTGGCTATTAATAGAGATTAAAGATGATAAATATAATAAAAGATGTAATAACAAAATCTCCTGCATGGTACCATTACTATTGATGATTGTTGTGATCATTATCAACTACAATAGTGCACGAAATAATGGAAACATTTATTGCATCCCTAGCAATCTCCATAATAATGGACCTCGAGCTTAAAACCACGAAAAATCTTTCTTCCAATTTGTTTCATCATTGCTGAAATAAAATCCATCTTCTTTCACAAGCCAAGAGCATTTCCTGAAAGGATTATAGCATCTACGGCTGTCTCTAAGAACATTAAACGCGTCGAAACGCTTCCTCTTGCCATCCCATTTCATGGTGCACAAGAAACTGTTAGAGCCCCATAAGTTGGTTTTGAGTGACCAACCGAAATCATCACCTTCCTGGAGAGCACGGCCGCCAAGATCACCGTCTCCGGAGGAGCACCAGATGACTAATGGCAAAGAGGAGTTGTTTGTAAAGCCATTTATGACACGAACGTAGTATTCTATGCCGTATAAATGTTGTTGCTGAAACTGAAATACGAAAATGAAACTGACGCCTAAAGAGAGGCAGAGCATGAAGAACATGATAGTGAGAAGCTTCATGTTATGAGAATGATATCGCAAAATTGATAGTGGTCTTCTATCTTCTCTGTCTCTCTCTATATGTATGTATAATTGGATGCCTACAAGTGGCGAAATTTGTACGTTCCTACATTTATGCTTTATTAAAAGTCAAGACGGAACAGGATCCTGATACTTTTTGTATAAAAATCAGTACTGAATTATTATCTTTGTTAAATGTAATTGTCAATTATTATTTAATTTGTCACCTTTATGTAACATTTGGTATACGAAATTTAAATTTAAATGAAATTGATGAGATTTGATTGGATTGGATTAAATTGAATTGAAAAATTACTGTCTCATATTTTATAGAACTTGAAATTAAATAAAATTATACCATATTATGTTTGGTATAAGTTGAGATTGAATTGAAATAAAATTAATTTAAATATTTTATAATATACTTAAAATTAATTTTGAAAAATTCTTTAAAAATTTTGAAAAAAGAAAAAAAAAAGAGATGGAATGCTCATTTTCAAACTCATCAAATCCCATTATTTTGGTTGGGAATAAGCATTCTCATGAGAGGAGAATTTGGGATTAGGGTTTGGAATTGGACTTGGAATTTCACTCTTTACTCTCAAAACATGAGATTTGAAAGTTTGAGATAAGTTTGAATCTCAAACCCACCTCAAATCTTATGTTCCAAACATAGCCTTACATTAATATTTTAGGATCCTTTTAGATTGGGTAAGATGCATAGTAATTCTTTTTCACATTTGCAATAAAAATTTAACTCCCACTATATATTTACAAATGTGTTGTGAGATTTCTCCTTTTATAAATATACATTTGATAGATCTCAACAATCCTTATTTAGATTACATATTGAATTATTCAAATTATCTTACGCACAAATTGGTTAATAAAATAGGAAGATTTTATATAGGAGATATTTTATTAAAAATAATGCTAGACTTCCCAAATATTTTACCTAAATAACATGGTATATATGTGAATTGTCAAGATCTTATTAATTATCACATCATCTTATAATTTACAAGATCTTGACAATCACATGTCATATCATTTGAATATGGATTTAGACAAAATATTTGCAAAGTCTAGCATTACTTTTTTAATTAATAAGTTACAAGGAATGCTTAATTGATATATTTGTATAACGTACATGTTCTTTAATTTGTTACCTATACATGAATATTTTAGGATCCTTTTAGGTTGTGTAAGATGTATACGAATTCTTCTTCACATTTATAATAAAAGTTTAAGTCTCACTATATATATTTACAAATATATGCTATGAGATTCCTCTTTTATTAAGAAAGTGTGTGTACAAATATATATATATATATATATCCAATTGTTATGGGAATAAATTTTCGAACCGGTCTTATATGAGTAAACATTTAATCTGTATTTGTAGTATTTAATCTTGATAGATCCCAACAATCCCTAACCATTTGTGTTAGATTATTTTTCTCTTATATATATATAAATATATATAATGGATTGTTGAAAGGACACATTCTATCAATTAGTTTAAGGAACCCTTAGTTTAATTGATAATGTCCCCTCTTTTGTGGGGGGGGGGGGGGGGGGGGGGGGGGGGGGGGGGGGAGGTTTTAAATTCAAAAATAACAAAAAAAAAAAAAAAAAAATTACTCACATTTTGTGATTTAAAGAATAAGGGCGTGTGACTTGAACTCTTGACCCTTGAGGATCAACAAAAATGTTCAACCACTTCCACTAAATGATGATATGCATATGTTTTTATGAGAGAGTAGATTGAAGAAATGAAGGCACGAGCTGAGTAGTTCTTCAGTGAAAGGGGTTTTGAGGATTAGGCTTTTTTCTTTTGTGATTATAGAAATAGATGTTTTTGATAAATGTAAACCTTAAGCACGTGAAAAATGACTCAAATTCACAATCTTAATAATACAAATGTGAGAGATTCATCTGAAGACTTGACTGGCACTATATTCTAAAAACACCACATGCACTCATTGCATTATATGTTTACAAATATCAATGTTATTAACATCATTCATTAAAAGATTGTAAGCATTTAAATGCATTAAATATTCTTCTAAATGCTATTTAAAAAAAAAAAAGGAAAAAAGATTGGTAAATATATATCTAACACAAGGAACATCTTCTTTTAAGCCCCTATGAATTGAATTGTAGCAATTTTTTAACTATATATGCAATTAATTAAAGTTTAAGAGAGAAGAACATGGCTTAAATTCACAACTTCAACGGTGTATAGATGTGAGGGATATTACCACCAAATTAACCTTTACAAAAGAATTTTAAAAAATAAATAAAAATTAGAAAAAAAAAATTCTAATTAACTTTATCTTATATGGGTAAGGAATTAACAATTACAAAAGTCTACTTTGATAGGTGGGATCTAAATAAAATCCTATCGTGAGATATTGTGACAGCGAAGGGGCAATGATACGTGGACACAAGAGATTTGATTAACAAAGGTCAAGTAGTAACCAAAAAAGTATCAACAGTAAATACGATGCGCATATACCAACAAAAATGCATTCTTGCAACTTGCAATTGATAAAGCTATTCATATACTTCTTTTAGCATCCCGAACTGAAAACTAATGATGAAAAAGTATATTACTTTAACAAAAACATCCAACGAATTCTCGCATACAACTTGTTTCTAAACATATTGTATGATCAGAAAATCATCTCAAACAATATTAAATTGAAGACTATTACATCCAAACGGCATCTCTTGGCAGTGAAGACGATAGTGTGGCTTATCAAGTATCCATTACATTAGGTCTATTCACTAGTGGGTCCCAAAAATGGACAATCGCTGTCCATCCGATATATCATAGGGTAACCCACTACTCTCCACAATTGGCATTTCTTTGCACGAAAAAGAACACAAATTGGCTGTCTATTTATTCGCTAGATCAAGTTGCTTGTGTGGATGGAACCCTATTTTTTATTGGTAATCACAACTCGAATTAATATTAAGGTTATCTATCAATAATAAGTCTTATGAATCAATCTAATTATGCTTATAACCAATACAAGAATTATCACTGATAAATAATTTTATCGAACTAATAAATTAGTAAAACTCTTAATATTATTGTCATTGCTTTACAAAATAGCGAAAGGGCCATATATTAATATTTTTTCAGTTACCATATTGTACTCGCACATCAATCAGCAGCTAGTTAGCATAATACCCTCCATTCAAGAAATTATATGTATAATATCAAATTCTTTGCTGTTTTATTCGCATTTCATAAAGTTCATCTTGATCAAATCATGCTTTTACATTCTCACTAAAGAAAATAAAAATCATGCTTTAACATTTATTATGGCCATGAAAATTGCTTCTCATAATTATTATGTTCCTTGATATAAAGAAACAATCCATCTTGTTGCACTTTCCATAAGCACTGTTGATGACCACACCTTGATGCATCCCTTCGTTCATCAAAGATGGTAAAATGTCCCTTGACATTTCTATAACTCATGTCACACACGTAGACGTTCGAACCTTTGGCAACCCAATTGAAATGAGCTTCACGTTCCAGAACTTGTGTGCCCAAATCTTCGCTGCTCGATTTGCAATGAACACGTAGGCTTGCATCAATGCCCAAGATGTTGAAGACGAACACTTCCAAGCTAAGCGCAACTGGGGAAATTGAAGCTGCCAGTGCCAAAATAAACAGCACCACATAAGGTTTGAAACGACTCATGTCTTGGTTTGCTATTTTATGTATCTCGGAGTGGATGGTCACAAAAGTGTTATACTTGGCTTTAAATAGATTATTTTTTTGGTGAGATACAATATCACGAGAAGCTCATATTAAGCAATCTGAGAGAAAATGGTATGGAATTAATTAGTGGAGATATCTTTTGCTAAAAATATAATTGGCACTTAATTTTGAATTATGTAGTTGCCAAATTTTGAATTATGTAGTTGCCATGCTAATTTTGCTAAAAATCAGGAAAAATATACACGATCTTCATCATCAATGTGAGACAAATAAGAATCCGATATGCACGAGAAAATCAAGTTATTTGGTGGAGTAGTGGAAAGTTCAATTGGATGATCATTATTATTTTCTATTATTATATTGTTTTTTGTTTTTTATGGACTAGTCAATGGAATCATCATAATAATAATTCTAGAGTTAATTTAGTTTCGTTCACATTGTAAGATTTGAATTAATTACAATAGAACCCCGTTACTTTTGCCTTTTTGACAACGACACTTTTGTTTTTAAAAAACCAACCCATGTGACTTAAAAATATATAAATAATTTACAAACAAATTACACTAGCTTATTTTGAAGTTAAATAAATTAAAAATGGAGATAAAATTCAACAAATTTAACACTCACATATCCCACCATTCAGTCACCCTATTAAATTTGAACGAATTGTGTGTAACCTGTAAGAAGTCTAAACTGTTTATATATATATATATATATATATATATGTGTGTGTGTGTGTGTATTTTCCATACTTTAACCTTAACAAAACAATAAAGTTATAGCTATGGCTCAATTTAACCTGATGATAACCAAGTTTTCAAGTTGTTGGACCATTAAGAGTATATAAAAAAATGAAATTTTATATAGAAAACAACTTAACCAATAATTAAGTAATAAATATTAAACAATAAGCAAAAATATAAATTGAAAAATAAAATGAAATAGTTTACAAATAAATTCAATAATTCCTGAAAAAAAAAAAAAACACATACACACACAAGGTTCGCATTCGCCAATAGTAGTTCGAAAATAAATATACTGCTGAGAAAATCATTATCATATTAACTTGATTTTTTTATTTATATTATGTATTTACATAAATAATTTTGTTTGACTTTTTTTTTTGACATATTACATATACCACAATCGACTGTCGGACTCTCTTGGTTAAAACACTGTAGCACAGTCCGCAACTAAAACTTCTAGAAGTAGGAGAAATTATGTATTTACATAATTTCGTTTGACATTTTGGGGATAAAATAGTTTTATAAAAGGGTGCAGATATTGTCTCCTAAAAATTTTGTATCTGCACTTTATTATTATTTAAATTTTGCTTTACAAGACTACCCTTAACCAAAATTACCAATAAAGACAGTGTATTTAAAAATATGGGTGTATTCAATTTAAGATTTCATTGGAATTTAAAAGATTTTAAGAGTTTTGGTGTATTCGATTTAAATGAATTTCATTTAAATCTAAGTGTATTCAATCTAAATTTGTATGAAATACATCAAAATCTATATTTATTCAATTTACATTTATATGAAATTTAAAGTGTATTCAATTCATATTTATATGAATCAAATAAAATTTAGATGTATTCAAAAAGTTATTAACTTCATATATTTTTTTTAAGTGATGAATTTTAAAATAATTTTTATAAATATATATATATATAACAAATCTTACCTTTCCCCTCAAAATTTCATTAGATTTCTTAAAGAATTGTAACAAAATCAATATAGAATCCAAAGAATCTGTGAATTTCACCAAAATCTATCATTTAAAAAAAAAAAAATCATCGTATTCTAATGACCACTAGATTGAATACACTCCAAATTAAAGGAGTGCATTCAACATCGAATTTATTAGAATTTAATTTATTTATTTTTAATTATAATTTTAGTGGAATTCATAAATTATATAAACTTTATATTAATTTTGTTAGAATTCTTTAAGAAATCCAATAAATTCTTTAGAAGAATGGTAACATTTGTTATATATTTTTTTTCATAAAAATCATTTTAAAATTCATCCAAATTTATTACTTAAAAATTTAATGACTTTTTAATACATCTAGATTTCATTAGATTCCATATAAATCTTAATTGAGTAATTCTAAATTTTAATGGATTTTATACCAATCAAAATTCAATGCACCTTTATTTTAATGGAATTCATTCAAATCTGAATGGATTTAAATGGAATCTATTCAAATCTAAATGAATTTAATACAAATCTAGATTAAATGCAACTAGATTTTAATGCAATCCATTCAAATCCAAATTTGATAGATTTATTTTTTAATTATAGTTTTTGTGGAAGTCATAAATTCTATAGACTCCATATTAATTTTGTTAGAATTTTTTAACAACTCTAGTGAAATCTTTGGAAAATGGTAAAATTTGTTACAAAACTTTTTTCTTTATAAAAATCACTTTGAAATTTATTCAAATTTATTACTTAAATGAAATCTATGAAATCAATGATTTTTTGAATATGTCTATATTCCTTTGGATTTTATATAAATATGAATTTAATATACCTAAATTTTAATGGATTTTATACGAATCTGAATTGAAAGCATCTAAATTACAATAAAATTAATTCAAATTTGAATTAAATATACCCAAACTTTTAAAATATTTTAAATTCCTATGAATTCTAGATTAAATACACTCCTATAAATTACTTTTTATACTGCTAAACTTTAATCCTGATTTTAGCATTAAATTTACTCCAAAAATAAAACAATGGAGAAAACTCATATCCCTAAGGCCTCGTTTGTTTGCTGGGATTGGACTGGGATTGGATTAAATTTTATCCAATCCCACGTTTGGTGCAGACAAATGACTCCGGATAAAATTATCCCATCTTGATTTTATCCCACTGCAATGGGATAAATCCATCCCATTGAAATGGTGGGTTAACTTTATCCCACCGATGCTCTCTCTCTCACCGACCTCGAACCGGAGCTCTCTCTCTCACCGACCTCGACGCGTCCTTCGCCGATATCACGCCGCCACATCAACGTCCAATTGAACAATCACAACGGCGATCGCGTCGCAGCCAAGTTCGACGAGGTTGTGCTGGAAACGCTACTGCAAACGGCGCTGCAAGTAGCTCTGCAAACGGCGGCGCTCGACGTCGATGTCAGAGACAAGCGAAGATGACGGTGGAGAGTGAGAGGTATGACTTCGCGACGGAGGTGAGAAACGGTGGAGGGATGAGGGAGTGGGATTCGATGCAGAACGGTGTGCAGCAGAGGTGAGAAGCGGTAGAGGGATGATGGAGGGGGGGCTTGATGCGGAGGACAGCGGGAGGAGAGAGATGGCGGTCGCCGGTTTTGTGATTTCGTAGCTGTGAGAAGCGTCTGGAAAAATGGTGGAAAATGGCTTAATTTAATACTGGTTTTGCACAATTTCTAAAAAGTCCCTGAAAAATTTCTTTAAAATCCAAGTTTATACCCACTATTTTTAATCCTATCCTACTTTCACCAAACATGAGATAACATCTAATCCAATCCCATTTCATCCCATCCAATCCAATCCAATCCAATCCCATATAAATTATCCAATCCTATCCCGCGTACCAAACGAGGCCTAAGAGAATGTTTTCTGTTGCCGGAAAGTATGCCCAAAAGCATGGTGATTTATTCCTTAATTAATGTTATTTTCATATTTAAATTAAGATACTTCATATAGCATTGTAATATAAGATTATCTTTGTCAAAGTAAAACATTCTAAGGTTCTAAGACTAAAAGGAATAAAGAAATCATTCACATAAAGTAGTTATGTAAGGTAGACATGATTCTTTATCTAGCCTAAATTTTATCCACAGCTTAAGAGAATGGTTGGGCACCTTATATTGTTGAAGTTATATTCTTAATTCACCTAAGTGTATGACTTACAACAAAAGAGCCTAGTGTGTCAGATGTATTGGTTATGGTTCAAGTGAGTTCATAAAATTCTACTAACCGTTTATGGAATTTTATTGTTTTACATCGGGGAATGGAACATGTGTCTCAATCTTGAAATAACTAATGTAACTTATAATTGTAGATTGTAATATTTGAGCGACCAATAGGTAATGGTGGATATGACCTAAGTTCCCTCTATAGTTTGATATTACAATTTATTAATGACAAAGAACATATATTTATAAATATGGACATCACGACTTTTATTTTAATTAATAAAAGCAAATACTATCTTATAGGTCTTGCGGATACTTGAATAATAAACTCAAGCCCGAGTATTCAATAAATAATTATTGAATTTCAATTTGTTAGACAAATCAGGATTTCATTTCACGCCAAGACAGTCATATGGAATAAAAATATTAGAGAAGTGAAACTGTCTCGCACAGTCAGAGTATTGGTATTTTTCATGAGGATACTCATTCTGTTAATTTGCCTAGGGTGTGTGTATGTGTATTAATTTATGTACTCATTTAATTCCAAGAGTGCAGTTTTAGTTTTTTAGTGCAATAAACTAAAATTAATAGATGATGTTCAATCAATTAAGAGTTACTTGGATTTGGACCTAATTTATTAGAGCTTGAGAATAAAATAGTCCGTCCAATCCCCAATCTATAATCTATACGAAGTTAATGGATCGCTAATCTTTAATCATATTGGGCTCAAAAGTTGACTTTTGCACTTACATGGATGAATTAAATAATTATAGATTGGGCCACGGTCATCACTTGGAGTGGGCGGCAAAAGGGGCCCAAAGGGCTTGATGACCCAAACCCGCTCAAATATGGGTTAGGACCCATGAATTAATTAATTAGTTTCCAAGTAATTAGTTTTCTATTTTTAATTAAATTAAAAACTAACAAAACAAGGAATTGGATCCCTAAAGAAAATTGGATTCTAAAATCAAGGAATTATAATTCTAGATAGAAATCACTTGTCTTTAATTCAATTGGAAATTGAAGTTTTATTCTTGAAAACTAGACTTTTGGGTTTTCGGCACATCACAAGCTCTAGAGTGATTATTTTTTTCTTAATTTGGAATTTGACAATTTTTTCGAGTTTAGTAGGATTCACATATAATAGATTCAAGAAAAATAGAGCTCACACTATAAGGTAATTCGTCTTCATGATAGTACGGAAGATTAGTTGGAGGATACATACAATAAGGTTGATCAATTAATTTTTTCGTCTACACAAAAGTATAAAATCGATTAAATTTAATATATTTTCCTAATTGAATTCAATCCATACTTCGAGAAAAAATTTTAAACCTAATTTTCATATGTTTCACAATTTTGGTCCTGACAATGTTTTTCTCGACAGGATTTTTCCCTTCATCTATAGTTACAACACTACATCAAGGCATATTTGAGACTATACATTAATCTCTAGCTCCTCATACATTTACATCATAATCACCTTCATCATCTTCACTCAATCCCTAAATATAAGGTTAAAGCTCATAGCTGATGGTCATTGATAGTGATTTAAAAAAGCAGCCAAGCCGAATCCAAGTTTTAGAAAGAAAAAATAAATAAATAAATAATAGAACGGAATGGAAAATAGAGAAAAAGAAGTAGCAAAACAAGTAAGCAAGCCAGTAATAAATTAAAAAAATAAAAATAAAACTACCAAGCAAACAAGCTATCAATTTATATAGCTATGTCCAAATCAAAGGCAAAAAAATGTATATTCAAAATTTCTATTAAAAAAAATAAAGTCATGATTTATGAATATAAAGCGCTATATAAATTAACAAATTCATTTTTATAGGGTTTTTTTATTTGGTATATTAGTGGGTGTTTATAGTAAAATAAATATTTTCCATTTCTAAATTTGGATGTATCAATAATTTAGGTGTATAAAAAGGTTTTTCAAGTGATAATATCTGTGTCCTTTATGAAATAGTATGCACACATTACACAATCTATCACTCCTCATAAGTCATGATAATTGCATTAACTCTTTAATTTATTAAACAAATTAGCCCCACTCTTATATGGGATTTATCTCATGCATCCGATTTTAATATTTTATTTGTCTCATAAGTAATTTAAAAAAAAAAAAATTGACATTAAACAGATTAGAAATATTTTCATCTACAACATTTAATTTAGAATAAAAAGAATTAAGTGACCATTGAGGAACAATAATGGGGTTATTAAGATGTCCTTGAATTATGTCATGTAGGTTCACAAAAATTTTTTCATTTTCTCTTTGTTTTAAAAGAAAAGGTTCACAAAATTGATGTCTATATAAGTTATTCATCCTGTATCACAAGTAAAGTAGGCATGTCCGGTGTTTGGAGACGTACTCTAATTGGGTAGGGACCTGTTGGTAAGGGGATCAAGAAGGCAATTGGGGAATGGAAAGGACATCAAAGTACTTGGTGACCCATGAATCTGGAGGCCTCATTGTTTTTAAGTTGGTTACCCCTGCATCTGATCACAGCCTTAAGGTGGTGAGTCTGATAGATCAAACATCAATGAAATAGGATAGGCAGAAAGTCAATGAAATCTGTTTGGCGGTTGATAGAGAGGCAATTCTCTCAATTCCTTTGAGCTTCAGAGAGATTAATGACAGATGGAGGTGGCACTTCGATAATGACAGTTAGAAGTGGCTACAAGGTTGATAGGAATGTAGCTGTGACAGAGTCAACATCCATGCACCCAGGTTCTACGAATTGGTGGAAAGCCCTATGGAATTTACCCATACCTCCAAAAGTCAAGCACTTTGTTTGGAGGGCTTGCACTGAATCTTTACCTGTGAGGGACAATCTGCTGAGGCGAAATGTTGTAAGGGATGGTAGCTGCCCTTACTGTGGTAAAGAGTTGGAAACAGGCTGTCACAGTCTGCTTTATTGTCAAACAATCCAACAGGTTTGGGGAAGCATGGGAGAAGGAAACGGGGTTGCGAGTAGTAAATACAGTTTTGTGCTGGATTTTTTGAAGGTTCCTTAAGAAGAGCATCTCGAGAGTCATTGACCAGGGTGTGTATGGTCATGTCGAGCATTTGGTCTAATCGTAATGCTTGAGTTCATGCAGGATTGATTAGAGAACCAGAAGCAGTTTCAGCTTGGGCGCTTGAGTATCTTGCAGAGTTCCAGAAAACAAGAGCTTCTTCTCAAGTCGAGACACCAATGCCATCCGTGTCTGCTCCTTCGGTTTCTTGGATTCCTTCTGAACAGGGGAACTTGAAGCTTAATACGAATGTGGCAACCTAAAAAGGAGCTGGGTTTGCTGGGACTGGTTGTGCTATAAGGGATCATCAGGGCCTGGCTGTTACAGCTTGCTCAAAAAGATTGAAGAGGTTGGGGAACTGTAGCTATTAGGGAAGGACTTATCCTTGCTCTTTCTTATAACCTGAAGGTGACAGTTGTGGAGGTTGACTGCTTGGAATGCTACTTCTGCTGTTAATTCTTGTAAAGATTTTCTTAGTAAGCCTAGTATTCTAGTAGGTGATATCAAGGTTTTGTGTAAGGATGCTGGTGTGATCAATTGTCAAAGCCACTTCTAGAGAAGGAAATCGTTTGGCTCACAAACTAGTTTTTTTTAACCTTATCCTCAGGTGGGGATCTCTTTGGCGCTCAGATGATGTCGCTTGTATCTTTCCTGCGTCCTTTGCTTTGCAAGGGCTTGTTTCAATGAATGATATTTTACTCAAAAAAAAAAAACAAAAAACAAGAGTAAACACAATTTTCAATTCTGATGCATAAACAAATAAGTTCGTTGTTTAATTACTTTGCAATAATAGCAAAGTAGCTTGGAGAATGGAGACAATATTCATTGTTCCGGGTACCAAATTGTACAGAGCAAGTACTATTTAGTTTTGAAGATTTGCTATTATAAGTTATTTATATCGGAACCTAACTTTGAAATTAAATTATGTTTGTCACATTTTTGAAGACCTATCTGTATTGGAAAGAAACAATAGATCACTAAACAAAATTAGGAAAAAAGGAAGAGTAATTTCCATTTTGATCACTATGTTTCGAAAAATTATTAAGTTTTTAATTATGTATTGAAAAACGATCGAAACATCCCTAAAGTTTTCAAAACTTATCTGAGTGGTCCCTATCATTAGTCCACTATTACTCAAACATTAAGTGGACTTTGATCAATAGGGGCAATTTTGACATTTCACTATAGATATCAAGAGGATGTCATGTGTATGATCAAGAAAAGTAATTAAAATAAAAAGAAATGAATAATTTTTTTTCAAAAAAAAAGTTAGATTTGTACCATCCATCATTAGTGATGGACAGTGGAGATTAAACATAAATAAAATATAAAGAAAATTAAAATAGAAAATAGAAAAGATAGATCTTCACAAAGATGGACGGTTAAAATCAAACATAATTAAAATAAACTTTAAAAAAAAAACTATTAAAAAAAACTCTAATCTTAGCCAAATCGGACAATAATTTATTCTTAATCAGATTATCGATCTGCTGATGAACCAAATCAACAATCTGGTGATGACCAATTTGTTGTTGATCTAGCTACAAATCGTCGCAACCAGGTCAACGACGATCCAATGGTGAATCAGTCAGATTGCAATTTAGTTAAGTAACCAAATCAACAATCTAGTATAGTTCGGTATTCTTTTTAATTTTTTTTTAATTTTTTTATATTTTTGTTTTTTGAGTTTATTTTTATTATGTTTAATCTTAACCATTCATCTTAAAAATGGACAGCGAAAATTTTCTAATTTAAAAAAAAAAATTGTAAATACTATTTTATTTATTTTATTTTTCATCGTCCATCTTTTGAGATAGATAAAACAGGGATGGAGGTAGAAATCAAATTTTTATTTAGATTTATATTTTTTTAAAATTTATTTTAATAATAAGAGTAAAATAAACATTTTACACTTTCAGTTAATGTTGACTACTAAATTTTTTAGTCACCGGGACTAGATTGATTTATTCACAAAATTTTACAGATGTTTGGATCATTGTGCAATATACAGTTTAAAATCCAACAATCTTTTAAAACATAGAGATGTAAATGAAAAAAAAAAAAAAAAAAGAGTATATTCTCCCTTAAAGTTCATGCAAACCTCTTTGATTTTTCTTTCATTTCTTGAAGCTTAACGTTTCTAATAATATGAAAAACCTAAGATACCGACCGTAATGAAATTTATTAATGAAAGAAAACTGCAATTATAATCATGAAGACGTCAATTAGTCCAAAGTATATAATAATAAAGACAGACAATGGAATTTATTAATGAAAGAAATGAATTATGAAGAAATGAAATTTATCGTGACAGACTACTGTTCCAAAGGTGATAACTTAATAATAATAAAGACTGACAATTAATCAAGTGATTACGGCCATGGAAATTGCTTCTCATAGGCCGCATCTTCTCTAATATAGAGATAAATGCCATCAGTTCGGGCTTGCCACAGACACTTTAGATCTTGGCACCTCGACACATCTTTTGTTTGCTCAAAAAGCCTGAACGTTCCCTTCGCCTTGTCATAGCTTAAGTCACAGTCGTAGTTGATAGTTGCATTGCTCTCTAGATTGAACTGCCAATGGAAACTGTTTAAATATTCAACCACCACCGTCCCCAAATCTTCCTCCTGAGATTTGCAATGAACCGTCAGCTTTACATTCTCGTCCAAAACGTTGAAGATGTATTCTTCAAAGCCGTTCACAACTGGGGACATTGAAGTCGCCAGTGCCACGACCAATAGCACAGCACAAATTTTGAAAGGACTCATCTATGTTAGTGTTTTTCTTTTTTCCTGGGCTCTCAAAGTGATTTGTAGTGTATGGTAGAAGATTAGACATTGGCATTATATAGATAAAGTTTTGTGATATTAACAAAAGAACCAGCAAGAATCACCAGAAATATATATAATTGAATTACCATACATATGTAATCACCATAAATTTGAATACCATTTTCATAGATTTTTATTAAGATTAAAGATTATATATATCATAATGAGATCATCATTTTTAGTCAACTCACATAATAAGAATTAAATTCTCTTTCCCTACATAGGATTTAGGAACCAAGTGTACATTTTCTACTGTCAATGGCAGGCCGAGGTCGTTGGTTTAGGCACCAACTACTCCCATGCCTTTAGTGACATGGGTTTGACACTTACCCCAGAAATCCAAATAATAATAATAATAATATTATTATTATTAATTATTATTAATAAATAAATTGTCCCTCTTTCATCTTATGTATGGGTTATCCTCTCACTCTTATATGAGCGTCTCTCTCATCTTCGTGTAGATGAATCCCTTCCACTTGAGAGTAGTTCTTTGAGCCGCGCCACCAAGTAGTTATCCTGACAAGTCTAAGTTGTATCATGAATAAGTCTCAAAATTAAAAAAAAAATAATAATAATAATAATAATAATGTAGATCTTCTATTGCTAGCTTGAAAAGACTGCCAAATCCGGTCAGAGTATTGGACAAATAAAATCATATGGAATAAGGACGAGAAAGGTTGATTTGAGCATTTGTGAAGTAAAACACTAATGGCACTAGCATGATGGGTGAGTCATACTCTTAAGTTAATTACTTTGTACACCACTTATTAACAAAGCAAGAAATTTTAAAGTATAATATTACACTTTTCAAAAAAAAAATTAATATTTTAACATATGATGTGATAAAAATGATTTTTAAATCACCACCTAAATTATAAAATAATATATTAATATTATGATAATTACATATAAATTTATCACATCATTTAATAATAAATTTAAATAAAATTTTAAACAATAAAACATTACTCAACTTTAAATTGCCTGTGGATAGATGCAAAATCCATTAAAGGGCACATCACTTAGATACTTCTGAGAGCTGATGTTAAAATCACAATGGGTTGTATTGTTACCTAACTAATTATTAAGAGTTAAAAAAATTATCACAATCAATAGAGCTGCTAATGATTTTAGAGTAAGTATCAACCATTTATGTAGTAGCATTGCGAGTTTGATTTTCGAATTCAGAAATTCTTTACAGCAGAATTCTTATATGGATACAGACTTTACGAAAGCACTAAAATTAATTTTCACATGGAAACCAGTCCCAACCATTAAGCTGGAAAAGGCCATTTTGCAGAAGCAAAAACTAGGAACATATAATTTCCAACTCTGTTTTGCAGGTGCTTTGATAGTGCAGCAATCCGACTGACTCGGCAGAGAAGGCAATGTCCATCTTGGCTTAGCAAGCCCATTCAGTCATATACAATGTACTCCTCACACCGTCATACAACATGATTCAAGTAGCTTGAAGTCCATTGATCACAGACAGAATAGCTGGAAACGACAACTTAACAGCCCTTAGTCATGCCAACTAACTGAGAAATCAAATCTTCCAGGCAAGAGAGTTGAGTCAAGAACTTGTCGTGAAGTTCAGCAGAGTCAGATTGATTTTGCTGCCACTGGGAAATGCCATCACCGATGACCTTTAATCCATTCTGCAGCAATTCCACTCCTTTGCTTATTCCAGCAGGAAGCTTTCTTCTCTTATTACACTGGATTTCACCATTAGTTTCCATGCTTTCACAGCCCGTAGATTCTAATTTAATATTCAAAACATTTTGAGTGATTTCTCTCAGCATCAGGCCTTCTTTCACAAGCAACTCAAGCTGCTCAGAATTATGTTCAACTGTGACAAGTGCCAATTCCCTATCAAGAAATACCTTAAATTCAGACATGAATTTTCCCTCATTTGGCTCATTACCTGACACCAAATCATATGAAAGAGCTGCATCTTGAGGCACAAATTTCCATAACTGAGTGCAAGTGGTACGAGAAGCAAAATTTCCAAATGCTGCAAGTGCCAGATGAATGAGAGCCCAGTGCCGCTCTCTCAAGAGCATGTGATACAACTCCCACACAGCCACGCTCTTTGCACAATCATCATTTTCTGACATATTTATGTGAGCAAGTCCAGTCAGGAAAAGAGCCAGTTCTGCTTTACATTGATAAAACTGAACATCTGAGACTGCTGAGCCTGAGATAAACAGGTCTTGAAGCTCAAGGATGACTTCATCAATCTCATCAGATGTATATAGGTGCTTCATATTTGAAACGATCCCTAATGTTTCACTCAAAAGTTTACAATAATGGTCCTTCATCAGTTTGTCCACCAGACCTCTGTATCTGCGGATAGTAGTAACTAAAAATTTGAGGGTCTTCATGTCAGTATCAGATATCTTGACCTGTCTACAAAACATATAGCATCATTTAATATTACATGTGACTCAGAGGCACAGTTGTAATGAAATCAGATGCATCAAGTCTAATTTGACGTCAGGAGTCATCAAGACAGTTATAGTGGAAAGGTTGAAGAATAACATATGTTAAGATTTTTGGAAATGAATAAAAAAAAAAAAATTGAAAAAAAAAAAAAAAGAAAAAAGAAAAGAGATACCGATAACAGTTAGTGGAGAGAAACAACGCTACCCACAGGAATGAGGTATAGATTATGTCTGGAGATCAATCACATAATTTAGAATTTCGAAAGCAATCAATCAACAAGTTAATAGTACTTGCTTATTGTAATTTACAATCAAATGCAGAAACCAGTTTGCCAGCAAATAATACAGGCCTTTCACTCAAATTAATGTAATAATTATCAGATGGAATGAAGAGATGGCTTTCAGTTTGAAACATGTAATTATTTTGTGTAAAGAATTTGATATACTTACGCTGACTGCAAGGAAGCAGAGAGAGCAAACACAGGAACTCCAAATGCACCAGAACAGGGAGCAGTTATGGATTTGTCATCTAAACTCTCAATGAAGCTGAAATAATCAGTAATGATTTTTTGTTTGGCAAACTTTTTTAGGTTATCTGACAATGAATCCATTGGGAAACCTTCCAGAAGCAGAGCTACATACATAACTGATGATGATTGAGAATCATCGTCAGCAACAACAAAATTGTAAACTTGGTCCACAACAGGCTGCATACAGTGTTTGAGAAGTATGCAAATTGTTCTGGCCAATTTTCGCACTGCAGAATTAGGAACAAAAACTGATTCTAAAGAGGCCAACAACTTCATCAATGCACAAAATTTGTCAATAATGTCATTCACCAAGTTCATCTCTGCATGACACACCAAAAAGCGCCAAAGTTCCATTACCACCTCCCAGCAAAGGAAGTGAGGATGGAAAAGATTTTTAAGTAGAAAAGATGCCAATTCCTCCCAAACGTGACTTGAGGACACCACAATTGCAAAGGTTTTCAAACCGTGCAAAAGAGCTGAAAACAGAGGCTCCCATACAAGTTCCAAAGTTTTTCCAGAACTATATAATATTGGAAGCTGTGAAACAAGAATGGAAGAATACAACTCTTCATCAGTAAATGTGGCCAACAACCAACCAAGTTTTCCGGTTATTGCAAATTTCACGTGTTCTTCAAGATCTGCGGAACACATCAGGAAGTTAAGAAACAATGCAACTCGACCAGGCAGTAACACCTTTTCCCCAGGCGCAGCTTCACAACTCACAGAAAAGATTTCATTAGTAGAAGCTGACCTATCAGTTGGATCACCATGGCTAAAATTTGAGCAACATTCCTCAGTGAATAACCAGTTCAGAATTTCAAACTTGAGCTCTTGTCTGACCAAATCTGAGTTCAGTAAAGAATTAAGTAATTCCAAGGATAATTTCTCCAGAAGTTCTACCAACACTTCACTGGCATGCTTTTAAAGGTTTGTCATGGCTCAATGAAGTTCTTAAAGTTGAGATGATAAGAACACAGAGTGTTAACTCTTTGTATACCAAAACTGCTTGGCTAGGAAATAGGGCAGATATCTTTACTGCATTAATCAGGTAAAACTTTACTGGAACAAATATCCTTCTAGCTTCATTTACTAAAATGGCTTCCTTCTGCGCGGAAGACCAAGCCTCAACACCCCGTCTGAGAAATTCATTGACCAATGAAACTAATGTCACGATAATATCTGCTACATTTATCTTTACAGCTAATGGCCCCTTAGCAAGCTGAAGCAAGGTAACCACACCTTTCCATGAAACATTAAGAATTGTTACCAGGCTTCCACCACCATTTGCTGCTAGAACTCCTAATTCAGACAATTTTTCTATCGCGCATTTTGTTATATTTGCAACATGATTCACAATCACAGGTGCTTCACAGTCAGTGCCAATTTTATCTTGCTCAGATCTAGCACCACAGGACTCCCAGTTAACAGCTAGAGAATAATCTTTGCAAAGTCTTATAACAGCATCAATGACTGCCTGGGCAGCCTTTAGTATATCCAAGTCTGCCGAACTGATAGTCCTGCTTGAGATAAACAGATAAACAAAAACATGTTCATCAACTAGACCTTAGTAGAATCCTCAGTTATCCTAACAAGCATGTACAGAATGACTGTTTTCACCCCCTCATCAATTAATGTCTACTTAATGTTGTAGTAAGTGCAAGAAACAAATCCCTTTGTCGCGCTCTACTACAGTTGCAAAATGTAAAATAATTTTCAGGCAGCTAAGAATTTCATTATAGAAGGAAGAAAAAGGAGGAAGAACAGTAGGAGGAAGCCTTCTATGATGGTTCTTCCATCCACAAGTTTAGAGAGGATAAACTTCAAGTACATATAAGAAGATTATTGAAACTGGAAGGGGGACTTTGTAATGACTTCAAGAAAATATTTGCTTAATGGATTTTCAAAGCTAATGAACTTTACAGAAAAATCTTCCAACTATATCTTCCCAAAAAAAAAAAAAAATTCTTCCTACTATGAACCTCAACACATGATAAGTCCAACAAAAACTGCAAATGAGCCAAACTGAACTATTTAACCATGGCTTCTAGATCTGTTCGTTCATAACTGAAGGTAAAAAATTGTCAAGTCAGACACAAGAAATGTACCCTGTTTAACTCACCAGTTACTAAGTAAATCCTAAATAAATTACTTGAACAAGCACATTATAAAGCTATTCTATACCTCAATCTTGAACTTGATTTATAGAAGGCGGTTATTGTGAATTAAAAAAGTTACCCATAAATAAAGATATTAACTCATCCATGAGAATGGTTCAAAAAAGAAAATGTCCAATTACTCTTTAACAAAATGAGAGAAAGTTATGTAAGATATCACTAAACCCTTAATCCTGTTCATATCACAGTTTTTCATGAGTCAAATTTTATTACTTTTCATTACATATTTAGCACACAGTTGTCAAGAAATAGGACATTAAGCATCTCAAGCTTGAATCACCTTAATATGTGGATCAAATAATCAATGAAGTCACGTTTGACAGCTTCTTTGCACAATTACAATCTACAATATTTTCTTCCTTGGATTTTAAATCGAAGGTTGTGTAATTCAAATTTCAAAATGCTTGATTCAAGCAGAAAGAACAATGAATTTCTTCAATAACTGTTGCATCTATCACCAACTATTATGTTTAAAAATTAATATAAGCAAAAGATGAGCATTTTCCATTTACCGCACCACACCACAATTTACCCTATGTGCACGAACACAAATTTATCGAATCCCCATGCAAGGTCAGTGTGAGAGGAATAATTCATAGACCTCTCATACCAGTGCAAAAGATCTAACCAATTTATCCCCTTAGAGAACAAACCAAAAAAATTAACTCCATTAGCGACTTGTGCCAGACAAGAGAAAAACAGAATTTTGCAAGTGGAACAAAATATTAGTTTGTTGTATCAACTTGCTTAAGTAAAAGCTCCAAGAATGATAAGCATCCAAAGCAAGAAATGATAGCTAATTACCTTACTCTCTGATATTGCATCTTTTGTTAAACTTAACTGTTCCAGAGTAAATTTCTCTACAACAGACATTGATTCTTCATTGTTTGAAACAGGATATCTAGTAAGAGCTGAAACACTAGCAGCAGAAAAGCTCAAGAAGTCCAAAAGCAGCTGCAAAAGATAAGATTTAATATGTGAAGCAATTTCATTATCTAAAAGTTACTTGCAGTAATATCAGTGATAAAAGATCATGCACGAGAGAGATATTGCTAAAGCTTCAGAAATAAACAAAACACAAATGTACATGTTCTGCATTAGCACAGACTCCACATCTTCACATAAAGAAAAATCCTAGCAAGAAACAAATAGTAATTTGCTCCTCAAAGACTTTCCTGCTTATGAGCAATTTCTGGACCACTTCATATTGATGACACCTGAGTGCAATATTTCACCATTTAATATGGAAATATGACCTTGATTAAAGCCAATAGTGGTGCATTCTTAGCTAAAAAGGAATGTGACAGAAGAATAAACCATTATATTCACAAACAGATAACAAAGGTTCAGTGACAAACATACCAACAACTGAATTCGGATTATGAAAGAATTTACATTTATTGGTATTATGATTTTAAAGAGCCTTCTATGATTGGTTTAGGCCTTATCTAATAGCTTAAACTTTGGGATCTAGTAATAATCACTGGCATACGAATCCATTCTGAAACCATACACTTATAGCAGAAAGCTCAAACAGGAACTACTTGCTATTACCAAATAACCATGTTTGAATTATTAGATACAACCATCAAAAAATGCATCGAATCATTTAACTTGATTGCAACAAACCTTAATACATAACATACAAATTTTATCACACCACTCAATTATTTACTACTTAATTACGAAAATAAGAAACACATAGGTCACATATGTAATTATCATCGAAGTCAAATGTCCTCAAAGAACTATCAATCAAGAAAGCTTCAAAGACTCTACAGTTTCATGAGTTGCAAGCTCAGTAAAACATCTTTTTTGTACCTGAAAAAAGAGGTTGCAATGTTCTTCCTCTTGAGACTCCTCTTGAGACATACGAGTCATCTTCAAATGCTTTCCACACCACACGCTCGCCTAATACGCACACACACACACCACACACAAGCTAAGAAACAGTAATACAAAGACAACGCCAGAACTGCAAAGAAACAACCGTACGTACCTTTACTCCAAGTTGGAGAAACTGCAACAAACAGCTAGACAAGTCGGAATCTACGTATTTGGCAGCCACTTGCAATACATTTTTGTTCAACAAGCACTGCGATACATCCAAACACGTGAAATCTTCCCAAAACGTCTAGAAACTCCTCGTTAAGTTAACAAATCGAAAAGAAACCACGATAGACTCGTGAAATGAAATCGTAATTTGACAATTGAAGGATACAGTTAGAGATTGGATCAGATAAGTGATGTCGGAGTTGTCAGAGAAATCGAAATCCCTCAATTGTGTGAGCAGCGCAACACGATTCTCAACGACCTGCGAAATTGGAAGGAGTTGAGCGTAAAATGGAAGTGGATATGTAGTGATTGAGAGTTGAGAGAAGCTTACATCGGAAGATTTTATGCCCTCTATCAGATTGTGTAGCTCCTTGCTTGACCATCGTCTCTCCATTTTCGCGCTCTCTCTCTCTTTTTTTTTTTTTAATTTTTTTTGCCTTTATTTATTGAAGAGGTGGCTTCACGTATTTTCAACACAAATTTTAATATTGCCTCTCTCTTTCCCGCCATTATCGAAGCCTTAGAAATTATTTCACATTCCCATTTTACCCTTGGATTTTATAGTTACCGCTAGCATCTATACCACCACTTCCACTGTCCATAGCTAAAATTTCAAAAAGAATATGAGAATATAAGGAAGTACGTGGGAAGGAAACGAATAAAAATATACATATCTATTAATAGATAAATTGAATTAAAATGGAAAATAAATTATTTAAAAGTGGGTAATTGAATACCAATAACAATGTAAATTTTTTATAAATGAAAAGTCCAATTCTCAAATTACCGTAGGAGCAGATTTTGTATTTGGTTGCAAACAAGTTGCTAAGTGGCTAAAAATTAAAATCCTCAAATTACCTTGAAAATTGAAGGAAGAGAGGGTAATAATTCAAAATGGAGAAAGACACGGTTGGAGTGAGGAAAGCAAAGTAAGAGTTAGGTTTTTAAATAGCCTATAGTGAAATAATGCAGAGAAAACACATGTATAGTATATTCAATAATGAGACTCTAGGATGATAAAAAAATATATAAAGCAATAATGATTCTATTCTTCTTACAAAACAACTAAAGCAAACCAAAATTGTCAATTTAAAAAAAAAACGAATTTTGCCTATTTAAAAGAAAATAAAAGACAAAGGTTGTCAAGGTACCTTCATGTATTACTATAAAATATAATAATTAGATTCTATTTGGAAAAAATGAAAATCAATTTTTACATTCTTAGTTTAAAATAAAAAAGGATATTGAATTCTTATTTTTTTAAAATGAATCATTTGTTTTATAAATTTTTATGTTAATATATAATTTGTTCTACATCCATTGTTATCAATACAACTAAGAAGTAAAATGTGGGTACAAATTTATTTAACAGAATTAACAAACAAAACTGTAGATAAAAACATTAGAATATATCATCAATTTTTCACTTTCCATTGACGAAAATATATCTGATATTTAACAGATGTTTTACTGATATTTTCCAAAAATTTTCATGATATTTTGTATAGTTTATACTACATGTTCATCATGAATATTTCAGAAAATTTTTAGGATTTTTTTATAGATAGGATATTGCGAGCTCTATCGATATCAATACTTTTAATTTACAAAAATATTAACAGAAATATTATGGATGTTGCGGATATTTTAATCTATGGGCCATCGCCAATTAATAAGAGTTGATAAAACTGCCACAATTAGATTATATGCTTACATTTGTTAATAGACCACTTTTTTCCCTTTTTCTTTGTCAATATATTGAACTATAACCTATTGCATTCAAATAAAGTTAGAAATTTGAAATGAAGTAACAATGGTTGACAAATAAAAATTGATATTGTGTGTAAAAATCAAAGTAGATCACATATGCTACATATATATGTGTAATGGGGTTTAACTTTAAAGCGTTGACCGTTGACTAGATCATGGCAATCTGTGTCCTGCACATAATGAAAAAGAAATAGCACAGGTGACCTCGACATTAGTGTGGTACCGGCCGAAGGCACTCCGACGCTTAAATTAGTAAACTGATTATAATATGCGAAAGTGTATTAATTATAAGCATTGTCAGCTTGGAGGGAACACATCGAAGAATGAAAAAGACGGAAGACTATCAGAGTCTTGATTTGAAGATTGGACGGAATAGAAACATTAAGATATGGAGTGTTGGTGGACAAAACCCTATATAATAGAACAGTGCAAATATATTATGAATAGTATACCAGGTAAATTTTCAGGAAAAATAGGTCGGTCATAATGGATACAATTAAATATTAAGTCTTTCTTAACCAGAACTTTTCATAGACATGCACCTTCATGCCACTACACTGAATCTATTACATGGGAATTCTAAATTTGGAGTGGAAGAATGAAGACACAAGCGATGAGAAAGAGAAACCTCAAGTGGCTTACAATAAATGAGCAAGAGAGGTAGGATGGTCATTTCCTTCAAATGAAGCATCTATTTATAGGTGGCAAAGATGTTATGGACATTTATTGTGCAATGAATCCAATGTCCGTTACAAAATAAATATCATGGTTAATAATATATCAATTTCAGAATAAATGTCATAATTAATGATGTGTCGGTTACAGAATAAATGTCATGGTTAATGATGTGTTGATTATAGAATAAATATCATGGTTAACGTCATGTCGGTTACAGAGTTAATGTAACTTCTATTACAATTAATTTAAACCTCATTCATTAAGAGCAATCAATCCTTATTTAAGGAAACAGACTTTGTTTGGTCTGGATCAACCAAGTTGCTGGGCTATCCTCTTGTGACATACATTAGACCATTAGCTTGGGTCGATCCGTGTACTAGGCTAATCTACCACAACAAGATTTGCGCTTTCATTTTGGGTTGAAGAATTTTTTATCACTGCAATATGTTAATACGATGTATCATATGCATTTAAGTTAGTTAGAGATTCCAATCATAAATAATTTGTAAGTGAACAAAGACTAACAAAAAAAGTTAATTTAAGGTTTATCTCATGCTTTTTAAACTTGTGATGATAGGACATAAATCATAATCCCATATTAAAAATATTAATATGTTATAAGATTTTAGTTCAATAATTGATTTAGATAAATAAAGTATCTAATTTGTACAAATAATGGATCAAAATTTCTATTACAAATGTGGTTGATCTATTTAATAATTATTTTTTCTTGTGATTTTATTCAAGAAGTTATCAAACTCAAAATTTGAAGCTCATAATTCATGTTTTATGTAGGCAAAGGCCATGTTTGATTCACAGGATTTGGGATAGCATTGAAAAATATTTTTCTTAATCCCACTCAATCTTATGTTTGGGCTTAAGAAAAGATGGGATATTTCCCTTCACAGGCCCACCACCCTTGCTCACCAAGGTAAGAAATGGATTCCTGATCAAAATCTCACTCAATCTTATGTTTGGGCCTAGGAAAGGAAGAGATATTTTCCTTCACGAGCCCACTACCCTTTCTCACCAAGGCAGAAAATGGATTCCTAATCAAAATCCTACTCAATCCTATGTTTGGGCCTGGGAAGGAAAGAGATATTTCCCTTTATGAGCCCACCACCCCTGCCTTGGTCAAGGCAAGAAATGGATTCCCGATCAAAATGGTGGGATTTCATTTCTTGCCTTGGTAGGAATGTATCTATCTCTCTCTCTTTCTCTTGTCTTCTCTCCATTTCTACCCATCTATGTTCCTTATGTTTGCATGACCCATGTCCACCTATCCATCTCTTTTTGTTCGTTGTTGTCTTCTTCAAAAGTCGACATCGTCGTTGTATTCTTATTTTTCATCAGCATTGGTCGTTACCGCCGTTGCACCCTTCTCTTTCCTTCATCATCTAGGTTTGTTAAACCTAGATGAAAAGTGGAACAGAGGCCCATGGTACCGACTAACGCAACTATAAAGTGGAAAGGAAGACGCATAAATCGACCCCTTTCTTTCTTTCTTGGTTCAAATGAAGAGACATCTTCATCTGAAACACAATGATTTTTCAATTTTTTTTATTAATCTTTATGGGTTTGATGATTTTTGATATTGGGTTTGATGATTGATCATGTTGGTTTTGATGATTGATGATGATTTTAGTTTTTTTTTTTTTTTTTTTCAATTTGTGGGTTTGATGATTGATGATATTGTGATGTTGTTGATGATGTTGAAGACAATGGAAAATGATGATGATGTTGAGGATAATTGGTAGGGGTGGCAAATCGGGCTAGCGAGTCGGGTTGGACACGACACGACTATTTTTGACATGACATGAACACGACATGATTAATAAACGGGTTGAACCCCCTTAATACAAATACGATACAATTATATATGGTCAACACCACCATTTTATTTACGAGTCGTTTATTGACCTATTTAATTGACTAGTTTAACCGTATTTAATACATTTAAATTTTAAAATAGATCTAATAAAAAATAAAATTAAAATGGAGATAAACATAACCTATTAAATCCATAAATACAATCCACAACTTAAAAACACAATCATCCATAAATACAATCCAAAACATCTCTCAAAAAAAAAAAATCCAAAACATAAAAATACAAACATACACAAAGATGAATACAAAAACATAGATGGAGAGGAGATGCGTTGAAGGAGATGTATTGGGTGGCCATGTGGTGTCGCTGCTAGATGGAAAGGAGAATGAAAGTGTGGTTAGATAGGGTTTTGAATGATATATATATATATACTACCACTAAAATTACATGAATACCCCTCTAATAAAATTACTTTTTCAGCCTCATTAAACGGGTCAACCCGTGACACGATTAAGGAAACATAAACCCGACATGATTAGTAAACGGGTTTGGGCAGGTTTATCCGTTTATTTACCAAACTCATTTATACTCAACCCTAACTCGTAATATTTGTATCGGATTAATGTCGACCCGTCGTGTCAGGTTTCAAATTGTCACCCCTTATAACTTGGTTGTTGATTTTGAAGACAATAGAGATCCACTAGATTAGGTTGTTGATGTTGTTGTTTGATGATGTTGATCATAACTAGGTTGTTGATGATTTTTTTTTTTCCAAATTTTTTAAATTAATTTTAAGTATATAATAAAATATTTAAATTCAATCGTAAGTTCTATTAAATATGGGACAATACTTTTTTAATCAAATCTAATCTCAATTTCATTTTCATTTCCAATCTCAATCACGCGTATCAAACTTAGTCAAACAGTCAAAACAGACAAGCGCTCAAATAAACAAAGTTAACCAAAGTAACTGTTCTTTTCACCGAATAAGCCCTCGTCTTCTCTCTATAAAAGCACATTCTTAAGGTAAAGGTACTGCAAATGATGAGAAACGGCAGCTGTGATTAAGAGTTATTATCAGAGGTCAATTTGATATTTCTTTTGTCAACAAGTAAATTATTTTTTAGTTAGTAACGGATCTCATATAGAAATATTATGTGCAGAAAGCTAATGTATTATCGCAAACGGGTATCCTAATAAACAATTAGCAATATTAAACAGTTCTGTCAATCGTAAACTTTCAAGATTTTACACGAAAGATGCGTGAAACTAATGTGACTTTTTCGAAAATATTCATTTAATTAAATTTACGATAGCTAGGATTATCATCTAGAATTCTCAAATATATATATATATATATATATATCATCTTGAAATATGTTCTATTGGGCTGATAAATATTCTGGGCTAACGTTCCATATTTGTTAAACCCAAGCCACCAATATACCCTCCTCAGTCGTTGTTATGGACTCGGGAATGGTTCGTTAATCATTACAATGACTGCCCTTTTGGAGAGAGGCACTCAACTTCGCATAGTTTTTTTTTTTTTTTGGCTGATTAATTTAGGGATAGTTTTAAAAAAATAATTATAGTTTATAAAATATCTATTTTATCATTATTATTTTGTTTTTATCCACAATCCCCATTCATATTAAAAATTTAATAAAAAATTATTATTTTATCTTTTATAATTTTATCATCAATTTGTGATTATCAGAGATATTATCGTGCTTTTATATATATTCGGAGATATTTTGAGTATTTTTATTAATGTAAGAGAATTAGTTGATAAAAATAAAATTATAAATGGTAAAATATATATTTTTATAATTATAATAAGTTTTTCAGAATTATTCCGATTAATTTATGTTTCGAAACGGCTAAACCTTTATAGAAACACGCACACAGTAAAGAAAAGCTGATTGGAATTAAAGGCAGGTCTTTCCTGCACAAACTCGAAAGTCCATTAATATTATTGAGGTCAGAGATTGTAAGAAGACAGCACTCAGAGCAACCAAGCAAACATAAAGTGATGCCAGGTCCAGGCCGTACAGGTGGTGGACATGCAAAATTGTACTTCAGTTTTATTTTTCAGAATTAACGGCCTAGCTTCAGGCAATATTTATGAACCATATATAATTACAAGCATCAGGTCTGCCACCATCGTTGCATTTACTGCAATTCATGCTTCTCTCTTGATATACATTTATTATCATGCTGTAAGTTGAGGCTGATTAGCACGAATACATATATATATATATATATATGTAATATTTTTACCGTTAGTGACTTCTAATTTATAAAGTTAGAACGAACTAATCAAATTTATCTATTATATTTTTCATGTAAAATAATTTTTTTTTCTATTTAATTTAAATACAATTAATGAATTTGATTAATTCGTCTTAATTTTTTAAAATTATGAGCAATTGATAATATAATTACTATATATATAGATATATATAAAGTAAGTCCTACATGTTAAAAATCAAAATAAGTGATCAACTAGAAGTCAACTACGGATCACATACAAAGTGGATCGATTGAAAGTCATATGTGTATATATATTTGAATATACCACTTCTGAAAAATATATAAAAATAACCACGTATGGATGTGTTTAATATAAATTACATTACCATCTAGTACAAAAGTTAATTAACATTATAAATTACATATATGTACCACTTCTAAAAAATCAATAAAAATAACTGAGGGGCTGTTTTCTTTTTCTTTTTTTTTTTCCTAATAAAACTTATTTTTACTAAAATCTCATATTAAGTCATTTTAATTTGTTTATTTTTTTTTTATACATAGGGGTCGTTTGTTTTTTGCACTTAACACTTAATGGTGCTGAATTAGACTAATTAAGTGATTTTTGTTTGTTTTTTTAAGTGGTCAAACCACTTAAAACCACTAAAAATAAAATGCTACATTTTTTGACTTTTCACTGAATATCAAATCACTTGATGATTTTATAAACTTATTGCTCTAATTTTATCATTCCCAAAATAATAAATTTCCTAGTTTGTTCTAGTTTTACATTATAAAAATTTCTTTTAATACTTCAACAAACATATTTCCAAATTTGACCTAAATTTACATTATACATATTCATTTTAATTATATTTCTTTCAATATTATTTTTATTTAAATATATAACAATAGTAATTCAACTTAATACCGTTTTATTTATTTTTATTTAATTTACTTTACTATAATAATTTATTTATGTATATATAATTTTTTTAAAAAAATACTTTACTATAATAATTTATCATATTTTAATTATGAATAAAAATATTATTAATATATGCATAAAAGTGTTTTAGCTTTTGCTAAATAATTTATTATAATTATTTGTATTATATTAAATAAAGTTACATAACAATTAATAGTAAATGATATAAATGTCAAATTATTAGTTTTCAGACAATTTTAACTTTAAAAAACAAACAAGATTACTATACATTCAGATGTAAAGAAAAAAAAAAAAAAACATGTCATTCAGATTTCAGGGTTTCAGTCACTATTCAGTCTTCAGACAAAAAAACAAACAACCCCTTATATCTTAATTTAAGTTAGGAAATCTCTATTTAAAAAAGTTAAAATTTCTTACTTATATCTTGATAAAAAAAATTATCAATAAATATAAATTACATTCCTAAATTAATTAACCTCTTATTATTATATTATTATCAAAATATCCCTAACATAAAAAAAAAAAAAAAAAAAAACCCTAATTCTAATCAAAACCAAACATAACCCTATCCCTAACTGTAACCTAACCTTAAAATCTAGCTCCTTAGGACTGGCTGTCGCCGCCACCATTGCTCATTGACTGGTCATTGGAGGAAGTCAGTTAGCCTTCTCCTTACGCTTGAGGAGAAGGTGGTTGATTTCCTATCAAATAAAAGGAGGAGGTCGCAGCCTCTTCCCATTTGATTGTTAATAGCAACCAGTATTAGATCATTCAAGAATCGAGAACATTCATCTTTAATGCTTGAATCTAAGGGATAGACCACCGACCTTCAACATGGAGGCTGTCAGCCTCTATCACTAGTGTAAAGGGAGGCCAACAACCTCCTTTTATATCAACAATCGTTCCAATTCAAGTTCCAAAATTTTTAATTAATATATTATTTTGTTTATATAAAATAAAATAATTAATGTATAAAATATTATATATAATAATTACCATATTTAAAATAATAATAATCTTTTTAAAAATAATAGAAATTAATATTTATAAGAAAAATGGTATAATATAGTAACAGTCCAATCACTTAATATTTAAGTTTAGGAATCCTAAATGAAAAAATAAACAAAAATCTTAATTATAAAATCTTATTAATCAATTACTTAAAATAAGGTCTTATAAGACTTATGATAAAAAAACAAACACCATCTAAGTGTAACAATATAACATTACCAATTAGCAAGCAAGAAAGTTTAATTATACATACATACATACATACATACATATATATAGAAGATTTTTATAATCAGGTATACTTGATTTTAAAATGTAAAGGAGTAATCAATCAAATTCATTATTTGTATTATCTTTTCTAAAACAAATTCTCTCTCCTATTTAACTAAAATATAAATGATGAATTTAATTAGTTGGTCCTTACTTTTTAAAATTAGGTATACCTGATTATAAAAATCCTCTATATATATATAATTTAGTTTAATAAATGTAGAGCCAAACGGTTTTCCTAAACTCGTATAGATTAAATTTTGGGTTCACTCATCAAATCAAGGGAAATTCTGGATCTGTTGATAGAAGCTTATACGGAGCCCATTTCTGAAGCACGTAGTACGCTGGAGTAAAATAAGTTTTAGTGAAACTCGAAACTAAGTGCAAACTTTACATTGTCCACTATAAGAAGATTTGGGTGCCCATGCAAAGAGTTTTACACCCTCAAATATTTTCTCTCGATATCTTAATCTCATAAATGTGTCCTTTTAAATACTATTACTATATGCATAAAGGACGTGTAATTGTAACATTTTATCGTATACACACACACGCTCTTGATCGATAGGCACAAACGTGTACCAGAAGTATATTTCTCTCTTATTTTTTTAGTTCTATTCTGTTTTAAAAAATTTTCTAAGCATCAAAATGCATGTTCAACATAACCGTCAAATGAGACTAAGTAGTGGTGAGAATCATTGAAATGTTGTTATTTAAATTGCGATTCTATGGTGCACCCAACATTAATTATGTTTTATATTAACTTATGTCAGTAATATATTGCCAAAGATAACCTTAAGTTATTTAATTTACACATAACCTCTTGAAGAACTCTTACATTCTCATTTTATTACTAATTGCTATTATATATATTGAAGAAGATTAGAAGCACAAATCTAGCTCCACGTACATACAATATTTTTCTCATATTGGGATGCTTCATACATCGTATACAAACCATCTTAGAAAAATTGAAAGCACATTATTGATTTTTCTTTCTGATCATTTTAACTTCGTATTCTTTATTACACAATATTTGGTGAACAAAGATAATAAGAATTAAGAAGTACAATGGTATCAAGCACGCATATAATTCAAAATCAAGACAGTTACGTACCATTGGAACATAAATAAGGGAGTAACACAGAAAAACACACAATCTAATCATGTCTCCAGAAGAGAAAACTTAGAATGACAATAACTGAAGCCTCCAACAACAATAAGACTAGTAAATTGAAAAACTCATAAGAGAAACAACTGAAATTTAAGGAGTGCATGGGTAAACTCCACCACCAGTCCCACCACCAGCTCCACCACCGCCAGCTCCAGCCACACCACCCACGCCACCAGCACCACCAAGGCCACCAGCTCCAGCCACACCACCCACGCCACCAGCGCCACCAAGGCCACCAGCTCCACCTCCTAGACCACCAGCTCCACCTCCAAGACCACCAGCTCCACCTCCTAGACCACCAGCTCCACCTCCAAGACCGCCAGCTCCACCTCCAAGACCACCAGCTCCACCTCCTAGACCACCAGCTCCACCACCTAGACCGCCAAGACCTCCAAGACTATGATACCCACCTATTCCACCAACCCCACCAATTCCTCCATATTTTCCAATCCCACCACCAAGCCCACCATTCAGTGGCAACCCAACACCTCCGGCATATCCTCCCACGCCTGCAAAACCTCCAATGCCACCAAAAATTAAATTCTTTTTGTCATCAAGTGCGGTAGGTGACTCGGCTTTTGGGGCGTCAGCATGCAAGACTGTTTGGTCATTCGGAGCAGCATTGTCGTTGAGATCTTGTTTTGGTGAGTTGCGATCATTAACAAGTTTTTGTTCATCGAGAGCAACATTGCTAGGAGCGTTACGTGCACTTGTTGCATGAACAAATACTAGAGCAAGCAAGAAAAAGACAAATCGTGTAGCCATTATTACCTCTGTATACTACTCTTTCAAATGAACAGGCTTGAATATATTGTTGTTCTCTGGGGTTGGCCTTATATAGAGAGCGGAGGGTTGGTGACAGTTGAGAGTAATAAAAAGCGTTCTAGTAAATTTATACGAGACTTAACTATTACAATCTCGAGAATGGTAATTCTTTGAATTAGGTATCTGACGATCAGATGGTTAGGTGAATTAAAAGAATAGACATTAAAGGACGTGCATGGCTTCCCTTTCCTGTCACTCAAGGGATCGAGCTAGTCGCCAGACATGTAATATGTTTGAGGTTTGACTCCTGTGCCTCCACCAAACAACTAATTAAATGTCTGTGTTAATTTGGTTTGGTGGCAAAATCAAGGGCAAGAAGGCCACGACTGTGAATTAATTTATTACATGAAATATATAGTGTTGTTGTTAATGATTACCATGCAATGATGTACACATCTCATGTATCACTCTCTACACAAACACTCAATCAAACTTTAGGGGTCGTTTGTTTTTTGCACTTAACACTTAATGGTGCTGAATTAGGTTAATTAATTGATTTTTGTTTGTTTTTTTAAATTGTCAAACCACTTAAAACCACCCCAAAACCACTGAAAATAAAAAGCTATATTTTTTGACTTTTCACTGAATACCAAATCACTTGATGATTTTATAAATTTATTGTTCCAATTTTATCCTTCCCAAAATAACAAATTTCCTAGTTTGTTCTAGTTTTACATTATATAAATTTCTTTTAATACTTCAACAAACATATTTTCAAATTTGACTTGATTTTACATTATACATATTCATTTTAATTATATTTCTTTCAATATTAGTTTTATTTAAATATATAACAATAGTAATTCAATTTAATACCGTTTTATTTATTTTTATTTAATTTACTTTACTATAATAATTTATTTATGTATATATATATATTTTAAAAATACTTTACTATAATAATTAATTATATTTTAATTATGAATAAAAATATTATTAATATATACATAAAAGTGTTTTAGCTTTTGCTAAATAATTTATTATAATTGTTTGTATTATATTAAATAAAGTTACATAACAACTAATAGTAAAGGATATAAATGTCAAATTACTAGTTTTCAGACAATTTTAACTTTAAAAAACAAACAAGATTACTATACATTCAGATGTAAAGAAAAAAAAAACAAACATGTCATTCAAATTTCAGGTTTCAGTCACTATTCAGTCTTCAGTCTTCAGCAACACTATTCAGTCTTCAGACAAAAAAACAAACGACCCCTAATCTTACACCACCCTTTAATATGAACGGTTAAGTATTTATCTAGAACTTAAAAGTCAAGAATTTAAATTACATCTTTATACTTTAAAATACAAGATATGGATTGTGAGTCTCTTAATCTTGATAGAAGTTGTCCTCTCCCTGATTGTGGAAGTAGTCGTTCGAATTATATTATTAATGATCTATCTCGATACATCCTAACAGTCATTTGACTCGTAAGATGTCGATATTAATAAAAATAAAAATAAAACAACCCAAATCTTTCTTCAAACAAATGCGATGAATTAACTCATGAGTTTCTTGTTTCATTGTAAAATATATATTCTGCCCCTAACATTAATTTCACCACGTATGTTTGTTTTGAAAATTTAATTTATTCAAGTAATGGCACTTAAACCATAGACGTAAATAGGGATAGCAAAATTAGACGAGGGGGCCCGTATTTTTAGGATGGGATGGTGGCGATGGGGACAAATAGCAATCCACAAGAGGTGTGAGGTTGGGACAGGCTTTACACTCCCCACCCCGCAATCGCCCACTTAAAATATCATATAATTTTTATATTTTTATTATTTAACTTTTGTATAAATATTAATTAAAGTAAATCTACGTAGTTTCAAACAAAAGAAACATATATATATGTATATATTCAGCCTATCATTGGAAGATTTATATATATTTTTAATGTTAATGAGATAATTTTCAACAATTTTATGGAATTACTTTATATTTTACATTAAATTCATGATGTTCTATGTTGTATTGTTAATAAATAATTTTTATAAATGAGTAAATTGGCGGGAGATGGGAAAAGCACTCATTGTTCCACATTGTCCCATCTAATGTGGGGATTTAACAAGGTATGAGTTTCTAAAAAATAAAGGGGGCTAGGTCCATAAAGAGTCATATGCCTCCAACCCAAAGGCGCAAAGAGAGGGGTTCACGAAGGCCATGACCCCTATCAACCAATAAGAATTTTTTACATTTTTAATAAATTAATTGTGCATTAATATATATATATATATATTATCATTAACTTTAGGACACCTATATTTTTTAGATTTTAATTTCATTAATTTAATTATATATTCATTACATATATTTTTTTTATTTTATCTAGATTTTGTTTCTTATATGTTGATACATCATTTACAATAAATTGTTGATGATCTTGTCATAATTATATAATATATATATATTGTTTTATTTTATGAGAATTACAAATAGAGTGATTCTATGGTCATCCAAGGTAGTTCTCTCCACACCCATTTTTTTTAATAAAATTTTTAATTAATAATGTATTCATACATTGAATTACTTAAAACGATATAATTAAACAATTACAAAATACCCTTCCAATTATTAACGCTCTTGTAAAAATTTTACTCTACATTTTCATCATCAAATCTTTCCTCTTGAAGCCGAATTGCTTTGGTCAATATATGGAACAAATTTTTTTTTTTTCTTTTTTAATTGTTACTTAATAAATGCTTTGCATAGAAACTTTTTAAGAAAAATGATAGATGTTGCATGTATTTATTATTTTATTTTCACAACATCGGTGTTCAATAATTTGTACATTAATTTTTAATACAATTATAGTAAATGTTTGAGTTTGATTTTAATAACTTTTAAATTTTAGCATAGTTGCTTTGCATTTACTTCAAATTAAATTTTCCTTTCGACTCCCCCCAAAATCAAAATCTTGGCTCCACCCAATCCCATTGTCATCCCTAAAAGTACATATCCTAGTTATAATTAATTAATTATCATTAAACATATTGCGAAAAACTATTCCTGAGTATTACTTGAAGTTCGAAATTGGAAGAACTATTCTATCAGACAAAACTAGAACGCTATATGGCTAATTACTATGGGGACTTATGCATCCATATGAAGTCCTTGATAATGCAATTATAGATTGGTTCCTTAGATTATTAACAAGAGGCCAAATATACTTCTTAGATAAAATGTGCCTGATCAGTCCTGATATAGCATTTGCCCTACTGCTGAGCAGGATTTCAAAAGAGCTAGAAAAATGTATTTAATCATATTATCGATATTGTCAATTGTTAGGGACAATTATATTTTTATGTTTTATGATCTTCATAAACCATTTTATCCCAGCTGTATGACAATTATTAAGTCCCCAAAATTTTTAAAATCACCACACAATTAGTCTTTGAACTAAACTTCATCGAAAATCACATTAGGCTTTTTCCATATAAAAGTTAAAATATATATAAAACAAAAAAAGATATACGAAATAATGAAGCCTGAACATGGCGTGCTACAGCTTGCAACAGGCAGTGGCTTAGCCCAAACTTGACATCACCCAATTCTATGAAACTTTGGGTCTCTATTAATACCGTCAGACGATGAATGGGGTTCCCTTATAGCTTCATGCGTGTGCTTTGTTGAAATATGTGGGTGCATTTAGTATCATAAATACAAATTGTGCCACGACAGTCTAGCAGCACAAGTGAATTGTTCAAAACGTCAATGGCTTTGCTCTTTCACGATTCAATCAAACAGCTACAAACTCTCCTATTAATCTAGGTAGTATGGAAAAACCTTGTGCACAAGACAATCATATTCCAATGAAATATAGACATATCATATAATAAAAGTGATGAAATGTATTTTGAATTCACACCAGCATGACATGATATGATTTGAATGAATTTATATAAATTATTTATTAAAATAAGTAATTATAGCGGAAAAATAGAGTATGGGTGGGGTAGAGAGTGATTTTAAAAAACTATTCAGACCCTCTGAAGGATCAAATAACTCGGACGAAGCAATAGACCCGAATGCATGGTACCACATGAGGCAGTTATCCAACCAGAGACAAATAAATGTTGAGGAAGTGACAAGTGGCAATTCGATTGGGTCTTGTTCCACAATTATATAACTAATCTACTTCAACACTTCGAAATTTTTAACTGCTGTTTTGCCTGAGGAAGAAACCCTCATCACAAGAAACAAGACAAATATGACAATCTTGAAACTCACTTCAAAGGCTTCCAGATTTCTTCCTACTAGAAGTAGTTGCACCCCGAAGGCTGTTTGTCACTGCCTCCTCCAGACTCTCAGAAGTAAGTTCAAATTTGTCTATTATTGTCTAAATACTTTTGTTGTAATTATCATGAGATCATTTTTATCACATATGAGATTTGGGATTCTAAAGTAATTGTCTTTTGTAAGGATTCTTAACCTTTAAAGTTCACTAAACATATAAGTTGAAATTATGTTCCTAGAAAAGACTATTGATAAAAGATAACAGGGTAGGTTAGATTTGTTGGAAAAACTTTGAATTACAAGGAAATTCTTGTGTAGCTATAATTCTTGTCTCATGTGGTAAACAGTTGTTCAAAATTAAGATCTTAGAATTATGCAATTATTAAGGAAATTCTTGTTTAACTATAAGCTCTGTCTCAGGCGGTAAAATAGTTTCAAAATTAAGATTTTTAAGTGATGTTATTTTGATCAAAATATGCATTAGTATAAAATTGTCCATATACTGCTACTATAGTGACAAAAATTGGTGGCAATGACAGTCGAGAAAGGAGAAAGAAGCAGTAGAAGCATGTCAAAACGTGAAAGAGGCAGCGGATGCAGTTAAAGAAGGAGCCAAAGCTGTCAAGAAAACCAGTGAATATGTGAAAGATATGGCTGCTTCAACTGCCCAAAGTGTAATAACTAAACCATGCATAATCTTCTTATTATTGCCTTTTAAACACCACATATGCAATATACATTATATTACTCTTTACGTAATTAGTATTATTTTGATTTTATAAACTACCAAACCTTTAAATTGTGGCTGCATAACAAATTCCTGCTAACTTGATAGTCTCTACACTTAGTTGACATATTTGTGTTGATTACGAGAGTTCAGGTAAACAAGATGACTAAAGAGGTCACCGATAAAGCGAAGGATATAGTGACAGACGCAGCTAAGGCAACCACTGAGGTTATCAAAGATAAGATTGTGAACAAGTAGATTATATAAACTCTTACATGTATTCGATAACTCTCTGTTTTTACTATAATTTTTGTTGATTTCACTTCGAATATCTTATGTCTAATTACATTTTATTTCTTTATTCTTGTAATTGTTATTTGTTACTCTACATCAATCTTTGTATTCATTTCTCTGAAATAATTTGATACTTTGAAATCTTAATTATGTTTCTCTACAAGCCGATTCACAAGTAATTTAGTTTAAATCCATTCATTTTTTTACACTTTTTTTTAAGCAAATAGCTTTTTTATATAAAAGTTATCTGCTATAATTTTACATAATTTTTCATGTGAGTGCTATATCCTGTTATGTAACAATACATAATTGGGATACGATATCTAGAAATGCAAGATCTCTTATTTTAATTAATGTTCTTTTATAGTATACATCTATTAAATATTATAAGTACACATAATATAAATGCAAAACCTTATGGAAATAAGATTTGTTTATGCCCTTAAAGCATAAGGTTTTCAGTTTTGGTTGTATATCTGCTAAATTATGAATTACTTAATTATAAATTGAAACCTTAGTGTGAACACAGCAGGCCTCTGAGTCTTTGACCAGACTTGGGCTGAACTGAAAGGGGCTGTGAAAATGGAGCTCTTATGCAATTTTACTTGTCATATCCGAGGGATAAGAAACCACAAATGTTTTGTTTTTTTTTATTCTTGTTTTTTGGAAAGCGCAACAAAAGTTTTGTTACTCCTGGAAAAGCAAACCTTTTACTCATGGCTTCATTTCGGGATAGGACTAGCAGTACAAAATATTTGGATGCTCAAATTCGGAGATTCTCCCCTTATATAGTGAAAGATAGCCAGTAGCGTTGTTTAATGGGCCCATTAGAGATACATGATATTGGCAGCTACTCGGGCCACAACACAATGTGCTGGAAGCCAGGTTGGTCTTTTGTTGATGTCTTTACTTGGCAGTATAGGTATGATTAGTAATCATTAATCGATACATTGCCTTCGTTGTAGCACCTTATTTGAAGGGGATTTTCTGTTACAAAAAAACAGTATATGATTTCAGTTTGGCATAACTTCAAATTCATGCATCAATATTAGTTCATTTATTGTTCAAAATGTTAGTGCTTATAGTTTTAAAATTAATTTGTATGCTAACAAAGATATTTGATATATTATCAACAATACATTGACTTAAACATGAAATATCATCAGATTGAATGAGTATTCTTTCATCAAACCTCAGTAAGATCTAGTGTAAAGACAATGTTATGAAAATAAATAAAAGAATATTATGAAAAACCTTCTTAGAAAGTAAACTATTCGAGATTAGCCACTGTTTTTTTTTTTTTTTAATTAGGTGAATCGTCCTCTGTCATTAACATTTCATCCAAAAAGTTAACATTTTCTATCCAAATCCATGAAATAACTAAAATACCCTTATCAAGATGTTAGAAAATCTCTATCATACCCTTTAAACTTATATAATAACTAACTGAAATGCACCTCAAATTTATTGATTATTAATTAGGGTTATTATGGAAAAACCCCCCTAAAAAGCAAAATAATCGAAATTTACCTCCCATTTTCATTTTATTAGGTAAATCACCCTCTGCCGTTAATTTTCCGTCCAAAATGTTAGCATTTTCCATCCGAAATAGTGAAATGACCAAAATACCCTTACCATATCCTATAAAATTCCTCTTATACCCTTCAAACTTATGAAATGACTAAAATGTCCTTTAAATTATTAATTAATTAAAATATTAAATAAAAAATAAAATATTTAAAAAAAAACATTTCTTCATACAAAATCCCTCTCTCTCTCCACTCTCTCTTCTCCTTCTTCCGCGCTTCTTCTTCTGCTTCTGCTCTTCTTCTTCTTTTTCTTCTTCTTTTGCTCATCTTCTTCTTCTTCTTCTTCTGCTCGTCTTCTTCTTCTTCTGCTCTTCTTCTTCTTCTTCTTCTTCGCTCTTCTACTTCCCTGGGTTCGAAGGAACCCAGAAACTGGGTTCGAAGGAACCCAGATCTGGGCTCCAATACGAACCCAGTTCTGGGTTCCAACGAACCCAGAACTGAGTTCGAATTGGAACCCAAATCTGGGTTCTTTCGAACCCAGAATCTGGGTTCGTTGGAACCCAGAATCTGGGTTCCTTCGAACCCAGGAACTGGGTTCGTTGGAACCCAGTTTCTGCGTTCCAATTCGAACCCAGTTTCTGGGTTCAAATTGGTTGGTTCATTGTGATTTTTTTTTTTTTTGAGTTATTTTTGGTTGTTGAATTTTGATGTTTTTAGTTTGTTTTGGTATTTTGGGATTGTTGTTTGTGATGTTAGTTCTATTTGGTGATGTTGTTAATGTGGTTTTAGGATTTTGGATTGATAGGTTGAGTTGGTTAATCAGGATGATGATAAGATTTTTTTTTTTTTTTTAATAATTTTTTATAATTTTTTTCATTTTAAAATTTTAATTATTTTATTAAATTACCATTTTACCCTTAAATATTAACGTCGGTTGGTTTTTTTAAACAGCAGGGGGGTGATTTACCTAATAAAATGAAAATGGGGGGTAAATTTCGATTATTTTGCTTTTCAGGGGGTTTTTCATAATAACCCTTATTAATTAATAATAATATTAAATAAAACATAATAGAAAATTTAAAAATAAAACATAAAAGATTTTTTCACCATCATTTATCAATCACAACCATCTCTCTCTCTCTCCATTTCTCTCTTTTTCTTCTTCTTATCAATCACCATCGTTTCTCTCTCTCATTTCTCTCTTCTTTTTTCTTCTTCTTCTTCTTCTTTTGGGTTCGACGAACCCAGTTGAATACTAGGTATGACGAACCTAGAAATCAACTGGGTTCATCAAACCCAAATGAATATGGGTTCGTCGAATTCAGATTCAATTGAGTTTGCACCCAGATGTTTGACATATATATATTTTATTTTTTCTTAAAATAAGTTTATGATAGTGGATTGATGGTTTGATGGTTGATGATGATAATGATGGGTTAATGTTGCTAATGGTGGGTTGATATTGATGATGGTGGATTAAGGATAATGTTTTGTAAATATTTCTTGGTATCTTGGCTAAGGGTTGATAAAGGATTTTTATTTTTTTTATGAAGACGAGGGAATTGTCTAGGTTGACGATGTAATCACTAGAATGTCCAATCTGGAGCATTGGATCTCCACCCCCTAAAAAATATTATTTTAATTAAAAAAATTAAGTTTTTTTTTTTAAATAATATCCACTGAATGTTGATGGACAATGTAAATCATTTTAATTTTTTTTTATAAAATTATTTATTTTTGTTTTTAAATTTTTACAATTTTTTATCCGTTTTTCTTATTTTTTAAATTTAATTATTTTGTTAGATTACCATTTTGCTCTCAAATTTTAACACTGGTCGGGTTTTTTAGATGGTAGGAGGCGGTTCACCTAGTAAAAAAAATCGAGGACTAATCTCGAATAGCTTACTTTTCGGGGTTTTTTTCATAATATCTCATAAATAAATTCACATTTTTAGTTTATACACAATTATAATATAAGTGCAAAATATTAAATTGAATGTTACAGTATACAAATGATGAAAAAATGTGCAAGTAGCCTGACCTTTTATTTTTAATTTTTTATTTCTCTAAATTACTTCACCACCTAATAATTGCTTGCCTGATTTAATGAGAAGTGGTACTTTGTGCAGTTGTGCATACATTATAGTGTAGGGAAGTACAAAGGGTTGCTGGAAAAGTGTCCTGGTCAAGAAGTCAGTACTACAAAAGTATCCCTTTAAGTGAGAAAGCCAGATGTATGATTTACTAATTTTGTCCACTGCCCCTTGGATATCAAAATTCAGTTTCATCTGATGTGAACCATCACAAAGATTCTGAGCGGTTGGATTTTATTGTTTTGTTTCCCTCTTGAATATTGGTCTTCACTTGACCAAACTGATAATTATTATTTGAAATCCGAAAACTACATTTTACAGTGTTACTTGAACAAAAATGAATAAAAAAAGCTAAAATATATAATTTGGCAGGAGCATTTCCTCATAGACAAAACATTTAGTACAAACTGTACATCACAGGCACTATAACCTTTAGCTATTGAAAGTGCAATTCTTTGTAAAGAGAGCTCTGCCCAGAGCCTGTGGAAACTAATAAGCACAGCAGTCTAAGGTCTCTGAAAAGCTGTATTGACTCTATTGAGAATAAATTAGGAATCAATTCTTTCACGCTGAGAATGATAAAAAAATCATGTGTACCTCCTAGGCTCCATTATACAGTCACACCTGCAGCCTGCAGAGAATCAAACGCCCAACTTGGCATTGGTCCCACCCTACCCTTAATTTGTATGTCAAAAATCAATGACTTGACCTATCACTCTGAATTATTTTTTTGAAGTACACTCTGAATTATTTTGTTATTAACCTTTTTATCAACTTTTTTACTAGATTCTCTCTATCCATCCTAAAAATTCTCTGCTGCTCAAACGATAGACAAACAACAACTTGGTTCAACTTCAAATCCTAAAATGCCAAACCTATTCAATGTTTTTGATGTAATAGCCCAACCCCAAGTTGTCACATCAAATTGCAGTTACTTTGTTTTGATTGCATGCAACAAATAAAATGGAATGGAGCTGGGAAATGTCAAGGAAGCAGAAGTCATTATGCATGTATTTAGTACAAAAAGCCAAACCTGTTAATTTTGGATCTTTTTTGTTGTTCTGCATTAAGCTATAACAAATAACAACATTTTCTTTACATCAAAAAACCACAAGAGAAGCTGATGGTGAAGCAAACTTCCCCTATACCTAGCTGTAAACTATTTAGATTATCACTTAAAGCTCATTCTCGTATTAGAGGAAGATGAGTAAAGTAATGAGGATGCAGAGAAGCTTGTGTTATTGCTTTTTGGATGCAAGTTTTGTGCTGCCAATTTAGATGAAGATGTGGCGGCCAGAACTCCACTAGTGTTCTTATTTTCTTGAACATCAGTTGCTGGCGATCCCTTGATGAGAGCATCAACCTTTGCATACTCCTCTCTTTCATGTCTGATCTCTTTAAGCATAGCAGCCACATCTTTCATAGTTGGTCTTTCATCAGGCAATGAGTTTACACATAATAAGGCTACGCCTAATGCTTGCATCATTTCATCAATTTCAGACTCCGGACAAGATAAGAGGCTTGTGTCAAGAACTTCTATTCCCCTCTTCTGTCTTACCCAATCTACCACATGACATCCATCTGGTATCGTCGGATCAATCGGTTGCTTCCCTGTCAAGACTTCAAGGACTACAACTCCATAGCTATACACATCGCTCTTTTCAGTGATCTTCATCATGTAACCATACTCTGAATGGAAGAGTAAATGTTAGTTCAAAGTTGCTAAACTGCTCCTGAATCAGTTATTTGAAAGGCCTATAAAAAAGCATATTAAATAGACCATGTCCTGTATATTATCTTGTACGACTAACATTTTCTGCAGATTCATATCCGAATTCGGACAAAGCATTTTGTATGAATACCACATTTTGACAGTAAAAACATGTTCTTCAGCAAAATAACAATAACTGGAATAAGAATGTGCCAGAAAAATAAATGAGGAGTAAATAAAGAGATACTTACCAGGAGCAATATATCCATAAGAACCAGCAACTGTGTTGGAAGACCGAGCAAAATCACTATCATCGACGAGCTTGGCTAGGCCAAAATCAGCTATGTAAGGCTCGAAAGCGAAGCCAATTAGAATGTTATTGGCTTTGATGTCCCTGTGAACAATAGGAGGGACACAATCATGGTGCAAGTAAGCAAGGCCCTGAGCTGCCCCAAGCAAAATCCGGTACCTAAGCTCCCATTCCAAAGCGTTTCCCGTCCTCTCGTGAAGGAGACTACCCAAGCTCCCATTTGGCATATAGTCATACATGAGCAATCTTGTGTTTCGGTTCCAACAACATCCCAAGAACCTTACAATATTCTTATGACGAATTGAGCCAAGCGTTTTTATCTCTGCTGAGAATGAATCTCGCACTCCACTTTTATCATTAGATCCATTAGACGTAGCCATTGCTGTTGGCCAGAGCTTCTTAACAGCAATGACTTCACCATTGTCCATATCAGCACGATAAACAACTCCAGAACACCCTTTTCCTATCACGTTGGCATCAACTAGGCATTTCAAAACTTGCTCTACCGAGAAATTCAACTTCTGGAATGGAGTGAACTGCCATGGCCACGAGTCTCCCAACTCAGAATCATCATCATCTCTAATGGTCCTTCGTGCTCGAATCAATGCAATCGTCCCCATGACTGCCATTGTCACGGTCAGTGTAATCAACAATGCAAGCGCTACTTTAAGTTTCCTTGATCGCTTCACATCATTTTCATTTCGTGCTAGTCCTGAACTGCCATCAGTACTCATGAAACATGAATCCCGGTTTGAAGAACAAAGGCCTTGGTTTCCAGTTAGGTCTGTTGGTGACAACTGTCTGAAGAGCTTGTTGTCAGGAAGATAACCAGTGAAGTTGTTGTATGAGATGTTTAGAGATACAAGATTATCAAGTCCAGCCAAGGGATTCAAGGTGCTCTCCAGCTTATTATGTGAAAGGTCTAGAATGGAAAGCTTTGTTAGAGCAGAGAATTGAGCTGGAATCGGGCCTGTAATTTCATTGCAACTTAGGTTGAGAGCTATTTCAAGGGCTTCGATTCGACTAAGTTCCACTGGGATGCTACCAGTTAGTCCATTGCTGCTGAGGTCAAGCAACTGAAGACTTGAACAGAGGCCAAGCGATGAAGGTATCACTCCAGAGAAAGAATTTCTAGAAAGAATGAGCTTGCTCAATGACACAAGCCGACCCAAGCTTGCCTGTATTTGGCCCTCAAACTGATTAACTGAAACATCGAGGACTTGTAGCCTAGATACAGACGACAATGAGCTAGGCAAGGGACCGTGTAATGAGTTGTCGCTAAGGTCTATCATTTGCAATTTCGTACAATCACCAATCTCATCTGGGACCGGCCCAGCAAGGCGATTGCTAGACAGATCAAGAAATTCTAAGCTCTTGAGACCCCCAATTTCTCTAGGAATCACACCAGCAATGCGGTTATTCCCAAGCCTCAACCGTACAAGAGAGCTGCAATTACCAATTTCTGGAGGTATCCAACCCGAAATATCATTGCCAATCAAGAGAAGTTTAGTGAGGTTTTGAAGCTGAAACAACCCAGCAGGAATGCTACCTGTGAGTGAATTATGAGACAAGTCCAGAGCTTGGAGATTAGCACAACTAGCCAAAGTTGAAGGAATACTCCCTTCAAGCTGGTTCTGCCAAGCAAGGAACACATTGAGCTTTGAAAGCTTCCCCAGCTCTGGTGGGATCAACCCTGAAATCTGATTTGTGTCAAGTTGCAACTGTAAAAGATTTGTAGCATTGGACAGATTGGCAGGTATAGAACCAGACACATTGTTATTACTAATCATAAACTCTTCAAGCTCCAAAAGCCCTCCTAATGACAAAGGAATAGTCCCAGATAGGGAATTTAAAGAGAGATCAATGATTATCAAACTAGTACAATTGCCAATCTCTTCTGGGATCACCCCAGAAAGACTATTTTGCCACAGAAACAACCGTTCAAGCTTCTTCAGTTTACCTATCTCTGGTGGAATCGATCCAGAGAGACTATTTTCATACAAAAACAAGTTGACAAGCTCAGAACAGTTACCTATTTCTGTAGGAATTTCACCAGAGATCATAGTAATGTATATGGACAATGTCTGAAGCTTGTTTAGCCTACCCAATGAAGCTGGTAATGAGCCTGAAACTGCTGTATCAGCCAACCCCAAAAATGTCAAATTGGTGCAATCTCCAAGCTCACCAGGAATCTTCCCAACCATGTCTTTGTTCCCACCTGCTCTAAGCTCTTCCAGGTTGAACAGTCTGCCTAGCTCACCTGGTACATGCCCTCCTAACCGATTATCAAAAAGTAGTAGCTTCCGCAGTGTTGTACACTCACTTATCTCAACAGGGATTTTCCCTGTAAGCTGATTGGAACTCAAGATCAAAACTTCAAGCTTTTGAAGCTTGCCAAGACTTGAAGGGATGGTACCAACAAGACTGTTCGAGCTGAGGTCAAGAACTGTGAGACCTGTACAATCACCAATATCAACAGGGATGGTCCCAGTGAGATTCGCATTGGAAATGACAAGCTTTTGAAGAGAAGGAAAGGAGGAGAGACTGGTTGGCACTGGTAGTTCAAGAGGGAGTGAGTGTATAAAGATTTCAGCGACAAAACCTTGTGGAGAGCATTTTATGGAGGTCCAGTTGCATGGATTGGAATCAAAACTATTCCAGTTTAAAAAAGAAGACAAAGGTGGTGAAGTAGAGGAGGAATGTAGCCATGAAAAAAGAGTGGAGGCTTCATGGTTTTGAGATGCAACAGAGAAGGTGGCGAGATGGGTTGAGACTGAGAGAAGAGTGAAAAAAACAAGCAATGGAAAAGAAGACAAGGAGGAGGAGGAGAAGGAGGAGGAGTGGTGCCTCGAGGTTGGCATCGACATTTGCCTCAATTTCCAAACCTTTCTTCTCGGGTTAGCATCATTGGGTTTTGCTGTTTTTCTTCTCTTTCTCTGTGCTTGCCTTCACCTCAAAAAAACACTCCACACCAGTAACCTGGTTTTTTTAAATTTTTCGTATATAGTAATGCAAAAACAAAGCACAAAGAGCAACACTTGAACAAGTTGTTGGGTTTAAACAATTAAACAAAGCGAAACCCAACACCTAGAGATCGACAACAACTGCACCACCACCACCACCCCACCACTCTACTCTTAGGATGCCCCTCCCTCTTCCTCTCCCTCTAATATATATAATATATAAATTGAAAAATTTAGCTGTTTTACTTAATAAATAATATTATCCATAATTTATATTAATTATAAAGATAAATATTCATATCGATTCAAAAATTATAATTTATGGGTAAGATTAGTAATTAATTACAATAGTAAAATGCATGTTTTTATATATATACAAAAGTTGTTTCACTGGGGTGTTGCTCGATGGGATCACGCGCAGCACGTAGAGATACCACCCGTAAACCCACACATGGTTTCCACATATATTGTACAGTAGACAATACAAGATTAGATAGCTCGAAGTCCAACCCAGTGCTTGTTGTCTTTCTTTTTTTTTTAAAAAAAAAAAAAAAAAAAGAAAAGAGAAAGCCAGTGCTTCTTGTGCTCTATCAGTTTTATGCTTTTATTTATTTTTATTTTTATTTTTTAATTTGAGAAACAGACGGTGATGGCCTCACTCTCTCCTCCCCAATTTCTTCACCGGAAGCTTTCTGGGTTCAGTTAATCTCATTTTGCTCCTTTTTGGCTTTCTATTTATATTATGCCACATCTTGCACTTGCAAAATTTTCTTTATATACTCCTTTGCAATTCTAAAAACATGGCTTATTCCAAAAAAAGAAAAAGAATTTCTAAAAGCATGACATTTTGTGGGATGTTTGATTTTTAGTTCAAAGTACACAGCTAAGAATAAGTTGTTTACCATTTTTAGTTTAATTGCTTTTATATCAATTTTCAAAACTAATTTATTTAATTTTCATTATAATTAAAAAAAAATCACTAATCAAAATATCTTTGTCCAGTTGTACTAATTAAAAGCATCTCCAACACAATTTATAGATTTAAGTTGAATTTTTTATCATATAGGATAGATAGATGATAATGAGATAAAAAAAAAAAAAACATATAGGATTTCTCAAATTTTTTAACCGATAACAAATATAAAGATTTGTTTCATTTTTTCTCCTCTTAATTATGAGATATAAAAAGACAAGAGTATATGACACATATCTTATATGATGGGTTAAAAGTAGATTCATATTTTGTTTTAGAAAATTACATTGAAAATGAAAATATGTATTTATATGCTTTTCTTACCAAAGTGGATCCATATTCAAAAAACTGTTAATATGTTACTAATGGAAATTTAAAAATATATAATAGCATTGGAGATGCTCTAAGGTCCTATTTGATATTGAATTTGAAAAATCAATATAAAAATATTTAACAATATTGTTATAATAAATTTCTTTGATATAACTTCTAAACGTGATTATTTTAAAACATGAATAAATTTGGTAGTAATTTTAAGAAGTAAATAGGGTTACCTTTTAAAGATGATCATGAAATAAGGTGGAATAAATCGTTTAATTTGTCATATTACACTATTTAATTTTAACATAGATCCATTTATATTCCAACTTTCACAATTTTTGTCCCTATGGTTTTAGAAACTATCACAATTTTAATTATCAATTGAAAACAACTCTTATTTTCTCTAAAGTTTTCAAAATATATCAAAATAGTTTCTTCCGTTAATCAACGAACAATCAAACCAAATAAAAAAAAAGACTCATTGCCACTTACTTAAAAATTTATAAATAAAAATAAATTAAAATAAAAATAAAATCTCTACCGCCCATCTCAAAAGATGGACAGTGGAGAATAAGATCAACTATTAAACATTGGAGGAATCCAATTTGATTACACCCTAGTCTTCTCCCTAACTTTGTCGTCGACTATACCCTCCACGACAACGGTAGATTCATTGACACTCTATCAGATATTGGAGGATTCCAGTTTGAGTACTTGGTCTACTACTAAAAAACCATCTCCAGCAAGCTCGACTATGACTTCATCACCAACTTGAAGGGCATCCAAGTCCATTCTTGAAGCCAAATGTGGGTCAGTTCGAGACTGTCCATTATTGTTGTCACTTCCGACTAGGGATTGTGACAGGTTGGATCAAGGTCATATTAGTCCACCCCAAATCCAACCTAATTTTTTGGTTAGGTACCCAAAACCCGACCTGTGTTCCAAACAGGTTGTTACTTTCCATCCCAAATCAAACCCAATTAGGGCAGCTTGCCCATATCTCAACCCATTTAACCTAATTTAATTTTTAACATAATTAATAATAATAATAAATATATAAATAAAAATAATAATTTAAACTTACAATAATTCAATCTTAATTTCATTATAACATTACATCTAAATAAGTATCAATATAAAATTCATAGACAACATAAATTCTTTAAATATAAATACTAAAGCTATTAATACATAAAAAAAGTTTCATTATAAATATCAAAATACTAACATACATAACAAAGTTTAATTACATGAATTAAAATATAATTATTACATAGTAAAATTCTCTAACAAATACCAAAATAATAACTATAACCCAATAGTGTAGAAATTTATATGGTAACGAGTCGAATCAGTCCATCCCCAACCCAACTAGATTTTTTTGTGAGGTGCCCCAAACCTGGCCTATTCTCTAAACCTGACGCATGCCCAAAACGGATCGTTACTTTCCGCTCTAAACCCGTCCCAAATAAATTGATGCCTCATCAATTTGGATCGGATCAGATATTTTTGTCATCTCTATTTTTTATGGAGATCACGATAATGATGGGTAAAGTGGTTTTGTTATTTTAGGCAAAGAAGACAACTTTCTTTCTGAAATACGAGTAAAAGGAATATGTGAAGTGTTTTTACCTATTGTGTCGACGCACTACCTAAATTTGCTTAATATTGATATATACAGTCCTTAAATTTTATAGAAGAAACAGATAAAGATTTGCAACTTTACAAAAAAATGTTTTTGAAACCTTAACAGTACCATAAGGACAAAACAAAACGATCTAAATTTTTAGTAATCTGTACAACCAAAATTTGCAGCTTTACGAAAAAATGGTTTGAAAAACCCTTACTGGCATTAGAACAAAACAATCTAAATATATTTCTTCAGTTAATTATGTAAATAGTAGTAACTGTCATAGAATTTGAATCTCTCTCAATCTAATCTCTCCCATTCCTGAGCTTTTTCCTAATTTACTCTAATCTCATGACACATAAGTATTATAGAATTGTTAAGATGTGATTGTTTTTCACATCCACCAATCACATATGTTTTAAAAAGGTTGGAAAAAAGTTCAAATCATCCACATCCTTGGTCATAAAAGGTGTATATATAGTATTATACATTCATTCATATCTCAAATGATTAACGTAGTTCCCCTTTATATTTGTGATTAAGATTTAAGTCTTAATATGCTTATTTACCAGTATATGTCCCTTTGTCCCTTTATAATGGGTATATATTTTTCATGTTATTATAGCGTTAAATTTTAGAATCATACATGACATTCAATCTTGATAGGTGTTAGTAGTGTTTTGATCAGTTTTGACCACCGGCATCTATAGAATTTTTATTCCATCATAATTATATAAAAAAATCAAAAATAAAAATGTATATCGTGTGACAACTCTCTTTCAGTTTTGGAAACTGAAAAAATAATGCCACCTATTCGCTGTTTCTGTGGGTGGCTCCTGAATTGCATCTTTTTGCATGACTGTTAGTAAATTAATGCATTATAAGTTACTTGCTCATTTCCTTTCAACAATATCCCACTGTTTTGAGATATTTGCAAAGCCTTTACAAAGGTATGTATTCATCGGCACAACAGAGTGGAGCCTTGGATAGAATTATTTATGTGCATTGCCAAATTAACACGTTTACGGACCACCAAATTTGATTGATTATTCCAGGAAAGTGCGTGTGACTGAGAATGATAGAAAATCTTATATGAATTTTCAAGTACATGGACAGAAAGTTGATCACAGGGTGTCCCAATTGATCCTGTCCTCCTAATTTTGTACACTTTGCTTATTTTTGCTCTATCAAACTTTGTTTCAAACCGTGTGAGACATTCGGCTGTGAGGATTTTGATTTAGTGACCTCTACCAAACTAACTCAATCCACCGCAGGTCAAGCATCACCTAATTTCATCGACCATCATCTATTCTAAAAAATAAATATTCAAAAACAATTATTTTACCGTAAAATAATAAAAAAACATACTATTATAATTATCATGTTTATATCATACAAGATACTACGTGTTATGTGAAAGTAATGTACGAATAGTCTATGCCTAAACTAAATTATAAAATTATTTTCTTCCTTAGTAATTTTTAACTAGGTATTTTACCAATATGATTTGGTCCACTATTAACCTGAAATTGAATCAATAATTAGAGCATTTTCAGATCTAATGATGCATGCAGTCAGGCACATGGTAATTAAACAGTCCACAACACATTAGACAATCTCTGACCGGTTAAAAAGAAAAAGAAAAACCTCGGTGTTGGTCCTATTGCTTGTATCTTAAGGAAAACACATCAACTATGAACAAGATGATGGTAGCTTGTACCTTCTGCAAGCTTGCACTATCAAACACGCCATGCGTCTCCCTAAGCATGGCCTTAGCCTGCATTATATTACTGAATGTATATATAATAAATTCTGGGTATAATCCCAAAAAATTTACTATAGTTTATAAAATATCAATTTTATCACCTATAATTTCATTTTTATTCAAAATCTTCTCTGATGTTAATAAATTAACAGAAAATATTTATTTTAGAACCTATAACTTTATCATCAATTTGTGATCATCAAGGGTATTATCGCCCTTCCACATGTCTTTAGGGGGTATTTTGAATGTTTTTATTAACGTCAAGAGAGATTTTGGATAAAAATGAAATCATAAGTGACAAAATTAATGTTTTTATAAATTATAATAGGTTTTTTGAGATTATTCTTAAATTCTATCACTGCCTAATTTATTATGCTAATATGTTCACACACGCGCCAATAAAGGTGGGTATGGATAGAATTTAGTTAATATTTTTGATCTGACAATTAAACAAGTATAGGAGCATCCTTCGAAAGAAGAGATTTATTAGATCCGATGGCATTTTGATATTTTTAAAGCATGGTCTAAAAATTATATATAGGGTGGGTATTGTTTATGAATATAAGGTCTGAAGAATCAAGACTTTAAGGAGAATCACTAAATTTAATACACAACATATGAGTAAGGTCTGCCCTGGCATTTTACAATACAAAATATATTTACCAATATGTGAGTCACCAACAACATTCAATTTCAATGCGGTCCACGAAGAGTTTTGATTAGTCAACGTTGATCGTATGGTCAAGATCAGTTTGTCTATTAAAATTGCACATGGAAGGGCGTATATCATATTTGTTTAGGTATGAGAATATTTAACAACATCTAGGCTTATATTTTCACCTTTTTAATATATATATATATATATTATAGTGTTTATATTATTTTAACTAAATCTAATGTAACCTACAGCTAAAAAGTAATTATATTTCATTTATATGATTGGTGGCCAACTCATGAGTTTATACCAGCGGAGGAAGACACTTTAATAAAATGAAAAAACCTAGAATTGTGGTAATCTAATTAAAAAATAGAAGGGAACACTCTTGTATAGGGGAATGTAGATAAGTATAAATTAAATGGTTTCATTTAAAAGCAATAAATTCATAATTATATAGAAATTAAAAACATATAAGATAAAATCTAATGGTGGGTTTATGTCTCTTTTGAATTTTTTTTCTTTTTACAACGGTTATCGAACTAGAGATCTGCTCGATTCCACAAAAATCAGTCATTCCATACACATAGAAATGGAGGTATGTACAACTCAGCCTACGCTTAAACTCAAGGTGCTTTTCTCCCAAAAAATTAAAGTAAATAATAAGTAAAAAAATCATTAACATCTAAACAAAATTGATCTATTTCAAAGTTTAGTATATCAATCTCAATGAAAATACCACAGTCCAATGTTGTTTGACGACAAAGAGAACTCATTCAACCTAGCAATATCTCAAATTCTAGTAACTTTCATTATAAGTGCTATTTAAAAAGAAAATCCTTAATAGAATAATTGAGTGAATAAACTCACAATGTTTTAGTAATTGACACATCAAATATTTTCATTTCGTTTCAAGCTCTATAAAATTATTTTGTAAATAATAATAATAATAATAATTTAGAATTCGTTATTTCAGTTGGCAAAGTTCAAACAAAAATATCTCCTTCTTTCATAGTAGATTGTTATCTGTTCTCATTTTAAATCTTTTGTAAAGGTATACAACTTAGTATATATTTTTTAAAATCTAAATGCGTGCTATTTAATGATAAAATTTTGTACTTTCAAAAATATGCTTTACAAAACTTATGTTTAATTTAACCCACCTAAATATTAAGTCTTAAGTCTTAGCTACGACCCTGCTTGTTATCTATTTTCATAAGATAAGAAGAAAATTATCAAATGAAGTTTGTAAAATATGTTTAAGAGGAACCGTAGTTCCGCTATTGTATTAAAAGAAAATATGCATAACCGAATATTAAGAAATCATTAACAATTGAAATTTGACATTTTAATATTGACAAAAGTTAAAATACGCACTTCAAATAATGATCACATTTTTTGACATTACACCTACGTAATACATTACACATTTAACGTACGTATAGATTATGATCACAATTCTCTCAACTAAAAGGTTAATCAATCATGTGAGGATTTAAATAATATAATCATGAAAAGAAGGGGAAAAAAAATAAAAATAAAGAGATAAGAAAAATTACATTAATTAAAGATTTGATATGAGGTTTGGAAGGAAGTGGATTGAGTGGAGAGTAGCTTTAGCAAACGGCATATCCCTGATTTTGAGGCCATATCACGTGAGAATGAGAATCCAAAAACTATTTGTTTTTTAGCCCAAACCAAACCAAACCTCTTTTAATTAATGGAAATGAAACCTTATAATAATATGAAAATGGTAATTATATTGACATATTGCATTTGAATTTGAATAAAGTTAAGAGAAAAGAAAGAAAAAAAAAAAAAAAAAACAGAGAAATGGGTTTCTTCAAAGTCAATTGGTGGTGTATAAACAATATAACTTTAGGACCATAAAGGAAAGGAAAGAGCCAAAAAAATAAAGCTAAACGGCGCTGCTTCATAGTCACAGCAACTAGCAGCAGCCCCTACTTTAAGGGTCGTGGCTCGGCCTCTTTGCATTGGGAATTTCATCAATGGAATCTATACACGTCTTTGTTTCTGTCAGTACCTCAAAGCCGCCCACCTTATTAAGTATTCACTTCTTCACCATCACCACCAACACCCCATCTAACTTTCCTTTTCATTTTAATATTTGAGGTTGGTTTTGTATTAATATGTTTAAGAGGTTGATTGGAGTGAGAGCTGGTTCACCATGGGAACATCAATGGAGTGGACGGTGTTTGGATTAACATAATCGTTATCATTATTAGAAATGACAATTTTAATATGATAGATGAATCTACACTAATAGTTAACTATTTAATAGATTGAATATATCACTATCTAACGTGGTTTGATAATAATAAGCGTTTATTGAGTTTAATAATGTTTTATGTTTAAATTATCTCTATTACCCATAGTATTTGAAAAAAAAAAGTTTAAATATAATTTAATGTATATTAGGAAAAAAAAAATCTCATTTTAAAATGGTTTAAGAGAGTTTTCATTATCTTTTGTATAAAATTTTTTCTTACAGATTTTACTAAATTGTCAGTTCCAAATTTTAGTGATTTGATATTGGGTTGCGGCCAAAAATTGAAAAGTGAACTGACATAACGCCATTGATATGTTTAATAATGGAGAACATGACTACACAAATTGGCAAGTTGGATGGGATTGAGGCCAAATTCACATACAATTTCTTCCCCAAGGTGAAAAAAAAAAAAAAGAAGAGCAAAATTCCAAATTATGTTACATAGACCATGCTATATATCATGCCGATAATGTTATGGTACTGTTTTTATTCTTCAAATCCAATTGAATTAAAATGGTGTCCCTGTATACATTAGTCAAACTTATATTCTAAATATTAAAAATCAAATACATCAATTTTTAATTAAGTGGTTATGCATTTTTCATTTTATATGAATATTGAAATTCGAGTCAAATCATCTTACTCATAGATCAAAGAAATGATTAGATTTTCCAAAATCATTAATATGAAGTCAATGTGTTTTTAATTTTTTAGGTTTTTTTTACAAAAAAAAAAAAAAAGAAAAAGAAAAATCTGCTGTCCAAATTCCAAATTACAGGCATGACTAGCGCAATAGTCCGCTGCTCAGGGACCGTCTCAAACTTAACACGAATGCAGCTGTCAAAGAGGGGCTTAAACACGTCGGTGTAGGAGCGGCTATAAGCGATAATTTGGGAAGGATAAAAGCTGCCATCTCCAAGACTTTTCCGGGTATGTTTTCTGCTGAATTAGGGGGTGGATTGTCTTAAGGGAAGGCATGCTGCTGGCTCAGAAAATGGGCCTCCCCGTAGCAGTAGCGAAACTGGATGCAAAGAATGTTATTAATGATATTAATTCCAGGCTCCCCTTTAACAGTGTAGCAAGCTTTATTTGTAAAGATATTACTGCTTTAAGTATAGTTATAGGCTATTGTAAGTGCCAAATTATTTCTCGTAAAAAGGAATCATTTGACACATAAATTGAAACTTGAAAGGTTTGACTCTCTCCACTCAAATAGATTTATTTTGGAAAGATGTAAACTTTGGTTGTATCTTTTCTTATTCGTCTCAATGAATTTCTATTTAGTTTTTTTTTTTAAAAAAAAAAATGGAAAGGAGAAGCTTTGGATCCTTAGTGTAAGGACAACCACTTGTTTTTTTTTTTTCACGTGTATATAAATAATAAATTGCATATAGCTTAGTTTTTTTTTTTTTAAAAAAAAAAAAAATTGCATGTAGCTTGGTTTTGGAAGTGATCTGAGGTTGAGGAGGCAGAAAATTTTAATAAAATGAAGTGACATAAAAGCTTTTTCACTTCCAACTTAATTTCCTTAATTTTATAAACTAAAGGCCCAGGTTGCCTGCTGGTGAGACCACTTTGTGTTTTGTTTTAAATTTTCAATTGAAACACATCATGCAAGAAGAAGCACACAACAAACAAGGCTGTACACCGCAATCTTGCCCATCACTTTGTTTGTAAAGACTAGGGCCTATGTTTTCTTAAACTAAAGCATATTGGGCTCAGACAAGATGATGTGCAATCGGGAAACTTCGAATGGGTTTTTTTTCGCAACGATCAATTGGATGTTGATAATTCTCTTGTATTAGATTTTTATGAAGAAATGTATTAATAACATATAAGTTAGACATTGTGAATTACATAAATTTGGATTCTTGCAATTTTGTACATTAATGTCGAGAAAGTCTGCAATAATAGTATATGATGATTGGAGTTATTGATGTTTATATGTTAAGAGACTCATGAAATTGGAGAAAATTAATGGAGTGTGAAATTGATTATTGTCGGTGAATTATATTTTGGGAAGCTCTAACGATTAGGACACTACCAAAATTTGCTTAGAAATTAATTACATCTTAAAAAATAAAAAAATTTCTAAATATATCTTTTTTTTTTAAAGTTAGCCTTATTATTTTATTCAACAATCATCTAATGTGATTAAAAGATAGACAATACTTATTCAATTTAATAATGATCTAAATTCAAATTTCTTTCACTATAATTGATATGTTTAAAATATATAAATATTTTACTTGCATACCCAAAATTAGGGATGAGACAAGTTTCTTTTTTCTTTTTTTCTTTTTTTTTTTTTTTTGTAAAATGAAAAACTAATATTAACTGCCATTTAAGGACAAAAGTTGACTAACTTTTCACAGAGAAAGGTTAATGATACCATGATTTTTTATTTTAATATTGTTTTAAGTTGAAAATATTATTGAATTAAAAAATAAAAAAAGGAAAGTTTGAAGAATTCCACTGAAGCTCAAGTTCCTCTAGTTTGTGAAGGAGTCTTCTCTAGGAACCAGAGGTCAAACCCTGTTAAAGAATATATTAGATATTAAAAAAGAGATGAATTAAAACACATATTTTCTTAGGTCAAATGATTGGTGCCTCCCCTTCTACGTATATGTAATTACTCAAGTTTTATTATAAATATTTACTAATGTACATAAAGATGTTTCTTTCTATGTTATGAGAGGAGAAATCTATTTCCACATATCTTGTAAAAGGTTTAAATCCCACTATACAAATATACCAAAATATATGGAGAAATTTCATCTAGTGTTGCGGGAGTAATATTGCCAATTATTATGCGTTCAAAGTTTCATCATGTGCTTTTATTAATATAGACGAGGAGATTTCATTCAATGTTAAATATTCAAGCCATTAATGTAGTATATAATGTTGGCAGGTCACAATTCCGAGCTACAAATGTCACATATGAACTTAGTTGATTCAAACATATATCTGACCCAACAACATCATAAATTGTGATTGTCTTTCCCACCCATTTTTGCCAGTCCTCTCACTCTCGTGTGGGCCGTTTCTTTATTTATGTATAGGTCACTCCATTCTGAATTGGAGTTGCTCTTCGAGTCATGCTACGAGTATCTAATCTTGTTTGGTCTTGGTTGTTTCTTAAATTGGTCTCAATAATAATAATAATAATAAAAACATATCTCCGACCTAATTGGCATCAAGTTTCAAAAATAAAAAATAAAAATAAAAATGGCATTTGTTCTTTGGTAAAAACACTGAAGGTGGGCATGGTTTGGCCGGTTTGGTTTTGTGCAAAATCGGATCGAAACCGAAAAAAATCAGTTTCCAATGTAGAAAATTGAATCAAACCGAATTGCATATATAAACCTAACTGAATTGAAAAAAATGGGTTTTTTGTCATTCAGAACCGAACCGAATTGACATCCAGTGAAAAAACGAAATTTTTGAGTCGATTCGGTTTGGTTTCGGTATTTTGCCCACCCCTAACAAAAAAACAGCATACAAAACAGTAAAAAAAATGATAAACTTAGGAGCCTTTTTTTATTTTTATTTTTTTTTAAAGTAAGTCTCTTCTTCAGTCGTGGTAGTAAAAGAAAAAAAAAATGGCGGCGTCAAGAGCAAGTGGAATTGCAGTGTCAGGGCCGGTGACGTTCGTAACAGGGAACGCCAAGAAGCTGGAAGAAGTGAAAGCCATATTGGGCCAATCCATTCCCTTCCGCTCGCTCAAGCTTGACTGTTCGTATAAATACTCTCTCTTCATCTATGACATTAAAAGAACCCATCTTTTCGCTCTCTCATCATCGATTTGTATGTTGTAACGTGTACAGTGCCTGAATTGCAAGGCGAACCAGAAGATATCTCCAAAGAGAAGGCTCGTCTCGCTGCCCTTCAGGTACATATCTATCTGTGGCAACACCAAAATTGTAACGTTTTGAGTATCACTAATATTGTTTATGGTTGTTTTCGAATGAGAAGGTGAATGGGCCTGTTCTGGTGGAAGATACATGTCTCTGCTTCAATGCTTTAAAGGGTCTTCCGGGTATGTTTTGTTTTTGTTATATTTTTCTCTTGTTTTAATTTACAAACAGTTTGTGTATGAAGCAATGTGTGTGAGTGGATACTGATGATGGTTTCTTTGTTTTTTTTTTTTTTTTCTTTTTTGCAGGGCCTTACATGTAAGTTTGTGTTCCTTTCTTGTTCTGCTTTTGAAATGAACTTCTGTCAATCTGTTTATTATTGTGAATTTGATCTATATATTACTTCAGTTCAGGATTTTGGTCCAAAACATGAAGAAAATGGGAGAATTCAAGTTAATAGCAATCAGTACAATACAACTGATACTTCAGAAACCATTCAAGAGTTTTGTTAGTTGAAAAACTTTTTATTTGCCAACTGATGAAGTCACAACACTTAGTTTAAATGACTTACCAGTACAAATAATCAGTTGATCTTTAGTTTAGACTGTATCCATTCGATTCTGTCTGTTGTATTTGTATCTCGCCGTGTAAAAGATAGTATTCCAACATCATGAAAGGGGTAATAGACAAGTGAATTGATTAATTGATGTGAGGCATGCTGTTGACATAGCTTAGGAAATGCATCATATATTTGTTTGTGGTGGTATGAGTTAACGTGAGTAATCATGTTTTACAACTTTTTTTTGGAGCATGGTTTTCAGCTTGAATTCCTCACTTTCAGTTAATGTTGCAAGTAGAATTTGATTTGTCCTTTTTTAAGGCATTGGGGAGGAGTAAAGTACTTTTTAAATCAGGGTTTTAGTATTGTTACTGACAACTTGGTGGTGGTTGGATTTTATCGCTGATACTCTCTTACTATCTGTTGGCTTAATTCCTTAAAAAATATCCCATAGAACATTCCGTTCATGATCTCCGTCAGTTGGATTTTATCGTGATACTCTCTTACTATCTTTTGGCTTAATTCCTTAAAAAATATCCCATAGAACATTCCGTCCATGATCTCCTTGGCACTAAGCTATAATACTCTTTCTAATTGGAGGGAGTCTTTACTTGCTAATAGAGAATCTCAAACGTAAATTTTTCTTTGGAGTTTTGCGAGGTGAATTTTATCTTTCCGTGTTTCATGTTTGGTCAATATGTGCTTCCAGATCCAAGAAGACATTTATATTTATGTTTCATTCCTGTTTCTCATGGAAAGGAAAGTTACTATACAAGGATTCTTTTCATGGTTTTGATTCTTTCCATTCTTCATCTCTCATGCAAGATAGTAATTCACATCAGCTTTGGCTTTTGGTGGCTCATTATGTGCATTTGAAATCTGTAATTGTCAATGATTAATGCTATACATATCTTCTAATCCGTTTTGGATGTTCATTGTTTGGTTTGTCTATATTTTCTTGTACTTACATAGTGTACTTGGTTTTGCTGGTGAAAGAGGAACAACTAATTAGAACATCGCTATTTTATATCCTATTCATTACTTTGAAATTAAGCATCACAGGAACCGTCAACCATAACTTTTAGAGTTACATGATCTCAATTCATTGGTCAATAGGTTTTACCTTTTATTTTTAAAAATGAATTTGATTTTACTTTCTAAGTGCTGACAAATTCTAATGCATTGAGGGTTGTCATGTTTTCAAAATGGAAACGGCAAGTACTAAGTTTGTTAGCCGTGCAACACTTGAGCTTCAAGGAAGTTTGGGACAGGAATTTTGTCAAATTAATGTGGATGTAGTTTTTGTCATGACTGCACCAAGCATAGTGATAGCCCTGAATCATTCTGATTTGGAATTTTTGCTTATTAAAGATTGTCTTCCTGCACCCTTTCTGTCGTCTGTGTTTTGTGGAGGCTGATGATTGCCAGTGTTCCTAGATATAATTCATTTGATTGCCCTTTCAAGAACACAATTTGCAAATGGAAGCTCTTTGTGTTGTCAAGTATGTCCTATAGTGTACTTCTATGGTTTACTAGTTCCCTTCACAGAAACATAAGTGAGAACAATACAATTGAATTTGGTATAATTGTTTCCTTTATTTTTTATCCTTGAACAAATATAGTTCACTGTTGTCTGTAATATCTGCTTCATTAGCTCATTCAAATGATAGAAAATATACATCAAATGAGGAGGTCCATGATGGTCTTTCTGTGATAATTGTTATTGCTTCCTATCAGAGTACCACCTGACATAAACATGCTGCATAGGCTTTGAAGGTGAAATATTATTTTCTAATAGCATTTAAATTCCTATTAGAAAATGCTAATGCCAGCATATACTGTTTCTCCTTACTCTGGCTCAGAAGGATTATGGGACCAATTTTAATTATCTTTTATGATAACTTATTGAGTCTCTTTATAAAATATTTTTTCTTCATCTACTTCGCTGATTTCTAATATCTTCTGTTTCCTGTCATATATATAGTGGAAAAAAAATTATTACTGAATCTTGATTCAGTCTGATACTACAAAGGTTTAGCTAGAAGGACTAGTTCACTTGTAGCATATGGTATGGTAGTTTGAGATGGAATCTAGGTTTGACTAAGGTCCTAACTTTGTATAAAACCAATATGAGAAGTTTGCATGAAATATCTATAGAAAATGTTATACCTTTCTGCCTTATTTAATTTTATGCATTAATTACATCTATGTAGCTCAATGATTTCTTCCTATCCTTTGAGTTAGTAGTTGTGCTACAGGGCAAGGTCTCTGATGCTTATTGTTATTGTGGTTTTTAAATCATGCAGCAAGTGGTTCCTGCAGAAGATTGGTCATGAAGGTTAGAACCTATATTTTTTTGTTTCTTTTCCTTCTGTTATTTTTCTCAGCTTGACAGAATGATTTTGATTAAATCTATGTTTTTGTCCTTTTTCCTAGGCCTGAACAACTTATTGATGGCATATGAGGATAAATCAGCTTACGCGTTGTGTGCATTCGCTTTTTCTCTTGGACCTGATTCTGAGCCTATTACATTCTTAGGAAAAACTCCGGTATGTTTTATGAGTATATTGAGTTATTTCCATACACATACAATTGATGAAATCGCTAGTATCAATTCAAATATTTGATCAAAATCTACGTGCAGAGCTTCAAGAGACGACTAAAGCCTTAAGGGGCTGTTGAGAAAACAATTAAGGTTTCAATTCACCGATAGAAAACAGCAATTTTGGTGAAAGCTTGTTTTACGACAATTCAGCACTAGTTTGTCTATAGAGAATGTGCTAATAAATTATTAGTGAAGATAGAAGTTTATGTAGTATGTTAGAAAACAATAGTACAAAGAAACTGTGTGACCTCCTGACCATAAAAATCAGTAAAGGTTCAGTGTTTTTGGAAGAATAATGACATCTCATCTTGATTTTCAGCCTTTAGTAAGTTTCAGCGAGGCTGACAATTTGAGAGGCTGCTCAAAATCAGTGCTTGATGCATGATATGCCTTGACTTCGACACTAATTAGGGATTAGGATTAGGCTTTTCTAATAGATTGAGTTACTAAGGATTGTTAGTAATTGATAAGAAAGAGTAGAAATTAGGTTTTACCCAGCAACTATACATGGTTTGGTTTGTATATATATATTTTTCGTGCTAAAGATAGGATTCAGAGAAATATTAATCCTTTTGTACTACTTCTGCCTGAATTTTGGATTGACATAATTTGAAGTACTCAGGAAATTGATTTTTACATTAGTAGTACTAACGTATGATTTTTATGGCTGATATCTTAGGGGAAAATAGTTCCTCCAAGGGGACCCAATGATTTTGGATGGGATCCAATCTTTGAACCTGATGGCTATGAGCAAACGTATGTACATTTTTTTCCACCTTGATTTCTGCTGTATTGTCTCAGTGGTCCTTGATTATTGGTGCTGCATTAATTGGGCACTAGTGGTGCCTTATCATTAAGCTTAGTTGTAGAGTAATTTATGTCCGTCTTTATATGCAGTTACGCAGAGATGCCAAAGGAAGAAAAGAATAAAATTTCTCATCGCTCCAAGGCTCTTGCAATGGTAAAATCCCACTTCGCTGAAGCTAAATATACTTTTTAGATAGACACCTCCTTGTAAGAGTTTCAACTAACTCAAGCAGCCAAAAGCTCTACTTCTCCATGATAAATGAAGGTCTTCAGATATTTATTATTGCTTGGTTGTATTGAGAGAACCAGCTAGTAAATCTTTTTACATATGGGATTGCCCAATGAGAAAACCTTGTGGAGAAACATTTAAACATTGTGAATGTAATTTTCATGTCGTGAAAACGGTTTCCTAGATTCACAAAAAGGGAAAAAAATATAGCAAGGTGATCATTATTATTTGATCAACCCATGGCATTTTTTCTTCTGGTGAATTTATTATTTTTCCATGATTTGGTTAATTTGCAAATGCATCAGTAAGTCTTTAGTACCTTTTTATACCTGTGATGGCTTTTATTGACTGGTTAATTCAAAATAGATTGAGTTTCAAGTTTAATGTCCCTAATCATTTGGAGTCATGTTATTTGCAACCGCCCCCTGTACACTTGCATTTGACTTGCTGTTTTATTTACTTATGGTGTTCATACATTTTCTTTGTATCTAATGATTATAAGAGACAAAGGGTGTGTGAAAAGATATCCAAGCTCATGTTTCACACTTGTCCGTTCTCTCGTAAATTCAAATTATGTACTAAGTGTTCATGCACCTGCAGTAACCAAAAGTTCAAATAAATTATTTGTTTTATTGTCTGCTTGAAATCTACAGTTCAATACTTGATATTTATGGGAGCTGATATGATTGTAATGTCTACCAAATATGAGCTTGACCTTATCATCTGTTTGAGGGTTACTGTTATTTTCAACGAACGAGAGAAACATCAGCGTGCCCAGTGTGCAGTATATGTATATGCTTTCCACTTGCACAATACCATGTAATGTATTCATAATTACGTAATGCTACCACAAGGCACACAGGTGTTGTCACAAATGCCCTTAACAACTGCCCTATATTCATAAGTGCTGGCCTAGTCCGTGATCAACAAATACATTGATTTCATATGCAGTTCGGCCTGCCAAAATTGTAGGAATTGACTTCCAACAGTTTTGCCTAATTGTATAAATTAATACTGAGTCAGTTGTAAATTGTTTGGTGGTCATCACTTTGGAAAACTTCTTCAAGCAAACACAGGTTGTCTTTTTGGATTATCTGGCTTGTACATTTGATCTGTTCAAGAGTTGTATATTGACAGTTGAAAATTTATAGATACAAGGACCAAAGGAGGTAAATAAGAAGTTTGAAGATTTTTGGTTATTGTGTAATGGCAAGCTTTAACCCATGTACAATGTGACTCAACCAGTTATTGCAGACAGGGTCTTCTATCTCTGCCTTTATGATAAAGCATCAATTGCCTTATAGGATATGCTAAAAAGACTATTGAATTTGTTATTTCTAGATACTTGGTTCTGTTTGGTTCTCACTGGCTAAAACATATGAGAGTGTGATCTTGCAAGAATCTTGCATTTGGACTAGACTGATGAAAGCCAAATCTGGGTAAAATCTCACCACACTTATTAAGTAGATTTTGCTTGCCCATATCATCATCACTCCAGCTATATATATAACATCATTAGATGTTTGTCAATGCATAAAACCATCACATGCCATATAGTAAGCAAACAGTAGAAGGCAATTGCACAAGGAACAATAGGTGAATTACTTCAAAGGCAGAAATTCAGTGTGAAAAAAAAACAGGATGCATAAGAAGAAATTGAGTGCCAAATCTGAATAATACTTAATGCAGAAGGTGGTATGAGGTGATAGCTCTATTTAAGACTCAAAAAACTCATAATAATAGATATACATGTATACGTATGGGAAGGTGGGTGAGGGTGTGATGGTCCCATCTCTCAGTAGGAGAGCAAAGAAACTTCTCACATGCCATAGGGGCCCTTGTACACATGCAAAGCCATGTGAATTTCATCATCCGATTAGCCACCTAGTTAACAAGCTGAAATTGCTATGGCATCTTCATCATTTCAACCAAACACCATTTCCAATTTTTGTTAATGACCTTTAAGATGTTTAGGAAGTAAGATTGGTAAAATTATGGAACATATTGGATCACTGGTGAATGGTGATGTCAACGTTTGAAATCGATTGAACATGAAAAAGGGTAAAGTGGGCTCCCAAAAGTAATCCAAGCAGCGCTTTTGCTATAGTAGAGAATTATTATGGTAGAGACCATAAAAGCTTAAAAGAAAAAGGTCATGATGTAAGGTAGTTAACAAGCCTTTATGTCATGTGGGTGAGGTGGGTGCTGCACATGATAAAAGAATCACAACTGCCGGTTGGATAAACAACACATTATTAACATAAACATACTACTTTATAAAGAATAATCACAATTCCACAACCAAAAGTAAAAACAAAAGATAAAAGCTAAAAAAGGTAAAGAACATCACTGCTATTGCTTTGCATCATTTGTAACAAAGTTTTTTCAAGACTCAAATTTGACATTCAAATACTATTGCTTGTATGACTAGACACAACCAAGATGGAAAAATGAAAAGAAAATAAAATAAAAATCTCAAAATCATCGTTCGGACCCTATAAAAAAACCATAATGACCAAGAGAGTGTGTAGAGACCAAGATTGACATTGGACACAAATAGAGGTGCAAAGGGAAAGTTAGAAGCAAATTTGATAGGCGGCTAAAGGAATGGCCAAAAGAAAAAAGGAAAAATAAGAGGAGATGAGATAATCAGCAACGCTTCCGCACCTGCTTTTCTTACAATTGCCACTGTTTGTTTTTCAGTTGAAGCAGGCCGAGGTTGAGCAAATAACTGAATTGACAAACTGGAATGAACCAAATAGGTGTGACAATTTAATGACATGTGCAAAAAATGTACACTTGCCAAAATACGTGAACCTGATAAAGGGCAGTGAAACAATGGCGGCGAATAGGCAGATATTTGACGGATGATGAGAGCTTTATATATATATATATATAATAGTAAAAAAGGAAATATCAAATAGGAATTTGTAAGCCTTTTTCTTTGGCCAATTTAATTGACTAGATCTATGCGCACGAGCGGCCCCTGCGGCAGGTGAGAGCACCAGCACCAGAAGTAATGGGTCCAACCATGGTGGAAGACTTGGCTCCCAAGCTTGAAGCACGTGCATAGCTGGCTGCGGCTCCTGCTCCAGATGGAGTGAAGTAGGCACCATTCAGCAAGAGGTCGCCCTCTGATCTCCAATTCCAGTTCTTCCACTGACTTGCAGCTGTCTCCACCCTTTTTGTCACCTGTCCATGAAAATTGAAAAATCAGCAAATTTTACCTATATTGATAATCGCCGTAAGGAAAGGGTGAAAGAATTGAGACCAGTACCTCCTTAGCGAAGGGGTTTGCTGGAGCGGCATATCTGTTACCCTGGCTGTTGATGGTGGGGTTGGCACTTCCACCAATGGCATACATTTCCCAGTGAGTGTAGTCATTGTTCACCACATGGAAATATCCATGTCTACATCTGCATTATTTGTAATTCAATTCTCCGTCAGGTCATCTGAAACTTAAACACAAATAATTCAATTCGTCTAAGAAATTGAAGAAAAAAAGTCCAATACTACCTTGGCATTCTCTGAATGAGTCCCTCTCCAAAATGGTTGTAAGCAATGGTCACTTGCATTTGCTGGTCTCTAGTGTAAGAATCACTGTGGCCCAACAACATCACCTGCACATTGACAATAATATCAATTAGCTTTTGTATTAACAAACGAAACAAGCTAAACACAAATCAAATAACAGAAATAAGCTGCAAAGACTGACCAACCTCATTGTGGTGAGTCATGTGATTGTTTGAAATGGTAATGGCAGTAGAACCCATAACAGCATCAACAAGGCCATCAGCACAGTGGGATAGTGAATTGTGATCAACCCATATATGGCTTGACCCAAAAATGGAAACGGCATCACCATCGGCCATTGTCCTCCATCCGTAGTGAGTAGGGGAGCTCCTGACCATGGCATTGCCAGTGGGTTTGCAGTCATGAATGTGGAGACCATGAATGATGACGTTGGTAACAAATTGAATGGTAATGCACCCTCCATTAGCAATGTGCACATTGGCCCCACGACCATCAATAGTCTTAAAGCTGTTCACGATCAACTCCTGTTTCAACTGTATGACCATGTCCCTCTTGAACACAATCCAGAGAGGCTTATCCTGGATAACAGCATGGCGCAAAGTGCCGGGTTTTGGATTAACAGGGTCATCATCTCTAGGATCATTGACAACATAGAAGCGACCATCACGGCCACCAATGGCGTTTCTACCAAAACCAATGCCACAGTCAGCAAGGCGCTTGCGGTTCTTGTGCCAGTTGGGGTCACAGCGCCAGCAGTCATCAATTGGATTACCAGTTCCACAGGAGAAGTACCCCAGTTTCCTCCTCTCAGGTACTGTTGCGGATGCTCCTGCATTGTCATCAATTACATTGTGAATTTGTCATCTCAACTAAGTCCAAACAAAATGGTGCATGATTAGAATTTCCCGTGTTCAAATTGCTTCAAGTAATTAATTAAAGTACAGTTAATTATCTCTGCACAGAAAAGACTCTGTGCAATATGTGTCGGTGGAGTTATTATACTCCTAGTAGTAAGGGTCCAGACAGCCAAAACCAGATCCGGGAGATGGTTGCAAGTACTGACAAAAATAAGAATGGTTTTGGGTCAATTTGTGTGAACCATGTTGCCTTTTAACGGATATAATTCCGTTGGGTTGATATTTTTCTTATCAAGGTAAGGAAAGGGTATTTGTACGTTAGTTTTGTCATTTAGCTTGACCTCTTACGTAACAATAATATAGGAACACTTCCATACCACAACAACCATTGGCATCTATTTAATTTCCTTCCATCCTATAAATTTACTTCAACAACTGATTAGACTCAAATTTAAGAGCCGCCCGCGTAGGCCGAATCAGAACTCTTTACAAATCAACTAAACAACATTCTACCGTCGAAGTACTGGGTTATAGACCTATAGTTCGAAATGAGAATGTATGTCCGTGATACACGGATCTGTCCACACTGTAAAGCAAGCGACACTATAAACAGCTTTGACAAAGTAGATGATAAGGAAACGTGGGTTGGACGACTGGAGTATTAAAAAGTAAAAGTCACAGAATGACAAGGGCAAAACCGGAATAAAATTCAAATAATAATATCTTTGACACCAAAATATAGCGAGAGTCATCAACTTTACAACATGCACAAGTAGAAACACCAACAGATATTAGAAACTAGATTTTAATAGAAATAGGTCGGTTTGGTAACTGGGGGCAACTCCTGAACTACCCAACCTAACATTTTTCTCGTGTATCTTTACTAGTAAATTCATTCAATGACATTTCATGAAACCAATCAATTAAACAATTCGATTCTATATAAAATCATATAAAAAAAAAAAAAAGAGAGAGAGAGTAAAATATATATATATATATATATATATAAAGAGAGAGAGAGACCCACATCTCAACCATGGACACAACCTCCTCCGGGTCATCCACTGCATGCTCATTATTCAAGGCCGGCCTCATCACTCCTGAAACATACAACCACCATGAAACATTAAATTATTTACCGATTATAAGGACACGTGTCGGCGAAAGAAAGATAGTTGCAATAAAAAGAGTAGGTAGGCAGTAGAGACCAAGTACAATGTACACTGTGCTCAAGAAGAGGCAGCCACTATCCGGTAAAAACTGTTACAGAAAGTGGTTTTTTTTTTTTTTTTTTCTCTAGAGGCGAACCGTCGCCGGGAACTGGTGTATTACTTAAATGACCACGGGCGTGACTGGCTAAAAGGTTGTAATGATGCTGATTTTGACTGAGGGTAATTTTGGAAATGTGGGATTGCAGCCAATTGTGCTGCAAGGACCCGACGCACACTGACAGATAACGGAATAAACGATCCAGATCTAAGGATCCAGATCTCAATGGCTGAGATCGTTATTTTACTGTTGAACGGATACAACAGAACCAGACATGTATATCCAACGGTCTAAAAAGATCTAAGTAAAGGAACGAACCAAGGGCTTAGATCGAAATGACAAAATTTACGATCGTTAAGTAGGCCACTCTGGTTGGTTAGTTACCTGGCCTCCATTGTTGAGTTGTTTGAGCTCTGCAACTGCTCTGCTTTCACTTTCCTGCTAATAATATAAAACAAAAAACCAAAAATTAATAAACAAATAAAAAAATAATTCAAGCTTGAAAAGTAAGTAAAAACGTGAAACTCCAGGGAGAATATAAAATAAAATGGCATGGGTTGGTTGTTTTCATGGAGTTAAATGCGGGAAGTGGAAATAATAATCTCCGTGAAAGCATTAAAAAATGGAGTCGCCAACAGCAGTTAATGTGAAGCAGAGTGTCTGCCGGTGTTTTTATGACCGTGAAAACAACCGCACTTGTGATTTTCACGAAATGTCTTTTACTTGTGAAAATAATATAATATTCTAGAAAGCCACAATAACGTGGAATTGTAGACAGATTTGAGAATTAACGAAAAAAACAGATAGATGTTATTTTCTTTCCTCTAAATCAAATCAAACACCAAAGATTCTCAAAAAGGAAAAGTTTAGTGAATAAGAATCAAGAACTGGATAATGTAGGTTGATTTTTGAACAAAAACAGGATTGCAGAGAAGCAAGTGTAAACAGAAACTTGTAAAGAGAAGCAAACAACTAGACACAAAGAGAGAGAAGTGAGAATTTGGGAGAGAAAGAGAGACCTGGAAACCGGAGAGGTCGTGGTCGGTTACAGTAGTGGCCATAGCTGCAACGAACAACGTGAAAACAACAGCCAAACACACACAAAAACCTCGCTTAGTGATCGCCATTGCCAGACAACAGAGACCTCTCTCTCTCTCTCTCTCTCTCTCTCTCTCTCTCTCTCTCTCTCTGCTTTCTCTCTCTCGCTCGCAGCTTTCTCGCTCTCCAAACACTCTCTAGAAAAAGAAAAAGCAGAGGAGTGATTCAGTCAGGGTTCGAGCTCCAACAAAACGGCCTTTTTTATAGATAATCAACCAACGTCCGTTAAGTTGCTGTAGCCTTTTGGCTGTTTGGTTTTAGACTTGACCAGGGTTAACTTTTTTAACCTTAAAACAAACTAACTCTCCCTCTCTCTCCATCCACTACATACTCTAACCGCTTCATCTCACGTGCCCAGCTCGTGAGATGATAGTATGATCCCACTCTCTCTTTTCTCCGCTGTAACGAACTTCGACTTTAACCTGCGAACGAACAAGAGGACGTTACGTTACGTTAAATTACGGTTACCCGGAGTTAAAAAGTGTGTCCGTACCAGAACAAACGTCACGGTTTCCTGCTGATTTTGCGGTATAGGATAGAGTATAATTACACATTGCGTGTTCATGTTTTGTCAGAAATTACAATGAGGGGGATTATTGTTTACAAGTTTATTAATTAATTTAATTTAATTAAGTAATTGTGTTTCAGGATATGTTAATAAGGGATTTCCAGGCGCCAATCGCGGCCAATCATAAAACACATTTTGACTCTAAACAGGGTTCAATTCAACTCAACTAACCAACCCATTCTCACTTGTATTAGACTTGCTTTAATGGTTTTTTTTTTTCCCTCTATAAACTTCCAAAGGTTGTATTTCAAGCAATTCATAGTTTTTTTTTTTTTTTCCCTTAGAGATGCCACATGGAAGTATTACTTTATTGCCTAGAGATTTTTTTTAACAAAATTAATATAATTTTAAGTATTTTTTTATTTATATTATATCATTATAGCTAATGGATGGCTACAAGAGCATTCAATGAAGTCAGGCGAAGCTAATCACAACAAGATTGTAATAACATTAACTAATATAGTTATGAATGAGGAAACGACATTGAATGAAGTAACTGATAGGAGAAAAATTCTTCAACTTCTAGATGTTATAAAAACAATTCCACCATTTCAAGTACTACTAATTTGCTACAAATAGGATGAGAATCATGAAATTCTCAGTGTGTTTACTTGAGGAATTAAAGAATGAAAATGAAGAATAAGTATGATTATTGGTATTTGTTTGGTCTAAATTAATCTGCAATAGAAAAGAGAAATATAGGTCTCATACAAATTTGAAATTGTAGAATAGGATTGTTATTTGCTCCATCCCACTTAGAATATTCATTCTCGTTTCCTTCTAAATATTAAAAAAAACTTTTGTACCCCTATTTAAAAAAATGGATATTAAAAAAAAAAAGTTGTGTTAAAAGACCTATTTTATATTTATCAATAATGTAGTAGATAATATTAATTTATGAGTAAAAAACAATTATTATAATTAAAAATAGTTTAACAAGCATAATATTATTAAATAAAAATACATATTTCTTAATAATAAAAAATAATAATAATTTTCTTTCAAAAATGCTAATGGAATCATATTTTTAATTAAAGACATTTTTGTTACATTCAAACAATCTATTTCTATTCCAATTTAAAGTAACATCAAAAAAGAAATTTTGTTGATTCCAATTACGATTTTTGCAATTGAAATAAATAACTTATTATGATTTTGATATATTAATCCGATTTCAGAAAAATGTGATTTCAAATCATTTCGATTTCAAATAATTCTAATTAAGTGTAATGAAACGCACCTTTAGTCTTTTGCAAAGGGTAAGGATTAGATTTATTGACTTAAAAGTACCTTCATGGAAGCCATTCTTTTGGGGGCAGCATGGAATTGTCACTTGTTAGTGTGTCTCATGTCACTGTTTAGAGTACTACGTGAGTGGTGGGAACCTCTCTGTCTTCTGCTCCATTTCCTCAAATATTGGATTGAAATAGAAATAAAACCAATCCCACCTTAAATCATGAACTACACACACGTGACATGATTTTGCTAAGCATACCTGAATCTAGTTCAATTTAGGCATCACACCCTGTGACCCATGCCGTTGCTTGAGTACCTATAATTGTTCAACTATTTCGTTTCAAATAATAAGCATTGATTTAATTAAAGTTTGATGCCATTTTTTATTTGCCACAAGTCTAGTTAGGGGTCTCCCACACTAGACAAAATTAACTTCTAAATTCGAGATTTTGTAATCAAGTTCCGCAATAAAGGGAAAAGTTATCTTTACACTTCGTGAATTTATTGATAAATGTAAAATTCAATCGTTATCACATATGTATAAAGATAATACGTTATCATAAATGAATATATATTTTGATAATATTTTATATATGTGATATTCCTATTTTCACAAGATTCATGCATTTAAAGTTATATATATTTTTTATTATTAGTAGTACTGAAAATAACTTTTTTTTTTTTTTTTGCAATATGGGGATTCACTTAAGGTTTTTTTTTTTTATCAAAAGAGTATGGTGGTGGTGGGAATAGAGTTGTTAAATCTTGACATGAGTTGGTGCTATAAATGCATGTCCAATCTGTTGATGTTGTTGATCAAGTTGGGTGATCTTTTTGGTTATTTGCAAATTCTTAATGTAAAGTACTTAGCGAAGCGATGTGTCTTCTCGAAGTAAACTACTTCCTTTCCAATTCAACACCGGCTGGCTCAATTTTTGTCAAGTCAATAGGGGCAAGTAAGACAAAATTATATTAATAATTTAAACCAACCTATCATAAAAATATGACTCATCTTAGTCAAGATTTGAATTAAATTGTGGACAAAGCAATTTCAAATTGACATAAAACTTAATTATATTTCCATAAAAAATGTATTGGGTTACTCACATGATATGATTGCATTTCCTCATTATAATGTTTTTTTATAATCTCTCTATATAAATACATAATTAGTTGACCCCCCTTTGATTTTTACACTTACTAACACACATAAAAGATTTTCTATGGTGCAATTAAGCGTTTAACAAATTTTATATTAAATATTAGCTCTAAACAATTTTCTTCACAGATAAAAAAGAAAATGTTGTTTTGAGTGTAGAAAGGATGAGTAACATTGAGGCGGGAATTAAAATTTTTAGATAATTATGTGTTAATTAAGTGAAGTTGTTGAACCCAAGGGGATAACAAGTTGTAGTTTATGTATATAATTATAATTTTTGGTTTGTGATTAATTTAAAAACGATCCCAAAAAGTTTTTTTTTTAAAAAAAATAGCATTTGTAATTTTTCGAGCCCGTTCGTAGAGTAATGGTTATTCACCTTTTTGGGGGCACGATTATGTTCCCATGCAACAACCAAGTGGTTCCCATCATAGCGACTTGTCACGCTTTGTAGAACAGAGCCTTTTTGATGACAGTTTTACCCCCATGATTATCAATGGACAAGAAAAAAGGGTACACCAACATCATGATCTACTTGGTAGTAGAACAAGGACCATCGATTGTGTGGACCAATCTCGCGTGGGTTAGTTATTGAAGTTTTGACTTTTTGAGTTAGGAAGTTAAAAATGAATGATTAGCTTCTAACCAAACAATGCTAATTGCACGGATCGATGGATCATATCGCCACCATACCTTATTGCACGGTCCAGATTTGATGGGTGGTTAAAAGGCCCTGGAAATTATGTTGGTTAATCATGATTTGGTTCTTGCCTTAGCAAAAACCACTCATCTATATTTTATTGTTGGATAAAGCATTTCAAATAATCACGGGTTCGTTTATTTTTTTCTACTTAAGACTTAAATAGTGCTGAATTGCATCTATTAAATTATTTTCGTTTGTTTTTTTAAGTGCTTCAAACTACTTAAAACTATCTAAAAACAACTAAAAAAATTAAGTTAGAATTTTTAACTTTTCATTTAATTGCAAATCATCTAATGACATTTAAAAGTTTTTATTTTAAATCTATCATTTTCAAAATAACATAATTTCAAATTTATCATAATTTTATATTGCTCAAATTTTCTCTTTTTTCCCTTGATAATTACAAAAAATATATTTGAAAAGAAAAGTCTAAATACATCTCATCTCAAATTGTGTTGGAATTAAACTAATATATTTTGATTTATAATTTAAGCATTCATTTTTTAGTTATTTTCTTAAATATATTAATAAATTTAAATATATAAATGTGGTTAATACTACAATATTTTTTAATCATATTTTAATTATAAATAAAATATTATTAATATGTCATAAAAAATATTTTAGAATTTATTAAATTATTTATTTTTAGATGTTTGTATTAAATTAATTAAAATTACATAACATCAAATAGCTACAAAAGGTATAAATGTCAAATTACTAGTTTTCAGATAATTTTAATTTTAAAAAGTAAACAAGTTTACAATATATTCAAAGATAAAGAAAAAAAAAAACCGAGCATGTTATTAAGATTTCAAATTTTAGTCACTATTCAATCTTCAGTCTTCAACAGCACTGTTTAGTCTTCAGCTAAAAAAAACAAACTACTCTTTAGATTAGTTGTAAAATTCTTCAATAATCACCTTTATAATCAATTTAAGGGTTGTTATTAAAGATATTAGTTTTGTTAGTTACCATCAAATCCCAAAAACTTAAACTGATAGAAAGTAATCCTATTATAATATTTAAGACATGAAGTTGACATGTGACATTTTCTACTATAATATTTAAGACTTGATAGGAAATAGTCAATATATAATATTTAAGATTCGAAGTTAACATATGACATTTCTTACTATAATATTTAAGACTTAAGTTTGACATGCGATACGTACTGTCATGTGTAATGTGGACAAATGACATATGTCAGACATACTAAATACCCCCTACTGTTATAATATGTGTAATAGGAATCAAGATAATCTAATATCATGTTAGTTACTATCAGACCAAAAAACTTAAAGTGATAGGAAAATAGTTTAACTATAGTATTTAAAATTTGATGTTGACATATGATAAAATAATCTTATCCAATCCAGTAAGTTAATGAAATCCTTTGAGTAAACATATATTACATCATTAGTGTGTTTGTCTTGTAAAAATTTATTGATTTGACTTTTAAAATGTATATCTCCAAGTGACATTTAGTTATATAACGTTTTTAAAATTGGTTGTTATATTAAAAATTGAAAAAAAAAAAAAATCCAAAATGTATTTGGCATGGTATTCTCCCAGTGCTATTTTTAATAACAAAAACAACTTATAAAAGTTATAATATAAATTTTGTAGATAGAAGTATATTGATTTCCACCATTTTCTAAATAAACCATATTTTTTCCTTTAAACCATTACTCATTTTCAAAAGTAATATTAATATTAAATACATTTATATTTTTATCATATTCTAGAAAATCATTGTAAAAGGTTGTTTTTTTGTTTTCAACTTATTACTTAATGGGTATGAATTGACTTATTAAATTATTTTTATGTATTTTTTAAATAGTCAAATAATTTAAAATTGCTAAAAAATAATTTTTTTAAAAAAGTTAGACATTCTAGCTTATTAGTTAGTACCTAATTACTGAATCATAATTACAATACTATCCTTCTAAAGGATTCATATTTTCAATTTTATCTTTATTAATATTCTACAAATTATCATTTTTCATATATTAATAGAAACTTAAATCTTTATATTTATGTAACAATTTTAATGTCACATATGTTATAACTTAAAAAGAATGTATAAACTACATGAAATAATATTTTTTTAAACTGTTGTTTTTTAAAATAATATATATTTACTATTATCAATAAAAAATTAATTTATGTACAATTTGGTTATAATTTATTAAATGATTTTTTTTTGAAATAGAATATATTAAATGGTTTGTTTTTAGCTACATATATAATTTAAAATAAAAGTACATAATGATTATTAGAGCATCTTCAATGCTATTATGTATTTTTTTAGTTTCTATTAATAACACATCAATAATTTTTTTGAATATAGACCACTTTGACCAAAAAAGAAAAAAATGGAAATACATATTTTCATCACTAATGCAATTATCTAAAATAAAATATGTATTCCTTTTGACCAATCACAATAAAATATATGTCACACCTCTTTTCTTTTATATTATCTTACGATTAAGAGGAGAAAGTGATAAAAATTCTCCATATTTTCACTTGGTTGGAAAAAATGAGAAATTTTTATTAGCATTTCAAGGAATTCTCTATTTTTTTTCTTTTTTTGCTACATTAGCTCCATATTTGGTTAGATAATTGCATTGGAGTTTTCTTTTTTAAATCTCATTATCTATTTATATTATATAGCAAGAATTTAACTTAAATACATAATTGTATTGGAAATGCTCTTAGTTATAAGATATAAATGTTAAAGTATATGTTTTCAGATGTTTTTCTTTTTTAAAAGACAAACGGTCAATATATATATTCAACATTAGAAGAAAAAAAATATGTTCTCTAAGTTTTAGACTTCAATTTTTTTCAGTGTTCAGTAATATTCATGACTATTCGATTTTCAGATAAAAAAATAAACAACCGTCAAGGAAATGCTACCAATATGATTGCATTTCTAAACATCATTTCCATTTTTTTAAAATAACTTTAAAAAAAATTATTTTAAAAATGAAACCAAACATACCCTTAATTTCACAATCTTGATTAATATTATAAATTTTCCTCAAGAAGAAAATAAATATGACAGTATTTTATTATATGCACATACAATTTAAGCATGTAGATGTAGTATCATAAACGTGCATATCTACCTCTCTCTCACATATATATATATATATATATATATTTAAGTTGAAGAGTTTTTATTAGGATTTATCGAGATCAAAATACTATCTGCACAGTTTGAATATCTATTTATATGAACAACTGACAATTACTCTATAATAAGGGAAAAAAATTACTCATATTAACTGTAATATGTACTTAGTGGTAATCGAAAATCTTTTGAATGATGAGAATGTATATAACCTAAGAGATATTATGGATTATGATGCTTATTTAAGTATAGACAATTTGTTATACGCTATTTTTTTTACGGAAAAATTCTCAAAAAACTTATGAAACTTGAAATCAAAAAGCAATCTTATAACTTCAAAATTAGATACAAAAATCTGTTACCAACCATTAAACAACCAAAAGCCCTTTATCCCATTCTAGATATCCAAATTTGATCCAATCTTAAAGGAAATTTCGAAATTTTGTCCAGGTTTGATTGAAGGGTAAGGTTAATATAGACGAAGGCCCACAAAACCATCAAGCATGAACCGGTTTCATACCTTGACATACACGCAAGAGAAACAGAGATAGGGAGAGAGAGAGAGAGAGAGAGTTATGATATTGTTGGAGTGGCTTTTTTACACTTTTTACTCAATTACATCTTTACAAAATGGAAAGTAAAAGCTAGATTTTGTAGGGCAACTTGGGGCAAGCCTTTGTTAACCATATTTCTGCCGCTTCTCAACCCATTAACTTCTCTTCTTTCTCTCTTTTTATTGTTTACGTTTCTTTGGTAAAGTGAGATGCAACCAGGACCACCCAACCAGAATTGACCATCCTCAAAGTGTACAAGCGAATGTTCTCTGCTCTATTTCACCACTTTGCAAATTGATTGACCAAAACTCCCGGCCAAATTGATTCCCTCTTTATTATTCCAAATTTTAAAAAGAAAGCCTATAATTTTGGTTTGGTCAATACAATATAATACATTACATTAATATACAATGTCGACGGAATAATCTTGAGAAAACTGAATAATAATTGAAATATGAAATAATGACATTTTTTTTTTCTCTTAATGTCCGAATATACGTGTTGGTCGTTTGTTTTTCAAAAGAAAAATATCTAAAAACAAATATTTTTACGTTTATATTCTTATAACTAATAATTCTTATGTATTTTCATTTTAAATTATATATAATATCAAAAAACAAATCATTTAATAAATCCGAACCAAATTTATCTATATATTTCTAATTTCAAAAAATGTACATAGTTTTTATTGATAATAATAAATATATATTGTTTTAAACAATAATAGCTTAAGAAAATATTAAGTTCAAATAGCTTATACATTCTTTTTAAGTTGTGAAATATGTTTTGTTAAAATTGTTATACAAATATAAAGATTCAAGTTTTTAATGACAATATATATATATATGAAAAATGATAATTTGTAGGATATTAATGAAAATAAAATTAGAAATATGTATTTTTTAGAACTGATAGTTATGGAAGAAAATATTTTAATTATGATAAAGTGATTAGGTGTTAAGTGATAAGTTAGAATTTCTTAACTTTTTATTTTAAGTTGTTTTTTAGTAATTTTTTGTTTTTTGACCACTTAAAAAATAAATAAAAATAACTTAATAAATTTAATTCAGACTCATTAAGTGATAAATTAAATAAAAAAAAACAACCCATAATTCTTATAAAGTTATTTATGAAACACAGATAGGGTGGGTTGTCTAATTCTCATCCGATTCTCTTATTCGTATGTTAATTTAGAATTGAATGATGATTTCCCCATCATTTATTCGACGTCCAAATCTTAATTGATTTGAATATATAATGAAGGGTGTATCAAGCAAGACAACTTGATAACTGATCTTTCCCTCCATTTATTTATTTTGTTTTGTTTAGATTCTCAGTTATATATGGGGCCTAATGCACGATAAAAGCTTATATTAGAAGATACAAAACAATTAATCTAAAGAGATGATCATGAAAAGTCATTAGCTAAATGTATGTAGAATAACATGATGGTGCTAATTGAATTAGGTTTGTGCTAGACAAGTAAGTTGTCAGCTGACCCTTAATGTCTGCAACCAATTATAGAGTGCACATGAGAACGAATTTGAACCGTTCAATATAGGGTGTGTACCACAGCCCTATGAATAATGTTACAACCTATGGGAGTTTCAAACGGTATTATCTATGTTTCAAACGGTATTATCTATGTGATCCTCATCGATTTCAACACGTAATTTTGTATTGGGATTGTAGTCCGATCCTGAAAATTAAAGAAAATTTGATTGGTTGGGGGGGATAATGACTATCGACCAAGCATGTGTACTCCATGTGCTTGGTGGAACCATCACCAGCCATGACCACCAGCACCAATTGTTTGATATCATATTACATGCACGGCCCCTGACACTGAAAATACCTCATCCTCTTTTTGTGTTTTAAACACTTTGGTGGTGCCACACGCCTTTGATTTCTATACTTTCAATTGATTATCATCAATTAATCGAGGAGCTACATAATAATTAGTCGCTATTACGTGTAGTTATTATAGTCATTATATTTTATTATAGTCATTATATTTATTGAATTCTGTGAAATTAAGAATTGATGCTTATGGATGAACCAAGATTTTAGACCAATTTGAGCACCGACTGTATTTTTTTATTTATTTATTTTTTGTCCCACTACTCTAATGCAATGCCAAAGTCAAGGTATAAATAGGAACTTAATAAAAACAACCGTTATAAGTACAATTTAAAAGATAACTCCTACTGTAGAGAAGGGTTTCTCCTCACTTTGGGATTTTATTAATAAAGCTAAGACTGGAACATTTCTTTATCATATTATACTATTATTAGTAAAGAAAATTCATGTGGTCAACTGTTTCCGACAGATTTCAAAATCTATGGTTAATTTGTCTTTATTTGATCAAATGTTGACTGGAAGTAAAGAAATTTGTCCATTTTTACAAAGAGGGTAATTAATCAAGTAAGAGGCTAGGCAACGAAAATGTACAATGAAAAAATTACCTGTGAAGTTGTAGAAATACAGATGTGGTTGCCGTGTTAGATTACATTTGCAGGAACGGATATTAGTTTTGACGACAACATGTACGCTAGCATGTGCAGAGTAGCTATGCTATCTGTCTAATTCACAGAAATTTGCGCCTCTCTATTCTCTAGTCAATCTCAATCATCTTCTTCATATGTGCCTTTTGCCCTACTTTGAATAACGCACTTCTAGAATTTTTCTTCAATAACCACGTTCTCGTTCATATACGCATTTGTAACGTGAATAACTTCCCTTTTGTATTTAAAATTAAAAATATAAGGGTTATATTTGAGCACATTGTTTTTTATTTTTTTAAAATCTGATAATAAATGAGTAAAAAATCTGTGAGGTTTTACGGAGAGTAATCACTATTTACGCCACTTGAATATTTACTATAATGATTGGAGATATTTATTCCCACCATAAAGAAGAGAAGAAGACAATCACTTGAGTTAGAAAAGAATGTGTATTTTTAAGCGTATTTATTAGGAGAGTACTCTAATGAGAAGAATGAACTTGAAGCCTAATTTGTAATAAGTGTATTTGCTACTTAAAAATTTTTGTATTTGCTAAAATATTTAAGAATTAAGTTACTTCAACTTTTTGTAGATTGAAGTGAAAAGGGAATTTAATATCATTGTCTAATGTGGCTTGATAATAAAGAGTGTTTATTTAGTCTGGTGTTAAAAATTAATATATAAATAAACTTCGGCTTTGTAAATCAAATGAGATAATCAATATACAAACATCTATTCTTATTTTCAAAAAAAAAAAACATCTATTCTTTTTTCTTAAAAAAATCCTATGTAAAATATTTATTAGCTTATCAATTTTTTTTTTTAAAAAAAAAAATTGGTTCTATATTGACCCAAATAATTTGTCCCGAAGAAATAAAATCAATAGGTTATACAAAATATATGTGTAAAAGAGTTGTAGAAGCAATGATAAGAATGCCATGTAAAAATATTTTATAAAAGTATTAATTTTTGTAAGGGTGTTTTGAAATTACTTAATTATGTTCTTTTAAGTAATTTGATATATGGATATGTTAGTAATTAAAAAATTTATTAAAAAAACAAAGGATGTTGGAAAAACCTTTTTGGGTGGCAATAGAATCACCTTATTTATGGTTCTTATAAAATAAATATTCAAAACAATACATATAAAAATAAATATAAAATTATGATTAGATAATCAACAAAGATGTATAAATCATGTATCAATATATAGGGATTAAAATCTAGATAAGATAGATATCCTAAAATTAGAAAAAAAAAAAAAAAAAAAGAAGAAGAGTATAATGAATATATAATTAATCCAGAACATAATCAATCGATTTCAAAATAAAAAAAAAAAAAAAAGAAAAAAATCAAAGAAAGAAAACCTCAAATTGATGAAGACCATTTGGTCTCCAGACCAAGGGTTTTCGACGAGTGAGACCATCCATTGTCTCCATCGCCTTGGAGACTTGGTCTCTATGCGATGAAGACCCTCCATCATTGATGATGACGATGGAGACTGCTGCCTCCATTGTCGACTTCAGCGATAAAGACCCATACCTTAATCGTTGAAGTCGGTGATGGAGGATTTGGTTTATTTTTTGGTTTATTTTTTGTTTAAACGGAGAATTCGATTTTGTTGTTATTGTTGTTATTTTTTTAAAAAAAAAAATTACTCTTTTTATTTTTAATAAATTTTCTTTTCAATATTTTTTATTTTAAAATTATTTTAAATTACGTTTTTGTCCTTATATTCATGGGGAAATCGTTCAAACTAATTAAAATTTAAAAGGCCGAGGGCAATTTCATCATTGCACAAAAATTCTCAATCAACCATCAATTTTAACCTTTATTGACTGTTAATGTGGAGATATAGTGTTACAAAAAAAGTAAAAGTTAATTCGTCTGGAGAAAGTGTTATCATGTAATTTTCTGTTTTTAAAAAGTGTATAATTAACAAACAATTAGTTTTTTTTATTAATTTTTGTTAGATTGCCTAGAATCATATTTCCAAATTCAAAATCGTATTATTTTTTTAATAAAAAAATGTACTTATTTTAATGAGGAAGAATCTCAATTCTCAAGAACAAAACAAAGGTTTGATCAAAATCAAAATAGAATGTCGTTTATTTGACTATATAGCAGAACAAAACCAAGACTATCAACCACAGTAAATTTTGCTCTGCATTTTAGGAAAAAGTAAAAAAACAGGGAATTCACCGATTCAATTATTTTCACTCGTTAAATTCTCACATTTAGTAGCTGTAGTACACCACAAGAAGACAACCTCCCGAGAGAACACTTACGTGGGACCGTGGGAGCCATGAAAATGAACCAATCACAAACGAGAAAGCAGAAACACCGACCACACCGTCACCAATCACAAATCACCATGCGTGCAAAAGTCACATGCCTAGCGCTCTCTACGCTCACCGCTGATTTGGCCAACCAAAAACAACACCACCTCCTTTTTCAATTTTGATTGGCTAACAACTTCACACTTTTCTTTTGCCTTTTTTATACCACTGTCTTTTTAAATAATAAATTATTATCCGTGTGTGCATAAATCTGTGCTTCCGGAGTGATTGGCGGGCACTTTTATCGGTGTTCCAAATTATAATTTATTTAGTATTCAACTAATAGTTTATTAAATAAAACAGAATCTTAATGTGGGATTGCCACGTGGGCGTACGGTTGGGCGGGTGCAGAACAATTTTAACGGTAGAATCTTGGCTGGAATAAAGGATGTCTTATCCACGAAAACGCGAGAGAGACAGACAGACGGGGCTTCTTTTTTTTTTTTTGGGTGGTTGACAGAGAGAAAAAGAGTAATGTTTTCCTTTTTAACAACTCATATTTATTTGTTTGTTTTCTTAGGTTAGGTGAGATGAGAATTCAACTACTCAAAAGAATACCTGCGAGCAGATGAATTGTGATTATTCATTAACAAGGTAATTAGAGGAGGGTCAAGTCAATTTTTAGTTTGTTTGTGTAATTAACAACACCACTACCTATTATTTTTGTTTTCTATCTCTTTAGCTTTGCATTAACTTCCTTCCAAATTAACTTAAGTTTTATAGTTTTTTTTTTCTTTATTATAGGATATATTTCCCAATCAGTAACTAGTTAATATAAAATTACAATATTATTATGTTTGAGTATTGCTTTTGGTAGGAGAGATAGTTTGGTAGTAAAAAGTACGTTTTGCTTCTCATTGCTACACCAAATGTCTAATACAAATGGATGGATTAATTTTTAACTTTTTTTTTTTTTATAAAATTGAGAAGTGTCCTCGTTAGAGTACATTTTTTTTTTTTTTGATTTTTTAGAGTACAAATACTCATTACAAGTATCAGAATCTCATGATCTAGACTTTTGAAGTACGATCTGAATTATTACTATTACTGCTCCCTAATAGATGGGAAAAAGTTATCCGCATATAATAGGAAAACTGTTCATAAATTAATAGAACTTTTTAGTTGATTGTCTACACTTATGGGCTATTTAAAAGTTGTCCACTTTATGAACAGAGCTGCTCGAATGCAGCCCTCTGCTTGACAAGCAAACTAGATGAGAGTAAATCACTGAGACAGCATACTTTAGAATTGTTAGAGCACAACTGAATTAGTATATTAATACATTTATATGTTGTCAGTTTAAATTCCTACCATCTGAACATACAAAAAAATGTGATTCCAAGTATTGATTATATAATTAGTTCAGTTGGTTTCTAATACATGCATACAATGGAGTGGAGATAAGCTGATCAATCTGTTTATAACTTCCAATTCAAGCATAGCTCTAATTGCTAAAATCATTGCGGATCTTAAATGATAGGTCATCAAAATATTCTGATTAGACTGGACATGCATTTTATATAAACATATAATAATGTCAAAAGTAATATCAGTTAGAGTTTGCTATCCAACTGGTTTTTATTCTCCAGCTAATACAAATTTAATTGACACAACCCCACAACTCACATGGGTTAAATTACTTTTTTTTAATCTTTTTTTCCTTCATCAAATTTACACCCAAGATGCATGTATTATTGTAGATCTGATCTTCACTTCTTCCAAACCAAAAGACACAAGGAGAGAAAAGTGGGCTCCAAAATCTTCAACAAATTGGTTTAAATCTGGCCCTTTGCTAATTACCCCAAACGCGTTTTCAATTTGACATCTAAGTTTGATCATTGCATGCCCACCAACCCATGATTCCATATTTTCAATAATAATGACCATCGCACTTTTTGATTATTTTGATTTTTGATTATCTTCTAAGTTCCCAAAACAGAAATTTGGTTTAGTTAGAATTGGTAAGTCAAAACTAAAAGAGAAATGGTTGCTTTTAATTTTATTTATAATATATTTACTGTGAACTTATAATTAAGTGGTTAAAGCCTAATAAAGTCTAACCTATCTATTCAGCTTTTAAATGCAATAAATCCATTTGCCTCTCTATTTTCTAACCTTATGGATAAGTGTTTGCCCTGCAAGTCTTGTTTGTTGCCCGACTAATAAATATCTAGGATCCTTCTATTAATTTGGAACTTTGACTATTGCCATATTTTGAAGCAATTGTCTTAAATTCAGTTCAGGTGCCCATCTTTACAATGCATGTAATAGATTGTGGCAATGTACATAATTTTCATGAGAATGTTAGTATCATCATTTGCTTAATTTAGTGAGCATTACATTATTTGTGTTTCTTATACATTGATATTTGCCGATTTTTAAGGTATTATGATAATCAGGTGACAAATAGTGGTTTGACCACTATTTGTGCCTGTTATATATATGTGTGTCTCAATTTTATATGGTATTATAATAACCAAGTGACAAAAAATAGTTGTCTTTTTTAATCAAGTAAAATGATAATTTTGTAAATGGATATATATCTAGAGGTAAAAGTACAACGACTGTAATAATTATTAACTATTAGTAACTTTAACAACTTCTATTATCTTTTTAAGTGTAATCATGATTTTTTAACTTTGAGTTCAAACATTTTGAAATTCTTCCAAACTCTGAAAAAAATTAAATTGAAGTTACTTCTTACACCAAAATTTGTTTAGTTTTTAAAAATTTTCAACAACCATTAGCACATGACTCACCTGTATATAATGTACAATAATTATAATCTTAGTCATACACACATCGATAATGAGTATACAAGACAAAAGAATCTTGCTAAGTCCGTCCAGAAAAACATCTTTGATTTACGTATATTCCATTATTCTTCTCGAGTCATTGCATATGAGATATGATAGAACTCTTATTGTTAGATCCGAAGCAGAACGCATAAAATGTTAAATTGTCAGAAACCAATAACATTTCCATCTAATTAAAATTTAATTTAAGAAGATAAACCAAAAGGAAAAAAAAATTAATAAAAGAAAATAAATGTCTGCCTTCCAAGTTCCAATACGAATAATCATTTACTTAATCATCAATGCATGCATGCATCTAAAATCTCTCTCTCTCTCTATATATATGGGAATGTTGGGTTCCATAATAAAATGTTGACTTCTCCAGAAATTAAAAACTATTTTTACAGGATGTCAAAATTGGGGAATGTTTTGTTCAATTTCGAAATATTGTATATGAAAAATTTCATGCATGCATCTAATCACAAGTTATAGTCAATCTTTTTTTTTTTTTTCTATTTTGATTGGAACCGATTTAGGGTACAATTAGGGCCAATAACAATAAATGTTGAATGTTGTGACATGACCCAGGGATTAGCTCCCAAGATTGGGAGAGGCCAACTTACAAAGAGTGTGGGAAGAAATCCACATATTAGTGGGGGATAAGCATGAACCCATGACCTTGGAGTTGTATGGGTGGAGCCTATATATATATAATGATTTTACTATCAATGCCTCATACTTTTAAAATGTTATGATGAATCAATTAAATTCATCAATTGCATTTAAATTAAATAGTAAAGAGAATTTATTTTAGGAGAGAGAATGTAATAGATGAATTTGATTGGTTCGTCACTTATAGTAAAATCATTCTCTCTCTCTCTATATATATATTAAATTTGTCACCGAACATGTCAAATTCAGAGGTCTACTAGGGCCTATATATCAAGGGTGACAATTACTTTCAAGATCAAACAATACTTTTATGGCCCGAATATTTACTCACACAAGTTTATAAAATGTATTTTATGCGGATCTAACCTCCAATGCTTAAAACAAACCACCTATGTTAAACAATAATGTGCATTCATAAGTCATAGTACTCCATAATTTATATATACATAATTGATCGAATTAATATTCATTAGAAGTTAATGTTTGTTAATGTATTAAATCTCAGTCTTAAATACAATAGTTGAGTACTTTCTATCAACTTCAGTTTTGCGATCTGATAGTAACTACTATGGTAGCAAAGCCTGAAGGTCTCAAATTCAAGTTACCTCTCTCCCACCACCTCAAATTATTTGGAATTTTTGTTCATTGCACTTATTGTATGGTATAGACATCTAGCAAGTGTTAGATATTTGCCATCTGTTTATGTTGTATGTGGGGAGGCTTGGTGATGTCATAAATTCCATAAACCTTAGTCCTAAATCTATAGTTGGGTCTTTTCATGTAAAATATGTGGACATTCTTTTATTATCAAGTATAACACTCGTGAATTTCATCAATCTCAGTTTTAAATACTATAATTGAGTTATTTCCTATCCACAAATATGTGGATATTCTTTTCCAATCAAGTATGTGTCTGATGTTTGTCATCTGTTTACGTTGTATGTTAGTGGACTCTTTCCTATCAAGTATATATTCGGCGTTTGCCATATATTCATGTTGCACATGATAGAACATGTTAACAGTATTATAAATTCCATTAATCTCAATCTTAAATTCTATAATTTAGTTATTTTCTATGAGCTTAAACTTTTGAATCCGGTGATAGTTAATAATGTTCATTAGATTGTAATATCAAGATTAAAAAGTAAATAATTTTAAAAGGAGTTATCAATTGTTTAGTTTTTAACCAGTAACTTTGCATGTCATACATACATAGTAACACAATCTTTTAACTCTATAATTTTATTTTACATAAAAATATGTGTATCTGAAACACATTGGTTTGTCTTACTTTTGACCTTTGTACATCAATATTTTGAACTAGGGAAGCTTCCATGAAATTACCATGATCCCGTCGTATAACCATTTTCATTCATTACAAGAAAAAAGGGGAAAGAAATACAGTAGATTCCCACAATTCACTACCAGCATTTTCTCGTCTGTCCGATAGATTAAGGAGGAAGATTGCCTTGTCTAATCATTACATTTCGGAATTCACTTTACCCGATTGACTAATTTCTCTTACTTTTTTACAGCTTCTTCCCAATCTCCTAACAATTTTTATTTTTAATATTACAGTTATGTCCTTATAAACTCAGCCCATAATCCTGATCTCACCCGTAGTTAACTAAGAAAATTAACATAATTAAAATTCTAACAAATACCACAGAAGAAAGAAAATATGATTTTGAATATATTTAAAAACAACTGAATTTTTTAGAAGCATTTTTTATTATTAAATTACTTCTTTTATTCATTAATTATTTTATCATTTATTTACAAAGTATTTAGTATAAAGAAAACTTAATTTTTTTTTTTCTAGTTTCAAATTCATATTCTTTTGCAATACTAAGAAAATCTCTATCAACGGAATGAGAACAATAAATCAATCACCGACCTCAAGATTCATTTTACTACCTGATAATGTGGTTTGTGCATACCAAAACTATCACTTAAATGCGCACGCCACCATGTATGGAGAGGACAGACGTACGCATGGAAGCAGAAATAACAATGTTATGTGAAGTACATGCGCGTGCAATGTATGTATGCGTATATGTACAATCCGTTGCTTAATCCACTGCTTCTTCCTTCTCGTCGCTCTGGCCCACGACGCCGCGCCATAATTCTCTTCATGCAATTTCATATTCTTTTTATTATATTCTTTTTTTTTTTTTGCAATATTTTTTTTAATATTACAAATATCTATTACAAAAATTGAGACATTTGAGATCAGGGTTATAAGAAACTATCCGAAACGTAATACTATTTAAGATAAGAGTTTCAACCTGAAACCTGAACTCTTGAATTATTAGGATCAAGAAAAATATTTATTCATTTTTATTAAATGATGGTGTATAAAAAAATATGATATATATAAAAAAGTATATACATATGGTATAAAAACATGTGCTTAACTTGATAGGTGTTAGCTTAAAATAAACTAGTTAATAAAAAAAATGGTAATTAAAGGTGGAGTGTATGAATAAGATACTGAAACCCCATATATATCCATTTATGAGTCATCCACGTGCGTGCATGTGCGGTGAAGATTTTGAAGAGAAAAGCAGAACTTCCATATGCCTCTGACTTGTTGCCTAACATTAACATGCGTTTTTATTATCAGCAGCCTCTACTCACTTGTACATATTTCTATGTAGCCACTCACTTGCTTCCACGTGTAACTCTATTTCCTCAAGCATAGTGCATGTACTGCAAGCAGATGCAGTACCCCACGGAAACATCGGCTGGAATTGGTCGACCCCCACTCAATTCTCCTTGTCAACTAAACTACTCTGTTCACAAGACAAACTTCCTATTTTTGGATTAAATGCATTCATACTTGGGTGCTTTCCAAATTTTTATTTAAATTATCTAATAACTTTGCACAAAAATTATATATAAAAAAATATAATAATAAAGAATTAGACACATCAAATACATAAACAATTTCATGATTGAATCATGAAATTGTTGCAATGGGTTCATGCCAATGATTATGAGGCGACTAGTATTAGTTCATGGATCACATCTAACATGGTAACATTTTTCTATCTTCAAAATCCAATTTAAATTTCAATGGATGATGTTGAAGCTTTATGGGACACCAAATCAGCCTTACAATCTGCCATAAATCATGAGAAAAAAAGGTTGTAGCTATCGATATTATTATATTAAATTCCCACTTGTATCCATACAATATATTTAGCATACCCTAGACATGTAATTAGCTCTCAGGCCATCCATTTTCTCATCTACTGAAAAGCGTTGAGCTAATTTAATTAAAAGCAAATCTCATCTATTAGATACAGTTAATGATTACATACTGCAGACATCTGGACTGATTATATATATATGTATTTGTAAAAGAAGGATAAAGATTGTAAATCTAAGCAACATGGGCAATAGAAGAGCATGTCAGAAGTGGGCCTGTGAGTATCGTTGAGGAGACAAATGTCACCTCTTGTGGGCTGACTGTATGTATGCTTAGAAATACTTTCCTGCATTTATAAAAAAAGCAAGGCCCATTTGAAAAATTAAAGGATCAGTTTTAAAACATGAACAAGATTGTGCATCTCAGTATATAATAGTCATGTTTTTTGATACTAGAGTTGTGAAATTTAAGTTTGCCACTTGTGAGTGAAATTTTGAATACTAGAATTGCGAATTCGTCTAAATACTATACAGCAGATAATGGATCAAAACCATTCTCTAGAAACATGGGCAATATTGGGCCAGTAAGGTACAAAAAGATGGAGCCCCAGGTGCCCTGCTAGTTGAAATGGACCAACTTTACGGGAAATTGTGACATAACCCACTTAACAGGTAGCCTCAACAACATGAGTCATGAGGCATTGAGACAAAAGGTTTTAATTTTATCTTTTTGACATTTATTTGAGACTTATCATTTTTTGTAATCACTTTTTTTTTTTAAAAAAAAATTATTCTGATTGTTTTTCAGATGTAAAAGCATCAATTAAATTTTATATTCTATATTTTTATGCTTATATTCTTATTTTTCTTTTTGAAATCGTTTATATTCTACTTTAAAACATATCGTTTTTAATAAGAATAAGAATGTTCTCTTGCAACATGTTCATATTCATAGGGAAGGCAAAGTGATATTCGATCTCCTTTTTGTCTGATTTCAGTGGATACTGAACTCCTCTTTGGTCAATGCCCGTGCAGTCTGAAACTGTAGAGACAGATAGCTTATTGTGATTTTTTTTTTTTTTAGGGAAAAATTGCAATAATTTTTCTTATATATGTACAAACTTGCAGTTAATTTGGACAACTTTCCCATTAAGGTGCTGTGTAATATAATTTAGTTAATTTTGGATAAGTGTTGTCATGATATTCTCAAATATTACAGTTATTCATTCTAAAAAAAAATTACAGTAACCAATGACATACCACGACCATAGATTTAATAGCTATTGACCCATATAATTGCCCAAGACATCTCCATACCAAAAAGTTTAACATAATTTCTATAAGCGTGTGCTTTTTTCATATTGAAGTAACGAGTTCACCAACTTATCAAGTTAATAAACGTTCTACGGATCTTATTGATAGATAGATTAAATGAGTTTATCAATCAATATGATGCTACCACCCTTCCTAGATTAAGAACGGTATCTAATTATTATACTACTCCTCATCTGCAATTGGATGATAATCTTTATATAAATAGTTTCACATATCTAGTAGTGTTCAATGTATTGTCATATATTAGTACCTTAATGCCAAATGCAGACTCCTCCTTGGATAATGTAGAGACCATTATCCACTAGTTTAAAAGTTACAATTATTACAATTTCGCTTTGTAGATTATCCGAATTCACAGATAATTGGAACTAATTATTTATTTATTTCTAAAAACTTTAATTCATATCCATTCATGTGTATTTTTTTTTAATATTTATTAATTGAATAACTTTTTGTTTCAAAAAAAAAAAAGAATATCTTTTATAATGTTTAGGAGCGATACTTATTATATATTACTACGGTATGGAAAATAATAAGTAATTATTGATTTTTATAATAATAAATATTTATTTAACATACTCTTTCAATGTTGCTTAACATGTGAAAGTTAGTCCGAGAGGTATCCAAGACTCCAGCATTGGTCTAAGTAAAACAAAGAGTACGGCACGTGAAAGGAAGAGAGAGTAAAAGAAAAAAAATTTATTTATTTATTTATTTTATTTTTTAAAAAGAAAAAAGATAAAGGAGTTTCGGGTCAATTCTACTGCTCCTTTGATATGCATTTGTACCGCTCCTTTCAGGTTTGGGTCTTCCGCCCTTTTTGTTTTTTTTTTTTTTTTGAGTTTTGTGGCAGATTTAGAAAATAGTCGGAATTAAAAAGAGATGAAACACTGGTAGTATAGCCTACAGAGCAATTTTCATATAGAAGGGATCAACTTAAACATAGGTGGGGGAGTGACCCATAGAAAAATGGATAAAAACCCATAATTTTTAGAGAGGAGGGGAGGACATCGAATGTAGAACCCGTCTTTTTGTCAAAAATACAGGACATAAGGCTTCAACCAACGAGGCAAAAGGGGGGGGGGGGGGGGAGGACACTAAGTGTAGAACTCGTCCTTTTATAAAAAACACGAGAGGCAGTGCCTCAACCAACGAGGCACTACGTAAGCTACTTTAACCAAGATTGTTTATGGTGTTAGTACATCTTCGATGTTATTATAGAGTTTTGAATTTCTATCAATGACACAAGTACATCTTCAATGTTATTATAGAGTTTTGAATTTCTATCAATGACACATCATCATTTTTTTGAATATGAATGTATCTTGGCAAAAAAAAGGAAAAACATATATTTATTTTCATCTCCAATATAATTATCTAAAATAAAATATACATTCAATTTATAACCAATTATCGTAAAATATGTACATAACATTCTAGGAGTTGTTGAGTACTTCCTATTTAATCCTCGCTCCCTTACCATTAAAAAAAAAAATCATAAAATATGTATTACACTATTTCTTCTCGTATTATTTAAAACAAATCGATTGAAAATTTGAGAGATATTTGACAGCTTTGTGAATCCATAAAAGATTAAAAAAGAAAAAAAATCACTTTGTTTATTAAAAACCACAATAAATTAAAAGTCTACATGCTCTGTTTATTTGTGCTTGCTGCAATAAATAATGGCGATAATACTTATTTTTGGTGTTAAATCATGGTGAGAGCTATTTTCGTGAAAAAGCTCTTGTAAATAAAGCAAAAATGGAACCGGAAGAAACATTGATAGAAGAAAAGCTTTTGGTCTTTTTGAGAAAAAAAGAAGAATTTTTGGGCTTAAATTGTGGGATGAAGAATGAAAAAGAATAAAAATTCTGAGATTTGTTTTGGTGGGAAATAGAATGAAAGATGCCGACTGCGATTTTAAGAGAGTTTCTCAATTGAGAAACTCATTTCAATAATTTCTAATTTTTTTTTGTCACATCAACTTTATAATTGAATTACGTAATTGCATTAGAGAATGTTTTTACTTCATTATGAATTGATCTTATTTGACAACAAATTATGCTAAAATAAAAACTTGCATCGAAGGTGCTATTACTATTTGAGATTTTTTTTCCCTTTTAATATAACATTTAATTCAAAATTTTAAGATAGGAAGATGAATCAAACTCAAACTCTAGGGTGCAAGTGTGAGAAGCTATAACTTGGCTAACCTTATATTGTCATTTTATATATATATATGTGTGTGTGTGTGTGTGTATGTATGTATGTATATATATATGGTTATATATAACTAACACCGAATAGGCCTGAGTTTAGAGAAACCTACTATTTAGAGGTGGGCATGAGTTGGTTTGGGTTGTGTTTGACTATACCTAAACCAAACCATTAACTTATCGGTTTAGGAATTTATAATCCAAATCAATCCAATTAAAGGTAAAACCGAACCAAATTGAACCAATAAAAATCGGTTTTGTTCAGCTTTAAATTTAACTTGTTTAAGTTTTTAAATTGTTTCATTACTAAAAAAATTATAAGTTTAGATTGTTAGAACATAATTATATTATTTTTTATTTAAACTTATATGATAATATCTATGCAAGTAGCTAAACCAATTATAGATATGATAAATAATAATTTGATTCAACTTAAGTGTAGAAAACTTAAGAATTATAAATGAAACAAAGTTGTTGCAACTAATTCTGTAACAAAAGATAAAAACTTTGGAAAGAAATAAAAAAACAGAGAGATTGGAGGTTGGAAGGAGAAATGACACATAATATAAAAGTTAACTTTATGTTTAATATTAAAATTTTAATAATGATATATATATTTATTAAATATATAATGACTTATATTGAGTAATTCAGTTTGATAAAATACAATCCACAAACTAATCCAAACCGACAGGATTACTTTTAGGCAACCCAATGGGCTTAGTTTATTTTATAAAACCAAATAAACCCACTTTAATTAGTTTGGTTTGGGCAGGGTTTGATCGGTTTAACGGTTTGGATGCTCACCCCTATCTACTAACATTAAATGCTATCTATATTTACTTGGATATCTACTCCTATAAATAAAAGATAATAGAAAATGTTGTAGGAATGAAATTAAATCCTCTCCTATCGAAACAATTAAGTTCTCTTTCTTGTGTTATCTTTCCAAAAAAAAAAATTCAACGAAATTTGCTCCCTTTTTTCATTTTTTGTTACTAAGTAGAGGCACCTTGAGAGGGGAAATTTTCAAAATTTATTGATGATAATGAAGAAGTATTTCAAGAGTATTTTTTTCTAGTGTTGATGTTAAGCAAAATCATGTGAATATTGAGGTTCCTAATTTCATCATCTATTTATTTTAATTGTGGTGTTATTGAGTTTAATATCTTAGCATAATTCCAACAATTTCACCCTCGATTTATTCTCCATCATCTTTTCTCGATTGTTGAAAATTGAAATGTTCCAAAATATCGTTTTCATTAGATCATATGGATTGAGTTTCCTTTTTCCTTCTAAGATTTTGTTTCTTTTCTTTGTGTAATAAAATAACTCATAGATTGCCACATTCTTTGGATTCCGTAAAACAAAAAATAATGGGATCCAATTAGATGATGTTTATCGTTTTTAAATACAAAAATCAGAAGTTATTCATTTAACATTAATTGAGTAATAATATAAAAAGTTAACGACCTATATTGATGGAGCATCGGCAAAGCAGCTGCAGCTGCCGCCGGTCACTGGTCGGCACCTGGGATGACATAAAATACCATACTTGTCTAAACCAGAAGCTGCTTTCTTCATTAAAAATATAGATATATGTTTATTGATTAACAGAGTTAATACATGAGATCAGATCATGTGTCACATAATTAACCTAATGTCAACCTGTACGCAAGTTGTTGATTAACAGAGTTATTACATGAGGTCAGATCATGTGTCACATAATTAACCTAATGTGTCACCCTGCACGCAAGCCTCTATCAATCAAGAGGACAAAATTTGTAACTAGATTTTACTTGGTCAGGGAATATATGACATGCTTTTGAAATATCCAACTATATTATTCGAAGAATTATTTGCGTTGTTTGTTTTTAGAAATACGAAAAATCATTACTTTTTACTCCACCAAAATTTTCCGAAGGATGTATGAGAAAACATAAATAGATTTAATCATAAATTTCATACTAATGTCCAGTTATAAATATTAGTTTAATCATTGTCTTTAGGATCATCATAGTTTCTAAAATAATTATATTTGTATATAAAATTTGCAATGTTTTACTTATTTTTATATATTTAAAATTTCAAATAAGATTCAAATCTATAATTTTATTGATGAGGATATGAAGTGAGCATCGCTTGTATAAAATTAATCATTACACAGCATCTAAAATTAATCATGATAAAGCATCTATTTATTACAATTTGTTATATCAAATTATTGTAAGATATGTAATAAGAATTTGAGTAAAGGATTGAGGGATAATAATCTGTTATCGTAAAAAATATATAGATAATAAAGACTATGAAGAAGTAGATAGAGCAGGTAGGAAATTAATAACCGTGGAAATTTTTATATAAGAATAATAAATTAAATATTAAAGCAATGATAGATATCGGTGCCAATAACAGTGTAATACATTAAAGTTTAGTCCTATCAAGATATAAAACAAAACTAAAGCAATCAATGTTACCATGCAACAAAAATTGTCGAAGGCACTACTTTCTTTGACATTTGCTCAGCCTGTAATGTTCCAGCAACTGTGTCTATATGTAAACTACAATAATGGCATGGCTTTCTCCACAACACATCTCACACCTGCAAGCACCAGCCACCATAAAAGTCTTCTGTTCACCATTCTATAGGTAAGTTTTTATAGTCCTATCAAATAATTACTTGCATTTTCTTGCAAAGTGTTCTGCAATGTTTCTTTTTCTTCTTTATCCTTGTTAGTTTTGGGAAACTATATCTAGAAAGCAAACATACAAGAGAAATTCTTTCACTAATTTATTGTACCTATGTAATTCGTTAACATGCTAAATGAAACATCCTAGCTCAGGGTTGAATATTTTCACCTTAAACAAACAGTTTCTCATAGTTATTTAATAACTCAAAACATGTCTGCACTTTAAGGAGTTTACAAAGTATCCATATTAGATAAGACGTCCTTTTGTAGGAATATAAAGTTTTGGTGGTTCACACTAATCCAACAAGAGTTATCTAATATCTGAAATTTAAATGTAATTAAAAAACAATGTTGTTTTGTGGATTTACTTGCATTGAAGTAGCTAGCTAGGCCAAGCATTTGAATATTCATTCTCCAATTTGTGCATATATATATAAGCTGTTGTTTAAATTGATAAATATTCTTGGTTAATTGTGAACAGACTTCGACACCAAAATGAGCCAGGATTGCTTGGGATGGGCAGCACTAGACACTGCAGGAACTCTAGTACCTTACCAATTTAAGAGAAGGCAAGATTGCTTTTCTTTAAAGCAATTTTACTGGTTGGTTTGTTCTACTTGTGTCAGTTGTTTTCCTCAATACTATTATGAGGATTTAGGAATTATGGTCCCCAAAGGAAGAAATTAAATTTCCAATTCATTATAATTTTGTCATTCGGATTTCAAATTTATAAGTTTCCAATTAATGGATAGCTGTGGAATTCTAGTCTTCATCATAATCACAACTTTAGAATGATTGTCTAGATTGCCGCAGGGCTGTTGGAAGCGACGATGTTTCATTAAAGATAACACATTGTGGAATTTGCCATGGTGGTGTAATTTTTACAAGGAATAAACTTGGAAACTCAAAATATCCTGTTGTTCTTGTTCCCTGGTATGTAATTTAATGCATGCATTTGGCGCGGTAAGATACAGGTCAATTTCTTGGACTTCATGTATTTTTATAAGCAATTTCTTGTACTTTAGTTTGAGCTAGTTGGGATCATTTTGCATGCTAGGCATGAAATTGTGGGAATTGTGAAGGAGGTTGGTGCCAATGTCAAGCGATTCAAAGCTGGAGAGCATGTTGCTGTGGGATCATATGTGGACTCATGTAACAATTGCGATGAATGCAACGGCGGGCTAGAAGTGCACTGCACAAAGAAACATGTTCCTACATTCAATGGCATTGATGAGGATGGTACTGTCACGAAAGGAGGATACTCCACTTTCATTGTTGTTAATGAAGGGTGAGTATTGACCTGTCCAATTGCTGAATTTGATCTCAATACATCCTTCATCTACTCATGTAATCTATTTTTATTGTTTAATTGAACCAACACTATAGACACTGCTTCAAGATCCCCGATAACTACCCACCAGCCTTAGCAGCCCCGTTGCCATGCGCTGGGATTACAGTGTACACACCAATGATGCACCATAAGATGAACCAACCGGGTAAACGTCTAGGGGTGGTTGGGAGGAGGCCTTGGCCACATGGCCGTGTCGTTTGGCAAGGCATTTGGACTGCACGTTGCAGTCTTCAGCACAAGTATTTCCAAGAAAGAGGAAGCCTTGAACCAGCTAGGAGCTGACAGCTTTGTAGTCTCAACTGATGAGCAGCAATGAAGGTCAAAAAAATTAAAAAGGCCCAACCAAAAATTTATTTGTTGTTCAGTATCCAATCTTTGATTGACCAGTACCAATGATCATGTATATATAAATCTGTATATGCACCCCTTGACTAGATCCTTGGACTTCATTGTTGATTCAGCATCAGGGGAACACTCATTTGACCTATACCTATCACTTTTCAAAACCAAGGGTGTCCTGGCTTTGGTTGGCTACCCGAAAGAAATCAAATTTGCTCCTCATAGCATTGCATCAGGTACTTGATTTTATGTGATTTATGCTAAATTATGGTTGAGGATACATTAAAGATTGTTGTTGCTGAGAGTTGTGCAAATTACCTAAATGATAAATCTAATCAATTCTAACTCAATTTAGTTAATAGAGTTAGTGAAATAGTTGAATAAGACAGATATATTATGTCATCTATACGTTCATCACATCAAAAAATTTTCTAGTCATGGTATGCATACATATGCTAGTGTTATTAACTTCAATAAAAGCTGAACTAAATGCTTTGCAACCTTGCAAAATTTGGCATCTGCAGGATTTAGATCCATCAGCGGAAGTTGAACTGGGGGTCTGAGACAAACACAAGAAATGTTAGATCTTTGTGCTGTGAACAAAATATACCCCAAGACCGAAATAATTCCAATTCAATATGCAAATGAAGCTTATGAGAGAATGATAAGGAATTATATGAAATATTGTTTCGTTACTGATATTAAGAACTTCCTCGAATGAAGAGATAATTCATATATTTTGGACTATATTATTATTATGTCTCGTAGTTTGCACTTAGTAGTGAAATCCTGATAGATGAATAAGTCTTCATAATGAATTTATGTTGGATGATCAATCATCTAGTTGTTGATGATACATCAATGTTCTATTGTGCTGTTAGTGTTGGATGTTTGAAAAGCCAGAGCTCTGTTAGCTAGAAGAAGGGTGCCTTGTTTGAATATGTATAACTCTTTGAGGAGTTTTTAGATGCTTATTAATAATGTTGAGCGTGCTAGTTGAAATTTGATAACTACGATATTTATTCTATATTTATGAACTAAAATTTAGTGATGCATATTTTTGAGTAAAATCTACACCCATGAATTGTGGGCAAAAATCCACAGATTTATAGATAGAATTGTCATCTCAATGTATAATATAGATGATATGTGAATAATTAGAAATGGATTAGGAACCTAACAACTCAACTTGAACGATAAATTGTCTATTGACTGCATAATCAATATAATATGATATATAATTAAAATTAATTGTATTATAGTTATTTTCTAACCGCCAATTATTAGTTGAGTTGTCCTTCGTTTAGTCCTTACTTCGACCATGACTTTGGATCCTTATCTCAATTGAAAAACAGAAAAAAAACAACACATAGCATATTCCATTTTGCCCTGCGCGTAGATGCCGAGGCTTGAAACTCAATCCAGCAAAAAGATGACACAACATCATAACCAAAACTTAGTTGCACTCCGCCGTGAACTTGATTATGTTATAAGAATCTTGAAACCATCATCACAACAATCATTAATATCGCCTACAACAACAATCAAGGACAACTGACAAACTCAATGGACTCTCAGCTGAAGATTCTCGTAACCATGTTTTTGGTTACAATGGAGATGGTGGTCACCCAGCAACAACGCATACCAACAACTCTAGAAGGTCCATTTGAGCCTGTCACTCATCGTTTTGACCCTTCTTTACGTCGAGGCAGTGATGACTTGCCGATGGATCATCCAAGGCTCAAGAAGAATGTCACTTCGATTTTCCCTGAACAGATAGCTCTTGCAATCTCTTCACCAACTTCAATGTGGGTTTCGTGGGTTACCGGTACTTCAACTTTACGTGCTTTTTCGATATTTTTTCTTGTGGTGGTTTTGTTGTTTGATGAGATTTCTGAATTGGGTTGGCTGGTTTTGGTTTAGGGGATGCAAAAATTGGGTCTAATGTGACACCTCTTGATCCTGCATCAGTTGGTAGTGAGGTTTGGTATGGCAAACAAAGTGGAAAATATACAAATAAAGGGAAGGGAAATGCAACTGTGTACAGCCAATTGTATCCATTTGAGGGCCTCTTGAATTATACCTCTGGCATCATTCACCATGTCAGGATTGATGGTACTATTAATCAACATTTCAATCTGATATCTTATTATTGATATTATTATTGTGATATGGTTTGTGTTAGGAATCTTGTCTTCATTTATCATTTCTCACAGTTTTATAACTTTATTGGTTGCTCGAGAAATTGCAAGATTGCTACTGTTGTGATTGTGAACCTATCCAAAAATGTGCCTAGTTATCTAGACTACATGTGGATCTTATCTGGGTTTAAAAGCTATAAGATGGAGAGAAAAGTTTTTGTTTGCTAATTTATGATTGCACCACATCTTGACTCCAATATCTTTATGGAGTACCTATTTAAAGGTTTGACTTGCTTGATAATTCTAATTTGTCCAGTTTCATTCAGTTTTGCTTAGTTGGTAATGAAAAACTTTTTCAAAGAAGAGAGAGTGATTACTAAAACTATTCTCTCTTCTATTTCTCCATGGATGCCTGTTTGGTTTCTTTGACACGGTTGTAGTAATCTGTCATAATTAGAGCTTTGATTTACCAACTTATAGGTCTTGAACCGGGTACAAAATATTATTTTAAATGTGGGGATAGCAATTTTCCTGCTATGAGTGAAGAGCATGCCTTTGAAACTTTACCGCTGCCGAGTCCAACTTTATATCCTCGTCGAATAGCAGTTGTTGGAGATTTGGGTCTCACTAGCAATACATCAACAACTGTTGATCATCTGATCAAGAATGATCCATCATTGGTATTGATGGTTGGAGACTTATGCTATGCAAATCAGTACCTTACAACTGGAGGGAAAGGAGCTTCTTGCTACTCATGTGCATTCCCAGATGCACCTATTAGAGAGACATATCAACCCCGCTGGGACGGGTGGGGAAGGTAACCTCTCACATGCTTTGTTAAACTCTCATATCTTAAACTTTTCGTTGGTATAAAATTCAGTAGCTTGAAATTCAACTTTCTTACTCCTGCATAGGGCTATGCATTTCTGTTGAAGAATGTATATTCATAAGAGTACCATGTAAGAAAAAAATATAACTGCATGATGAAATGTTACATTAACGCTTAGTTTAAGGTATTTAATTAACAAACACTACTTTAATTTCTTGAATTAAGTTGTATCTGAGAAGAAGAGGCTCAACAATTTAGTGCATAAAGTTTTTTAGATGCTTAAGTTGACATACCACTATATATGCATATTTGTTTAAAGTGAACCACATCATCCTTAGATACCGAATGTAATAAGTTGGTACTTAGCCTCCCAACGAAGGCAACAGGAAGAGCTGAATAGTTTCTATAGAGTTGAGTTTGGTGAGTCTGTAGTGATTATTGCTCTTTATGTTCACAGCTTTTAATGAATTCCAATTGATGATTGTTTTCCAATGTTATTATTGGTATGATTGTTAATTGATGCTGACCTGTTTGAATTCCTCTAAAATGCTTGCAGTACATACATTCCCCATGCTTTTACTCCATAGACATTTCCTCAAAGCTGATATTATTGACAGCCATTTATCGAAGTGTGTTTCCTTAATTTTTTCAGTGTTGATTACCACTAGACCTTTAACACCATCAGTAGCATTCTGATTTAAGAACATGGGCCTGATCAGTAATTGTCGTGCTGCAATCAACATTTTGATGTTATATTAATGTACATTAGCTTGTTTACATACATAGAATAATGCCAATGATGTCTTTGTAATGATGGTAGGAGACTAATGGATTGAGATTATTGGCTCAATTCTTACACTGATAAAAAAATTATTAAGGGGAATGGCCCTAATGCTCTGATTTCAATTTTGTTTTTTTTTTTATCCATGTCTTTATTTATTTATTATTATTATTTTTTTCATTTATATCACCTTTACTGGTACAAAGATAAAATCAGGCATACATACCTAAGTTGGGATCACGTGTACATGTCCGGATCCAAAATAACTAGTTTGACAGTTAAGGGAAGATATTTTACCACCAGCTTCCTGAGGTCAAAGTAGTTAGTATGTTTTCCCCAAGCTGTGAAAAACAAAGTTGAAGTTTGAGGCATGTTTTCTCCTGTAAACATCTGCATACTTTCTAAAGTCCAATGCCACCTCTTCCCCCACCATTTCATCCAACAAAATGCCTCCTTCTGGGTTCAGAGTTAGAGTATTAGCAACCTGGGTTTGGTGTTTGCTTGTACAGCATCAAGGAAGTTGGAGGCACTGCTTAAAGTACAAGTATAAGCCATTTATCTGCATCTGCGTCATCTTTAAAAATTATTAGAAATTTAAATGCACATACTCATTCAACTAAAGTTGATTAGTATTCTTTGTTATTTACTCAGTTAATTGGAAAAATAGGTTCATGGAGCCATTGACCTCAAGAGTGCCTATGATGGTCATCGAAGGTAATCATGAGATTGAGCCTCAAGTAGCTGGAATTACTTTCAAGTCATATCTGACCAGATTTGCAGTTCCATCAGAGGAGTCAGGCTCTAACAGTAATTTTTACTACCCTTTCGATGCTGGAGGCATACATTTTATCATGTTGGGAGCATATGTTGACTACAATAGCACTGGTAAATTGAACTTGCATTGATCAATATATTCATTCCAAGTCCCAAAATGTATAATATTTTAGATTACAAGGCAATGCCTAGATGCATATTTCAATTCTAACATTAAAATCTTCTTTCCATCTGTTAATTATGAGCATTCTCAATTTAGGAGCTCAATATGCTTGGCTAAAGGAAGACCTACATCGAATGGACCGCACTGTGACTCCTTGGTTGATAGCTGCATGGCATCCACCTTGGTATAATAGCTATTCATCACATTATCAAGAATTTGAATGCATGAGGCAAGAAATAGAAGCACTTCTATATCAATATGGTGTCGATATTGTCTTTTCTGGTCACGTAAGTTAAATGTTCTGTATCTAACTGATGTCAAAAGATGCATTGCAAAGTCCATAGAAGATAAATAAATGAACCACTTAAATTCATTTGTTACAACAAATTTTCTTTCATATTAAATAAATTTAGCCTTCTTTGCAGGTTCATGCTTATGAGCGGATGAATAGAGTTTATAATTATTCATTGGATCCATGTGGACCTGTTTACATAACAGTTGGAGATGGAGGTAATATTGAGGAAGTTGATGTTGATCATGCAGACAACCCTGGAAAATGTCCCTCAGCCAAGGACAATATACCAGAATTTGGAGGGGTATGTCATCTAAACTTTTCTTCTGGTCCTGCTAAAGGCAATTTCTGCTGGAGCAAGCAACCAGAGTGGAGTGCTTTCAGAGAAAGCAGCTTCGGGCATGGAATACTTGAGGTATAGTTTTGTACCTTCACCACGGATGTTATAAAAATAATGCTAGCAGTTTCTATCAAGATTACACTTTTCCTTCCTGGTAGGTTGTGAATTCAACATATGCATTATGGTCTTGGCATAGAAATCAGGACATTTACAAGGAAGAAAGTAATGGTGATCAAATATACATTGTCCGACAGCCAGAATTGTGCTCTGCCTCTCCAGCTTTGAAGGTGATTTTTCTAGTATAACATCTTGTTCCCAATGCACAACAGTTAGTCATTCACATTTTCCCAGCGGAGCCCAATACACTTATTTAGAAAAGAAATGCATTACAATGTTAACAAATAACAACATCACTATGTTGTTTCCAAAAAAAAAAAAAAGCAACATCACTTTGTCAACATTAGTCCACTTGCAAGTGTCATTGATTTGTTTCTTTTGTTTTTGATATATGACGATAGGGCAGCAACAATCAGACAACACAAATAGCAAGGCAAAAAAATGAAACAGCATTCATATCTGCAAAATGGAAGTGGGTTTTATCTTCACTCTTCCTGGCTTTCACTGCTGTTAGATGGTTGTAACATTTAATACCATAAATGCTAGTCCACTTTTATGAATAGGTATACTTGAAATTGGCTGTGGTGTGGTGTGGTCTGGTGTTATTAATAAATTTTTTTTGTCTCTCTCAATGCAGTTGATTAATTAAGTTAACATCATCAACATTTATTGTATTAAAATTATTATTATATTCTTATGTTGATTCTCAATATCATCCATTGCTTTTTATTTTTATTTTTTATATTTTATTTTTATTTTTATTGCAAAGGTTGAGGTAGCAAGATTTGGTTCCTCTGAAATCACACCCGACAGGCCAAGCGGCAACAGCATCTCACCCACTTCTTGTTAATAAAAAATAAGTAGAATAAAAATAGTCCATATGATCCAAAGAAATTCAAACACAAACATTTCAGATGTCACTATTTCAGACAATAATTTATGGATCTCCAAGCCGGCAGCCTAGCTATCATCGCTTCTCCTCTGCAACTGCTCCATCATTTGATCTCCTTCTGACCCCATCCATACTTCACTTTCAAGTTCATTCAAGACCCTCGATTCTTGTGTACTTTTTCATATCTTCCATGATACACTATCATTGACCATCTAATATAATTTGACTGTAGAGAATGTTAATTCAGTTAGTGACTTGAGTGAACTAATAAAGTAGTGTAACTTATTTTTGTATATACTTTAAATCTTAAGGGATCCATAACATTACTAAGCTTAAATTCCTGAAAAATATCATCTTTTAACTAATACCATGCTACAATTTATCTTGATTTAATTACAAATTTTATAAGGATTAAAAATATTTGGCTTAATAATTTTATATTATTTTTCCTATGATACTCGGATATACATTGTGGTACACATGTATCATTGTTTGTTTATTTGTTTATTTTTATTTTAAGACCCTCATAGTAATAAAAGGTAATTTCGGAGTTCTTTATAAAATGGGTAATAGTCCATCAACTATTATTATATTTGACTATTTGACTATTACTTTTTTAGTGTAAATAAAAAACACATACAGTAGTATGGCATATTGTGTCAAGTATGTCATAGAAATAGGACTTGAATAGAACTTTTATATTATTCATATATACTCTTACTTTTTTGGTGAAAATGGAAAAAAAAAAACCCAAAGTAGTAGCAGCGTACAAGGGTATCATAAAAATGGAACTTAAATACTAAAAGGTCAGATGCCTTAGTGAAAGAAAGGCACTGCGCCTGGTTGCCCTTTGAGTGCAACCAGGTTCGAGCACGTCTATGACAAACAAAGACAATTACAGTTAGATCCCTCATGTGAAAGAGGTCGAATTATATTTAAATCTCTTGGTTGTAAGGATAGTTTTTCAATTAATTTGGGTTCCTTTATCCCAATCGTTTGGGATTAGAGTTAAACTGTTAGGATCCAGACCATTCTTCAAACTCATTATCATGTAGTCTTGGTAGTTGTATGATGTATTCGTAAGAATAATAGTATTGTTATATTATTCAACAGAATATGTACATATATAAAACATAGTGAAATTTTCTTTAAATTGTACAAATCTTTCCTACCATTAGTCAATTTTAGTTTAAATTGATTGTGCCATGTCTTCTAGGGCAAAATATCCAAAATAACCCTTGTTGACTATTTCTCCTTTATTTTATTACTCTAAAACAATTAATTTAATAAATAATTTATAATTTATTAAAAAAAGAAATCTCTGCTAATGCACTTCCAACCTGATGTTGGATCAGATCAAATGCTTTTCGGTATATAAAGAGCATCATCCATAGTTATTAATTGTCAAACTTCCTAACGTTTCTTGACTATCAACTTTTAACTATAGATCATAAGAACTTGCCCTTAGGAGGGCAACAATAGTTGAAAGCGGTTGTTAATATCTTGTAGGCTGAGGAGTACGAGGAGAAATCCGCCTAAGGAAGGACTTGTGTTTGATTAGCTAGATGGTGAGACAATAGCTTACCAAGAGAACAATTAGTCACACTAGGACTGAGACATGGCCCGGACTCTTAGGGTAAGCAATGGTGGGGAAAATTTTGGTAATAGACGAAAGCTTGAAGGAGCAATGCCGTGTAGAGGTCAAAGGCTCACGGGTCATGAACTTCTTCCCCGAAGAAGAAACAATGATAAATTTACAAAGGGGTTTAAGAATTTTGAACGAACAAAAATTCTATGTATAGTATATTTAGGCCTAAATTCAAGAACATTTCTACAATTTGCCCTTAGTCATTTGATTGTTATTGTTTCTATCTCGGAAAATTTTGTTTTAATCCCTATATTTTGATAAATTATGAGTTTCTACCTATAAATGCATTTTTGGTACCTGCAATTAATAAAGTTTATGAAACTCATCAATTTTAGTCTCTATGCTATGCTAGTTAATTGTTAGTTAAACTTAATTATGTAACAGATATATATATATATATTTTTTTTCTTTAGATATGCAATATACCACGTATTGACATATTAACAACTAAAAATGTTAAGAAACAAATTGAAAAAAAAAAAAAAGTTTACAAATAAAAATTTGGAAAACTATATGTATATACAGTTACATTTAAGAATTTTTCAAAACAAAATATTAAATCAGTTCATTCAAAATTTGAGTGACATATGTTAGATTCCATTGTTTTACAAATTAAGGTTAATTGTTAAATTTAAAAAGGATAGAAGGTAAAATAGTACTTTTAATCGTTTTAATTAATATGAAATGCAAAAGAGTCAATTGACATAATTTGTTGTTTATGACGGTTGAATTTTCAGTCAGAATCAAATTAATATGTTTTAAAAGTTTTAGGGACTACATAGTACGGCAATTGAAATCAAATCATTGTTAAAACAATTCATATATCATCAAAATGTAGGGATTAAATAAAATTTGCCTTTTTTATCTTTTAAAGCAAATTGATGTTCTATCATAAAAATCACAAATATAGACATCATTAACGCTCTTTTTCCCAAAATAATAATAATAAAAAAAGATGTACTAATTTCTAGGTTAGATAACTATCGGAATTTAACTGATGTAGTTTTCTTAGCGTATGGTCCGGAATGCTATATCCAAGATCAAGGGAATCGATCCACATTTGAGTGGGAATCGACTCACATTTGAGTGGGAAAATTACCACATTTTTGGTAGCCCTTTGAACTTGAACCTTGTCTATGCCTATCAAGAAGTAGGGTAAGTGAAGCTATGTCACGACGGCAAATCACAAAGATCAATACAAAATATTGTTGTTTCATCTTTTTGAAGCAAATTGATGTTCTATTTCTATCTTTAGATCACGAATATAGAAACCACTAGCAGCTAAAAAAAAGGGGGACCAATCCAACACACATTCATTAAATTCTGATACTAAAACAGAATACTGACCGTTTTATCCTTTTAAAGCAAATTTATGTTCTATTTTAAAAATCACAAATATAGAAACCACTAAAAGTACTTTCTTTTTTAAAAAGAAAAACAAAAACCTACTCAACACAAATTCCTTAAATTTTAATATCCAAATAAAAGTCATATACTATCATCCAATATAGTTCTGTAGTAAAAAATTTTCATTTAATTTGATAATGACTTATATTCGAGTAATTGCATTATAAATGATTTTATAAAAATATGATACCTTACATTGTTTGTTTAATCAATGGATTGAGATATTATCATTTGCTGATATGTTTGCTAATATAAAACTTAATAACAATACATTACATTTAAAAGTAAACAAAGAAAAAAAAAATAATATTAGCAATCTATTAGATATTTAATGACAACACATTTAAAAAAAAAAAAAAAACTAATATCAACAATTGATTGAGAGTTATGCTAACTTTCCAAATTTTTTGTCCAAATTCATGTCTAAATGACATGACATGTGAATTGTTAATATCATATTAATTATTACATCATCTCATGATTTATAAAATGTTAAGAGATTATATGTCACATTATTTGAATATGAATTTAAATAAAAAATTTAGAAAATCTAACATTACTCATTGAGTAAATATGTCGTTACGTCTATATAGATTAATAAAAATATCAACATAGAATATAATTCAAATTCATACTTAATTATGTTCAAATTGAATTTTTCATAAAAATTTATGTTTTAAAATTAAATAATCCTAATCCCCAATAGGAATAGTTAAGTACCCCTCTCACCTTAAGAGGTAGAAGGGTTTTAGTTTTGCTCTTATTCTATTACTTTTGTTCTTCTCTTAATAAAGGTTATTATTATCTCTTGATTGTAAAAATAGTTATTTGTATCAAGATATTAGTTATCCATTTTGGCACGTCTCAATAGTTCTTAGGCATGTATAGAGTCATTTATGCTACACTATTAATAATTCATTTTGATGGATCCTAACAATCCTTTGACACTTATAGTCATCTATGTCATATTAATGATAATTCATTTGGTAGATGTCAACATTCCCTCGCATCCACTTAGGTTGTGTTTGGTGTATAGAATTTAAGATGAGATTGGAATTCAAAAATCTCAAACTACTTGAATACCATGTTTGGTGAGCAATTAGAATGAATGAGATTAGAATCCTTTGAATCCCAACCTCCAATCTATTCTCATTCTTTTGACATTTTTCAATCCCACCCACACCCATGTCATTGGGTGGGATGAGATTGGATTTGATCTTTCTTTTTTTCCTCTCCATTTATCTCTCTCTCACATTTCTTCCTCTTACGCATTCATGGAACCTCTCTTCTTCTTCTTCTTCTTCATCACGCATCTAGTTCTGGGTTTGACAAATGCTCTCAGTCTATTTTTTTTTTTTTAGGTGTTATGATGATTTGATGATGTTGATGATGTTGTTATAGAAAATGATGATGTTAATGAAATAGATTGATGATATTGATGAACTGTGTGTTAATGATGTTGAATTGTGGGAGATGATGATATTGATAAAGTGGGTTGATGATGTTGAATTGTGGGAGATGATATTTGTTTTTTTTTTTTTCAGATTTTTTATAAAAAATAAATAAATTAATTTATTTCAATCTAATCCTAATCTACACAAAACATGATAGAATATAATTTTTAATCCAATCTCAATTTTTATGAAGCATGGGATGATAATTTTTTATTTCAATCTAATTCATTCCATTTTAATTCAATCTATTCTATTTTATTTTAATTCCGCATACCAATCGCAGGCTTATAGTCATTTATGTCACACTAATAATAGTACCAAGCCTCTTTTGCATCCATATAATTTTTGTGCACAAACTGAAAAAGATGCAAAGATCGTGTCCATCCAGTTGTACGGTGATGAACAGCAACACGTTTCCAAGCTGCAACTAAGACAACTACTCAGAACATAGAAGACCACTCTCACTTTGCTTCCTTCACTTTCTCTCATTGTGTTTCTCTTGAAGCCCAAAAATGCAGTACAAGAACCTGGGTCGATCAGGCTTGAAAGTGAGCCAGCTCTCATACGGAGCATGGGTCAGCTTCGGCAACCAGCTGGACGTGAAGGAGGCCAAGTCCCTCTTGCAGTGCTGCAGAGACAACGGTGTCAACTTCTTCGACAATGCCGAGGTCTACGCCAATGGCCGCGCCGAGGAGATTATGGGTCAAGCCATTCGCGAGCTGGGTTGGAAGCGATCCGACATCGTTGTATCCACCAAGATCTTCTGGGGTGGTCCTGGTCCCAACGACAAGGGCCTGTCCAGGAAGCATATTGTTGAGGGCACCAAGGCCTCCTTGAAAAGGCTTGATACGGATTATGTTGATCTTATTTATTGTCACAGGTCAATGTCTGTTTCTTTTCTTCATTTCTGTTACTGGGTTGGTGTGCGTTTATGTCGATTCGGGTTCATGTGATTTGGGTTGTTTGGTATGGTTTTGGTGGTTTTTGTTATTGTTTTTGTGTTTTAAGAATGTGGGTTTTTGAAATGAACAAGCTTTCGTTGTTGTTTTTAACCTTTACTTTCAAAGGCGGTCTCTTGGATTTTTGTTCCTGTTGATGGTTAAAATTACGACTTTTTGACTTGTGTAAAATAAACGGGTAGTTCTGGAACTTACTATCTATCATGGTGTGCACTATGTTTGGCTTTGTGGTGCTTTACTGGTGATAGGAATCCATGTGAACTATCTAGGTTTGGTCTGGTGATTGAAGCGTGATCTGTTTTCTGAGAAACTTGATGTTGAGTAACTTGGTTGTTATAAGTTGCCGAGTATAATAGTAATCTAATTTGATGTATGTGAGATGCTTTTATAAGGTTTTCTGCTGTGCTTTAGAGCAGTCTAGTATGTGTGTATAAGTATATATTAAGAGAATTATGTAATTGGTTGTTCAACGCGTTTAATGTGAAGTAGTTGATATTTGTTTTGTTTGTTATTTATTTATTTTTATATATGTTCCTTTGTTATTGAGTTTTTCTTTTTTTTCCTTTTGTTGTTATGATGGGTTAAGTTTTCAATACTCACTTAAATTTTTCTGTGGTTTGGTGGCTCGAGATAATATGTTGTTTACATCGGTTACTTGAGGAGCTTGATGCAGAATTTTTGGTGTGGTTTGTTGTTATAGGCCAGATTCATCAACTCCAATTGAAGAAACTGTTAGGGCGATGAACTATGTGATTGATAAGGGATGGGCCTTCTATTGGGGGACAAGTGAGTGGTCTGCGCAGCAAATCACTGAGGCTTGGGGAATAGCAGATCGGTTGGACATGGTGGGGCCAATTGTTGAGCAACCAGAGTATAATTTGTTGTCTAGGCACAAGGTCAGTGGTTTCTATGCATAGTTGATGTGTGAATGCAGTTCTTGTTACTAGCACAGTTGTGGTTTTAACAATTTATAAGCATTTACACAGATCAAAAATATTTTATTTTGGGTGTCTTCTGGTAATTTGCAGTATAGTTGTGTGGATTTGTTTGCATTATTAGCAAATATGTTGTCTTGTTCAAGTTACTGTTTTTTTTATGTGAGAGTAAAACCCCAATTGGTGTGGTTAGATAGATACAAGTAATTGTTAGAGTTGTAATGTGCAAATGTAACTAACAAGATATTGTCTTAAAGTTATGTGTTTTACTCATCTTACAAAGAAAGAGTTGTTGCACAGTCAATGATATGACTTGTGCTCTTGCGCCAATCAGGTCAAGAGTTGTACATGCTGGACTGTGAGATTCATCATTAATGATTTGTGGGTTAGGAAGCAACAAGGGGTTGGAAGAGAGCAAGATCTCTTTGATATATTTCTACAATGTGTTATTCCTGTTGTAATCTAAAATGAGCTTTGTCTAGATATTGAAAAACGCCTTCCATATGTTGTTGGACCTAATGACCATAGTTTCCAAATAATCTCAAAAGTCTTAACCACTTACCGTAAGGTATGCTGGCATAAATTTCTTAACTGAAGTAAATGAAGTTCTATAAATAGATTATCCTAAATGTAATTAAATGTCTGGTTCACTTCCTATTCATGTACTCTCTCTTTATTCTTGCCTGTCACTCGGGGTGTGAGCTTTTACCATTAGTGTTTCATATTCGTGGTATGTGTAGTTTTCTTGTAACTCTTATGTATGAAGTTTTTGTTTTACTTTACGAGTCACAGATTCAATTGAGTGTCCTCTTTCGTTTGTGGTTTATATTTTGAACGAAAATGTTGCGTTTAGATAAAGTATCCATGTACATTTGTTCCCTTTTCCTTGAGACCCTTCTCCTTGAGAACTCAAAGGAAATTTTTTTAATGAAATGGAAACACAGTGAACAAGAAGTTCACAACCAGGAGAGACCTAGGAAAAAACAGAACCTATACAAGGTTAAGTGAGAGAAAAATTCTATTAAGTTTTTCTATCTCTTTATTCCTCAATATGCCATGTATGTGCAGTTTTGATTTTTCGATTGCTTTTGGCTTATATTACCCATGCTCTATAAGGTTGTAAACAGCTTAGCAACTATAAATTGCTAGAGATGGATTCAGTTCTGTTCTATGTCTGTATATGTGTTATATGAACCAAGCTTTTGCCTTTCTTATTATGGTCTGATCAGGTCTTGTATAAATGCAGGTTGAGTCTGAGTACCTTCCTCTCTACAACAACTATGGCTTAGGTCTTACCACATGGAGTCCACTTGCATCTGGAGTGCTCACTGGAAAATACAACAAGGGAACTATACCTCCTGACAGTCGGTTTGCTTTAGAAAATTACAAAGTAAGTTAAGATTTCTGATTTACATAGTCCTCTGTTATTCTGTGCGCTTATCATCACAGATTACTATACTGGATTTAAATTTCCTATACACTTTTTCTTACTATCATGATCATTGTCAACTTGAGATACTAGTTGCTTGGTTATTTGGATTCGTATCGTTTATCATTTTCAGAATGTCTAATAGATAGATGTAAGATAATATTCTCTGAAAAAAATTAATGCCTAATATAATACATTCATTTACAAAACTGATCCCTATTATTATTGTTATTGTGACTGAACTGTTTTTTGTTCAAATGCCCTGTAGAATCTTGCTAACCGCTCACTGGTTGATGATGTGCTGAGGAAAGTTAATGGACTTAAGCCAATTGCGGATGAATTAGGTGTGTCTTTAGCTCAACTTTCAATTGCATGGTGTGCCGCAAATCCTAATGTGTCTTCGGTAATTACTGGTGCCACAAAAGAATCCCAGGTTAGTTTTTAATCATATCATCTCCTTTAAAATATGTGACTAGGTGTCCATCTAATGAACCATTACTTATTTGATATCTCTCTTCATTGGGGGTTCAGAAGTAGCTGAAGGGATTTTGATCATATAACAAAATCGAAAGTACTTCAAAAAATTTTACAACCTAACCAGTTGAGGAAACATTTGACGATTTTCGTTTCCATGTATTGAAGGGATTTGCTTAAACCACACCTCTGCGTAAAGTTGAGTCCTTTTTTTATGTATATTTTTTTATTTTTATTACAATAAATAAATTACACTCCTCACCCCTGGTTTTAAGGTTGCACTCGATCTCCTATACAATGACAAGAGCACTAATTAGCTAAACTAGCTAGTACTCACAAAATGCATGAAGTTTAGTGTGGCTGAGAATATTTTTGTAGGTTTTGGCCATTGTAATTCAACAGGACCGATTGATTTGATTCAAGCTGCTGTTCTATAGTAACTATTTTTCCTTGGTTCTAAATTTTGGTTTTTACCATGCAGATTCAAGAGAACATGAAAGCTATTGATGTGATTCCGATGTTGACTCCTGCTTTGATGGAGAAGATTGAGGCTGTGGTTCAAAGCAAGCCAAAACGTCCGGATTCATATAGGTAGACAATAAAGATTGAGATTCACATTTGTGTTATTGTGTGCAGTGCAAGATGCTTTAGTGTTAGAGATCCTTGATGGAAGTTCATATTGTGTCTGGTCAATGTAGTAGTTGTTTCTACTACATTGGAATTGGAATTTGGATATTCTTGGAGACAATATTTTTTCTCAGGCAATATTTTTTCTCATTTGGAATATTGTTACATTGTACTGAATGATTACATGGCATTTATGTATACCGTTGTCACCTATTTGCTTTTATTTGAATTTACAGTGCCTTTAGTGATGTTGTTATGTTTCCTTTATCTACTTAAGTCAATTTTGATGGAAAGTAGGGGAGTACAGAAGCGGAAAAATCCGAGATTAACCGATATAAGTAGGTCCGGTTTGATTTATACGTGTAATTCAGTTTGGTCTAATTTTCTTTATCAAAAATCGATTTTTTTGGGTTTCAATTCAGTTTTGCCCAAAACCAAACTGAACTGTACCCATCCCTAATAAGTTCATTTTAATCACTTTCATTTTAATCATGAATGAAACTCCAATAATTTGTAATCAAAATGAAAATTCAATGTCACTTCTGGATCAAAAATTACAATGTTGTCCCCAATACAAAAAAGAGAGAGAGAGAGAGAGAGAGAGAGATTTCCCTTTTTCTTTTTTCCTCTTTTATGTCTTTCCTCTTTCACTCTCATTCTTCATCTTCTTTGTTTCGTTTCTTCCATCTTCTATGTTTCGTTTCTTCATTCTTAAATCGAGTTAAATGTTAACACTGTAGTAAAAATTTGTTTTTGTTGGCATCATAAAATCAAGAAGAATTTGGGCAACAAATTAGAGTTGAGAGATAAATCACATTTTGAAAGAAACTAACCAGCTAGATTTGTGGTGATTTCTTGGATAGGTATGTTTATGTTCGTGCTAAAATGTATACATTGGAGTTGTAGCATCATAACTACATAGTTTTATATTTTATTTTGTAAGATTGTTAGTTAATTGTACTATTGGTTCAAAATTCTTAATTTTTAAACTCTTCGAGATATTTCACATTATTAACGATTTGTCGTCGACGATTTCTTAACATATAAGAAATGATATTGTATAACATATTCAAAATATCGTGAAACATCATATATGTCGTGAAGTATTATTGTGAAACATCACATAAATATTGAACGTTTAAAAAATCCTTAAACATATATCATGAAATATCTTAAACATTGTGAAATGTATATCGTGATATATTCTATAAATATAAAATAGCTAATATTTATAAGTGAAATTGATATGATATTTTAAATGGCTAAAAGTGAAATTGTCCCATATACAAAGTAAGAGAACATTTGACTATTACCTGGCTATGCAGTGCAGCAAGACATATCATGATTCCAAGTAGAATTGACAGTAAACTCAACATGAGAAGTCTAAAAATGTCTTAAACCTGAATTAAAAACAAAAATTCTACATTCAAATGATTCAATTATCATCCTATATCATTTGGACAATAGTATTATTGTTTTATATAAGAAAGAACTGAAAATAGACTTTGCTGGAGGGTTAATACAAGCAGCACAAGAGCAGCGAGAAAGGAAATGATTGCCCATGGAGTGTTGAAATAATCATGCCTCAGCTTAGCCTTCCATTTGTTCAAACGCCTACTGCAATGCGAGTTCACTTTCTTAAATACATCAGAGTAGTAAAAGTTCTCACCCAGAACAACACCATCACCAAGACTGTTCATCAATTTTGCAATCACTTCATCATCACCCAACCAGTTGTCTATGATTCCATGTCGACGAAGTAGTTCTGCGTCTTCTGGAGAGTTTATCAGACAGTCCATGAATTTTATGTAATCAATGACGTGCTTCGAGTTTCTGTCCTGAGAAAACTGCTCGTATGCAATTAGATTCCGGAATACTGATTCTGTAGCATCTCCAATCGACAAAGTTGGAATTCTCATCACCCCGTGATCAAACTCTATATCAAACAATGATCCACCATCAACTTTCTGGAACTTGATTCCAGCTTCTTGGATTTCCGTGGCACAACAAATGAACTTCCAATGTTTGGTATTTCCATGGATCCTAGGAGGTGCCTTCATTTTTGCAGGTGAAGGAACCCAATTATCATGTACAAGTCCAACCAGATGTTTGACTTGTTCTATGGAATATGCCTTAATTCCCGGAGGTATTGCCTTAGGTAATATACCATTGAAGAAGTAGAGAATCATGTTCAAGGAGTCGTTGGTATGATCAGGAGTCTCAGCAGTCATGCTAAACACCTCCCAAACAACAAAGAAAGGAAGCTGATTCTCAAGTAAGAACATATCGCGAGCTATAAAGGGTAACATCCAATCCAGATTGAAAATCGGGTCATTATCATCTTCTCTCAATGATCTTAATTTGTTCTTGCGAATGAGCTCAACGATGAAGCAACTGTCAAGCAGCATTATTTCCACAAACTCGTCTCTATTAAGACTTACAGATGCTTTGTAACATTGACGAGCTCGTTCTTCTAGAGCACTCATGGCCTTCACATACCTTGACAATTCGGTCTCTCCTGTTCGTTGAAGAAGCTTCTGAAGATAGCGTAGTTTGTGCACTTCCATAGCCTCCAAGCGATCTTTACCATGGTGGTAAGGACCAATTGCAAGAATTTCCGGTTCATAGGCCTTTTCATTTATCTTGCGTAATTGATCAGGCACTATGAAAATGTTACACTCAAATGATGTACTAGATAGACCACGAATCTTTTCTTCCACACGACCAAGTACTCGGTCTGCTATCTCACCAGCCATAACTTCCTTCAAGATACTAATTAAATAACACTCTGCCAATGCCAATAAATCACTAGTTAGATGATGCAGCCTACAATTGTTGAGTGGTTTTGTTGTCAACTGTGCGACTAAGTATTTCCTTACACAATCCTATTTCAAATTTTCATGTCAAAAAACTAACAAGACTTGTCAATTCAACAAATCTCTCTCACTCTAGTTACCACTCAGGATAATCAGTTGTGTTCAATTTTGTGTAAAGGTTGTGCATGGCATGCTAGCTAGCAGATATGACAATCATTTGAACAATCATATATGGAAAATGAAACACAAGCTAGAATTTTAGACCTCTCTTCATTTGCAATTAAAGTCCCTAGCAATTGACTCAGAAAGTAAGATAGGCTCTTCACTCACACATGAACCAAAAAGCCCAGTCGACTTAACAGAAAACTAACCTGAAACTCGGTGTTCCTTTTATTGTGTGTCCAACCCCAGATAGATGTCAAAAGCACCTTATGTTCATATGAAGATACCTGCGTTGTAAATGTAAATTTATAACTGAAATTCAAGTGGAATCACATGCTTAACAGGCCTTTCTCCTAACACTGGATCTTTGATCTTCCTTATTGATCAAAGACTTCATCGTCGCAGTAGCGTGGAGGACAAAAGTTCTAGCCGTCTGGGGCCTTAAAACAGTACTTTAATATAAACTTGACTTTTCAACTTGTCATCTGAGAGTTGACCGACTTTAGTATACTGCTTGTACATACGTTGAGGTTTCTCAAGAAAGATCCAGTTTGATTCAATTGTCTGAGTTTCCCTGAATACTTTTAACATTCATTAGACATGGTAAAGCACAATCAAAAGAAAGCAAAGCAACATCTATGAGGCCGTAATGCATATTTGGAATCACAGTCATGAAAACAATAAAAGTCGCTTACCTTTTCAAAATTCTTGATTGTTCATTAATATATATATATATATATAAATTTTATTTTCCACTGTTTTTTTTTTTTAAACTAACGAATTTTATTCCGTTCACAAATCAAATATTAAACTAAACCATCACAGTTTACATCTTACATAATGTAGTTTAAAGTATTAGCTTCATTTAGTAAAATAAAAACCAGGAGCAGTTCATGGGCTACATGTTTGGGCCCTATTGATGCAAATACAGCATGCACCTGGGCTGATTATTGTTCAGGTTCTCTTATTCAAAGCTATCTTCTTCAAGTCATTATAACAAGAAGCCTCTCCAACAAAAAAAAAAAAAACCATTTATGAGACTATAATTTATACCTAACTATTATAGTTTTAATTAGTATTTTAATTCAAAAAGCAAAACAGTATAATTTAGTTAATTAACAGTCTTAATGATGAAAAATAAAATTACAATGCCAAATATGGTCAATACATAGACAAATTTGGTTTAGATTTTACCAAATTGTTAGTTTTCAATTGTTCCTAAATCTTAGCTAAGGAGATTTTCCTTTTTAAAATTGTATCTACTAAACTTTTGGAGAAATAAAAATTAAATCAAGAATTTCAATTTGGGAATATGCAGGACAAAGAAATAACGTAAGAATTGTGACATATTTTTTGGACACTTGTCAATTGTTAACTATATGTGTTGGAGTAATATATTCTCTTGATATTCATATTGGTATGCGTTCGTTGATTTCACTTTCAAAGAAATATTTGTAATATAGATAATGATGATAAGTGATTACAAAACTATAGAACAACACATTCTAAGGGGTCGTTTGTTTTTACCATTTTTTACTTAATTAGTCTGAATTACACATTTTAAGTAATTTTTGTTTATTTTTTTAAGTGATCAAACCACTTAAAACTATCTAAAAATCACTAAATATAAAAAGTTACAATTTTTGACTTTTCACTTAATGACAAATCACTTAATGATATTTTATATATATTCTTCCAAATCTATCATTCCCAAAATAATATATTTTCAAATTAATTCTAATTTTATATTATACAAATTTATTTTAAATATAATCAATGAAATATTACAATGACTAAAATATATATTACTTTACAGTTTCAACTTTTGTTGCAATAGTTCTTTAACTTAATAACATTTTGTTTATTTTTATTTAAATATATAAATTTAATTTACTTTACTATAATAATTTATTTTTGTATATATAATTTAAAAAAATTACTTTACTATAATAATTAATTATATTTTAATTATGAATAAAAAATGTTATTAATATATACATAAAAGTGTTTTAGTATTTTTTAAATAATTTATTATAATTGTTTGTATTATATTAAATAAAGTTTCAAAACAACTAATAGTAAAATGATATAAATGTCAAATTATTAGTTTTCAGACAATTTTAACTTTACGAAATAAACGAGATTACTATACATTTAGAGGTAAAGGAAAAAAAAAACAAACATGTCATTCAGATTTCAGGTTTCAGTCACTATTCAGTCTTCAGTTTTCAGCAACACTGTTAAATGTTCAGACATAAAAAACAAACGACCCCTAAGTAATTTTTTAATTTGTCATTATTACCTTACTTTATGGTATAAAATATTGAATAATAAAACTAAAGATATTATATTCTGGATGAGTGTACATATTTGCATAAATTTTTATAAAATTATCTTGCACACAAATTTCTACATAGGTAGTTTAAAAATGGAAGGAAAAAACAATTTCATCCAAATCAAATATGTTTCTAGTTGTATATACAATCATTTAGTACAAGTGGTCAGACATTTCCTTATCTCCTGTTTATAGGACCAAATATTCGAGTTGTGCAAATAGTATTTGAGTTTTAAGAATCCTTCCTATTCTATAATTTGTTTGATATTAACTTTCATTTAAAAAAAAAAAAAAAAGGTTATGACTATACCCTAAATACAATGCATTACAAAATATTGATTTATAGGTACTTAAAAAACAAATAACTTAATATTTGTATTAAATATCGAAGTAAAAATTAACAAGTCAATTATCAGCCAATGAAACATATAGCTCCTTGTCTAAACACAAATTCGATTTATATATGTAATCTTTGTAATTCAATATATGTTTACTCAATGATTGATATTTTACGTAAATTGCTGAATAAATATGGCGTCACTAGTTTTTCTCTATGTAAACACATTATGCTTTTATAAAAAAAAAAAATAATAATAATAATAATAATATTTATTTATTTTGATCTATTTATAGTTTTGACATGGGAAAAATAGGAATAAAATAAATTATTTGTTGAGAGAAGGGAGCGAAATTCATAAGTTAGTTTGCAGCTATACCCCCGCGTTATTTTAAGGAATACCTTTCTCTCTCTTCCCCGTTTCTCTCTCTCTCTCTCTTTCTCTCTCTTCACACAAAAACTAAACCAAAATTTTCAGCTTCATTTCTGGGTTCTTCTCTTTTGATCCGAAAGACTTGAATTCTCTCAATGCCACCACCATTCCAACCTCAAATTCACACACCATTTTTCAACATACAAAACGGGGTCTGAGGTATGAGACAACCTTCTCTTCTCACTTCTTCATCTATGTCCTTTTCAATTCCCATGCAAAATCATAGACAATAATGTCTTTCATATATATACTTGAATTGGCTGTTTGTGTATTGTTTTGATTATATTGTTATGTGTGTAATAATACACAACAATGGTGGTTCATTTGGCTACTTTTTTTTTTTTTTGGTTATTTTTCCTTTTTTTTTTTTTTGGATCACACTAATTCTGTGCAAATTCTTCAACAGTTGATGGATTTTTATGTTTCGATGGGGATGCTACTCCAATTTCTCCAAATGCATGTCACGGTTTGACTACGATGAATGTGTAACAGTGCTGTATTGTTGTTAGATGTGACCCCATTTTTCTATTTCATTTGTAAAATTTGAAAAGAAGGATTTTTGTGCACGTCAATTGATTTATTTGTGAAATCAATTGCTGTTGTTGGGCACAATCATTGAAGACCCTTTTGTGGAAATGTTTTAGAGCAACATTGGATCAGTGAGGGTTCGGAGAATGCGTATATATATCTAGCATATGTGACGTTCTTGGTGCATTAGACGGTGTTGATAAATTGATAGGACAAGTTTTGCTTTGAGGCTTGTACATAGGAGAAAAGTTGTGTGAGTTCGAATTTATAAGGCCCCTCAAGATATAGTCAATATATCAGAAATTGTTAATATGAAGCTATTATAAAGAGACATTTGTTTAGATACCATGACAAGTGAGGCTCCTGCCACTTCAGAACAACAGTTCTACAGAGATAAAGCAAATGTTGTGTCAAGCAACAGGGCTGCTGTGGACAAAAATATAAATAGTGTATGTGCACAGACAGGAGAGGAGTTTTCTTCAGAGTTTTTAAGGGATCGTGCTGCTATAAGAAGAGTGCTTGTGAGAAATGAGGGAGATCATCGTCCCCCGCCAAGTCGAGGGGGCTTTAATTTTAACAAGAGCCATCAGATGGTTTACGAGGACCTTAATGGCATTCTTGGGCTAACGAGAAAAGATTCTGAATGCAGTCCAGAAGGCTTGGAAGTTGTTTCTGCAAAAGGATATCTAGCTGAAGTAGAAAACAAGGTTTATCCTGATAATCGAAGCATATATCAGCGGCAATATGGTCCTATGGGACAAACTTCAAGTAAATTTTCTGATGAGAGTTTTTGTGATCAAATTATAGCGGAACCAATGGCCTCCTCACGTGAACCGGTGGCTTCCCCAATTTATGTTGTGGACACTCCTCCATACCACCCTTATGGAGCAGGATTTTCAGATGTTTCTTATTCTGGTAAGATGAAATTTCTTTGCAGCTTTGGAGGCAGAATTTTACCAAGGCCAAATGATGGGAAACTTAGATATGTGGGTGGTGAGACGCGGATTATATCCATCAGAAAAAACCTCAGTTGGGAAGAACTTGTGAGGAAAACTTCAGCAATTTGTAATCACCCTCATACGATAAAGTATCAGCTTCCAGGTGAGGATCTTGATGCTCTTATTTCTGTTTGTTCTGATGAGGATCTTCAACATATGATAGAAGAATATCAAGAAGTAGAAAGAATTGGGGGTACTCAAAGACTGCGGATATTTCTCGTACCTTCAGCTGAACCTGAAAGTCCAAATTCTCTGGAAGGAAGGACGACACACCAAAGTGATACTGATTACCAGTATGTTTCTGCTGTCAATGGCATGCTAGATGCGAGTCCTCAAAAGAGCTCTAGCGGACAGAGTGTGGCAAGTCAATCAAACCAGATGGGAAATGCTTCAGATTATATTCTAGGATTTCATAAAGAATCTCCTACTTCAGCCCATAACTGTGAGAACAAAGATTACAGTCCTAATTCCTCAAATTTGGGCGGCATATTTTTCAATCGTGCTGCTCATTTTTTGCCTGCACTCCAGATCCCCGGCAGGGGATTCAATTTGTCTCCTCCTATATCTCCAATACCTGCTCATGCTAGAGATGCTACAAATTCAAATGTGCAATATTATGTGGATCGAGCATGTACCGATGGCAATGGAAGTTGCAGTCCTTATGTTATCGACAAATTACCTTGTGATAATTCCTATTATTTAAATTCACCCAACTGCTATGATAATCATCCTCATGGCCCTCTGCCATTGATAAGTTACCCTCAACAGAAGCAGTATTTGGAAACTGACCAAACTAACAAATCCCGTGATATGCATTTTCACAATCGTGGGCCTAGTGGAGATACAGCGCTTTATGCACAACTTAATCAAAGTGATATGAACTCTGAAAAACCTATGCTTATGGAAAGGGCATTTTCTGATTCACAATTGCAGGATCATAATGAGAACTCAAGTTTCTGCTTGGGAGAAGAAACTATTTCCGAGAGCCCATGCAATAATGAAAGAGAGAAATCACCTTCTCTAGCAATGTCAAGTTCTTTAAGAGAGTGGCCAATGCAATGGAAAGAGGTAATTGATGAGCAACTCCAAGGCAGCAAATACGAGAATCAGACCTCTTCGAATACATGGGAATCATTTGGTGAATCAACTCAAGAATTGAAGTGCAGGGATGCAAAACCTGCTTCTTCTGATCAAGCAATGAAATGCAACACAGGAAGTGTTGAAATTACAACATATAATAATCATATAGAAGACGATATAAAGTACCAGCCCAGTATTCGTCTTGCTAAACAAGATTCACAAGAATCTGGAGGCTCACTTGTCTCTTTACTAGTTGCTGCTGGGGAAGAATTTGCTAAAACTGCAAGGGGACAACTCCATACTAACCAGCTAGACACAACTCCACCTGAGTACTATGTCAGGAATGCTACCGAAGATATGATGCACATTGCAACTGCAACGGGTCAATCAGTTTCCTATGGATCTGCTAAAATACAGTCTTTACCATCTCATGGTGTTGGTAATCAAGAATGCATAACCCCGAGATGTGTAAGTTTATTTCTTAATTCTCTCTCTCTTTTTTTTCTTTTTTTTTTTTTTCCTTTTTTTTTCTTTTTTTTTTTTTAAAAAAAAAATCTGTTTCTTTTTCAGAAAAATATGTATATTCTTAGCAGATTTAGGACATTCCATGAATTGAACTCAGGAGTTGTTGCACTCGGCCACTAGAATCATACCACTAGAGCAAATCCATGTGTTTTTTTCTTTAGAATTGTAGTAAAAGATTAAATTTTTATCAGTATGCCAAATTAATACTTGTATCCTTTCTTCAGCAATTCACCTCAAGTGATTTTTCGAGTAGAGAGGATTGCATCCAAGATGAAAATTCTAAGAATTATCCTGAACATAGGACTGAAAAATTTGGCCTCAGGAAGCAAATATCAGACACAAGGCTAATGTCTGAAGATGCTATCTATGTCCAGTCTCAATCCTCAGGAATCCATCATGAAAACAAGATGATCACGTCTGTGATTGTTGAAGATGTGACTGATAGTGTCCCTTTAGACATCCCCTCCTCCCCAACAATTGTTCCTCAGGTACAAGATGATGCGAGTGATGACTATCCGTCTCCTAGGGAAACAGAGGCGGAAAGTATTCATCCAGCATCTGACAGTGAGGTAATATTTTGACATTTTCCCAATCGACTAAGATTCTGTTAAATTGTGATTTTTCTGGTTTATTTGAGCTTGTATCCTTTCATAGGATGTCAAAAGTGATGCCAGAGATGTGGATGATTCTATCAGTGATGCTACAATGGCTGAAATAGAAGCTGGCATCTATGGCTTGCAGGTTCATAACAACCATTTTAATTGAATTATGTTTAATTTATTAGCAGAGTGTATATTTAACTCAATGCATTGTTGATATACAGATCATTAAGAATGTTGACCTTGAAGAGTTGCAAGAATTAGGTTCAGGTACATTTGGAACCGTTTATCATGGGAAGTGGAGGGGAACAGATGTTGCTATTAAGAGAATAAAAAAGAGTTGTTTCTCAGGCAGATCATCGGAGCAAGAGCGGTTGGTAGGTCCTATATTATTGGTCTTCAAAGTTGTGACAATTTCTCCTTTTCCTTCCATTTAAAATTGTATGTACTGATCTTAGAATGCACTAAAGCTTCTAAATCTCCCTTTCTTTTGGAGAAAAGACAAAAATGAAAAAAAGAAAGTGTTACGATTTTGAATTGGTGACAAAAACAAAAAAAAAAGAAAGTGTTTCGATTTTCAAGATATATATATCTCCTACCTTTTGTCTTGTTTAAACCAAAAGAATGACAAATCTATCATATTAGAAACATTTTGAAATATATTCCTTCTTAATTTTCCAGACTAAAGACTTCTGGAGAGAAGCACAGATCCTGTCAAATCTTCACCATCCAAATGTGGTTGCATTTTATGGCGTGGTCCCTGATGGACCTGGAGGAACAATGGCTACTGTAACTGAATATATGGTGAACGGGTCCTTGAGGCATGTCCTAATAAGAAAGGATAGGTGAGTTCATTCATGATTATATCACATGCTCTCTCATACTACATACAAAGGGATAGATTTATCAAATCTTTAAACCTGTTCCTGCAGATCGCTTGATCGTCGCAGAAAGCTCATGATAGCAATGGATGCGGCTTTTGGCATGGAATATTTACATTTGAAAAACATTGTTCATTTTGATTTGAAGTGTGATAATTTGCTTGTCAATTTGAGGGATAGCCAACGACCCATTTGCAAGGTAGCCAAAACAGAATTATGTTTTCTTGTAATCTGTTTCTACAAAGTCTAAATGCCCCTGATTTTTAAGTTCATTAGATGTTTTTACTAAATAGTAAATATGAAATACTGTTTGAAGGCATTTTGGTTAATTTATTATTAGGAAGACTAACAGAATTCTTGACCTGAAAACTTTGCTGCTTTGCAGGTTGGTGATTTTGGGTTGTCAAGAATTAAACGAAATACACTTGTATCCGGTGGCGTGCGTGGAACCCTTCCATGGATGGCACCAGAATTATTGAATGGAAGTAGCAGCAGGGTCTCTGAAAAGGTTTGGAGTCAGGATAAAGCTTTAATGTTCTGTTTTGAGTTCGAGACTTTATGAGTATATTGAAACTAAACTATTCGTTTCCTTTGCTCAGGTCGACGTTTTCTCATTTGGTATTGCAATGTGGGAACTCCTCACCGGTCAAGAGCCATATGCCAATATGCATTGCGGTGCCATTATTGGTAAGATCTTTTATTTGATTGTCGAAAATTAAAACCACTTTGAACAGTTTTGTTTCTTACAAATCTTTTCTGCGACATACAACATTGTGATGCTTGCTTGTAGGGGGAATTGTAAGTAACACATTAAGGCCTCCAATACCAGAACGTTGTGATCCAGACTGGAGAAAGTTAATGGAAGATTGTTGGTCGTTCGATCCTGCTTCCAGGCCATCTTTTACTGAGATTACAGACAGGCTGCGAGTTATGTCTTTGGCATTCCAGACAAAACGACGTACTCCTGCTCCTAGATGATGAGAAGAGTGATCCATTATCCTCTCCTAGATAATGACATGGAAAATCCATCGTCGTAGAAATCACATGCACACACTTAAACCACACATACGCAACCCAATGTATTATAAAAGCAAAGCAAAAAGGATTTAGTTTTATGGCCTTAATTTGTGGAGCAAATTCTTTGCAGGGCATTGTTGTAGAGATTTCATCTTTGTAGACTGAAAATATGAATGAAGAATTCGTTTTATTTTCTTTATAACGTTCAAAGTCACGATAATAAATAAGTCTTTATTTAAGTGAAATCTTATTTTTAAAATGTGAATGTTGTTAAAATATTTTTGGGTTTGCTTTGTAGCATACTCTAGTACACAGTGAAAATTGAGCAAAATGTAAATTGACATTTCAGTGATCAGTAAAACTTGCTCAGGTAATTAATCCATTCTTGCTTTATAAAGATGCAGCATGCTTGAAATATTTCTATTTATTTTATTCTGGGAATAGACCAGCAAAAACTATGAAATGAAATGACCATTCAATGAACAAAAGTAAGTGTGTCTCATATATATATATATATATTGAATTTAATATCAATCTTAATTCTTAACAACTTAGAAATTGTTAAAAAAAAAAAATTAAAGATTTTTTTTTTTTAAAAATAAAAGACTTCTGCAGAAATGTTGTTCCACCTCTGAATTTGAGTTGTGACTTGTGATACACACACCTAATCTTAATATGAGATATTTATTCTACCTCACTTGTTTAAAAAATGTTAATTAAAAAATTTAAGGTTTATATTTGGACTTAAGAATACTATTTACAATAGACACGCGCGAGATGCGACTCTTAGTCCTAAATTAGTGATGGAGCCCATAATTTCAGGTTGCACTAGCATCCTCAACCTTGAAACGGCCTCGTATTTTTAGCAGTAAGTTGTGTTTCCAAATACACAGAAGTGTGTGGTCGTATGATATATTTGGCGCAGATTTTCTCCCACAACTTGAGTTAGTACTACACAAAAAAGGAACTATTTATCCAGTGATCTAATCCTGTCTTAATTTATCTGGAGACTACTTCATCATAAAGTTCTCAGTTACCAATACATTTATATACATGCATGTGTATATCATGATACTCTATATATAGCATTAAACAGGCTAATTAACCTACTATCTTTTGCATATAATATAACTTTTTTTTTTTCTGAAATAATATATCATTTAACTCTTACTTTGTAGAGAATGCAAAACATATAAGACTAGCTAGTAAATCTACTCATATCAATACTGGGAAAAAAAAAAATAGCCTGCATCTAATAAACTTTATGGTTAAGCCCATGCCTATATAGATGATCTACGAGCTCAAATATGGTGTTATGTTTCAAAATTAAGTAAAATAAATTTTCGCTTGTTAAATTTAACGACCTAAATTTAAAAATATTTAAATGAAAACTATGATACTACAAGGATGAATAATTAAAATGGAAATGATATACCCTTTTTGGTAAGCCAATCCTGCCGCCCTTCCTAATCTGGCAATCCATGTGTTCCTCTAAAACGAGCTGTAGGTGTGATTGATACATGACTAAGAACACTTAAATAAAAGAGGTTATGTTGGGTTGAAATGGAAATTGGGTTCATCTCATCCATATGTTCTCCCAACATGTCAACCCGTTGTCATTTATAAGCTTTTTATTTTTGCACACCACTCCTTCGAGTTCTATCTTTATCCTAAAACATAATGTGTAGATAATTTTTTTTAAAAAAAAATTAATCATTTTCTCTCTCACCATAATATATATATATATATATATATATATATGTGTGTGTGTCCAAATTAGTTGAAATTACAAATGGATTTTTTTCTCCTTTCGTAAACATTCGCAAAGTTGACATAGGTTACACTAGTAAAAGGATCTGATTGAAAAAGAAATAGCCACTTCATGGTATGAAAAATATTTTTAAAATAATTAATTATTTCTAATTTTTAAACTTTTATCTAAACTAGTTCATAAAAAAAAAAAAAAAAACAATTAAAAGGTTTTTCAAAATTATATGTCAACTGTTTCAACAAAGTGGAAAAATTATATTTGAATGGTACATTAAATATCTTGAGATTCTTAATTAGCAAGGCAGCTGACCCATTAATTAAAAATGTGTATTAATTAAGATGCCTACCAGTGACTTGATATTTCACAGATATTTTCAGTACTCCTCTTATGAGCCGCTGAAGTCTCAAATCTCAATTGCTAAGTATGTCCAATCGTGCTTTGAAGCACCAAGCTATGCCTGCCACCTTTTGTGCCAAAGTCAATTGGTTGTTTGGTTGTCCTTCCCACTTAGTGGACTCTTTTCTCTCTATTTTTGGCCTTATTCCTTTCTTTATTATGCTGTCATTTTCACATTGCAATTGACATAAATTATTACACATTCAACATCTTGTATAAGAATTTGGTATTACAGTGGCTTAACCAATTGGTAATGATTAAATTTGATAAGACTGATCATTCATTAGTTCAAGAATGGACAAACAAGGTGTTAATTTCTAACCATAAACATGGATTGCAAATTACCACGTCATCCATAGCTTCAACTTAAGTGCAACTGAATTGCCAAAATTTAAGATCATTGGTTCCATTGATGAAGAGGGAATTTTTACAGGCTGAAGCTAATATAATATTGATACCAAAACTATCAGTGTTTAGAGTTTATAAAACACAAATATATTATTATTATACAGTCTACAAAAGATCACTCCCAACCTTATATATAACCGATAACTAAAAGTCCGGCCAAACGAAATCTAAGTATAACCTAGAGGGATAGATAGGTTATTACAAACTTTCTCTTTGATCAAAGTTAATATATAATGGAAAAATCAATCTCAAAAATAAAAGAGAAAGAGAGAAGAAAAAAGATCGTTCTACAATTATTTTTACAATTATTTTTACGTGAAAACCTTAAAAGGTAAAAAACATGAGACTATATAAATCTCTTTAGTCGCTTTCAAACAGAACTCCACTGGTAATAAAACTGATTATAAATAGCATTCATAGCAATCTCTTACCTAGCTATCTAACCCCTCTCTATCTATTAGCAGTCGGATCTCATCTTTTATGAACTAAGTTGATAACTCTGCCTATTGTCTTGATATGCTACACTCTCAAATTCATCTCTTTGACTTATGCGCAAACAAAACGAACTTTCTTCACTCCTTGACACTCCAAGTTGGCAATCAAATAGCATGCTCTCGATCAAAACACAATATGAGAATTTAGATGAATGAAAACCTAACACAAGTAATTGTTGGATCATGTGAATAATATTATTTTATTAACCATTTATAAAATAATATAATTCACAATAAAGCAACAAAATGCCTACCTCAATCCTGAAATGAGTATTATAACTTATAATTATATGTTATAATTTTTCGATTATCAATGGGTGATGGTCGATATGACCTAATTTTTAAATAGTTTGATATCATGATTTATTAATTATAGGGAACATATATTTATAGATATAAAAACCACGGCTTTTAATTCTCTATAAAAGTAAACATCATCTTATGGGTCTTACAAGGTCTTAGATATAAATCTTGGTGCCAAGTATTCAATAATTGTTATTGAATTATAATTTCTTGGGAAATCATATTATCCATTAGATATAAGGAGATCCTATGGAATAAAATAATTGAAGAAGTTGAACGGTTTCACACATTTAGATTATTGTTGTTTTTAATGAGGATAGACAGACACTCCTATAAATTTCTTAAGGTACAAATTATAATATGTATTTATTTTATTCGAATAGTGTAATTTTAGTTTTTTAGTGGAACTTAATTAAGAGTTAATTAGATTTGGATCTATTCTATTGGAGCTTGGAAATAGAATGCCTAATTGATGCCCAACCACACGGTTTTGTATGATTATTCACAGTTGAACTATTGGATCCATTTAATTGGAGTTATTTTGGAGAATTTTTAATGTGCTTGAGCATGCCAAAGTAATGGGATCGGCCGACCTAACATGGCAATTTACAAGGTGGCCATTCGGCCACCTTGTTGGGCTAAGGTGACCACTCGGCCGTTCAGCCAATTTACAAGGTGCTCAAATGACTGCCATCCAAGGGCATGGGTTTAGTTGATTTTGTGAGTAATTGATTTTAAGGAGAAAATGATTATAAAGCCAATTAGATTTGGAATTCTTTTTCTTGGAGAACCATAAATATGTAGTTCATGTCAAGAAAAATGTGCTTTAGTTTTTTCCTTTTTGACTTTTGAGCTATTATTCAAATTATATGGCTTTATACTCACAAAACATAGAAGTTATTTTTCCTCTTTATTAATCTTCCAACGTATGATTATTTTCTGAGTTTTGTAAGAAATTTCATAATTCAATATTCAAGATTAGTGACTACACTCCAAGGATAATCAACTTTCATGACAGAGCGGAAGATTAATTGGTAGATACATCCAACTAAGGTAAGTGAATTGAGAGGCATGATTTTATATTAAATTCAATGTGGTTATTCAATTTTTATTGAATTCAGTCTCAAGCTTTGAGAAAATTTTCAAAACCCCGTTTTCTAACTTATTTTTCATAATAATAATTTCATATTGTTTCTCGAAAAGATTTTTTCATTTAGAAATCTGCTTCCGTTATATTTTTCCACACTCTTTGAATAATTACCTCTCAATGCTCTCAAGTCTCAACCAATAGCAAGATTTAAAAATAAATTCTCTCTACAATTTATGTGATAAAAACAACTATCTATACATAAGAGATTTAGACTTTAAAATGGTTTAGAAAACTTTCCTAGACTAAATTCTTATTTCAACTCAAAGATAATTTAATGTTTCATCAGAAAAATAATTTAGGAAGTCCTAAATCAAGTTAAGATTCACCATATTTTTCACCTATGTATTCCTCAATTAATGTGTTTTTATCCCACAAAAACATCAAAAAAAGTTCGAAGGGAAACACAAAAAATGGAAAAAAAAAAAAAAAAAATCACATGGTCACATGGATAAGACGGGGGACGGCAGGGTGGATTGGCCCAGCAGTGGTGCCCACATGTATTATTGTTGGCTGGTCCAAAGTAATTTCCATGTCACATAACTTCTTCCCACAAGCTGAAGTACTTCAAATAGGGCATTTTGTTAACATTGTAACCAAGTGCATGAAAATCACCTGTATCGGGATCCCATTTAGGGTGTGCAATCATGGGACAATTAAGCTGATCATCGAAATTGAATCGTCCGACCGTCTCAAGGTCTCCGTCACCTTTGACTTTGACACGGTACAGAAAATCCTCTTCGGACATGGTCAATAATTTACCATTAAATTAAATGAGCCCAACATTTGCCACACCCGTGCCACATGACCAGTCAACCAAGCCGATTTTGGCTCGAGCTGCAAACAAAGCTAACTGAGCCAGACCCCCGAATCCACGTAGCTCACCTATTTGCTTTGGAAATATGACCAATCTGCCACAACATAGTCAAAATTATACGTGTCTAATGGATTAGAATAAATTTTTTAAATAATATTTTATAAATTAAAAAACATAAGTATATTTAGTCAAAAGAGATATAATAAGTTTTACCTCTCAAAATTTATATTATAAATATGTATGTTAACTAGGGTGGACACTTACATGTTCGGTTTGGTTCCAACAAGAATGGAACATAAATTGAATTTTTGTTGGCTCTCAACCATCGGAACTGAACAAGTTCTGTTTGAGGGTTAAAATCGATTTGAACTGAACAAGGTCAGTTTGGTTCGGGTTATTCTGGGCTGTTTCCAAAATATTCAAACAAACCCAAATACCATCCTAAAAGCCATCACTTGAAAAACTAGACACCCACTTAACCACCACCACCTACAAAACCAAACACTCACTCAACCACTCCCACATGCAAACCCTAATCACTCACTTAAAAACCAATCTTTATAACTAAATCCACCCAAATACACACAAATGAAACCCACCGAATTTGCATCTCACAAAACAGACACAGAGTAACAGGCAGGGATAAAAAGAGAAAGTGGAGAGAAAAAGAAGATGAAGGGAAGAGAGCACTATTGATTCTCCATCTTTTCCCACCATCTTTCAGTCAGCAAATCTTTACCGGCATCTACCCACATCCTTGAAAAGAGAGATGAGAGGATCAATATAAGAGAGAGTAAAGGGATGCAGTTGAGCTTGAGAGAAAAGATCAGATGAGATGAAGTGGGTTTGTTGATCTTGAGAGAAAATATAAGATGAAGGAAAAGGATGAGAGACGGCTGGTAGTTGATAAGAGAGAGAGCGCAAGAGATTATGTGTAGGATATGTGAAAAAGTAGTGTACACACACACACACACACACACACACACATGTATGGTTTGTTTCTCACTCGAGTTTGGATATCCGAACTGAACAAAATCGAATTTTTATCAATTTTTACTCTCCCAAACACAAACCGACTCAAGACAAAAACCTAACTAAACACCCAAAATCAGTATAGTTTCAAGTCAATTCGGTTGGGTCATGTTTATTTGTCCAGCCTTAATGTAACAAAAAAGTAAAAAAGATTGAACAAAATATAAAAGAAATACGAAATACAAGTTAAATCAAACATCAATCAAGCAAGATCTAAAGATATTTAAATAATTAAATTTATCAATTATGAATTATAGTATAATAGCATTATAATATTAACAATCTTTCATTAAATATAGATATTCTATACTACATTTTAAATTAAAGAGTGCATTAGGAAAACACCAAAAGATATTAAATTTAAGTAATATATTATTCAACTAATATAATGACAAAAAAAGCAAAACATGGAAAACTTAAATTAATTTAATATTTCATGTATGAAATAAGGTTATTATATGTGCAATATTTGAATAGAAACATAAATGTAAATAGTAAATAAACAGGCAATAAGATTGGAACAAATACTTATATTTATTTTAATATTAAAAGAATTAAAAAATAAAAAATTACGTACTAATAAATTTTAATATGAATATAATTTTATAATTCAATATATATTAGTAAATTTTAAAATAAATATATTCATAATTATTAAAAGAAAAAAAAAAATCAAAGTGGGCCAAGGTAGGATTAAGCCTCTGCAAGCCACAACTACATCTCGGCCTACCTAGTTCAACTTCTTGAATGAGTCGGCTTGTGCGAGTGTATCTACAACTATAGCTAGCTTGATTTTGATTTCCTAAGGAGAAGATCCTTCATGTTTGGCTGAACATTATGTTCAATTGAACCTAGATTGTCAAATCTTGGTTTAATTAAACTCATATTTGATGTTGAAGATGTTCGAACTCATATTCGTTCATCAATGATAGATGCTCCAAATCTTTTTAAATTGAAAAAAAATAATAATAACTTCAACTAGTGGAAATCCAAATTGGATCGTCGATGGTAATGTAGATGGTATTCATTGGAGATGAACTTGTCGAACCTCGTTCACTTCATCGACAATGAACGAACCCAAGTCATCTGGTTTCATTCGAACAAGACTAATGAACCCAGGCTACCTAGGTTTGTTCAAAGAAGAACGACCTACAGACCTTAGTTCATTCATTCGAAGATGAACGAACCCAAGTTGTCTTACTTCATTCAAACCAGATCATTCAAAACGATTTTTTTTTTTTGTCTTTTATATTTGTTAAAATTTAAGTTTTTTTTCTTTTTTTCTCAATATGCCAACCAAGTTTTTTCTTAAGTTTTCTTCTTTTTTTTTTTTTTAACTTCGAGCTTCAACTAGAACTTGAATCAAATCTTTAAAGATATTAGTTTTTTTTCCCTTTTGTTTTTAAGTTTTTTTTAGTTATATAATAATTACATATAGGTTTCATTTGGTGTTGACCTATGTTTTATCCATATCTAAAGATGACAATGCCCCTTAAAACCATTAAGTTTGATTAATGGTCAACTAATAGTTGGACTAATTTGATGTATTTTCTGAAATATTAGGGACCATGTATGAACCTTATTTTGCTATTAGTTGGTAAAAACATTGATATTTTCTAAAATTTCGGGGACTAAAATGAATCTTTTTTTAAAACTAAAAGGGTAAATCAATTATTTACTCTTAAGAAATTCTTGAGGGGTGGCGTGTGTTGGCTCTCGGCTGCTCTTTGTATGCGGAATTAAATGCCCTTAATGTGGCTCAGTTTGTCTTGTGGAAAAACTTCATCTAGAATTAAAATTGCAATTGATAATGTAGTTTATGATGTAAAAGTAGCTTTCCATTACTCTTTCAATAGTGTATTCCTTCCTCTCTTTTTTTATTTTTTTTAATATTTATTATTTTTTGTTGTTCCTAGAGATTGTAAAGTTGGCCAAGCCACTGCCAAAACGGCCATGAGAGTCGATTGTTCAACACCAGCCAGTCTGGATGAACAGCTTTACCAGCTAGTTGGGTGATGAAGCTAGCCGATGATGCAGTACGTAGCTTTGGTTTCTTCCCTGACTGGCGCGTGACATGAAACTCTTTTTTTCTTATTATAAACTTCTTTAATCAAAGGATTGGATCGATGTATAGTCATACAACTGTAGCTGAAGTCTTCGAGTAGAATATTCTTCCAATAGCTCGCACACCCGTCTTCCCTCCATCGCGGGCCTCTCTCGTGCGTGGGATTTCACTTCTTTCATTTCCAATGACTGTAACCCCTCGCTCACATTTATTTTCTTTAATTTTGTCGTGTTTTTAATTTTGCTTGTGAAGAGTTTGCCACGTAAACCTCGTGGCTCTATCCGGCTGTTGCAACGCACGTTGAGTCCTACGTGGTTCATTTTCCCTATACTCTTCTGTTAATTAATTTGCTAGTTTTTGTCACTTTGATTTCTTGACTCTATCACTCAATCATCTGTTGTTTTCCGGACTTTCGTCTCATTTCTAGATTTGTCTTTTACTTAAGTCGACTACGCCCGCCAACAATTTTCGAGTCCTGGAACAAGTTGCAAGTTCGATTCCAAATAATTAACATGCATGCCTTGCAACTTTGCACTGGTGCTGTTCTTGACTAATTTTGTTGTAAGCTCATTAAACAGATCCAAGAACATTAACCTGTATTAATAGAGAGTTTCCACATATAAAGTATGAACTAAGTGCAAATTTTTACATGATATATATTGGGTTTGGGCCGGACTTCGCTAAAAACAGGGACTCCAAGAAATATGGGTGGCTAAGTGAAAAGGCAACAAATGAGGGGGAGTATTGAAGAAATCTCGCATATAAAGCAAGAATTCCACATTGAAAACATGAAACCAAGCTATGATAAGGATACATGCAAATGCCTAAATGGATACCGAAAGCCAGGAGAAAGGTAGGGTATAATACGCAAATGAATATCAAAAGTCAACAGACTAGTCTTTTTGGAAGGATGAGATATTCATCCCTCGTAAGTGGGGGGATGTATTGGAGAGTCCCACGTGCATGTAAAACAAGAAGATATAATCAATCACACATTGAAACATAAAAGTCAAAAGAATAGCATATATATATATATATATATAAATAGATGTCACAACCCAATAGGCCAAATTTTTTGGATTGTAAATCAATGTATCTATCACTTTCCAAAAACATATGAAAAGAACCAACCGTAGAAATTTAACAAGCACACATATACTTGAGGTAGGACCATTAATATGTTTTTGAGAAACAATATTGGTCCCATTAACGTGCACAGCCACTAAAGACAAATAATTGAGATATTTTATTGCAATAATAAGCATCCGAGGTACACCAAAATGTTTTTTCATTTTATACTATATCCCTCTACACGTTAATTGGATTTATGTTTAAGATTTTTTTTTTCTAAATCATATTTTCTTCTTTTTTTTTTTTTTTTGAAACAATATTTTCTTCTTGTTGAACTCAAGTAAAGTTACATTTTTGTAACTTATACTAGTAAAATCACTCCTTCATTTTACAATTTTTTTAAAAAAAATTATGAAATTCAATTCTATAGCACTGTAGACTTAGTGGTCCTCTTACGTTCCAATTTTTCGTCTCTTGGTGTCTCTACAAACGGAAAATATTCAACTATCGAGAGCTTGCATTTGGTAGGCATTCAAAGTAGCTTGCCGTAATCGATAACGTAGGTGAAGTCATGGGCCTATGTTGGTTATTATTATTTTTTATTACATAATATTACCTAGAAAACAATCAGGATCAGGTTGATGGAGTAACTTCCACATAAATCAATACATTCATTTATGGCTGGGCTGCTCTAATACTGTTTACTGTTCAACTCTTTTTGAAAATTATATATCATTTATTTTGACAAAGCGAAAATTACATTTGAATGTTAAATCAAATATTTTGAGATTTCTAATGTAGCAAGGGCGCAGAGCCGTTAATTAAAATTAGACACTAATCAAGGTGCCTACTGCTGACTTGATATTTGACAGATAATTTCAATAATATTTCAACAACCTCTCCAGTCTCAGTTACTAAATATGTCCAATCGTGCTTTGAAGCACCAGGCTATGCGTGCCATTTTTCGTGCCAAAGTCAGTTGGTTATTTAATTGGTTGTCCTTTCCACTTAGTGGATTTTTTGTCTTCTTTTCCCTTTTTTCCTTTATGCTGTCATTTTTTCATTGCTATTGACATAATTATTACACAGTCAACAGCTAGAAGATTTTGGTATTACACTAGCTTAATTAATTAGTAGTAATCATAATATGATAGGATTGATTATTCATTAGTATAAGAATGGTCAAACAAGGTGTTATTATCTAACCCACAGACATGGATTGCAAAATCACCACATGTCAACCCAGCTAGCGTCAACATAAGTGCAAGATAAAGGCTGAATTGCCATATTTAAGATCATTGGTTCCTTTGATGAAGTGGGAATTGCTACAGTAGTGAAGCTAATTTAATATGATGCATAATTACAGTGTTCAGAATTTTAACTCTTGTGCATATATTTTTGGAAACAGTGTTAAAATACACAAATCTATGATTATGTAGTCTACAAAATGTCACTCCCAAACCTGTCTATAATCCAAATTCCAAAACCACAACATAAACTTAATTTATACATCACCCTGATAAAGCTGGTCAACCTGGTTTTCAGTCACTTGCTAGTTAACAATACGCAATGGCAATCGTTGAGTCCTGATCGAGATGAAAGTGGGAAAAAAAGAAGGACAAATGGTCATGATTATCTTGTCAAATAATGTTGCATTATTGGCCACCATTTCAAAATGAGATTATGATAACAGAAGAATAATGTATATATTATCGCTTTAAATTCTGCATCAAGCCTCACTGCTAATTATACTCATTTCAATTCATTTGTTTGACTCTTATTCCATCCTATCATATCTTCACAGCATACATTCATTATCTATTAGTGACATACAACTATATAAATATTGGATAGACTTATTGCCACCCATAAAAATGATTTGGGGTTGTTTGTTTTTTTGTTTGAAAACTGAATAGTATTACTGAAAATTAAAAGCTGAATATTGACTGAAACCTAAAATCTGATTGACATGTTTGTTTTTTTTTTCCTCATATCTGAATGTGTAGTAATCTTATTTGTTTTTTAAAATTAAAATTATCTGAAAACTAGTAATTTGATATTTATACCCTTTTATTATTAATTGTTATGTAACTCCATTTAATATAATACAAACAATTATAATAAATTATTTAGCAAATACTAAAACATTTTTATGTATATATTAATAATATTTTTATTCATAATTAAAATATGATTAATTATTATAGTAAAGTAATTTTTTTTAAAATTATATATACATAAATAAATTATTATAGTAAAGTAAATTAAATAAAAATAAACAAAGTGGTATTAAGTTGAATTACTATTGTTATATATTTAAAAAATAATAATAACATTAAAAGGAATATTATTAAGATGAATCTGTATAATACAAAATTATAACAAATTTGAAAATATATTTATTAAAGTATTAAAAAAATTTTGTACAATGTAAAACTATGATAAACTTAGAAATATGTTATTTTAGAGAAGATAAAATTAAAATAATTAAATTTACCAAATCATCAAGTGATATGACATTCAGTGAAAAGTTAGAAAATGTAGCTTTTTATTTTCAGTGATTTTTGAGTGGTTTTAAGTGGTGTGACCACTTAAAAAAAAAAAAACAAAAATAATTTAATTGACTTAATTTAGCACCATTAAGTGTTAAGTATAAAAAACAAACGATCCCTTAAACACCTATTTTTTAAAAAATATTTATATGATAAAATTATACTCAAATGAAATTATAAAGAAGGACAAACATATATTAATAAAACAATATGTTTACTTTTTAAAACTTAAGAGAATTTCCCTTTTTGTAATTTTAATTTAACAAAACAGACAAAAATCCATAAATATTTCAAATAAATCTTACATACATCAAATGATTCCTTAGATTTTTTTTAAATGCGAACACTATTTTTAAATTTTACTTTTTATTCATCTAAACAGTAAAGATTGATTAAAATATAAAATAATGTCTCATTCTTTTGTGAAAATTTTGGTAGCTTTAACCTTCAAGCATGGCTAGGGTTAGGGCTAAGAATTTATATTTAAGAGAAACGAGGAAAGAATAAATATAAAAAAATTTTGTTCAAAATGAATATAACTAATGTTGTTTAAAAGGGTTAATATTGGTCTATTTATGGGTGTTTATATTAATATGTAAATATTTAAATTTGATTAATGGGTGCATTTAGAATTTTCGTCTGAAAATCATATTTATGGATGCTAACATTAGCACCTATGTATATTTTATATCATAAAGAAGAAAAGAGAGAGAGAGAGAGAAAGACATTGGTGACATAAAACTCTACGGCCCTCGTTTGATGATCCTAGACACAAAATTATTTAGGATAAATTTAGATCAGATAGCCAAGAGAGAATTTTTCAAAAGAACGTTATCGTTGGTTGGAGACTAACAAGGGTGCACTCGCAACAGCCATATGCATTGATTGCTTGCAAAGCATATCCCCCCATCTAGTTCTCAAGCACACAATAAAATATTTCATGCATTGTTGAGTCAAGAAAGCATTTTCTCATTGTGGGTTTCTCTTTTTTTATTTTTTATTTTTTATTTTTTTTCTGACTTTCAAATACTTTGATTTGTTTCATCAGTGTGATGGGTTGTTGATTTGATAAAAGCAGCAATAGCAAGTCCAAATGCTTAGAACTCATTGGTTCTTATTTGGTCAGGCCATTCCAATCTCTTTTTTTCTTTTTTCTTTTTTCTTTTTTTTCTGACTTTCAAATACTTTGATTTGTTTCATCAGTGTGATGGGTTGTTGATTTGATAAAAGCAGCAATAGCAAGTCCAAATGCTTAGAACTCATTGGTTCTTATTTGGTCAGGCCATTCCAAATAGGCCTCCACACTAGTCGGCATGTAGGCTGTATTCGACAAAAATCCAAGTTCACAAATGGTGACAATAAGCTGTCACCACCCCATTTCATGTACCCTTCCACTTTTTACGTAATCATACTGTATTTTACAAAAAATCAACGCCCACAGACAAAAGAAATCATGCTATAAGATATATGCCTATACGGAAAGTTAAAATAAAAAACACTGTTAATATATCATATATTTGCAATTGCAACATTTCATAGATGCCGAACTTAAGTATAAATGAAGAATAAAAATTATTTTATTAATGACTTATTTAAACTAAAATTTTAATATTCATTTTTTCTTCTTAATTTACCAATTGTGAAGTCCATAAAAGAGTTGCTCAAATTATATAATGCATTTAAACTATAGTTTGTGCCATCAGACAACCCTCCGCTCCGGTTGGAAGTGATTAGCCCAATTTTGGGTCATGACGGGACAATGACCAAACAAATGTGATAGAAAATGTGACATCTCTTCACTGTCAACCAATAGGGTTGTGAGAATATGTTACATTTTATTTTTGCTTTATTTCTAGGCCCAAGTAGGTATGTGCCATGTGCACCACTTATCAAATATCTCCTACTTTTTATTTTAATTTCAAATATATATATCCCGTTCTTTAATTTTACTCAAATGTCAATGCAAATATGTGAAGAAACACAATTGTGGTTGGTTAAGCTCTTTTCTTTTCTTTTTATTTCTTTTCTTTTTTTTTTTTTTTAAGAATTGTGGTTGGTTAAACTTAGTTTTGAAATTTTTGTAATTTTTTAATGGTAAAAGATCCCTGAAGGATATGAGTTTGAGTTTGATGTGAAATGGATGGGAGCATAAATATCCGTAAATAGGTACCAATTCAAGACCAACATCTAGGAATTCGGGACCCAATTTGACTTAATTCGAGACCAAGATGTAGGTATACGAGACCCATTTTACTTAATTTGAGACCCATTTATACTTCATTCGGGACCAAGTGGCAGGAATTCAGGACCTATTTTTATTTAGTTTGGAACTAATGTCAAAGAATTCAGAACCTATTTATACTTCATTTGAAACCAATATGAAGGAGTTTATGACAAATATACTTCAATTCAGGACCAACTGATGAGAATTGAGGACCTAGTTAAGGATTTCAGGACCTATTGATTTGATTTCTAGAACTTTTTTAATTAATTTTGAAAATGCATTTTGTTAATATTGGGACATAGTGATATTTTTGAATTCTTTAAATTCTTAAAGGTAAATTTAGTGTTAACATTGAGAAGTTAGTTGCAAAGATATTGAATATTGGAATATGTCATACTCTTAGTATTGTACAATGGACGATGGAAGGAAACTCCAGACAAAGGATACTCATATGTTGGAACAGACTCTTAAGGGCTCATAATTTCTAGGAATTTGATGTATGAAGACTTGGTGTTGGTTGTGCAGTCAATTGTGGTGTATGATGCTAGTATCTTAGATCGCTAACCGTTGGTCAAGCGAATCATTGTTGTAGAAGTGTGTCACTTGTTGATAATGATGTGCAGTTTATGCTTCTTGAACACTATAGGTTGTTGCAAGTATGTGTGTCTCTTATAGAGTGATGAGTTAGTGTTGAAGTTGATGTCGAAAATAATAACAATTGTATAGGAGGAACCAGCCGGTAGTAAATATGGCACCACGAGGTAGGGAATAGTTTCCATCGATGGGTGGGAGGAATCAACTAGTTACATCGTCGTCCCCTGCTTGACGATCATTGAATAAAGTAGATTAGGATGTCCCTACGGTTGAAGCCTCTGGTATGAATGCTACACATCATGTCAAAGTTGAAACTCCCAACTACATAGACGACAGGGAAATTCCAAATGTATTTGACGGGTCATGCAATGAAAAACCATTTGTGTACCAATGTAACCTCAAAGAGAAAACATAGTCATGTGAGGCTACCCAAGACGATGAACAATTTATGTTCCCAAATGTAAAATGTAATTTGGTTGGTTCAGTGTATCGTAACGATGATGTGGCTAGGTCATCAAGGCAGGGACATCAAAGCGAAAATGTTACGAGGTCTTCTAGTCAGCCTGAGTGGGTTATTCCCGACTCGTCATCATACTCATTTGGAACGATTTCAAAAGAATGTGTCATCTAGAGGCCTTATTTTTAGAGGACAATTCTTCTCAAACAAAAAAGATCTGAAGTGCACATTATCGATGTATTCAATGAGGAGAAACTGTGAGTGGTGGGTCAAGAGATCAAATAAGGAAGTTTCCCACGATATATGCATAACTGAAAATTGTGAAAGGAAGTGCCAAGCAGTAAGGATTAAAGAGGGCATTTATATCCACGTTAGGGGATTCACTGATCGGAATCCTTGTCTTGGAGGCAGTGCACCAACACCATCTGCTAGCTAGCGATATAGTAAATAAGAAAGTTGTGGCTTCGAGACTGTAGACAATGGATGGGCAGAATATGCATCTAAAAGACACTGTCGTTGATAAGAAAGAGATGTACGGAATTCAAATACTGTATAGCAAAGCACACGTGCCATCAAAGTAGGCCCTGAAATTGACATTTGGTGCACCCGAGGATTCATTTCAATTATTGTTGGGATATTATTGGGGCTTTGACAAAAAATATTCCTAGTGTAACTGTCGGATATAAGGTCGACTTCCTCTGCAAATTCAAATACTTCTACCTGGTTTTAGGTCCAACATTGAGGGGATTCCACATTCATAAACGCTCAGCCATTGTAGTGGATGAGACGCATCTAAAGAGGGAGTGTAAAAGGAACCACGTTCGTAGCGGTGAGTAAGGATGATAATGAACAAATATACCCACTAGCATTTGGGTATGGGGATTCTAAAATAACAACTCGTGAGAATGGTTCCTAAATTCATTCAGTTCATCCACAGGGGATGTTGAAGATTTGGTGATCATATCTTATCGACATCCTAAAATTGAATATGCTATTGGACGGGGTCTTCCGTTATGTTGTACATGGCTTTTGTATGTAGCATTAGGGGGAAAACATTAAAAAAATTCGGTGATCATATCTGGTTCCGAATTGGATAGTGTTTGGTCTCAAACTGTCAATAAAATGTCCCGAATGGGTCAAATTCGTCCCGAAACAGGTCTAAAAAGGGTCGCCATTCATTAGTATGTGATCCTGAATTATTCCCTACTGGTCCCGAATTGGTCAAAAATTGGTCCAAATTTATATTTACTGGTCTCGAATTCATCCCTACTAGTCCCGAATTCATCCTAAATTGCTCCTGAATTGGAATGGATTAGTACCAGAATAATCTCTTTTTGGTATCGAATTCAACATCAATTTGAGACCCAGTCGTCATTGTGAAATAAAACCATGACCAGTTCATGTCATCATTTGCCCCCTTCATCATACCCCCATAACCAACAAACCCACAATAAAAATAACCAACCTGCAAACAAAAACTAATCGACAAACAAAAACATCAATCCATAATTTTCATTCTAAAAAAAGAAAAAAAAAAAACAACAACAAAACCATGTCACCATGTCATATTTACCTCTATCGTTGATAACTATTCCTAAATTACATCAGATTCACACTCTCGAACTCATAACGCCCTTATTATTGGATTTTCGCTCGTCATTGTCCTCAAACATCTTATCGTCTCTCTCTCTGTCTAGTTATATTTACATTGACTGTGGTCAATTCTCCAACTTACCTTTTCTATCAACAACAATTTTGTCTCAAATCCAATAACAGGTGACATTAAAACTCACATCAGTAGTTCAGTGACATTTACAAAACAAGCTCTCATATAAGTGCTACTAAAACATTTATTTTATTGTATTGAGCATATTTTTTCCTATATTTCTCCTAGCTAGTAATTAAACAAACACAAAACTTGTGTCTCCGATGTGAATTGTGCACCACAAAAGGAAATAATACAAGTCCCCCTAAAACAGCCACAAACAAACTTGAATAATTCACAAAACCTATCCACTCAACTCTTGTGCACTTACAAAAGTGCCATGGAACCCATATGGAACCCTCCTAGGCAACCTCACCAAACCCACTTGCTCCATGGTTGTTGCTTTTATTATCACCAGCTCTGAAACTTCTCTTCTCTCATCCCTCACAAACCCTACTAAAATCCCTTCTCCTTCCCTTTCACTGCCGACATCCACGTCCATTTCATGTTCATTTTCCGGCACAAAGAATGGCTCCCCACCAAAACGACATTTTCCGTACATGAACTTGGTTACTTTACCACTCTCCAAATCAACCTTCGCTATTCCACTACACTTGGGCCACGGATCCGCTATTGCCAAGTACAGGTACCGGGGTTTTTTACCCAACATTTTCCTATTCACTTGACCTGCCTCCAAATTCATACCCGAAACAATCACTCTACGTGTTGACTCCCCAGTTGTTAGATTCAATCGAATTTCTGATAATTCGCTTCGGACTGGTTCTTCACATTCGTTGAATACAGAGTCAGGTGGGTTCATGCATGACCCCATAACAACCACTATTTTATCACCATTACTTGATTTTTCTTCCCATGCATTCCATAAATGGAAACAAAAACAATCCGGCACGTTAATCCATCGGATACCTAACTCATCGGTGTTGTTTTTAGACAAAATACCGAATCGAGATGTCTTACTTTTTTCGTAAATCACTGGTGAACCACCCCGAACCATCTCGGATAACTTAAATACAACTTGGTGATCCGGGATGATGACAGAAGTCTCTGTTATTGCAAAGTCGTGTATTAATGTTGGCTGGTCCAGAGTGATGTCCACATCACGTGACTTCTTCCCACAAGTGTCAAACCTGAAGTACTTTAAATAGGGCTTTTTTACAACATTGTAACTAAGTGCATGCAAATCACCTGTATCAGGATCCACCTTAGGGTGTGCGATCATGGGACAATCAAGCTGATCATCAAAATTGAACCGTCCGATTGTCTTAAGTTCTCCATCACCCTTGATTTTGACATGATACGGGAAATCGTCTTCGGACATGGCTAATAATTTACCGTTGAAGTAAACAAGCCCAGCATTTGCCACGCCCATGCCACGTGACCCATCAACCAAGCCGACTCCAGCTCGAGCCATGAATAAAGCTAGCCGAGCGAGGCCCAAGTGCCCATGTAGCTCCCCGATTGGCTTAGGAAATATGGGCCTACCAAGCTCGGCTTCTTGAACGAGCCGGCTTGTGCGAGTGTATCTACAACTGTAACTGGCTTGATTTCCGTTTTTCAAGGTGACCGCATGAATCATACCATCACCGTCAAACAAATGGTATCCACCTGCGGGCGCAAACATAGGATTAGAACCGTTTCTGACATAAACGCCATTCAGACAGGTTGGAATCTGGCCCACAACTTCCAGGTCGTGGTGAACTGGACACTCCTGAACAGGAGCGAAGTTACCCGACATCTGGACCGTTGGATTGACCGTTTTTGGCAAACTTTTGCCATTATCAAAGAACCCGAGTAACGAGTCCTCGATTTTGTCTAGAGCAAAGGATGCCCACTTCTGAAACGGATTTAAATAAGGTCGGTACTTGGGTTTGATCAACGGTTCAACTAGCTCTGGCGGTGATAGCGGTGACGGCGATTGTGGTGGGAATTTTGGTAGCTTTCGAGGGAGGGTTTTTTTGGAAGGATTGATGAGGATTTTGCATGTAATAGATGGATTATAGCAAGAAGGGTTTCGTTTTGTGAGGATAAAAGTTTCGTGCTTAGACAGTGGTTGGGAGGTGAGAAGGAGATGAAGAGAGGCTTCCATGGTTGAAAGATAGGGAGAGAGAGAGAGAGAGAAGGTGATAGGAATGGTTTGTCGAGCCTGTGAAAAGATTTGTGCGGGAATTTTGGTGATTGGAGGGGGCCTTATATAAGACAATAAAGTTAATTAACCTGGGGATAGCAAACAAAAGCAACTTACTAAAAAATGTATAGACACGTGAAAAAGATGAGTTTGATGTAATGTATGTAAACTTTTGGATTAAAACAAAAAAAAGGATAAATCCACTTTAATTTTGGCAGTTTTTCCTTCTATCTATGGGACCTTTTCTTCTAATCTAAGGAATCTTCCTTCTGAACTGCATCTAAATAGATCTAACTAAAACAGTCTGATTGCACAATCTATTCTAATAATAACGTGTGTATTGTATTAAAAAAAAAACAAACAAAAGGGATAAACCCAAAATCCCCCTTAGTTTGACATATTTATCATAGAAAGAAGGGAAAATTACACTAAAATACCTTGACCTATCGCATTATTACAATAATGATGCGAGTTTAAGTTAAATAACACATTAATACCCTTGACCCAGTTTGACTAACATTAATGTAACAGAAAGTTAAACTCTGAAGGGTAAATAAGTCTTTTTAAATATTAAATAAAATAAAAAATAGTTATATCCTACTTTAAAACTACCGAATCACATTAAATTTAAAAATAATTTAATTAATTAATTATTATTATTATTATTTTTAAAAAAAATTAAAAAATTAAAAGAAACAATTTCAACATATCATCAGCGTCAACTTTTTAAGCCCAAAACTCACCACCAACATTAACTTAACTCTTCAATAACCTAGATCCTTCATCTTTGTACATTCTTTTAAAAAAATTTGTTCATCTTTATTTCAATTCCATAGATCACCATTATCAACTTCAACTAAAACCCAAAAGAAAAAAAAAAATCATCATACCCAGTATCAGTGAATCATCGTTAACCCAGTTCCTCATCTTTATTCACAGATGAACATCAATTCAAAACCCAAAAAAAAATTCGTCATTTGAAAACCCACTGTAAATTCACCATCAAACATACCTCTCCTCTCTCTTAACCACGTCGAACACAACTCTCCTCTCTCTCAATCACGCCGAACCAACTCTTCCAACCAACTAGCTCTTTCAAAAAATTCATCATCGATGTCAATCCAGAAACAAAAAAAAAAAAAAAAAATCATCATCAACAACAAACTCCATCCAAATGAGCAAGATCTGGCATGGAGAGCTCCGAACAGACGCGTCACAGATCTGGCGTGGAGAGCTCTAAACAGACGCGTCACAGACAGAGGATGAATGGGAGCCAGATGGTTGATCGGACGATGGAGAATATGTATTCGGCATGGTTAAAGAGATTGGTGTAGCAGGGAGCAAGATCTGGCATGGAGAGCTCCGAACAGACGCGTCACAGATCTGGCTTGGAGAGCTTCGAACAGACGCGTCACAGACAGATGATGAATGGGAGCTAGATGGTTGATCGGACGATGGAGAATATGTATTCGGCATCGTTGAAGAGATTGGTGTAGCAAGAGAGGACCTCAGAGTGGACTGGTTCTTGGGGAGGCGGGGCAGACGGCATGGTGGAGGTGGGGGAAAAGGTTGCACTGTTGGGAAATCTGGGGTTTTGGTTTTGAAACCCCTTTTTTTATTTTTTTATTTTAGTATTTTTTTTTTAATAATATCCCAAATATTAATTATTTAAGCTATTATAATTTTATGTGAAATGTGGCAATTTTTGATTGGGCAAGGAATGTTTGACATATAAGAAGACCAATTTGCCCTTGAGATGTTAATATTATTACTAATTGACTGTTAGTCAAATCAAGTCAAAGGTAGTTATGTGTAATTTAGATAAAACTCGCATCATGACTGTAATAATTCGATAGGTCCGGGTACTTTAGTGTAATTTGCCCTAGAAAGAAAGAATAATAATAGCAATATATAGAAATATACATTTGTATAATAATAGCAATATATAGAAATATACAAATAAAAAACCAACCAATAAAATCTAAATCAATAACAAAAAATTGAAATGTAATATAAAAATAACAAACATAAAAATAAAAAGTAAGAAAATAAACCACATACTAATGTCAAATAAAAAAAGAAAAAGAAATAGACAGCTGATAGCTGGCAGTGTTGGTTTATACGTCAGCTATTTTATGCCGCCTCTGGCATGGTTCTAGGTCAGAAGAACCAAAACAAATAACAAGCTTTTCCATCTTTTATGTGTGGGTTGTCCCCACCCTCGTATGAATCATTCCTTCATCTTTATAGATAGATTTCTCTTATACGGCAGCAGTATTCTGAACCCTACCATTAGTGTTTTTATCCCGATTTATATTGATAGTCCTCATCAATCCTAATTAAAAAAAAAAGGTTGTTCTTTCAAAAAAAATAAAGGTTGCTGTTTCTTCTTCATAGATGCAGGAACAGCCCCAAACACCGCCGGCAAACCACTGTCAAAGCATACCAAACACCTCCACTAACAAACCAACCAGACCCCCAAACACAGCCGGAGTTGCCAAAAACATCACCACTGCCAAACCCTCAAACACCCGACCCAGATCCCACTCTTGACTCGACGAAAGCTGGCAAGTGCTGGTACGTGCACAACCTCTTGATGTACGAGTTCGATCTCCAATTTGAAATTCTGGTCACGTACCTGTCCACGGCCATTCAGCAGAGGGGAGAAGCGGTACTAGCAGGGAGAAAGAGGCGTGAGATCAGATATGTGAGAAAGAGAGAGGAAAGAGAGAGATATATTTTTTTAATAATCATTTTGTATTTTTACATATTTGGACAATTGCTAAATAATTTTTTTTAACCTTTTTTTTTGTGTTTGTGACTTTTGTTTTTGTCACCAACGTCCCTGCATTTTCCTAGAGACTCAAACTAGCCCATAACATTCCAAAGAGACCATGTTAGGCCTTTTGAACATTAATTCAAAGTTTTAACTTTCGTTTTAAAAGTATGACAATACCTTGCGTTTATCATTATTTTAATAATATTAAATATCAAACAATAAAATATATATATATATATATATACACACACGCACACTAAACATACTGACTATTCTGAAAAAATTAATGTGAGATTATAATTTATGTGATATGTTACTCATAAAAATCACAATTCCAAGTAACTATAGCCACTATCTTTTGGGTTCAAGGCGATAGATTTGTATAGTTTTTGTGTTGACTGATTTTTACCTATGTTTTAGTTTTATGTATTAATTTAAGTTTTAGTTGTTATATGGATTGGTTGGATCTTATAGGTGTCTTGTCAATCTCATAATTGAGTATCGTCTGACATTTTATCTTGTTATCTTTGCTCATTCTTCTTTTGAGAACAAGATCCGATTATATTGAGTATGTTTTTATTGTTCCAAGTTTGAATAAATATTGATATTTGTAATATGTGGTTCCAAAATTTGGGATAGTTTAATAAAATTTTCAATATTTCAATATATATATATATCACAATTTTTCATCATGATTGTCGTAGAATTTACATGATAATTTGGAATGGGGATGTCATCACACAATTTGAAAACACCAAATTTGAATTTATTTTAGATATGTAACTTCTTTAAATGTATAATATATAAGATAACATGCATGGATGAAAATTGTTGTATAAAAAACACACTTTTTTTTTTTTTTTTTTGATAATGTATAAAAAACACACTTAATTGCACATTAAAGTATAGAATCTTGAATCCTTTTTTTTTTTTTTTTTTTTATGTAAGTACTATTGATGCAGTTTTCTTCCTGGGTCACTTCTCTCGGTTAATAGTTTCATTGAAATTGGGGTTCTGATTTGGCGGCCAGTGCCTACCATGCACTCTCCTGAATCCTGAAAACACCAAAACCTGCATTAAGGTGTACTGGTGGGTTGCTATATATTGGTAAACATTAAACTCCGATGCTTAACTCAGTCGATGATTAACTTAAGAATAGATTAACACCTCTTATGCTTTAGTTAGTAGCTAATTAACTTAAGAACGGGTATATTGATTGGCTAAAATAATGAGCATATACTTACCTGTTTGTGTCGTCTTTCCCCTGATTTTTTTTTTTTTTTTATAATAACCAAACTTTATTGAAAGAGAACCCAAACTAAAGCTGGGCATCAGAGACAATAACAGATACATCAACAGGATGCCAACAAAAGTCCTTACAAGAGGATAAAACCAAAGAAGCTAAATTGCGTGCCAAACAATGTCTTTCCCTTGATTTTATAAGTATACTTTTGTGTTTCTTTATAGGCATCCATGCAGTCGTCTATTGTGACACTTGGCTAATTTACTTTGACACATGTTTTGCATGCATGTATTGTGACTTGACATTTACTGTTCTTCCTGGGAGTCCCGTGATTGCTTCCGAAGTATTACCGGGAAAATACAAGCAGTCCATGCATTGGCCTGTTGCGACACTAACTGGCTTGTCTATTTTAAAAATTGTGTGCATGCATTTATTGAGATTTGATATTTTACCTGTTAACCTATCATAATCTTAAATTTTAAATATTATATTTAGACCATTTTCTATCAATTCAAGCTTTTAAATCTTATTGTAATTAACTTAGTATCAGAATTAAGAGGTTTCTGGTTCAAACATTCTCTCATTTCTTTATTGATCTGAAAAATCATTCCGTTATACATGTTCCACGATATGGGATGTTTAGTATATATCCGTCATTTATTATTTATTCACTTTACTATTCTTTGAGTATCATCGATATAAGGCATTCAGTATGTGTTCATCATCTATTATCTTTTAATTTTACTGTTATTCAAGTATCACCGAATAAAGACGTGTAGCCTATCTGCAAGGTCAGTCCCTTGGGGTTGATACTATTTTATGGTTGTTTCCAACCTCACCAGATCTTTTAAACTGGTTACCCTGGACACATAAACCCTAGTACTCAAGAGGGCAATCAATCACCCGAATGCTTAACACGTGGAAGTCTCTTTTTTTTGGTGTACACGTGGAAGTCTTTTATTTGCCAGAATGTCATTTAAAGTAATATCAATTATTGGATAATGATGGTAATACCAAAATAAAACAAAACAAAAGAATAAATTTAATTATTATCTATACCCCTACGGTAACTTTGATAGAAATTAGAAGAGTAAATCAATTCTATACTCTCAAATAATTCTTGAGGGGTATGTGTGGCTGCTCTTTGTGTGTGGAATCAAACGCGCCCTTAATGTGGTCTATTTTTTTGCGTTATGGACGAACCTCATTTAGAACTAAAATTGCAATTGATGGTGTAGTTTATTATGTTAAGAGTAATATGTATTCCTTTTCTTTGTTCCTATAGACTCTAACAAAGTTGCCCAATTGCATTGCCAATATAAATGAGTGTCGATTGTTCATCACCAGCTAGGCTGGATGAACAGCTTTCCTAGTTGGGTGATGAAGCGAACCGATGATGATGTCAGTAGCTTTGTTTTCTTCCCCGACTGGCACATGACATGAAAACTCTTTTTTTCTTATTATAAGCTTCTTTAATCAATAGATATGTACTCATACAACTTGTATGAGAAATCTTCGTGTAAAGTCAAAGAGTAGCTGTGCATATATGAAGGCAGTAACATGGCAAGTGATTCACAGAAGCCATGAAGCGAAAGGACAAATATGCATACACCTGAATAACATGTGGATGAATGCAAGAGTGGACATACATCTACAGAAGTTTAGTAGGCTATTCTTCCAGCAGCTCATACACACCTCGTACCTCCATCATGGACCTCCCTCGTGCATGCATTTCTCTTCTTTCATTTCCAATGCCTATACCCCCTCTCTCACATTAATTTCTTTTCTTTAATTTGTTTTGTGTTTTTACTTGTGAGGAATTTGCCACGTAAAACACGTTGCTCTATCCAGCTATAGTAAACTATTCTTCCAATAGCTCGTACACACCTCGTACCTCCATCATGGCCATCCCTCCTGCGTCCATTTCTCTTCTTTCATTTCCGATGACCATACCCCCTCTCTCACATTTCCTTTCTTTAATTTTGTTTTGTGTTTTTATTTGTGAAGAATTTGCCACGTAAAACACGTGGCTCCATCCGGCTATTACAACGCACGTGGGTGGTTCATTTTCCATATACTCATCCGTTAATATGCTTGTTTGTGTCTTACTTTGATTTCATCACTCTATCACTCACTCAACTGTTCTTTTCTCGAATTTTGTTTCTTTTTTTGTTCCATTTGTAGATTTGTCTTTTTCTCAGGTCGACTTCAGCAGCCAACATTTTTCGAGTCCTCGAAAAAGTTGCAAATTTTCTTTTTCCTTTTTTTTTTTTTTGAGTCAATTTTTTTTTTCGGAGAGATTGAGTCAAAAAAGTTTGAAGTTTAATTCCATGACTAATCAAATATGCCCTGAAAAATGCCTCAAAAAAAAATATATATATATATATATATGCCTTGAAAATTTGTGCAAGTGATGTACTTGACTCGTTTTGTTATAAACTCACTAAACGTATATATCCGCGAACATTAAGAAATACATAGAACCATTGACTTGATTATGTTTTCTGAAAAAAAAAAATATTTCTTCCCTTGAAACAAATATATATATATATATATATTTCAAAAAAGAAAAGAAAAGAAAGTTTCCAATCACGTGCACAACCAACATTGTTCGATACTCGCACACGTAAAGCAAGCAAAGAGGAAATGAAAATTTCAAAAAAAAAAAAGAAAAAGAAAAGGGGAAATGAATTTCACATTAAAACTATAAAAACCAATAGAAAGTTATACATATAAAAGAATATCACAATCGAATAAACTAAATTTTTTTAGAGAATATCCTAAAAAACCCCCCAAAAACAAAAATAATATCAATTTACCTCACTTTTTAAAAATATTAGTTAAAAAACCCCCTACCGTCTCTCAAAAGCGGTTTTCATCCGGATTTAAAGCGGTTTTGTGAAAAAAACAGTAAAATACCAAAATACCCTTATAATTTTAAAAAATAAAAAAATAAAAAACAAACAATTAATCAATTACCAAACTATCCTTTGATAACCAAATTAAAAAAACATTAAATAAATAATAAATTAATTTGAAAAAAACTAAAAAATTAAATAAATATAAATAAAAACTAAATAAATTAAATTTAAATAAAAAATTAATTAATTAAATTTAAATAAAAAAAAAATTCATCAAATCTTCACCGTCCATTTAAAATGAACGGTGGAGATTTTGAAAAAAAAAATAATGGAGATCCAATCCCAGACTGGATCTCCACCATCCATCAATTACCATGGACGGTGGAGATCCAATCTGGATTGGATCTCCACGATCCAGTTCAATCTCCAGTTGAGCTTCAATATCAATCTCCAGTTGAACTTCAACATCAAACACATCATTGTCATCATCAACAACACACAAAGAAATTGATCAAATTACACTTCAACAACAACAAAAACAAACCCAGATTTCCATCAACAACAACAAGAACAGTGCCCGCAGATCCGCCACCGCACCGCTCCACGATGCCGATTTACATCCGACCGGCCGTTCCTCACCGTCTTCTTCGTCTCCTCCACGAACCGCGTCAACGCTTGCACGATCTGATCTGAAGGTGTTTGAGAGAGAGGGGGGGTAGGGGAGGCCGCGTCTGTGAGAGAGAGGGAGGGTGGGGCGGCGGGGGGGGAGGGGGGGGGGGGCGTTGCGGCTGTGAGAGAGAGAGAGAGGGTGAGAGAGTGTTTTTTATTTTTTTTTCTTTTAATTTATTTTCAATTTTTTTTATTTATTTTCAAAATTTTTATGATTTTTTTTTATTTCGTACGTGTCACATTCTGAGTGGTCCAGTTGGAATCCATTTATGGATTCAATCTTCAATGACTTTTTTACTCTTAGATTTCACAAAACCCTTTTTTTGTTGACTGAGTTACTATTCCAATTAACGGTTGGGTTTTTTTTACTAATATTTTCAAAACCAGTGGTGGTTTGATATTATTTTAATTTTTAGGGTAAATTGATAATATCCCATTTTTTTATTATAAAACACACACATTCTCTCTCTATATATACATATATATATATATATATATATAGACCTCAAAAGTACATCTAAAGTGATGATTACAAAAATTTGACATGAGAACATAGCCTTTAACAAATATTATAATATGAACCTAAACCGAGCTAAATCAAACGACAACTTAGAAATGAAAATATACTATAAAGTAAACTGTTAATCCAGCCCTATGCGTGAAGGGAGTAAAAGCTCAAAGTGAACTCAAATGTGAGAAGTTAAAAAGTTAACCTGGACATACATGTGAAAGAAATGTCATTTAAAAAGAAAAAAAATGAAAGAAATGTTAAAAGTTAAAAAAAAAAAAAAAAAAAGAAATGTTAAAAGTCTCACATGTGATCAAGAAAATATTAGATTAATGAATCTTGTATTGAAAACATTAAGAGAAAATTTCAACAATGCCACTAAAATTAATGTGAGTTCGAAAAATGACATTGAACTATTGAAATAAGGTTTTATGGCACCTTCAGTTATCACTAACAATAGTTTGTAAATAAAGAGATTAGTTCGCGAATAAAGGATGTGAACTATAATCCTTTGTGGTTTTTTAATTGTGAATCATGTCATTTGTTTGTAACCTATAGTTTACAATTAAGTGTAAAAGGAATTTATTTTAATAATTCGATGTCATTTTTCAAACTCATGTTAATTTTAGAACAATAATTGTTTACAATTAAGCGTAAAAGGAATTCATTTTAATAGTTTGGTATCATTTTTTAAACTCACACTAATTTTATAATAATAATAATAATAATAACATACCAATATTTTCGATATTTGCACCCTCGAAATTTTTTATACATGCACCCGCTCTTATTTGCACACCCTAGTAAAATTTTTTACATATAATTTGTGAGCACAAATCACAATCCAAATGTTACCTCAAAAAAAAAAATCACAATCCAAATGTTACCAATATATCCTTAATTTTAGTGTTTAATTAAATATTACAAAATCTAAAAAAATTAAAATAAAAACAAGTTAAAAAAGGGAGGAGGTGCAAATCCTTCCATTATAGAGAAACCACACCTCTTGTTGTTTTAATTAATTTAATTTTTATTTTAGTTTGTTTTTAATAATGAAATTTAATGTCTTTTTTTTTTAATATAATTGTTTAAAATATTTAATTTCTTAAATAATCATAATTAAAGTTATAACTAATCAATAGATAATATCTTAATTATCCTAAATTTTTGTTAAAATACTCAAAATAATACATAATGTATAATATGATAAATAAAGAATATGTCCATTTATTTTAATTCTTTTAATAAATATACAACTTAAGGACAATGTTGGAATTATGAAAATGTATTAACTTTCGGGCATGTTCGTTATAAAGGATTAGATTGGGATTGGATAATTTCCAATCCAATCCCTTGTTTGTTGGTTGTACAAGATTGAATTTCTTCAATCGCATGCAACCATTTTATCCCACCAACATGAAACTCTCTTATTTGATTTTTTCTTTTTCTTTTTTTGTTTTCCTTACATTAATTATTTAAAACATTAAAATTACTTTTAATATTATTTTTGTACACTTCATTAAAATATTAAAAAATAAAATATTTCAATAATAATTATAAAATAAATATTATTTTTAAAATTAATTTTAAAGAGTTAGATTTCATTAGCCAAAATAATAGTAAAATATTTTTTATTTTATTTTATTAAAATAATATACTTCATAATTATTTTTTGTCTAATCACATAATACACCAAAAAATAGATAGTTCTAATTTTAATTCAATCTCATACTATACCAATTACATCACATGATTAATTTATTTAAAATAATCGTATCCTATTCAATTCAATATGATCTCATCAAAATAAGCCACTCCAGTCCTGTGTGTCAAACGAGACCTTAAGGTTTATATATAGTTTTATAGTGTAATTATTGCCCCTTGAATACTAATGGATGCTACAACACAAGATTTATATTTTAAGTTGTAATATATATATATATATATATGTATGCATATATATCACTTCTAAAAGATAATAAAAAAAATAATTTTGTGTTAATAAGTTATGCTTCCATCTAGGGTCAGGTTATATCAACTTAAATAAAATGACTTTAACATCCATTAATCTATTTCTTTTCAATTTCAGGCTGCAATCAAAATCTACCATTCTTTTTTTTTTTTTTTTTGTTTTATTTGATTCAGTGAAAATCGATAGATAAGTCGAAGTAACTTTTTTAAGTTAAATTTTTATGTTAATACAGTCTGCCCACTTGTTAATTAGTGATGTCGAAGTCATAATGTTTTTTCAATTTTGTTGTTAACTCATATAAAGTTACATTTGTTGTAACTTATATGAGCAAAAGTTTTCCTTCATTTTATATAATTTTTTTAAAGAAAAAATGAAATTTGAAGACAGAGAACTATAGTAGGCCTCTTATGTTCCAATTTTTTGTTTTTTCTTTTTTTGAGATTCTTGTGTTCCAATTTTTGGTCTTTTTGAGTTTCTACGAACGGCAAATATTCAACTATCGAGAGCTTGCATTTGGTAGCTAGTCAACGTAACGTAGCTGAAGCCATGGCTCCATATTGGCTGGTCTGACATTTCTGTATCGATAGTGACCTGAAGAGAGAAGCTGATGGAGCAACTTCCGCGTAAATCGAAACATTCATTTATGAGTGAGGCTGGTCTAATACTGTTTAATCTTGAACCCACCCCAGCCCCTGGTTTCTTATTTACTACCACCAATTGCCAACTCTTTTTCTGACACGTCGCAAACTAATTGTGCTTTTTGTGTAGGCAACAAAACCATATTTTGGCTAGTAACTAACACGTGTTTTCCTTTTACTGCTTCATGCGATGGTGCTGTACCGTTATAGTATTCGTAAGTCATGACATAATACTACAATAATACACCACGTTAAGAAATTACGCGCACAATAGTGTTAGAAATTATAAATGTTGAACCCTGAAATTATAAATTCATCCCCGGACAAGAAAGGTAAAATAAAGTCTTCCCTTGTCCGTCATAGCATGACGCATGTATGTCGGTGATTATGCTTGAGACAGAATAGAATCATTTGAATTCCTTCCAAACAGACATTAAAATGGTGATTAATCATGCGTATAATGTAACAACACTAATTAAAATACGACATTATCAATACGTTTCTGGTGGTTTAATTAGTGATGCAATCTTGAATGATTTATGAATGAGTGGATAACTTGAAGTCACCAAGTGAAAGTTGTAACGTGAGTCAAGTAGGGTTTGCATGTGGTGCGTATCGGTGGGCGGTGAGCGGTGAGCGGTGAGCGGTGATGGCACATGGCCGGTTGGATGAGTACTTGCATGGGGTTTGGGGTTCCAATGAGTTGGAAGAACATCAACCGCATCTACATGAACACGTAAATGAACACACAGCCCCTGTTCTTGTCGTCTTCATGACTTTATGTTATATAATTCTTCACATATACTACCAAGTTGCTAGGATTTAATAGCTTTGGTGTTAGCTGTCTGTGTATTCATTTCCACCTTTTTTCTAAGGACAACCAATATATCATATTGCGTGTCACCACTGGTTGTGTATATGTCAATTTATCAAGGGGTCATATATTCACATTAATATCCCGTAACAGCTTAAACCTAAAATGTCAATTCTTTGGAAATTGAATGATAAAACTTTTATATCCCTAACAGATCTATATGTGCAGTTTGATACGATTTGCGAAATTAAAATTATAATATATATATATATGTGTATGTATGTATATATATATAAAAGAGAGATGATTTTTAGGTAAGAATCAATGATTCTCACTACAATGATGGGAATCATTAATCCATTAAAAATATGTAAGTGTAATTAGTAATTTAAAATAAAAATTTTAGGATATCCTTGCTCCTTACTCTAGAAGAATGAGAGAGAGAGCAAAGTAAAACAACTTGAATCGTATAATTAAGGGCGCTCTTAGACGTTGTTAGTTATTATAGTAACAAAAAAATATCATTAGTGAAATTAATCTACTGAATATTGGTCTAACCATTTTCTATATTGAATAACAATTTTATAATAGTAAACACCATCTACTTTTATATGTAAGTTTGGACCAAATTTTTACTGCAAATTAACAAATGAAACCCGTTTTCAAAAAAAGAAAAAACAAAACAAAACAAATGAAAACCAAGAAAAAATTATTTTTAAATGCTTTATAGGATGAAGAACGTCCTATGTGATTTGGTGATAATAAGCCCTGATTTAGTTCAATGTGATTTAGTTATAATGAGTCATGATTTAGTCTAATAATATTTCAAGCTCGATCATATATAGTATCATAAACAACATTTCAAAATGTTTATTGGATGAAATAGTGGATATTCAAGTTTGTATAATTGAAAAATAATGTCAGCTAATATACATGTATGAACACAGATATTTTATAGGAGAAATTAATGACAACTTTGTAGTATTAATTCCTTTTAACACTTAGATTTTGAAGGAGTAATTGAATATAATGTTGTGTTATTAACACGTTTTAAATAAATTTAAATATTACAAGCTTATCTATAAACATTGAAAAAAATAATAATATGATAATTAATTAATAATGAATTGATAAACTTAATGATTAAGATATAACAAAATAATGATAATATAAAACAAATAAGCTGATGAATTAAAAAATAACTTGAATGAATAAGTTTGAATACAGAGGCTTCAATAGATGAAGAATAAAGGTAGAAGGAAAAGGAAGTTAGTTAGTTTGGTAATTTAGACTAAGGGTAAGAGAGTCATTTTGGGGTTTTGAAGAAAGGTAGAAAGAAGAATGAACATTAGTTTGGTAATTTAGACTAAGAGCAAGAGAGTCATTTTAGAATTTTTTTTACTTAAGAGTATTTTGAAACAAATGGGACATTAGAGTGCAAATGGTTTATTTGAATGGGTAAAAACCATTTTTTTTTTTGTTGATGTTATGAAAAACTCTTCTAAAAAGTAAACTAATCGTGATTAATCCTCGGTTTTTTTGTTTATTAGATAAACCAACTTCTGCCGTTAACTTTCTCTCTAAAAAATTAATATTTTCCATCCAAATCCTTGAAATGATTAAAATACCCTTATCAAGATTATAAAAAATCTCTATCATAACCTTTAAATAAAAAATAACCAAAACTTTAAAAATAAAAAACAATAATTTTCTAAAAATATTTAAAATGATTTCCACTGTCTATCATGTGGACATCATAATTTTTTTTTCAATTTTTCATAAAAAAATAAATAAATAACCGAATTAAAAAAAAAATCAACATTCACTGTCATCTCTCTCTCTCTCTCTCCATCCCTCTCTCCTTCTTCTTATTCTTCTTCTTCTTTGAACCAAGTAAAAAAAAAAAAATCATCACCATTCACCATCATCTCTCTCTCTCCATCTCTCTTCTTTTTCTTCAATGAACCTAGATTTATTAGGATTCGTCAAACCCAGATGAAGAACGCAGATGCTTGAATATATATATTTTTTAATTTTTTTCTTAAGATTTGTTTGAATATTTCTTAAGATGAGTTGATGATGATGGATTGATGATTTGATGATGATAATGGTTAATTGATGTTGTTAATAGTGGGTCAATGTTGTTGATGATTAGGGGTGTCAATTTGGAACCCGACACGACGGGTCGACATGAATCCGACACGATAATTACGAGTTAGGGTTGAGCATTAACGGGTTGGATAAATTAACGGGTCAACCCGTTTAACCCGTTAACTTATCGTGTCGGGTTCGTGTTCCTCTAATCGTGTTACGGGTTGACCCGTTAAGGAGGATAAAATGATAATTTTACATCAAAGGGTGTTTATGTAATTTTATTAATAATATATATATATATATGACGGAATTACAATTTAGCTACCCACGCGAAACTCTAATTCAAGCGGAGCACATGTTTGGATATTATTACAATTTACCTACCTCCCATTATCAATTTTCCGTTAAAATTGCCTGTGAACAGTAAAAAAAAGTAAAAAGACGAAAATACCCTTGATTGCTGAAGTTGACGTAATTGATCGAATAAAAAATTGAACAAATATTATAAATTAAAAAAATATATATTCAAACTCAAATCTTAACAAATGAAACTCATATCTTAACAATATTATAAATTAAAAAAATATATATTCAAACCCAGATCTTAACAAAATTTTTTCATTAAAGAATAAATAAAAAAAATGCAAACATAAAAATACAAAATTACAAGGTTTCCAGCTCTTGAAATCATGTTCAAGATCTGGATCACAATCAAAGTTTTCCAGCAAAATACAAAAAAATGTAAAACACTCCATCCACCAATAATCACAAAAAATTCTATCAATTTCTCTGCAACCCAACAAAGAATCACAAAAATTCCATCAGTTTCTCTACAACCCAACAAACAATCACAAAAATTCCATCACCTCCGCACCGCTGCGTCGCGCCGCGCCACTCTACAACAACGACACACAGCCCGTCGTTCCAACAACGACACACAGCCTGTCGTTCCTTACTGCAACTTGTCGCTCCATCAGTTTCTCTGCAGCCCGTCGTTCCTTACTGCAGCCTATTGCTCCATCTGTTTCTCTGCAGCCCGTCGCTCCACGAACCACGTCGGGAACAGCGTCCGCACCGCTCGACGCACCAACAGACAGCCTACCGCATCGCCGCACCAGCTGATCCATCTCCGTACCGCCGCATCGCTCGACGCACCAACAGACAGCCTACCGCATCGCCGCCCAGCTGATCCATCTTCGCACGGTGATTTCGAGCCAGATCTGATGAATGGACTTGATAAATGTGGTTTTTCCAGATCTATGATGGTTTGAGAGATTGAAGGAGAAGAATAAGAGGAAGAAGAGAGAGAGAGTCACAAAACAAGAAGAGAGAAAGGGACAGAGAGTGAGAGAGAGACTGATAGAAGAACAAGAGAGAGAGAGGGAGAAAGAGAGAGATGGTAATTTTTTTAATTCATTTAATTTTTTTTATTTTTTAGACCACTACCCATCGAAATGACAACTTTACCCCTGAATCAGTTCACGGTAACAGAAAGTTGATAACGGAAGGTAGGTAAATTGTAATAATATCCAAACATGTGCTCCGCTTGAATTAGAGTTTCGCGTGGGTAGCTAAATTGTAATTCTGTCTATATATATATTTGAAAATCGCTAACCCTACCATTCTCTTCTCATTTCATCTTGACTTTCTTATTTCTCTCCTGCAGTAGCCGACTACCCACGCCTAAGCAGCAGCCGCGCGATCCACCGCCCACACACGTTGATCTGCTGCCGCCGCGTCGTCTCACCTCCGCCGTCCAGCATCTTCTCCTCGTAGCATCTGCTACTGTCGTCTCCTCCGTGTAGCTTCTTCTCGCCCAGCCGCGTTATCTCCTCAAATCTACTGTCGCCGCCACGCCGTGTCACCTCCGCTGTCCAGCATCTTCTCCTCTACATCTGCATCTGCATCTGCATCTGCTACTGCTACTGCTGCGCTGCATCTGCATCTGCATCTGCTACTGCCACGCTGCGTCGTCTCTGCCGTGTAGCTCCTTCTCTCGCCACGTTGTCTCCACAGATCTGGTACCGCCGCGCCGTGTCTTTGTTTTTAATTTTTTATATTCATTTATGCGGATGATGTATTTTTATATTTTGGATGTATTTTTATGTTTTTGATTGTGTTTGTGGAAGATTGTGTTTTCATGTTTTGGATTGAATTTGTGGATGATTTTATTTTGAGGTTTTGGATTGAATTTGTGGATGATTTTATTATTTTTTGGATGATTTTATTATTTGTTTTGAAATATGGATAATTATATTTTTAGGTTTTGAATTGGATTTGAGTATTTTAATGTTATTTTTAATTAAATGTGAATTAAAATTTAAATATATTAAATATGATTAAATTCATAAACGGGTTAACGGGTTAGTTTAACAGATCATAAATAGGTCAGTTAAACGATTTGTTAATAAACGGCTTATCGTGTCGTTTTCATGTTGACCCGTTTATTATTGTGTCGCGTTCGTGTCGAGTGAGTTCAATCCGTTTACTTATCATGTCGTGTTAAAAATTATCGGGTCGTGTTCAACCCAACCCGTCAACCCGAATTGCCACTCCTACTTATGATGGATTGAAGATGATGTTTTGTTAATATTTTTGGCATATTGGTTAAGGGTTGATGAATGATTTTTTTTTAATGAAGATGAGTGGATTGTTTAGTTTTTGTTGTTTAGTTTCTGTTAATGTTGATGTAATCACAAAGGACGGTAGATTGGATCTCCACCCCTAAAAAAATATTTTTTTAATTTAAAAAAATACACATTTTAATTTTTTAAAAGATGTCCACTATCCACCAACATGATGGACGGTAATCATTTTATTTTATTTTTTAAAATAAATTGTTAAATTTTTGTTTTTAAATTTTTTACAATTTTTTATTTTTAAATTATTTTAATTTTAATTTTTTAAAAATTTTATAATTTTTTATTAATTTTCCTCCTTTTAAATTTTTAATAATTTTATTAGATCACCATTTTACACCAGTTGAGTTTTTTAAGCAGTAGGAGGTGATTTATCTAATAAAAACTTATTAGAGGGTTTTTCATAATATCCCTAATTTTAATTGATACAAATATTATGAGACCACCTTTTATTACAGCTGGCCCAAAACATACAATATCATGCTTGAGCCTTTATCTGATCCAATATGCGATTCGACTTAAAGATTTTGGGCCTACCCGATTTGAGCCTTTCGTGTCTTCACTTGTATTATGAAGTGATTGTTTTAGACATAAAACCCAATCAATATTATTCGGCCCGTCCCATATCTCTGGCCTAGAAGAAACAGTTGTCATTTAAATTTTTTATTTGACATTTCACATATCTCTATCAATTGGAAACACTTTATATATATATATATTCTTTTTTTTTGAGGTACTGTGACGAACCTAGGATACAACTAAAACCAAACTGGTAAGACCTGAATGACATGGCCCGTGGTTCGAATTAGCAACTCTCATAGGATTGGGAGCCACTCACATATGAGTGGAAGACAATTCGTATAAATAGGAGAAAATCTCATCATTATTAGGTAAGACGAGGTGTTGAACCTTGATTTTAAAACCAAAGCAACCTGTGTGTTTACACTACAAGGCCCTTGACAATATTTTGATCTTACTGGAACAAAGCGATAACATCATCCCAAAAATTAATAGATATGAAAAATTGTTTTAAGACAATTTAACAACATTTATCACATTTTTATAATATCGAAAGCAAAGAGTTGATTTTTTTTTTCCCCGAATTTTATCTAATCATGCTAGGGCGGAGCTTTATGGCATTGGAGGGTAAGCTCAAGCCTACGCTGCTCAACTTGAAAAAAAATATATATATATAATAATGAAATTATATATATATGTCATTTACTCATTCTTTTATACCAAAATAAATATATATTTATTGAAAACCTATTGCTTGTATTTTCTTATTTATATTTATATTTGAATATTACATATTTAATAACTTTATTTTATTTACTCATTCATTTAATATCAAAATAAATACATATTTGTTCTAAACCTATTGCATGTATTTTCTTGTTTATATTTATATTTCTATTCAAATATTACATCTGTAATAACTTTGTTTCATGCATTATGTGAAATTTTACTTAAATTTTTCATATTTTGCTTTATTCTTTCTATCATAATATTAGTTGCATAATATATTATACAAATTCAATATTTTTAGTGTTTTTCCTAACACACTCTTTAATTTGAAGGGTGGTAATAATTATAAATTATTATCAAAATGTTGATTGTTTATATTTAAAAATATATTGTTGATGTCATAATACTATTATGTTATAATTCATATTTAATAAATTTTATCATTTAAATATTTTTATATCCAACTCGATTGATGTTTGATTTTACTTATATTTCATATTTCTTTCATATTTTATTCAATCTTTCTTTTTTTTTTTTTTTTTTGGTTAACATATTTATTTATAATATAAATTTTACGAGATAAAATTTATTATATCTCCACCAACTAAGTATATCTATGTTTCTTAATTTGTAAAATGTTTTCGTACCATCAAAATTCATTTAAAAAACTTATTCCAATCCATTCTAATATATAACCATGGCTACATCTTTTTAATCATGGGACCAGGAATATAGAAATTCAATATAAAGAACATCTAACTTTGAAAGCCACTCATGGTCGACAATAAATTTTTTTATCGTTAAACCTTAATGTTCATTAGGAATATTGCTCCTCGTGTGTTGACTATGGTCTTGTTTAGTGTTGTAATGCATTGCCACCATTATCGTCTTGTTGGGTTGTAATATCCCCAGAATTTTCAAGGCCTGACAACAAAGAACTATGATTCTTTCTAACCGTCTTTTTCCTAAATTCTTATAATTAAGTGACACATGAACATAAAAAAGTAATAAATGGTTAAGATTGTTAGTTTTATTCACTTTCATGCATGCTTGAGCTCAAACCCATTTTACAAAAGTTAAAGCATAAAACAAGGCTACGAGAGAATTCAAACTCCATGACAAATAATATTGAAGTGTTAATGAAATATTAGAGTACAAAAAATTCAAAGATGCTCAAAATTAGCAACACATGAAGAGAAAAAGCAAATTACCTAAATAACCCAATAAAGTCTATAGCATTATGGTTTGTTTAAACATATTATTAATATTATATTTTGTAATAAAACTAACAAAATATGTTCAAAGTATTGTGTTTCATTGTCGTATCTTGCAAGATCATGTCATGTTGCGTCCCGTCATGCCATATTGTGTTGTGACTTTGTTATGTTGTCGTCTTGTGTTATGGATTCCACACAAAGAGATCGAAAGGATAAAAATTTGGAAACCCAACAATTTTTTTCACAGTTTCTTCGGAATTCACTTGTTAGATTATGCCAACCCATCATTGACCTCTTCGTCTCATGGTGTAACAAAATAGTAACTCTCTCCCTCTCTCTCTCTCTCTCTCTCTCACTTTGAATAATTAAAGATGGTACTATTAAGTGCTATATTGGACCAAAATGCTCGTATGAATGACTGTCCATCCTGGTTTAAACGAGGATGAGTTACTGGGCACTTTCCTTTCTAATTTGTTCTTTTTATTATTATTATTTTTTCTTTTTATGCAAGGCACTCTGAAGACACCCTTTATACCAATAGGAATATTTTGTCAACCATGTGCCCTTTTCTCAAAATTCAAACCCAAATATTTAGGTGATATTTGGCACCATTTTTAAACACCGTTTTTTATTTTTAAAAATGAAAAACTCTTGAAAATGTGTTTGTCAATTATTTTCAAAAATATTTTTTCGAAAATTAAAAATATGTTTTAAAAAATATACAATAAAACATAAGGTAAAAGTAAAAAATGACTTTTTTTTTTCGTTTTTTATTATTTTCAAAAATAATTTCTTTTGTACAGTAAAACTCAAAAAAGTAAAAATACTCATTTCTAATAATCACATCGTCATTTTTAAAAGTAATTTTCATCCAAACACATTTTTAATTTTTACCTATCTTTAAAAATGACATCAAACAACTTTTTATCATTTTTCATTTTTAAAATATATTTTCAAATATGTTACCAAATACATTATCGTTTTTGAAAACGTTATTTTCAAAACATATTTTTGGTTTTTGAAAATATTTTTCAAAAATATTATCTTAAAAACGTAACCAAACACACTCTTTTTTATATTCACACAATCTGTATCAAACATTGACTCTTTGATCGTCAACAATTATTTTTATTCATTTATATTTTTTTCATTTTTTAAAAAACTATTATCTAATTTTTCACTAATTATATATTTTAATTTATAAATATGTGATATGTGTTAAATTTTAATTGGTTGTAAATTGTTTATTTTGTAATTTTAAATGTACGTGACATGTTTAGATTTCCATTGGATTATAACGGAGGTTAATTGTAAAATCTTAAACGGTTTAAGGAATAAGAAGTGATTTTAGGGTCTTTAAATAACAGAAAGAGTGAAATGGATTTTTAAGTTTCTTTGTCACAGTAGACTATTAAAAATCCAGCTAGAGGACTAAAATTGATGAGTTCTCTCATAATTTATGGATAAAATAATAATAATTCAATTTATAAGTGAAGTTTAACCAAAACTTAGGAATGAAATTGACATTCACCCTTTATTTATTTTCTTAAAAAAAAAATGTTAGTTCGAAATATGCAAAATTATCTGCAGATATGGATTTATTTTCGTTATTTTAAATCCCGGCACGCATCGCAAGAATATCCAAATTTTGTCTTAAACAATGTCATTCCACGCGCGCCAAATCGCGTCTGAACCACTTACATGTTAATATGTTAATAACCCTTTTTTTTTTTTTTTTGGCTAATATCCCTCTTTTAGGCACATATTATGGTTCGAAAAATAGAATAACAAGATTATATTTACTTTCTCCGAAACGCAGATAGTCGAAATTGGTGCATTAAGATTATTATTAAAATTTTGGATTGTTAAATCCTTTAGACATACGTTAACGCTACCATATTTTATGCTGTGTTTTATTATAATTCAATTCCGTTCAAGTTTTTATTATTTTTCTGTTATATAATCTCAACTTTTTTTGTTTTTAAGTAAATCTCAACTTTTTTTGTTAAGACCAAAGCCCAATCGTTTATTGTATCCCCATCGTACTAGAACCTTTTAGGATTACACCATAAAAAATAAAAATTTGTGACCGCAAAAATTCAATCATGCTAATACGTATTTTGAATATTAAGAATTAATTTGAAATTACTGTAATGTTTATAATAATTATTATTAGTTGTGTTGAAGAATTGATCTGTTTTATAGTTGGAGTATTGTGCTTGGTCTTGTACAGGTATAGAATATATATTTTTTAAAATAAAAATGTTATGATGATTTATAATATTTTGAACTGGTTTAAATTACATGGTTTGTATTTTTTTTTTTTTTTTAATAAAAAGTCTGAACTTTTGTTTGATTTAGACTTTAGTCTCAATCTTTCATTTTATCTTCGACATACTATAAATTTTTTAAGGATTGTATGTTAAAAACCCAAAATTGATGCCGATGAAAACTTTGATACGTTAAATATTTATTCTATATGCTAAGACTTTAAAATATGGATTATATTAGTATGTTATGTTAAGAGAAGACTTTATATATTTGTAGTTGAAATAAAACTAAATTTACCCAACTTATTTGGTGTGATGGCCAAACACACTCAGCCCACTTTTTTATGAGCAATTGTAGGGTTGAGTATTCATGTCCACAAAAGTGGACATTTTCTTCCTACTCTACTTATATGTGAGCAAATGACGCATAAGTCTCTTAAGTTGGAGAGTAATTTTTCCACTTAATATAGGTCTCTCTCTCCCTTCTATTAGGGAGTAGAGTAAATATTGTGTTGTATTTCGAACTATTCTATAGAGTTTTATCTAAGTGATGCCAACAAATATAATTGTTAATATAATTGTATTTATGATTTAAAAAGAAAAAAAGAAAAACTCCTTCATAGTTTAAGATAATCTAACAAAAGAAACGAATTTATGAATATTACAATCATTCACTTTGTATAACAATAATTATTTATGAAATAATCTTTATTATTTATGCGACTCAAATCAATAACATAAACGGTAAAAAAATAAAAATAATAAGAACTACTACTACAAAATTTCAATAAGTCGAATTGAAGCAATTTGCTTTATCAAGATTAGTGTTTACATATTTAGGAAGCGTTTTTAGAGTTCTTTTTTTTTTTTGTTTTTTTTCAAAGATTAGAATTGAGAGTTTTCTCTTTACACAAATTTTAATTATTTTATGAATCTTAAAATTTTTAAAAATGCTAAAAGAAATGAACGTATTAATACAGGCTTACAAGATTTACCTTTTTTAAGTGTCTCAAAGCATATTAACATGCTTGTCATTTGTCACATACATTGTTTATGGGATGACATACTGCATATTTAACATCTGTCACTTTCTGACCAGGTGACAATGCTTTGTGAGTCATTGTTTTCCTCATTTGATTCCTTCTTCTGCTTCTCTTCTTAACTTTTGTCTAACAGGCCAACCTTCTATGGCCACTATGTTATTCTTTTGATCGAAAGTAGTTAATACGTCAATACCCATCAAACCCTCACGGGCTTGACGTGTTTTTTTAAAATTGGGTCATTATTGCACCTTGCACAACAACTTTTTTTTTTTTTTTTCCAATTATACATAAAAATGATCCATCCCTTCTAATTAATTTTCAAATTATTTCTCAACATCATTGTTGTTCTTAAATCTTAATCCCTATACAAAAATGAATTTGTTCCTAATTTATTCCAACGTAATTTATGAGTTTGTAATTATATAAAAAAGAAGCATATATATATATATATATTTTAGGGAAAATTATACTAAAATACCTTGACCTATCGTATTATTATAGTCATGATGCGAGTTTAAACTAAATTACACATAAATATCATTGACCCGTTTTGACTAATATTGATGTTATAGAAAAGTTAAAGTTTGAAGGGTAAATGAGTCTTTTTATATATTAAATAAATTAAAAAATACAAAATAGTTAATTCCCAATTAAAAACTGCCATATCACCCTAAATTTTAAAATAATTTAATTAATTATTTTTTATACAAAATAATTCAATTAATTAATAATATTATTATTTAAATAAAAAATTAAAAGAAAAAATTTCAATACTCAGATTCATCGCCATCATCAACATCAACATAAACTTTATTAACAAATCACCATTAACAAACACCAACAGAAACTTCATTAACAAAACACCAAAAACACTCATCAATATCAACAGAAACTTCACTAACAAAACGCCATTAACACTCATCAACACCAAAAACATTCATCAACCCATAATTATCATCATCAACTCATCTTAAGAAACATTTAAACAAATCTTAAGAAAAAATTAAAAAAAAAATACAAATTAAAGCATTTGGGTTCGAAAAAACTGGGTTCACGACAAACCCAATCAAACTTGGGTTCGACAAACCCATATTTGACTGGGTTTGTTGTGAACCCAATCAACCCAGAATCCAGTCGAATCTGGGTCGACGAAATTGGATTCGACTAGGTTCTTGACTGAGTGAACCTAGTCGAATTTGGGTTCGTCGTGAACCTAGATTTGATTGGGTTCACGACGAACTCAGTCGAATCTAAGTTCTAATCCAGATACCCAAAAGAACAAGAATAAGAGAAGAAAAAGAAGGAGAGAAGAAGAAAATGGAGAGAGTGACGAATCTAGAAGCCTCGAAGAAGAAGAAAAGAGAAATATAGAGAGAGAGAGAGATTTTGTTTTTTAGAGAGAGAGAGACATTTTGTTTAAATAATATTCCAAATATTATTTGACATATAAAATGACCAATTTACCTTTGAGATGTTAATTTTAGCGTTAATTGATTGTTAGTCAAACTAAGTCAAAGATATTTATGTGTAAGTTAGTTTAAACTCGCATCATGACTGTAATAATTCGATAGGTCCAAGTACTTTAGTGTAATTTTCCCTATTTTTTAATATATACAATACACATACTATTATTGTATTAGATGATGCTGTTGAGCTCTCTAGATAAGACTCGCGGAGGCGTGGCCCAAAACAGAGACTCTTTGAACTAGGCGAATAGTCCCCAAGAGAATGAGAGAATACCTCACACATAGGAGAGGAAAATTGCCACTATTAAAGTGGACTTTGGTAAATCGAACCTAGATGTACAAGTACACCAAGGTGGCCTTTACTCCACCGAGGCATTGGGTTTTTACTCAAAAAAAAAAAAAAAACATAACTTATGAGCAATGTTTGTTTCATGGGAAATGGGATGGAAATAAGATTTGGTTTTTCCCATCCTCTCATATTCTACGTTTGGATCACGTTTAGATTAGGGAAGGAAATAAATTTTTTATTCCTGAGGACACCTCCATTTCCACTTAACACTGTGGGTATGTTGAACACGAGTTGATGATGAACTATGGGTTGTTTTTTCTTTTCTTTTTTTCAGATTTTTTATAAAATTAATTTCAAAAATCAATAAAGAAATTTAAATAAATTTTATTTTAATCCAATCCTAATCCATATCAAACATGATATAGTTTAATTTTAATCAAATCTTAAGTTTTATCAAATATGGGATAGTAACAATCCAATCTATTTCAATCAAATTCAATTCATTTTATTCTAATCCAATCCATTTCAATCCCACGTGTCAAACGTAGTTAAATAGTATTAATTGCTAAAAGAAAACAAAAATAGTAATAAAAACAAGACAAGAGAAGACGCGTGAGAAAGGAGCGTGGTGGTGGACAAACGAAACAGTAGGTGAGTGTTGCGTGAGGGCCATCCTCACCGTTGAAATATATCATAAAAAAATCATCGCGCACATCACCATCTCATCACATCTCTTCCTTCATCTAAATATCTATTTTTACAATTAATTATTAAACAAATAACAAACATTATATATATATATATATATATATATAATCCTTGAATTACAGACATCTGTTAGTTTGCAGTTGCCGCCATAGTTTTCTTCACAAATCTTCGATCCAGAGTTTTCACGTCTTGTCTGAACGAAAATGGAGAAAGCCATCAACAGACAGAAAGTGTTGCTGGAGCACCTCCGGCCTTCCAATTCCTCTTCTCACAGCTACGAGTCTTTTCTCTCTGTAAGAATTTGACTCTGCCTACAAACGCTCGATTTTTGTATTTTGGATTGATGTAATTAATTTGATTGTGGAAATGAAAATCTAGGCATCAGTTTGCGCAGCTGGAGATAGCGCTGCGTATCAGAGGACATCTGTTTACGGTGATGATGTTGTCATCGTCGCGTAAGTTGAATCCATTGATAACTGAACTGTTGTTGTTGTTGTTATTGTTGTTGTTATGTTGTGATGTGATCTGAAATGTTTGTGATACAGAGCGTATAGGACTGCCCTTTGTAAATCCAAAAGGGGAGGGTTCAAGGACACTTATCCTGATGATTTGCTTGCTCCTGTTTTGAGGGTATAGTTTTTTTTTTTTGTGTTGTGTTTGTTGATTGATTGATGGAAGAATAATGGGTTGTGTATTTAGATGGTGTGTTTGATTGGTGGTGGCAGGCATTGATTGAAAAGACAAACTTGAATCCCAGTGAAGTTGGGGATATTGTCGTGGGTACTGTGTTGGCACCCGGGTCTCAAAGAGCTAGTGAATGCAGGATGGCTGCGTTCTATGCTGGTTTCCCTGGTATATATGTGTTTTGTTTTAATGTTTATGTGTGTTTTTCGGTGTATCTTGATTTGGGTGTTGATGGTTTTGGGATTTTATTGTTTTTATGTATGGTTCAGAGACTGTGCCTATTAGAACTGTGAACAGGCAATGTTCGTCTGGGCTTCAGGCTGTTGCGGATGTTGCTGCAGCTATTAAAGCTGGCTTTTATGACATTGGTAAGATGACGTTGATTTTTCTCTTCGAAATAGGGGTTTGTTTATATGTTTATTTTGTTAATGAATGCAGGTATTGGGGCTGGATTGGAATCCATGACAACTAATCCAATGGCTTGGGAAGGATCAGTGAATCCAAAAGTGCATTACTCTCTCTACCTGGTTTTGTTTATTGCACAAGATTCCTTGATTCTAACAAGATATTATCGTTCTGACTATCGCAGGTTGAGAAGTTTCAACAAGCGCAGAATTGCCTTCTTCCCATGGGCGTTACTTCAGAAAATGTTGCTAGTCGTTTTGGTGTGACGAGGCAGGAGCAGGATCAGGCTGCTGTGAGTTAATGAATTGATTAGCATGCTATAACTTTAGCCAAATAATGTGATATTGATTTTTATAAATTTATGTTGTTAGGTTGAGTCTCATAGGAAGGCTGCTGCTGCTACTGCTGTTGGTAAATTTAAAGATGAAATTATTCCTGTGGCCACTAAGGTAATTCGTGTGTGGGCAATTAGATATGGCTTTAGTACATTGTCAGTGTGCTGGAGTGTGTGTAAATTTACATAAATGCATTAATATGTGTATCATTTGTGAAGATTGTAGACCCGAAAACTGGTGAAGAGAAACCTGTAACAATCTCAGTTGATGATGGGATTCGACCAAACACATCAGTATCAGAGTTGGGAAAGTTGAAGCCAGTGTTTAAGCAAGATGGGACCACCACTGCTGGTATGAGAATATTTTTTGTTTAAAGATTGTGTGCATTTTATTCTTGTTTTTTTTTTTTTTTTTTTAGCTCATTTTTAATTGTGTGGCACTTCTGCTGTAGGTAATTCTAGCCAAGTGAGTGATGGTGCTGGGGCCGTTCTGCTAATGAAGAGAAGTGTAGCCATGCTTAAAGGGTTACCCATCCTTGGTGTATTCAGGTATGTATTCTCTAGGAACCAGTCATACACCTGTCTGATGTCTAAACCTTTTTGTCTAGATCATGTATTCTCTAGAAACCAGCCATACACCTGTCTGATTTAACAAATTATAAATTCTAAACCTTTTTGTCTTCACAGATGTAGTGTCATCGGTTGTCACCTTTCATATACAAAAGCCTAGTTTATTAGAGGCTTTGGTTTCAGAAAACTTCTCAAGTTGTGATTGTTTATTTATGATGTGTGCGCTATAGGTAGGCTTCAGAGCTCGTCTGTCATCATGGTGTCTAAGGAACATATTATATTCAATTATTCCTTTGTGCTTGGTTTCTGTGTATGGGCCATTTATCGTATGTTCGTTTTTAATTTGTATTAATAAACTCTCTAGGTCATCAAACATTATGGCTTGTTACTTTTCAATTTAAGTGATGGTAACAAGCACACTGTTCACGTGCTTTTAAATTCGGTTCCAAAGGATGCTTTGTGCTCTGATGATTGTTTGATATTCCTAAGCATGCTATAAATGTTGTGGGATGTAAAGGAACTGCTATGCTTCTTGGTATAGTGTGATACTACTGTTCATGTGATAAGCTGGTTGGTCTTACACTTGAGAGGGTCTCTTACCAGTACCATTTGACACTTTTTGTGCGAATGCATTTTGATCTCAATGAGAAACATGTGAAGCTGTTTTTTAACAATGTATATGCTGGTTGTGCAGGACTTTTGCTGCTGTTGGTGTGGATCCTGCCATCATGGGTGTTGGACCAGCTGCAGCAATTCCTGCTGCAGTTAGGGCTGCTGGTCTAGAGCTTGGTGATATCGATCTTTTTGAGATAAATGAGGTAATAAATTTGTTTTTGTAAGTTCGTTAATTATCCTCAATTCGACAACTTATAAATTGTGCAATTCTTTCTTCTCCTTGTTTAGGCATTTGCGTCCCAATTTGTATATTGCCGTAACAAGCTGGAACTTGATCCAGAAAAGATCAATGTCAACGGAGGTGCAATGGCCATCGGGCATCCTTTGGGTGCAACAGGTAATTACAATACAAATTATAGTTGACAGAAAGTTTTGGTTCAAACCTGGAGATATTAATTATAGTAGTGTCGAGGATAATTGAATTCTTTGTCAATTTTGATTTGAAACATAATTTCTTAAGTTGTTTAATCTATCCAGTTTAATAGAAGCTACCCTTGTGGCTTTTGTTCTTAGTGGAAAAGAAGTTGGAGGGTAGAATACAGGTTGTAGGGTCATATCTTGTTGAACAAATAAAATGGGAAAAAAAAAAAAGAAGAAAGAAATATATATTGCCAATGCTTTCTTATTATTGCCAATTGTGGTCTTGGCTTGGTAATATCAAATATGATTCTTCTTGTTGTCATGAACCTGAGTGTTGGGTTTTACAGCAGTGTCAGGAAAAAAAATTCCAGATGCGGCTCTAAAAGATGCTGTAGACCTGATTGCAATTAAATTTCAGAAACTATTATTGAATCCAATCCTCAAAGCTTTGCCTTTGGTACATAATTTGAATTGGAAACTGTCTATTGGATTCCTTTGTTTCATCTGGCAAAACTATACTATATGCTGTTAAATGGCAATGTTGCACTATTGGTGGTATGATGTTTGTACATGCAATCTGGATTTCATGATAGCTGATGTTATGCTTGGCAGTTGCCATAATTTCCATCTCGTTATGATGGTATTCAGCTCATCACAAGATAGTTATGGTTCGAATGAATTCTTCCGAGTATTGATTATGTTAAGTACATCTGGTTCTTAAAAGATTTGAATTCTACTGGGTTCAGAAAATCAATGTAGGCTTTAGGAAGGGGTTGAGTTGAATCTTAAGTACATCAGTGTCGACACTTGACATGCTTGTTACAAATTTTTGTTGTTACATTATAGGTGCACGCTGTGTTGCTACTTTATTGCATGAGATGAAGCGACGTGGCAAAGACTGCCGCTTTGGAGTGATATCAATGTGCATAGGTACTCTCCCTCCCACTCGTCACTCTACTTCTGTGGAATATTGCTGTGGTTATATGACTAACCATGAATATATGGTCAATGCAGGCACAGGGATGGGAGCAGCAGCTGTTTTTGAAAGGGGTGACTGTGTTGATGAGCTGTGCAATGCCCGAAAAGTTGAACAGCACACTTACTTATCCAAAGATGTTCTGTAGAAAACGTTTATCAGATGCTGCAGCTTCGTATGGATTATTTTATGTTTGCAATTGAAATTGAAATAAACTGGTATAATAATAATACGGCTTTGTTTTCATTTATAAAAGAAAACGTATGTCAGATTGTTGGTTGTATCTTTACGTTTTAATACGATTAAAGTTCATTAGTTTGCCTTTGTATTTTCTCATGCTGCAGAGTTTGTTGCTAGTGCATAACATAGGCACTTCTGTCAGGTAGCAAATAATGATATTATCATACGCTCACTGTTGAATTGAGAGACAATATTTCTTGTTCTATGCACAGATTCATAAATTTTGGGACTAAACCTATTGACAGCACTTGAATGAGAAATTTATATTGTTGGTCTTGAATTCATATTCAAAGTTCGGGCACGTTTATCTATGCTTTTAGGGCACATAAATATCCACGAATAACTAATAAATGAATACAAAAAAATTGAGAAATATGAATTCATTAATTAATTGTTTATGAGTTTATTTCCAATGTACTACGTTCTAACTGCGCCCTTTAAACTTTCTAGTTCATGTGATCGATTCATTGTAATCACTTCTTTGTAATTCAGACAAGCAAAAGGAAGTGAGCCTAGACATCGCCAAGAGTATATCCGATCGTGCCCATATCAAGCATTCACAAGCCTCCCTTGACCGTTCTGCTTCAATTAAGAAAAATTTGTTTTGGAATTGATACATTGCGCCCGCTTCATTTTCATTTATTACAATCATGTGATTAGACTAGCTATGATTATAGATTCATGTTTGATTGCCGCTCGCTTCATTCATTACACCTGATGTGATTTAAACTAGCAAGTGATTATCTTAAAGGGAAAATGATGTGTTTCACTCAACTCAATACATGCCCTGTGGCCTGGGCTAGTATGTGATTGGATGGTATATAGCTACGAGTGAGACATTCATCCGTTGCGCACACCAATGATTTTCTCCAAAAACTAAGTGCAGCGAAAATACCGAAAATAAAAAGAGCCTGAAATAACAAAAAACAGAAAATACCAGCATAACGAGAATTGACAGGAATGAATATTTTCGAGTACAAATATCTATCTAGTGATGACACTGTGACCAAAGGCATAAAAGCCTAGAAATTCACGTCGACCAATATAGATAGAATATTTTCCTGCCTTCTACAAATATATTCTGCTCAAAATAAGGTTCGGTTGTATAAGTGTGTACAACTCTATGCCACCATAACCAAAAGCCAAATGTGCCACCAATTGACAAGCATGTATACAGTCTGAAGTTGATTTGCCACAATGTCCATTTACAATCCTATCAAATTATTGCAACCTCAGCCTTCTTGATGTCATTTCCAAAATGATTTCACATCACAATGATACTGTCAAACCAGAATTGGGATTAGTTCAACACCAGTCTACCAGCTACACAGAATGAGAGACCAAACCAATTTAAAATGAGATGCAGCAGAGTCAACAATATAGCAATACCATATCAAGACGAATTCAATGACTATGCATATTTACATCCTTTTACTTATTATTTTTCTCTGGGAGAGAGTGATGATGAGCAGTGAGAGAAGCAATCCAGCACTTTTTTTTTAAAAAAAAGGGGCTCAGGAGATGCAAAATTTTTCACCAAAAGCACAATTATATCCAAAAAGCATAACAGCTTGCTGAACAGAAATATAGTAATGTCTACCTTTATAAGGAGTGCTCCAATATTTGACATGAATGAGGATTGAGCACTGGAAACTGTGTCAGTCAAGTTATGGATGACTTACAAACTGGGCATGATGATTTCCTGCCGAGCCATGGATCGATACACTGCCACAACAAAGCAAGATCCATAAAAAAAATGATCACTTATGTTACTAGGAACTCAAAAATTGTAGAGACAACTCCTACAGCTTTGTGAAATTTGTGCAAGCAAGGAAGATGGCGTATGGTTTCTCCAATAGCCGGTGTATCAAGACAAATTGCACATGCTTCTTCAAAGTTCTCGGTCTGTATCAGTAACAAGAGTGTAAATTACATAAGCAAATAAAGAATGACCCAATTTGTACCCAGTTAGTCTCCTCTTCAAGGTAGAGAAAAGACCAGCTGGTATCCTTTAAATAAGTTTCTTAAGATGAAAATAAGCACACGTAATTACCTGTACTGTAGACAGAGGCAAACTATTTATCTGATTGGATGATGCACCAGATTGGATATTGTTCTCATCGAGGGCCAACAACATTTCATAATCGTTTCTGCAAGAAAACAGATAAGAGGCAAGATATAACTTCTGAATTTCAATTTTAATCCATAGGTTGATTTAAACAGTGAAAAGATAAGTTGTCCGCTCAAGGTTTGCGATGCTTCCACTTCACCACCTTGTAATTTGTTTGTACTACTTTACCTACTTTCTGTTTATACCAAAATATAGAACCAAAAGAAAACAAAATACAAAAACCAAAGAAACATAAATTTCGAAAATGGAAACCCAAATTTCTATTATTCAACATAACCGGCCTGTGCAAAGTACATTTATATGACCACTTTCAGTGCATCACATATCATAAAAGGTTGAAGAATCATTTAAGTACCATTTGACCACAAGAGGGCACAACCGCAATAACATGAACAGTCCCTGCTGTACTAAAATATATTTGTTTCTACTTTAAGAGTGGGACATCAAATACATAAAACCCATGAATCACAGCAGTCAAACTAAATTTATTTAAAGACTTCTAGACTACAAAGCACACTTGTTTTATGACCTAGAGTGTTGCTTGCTTGGCAGACTTTGAAGCCTAGCCTTGATGATCCAAAGAGTTTTTCTCACGCAACCATTGTTGCTACATCACAATTTATATGGCGAAATTCCACCTCAATTCATAACACAGCTAAGAACCCATCCTTATAAGTAAGAGATGAAATTGCATATACAAGGCCTAGTAACTTTCTCTAATCAGATGACGTAGAACTTAAGTAAAACGGACTTGAGCACACTCATTCAATCCCAATGTTCACCCAATTCTGCTCGACAGGAGAGCACCCTCAGTAGAAGGACCACTCCCAGTATCTTGGGTTACCAATTTTTACCCTGGCCCACACTTCCCTTGTATGACCCTGTCAACACGGTGAGGTAGATCCACCAGTAACAAAATTTTGCAACACTCCAGTCCAAAAGATTAAATTTAAATGTAATAGCAAATGAGTCATTACTAGGCATTATGAGACTTAAGTTCATGAATTTCGGTGCTCTCATTTAACTCCAGCAGTCATCCAGCTGTGCTTCTCCCACCAGCTTGTAAGACGAGACTGGTTCAATAATCTATAACCATATATACAGTTTGAAAGCCCTAGGTAAAGTGGTTGACATAGTACACAATAACAAAAGGAGCCCACCAAGAGTGAGAGTGACAGGCTGACAGCCGAAGAAGGTTAGCTTTGTAAACAACATGAACCCAAAACTCAGGCAGAAGCTAATTCCAAAACTCCAGATTTCGTCTATGTCAGTCGAATAAGTAAAACAAGAATGAAATCTTCTCTAAATACATACTAACGTTAACATAACCAAGTGTTTAAATCTACCAAAGCAATTTAGCCTTAACCTTTCAACACTTTTGCAAGAAGAGTCAATACTCAAATTTCCATATAGCAGGCAGCCTAAGACTTTTACCAACATACCAGAAGATGGCCCCTTCCAAATATGTAGCACAATCAACCAAAATAAATCAGCAGGAGAAGCAACTTATTAAAAAACAGAAAATAAATCTTACTCGTTGAAGTCACGCTGAAGTTCAGAGATGTGCCTAGCGATTCCAGTATCATTAAAGTTCCCAACTGCGGCCTCTAATGCTTCCAATATATCAAGTCTCTGAAAAAAGCATGATATCAGTTTTAACTTTAAAGTCATCATTAGTATTGTGTTGCTAACATACTGACAAAATGACATTTATTTTAGGCAATTTAAGTCATACAACACGGCCCACCCCAATTCCTTTCCCGTTCATCTCCAGATCAGCGTATCAAATCTACTGCAGAAAATACTTAACTTGTAAATTCTGTCATTTAAGGAATAACCCAATTTCATCCAGTCGCATCTGTAAAATCTAAATACAAGTTTCATATAAAGCCAAGCCTTCCAAAGATTATAGACTGGCAATAAATATTTGAATATATTATTATTATCATATATTCAGAAAACACTGGACCATTGTGACTGTTATACGTCTTCAATTTGCAATTTATCTCACAGAATGTATGCGGGGAGGACGAAAAAAAAAAAAAGGAAAAAACAAGAAAAACAACTGCATGTGGGAAATTTAAAAAAACCATACCACGTCCAAATCCATGCCCAAAGGAAACTGTAAATTCCTTGCTCTCGATGGTGCTGCGCGAGATCGATTGAGTCGATTGACAAAACGATTCCTCAAAGGTTCCATTCCAGAAGAACTATGAACCCGTGCCCGAATTCCTCTCCTGTTTGAAGGGTTCAGCAAAAGCCGAGACTGGGGCTGCCTACGTGAATTCATTGATGAGGTTCTCTGAGTAAAAAGCAAAATGAACTGACATTAGTGAGGAATTTAAACATTATTATAGAAATTTTATTAACTTAAAAAACAACTAATATAGTTCTTCCTTCCGTCTGTTTATTATGCAGAGAGAGGTCAGAATCAATGTAAACAGGTCATCATTTTAAGGACAAATATAAAGTGCAACACCAACTATCTGCAAGGAATGGTGATATTTTTTCTGACTTTCAGGAAAAACTATGAGCCTGCAACAGCTGCTTCTAAATCCAGAAAAATATATGAAAGTTCAAAATAACTAAGTGATACAGTATAATTATGATGAATTTACTACTCCTTGTCATGCTATTAGCAAGTAATTAAAACAGAGTGGCTTGCTTACAGGATGTGATATATGGGGATTAGGATCATATAAGGGGTGTGCATCCTCCTCTTGCTGCATCATCCATGCTACGTCTGCAATGTCTGTATCAATCTGTTAAGAAAGCCAAGATATAAGAAATTTGAGCATCCGAATAATCATATCACATTTAGAAAGGCATCAATAACAAGAGAACCAACCTCATCGCCTCCAAATGCTGGCAACTCATGATACAACTGTTCTTGTAGTCTAAGAGCTAACATCTCATCTGCCTCTACTTGTCTAGCCCTGGCAGCTGAGTCATCATCATTAATGCAAACTACTCCGAAGTTGCCATGTCTTGCTTCAGGAGACAACTCATTAATCTCCACAATGCCATGATTTTGATGACTCTGGACTGTTGATGATCTTGGCCTCGATGATTCCCCAGATGAACCAAGAAACACAATTTCTGAGTCATCTGAAACCATTCCGGAGCTTTGGCCACGATTTCTTAAATTTAATTCATGTTTCTTTTGCCTTTTAGTAACAGTGTTACCAGCGAGATGAGGTTGATTTATTAGGTCTAGCTCTGACACAGGTCTGGAAGCTGTTCGAGCTGCATTCTGATCTTTATGCCCATATGCTTTTCCATTTTGGTTATCCAAACTTTCATGTTGTTTAATACCTAAGCATCCAACATCTTCGTTTCTCCTCAATTGCAATCCAGTTGCATTAGACAATGGGTGATCAACTTTCTTTGAATAGTTGTGTGTACTTCTCCATTCACCTAACTTATCATTGCATCCAAATGCATCTCTGCTGGGAGGACTTTTTCCATTAACTTCATTCTTAGCTGCAGAACTGGAGCAGATATAAACAACCAGGTTAGCCAGACTTTGATCCACCAAGTTTGTCAAAGACAACAGCAACAGTGAATTAAGCTTGTAATTAATGCAATACTAACTGAGATTATGTGTTAAATGAAACTCTGCTTAAATTTAGAAAGTCTCTTTAAAGGTGAAAAATTTCAGAAATACTCAAATGTACAACATGTGGACTGAGAGGCATGTAAAACAATCGATAATTGAGACAATCCACTAAACTGTAACACCATGTTAACAATTGCTAGTGTATGACATTCTAGGCATCTCAACCCCTATAGGAGTCTTTGATAATAAAGAATCAATAAATAAATATGCACAGGAAAAAAAGAGATTAATAACTAAGAATAAAGAAGGGAAAAGCTTGTGCTTGGAATATAGAATGCCCGATGCCATGACCAACAAGAGGGCGGTATATGACTCATTTTTATTGGTTCCATTATTTGTAACAATGATTGTAAGTTCCCACTATATCTTATACCAAACCTCACTACAGAACGAGCTCCCTTGAAACAAGAAGTTATATATAAAGGACAATATGGGGGGAAAAAAAACAAGGACCATGAATTGGTGATGGACAGAGGACATATAACATAGATTCTCTCATACATGGAAAGGATGATACAACAGGCAGTCTCTAAATCTTGTAGATACTTAAATATGCTTAGCTTAGGACCAACAATTATAGGCTTTAAGTGTTATGCTTAAATACTATTGTTGGGTTCTTTCCTAACAAACAAAGCTTTTGGTAGAGCAGTTATTAACATGGTATTGGACCTGTCACAAATGTCGATGGCTGCAAACTGTAATGAGCTCCACCAAATGGCGTCTTATAATAATTACCAAAAACGAATCCCAAAAAAAAAAAAAACAGATAATAGGGTAGCCAAAAAAATGCCAACCCTGGTTCAACTGCAAGTGAAAGCATTAGAGATGACCTACATGTGAACTAGAGTAGATGGGAATAAATCTCACATTAAAAAAATTAAAGATTGAAAAGGATTTATATGGTAATGGATGTCATCACCAATAGACAAGTTTGTTCAATTATATGACTATCAAAGGATATATAAACCCAATTCTCAAAAATATAAAAATCTAACAACTATGAAAAAATTGTCAGAGCCACTTTTATCAGAGGTGATAGGGTTGGGGTATGAATTTTTTATTTTTCATATAAATTTATTATGTGTTTATGCTGTTAAAGTGTTTAAAGACTATTGTTGGACCTAATCCTAACAATTTAAGCTTTGGGTTGAGTGGTTACCAGCATACATGCAAGACTAGATGTTAAAACCTTGTACAAAACAAAAGAGCAATTCCATAAAAACAAAAACAAGCAGGAAAGAACACTGTACAAATTACCTGCTAGATAAATGAACTCTATCATGCTCCTTTGATGTACAAGAGCGAATCGCTGGCCCTTTACCTCTATCACGTTTATTGTCTTCAGCAACTATATCCCTCACATCTACCATACATGAATGAAGAGAAACCATATCCCTGCTAGGATTCTGTACAACATCATTAGAGCAATTTTGGGAACGTTCTGCTAATTGTTTAGTCCTTGATTCTATATTATATGGAGAGATACACCCATTTCGCACCAATCTTTTCTGCCCAGTTACTCTTGGTGATACAGGATGATACGAAGCAGACGTCTGTTTTTCATGGTTCTGTTGACTAGAAAGATTAATCCCTTTTCCACTATCAATAATAGAATCCGCAGCTCTACTTGTACCGAACTCTATCTTTTCCTTTCCCTTGCTGGATTTGATGGACGGCTTTGGAGAATTTGGTGGCCCATGTAAAGAGGAACCATTGGCTGCTGTTTGACGTTTCCCTATCTCTATAGCAGGAAAATCTTTCAATTTTCCATGTGGAAAAGCCATCTCAAGTAATCGTTCATTCCCAACCTGTTCAGTTAAATCTATCATAGAATTATCTTTTCGAAGGGTAGATGATTTAGGCAGATATTTAGTGCAAATTTGTTTTTCCTTGTCCCTGTGTTGTGCTCCAATAGAGTACCTGCTCTCATGCTTGGAGTTCTTGTCTATTGCCGTTCTCCTAAATAAAGAACCATTGTGGGAAACACATGGATTCTCTACCGGAGACAAAGCAATGGCGTCGCTGAAATGCTCTAGTTTATCAATGCTGCTAGGATTTTTCCTATGATGCACATGATGTCCTCTATTGTGCCCATTTTCACTGATCAGCCTACCCCTGCACCTCAGCCGATGCAAACGCTCTTCGTCCTTGAGGTCAGAATTGCCCGAATGTCCAGATACTGACAACTGACTTTCCTTACCAACACAATCCCCAGCATTGACATGCCTCGACACTGGTCTATCAGGAGTGTCAGGTATGTCCACTACATGATCAATGTCCATGTCTTCCATCATCTGTCAGTAAAATTTTTCCAAGTCACATTCAATTAAAACTCAGCAACTGTCCTCGCTAACAAGCAATATAAACATATGATGCTACGAATCATCCAACATATAACACATATAAGAACTGAACATACATGTGATCAAATTCCACCAAAAAATAAAAATAAAAAATCCTTAGCATGGTTGACAAGCCCTAGAATACCCAATTCAATAAAACATGAGACAATCTAAACATACATGTAATTAAGATTAAAAAAAAAGAAAAGAAATAAAATGAACAAACATATATATATAAAAACATTCAACAATAAAAAGGAAATTTTTGTTATGTGAAATGAATAAAGCAAAATCCATATAATGCTTTAATTACACTATTTAAAAATTCAATTTTTACAGAAATTATCTCCCAAAAAAATTGAAAAAAAAAAATGTGTAAAAAGACAAACAAAAGATCTGTTCGATTGCTAACAACCAATCAGAAATCAGAGACAATAATTTTATATATAAATTTAAAAAAGAAAAGAAAAGAAAAAAAAAAAAAAAAAAGAACCACTACAGCAATACTCAGATGATTGATAGGCCTTAAAATTAATGAAACAATGAAGAGAAAAATTACCAAACAAATGGTGGTGGTGGAGATTGAAATCGATTTCTGACAAAAGACGACAAAGTTGAATCGAAGTGAGAGGAAGGCCAATTGCCATAAGCTTTTCAGGCGCAGCGACGAGGGTTCGCCAGTTGTTTGGGCCGGGTTGACTAGCGGCGGGTTTTGAGCCAAAGACAGCTTGGCCCAGATTGATTGAAAATGGTGGGCCGACTTTTGGAAATAAATCCAATTCTTGGGCCCTAAGCAGAACTATCCTTTTTATGATGGAAACTTCTAAATGCACCCACTAGAATTTGCAATGTTAGGATGTAGGAAGATACACGCAACAATGAGAAGAACATCAGAAATTTAGTTCGACTTTTGAATAAAATTTTTGTCGGTTTAAATTAAAATTATTCGAAGTACTCGTTTGTTAAAAAAAAAAAAATTAGGGATATCATGAAAAATCCCCCTAAAAAGCAAAATAATCGAAATTTACCCCCCATTTTCATTTTATTAGGTGAACCACCCCCTGCCATTAACTTTCCGTCCAAAATGTTAGCATTTTCCATCCGAAATAGTGAAATGACCAAAATACCCTTACCATATCCTATAAAATTCCTCTTATACCCTTCAAACTTATGAAATGACTAAAATATCCTTTAAATTATTAATTAATTAAAATATTAAATAAAAAATAAAAGATTAAAAAAAAAAATTTAATCACACAAAATCCCTCTCTCTCTCCACTCTCTCTTCTTCTTCTTCTGCTTTTTCTTCTTTTGCTCATCATCTTCTTCTTCTGCTCGTCTTCTTCTTCTTCTACTCTTCTTCTTCTTTTTCTTCTTCTTCTACTTCTCTGGGTTCGAATCGAACCCAGATCTGGGTTCGAACGAACCCAGTTTATGGGTTCGAAGGAGCCCAGATCTGGGTTCCAATGAACCTAGTTCTGGGTTCGAACGAACCCAGATTTGGGTTCCAATTCGAACCCAGTTCTGGGTTCGTATTGGAACCCAGTTTCTGGGTTCGTATTGGAACCCAGTTTCTGGGTTCGAATTGGTTGATTGATTGTAGTTTTTTTTTTTTTTTGAGTTATTTTTGGTTGTTGAATTTAGATGTTTTTAGTTTGTTTTGGTATTTTGGGATTGTTGTTTGTGATGTTAGTTCTATCAGTTTTTTGGATTGTTGTTGTTTGGTTAGGTTGAATTGGTTAATTAGGATGATGATAAGATTTTTTTTTTAATTTTAATTTTTTTAAAAATTTTTTATAATTTTTTTCATTTTAAAATTTTAATTATTTTATTAAATTACCATTTTACCCTTGAATTTAACGTCGGTTGGTTTTTTTAAACAGTAAAGGGCGGTTTGCCTAATAAAATGAAAATGAGGGGTAAATTTTGATTATTTTACTTTTCAGGGGTTTTTCATAATAACCCAAAAAATTATAAGATGATATAGATGAAATTTTTGAAAAAAGTCTGATGAATCGTAAAGAAAGATTTGACGTAAAATCAGGTAATATAGCCAAATATACATGATATTGTACAATAGTTGCAATAATAAAAAATATTTATGAAAAATAATTACTTTTATTTAAATTTTTATTTATTTTAAAAATATTTAATTAGTCTTGTAGATCATATTATGCAAATATTTTTATAATCTTATCATTTAATTAGAGAAAACACCATTAAATATAATATTATTAGAATAAAATAAAATTAAAAAATGTGAAATTCATAAAATCAAAATCGATTGGTTATATATAAGGTAAAATTTTTTACGTATGTGATTGTCTGTATTGTATTATGTGATATAATTCATATATTTGATTCGTCTTGTACATTATATTAGCTAATACATTTCAAGTATATGTAATATAGTTTATACAATCTCTTTATGCATGATATTAATATTAATAACAATAAGTTAAAATTTTCAAATTAAAAATTTAATTTGTCAAATACTATATAATAGATTTTGCATAGATATTTAATTGTATGTCGTATACTGTATTCAAGATTGGTATTGTACGACATAGTGTAACATACATTTTTTTATTTGTCTTGTGCATTGTACAAAGTAATAAATCACAATAAAATTAAAATAAATTTAATAAGAATTATAAAATTTAAAAGGGTGGTTCTATTACCATCAAAAAAACTTTTTCTCTCACCTATTTACATTGTACACCCATCCATAAAATTAAAAATTAAATATTTTACTTTATACATCTTATCTAATCTCAATATCACCATTTAATTAACTATTTTCTTTTCCTCCAATATGAACAAACTTGTCTTGTATGTGCTTTTATGATTGGTATTAATAGAATCATCTTGCTAATCGTACAATAGTCTATTTTGTGATATAAACTCTATCAACTTTTTAAAATCATCTTTGTAAATTTGAAAAGTTGATCCTCTTCTATTGTATAAAAAATAAGATCCTGGGATAAAGATGTCCTATGTTCAAACTTATAACTTTAACCATAATTTAACAAAAATAATTAAAATAAAACAAAATATAGAAGAAATTCATGGAGGAACCTAAAAGCTTTAAAAAATTAAATGAAAAATGTGTTTGTTACTTGAGATGTGATAAAACATTGTAGTTTTATAGGTATTCATAAAATTCTTAGTTCTCTATGTGTTTCTCTACCAAGAAAACAATAAAATCATTTTTTTTTTTTTTTTAAGTTATGAAATTCTTTTACTTTAAATAGCCGATGAGTTTTCCTTCAATGGTTTTTTAGTCCATACCTATAATTTGATGCTATTCAAACAAAAATCATTGGATAGCTGCTGTTTTGCTAAAGCGACGGGTTTTCAATGAAAAGGTGATACACTTGCCATTTTCACTAACATTTAAATCCAATACCACATATATTACAACCCAAATGTTGTTACGCATATTCGCTTTGACATAATTGTATGAAATTATGGGTTTGAATGGCAATTCTAAAACTCTAAAATTGACATTAATAATTGTGAAAATGAAGTGAAATAACACTCATTTTTCCTCCCTTCTTGTCATTGTTACTATATTAATACTTTGAATTTTAATATTACTTGAAAGTATAAAGTGTCCATTTTACACTTAATGAGCGGAGATAAAACTAAAGTTATTTCTTTGATCTTCTGCGTTATTTTATCTCAAGTCTTTCAACTCATTGATTCGACTTTTTCTCTAGAAAATTTTCTCTTTCTTCGTTTTCTCTCTTTTCTTTATTTATCTCATTCTTTTTATTCTCTTTATCATTTTTTTCGTGTGTGCAATGATACGAGAAAATTTTTGAGGATTTTGAAATTTTTTATTTGAAAAAACTATGAGTTTCTTGAGTTTAATTTGTAAAATAATGTGGATTTGTGTTAAAGAAATGCAATTGGTGAAATTGAATAAAAATGGAGGATGAGGAAGGCATTTAAGAGAAGAAACTCTATTTTGCATTTGAAATTTCAATTTTTGAGGACCTATAAACACAAACAGATTTAGCAAGTAATAGGCCTTTCGGTTTCGAGAATGCTGGCGCTACCCAACTGAGAGCTGTGACAACTTTCTTGAAGGAAATGATGTTTTTTATTTATTTCGAAGGTGAGATTTCTCAAACTCACGAGATGAACAGTGCCAGTAAAAAAATGGCTCTCTGTAATTAAAAACAAATAACCCTTAGGGGACCCACAGAAAGATTTGATGCTAAACCCTGTGGCGCAGGCCGAACGCGCCGCCGCCACCACATCAAAACCCTAATCCCCAATACATGAGAAAACACATTCACAAACTTGCAGTGTTTCATAAAAAAAAATTTGCAGTGTTTCACGGCATGCCACCATTGTCTTTAATGAAGCAGTCACGTGCGCAGTTTAAACCCACTCCATATTATATATACATCCTTTCCAACATCTCTCTTTGTTATAATTAAAAACGCCTACACTCGGTCTCATCACCATTTTCCCTTCCACGCGCCGCCATGCAGTCCACTATTATCTCTCCACGCGCCGCCGCTTTCCCCACTCTCCTCCCCTCCCATGCTACCAACAAGCGCCTCCCGAACCGTCCCGCTTCCCTCCGCGTGAAGGCCCAGTCGTCGCCCGCCGTTACGGCCGACCAGTCGCCGCCTGCGACCGGGACGCCGGGGAAGCTGAACAAGTACAGCTCGCGCGTGACGGAGCCGAAGTCGCAGGGGGGGTCGCAGGCCGTCCTGCACGGCGTGGGGCTGTCGGAGGCGGACATGTCGAAGCCTCAGATTGGGGTGTCGTCGGTGTGGTACGAGGGGAACACGTGCAACATGCACCTGCTGAGGCTGTCGGAGGCGGTGAAGCGGGGCGTGGAGGAGGCGGGCATGGTGGGGTTCAGGTTTAACACGGTGGGTGTGAGTGACGCCATATCGATGGGCACTAGAGGGATGTGTTTCAGCTTGCAAAGCAGAGACTTGATTGCTGATAGTATCGAGACTGTCATGAATGCTCAGTGGTATGATGGGAATATCTCTATTCCTGGTTGTGACAAAAATGTAAGCTTTTATCTGCATTTGTGTGTCTGTGTCTTTGGTTTTCATTTTTGTGTTTTATGTGTTATTGCTGCGATTTTGCGGAAATGTAAGCTCTTTCTCTTGTTCTTTTATGTTTACATTGGTTTGTTTCCGGGGGATATATTAAACAGGGCTGTGTGGTCTATTTCCTTTGTTTCTGCAGCTATGGTTTCCAAGATTCTGTTACAGATTGTAGGCTGAGTTTCTGAAATTATATAGATTTATCTGAAACTTATGCAGTCTCTAGAGTAAAATGGGTCCTTATGACACAGGTTTTTCTATAAGTTGTGATTAATCATTAAAACACGGCTAATTCACTTTTCCTTTTAATTCCAATGCAATCATTGTTTTAAAACTCAGTCTGAAGCGCCACCTTGAGGCCCACCTCAACCGCCTCATGGGTGAAGGCGCCCTGCGGCGGGCACCTCAAACCACTTAGTACACATGGCTCAATTACCTCCTTCAAACCGTATACACAAACAGAGCTTGAAACTCTTGTGCAATTACCTCCTTCAAACCGTATACAGCTTAAAACTCCATTGAATTACCTCTCAACTCAACTCAATATTTTCACTCCTTTCACTCAAGCAATCTCCATTGATCATTAGGACGATATTTTTGTTGGTTATATTTATGTTTCTAATGTTGGTTAAGACTCTTTTGTTCAATGTTATGGATGATTTTCTATATTAGTTTTTTTCTTTTTTATAATTTTTTTTATCATTTTCAAACTGAGGCATCCATGTGTTGACCACCTCACCTTGCCTCTCACTGCTTTTCGCTTTTTAAAACATTAAATGCAATGTGATAACTATTCCATTGTTATGTTCTTGTAACATAGTAATTGCCTCTCTGCATCTTAATTGATTTTCTTTTAGACTTTATGATTGAACTGAATGTATGGTGCTATAGGAGTCATGCTGCTGAGTAGGTGGCATGTTGCATGATTTTAATTACTTATATTTTACTGGTTAATTTTGTAGATGCCAGGCACAATCATGGCAATGGGGCGGCTTAACCGGCCTAGTATTATGGTTTATGGTGGAACAATCAAGGTTTGAACCCTGTCTTTTCTGCTATAATATCTTACATGGAGTTAACTTAATTGATCAATATATTATTATGATTGTTTATTTCAGTCCATCAGTGGTTCTATTTTTTGAAGAAACCTGTGTATTTCTTTATTGACATGAAAGGTTACATCAATGCTATCAATTCTTTCTCTAAACAAAAACTTTCAATTAGTTAGAGGTTAACTTTTTTGGTAAAGTGATTTTCTATTGTTATGGGCATGAAATAAGAACTTTTTTATCAAGTTGATTATTTAAAAAGCTATTACCAAACACCTACCTACTTATGTTTTAACAAGTGATTATTTTATAAGTAGAAGCAATACCATAAATGTATATTATTATATTATCCGGTACTTGTCATACATAGACTTACACTCACGTGCTTTGCCATGCGTTTTGAAGGGACCAAATGAAATATTCATGCATTTTGTGTCCATAAGATGTCATTAATTTTTTTTTCCCTGGTTTGTTTGAATGCATACTCTTTCCTTTATATTCTTTGACATGTCTCCATGGCATCTTCATATCTACTTTATGTTATTTTTGTCGACATCCAAAGAATAAAGTTGCGGCCACAATTAATGTCCTTGCTGGTCTATGATAAACTAAACAGATTTACAATCTAATATGTGCATTATGCTTCCCAAAGTCTGCTCTGGCTATTGCCATGTCAGGGATTTGTGATCAATATTAATAGCTGGATGTTTGTCCTATGTCTAACTATTTTACTCTTGAGCAGCTCTTTGTTTTGTAGGATAACTGGTGCAGTTATCCTACTTAAAACTTTGTGTGTCAAATGCTTGAGTACAAAAAATTTGTGTCTAACATTGTCCAATATCGATATGTATATTTACAAGAGACAGCACCTTCATTGGCTGAAAAATAATTTTACATTTGATGGTGCTGTACGATTTAAGTGCGGAGGTTTGAGTTTGTATGCTTGATAATATTTTATTGTATATCATTCCAAGAGTAAACAATTTTATGATCCAACTCTGATATGTGTGTTTGGTACTATAATTGCAAACATCCACATTTACAACCACATTTTCATGTGTTGCTGTGTCTGACAACTTGTGTCAGTGTTGACAAAGAAGGCTTGTTCTATGTTTATAGAAAGATCATAGGGTAAAATTGATTATTAGATAATTATTATTTTATTTACCTGCAAATTGAGATGGTCAGAAGGTAACATATGATATGTTCATATAATTTATGAGTGTTATATAATTTCTTTTGCAGCCTGGTCACTTTCAAGGCCATACAGTTGATATAGTATCTGCATTCCAGGTATGGCAGAATTTGCTGTTTCGCTGTTATTGTTTGTTGAACAACAATTACACCAATATCTGTTTCTATTGCAATCTCTGTTCTCTCTTTTTCTACCTGTTGTGATTGCCTTAATCACCATAGAAAAAGGGAAAAAAATAAAAAGGCCACACCAAGCTATCTTAAATGCTTCTTTATTTATTTATTTAATAATTGATTAGTAAATATGGAAAGCTTTGTATGATCTCAAATGTATCATGGTGAACATGGAATTATTCTTTCAGGTTTATGGGGAGTACGTTACTGGATCCATAAGTGATGAGCAGAGGAAGAACGTAGTTCTTAACTCCTGCCCTGGGGCAGGAGCTTGTGGGGGAATGTATACAGCTAATACCATGGCTTCTGCGATTGAAGCTATGGGAATGTCTCTTCCTTACAGGTAGAATGATGCCCTTGCAGGATCACTTTAGTTATTACTATGAGGACAATTTTTCTTACCCTATCCTTTAATTTGTTTGTTTCCTGAAGCTCCTCGATACCAGCTGAAGACCCCTTGAAATTAGATGAATGCCGCTTGGCTGGAAAATATCTTCTGGAGTTATTGAAAATGGATTTGAAACCGCGAGACATAATCACCCGAAAATCACTGCATAATGCAATGGTTATTGTCATGGCACTTGGTGGCTCTACCAATGCTGTACTACATCTAATTGCTATTGCAAGGTAAGAGAGAGTTCTATGGCAGATTCTCCCTGATTTCAATAGTTTGCATCACAAGGTGATAGCTCAAGACAAGATTCATGGCAGGTCTGTTGGTCTGGAGTTAACTCTTGATGATTTCCAGAAGGTCAGCGATCAAGTTCCATTTCTTGCGGATCTTAAGCCAAGTGGCAAATTTGTCATGGAGGATGTACACAAGGTGCACATTTTAGTTAACATTTTGCTCTAACTCTGAGTCTGACCCTTGCTTTGGTACTGAGGATGGTGTTTGCTATCATAATTCTCAACAACTTGATCTGACTAAGCCTCAATCTGAAGTACTTGGAGTCTGTTACACCAATCCTTCTTATCTTCTCTGCCCTGTTATTACTTAAACTTAATAGGTTGCCATGTTTATTATTATTTTCTATTGATGAGATCAATGATTGTCTTGGTAGATTGGAGGAACTCCAGCTGTCATTCGCTATCTTTTGGAGCTTGGGTTTTTAGAGGGAGATTGTATGACCGGTTAGTAAGCTGGATCTTATGAACAATATTTGTACCAGTTGGTAACTGGCCAAAGATGTCTCTTTTTGGAGTTTAAGCTGTGTTAACATACTGCTGTTTCATTTAAAGTTACTGGGAAGACACTGGCTCAAAATGCAGAAAATTTCCCTCAATTATCTGAGGGGCAGGTGCGAATATTTTAAATCTCTATGTGAAAATTTATTATTTATAATTGCTATTGCTTTTTTGATTAGTTTACAAACAAAAAAAAAACTCCGAAAATGATTCCTCTTTCTTTTGTGTTTAAGGAAATAATAAGACCATTGTCAAATCCCATTAAGGAAACAGGCCACATTCAGATACTACGTGGAAATGTAGCACCAGAGGGTTCTGTAGCAAAAATTACTGGAAAAGAAGGGCTATACTTCTCTGGTGCTTGTTTCTATTACTTTGTGATTATTATTTTTTTTTTCAAAGGCCCATGTCTTCTGGCCTACTAATTGCAAAAGCTGTGTTTTGCAGGTCCTGCACTTGTCTTTGAAGGGGAGGAATCCATGATTGCTGCTTTCTCTGAGGATCCTATTAGTTTCAAGGTAATTCAACTTGTGATGTATAATTACCATTCTTTTTTTTTTTTTAAATATTGTATGATCAATTAATTATTGGAATTCACCTACACCAAAGTTTCTGACTAGGCTTTTGAATCCTCCTAAGCTAAAGATCCTGATTAGGATTTTAATTTTTTATGTTGATATTGACATCTGATTGCATCACTTTGATTCTTTTTACTTTTTTATTTCTATGATAGTGTTTAGAACAGCCAGACAGTTTCAAGTGTTGGATCCCCAAAAGTGGTTGTAAATGGCATAAAAAGTGGAAGAAAGAAAGAAAGAAAGAAGATGAACTTCTGGCCATCGATAGCGAACCACTTTATGCCTAGATATCGATGGTTCTTTGTGATATATTTAATTCGATCTGAGCAGAAATTGAAATCTTTTTTTGTGATGGAACATAATTTGGCAATATTGTCTTCAGCACCAGCCATAGTTACCCAGAGTTGGTAGTGGCTTATTTATTTATAGAAGATCTTTGTTACTTCTTGTTGAGGACAGGATTGACTTATCACTTTCATCTTCCCCTTCTGAATTGGTAATTTAGGGCACAAACTTAGTTCTTTTAATCATTGTTGTTCTATGTACATGCTAAGGCTTTCCCTTACGGTTCTGTAAGTAAAAACCATTAAAACTTATTTTCTAGTAGCTTAAATGTCTCTTTTTAACTCTAAAAAAGGTACTCTCTATTGCTATGTCTCCACTGTGGCCACTAACGCATGGTAAAATTTGAATTTATTGCTACATACTGATGGAGTTGTTTCTTTTTCCTATGTCTTTTTTGGATGACTTCTACTCCAAACATTTGTCATTCTACCATTGTAATTGTGAAATTCTTTGCATAACATTCTGGAGTTAACAAGTTTAGGCTTGTATCTATAATGATGTCATATGTATTGGGCTATCTAAATTCTGTAAAAACCAGGTCTGTTTTAGATATGATTAAATGTTTGTTGATGCATTGTTCACAGTTTTTATGGTTCTCCTCTTCTGTTAGTGATGGTATGTTATAATTTGACTCAGACATGGAGCTACAAATCATTCTTTTCTTATATTTTCTCTCATTCCAGGGAAAAGTAGTAATCATAAGAGGAGAAGGGCCTAAGGGAGGGCCAGGCATGCCAGAAATGTTGACCCCCACAAGTGTAATAATGGGAGCAGGCCTTGGAAAGGTTTGTTTGCCTCAAATCTAGCTAGATTGAGGCCTAGTAGCTTGTTTTATATTTGAATGACTGAAATGAGTTAATCTTCTACAAATGTATGACATATAAGTTTGCTTGTCCCGTATGGCAGTCTTATCTATTTCTGGCTTTGGTGATTCATGATCATAAAGTCACTCGTGCTTTGAATGATGTCCTCCTAAGATGATCCAGTTTCTTCTTTGACCATTAATGGGTTCTTTTCAAGTTCTGTTGACCTGGTTGATTAAATGAACATTGTTACCATTGAAGTCTTGTTTCATTTAAATATCGTTATTGAACATTGTTAACATTAATGACTTATTTCACTTAAATACCATTATTGAACATTGCAGGAATGTGCGTTGTTGACGGATGGTAGGTTTTCAGGAGGTTCACATGGTTTTGTTGTTGGCCACATTACCCCTGAAGCACAGGTGCATTAGCTTTTTCATTCATTTAGTTTCTGTAGTTTTTTCATGCATCTTGACATATGGCTGTACTTAAAATTTATTGTTTATATTGTTCTTTTTTGGGTTGCTTTTTTTCCCCTTTAATGTTTTCTAGGAATGAGGAGTTGCTTTTGCAAGCTCCCACACAAAATCTGAACCTGCTTTCTGAAATATTTTATGCCTCATACCAGATAAACCATATGTAATAACTATTCTCTTAGATGTGCATGATGCATCTTGAACATATCACATAGTCAGAAATCTGATCAGGGATACAACACTGTGGGTTGACAGAAAGGAAGAAACCAGAGTGATGTCATTCAGTGCTTGTCTCAACGGGTCCAGGATGGTTAATAGATTTTATTTGAGAAACAATTATCCTTTTCATAAGTTTTTAAGGGAAAAGTGTGATAAATGCATATGAGGAAACTTGTGTCCGGCATATATCTCTAATGAGTATAATAATTTAACATTTTAGCATGTGTGCATCAGTGTAATCATCAATCCTCAAAAAGCTTCCTAATCTCCTCATTCTTTGATTTGCAAAACGTCAAGTAGTGGCCGATAACATGATTGGTATTTTTCAAAATGTTGTTTTTGAAATCTATTTTTAAAAATGAAAATTACGTTTTAAAAATGCAAATGCGTTTAGTATTGTTTGTTAAGAATAGCTTTTAAAAACTAAAAATGATGTATTGTTTAGTATTGGCATTTAAAATGACTAAATTATATGTTTGGAGGTAAAAGTTGGTGGTTTGTTTTGAAAACCTGTTTAAAGTTGTGGAAAATGAGGTGGTGTTTGGATCCATTTTCAAAACATAAAAAGTAGGTGTACATGTGTTTAAATGAATGTTTTGTAAAATATGATTTTGAAAATGAAAACAACTTTTTTTTTTTTTGGAAATTATAATTAACAAGTTAAAAACAACTTTTATATGTTTTTCATCATTTTCAAAATAAACCATTATTTCTCCCTTTAAACAATTATTTTACCCATTTTTGAAAACAATACTAAGCACATTTACATCATTTTTAGTTTTTATAAATAACTTTTAAGAAATTCAGTCAAACGTATTGTATTGTTAAAAAACATCACTTTTAAAACATGTTTTTCAATTTTAGAAATAGTTTTCAAAAACACTATTTTAAAAATGATACCAAAAACACCCTAATACTTTTTCGTTTTCAGCTTTTCTAGTTATACTATTTAAGAAACTGTTGTTCATTTTCAGAGATTACTTGAAAAACAAAAAATAAAGTTATTCTTGATTTTGAAAACAAAGAACTGTTTTAAAAAGCACATCCAATAGCACCTAAATTTGTAGTTCCTTTTCTTTTTTTGATTTTCCTTTTGCTTTCACGACAATTAGTGAGCGACTCTTGGTATATTTTAATTACACTGTGGGTTGGTTTTTCTAAGAGAGATTATCGGGTCTGCACATCAGTAGAGTATATTATCCGAAACTCCTATTGCCTCTGGCATTTTTGTTTTGTTCATAGGAAACATATACACTTTGCTTCCTAGGAGGGAAGAAACAGAAATGAAACTGGAGTGTATAGGGGAATGAAAAATGAAAATAGGAGAAGGAGATGTGGCATTCCCTCTTATTCATTTGATCAATTGCATGGGTGAGAGAGGGAAGAAGATATAAATATGCCCTTAGATGTTTGTTTAACCTTATATATCAATTATTTGTTGTATATTTTAAATTATATTTTATATCTTTTGTATGGCACAAGAATCAAATATAAACAGCGATGCTTTGTCTTTAATGGTCACTCTTTCCACTATCACTCAATCTATTTATTTATGGAAGGTTTAGTTTTTTCGAGTTTGGAGGGATGATATCTTATATCTAACCTTTGATCTTTTCTCTCTCCTGCTTTCTTTTCTCCTATTTTCTTCCTATCATAAGAAGTGTTGAAAAAGAAAATAAGTTTATTCTCGAGGCTGGTTCATTAAACCTTTTGAGTTTTTAAAATATGATACTGTCGTTCTAATTTATGATTATTAAGATGACATTTTAATATATTTCCAGGAGGGGGGTCCCATTGGTCTCATACAAAATGGAGACATTATCAACATTGATGTGCAGAACAGGAGAATAGATGTCCAGCTAACAGATGAGGAACTAGATCAGCGTAGAAGAAAATGGACCACACCTCCATATAAGGTTAACCGTGGTGTTTTGTACAAGGTATGTGAGAATCAGACTTTGACAACCCTTTTTTGCCTCTACTACTAAATTGCATCATTTTACTTAATAATCATCATGTTATTTGTTTTCAGTACATCAAGAACGTGCAATCAGCTTCATATGGATGTGTGACCGATGAGTAGTTGAGTTAATACATCTTTTGGAGGGTTATAGAGTGTTATGGCAGAATAGCATGCATTCATCACTCCTCTTTCGTGCTTCAGCTATAGTCTTCAAGCGTTTAGGCTTCCCTCGTCTGTAAGTTTCTGTCCCTTCGACTCTGTCAGTGAACAATTTTGTTGAGCAATGATCAGTTTAATTATTTTATCCTAAACATAATCATTCTGAGGATGATCTGAGATGAGGATTTAATACTGTATGATATAGTAAGAGCTGGTTTGAGGTGGTTGCATGCTCTTTCGCTTGTTATCTTATTACATGTTTCGTTTTAGTAAACTTCTTTGTGGTTTGTCAGCATTGTGCTTCATTTTCTGTATCTCCTAGCCTTTAAATCTTAATAAATGTATTGATTACCTTTTTGTTAAAAAAAAAAAAAAAAAGAAGAAGAAGAAGAAGAAGAAGAAGAAATATGTAGATTCTTTTAAGTATGGTATTACCTTTATAAATCTAAATGAAAATTATAGAAAATAATAAAAAATTAATGTGAGTTTTAAAACTATGTCAATTTACAAAGTTGGAAGTTTTTTAGCATCATTGTTTTTTCATGAACTAGCAATGATCTTTTTTTTTTTTATCCTGTACCGTCTTTGTTCATGAATAGTTCATGATTAAAGATGATGACGAAAAAATTCATTTTATAGTTAGTTTTAAAATTCATTAGTTTTAGTAATATATATATATATATATAACATGTTAGAACTGTATAAAATATATTAGTTAAGTGAGATATTTATATAAGGTTTAGAAGTAAAAATCTTCCAAAAATCAATGCAGTTATTCAATTTGTTTATTCTCAATAATTTTTTTAATTTTTATAACAAACTAAAAAATTAATCATGTATTAAATTAAAAAAAAAATCATGTATATTTGTTTTTTTAAATAATTAAGATTTTGAAAAAAGGAGGGAAAAACCTTCAAACACAGTGATAGATTTCTCTCGCCAATGGATCGTTACCTTAGAAGAAGAAGAACAAGAACAAGAGAAAAATAAATTATGGAAAGACAACAAGAACAAGAGCAAGAAGAATAACAAGAAGAGCGACGACGACGTCTGGAACGAGAGTACAACTAAAGACAGAAGAAAACACCTGTTAGTGACCCTTTGAGAATGAGAGTTTCAATTTTTTTCCGCCCTCGTTATTGTTTCAAATTTTACTAACATGCAGACTTAAATGCGCCTAAACTATTTGAATATTATACTTCATCTTTTATTATTATTATTTTTTTGACAAAATATTTCATCTTTTATTAAATAATAATAAAATTCATTTTCTTTTGTTAAGAAAATATAACTTCATTGGCGGAGGAGAAGCTGTTTTATTTATAGTGAAATACTCTTAGCACCCAAACACTTATTCAAATTGTGGAAGTATTTGAATATGCAATGATTTGATTAGGGGAAAAAAATATAATATTAGAGATCTCAATTTATATTTCAATTTATATATCTATCAATATAATAAATGAAGAGAATTGTGGTCTGGTCTCATAGAAAGAGTATAGCTTCAAGATTGTGAGTTCAATTTCATTAAGTCCTATTTTGTGGATAATTTTCTCGTTTCAGAGTTATATCATTACTGGTCCTGACAATATTCTGAATAAGGTATTAGTACTCAAATAATATATATATATATACACTTGTAATCACTTTTTTTATTTTATTTTATTTATTAAATATAGTGTTGGACCTCTTGGGATATAAGACACCAAATATAGTAGAAAAAGAATCAAATACGGTCACATAACTGACAATGAGCGGATCATCGAGGCACCTGAGCCCCCCAATTGTTAATAACAAGTAGCCATTCATTATAAGACAAACCATATCCCTACTAAAGCTTGCAAAAGAAATGGTGACGATCAATGAAATTCGTAGGGCACAGAGAGCAGATGGTGCAGCCACAATCATGGCCATTGGAACAGCAACTCCTCCAAACTGTGTTCAACAAAACACTTTTCCTGATTATTACTTTCGAATTACCAATGGTGACCACATGATACAGCTTAAACAGAAATTCAGACGCATTTGTAACTCAGCTCTTTTGTTTACTTTATGATCTTGTCTTCAAATCATGGCCGCATGATTGTTTGATTTGGGAGCCTATAGTCTGTTTTCAGTGTCCCTGTTAAAACAATCACTCTAATAAAATAGTAATGATATTACAAAACAAACTAATTATAGGGGTGGGCATGTGGGTATTTGATTTTCAACATGGAGAGCTGAATATGGACAATTTAGAATAACCAGAATTGAACACTCTCGGTTTGGTTCGGGTCGGTATCCTTAGTTCTAGACCTAAATTTGGTATGTAGAACAGGATTTCTAGTTTTTACCATCAGTTGAAGGCATATATTAATGATCTTGCACGACATATTGCAGGTGACAAATCAATGATCAAGAAGAGATACATGTACTAGACAGAGGAGATGTTGAAAGAAAAGCCAAACACGTGCGCATACATGGCACCTTCATTGGATACTAGGCAAGATATATTGCTAGAAGAGGTACCAAAATTAGGCAATGAAGCGGCCATAAAAGCCACCAATGAATGGGGCAAGCCCAAATCCAAAATCACCCATTTGGTCCTACGCACCATTAGTGGGGTGGACATGCCTGGGGCTGATTACCAGCTCGTCAAACTCTTGGGCCTTCCCTCCTCCGTCAAGCGTTCCATGCTCTACCATCAAGGTTGTTTTGCCTGTGGCACGATGCTTCGCTTAGCCTAAGACCTAGCCAAGAATAACAAAGATGCTCGCATACTCGTATGTTCCTAAATAACCGCGGTCACGTGTCCTGGGCCTGAAAAAACCCATTTTGACAATCTTTTGGGCCAAGCCTTGTTTGGTGATGGCACCGCTGCTGCAATCGTCGGTGCCTCTCCAATTTTAGGGCTCGAGAAGCCAATGTTTGAACTAGTATCTACCGCCCAAACAATAGTACTCAATAGTGATGGATCCATTAACGGTCATCTACGTGAAGTTGGACTGACATTTCACCTCCGCAAAGATGTACCGAAGCTTGTTTCAAATAACATTGGACAAAGCGTTGTAGAGGCATTCAAACCTTTGGGAGTTTTAGATCGGAATACAATTTTCTGGATCATGCATCCTGGTGGGCCAGAAATTCTGAACCAAGTTGAGACCAAGTAGGGCCTGCAACCAGAGAAGCTAAGTGTCACTCGACGAGTACATGCTCAGTATGGTAATTTGTCAAGTGCATGTGTGTTGTTTATTTTGGATGAGATGAGGAAGAAGTCAGCTGAAAATGGGCTCAGGAGAACAGAAGAAGGGCTTGATTGGGGAGTACCTTTTGGGCTTGGTCCTGGGCTTATTGTTGAGACTGTGGTCCTCCACAGTGTTGCCACTGCTTAGACGACTCAAATTATTGCTTTGGTCTTGGGTTTACTTTTCACTAATTCATTGTTTTTATTCGTAAGAATTACTAGAAAGTCATTTCTTCTTTGAACAATTAAAATAATTCGAAGTATTTTGGAGAGAGATATAAATTAAATTCACAACATATAGCACTAGACTAATATCGTTTTGTCATTATTGAAACTCATTATAGGTTATATGAGTGTGTGCTGTTTCAGTTTGTAATAAAATTTTAATAATCAGTTCCTCTTAGTATTATATGATGAAAAGTAATCATTTCTTCATGAAGGAGGAGAAATGAGTTGCTTGTCAACCTTTTTCAGATATGCATTTATCTGATTCCAAAGAGAAGAATTTGCATCATTAATCAAAATCAATTCAAACAATATGGATTTGATTCACATTTGATGTTTTGAGAAATTTTATCATAAAAAAGAAAAAAGAAAAAGAAAGAAAGTGAAATCTTTGTCCAAAGAAATGGGAGAAAGGGCTGATATATGGAAACTATCGAGGAGTTAGTGCTTTTTCAACTCTTAAAATGAAATCTATTCCAAACATATATGTCATAGACCTCATAGTTCTGTACTTCAACATCAACAAGATATATATATCTAAATTTTGATGTTCATGTGTAAATACTTTTTCACTCCTATAGTCGGTACTAACTACGGTAGCAGTAAAAGATTTGTATCCATTTTTCATGATGGATATATATCCTTCACGCATTTATATCGACATCACTTAATCAGTTTTACATGATATAATTATATATTATAGAAAAGTGCAGTTAGAGAATCAACAATCAATTTAATGACAATAAAAGAAGGAAACAATACTGAAATGAAGTATATTTATCATAGAAATTGTTTATTATAATGATACAATAACAATAAATCAAGTTCAAACAATGTAATAATTCTTTGAATTAAAGACAAAAAAAACAAAGGAAAAGAAATAGAGTACTAAAAATATAAATTGGAAACTTGAAGACAAAATTTTGCAACACTGCAATGACCTTAAGACAATAATCGCCCTATACATGGTTGCTTATAGAATTTTAAGCGACTATCTCTCAATATTCTTTGTCAAAATTCAAAAATCAATCACGGGATATTTTTAAATTCTATTGAATTTTCAATATGTTTCTTAATTTTATATTGAATGCAAAAATTAAAATATATTCTATATCACAGATTGAAGTTGCTTTATATTTATATAAGTTGTACAGTTGCAAATATAATTAAATTATAAGAATAATCTCAAAAAATTCATTGTAGTTTGTAAAAATGTTCATTTTACCATCTATGAATTCATTTTTATCCAAAATCTCCTTTAAAGTTGATAAAAACACTCAAAATACCTCTATAGAGGAGTGTGAAAAGACAACAATACCCTCGATGATCACAAATTAAACGATGAAGTCATAAAAGGTAAAATAGTTATTTTCTATTATTTTTTTAACATCATGAAGGATTTTGGACAAAATGAAAGCATAATAATAAAATAGATATTATCACAAATTATAATGAATTTTTTTTGGATTAACCCTAAATTATATTGAGTAAATGAATCAAGATCATATATTTGCTAATATCAAATAGGAACGCATGCTTTTATTTTCATATATAAAGGGAGAAAGAACAGTTATTTTTTCCAATATGGGATTAAAACACACACTACACACCCTTTTTTTAGCTTATTTTTCACTACACACCCTTTTATTCAAACACAAACACACTTTTATAGCAAATGCCAACTTACTTTGAAATCACAAGCCCACTGTTGGACTAGCTCTTCTCAATCTCAATATCATACCTCCAGTAATTGCCAACTTTATATTCGGAAATGCAACAGCGCCGAAGTCCCATCATGGCCTTTGTTTCTGTAGTGGGCAACATAGTCTTTTACTATGGTTTCCCTGTACTTAGGAGGGTTCTCTTCGGATAACAATTCTTTAATAGGTCCATAAAGTTTTGTAGCCGGCAGATGATCATTGCCAAAAAAGCTTGCCACCGATACTCTCGGCCCTACTCTATTTGCTAGCACTCTATGCTGTGAGCTTATAAATTTGTCATTTGATATAAGCTGAAATATTAAACAAACAAAATTAAGAGTTTATCAGTACAATTTAAGGCCGGAATAGATTAATTTTTGTTTGATCAAGAACCATTTACAAACTTTTTTATTTTTTTATTATTGATATTTAGCTCAGGAAGTAGTCAAGATTAATAAGGATACGACTCTGGGGCGCAGCCTAGGAAATAATTTCCAATACTGGATAGAGCAACTCACATCAAGTGGGAAAACAACCCACATGTAGTGGGACGTGCGTTTGTACCTATGACTAACATGGGTGGGGGCTACATCTTTGCCATTTCTCTAACCCGACTTTGCAATTAGAAACTTGTTCATTATAAGACATAAAACTAATTAAATACTCGCCTGAAGAAGATCTCCACAGTTGACCACAAGGGCTCCACGAGTTGGGGGCACATCAATCCACTGATTTTGATGAAGAACCTGCAGGCCACCAATACGGTCTTGTAGAAGCACAGTGACGAAGTCATTGTCTGCATGCTGGGCTAAGCCCATAGTTAGTTCAGGCTGTGGGCACGGTGGATAGTAATGGACTAACACTGCAAGTCCCTCTACACAATCCATGTCTTTCAGGTGATTCGGCTTCAACCCAAGAGCCTCGGACATTAACTCAAATAGTAAATACCCTACCCTTTTTACTTGCTTCGAGTACTCAATCAATATGTCTCTGCAAGTTATTCTCCATGTGAAGTTTAACATTCTCCATTTTGAAACAACAGATTGCTTTTTCATTTAAATTTAAAATTATATTGTTTTCAAAATGGTCGAAACCGTAATATTTAGAATTTTGTCTTTGATTTTATACCGAAAATGAAAAGAAAAAAAAAACTGCTGTTATTTGTATTTCTTTCAACCATCAGTCAGCTATAAAGTAAAAGCAAATGAATAAATAAATCAATAAAAATTAAAAAATATTTCGGGACTTGGACCCATTGTTTATCTAATGTATGGTGACGTTTTAATGTAAGAGAAGATTTTATTTTATTTTTTTTAACGTATTGTAGTTTAGAGTAAGAGAAAAAAATAAAGAGTACATAAATCTTATTCATTTTTTAAATTTGTTACATATTAACGGATCACAAAACATTAGTATCAATCGGCCAGCAACGGATCGAACTTGATGATTAATGATAGATAGATCTTTTCCTATAATGCTATTCAATTATATCTGTTTAGCTATCTATCCAAATCAAACTATATGTGTATGTGTTTCTAGTGTAAATTGACTATTAAATTCATACATAAAAAAAAATGATTGCCAATGTGAGGAAAAAGACTTATTTCTGAAAGTTCGTTCATAAAATATTAATTATTACAAATATTTATAACAATAATTACGAACCAAAATTCTCATGGCTCTAGTGTGACTTGAAACCAAAAACTTTTATAAAAGATTATAATATCATCAATTAAATTAGATAGTATTTATGAGTTTGACTGAATTCGATTACATTATAATATGTTAAATATTCATTTAACTTCAAATTAGAAAGACTGACCAATACTATTTTGTATTTTGTATCCAAATCTATTGTTATAGATTTCTCATATTTAGATTTAGGAATATACCATTTATATCAATTCACATGTAGTTAATAATTAGTAAAAATTACAGTAAATAACATTAAAAAAGATGTGAATTTTAGATAAAGATCAAGAACAAAGAATATACGTGAAGTATGATCTTTTATAATCCTTTACTTACAAGCTATAATTTTTAAATATTGATGATATTAAAAGAATTTATTTTATTTTTCTGGCTCTAGTTACAAAACTAACATTTCTTTAATGATTCAAAAAAAAAAAAAAAAAAAAACTCTTAATATACATAATTCCATGTGGATTTCAAATATTATCTAGATTTCAGAGTTCTTATAATAGTTCTCAAATATCATTCGGAATGCAGTCCTGATGCGATAACTTCTATGAATCATATTAAACCAAAAATTTAAGATATTAATCATGCGCACCTACCTGCATGCAACGGGGAGGTCCTCAGGGCTGGGAGGATCAGGAGACATATAGCAAAACAAGGTATCCCTCCAATTCGCAGTTGGAGCACTAAACAAATCAAAATTACTATAATGAACAACCTTCTTTTTGAAATCACGATTATAGAATTCTTTTCTGGTCTCGGCATCTTGTTCAAAAAACCTGCGTGCCCCAGCCTTCATTTCCTCAAGAAGGCTCTCCGGAACCCCATGATTGATCACCTGAAAGAATCCCCACGTCGCGCATGCCTCCGCCACTCTTTCGACAACTTCCCTGCGTTGACTGGGGTCTTTCTCCACCCCTTCCAGGTCTATAATGGGAAAAACAAGCTCGGTAGCGTTGCCACCAGTTGGGATGACGGCCTTGTCGAAGTAATTTTGTGGGAGATGAAATATGCTGGGAATTTTATCAATTCCAGCATCACTTAGGCCTTTAACACCGGCTTTGGTTTCATCGAAAGCTTTTAATTCACTTGTTCGATCATAGTTGGAAGCCTGTGCTTCATCTGTGCTAGTGACTTCCATTTTCTCAAGCGTTGCAACCATGATCGGAGAGAGAGATTTCTATGTGATCATTGATCATGAAACTTAGAAATATATAATAGTATATAGGGCTGCTACTATACGGCAAGCGTTTGTTTTCTGTTCACATATGCAGTCTCAATCAGTCAGATACAAACATCAATGAACAACAAATGCGCGCCCAAAAAAAAAATTAAATTAATTAGTTTTCTTAAATGAAACGAAAACATGGCCATTTAATTAAGTTTTTCTTCCCTACAAATTGGATAATTTTATTAACCATACTAACGTATGTTTTTGGCTCAATTGATGGATGTATATGTGCCACCAAACAACATCCAAATTGTCCATGATTTTTCTGCAAATTTGTTTGTTTCTTTTTGGGAGTTGATCGCCTGTCACCTTTTATATATAGATAAATAACACCTGTTTATATTTTTATTAATTATTATATAAATTTAAAAATTTTAAAAAAGGATATATGACCTGACTCATAATATTATTAATATTTGATGGGTGTAATAACTACATCATTCTATGTCATATGTATATAAATATGATTATACATGATAATAATTTAAAATAAAACGTTTTTCGATTATACGTGGAGTATATATTAAGATTACGTCGGATTATTTTAAATAGATTTTCTATAATTAAAAATATTGCACAAATAAAATAGTAATCCAATGATTGAATTATAGCTTCATATCTATGTAAAATGTAAAACTAGGCATGAATTTATGAAACTTTAAAAAACGAACTTATAATGATAGCAGTTTGTTTTGTAGAGCTCGACCCACGTGTATCTACTAGTTCATGGCTAACGTGTCCGTATGGAGCACGCGCGTGGGTTCAACTTCGAAGGTTAATTAATTATTTGGTAACAAAACGTAATTTATATCTATCGGCTTCAAAGGATCAGTGATGAACCGACCTCATCTCAACTTCATCTATAATAATAATTTAAGAAAAAAAATAATTAGTCCAATCAATAATTTAAACACATAATATTACATAATAGAATTCTGACATAAAATATTTTGCAACGTCATATAAGTAGATCTTTTGTATTATAAAGTCATTGATTAGCTGAACCTGAAATCTTGATGACGTGAGAAGATCTCTACGTATAATTTCAATTTATTTTTATAAAATTGATGTATAAATTTATATAATGATAACTATTCTTTAATATGTACATATATATGATGCGTAAGTTAGGAGAAGCCTTTGTTTTATTGGCATATTATTCAACCTATGACTTCTTCCACCATTGACTTGCCGTTTTACCTTTGAAGCCTGCAGATGATCAGCTTGATCAGCGTGCGTATGTCCAATGCTATTATTTTTTACTTTATATTAACGGTATATCAACAACGTTTTTAATATTGCATTGGTGAAAAAAGTAGCAAAGCAATTGATGGCTCATTAAAAGCCCAAACACAATGCGTGTCCCGAAGGAGGAGAGTCTGGTCGTACGGAGACCCATGATTCAGCCCAAAAGGTAGGGCGTGGCCCAAATAATGGAAGGCTGAGTGGTCAGTGACAGTAACTGACACACCCTCGTAAGCCACACCTCGACGCCACAAAATTGACCACGATGCATGACACAAAGCATCAAAATGGAGACCAGGGAGGAGGTAATCGTCGGCCATGAAGTTAGGGGGGTTCAGGCCCATAAAAGGCAGCCTCCATTCAGTTTGGAGGGGATCCAGAAAAAAGAACAACGCTGAAACTCGGCAAAAATATATTGGCAACAAAACACCAAACCTGACATTCTTAAGCAATTATCATCCCTTATTAGTCAATTTCTTCCTAGCCCTATTGTGCAAACACTTGCCTTTTTCCATCAATTGTTAGAGCCTAGATTAGGATCAGAGAACGACTCAGTAACTGTGGAATTCATCCACTATAAATATGTCTTCACTTAAAAAAAATTGTAAAAATACGTATTCTCATATTAAATGTAATTATCAAAAGCAAAGTATTAAATATATTTTTTACCAATCATCATAAAATATATATTTCAGTTTTTCTCCTTTTATATTTTTGAATTAAGAGGAGAAAGAGTGCGATAATCTCAATATTTTTAATTGGTTAGGAAAAGTAAAAAATCCTAATTAGTAATTCTGTGAAAATTCTCATCTCTATATTTTCTATTTCTTTTTTTTTTGTTCACATCAACTTAATATTTGAGTTACATAATTACTTTGGAAAGAAAATTCAACTTAAATAGATAGGAGATGGTTAGAGTCTTCAAACGATGGTAAGAATCTCTCCTTCGCAGATTGATATGAAGCTTTGTCAACTCACTTTTTTGTTAATTAAATGAAGCTATTTGGTCCAAATATATTCCTTTAGAGATCTCAATTCTCACTTGGGAACTCTTTTGTTTATTTTTTTCTTTATCACTGTGTGCCTTTGGAAGATGATCAATTACGATCTCGTGGAATGAAAAAGCTTCTCTTCACATACTTCCATTTTGTAAAGAGCAAATTACACAATAACTACCTGAGATTTATCTTTTTACAAATGGATTAAAGTTTTCCTTGTAATAACAGATAAAGACCCTACATCTCCATTTCCCACCATGAAGATGGATATGGGATCTAGATCTCCACCTCTTTAGCTTATTTATTTATTTATTATTATTTTAAAAAAAAAAAAAACTCCCATCAAGAGTGATGGTGGAGAAAATTTTCACTTTGTAAACACTCAGAAAAATTTCAATTTTAAAAACATTATTTTTTAACTTATTTTCAATCTTTTATTTCAAATTAATTTTTAAAAATTTTTAAGGGTATTTTAGTCATTTTAACTAAAACAAACGGTCAAACCTAATTATTGACTCAAGTTGACTAATGATGTGTAGGTAAAGCATCATTAACATGTAAAATTTTATTCCCTTTGTAAAAAGGCAAACCTCAAGTAAGTATTCTGCAATTTGCTTTTTTGTAAATTATAAGAGAAAATTTAAATTTTCTAATTGTAATAATAATTTCTTTAACCATAGAAAACCTATTTATAGGATATTACATTAAATTGAAAATGTAAAATAGCACGAAAATAATTCAAGTTTAAATTCAAATTCTAATATATACTAGAGATAACCTTATAACAATCTTGTATAAATGGTGGATAAGAATTCAGCAATGGCTATTATCCTCTTTTATCGTGATCTGTTATATTTAGATGGTCAGGAAATAATAAATATTTGATATTTAAGAACATGCGGCAAATACAATGGATAAAACAGTTGTGTTCTAGCTACATTGTTCATCTTAGTGGTTTGTGTTCCGATTATGTTCATGGATCATGAACTTTTACATAATCTGTGGATGTGTACATTCCACCAACTTATGGTTCAGAAGCCATATCTTCATCTGTAGAGTTTGCAATGCCGAAAACAATTAGCAATGGTTGTAGTCTTCTTTGCATCAGTGTTCCAAGTGGCGCTAGTAAAGTTGATAGCATTCAATTTGTTGATTTTTTTTCACCATTTGTTGCTCTTACCTCACAGCCCTCCAAAATGCTAGAATAAAAACAGCGTCGGTAATGAATTTTAAGTGTTTGAATAATCCCAACATCACGTGGTTGAATCTTTGATATTGTATTAGGGGCAGGTAAAATAGTTCAATATATTTCAAGCCTTTAATTGGATGTACAAGTAGTTGATGTACAAGAGGTACAACCACAAAACTCTTTTTAAATTAATAAATTATTCATTTATCAATAAATTTAAATAATAATTTTTCTCAATTCAAAGAATATTACTTATCAAGGTTTATATATATATATATATATATATAACCGAGTATGGATCTTTATGCTTTAAGATAAAAGAGATGAGATGAAAAAAGAAATTTTGATGCTTTATTCAACCAATAGTTAATGTATACATGGTATTAGACCTAGAGTCGCAATGGAAATAGAATCATTCTATAAATATTCCTCAATCAATTTAGAGTTTTTTTTTTTTTTCTTTTTCCTTGAAAGAAAATCTAGAGTTTAATTGATAGCCTAATCTATTAGTTAATTCATAGTTAATTTCAAAAATTTAAAGTTTTTCAGAATCATGCAGCTTGGAAATCACAAAATGGGAATCCCAAATCTTATTTAACAAATCCTATTTGTGACAGGAACTTATTTCATGAGTGTTTTTTTTTTTTTTTTCAATTTAAATTTTTTTAAATGTTTCTAATAACTATATCATTGTAATAATTCTCGATTAGAAATGGGAAGGATTTTATAGTCATAGAAAAGCTAGTTTTTTCTTAGAAGCAAGGCAAATTAAGTATTCAAATATGGAACTCAAGCGTTTTCTTTAATTTGATATCTTTTTACTTTCACTTGGTTACTTTCACAACATTGGGGAGAAGTTTTTCCATATTTATTAATAAATGTGAAATATAAGACTTGAACCTTTCACCTTAAATATAGAAGAGAAAATACACATCACCCTATCAACAGTGAATTTAGGTTATTTTTACAATATTTACCTGCATGTATAATCGTTCTTTCACATTAAAAAATATTGAAATATGAGCATAAAGTTAGTTTGAATCAAGGAAAAATGTATAATCCCTTTGGCCAATAACAAAAATAACAATGCGACTTGGAATTTCCTAAAATTTTTCTGCAAAGGTTTTTAACTAACTTCATAGTCATATAATTATTTCTTAATTTTAACAAATCTTAGGGCGTTTTGAAATTATCTTTTGAAATTGAAACTAGACATGGATATCAATAATAAAAATCAACCAATACATGCAGTAGGGGTTGAAGATTTTCAATGGATATCTATAATATAAACAACCTACTTGCAAGGGATTATTATTATTGTGGCTAAGGCAGTAGGAGACTTTTGTCTTCTTAACAAATTTCAAAGTTGTACGGTTGTTTGTCAATTTTGGGTTAAGACTAAAGGTTGTTTTGAAATTTGCCCCTGAATTTAATTAAAAGATTCATGAATGTGATATAAATTAACCACTAAATTAACTAAAGACTAAAGCCCCAAGCGCAGAAGGACTTTTATTTGTTGTTTGGAAAGGATATCGAGGACTTCTGATTTCAAAGTAATGTAGTTATATTTTCAACGGTGTTCAAATCTGAAGGAGATTTTTTTCCCTTAAATCTAAAATGGAACAAGATTTTAATACAAATCATCCATCAAACTATAGATTTTTTTTGAAGATTTTATCGGATCATATTAGTAATACAGAATTATTTGGCGTAGGATCCAAGTAAATTACTGCATTTACTAAATTATAATTTTTTTTTAGCATAAATAGAAAGCTAATATTCGTTATAGTAAATTTCCAAGTAAATTATTAATCTCATTTAGTTATCTCATAATTGAAAATACTATAAGATCTATGATAATATAAGACATAACCTTTGTGCCTTACCTTAAAAAAAGGCTACTCATTGGGATCACTAGTAATTACCTATCATCCCTTTGTTGTGTAATCGTCCTAACATTACACATTATGGGTCACACATTTTCATAAAATAATTTATTAATGTGCGATTTTTAGAAACTTAATACAAAATTTGACTATATACATAATCATGGTTTGAATCATCGAAAAAAATTTCAGAGTACATTTGATAATAAACACATAGTAATTAATTGACGTACCCCTTAAGCAAGCTTGTGATAATCCTCCAATAAAATTATATTATCCTAGTTTGGAAACTAATTCATGAATTGTGGCCATTCAGTATTGTCTTGACTAATTGCAATAGTACCCTGATGATAAATGAACCTAATGTGGTAAGTGAGAAGAGCTAGCCAGCTGCAACTCCATATCATGTGTAGGTTTGATAGGCAAGTAAGTGAACGTTTTAGAGATAGATACACCAAACACCTTAGTCACGTGCCAGCCAGCCGCTGTCCAACCAAGTTGTTGGTCATTTTGGACCTTGTACAACTATAGGATTGGTCAATCACGTGATTTTCAGCTACCCACATCTCCCACTCTTATATATGTGCAACTAAAACATTTTTTTTTTTCATACTACTTCCTCTCATACATACACAAAATCTTTAAGACCTAGCAGCTGGTTCGTCGTGATCAAAACTGCACCACCGGATCATTATAACCAGTTTTGATCAATTTTTCTCTTGAAGCTAGGGAAAAATGGTGACCGTTGAGGAAGTCCGTAGAGCCCAACGTGCTCAGGGTCCGGCCACCATCCTGGCAATTGGAACAGCAACTCCTCCCAACTGTGTGGATCAAAGTGAGTACCCGGATTACTACTTTCGCATTACCAACAGTGAGCACAAAACGGAGCTTAAAGAGAAATTCAAGCGCATGTGTAAGTCATCAACACCAAGCTTTTTCTGATCATTATATGTTGCGTAGTTTCTTTAGTCTTTAATTCTGATCATATGGTTTGCATGACGATAGATGTGGTGATATGTATATCGTTTGCATGAAGATAGATGTGGTGATATATATATAATTAATGACGAGACAACTTATATGACAAAATTAAAATATAAATATCTTTTTTAGGCTAGTTGTGAATTATTTCATTATTTTTTTAGGCTTTTAACACACGATTACATTCTAAGTTTTTAAGAACAATTCTAATGTAAATATAGAAGAGTAGGTTTGATAGTATTTCCATAGGATGTGTTTCCCTTTTCTTTTTTTTTCTTTTTTTTTTTTTTTTTTTTACTTCAAAAGGTTTTCTAAGATATCATCTATCAAACTTTTTTTTCTCAAGTAATAGTTGAGTTTTTTTTTTTTTTTTTGTAATTTTTATCTTTAAAATATTATAATTAATTCGGGATTTGAGGATGATGATATGACTCAAACTTACAATCTAATGGCTTAAATATAAAATACATATCATTGAACTAACCTGATCTTGTATAATTGAGATGTTCTTTTAGAACATGACTGAATTAATTTTTACGTTAAAAAAAGATCTCATAAAATGAAATATGGATATTCGTAATTAATTCTAAGATCATGATATAACAAAATATAATAAATAATATATAGTTATCTCTGTTTATGAGAGTTAATAATAATAACTGATATCGACATATCCTAAAAAATAATTTCAAATGACAAACCGGTTTAACCCACTTTCCAAATTTGTTAGGATTTCTAGAATTCTGGTCAAAACGACAAAAATTCTCCAAACTCAACATCGAGTCAGATGGCTAAATGCTACCTATATAATTTCTTGAATTCAAAATATTAGTTAAAAAGCATGTTGTGTGCTCTTTAATTCACAAAGTACCGTACAATATATGATCCATACAGTAGAAAAATCCAAGATAGAAAATACACATACGGGCATGTGACTACACGGTGGAGAAAATCTAAATATATCTAATATTCCATTATATATATTTTGTTCAATTTATGATATATAATACATGAATAAATGTGATTAATTAATAATTAGCTATATTATATGGCTCAAATTTACATGAGATATGTATCGAATTTATTCTAGACATTTTCTAGATGATGATGTATAAACTGTTGAATTTTAAATTATAATTTATAACCACCTGGTTAAGGTGAAAGAGTTTTGGTATTCTTTGGAAAAGAATTTTCATACCCATCAATTGAACTTTATAATTAATAGTCATAAATGACTTTTTATCCAATGACAACAAAATATTTCAAAATCACATTTAATGTTGCTTGCTAGTAAATCTTAACAAGGAATGGCAGACGGCTAGCCTAGGCATCAGTCGTCCATACAATCCAACTACTTTTCAATGGTCCCTTTCTAAACTATGTGGAAACGAGGGGACAAAAAAGGAAAAGAAATGTCAAATCTTATAATCGTACCAAAGATTGAATTTATTGTATCTTTTAAAAGAAAATTTTAATTTGCTGTCACCTCCAAATAGTTTTCTAACACATGATAAACTTGGTTTGAAATTTCGGTAAGTAAATGTGAAAGTCAGTTGCATCATGTAAATTATGATATTGATGTTTTTGTGGTTGGGAGAATTCAGGTGAAAAGTCCATGATAAAGAAGCGATACATGTACTTGACTGAAGAGATTTTGAAAGAAAATCCTAATGTGTGTGCATATGAGGCACCTTCATTGGATGCTAGGCAGGACATGGTCGTGGTAGAGATACCAAAGCTAGGCAAAGAAGCAGCCAGCAAGGCCATCAAGGAATGGGGCCAGCCCAAATCCAAAATCACCCACTTGGTGTTTTGCACCACTAGTGGCGTGGACATGCCTGGTGCTGACTATCAACTCACCAAGCTATTGGGCCTCCGCCCTTCCGTTAAGCGTCTCATGATGTACCAACAAGGCTGCTTTGCTGGTGGCACGGTCCTTCGTCTCGCCAAGGACCTGGCCGAGAACAACAAAGGCGCACGAGTCCTTGTCGTGTGCTCCGAAATAACAGCAGTCACTTTCCGTGGCCCAAGCGACACCCACCTCGACAGTCTCGTGGGCCAGGCCTTGTTCGGTGATGGTTCAGCCGCTATCATTGTTGGGTCAGACCCAGTACCGGAGGTCGAAAAGCCCATGTATGAACTGGTCTCTGCAGCCCAAACAATATTGCCCGATAGTGACGGAGCCATAGACGGGCATCTCCGCGAAGTTGGGCTCACATTCCATCTCCTCAAGGACGTTCCTGGGCTGATTTCAAAGAACATTGAGAAGAGCCTGGTTGAGGCATTCAAGCCTTTGGGTATCTCAGACTGGAACTCACTTTTCTGGATAGCACACCCTGGTGGGCCGGCAATTCTGGACCAAGTTGAACAAAAGTTGGGCCTGAAACCCGAGAAGATGCGAGCCACAAGACATGTTCTATCCGAGTATGGTAACATGTCAAGCGCATGTGTGTTGTTTATATTGGATGAGATGAGAAGGAAGTCAGCAGAAGATGGGCTCAAGACCACTGGAGAGGGGCTCGAGTGGGGAGTGCTGTTTGGATTTGGGCCTGGCCTTACTGTGGAGACAGTTGTCCTCCACAGTGTTGCTGCTGCTTAGTTTGCTTCGGCTGATGATATATTGCTCTCCATTCTGATGTGTATGGCATTTCAATTTCCATTTTATTTACTGTTATTTGGATCTTTGTGTGTGAACCATGACTCGATGAGGGAAAAGTAAATGTTTCATGTAATGGGTTTGTTTATTTCGGGTTATAGACTTAAATCATGAACCCTATAGATCTCATGTGTCAGCTTATCATTTGATGAATAATTAAGTTCCACTTTATATTACAAAAACAGAATTGATGTTTTCTTTGCTCCCAATGAGGTTCTTCACATAATGCCTTAAATCTTATTTCCCTAGTGCTTACAATTTTATCAACTACAATAGATGAATACAAAAAGCCACCATTCTTTGTAACCATTATATGTGTATACACAGTAGTTCTATGGTGAAATATCCTTTATATTAATATCTGCAAGTACTTTGATGATGATGATGATGATGATGATGATGATGATACTTTCTTTCAAAAATTAGATAGGGAGCTAATCTCATCTTGTCAAATATATTAAGCTATACTTGAAATTTTGGATTAATTTAATTAAATAGATCGGGAATCAATAAATTTAACACCCTTCATAATTGGTGAATGATGAGAAGATATCAATTTTTTAAAAAATAAGGAAAAAAAAATCGGCAATCAATGTTTGGTATAATATTGCAGTCTAACGCGGGCTAAAAATATTGGCATATTATGTTAAATTAAGATTAATTTAATCAAGTATGGAGCTTATAAATCAAGCAATGCTCATAATTGGTGATGAATTTACGATATGTCAAGCTTTTAAAAACCAATTGAAAATTCAAAAAATAAAATCAAATCAAATCAACGATCAAGGTTTTGTATAATATTTTACGCTAACATATAGTTCATAAATATTTGTTTATTAAACAATATTTGGATTAATTTAACTAATCAGGAATCAATAAAAAATCAACGATCAAGGTTTTGTATAATATTTTACGCTAACATATAGTTCATAAATATTTGTTTATTAAACAATATTTGGATTAATTTAATTAATCAGGAATCAATAAAATATGCACCCCTCATAATTGGTGAAGTACAAGATTTCAACTTCTAGAAACAAACTGAAAAAATAAAATAAAAATAAATCAGCTCAAAAGGTTTTGTGTAATATCTTAATGTAAACACGGTCCAAAATCATTATCTCCTATTTCAAGTGAAAGTGCACCTTCCTATCTACCCTAACATTTAAGTTTCTGTTCCACCATATAAAATTTACAAAAATTGACATAAATTTTCTCCTTTTTATGGAAAAGATATATATATATATATATATATCTATATCTCCACTTCAAGAAAAAATGGTTATGGGTACAAACTTTTTAAGAAAAAAAATCATCATTAAAAAAAAAAAAAAAAAACTAAAGGGATACATACGAAAATTAATTCCTAAAAAGAATGTTTATAATGATGAAATTATAAATTCGTTCTTAAAAGAAGAATAATTAAATGTAAATTTATAAGCATATACCATATAGATATGAAACCATATTTTCTCTAACCAAAAGTCTATAGGAACAAAAACGAGATTCATCCTTCAAAAAACATCTAAAGGGTTAAGATTCAAACTTTTACCATTTTGCTAATATTCTATATATATATATATATATTGTGTTTTTATAATTAGGTTAAAATTAGAACGAACCAATCAAATTCATCCATTATATTCTCTAGCCTAAAATAAATTATTTATCTTATTTAATTAAAATAGAATAGATGAATTTGATTAGTTTTTTATTATAAAATTAATATATATAGAGAGAGAGAGAGAATTTCAATCATCAACGGTTAGATTTACTTACTTTCATTTATTTTAATTTAATCAACAATTATTTATGTTTAAGCAGTTGTCCTAATATAATATGGAACTTTAATTAATTTCAATGCACACTGGAGTAAAAATTATCTATCGTTATATTTATTTACTTTCATTTATTTTGACTTAATCAATAATTATTTATGTTTAATCAATTATCCTAATGTAATACACTGATTTAATTAATATTAGTGCACACTGAAGTGAAAATTATATATATACACTATAATTTCTTTTCTCTTCGATGCATACTGATACAACAAATTCAATTTTCAAATAATCAACTATTAAATTCACTTATTTTTACTTAATTTAACTTAATCAATACTCATTTATGCATACTTAAACAATGTATGCAAATGTGTGTGTAAATATATATTTATTATTAAATGTTTAATCATTTAATTTTATAAATTAATATTTCTACTTAAGTTAAAACAATATTTGTAACTACTTTGTTAGGCTTTCAGGGCAAAATTGTTTTCGTCCCGAAAGATAATTTATTGAGATGAAACGTTCTTATTTTAAAAAACACTTTGTCATCTCAATAGATTTTTCATCCCAATAAACTATCTTAAAGGGTAATTTTGTTTCTTATCCAAATAAACCAACTCATTAGACGAAACAATTCTTTCTTTATGACAATTTGAAGAGACGACCCTTTTTTTGTTCTTGTTACCACCTAAGGGGAACTTTTCTAGGACAAAAATTTTTACTTCCTTAAAGCTTATAGGGACGAATTTTGACTTTAATGGATGAAAATTTTTTGTCCATACTGATGAATTTTCTTGTAATGATCTAGATCATGGGAATGGATACCTAAGCTATGCAAGTATAGTGTAATTCAATAGGTTCCATAGATATAGATTTCCTATTCTTGCAAATAGTAATTGATTTCAACAATCATGGACAAACCTTTGATCCATTGAATATTATTTTAAAATAATAATAATAATAATAAAATTGGGATAAAGTTATTAAAGAATAAAGAAAAACTTCGATACCCTTAGCTCATGATGGGCCTAATTTCACTCATAACATGCATTGAGGCTATGCCACCTTCCAAGTCACAATTTTTTTTTTTTTTTTAAAGCTTTCAAGTCATAAATTTATACTTTAATAAAATTACGTATTTGATAAATCCTAATAATATTATTAAGAACATTAAATTAGAGTATTACACGAAAGAATAATTTTCATGCATTAATTGAGTGCAACTCACTCAACCATTAAAATTACGTTATATATAAAAAATTTATTTGATTGATTATATTCATATCATATGATACGATATGAAATTATAGTATAAAGTCCATTGTATTTGCTTGCCTTAAAAGATATTTTCTAGGCTTGTAATCTTATTTTCCCAAAGCTGTGGACCTTGGTCAAACACATGATTCCACCCATACATGTATAAAACCAAATCATCAATTCTCCATTATATATAACCAAACCATCGGTTTTCCATTTCCAAACATACTGCCTCTTAAAACGTAAATATCTTATATATATCACAGCAGAACCGCGACTTGGTGCAAGCTAGCTAGTAGTAACAATGGCGACCTTCGATGAAGTCCGAAGAGCCCAACGTGCCCAAGGTCCGGCCACGATCTTGGCCATTGGAACAGCAACTCCTCCCAATATTGTTGATCAGAGCACCTATGCTGATTATTACTTCCGTGTCACCAACAATGAGCACAAAACAGAACTTAAAAAGAAATTCAAGCGTATTTGTAAGTCAAGTTTTTTTCTTTTACGTATATAAATATGTTATCTGTTATTATTTAACATTCAAATTCTTGCATAAAGAGTTATACGTTCAGTTTTCGAATTATCTAGTTACATGTTCAATTTTTTTTATTATCAATAGAAAATCTCTTTTTGTAAAAGGTTCTTTTAACATGCATTTAATTAATGATTTCAAAATTAAAATAGAGGAAGTTTGTTTGTTATTATTATTATTTTTTAATCTAAAGATTAAAAAGTCTTAAATTTTACTATAATTAATATTGAATAGCAATTAAAATTTAAAACTGTTTTTTTGTTTACTACCTCAGTGTCAACTTTTTTTGTATTTCAAAGATAAAATTATCTTAAAATAATTAATTTGTCATTTATACCACTTTTTACTATTATATATTTTTATTTAATGCAATACAAACAACTAAAAACAAATAATTTAACAAATCTTTATCCCTTGTTTTAAAATATGAATAAAATTTTATTCGTAATTAAGATATAATAAAAATAATGTAGAAATAGTCTGTATTTTGTTTAAAACACAAAATGAACATTCAACAATAGTGTTGAAATACTAATAGCTAAGCAAAAGTTTCAAGTTATTTTCTGTAAAAAAAAAAAAAAAAAGAGGGTTAGCTTAATTAGCTTTAGTTTATTATAAATATTAGGTTACAATAAAATAATTTGTACATCCTAATATTAGGATAAAATTGATAATGTTTTCCCTTTGGGAAGATAGATTTGGAATTAAATAATTTTAAATACCATTTAGTAATTTAGAATTAAATAAAAAGTCAGGATTTCTTACTTATTTTTGCAGTTATTTTTTATCATTTTAAATTATTTGATTACTTAAAAAAAAAAAAAAAACAAAAATAACTTAATAAACATCTATTCTAGATGCTAATGGAAAAGAACAAACAACCCTTAATTTAAAAAATTAAAAACTACATATATTCCTGTAGAACACCCCTTAAACTACTAAGATCCAAAATCTTAAACTATTAGTATTTAAAATCATAACCAAAAACCCGTAGACTTATTCTTCTAAAAGTTTTGTGAAAAAAACATGTTAACTTAATAAGTATAATTCTCTCTATATATATATATGTATATGTATATGTGTGTGTACTTACACACACTCATACGTTTTATCAAGAATTCAATCTTTACATAATCAATTCATATTTGTTTTCCATTCACTTCACTATTTGTATTTTGAAAAATAAAAGTAATTTATTTTATAATTTTTTCACTCATTAAAGTATACGTTAAGTATCCTTACATAAATATTTGTGGCTTGCAAATACAAATATGAATTTTTTTATACATTTTTCCAAACCATAACATACACCATAATTATTTTATAAACAATAATGTTAGGTATTTCAATTTATATTCTAATTTAAGTTATAAGTTGGAGTACCTACCATCATTAATTTTTAAGTTTTGTAAGAAAGAAATTGGAATATTTTTATAATCTAGAAAGATTTTGTAAAACATATTGCTTAATTTTTTTATATTTATTTTTCAATTACGTATCTAGCTACTAACAATGACAAATTGGATCCTAAAAGTTAAAAACAATGTAAATAGTAATCATTTTGAATTTATTGTTTTCTTTTTTTTTTTTTTTTTTTCTTTTAACAACTACCAACCAGTACTATAATCCTTTTGCTTTTGGAAATCCTATTATTGCATATATCAAGTCACTTTTCGAAGAGTTGGGATGTATTTCTTGTTATTTTCATTCCTAGAGAAGGCAATGAGGTTGTCCTTGGCAAAATTAGCAATCTCTTGTTCAGAGGTAAAAAAGGAAAACTACCAACCAGTAATGGAAAGCGCGTACTTCTAAAGAGTTCGGTCAAAGGTCAAAACTACATTTACATTTTTTTTATTATTTATTTATTTATTTTTTGTGTTCTAGGATTGTTTAGGCGAACTTCGAATAACACCTATAGTTTCATAAAATACAACTTTTTTTCATTGTTTCCAAATGGATCAAAAACCTCCTTTCCTTCCTCCTGCTACTGATCTGAAGGAAGCTTCCTCCAAATTGCAATATGGAGAAAGTGTCGTCCAAATCCAATCGAAGGATGCTTCTTTCGGTGATTGGAGGTGGCCTCCATGGCCCCTCCATTTTTTTTATAAATTTTTAAAAATGATTTAGAATGTATTTTAATGTTTTTAGGAATGTTTTTGGTGTTTTAAAAAACAATGAGGAGGTTTTTGGTCCAATTGGAAACAATGAAAAAAAATGTGGTACTTTATGAAACCATAGGGAATTTTTTGAAATTTTTTCCATTTGTTTGTCTTAGCTCTTAACATAGAGTTAGTTGGATGACTCGAATCTGTATGGCTATCGCATTATGTCACGTCGTTTATGATCCACTAAGAATACCTCCCATGTTAAGAAAACAGGAAATTAAATAGATTCTCCTAATATACTCTCTTAAAACACTCTTTATTCAATATTAGTTTATATTGTAAATTGTATTCTTATGACATAAGTTCTATGTCCAAAAAGTGAAATTTATGATAAAATTTTTATTTCAAGAAGTATTATTTGTACATATTGAAAAGTATTTTAAAAGAGTGTATTGTGAGAAAATATTTAGCACCGATAGATTAATTGTCTATAAAAAATTATTGGAAGTCTAAAATAATATTATTTTTTAACTATTATAATTAATTCATAATGTATGGGAGAGAAACGTGCTGACTAATCATTAGACCAACACTGTATCATGACATAAATAATATTATTAAAATAGGATGTTATTGTAAAGCACACTTTTTTTTTTCACAAAAGTATTATGTGAAGAAAATGTAATGAAAACAATATAAATACACGTGATATTATAAGAGGATATATGTAAAAGGAAAGAAAGAAAAATATTAAAGCAGGCACCTAATAATTGTTCCATTCTTAACTAGCCAATTTTCTTTTTGAAGTATAAATTGGGATTTTAAAAAGAGAGGTATAATTTGAACACTTAATTTTAACACGTGAATATGAAATATTTAAACTTTTATGACTCTATTAATTATTAGATTTATATTTACAATATTTTGTCAATTTAAGATCTTAAACACATGTTTCCATATATATAATATATTACTTCAAATTTTTTGGCGAGTGAATATGAGAATCAATTTGTTATGTGAATATTGAATAATGATATTAACGTTTTTGTGGGTTGCATTTCAGGTGAAAAATCCATGATTAAGAAACGACACATGTATTTAACAGAGGAAATTTTGAAGGAAAACCCTAATATGTGTGCATACGAGTCACCTTCACTGGACACTAGGCAAGACATTGTGGTGGTTGAGGTTCCCAAATTAGGCAAAGAAGCAGCCACCAAGGCTATCGAGGAATGGGGCCAGCCCAAATCCAAAATCACCCACTTGATCTTTTGCACCAGTAGCGGTGTGGACATGCCTGTAGCTGACTATCAATTCACCAAGCTCTGTGGACTCAACCCCTCTGTCAACCGTCTCATGATATACCATCAAGGTTGCTTTGCTGGTGGCACGGCTATCCGTCTGGCCAAAGACTTAGCCGAGAACAACAAAGGCGCTCGGGTCCTCATTGTGTGTTCTGAGGTGACTGCAATCCTTTTCCGTGGCCCATGTGACAACATTGATAGTCTTGTGGGCCAAGCCTTGTTTGGTGATGGTGCAGCCGCTATTGTGGTTGGCTCTGACCCCATTCCTGGGGTTGAAAAGCCCGTGTACGAGATAGTCTCGGCATCCCAAACAATAGTACCGAATAGTGACGGGGCCGTTCATGGGCCTATCTGTGAAGCTGGGATTAAAGTCCGTATTCACAAGGATGTTCCACTTCATATTTCGAACAGCATTGAGGAGATTCTTGTTAAGGTATTCCAGCCTTTGGGTGATATCTCAGACTGGAACTCAATTTTCTGGATAACTCACCCTGGTGGGCCTGCAATTCTAGACCAAGTTGAAGCAAAGTTGGGCCTCAAACAGGAAAAGCTGCGTGCATCAAGACAAGTGCTTTCAGAGTATGGTAACCTACAAAGTGCTTGCGTGCTGTTCATATTGGATGAGATGAGAAAGAAGTCAGTTGAAGATGGGCTTAAGACCACTGGAGAAGGGCTCCAACAGGGAGTGCTTTTTGGGTTTGGGCCAGGCCTCACAGTCGAGACAGTTGTCCTCCAAAGTTTTTCCACTGATTAGGTGCTTCCCTTGTTGAATATTTTCCATTCTCTGTGGCTTTTCTATATATATATATATATATATATATGTGTGTGTGTGTGTGTGTGTTTTCTTTTCTTTCTTTGAACTCTGTTTGGTATGTTGTATTAGATTGGATTATATTGTATTTAAAAAAAAAAACTGGATTTTATTGTATTCGATTGAATTTGATGTAACAACTCTTGTATTTGGTACAAGATAGAACTGTATGGTTGTACTGTTGTACTGTGTTTGATGTATAATTCTATTGAATAAAAATCCTTGTATCATAGGGATTGCATACTAATTTGTAAAAGTATATTAATTATAAAATAAGAATATTAACTAAATTATTAAATGACATAAAAAATAAGCTTACAGAATTAAAAATAATAGTTGAATAAATATTTAGTGATAGTAATCAGATAATAAACAAGAGATAATGGTAATACTAACTAGGTGATGATAAGTTTATACTATCACAACAAGAATTGTTTTTTTTTTTTTTTTTTTAAGAAAAAAAAAAAAGAGAGAAAAAAGGAAAGAAACGCTCTAATTACATTAAAAACCATCACTTTGAGCACAAGTACTTTTAAGCTCAACTTCTTTAAGCAAATAAATCATCATTTTGATTATTTTGTTTTTTCGTGATATTCAGGTATCATTTCTTCTATGTTTACGTGAAAAGACAGGGAGACCCAGTCATCATTTTTCTTACATATATACTTGGTAAGTATTACACATGCATGTTATTAGCAGCTAGCAACCGTTCCATCATTACTACTGCACACAACGTCTTGCTAATTAACCTTAGATATCGTAACGTAAAGTTAGTGATGATGGTGACACTAAACGAAGTCTGCAAGACCCAACGAGCATGCTCAAGGTCCAGCCACGATCATGGTGGCTATTGGAACAGTAACTCCTCCAAACTGCTGTAGACCAACAATGATCACAGAAAACGAAGCTTCAAGAGATTCAAGTACATGTCTAAGTCATTGATCTTTCTGTCATGCGTATATGTTATGTTCATTGAAGTTCTGATATATCGTTACATTTTTCTGATCATATGATTTTGCTGTATAGATACAAGTAAATTATTAATAACTTTCAGCAGTTACAAATTAAGTAGTTTGTTTTTTTCATACTCCAATTCGCAGTGGAGGCAAGTAAATGTGTGATTGTCAGGCGAAATAAATACTCTATATTATTAAGCTATATTGGGTAGTACAAATTAGATAGCCATCCATGGACAACAACTAATTATCATTTACTTTGTCCAAAAATAAAAAATAAAAAATAAATGCTACCTAACATTTACAATGTGATAGGATGAATAATTCTATCATTAGTGCTTCATAACTTTAAAATATTAAGACGAATCAATTAAATTCATTCATTACAATTGAATTAAATAGAATTGATAATTGTTTTAAGAGAAATAATGCAATGAATAAATTTGATTAGTTCGTCCTAACTTTAAAAACACTAATGATAAAATCACTTTGTGATGGACCACTTGAATGTATAATTCGTGTGCTAACATTATACTTTGGATTGAGGTCCACATGAATAAATATCCATTGACAATAACTAGCTAACTACTTTGTCCAAAAAAAAAATGCTACCTTGCATAAAAACAAAATAAAATATAAAAATAATAATAATAATAATAAAAAAAAAAATCTACCCAACATTTACAATCTGATTGACTACTTGAATGTATAATTTGTGTATTTGCTAACGTTATACTTTGGATTGAGGTCCAGCATGAATAAATATGAAGATAGTGCATGCCCTTAGGTATTGGCTGAACAAATTAGTTTACTAGATGAGAATATCGGCACGAGTGACAATAAAATTTACCAAATTCCAGCTTCGATGCATATTTAAAATCACAATTAAACATGTGTTTAATCTTGATATTATCTTTTTCACAAATAATTATCATTATGATTATTTTTATGGTGGGGGACCTTTAACATCTTAAGAAAGAGAAAATTGTTTAATTACTTTTATTAAGGAGTGGTGTATACACAAAAAGTCACATATATAACGATTTGGGTTTGGCTATCTTAGAGCAGCTTCAATAGCTCTTATAGATTATGAAAAAATTACATACCACATAGAATAAATAGATCCTGAATTAAAATAGACTTCTATAATATAATTATCACTCATCAATATTAAGTTTGGGATGGTTAAAAAAAAAGGGATATTATCAATATAACTATCTATTTTCAGAGGATGTGTTAAACAATTACGTCTATAAATCAATAATTATTTAATTATAATTTTCAAATATAATTGAAAGTAAAAAAGAAAAAAAATGAAATTGAAAACATTAAATGAAAAATATGGAAACATCAAATAGAAATACATAAAACTATTAAAAAATAATTTTTCAATTTAATTATTTATCAAATGATATATATGTTTTAGAGGAAGCTAATCCTGTCATATTAATAATATGACACTTTTTTTTAAAAAACACAATTCATGAGAGCATTAAACATTCTTACCCAACCACTAATGTTACCTATCAATTAAAGCTCTTGAATTAATTGTAAATATGAATATTGAAGCCAATTTAAGGACTTTAATTGATGAGTAAGAATTGATAAATGTATAAACTAGTTAAACCTAGAACGATCTTATCAGCATATAATTATGATTATATTAAAAACTACAATAACATTATTTCAAAATAAAAAAAAAAGTATAATAACAAAAGCAGATCTGTGCGGACAGAGCAAACTCAATTGTGGTAATTCTACTAAATACTGAATTTATTACTGTGACAGTTGTCAGTCAATTTACGATCTCAGATCAAGTAGTTGTTCGGATACATGTAATACTTGGCTTCAAATATTTCGTAGATGAACATGAAATATCAGCTGTGATGTCAATTATGATATCTAATTGACATCACTGCTATTAGTTATGGTAAGGATTTTAGGTAATAATTCCATGAAAGAAGCGATACTTGTACTGGACAGAACAGCTTTTAAAAGAAACCCTGATTTGGTTGTAAAGAAGGCGCCTTCATTAATTAGATGTTAGGCAACACATGGTGGAGGTAGAAGTGCCATAATTAGAAAAAGAAGCAAGTCACCGAGGCCACGAGACTCCGTTTGGCACACGAGGTTGAGAAAAATGAAATGAATTGAATTGAAATGAATTAGATTAGATTGAATTAAAATGAAAAATCATCATCTCATGTTTGATAGAACTTGAGATTGGATTAAAAATTATACCATATCATGTTTAGTGTAGGTTAAAATTGGATTGAAATAAAATTATAAAAAATCTAAAACCCAAAAAAAACCAAACATCATTTTCCACAATTCCTCAATGTCAAAAACCATACTTCATCAATATCATCACCTGTCCTACAATTCAACATCATCAACTCATAGTTCATTAATATCATCAATCCAATTGATCAACATTATCATCTCTCACAACAACATCAAATCATCATAACATTAAAAAAAAAAGCCAAGAAAAAAAAAACTTCAGAACAGAATGAACTCAGAACTAGATCAGTTCTGGGTCGCCAAACCTAGAAACAGATGGTGGTTCTAGGTTCATCCTAACTCAGAAGAAAAGAAGAAAAGAAGAAGAAGAAGAGAGGGTAAGAGGTTCCATGGATGTGTAATGAGAGAAGGAAGGAAGGTGTGTGAGAGAGATAAATGAAGAGAAGAGAAAGAGCATGGAAAATGAGGAGAGACAGAAAAATCCCGCTGAATCCATTCCCACATGAGTGACATGGGGAAGCAAGGGATTCAAGATTCCCATGAGATTGGTGCTTAGTTTTCCAAGTCAGTATTCAGAGATATATGGTCATCCAACAAACTTAACAACTTTATTACTTCAAACACCCATCCAAGTGGAAAAGATATCTTGATCATCTCCCCACACCTGAGATCATTAACTTGATCTGTCCTCCATCAAGTGAGGATATGAAGTAATTAATAATTTAATGAAATAGGACATCACTTTCATGCAATAGGCAAATTATATAACAAGGCAATAATAAAATCAAAGTCCAATGTCTTAACAGTATCTAGCAGCAAATCCACAAAAAGCACAAGGGTTGAAACATAACATGAGCAACATAAAACAACATATTTACTGCGACAAAATTCTCGAGTTCTATTTTATTCTATTCATGACTCCTGATATCTCTTCCAATCATCGAATCAACGTAACACCTAAAATCTTCTCAATACCTTCCCTACAGACACCATAAACAATGTGTCAACAAATATTGTCCAAAACCCTGTTATTTGGAACAACAATTTCGCTGACATTTTTGTTCATTTTCACGTCAGTTTGCTTCAAGTTAAATAAATTTCAGTGAGATGATTATGGAACTTATAACAGAAAGTGTTCCCTTGCAAGGTAAGTGTGCTCCACGAGAGCATAGGTGATTATACCATTGTTTTAATAGTGGAGATGAATTTTTTGAGCGGACTTATAGCTAACAACAAAATTACAATTTTTGTGGTTCAATAATACCATACCTACATTGCATTAGGTAAGTGAACAAGTTAAAAGCTATACAAGACTCAGAACATGTTATTCACTTAAATAAAATTCCTTACTTGATTTGTACCAGTTTGTCCCATAGGTTCATAGTTCCTGCTATCTCCTTCCACGTTTCCAGTGCCCCACTTGCGAGAATCCTTGACCAGTTCCTTGCCAACTCTGTCCATAATTATCAGAAACCATGCCTTGCCCATAAGTTCCACCAGGCGAGGGACGAGTATAATTCATGTTATCTCTTGCAAAATTGCTCTGCCCATAACCTCTCTGGTCGGCTTGTGACGGATATCCATTTCCCTGCTGCCCTTGGTTGTAACTGCCCTGATATGAAGGCATCGGACCTCTTCTATCAGCCTGATAAAAATCCCTCCCACCAGGAGCATAATCTGCATTGTTCATTGGCATGGGGCCTTGTCTTTCTCCTTGTCCAGGAGTAACAAAATTTTGCTGAGGTGGATAATTCTGCTGAGGCTGATAATTCTGCTGAGGTGGATAATTTTGTTGTGATGGTACATTTTGAGGAGTCCTGTAGTTCCTGCCATCTCCGTGCATAGGTCCCCACGAATTTGGAGGACTTTGCATTGGCCCTCCTTGCTGATTTTGCATCGGCCCTCCTTGCTGATTTTGCACTGGGTCTTCTTGCCAAGTGTTTCTTGGTCGGCTAGATCGCCTATTTTGGTCACGGAATCTTCCACCTGTATTATGGTAAACAGGAGGCGGTCTTCGTGTGATGACTCCGTTTTCATATTTGTCCCCTGACAATTACAACATAGAAGTTCAAGTCAAAATTGCATTGTATAACCGAAACATGGGATGTGGAGTTAGCCTAAGCTGTAAATAAAGTAGATCTCAGAAAAATAAAGTGGACAAAACTCCCACCTCCATATTCCTTGTTTACTGGATCGATATAAGAATCTGGCAACACAAAAACAACTCCAGGGAGACCTGTTTACATAATAACATAAAAATAAGCCTCAACACCACATATTGTTACTAATACCGACATCAAATGTTACAAAAGCTTACTTTCAAACTTTTTCGATTCCTCTTCAGTCATTATTGCCTGAAAGCCTTCATAAGTGGTTGTACTGCAAGCATATATTCTTTTTTTGGCCTCCTCCAAGCTGCCCACCGGCAAAATATCAACCAAAATCAGCATGACCATTCGGACTACTAAGCACACACAATATTAAGGCTCGGTTGATACCATACAAGAGTTATTCATTAAGAAAATGACAATACACATCACCAAAGATATGCAGCTTCTGGTGTCAACTATTAGTATTACTTTCACTACTACATCTAACAGGCCAAGCTAATCGGTAGTTATCATTCCTGTCACCCATGCAACATTGTCTCAACGCCTCAGGAACTAGTGACGTTCGTACTAAATGTGTGATGTGTCAACATTAACTAAGCTTTCTTTTTTTTCTTTTTTACCATATATGTTGTCCCATTTTTAACAAAAATTGCAAGCATTTGTCACAGGTCTAACTATATATTTCCAAAGTGTGGAAGGAAACTTGAAGGATCCAAAAGCAGGGCTTCAAAGAATTTAATTATTATCACATAAATTCTATTATAAAAATCGTTATAAAATTAAAAAAGAGAGAGTGAGAGAAACCTAATGTTGAGTCCTTGGGCACAGGTATTCTCATAAGTGCGGACCATTTCATCAGCCGAGGGTTTGAGGTTGGGGTCTTTGGGGAAGTCCATCGTTATAAGCCAGTGATTGTAATCGCAACCCTCGAACAGAATCGTATCCGGAGTGATCTCATCGCCTTCCTTGTACAGGTGATACGTCTTGTTCGATGAGAGACGGATCGTCGCCGATGATCTGAACGGCCGAGATTGGACGATGGAGGCTAAATGGTGAGAGATTGAGAAGGAGGAAGAGGAGGCAGCAGCAGCAGAGTTTGAGAGGAGGAGGAGCTGAGAGTGTCGAAGAGGCGGGACGGTGCAGCGCGGCGAGGCTGGTCAGGGCTCGACGGAGTCGGAGAGATGACTGAGCCATGGCTTCGTCTGTGAACCAGAAGACTTTGAGAGAGTGTATGTGTCCAATTTCTAGGGTTTTCCAAGGGTTTTTAATTTGGAAGAAGATGATAAATGGATGGCAACAAGCGGATCTGGACCCGCACCAGGCCCAGAACCTCATTGGACTTGTTTTTTAAGGGTTCAAATCGGCACAAAACCTTTCAATTAAATTACGGTCCAATTCAATGTCAAAAAATAAATAAATTATGGATCCGATCCCTAAATCCGACTCGCAAATAAAGAGGGTATATCCAAACCTACACAAGTCCCGAATTTGACGGGATCTATGAGGATTAATAAAAACAAAAATATAATTTTCTCCTAATCATTTTATGGGCTCGGAAATTCGACTTGTATTAAACATTTAAACGTCATATGTACCTATGCTTGTGGCACGGTTCTGCATTTTGCGAAAGACTTAGCCGACAACACCGTGTGGAAGAAGGAATAAAATATATCGTCATCTTTATCTGGTCTTAATTTTATATAAAGGAACATTATTTAAATTTGAGAATTCAATAATGTATTAGCAGTTTAGCACTATAATGCTGTGATTTTAAACTTGATTATGGTAAGTTTAAGTGTAATTAGCCTCTCAAAAAATTTGTAATCTCCCTCGAGCCCTGTGATGTTCTGTTTTCTTATTTAATTGGAATTTGTCTGTTCCAAATGACCCACCCTTGTTTGATATTGTTTTGACCATAGCCTTGCACGACATCAAAGACTCGACTTAATAAACCAAGTGATGGTGCTTACTTTTCTAAGTCGGTGCATATCGATGCCCTTGGTCAGATATCATACATGATACAACTCTTCATGGCAAGAAGCCCAGCGTTTTGTTCGGCTTCCCATAATTAACGTCGGCTACTTGTAAATGCAATACAATTGATTGATCAGCTGTCACCTTCCCATTAGATAGACGCTAAAAGAACTGGTGTGGGATTGGTGTATTGAAACATGTGATTCCTTATAGTAAATCATGTGACATAATTTAGTTGAGTTGGCGTGTGCCCTCCTACAGTTTTTTTTTTCTTTTATCATATTAAAAGCCAAATTGTTTTTTTTTTTTTATCTAAAATTGATCTAGCTGAATTTAACTAGACACTATATAGTGATTCAAACTGACTATTAAATGTTGTATCTGTTTTTTTTTTTCGGAACAAAAATATTGAATTATATAAATCATAAAATAAAGTAATCAAATTTAATTCAGTTAAGTAAAAAATGAAAATTTTTCAATTTTTTTGTTAGTTATTTTAAGAGAAATTTAAGTACTTGAAAAATCAAACAGAATAGGATCCATTAAGTGTTATTGAATAAAAAATGGAAAAAATCAAATAATTGTTTAATTGGTTAAAGTTCTTTGTTGTTGTATAGAAAGTTAAGAATTAAATTATTTTTTTAACATTGGTGGAGGATAGAGGTTAATTTTTTTTTTCAAAAAAAAAAATTAATCTAATAAAACAATAAATATAAATGTAATAAAAAATAGCAAGCAAAGATACAAAAATCAAGAAACACAGAAACGATGGGATGGCGCCAACTTATTACAGGCATGCTTTCTTTTTCTCACCCTTACTAGTGTGAGAGAATTGTAACGCCCTAAATAACAGATATAATTTTATTTTTGAATGAATTCTAAAAACTCTATAAGGTATGAGGAAAAAAAAAAGGTTTTATCTAATTATGAAATTATAACATTCATTTTTTTTTGTTACATTTGTGAAAATTATATTTCCTATCAAAAATCTAGCTAAAAATTAAAAAACAAAAGGGAAATATTTGCTCTTAAAAAAGAATTGGTAGTTTAGGTGGGAACAAAATCATTTTGAAAAACATGGAAAATAGTTGTGAACTTTAATGGTGGTGCAATTCCAGATTGACGTTTCCTGTACCTTAATATGGGTCATAGTGGTAAAAGTAAATGGACACAATGATAACATAGTAATTGAGTACAAATTGTTAATGCTACCATTAATTATGAACTTTCTCACTCACCGGGCGTTACTATTTTCGGTTGAAAATTCTAGAACTCTAATTCCATCTACGCAAACGTTGAATCGACTGGATAATGTTGTAGCATTTACTTTTGGTACTTTTATAATACTTTTATATTCACGAAATCACAACACCAGGCCAATCATCATGTCGCCAGCCATCAGCCACCTGCGACATGTAAGGAGAGTGTGAATGTACATGTACCTATTTTTTGTTTTTTTTTTTTTGAAGAAGTGAATGTACGTGTACTTGCGGACACAAACAAGGGAATCAAAAAAACAAATAAAAATGCAACAGTTGAATTTCGATCGAATTCAATTCATTTATATTTACATCTCTATGGCTTTAATAAAAATTGAGAGGTAAAGTTTGTACTTAGAGAAGAATTTGGAAAGAATTTGAAATTTCTTCCTAACAGCTGATGATATCTAACTATATATGAGAATAGAGAAAAAAAAAACACTAAAATTATCATTAAATCCTAATGGATTATATTATTTAATTATTACAATGTAATATTCATTGGAGAAAAATATAATTCCAACTCATGTTGTTTTGGAAGAAAAATATCAACAATACAATCTTATGTTATCAAATGCTAGTATAAGAATTAAGGTGTCATAACAAGCGGATACTATCGTAAAACCATAATAGTAACTAATGTTAGAATTGAAATCATTACACTCGACTTTAACATATTGATTCATCATTCGTTGCTAATGAATTTTAAGTCGTTTATAAATTAAACTTAATTTCCAATATATGAATCATAACAAAAACTTTAAAAATTAAATTATAAAAAAAAAAAAATCATTTAGAAACATGATATACTTATTTTCCATAAGAAATCAAAGCTCACCCACTTATCCTCTTGGTTGTGGGTTTAATTCACAAGTCCCACCTAGTGTGGACATTTTTATATTTTATGTGAGTTGTCTTCTCCCACCTTTTAGGAGAAGATCTTCGGTCACACCTTAAAGTCCTATTGTAGTTGATCTTAACAACATCTTGAATTAGTTCAAGTAATTATATATATATGAAAGATTATTTGGATATAGTTTTGAACAAATGATTTGTGCATTATAGTATAGAGTTGTCAATGCAACTTCAAATCTCAATCCTCATTAAAATCCACCCCCAAATTCAAAAGGGTATAAGGATGGAAAAGCTACCACCATCCCCATTTCTTTAATTTATAATTAAATATATATATATAAAACATTTATATCTAATAATTATATTTATTTTAAATAATTTTTAAAATATAAATTATTGAACATGATTAGTCACTCATAATCTCTCGTCATCGACTCATTTACCATTTTACTCATAATTTTCACTTAACCCCAGCCCACAACCATACCTTCATGACCACACACCTTGTTTCTTTCTTCTTCATTGATATTCTGCTTCTTTTACTGACCCATTATAGTTTTCTCTAACTAGGTTGAATCCCTGTCAATGCCTTACTTCACAACTTTGATGATGGAGTGAAATAGGGATGGAGAGGAAGGATGGGGGTGGGTGAATCCACCTCCAACCTCGTTTACCCTCGTCGACATCTCTATTATAGGTTATAAGTAATGTGCTTGTAATTTATTTTATTAGAAAAAATCTATCTATAAACTATTAGTTTTAATTTATAATAAGTGGCTTCAAATTCATCTTTAAATTTCACATCATAATTTGAAAATTTAGACCTTGAAATGTTCGTGGTGAAAATTATAAAAAAAAAAAAGAAAAATTATATCATAGTAAAAGTAAATTATTGTCTTTAAAATGTATGAATGTATGAAGGAAATTGAAGTGTATAGTGATAAGGCATTTACACACGTATTAATAAGATTTTGGAATTGATTCATGTATTTCTCAAAAACTTTCAAAATGGTAGTAGTGAAGAAAACCAAAAAATAATAATAATAAATAAATGTAAGAAACTTTTACCAATAAACCTTAATTTGTATTTAAAATACAACCTAATCTCATAGCTTGAATATGGTAAAAACGTCTTTTGACCTTAGCTTTTGAGATCAAATACAGTCTAACAATTCAGAGGGTATTGTTAGGACTATGATCGTCTATAAATGTTATAACCAGGAAAAATCTTCCTATACGTATTAATAAGTGCAAATGGTAGAATTTAAATCCACAAACGTGAAAAATGTGAAAAGGGATGTGCATGCCACTTAAGTTGAGAAGTTACATGCCTCTTCAATTTGTGAGTAGAACTACTTCATTGCTAGAAAATATCAAAGGTATCCCGAAAATTATATAAAGATTTTTATAAACTTATTGTACAGTCATAAGAGCTATTTATTTATATTTCTCTTTTCAAATATATATATTAATATTAATATTTCAAACTAGATGAATTATAAGTGATAAATCTTAGGTAGTGATTAAAATTTCAGGAAAAATTGAAAATATTCATGTTGCTTTGACATAAAAAAAAAAATTATCAATCATATGATTTCAAAATCAGATAAAACCATTGACATTATTCAAAAATCTCAAACCAATTCCAATCAACCAACACTCTTATAAAGCTATGAAGTTATCTAAACCATTCCAAAACTATACACTCATTTTTCAAGTTTTTCAAAATATTACAATTAATTCAAAATCTGAGTAATAAAAATATAATTCGAACTTATAATCTTAAAACGTAGGTTTGAAGAGTAAATCATTGAATTAATCTCATTTTGTTTATTTTTTTGTTTCAGTCTAGATTTTTTTAAATTCTTCCTCAATTACATCCTTAAGAATACATGTGATCACGATAAAATCAATTAAATTTGATCTCCTTTTAATCAATAAAAGTATATTATTTTATTAAAGTTAAATTTTATAAAAATGTTGATAACTTTGTACCACTAACATACAAATAAAACAGTTGTTAAAGGCGCTTCAAAAAAAAAAAAAAAACACAGTTGTTAAAGGCACGATAAAAACTTGTAAAAAAATTCAGGGTGAGAAAGTTAAAAAAAGTTGAAAGTGGATAGAGTCCAAAATTCAACCAAGTTGGTCGGGTCACACTTTTGCTACTGGCAATGTGCCAACACACTTTTGTGGGGCCGACTTCCCCCTTAAAAATTGGTAAAAATAACTGTACCACCCAGTCCTCTTCCTTCTCTTCTATTCATTATTCCTTTTAATTTATTACTCTTTTTTGGACGTTTCTGCACTCTTTTATCGCTTTTCTAATTAAATTATACCATTTTAATTTTTTAATTAATCACTCCCTCTTAATTATTCAATTTATTTTATTTTTTTGTTATAATAAAAATCAAACTTCCTTGTTTAGCTTGCTTTCTCATACAGAATACAAAAATTTTATTAAAAATAATAAATTCACCTATACACAATTACTTTTGAGTCCCACATTTTATTTTTATTATTACTTTTTGAATAATTCATTTATTCTTGTTCAACTATAGAGACAAGTAAACGCTCGTTATCCATCTCTTAATTGAAAAATCTTTACAGTAGTCTCTCACTTTTGATTCTTCTTTTTTATTTTGTGTTATTCCTTTTCAATATAACCATCTTTTGTTTTTTGATTTGCTTTGCTTGGGTGGTATTGTATTCCTTTCTTGATTCTGCAACATCTCTAGTCTTTTCCATTTCTTTAGCAGATTCTCCTTCGCCATTTTTTTTTTTTTTTGGTGTTTCTGTTTTGAGTATTTTTAATATATTTTTTTTTTTTTCTAAAAAAAAAATTTGTTTCACGCACCCACATGCATGTTATTGGGTTTGTCTGATCTGGATTGGATCGCAAGGATCTATTGTTTTTCTTTTTTCTTTTTTCCTGTTTTTGTTGCCACTTCAAGAACTACGAGAGAGAGAGAGAGAGAGAGAGAGACAGAGAGAGACAGAGGTGTGTGGTGGGGTTGTGAGTCTCTTTTATGAAGCAATCTGGGTTTTTTTGGCGGGTCATAGAAGAAGCAAAAGGAGAGTCAAGGAGAAGAAGGAGGTGAGGTTTCTTTGATTTCTTGGTTTTTGGTTTGGACCCACATGTCCAAAATTAATTTCTTTTTAGTCTCCTGTTGATGGGGTTGTAAGTAACTAACTGCCCTCTTATTTTTTTTCCACGTTTTGTTGTGGTGCTATGTGGGTGTAGTTTGATTTTGGTGAAGAGTTTGTGATTTTACTCAACAATTGTGAACTGGGGTCTGTTTATTATGTCAAATTTAGTGTTGTATGTGTACAAATAGTTTGCTAGGGTTTGATAGAGTGTTTTTGGTTTTCAATTTGGTAGTGATCATTTATCATGCCAGTTGAGTTTTAGCATTGAATTGGATTTGGGTGTGTATAGTAGGCATAAGTTGTTATTTGTATATACTCCTGAGGCATGGCGGGTATTGATGTTTCGAAATATGCCCAAAGCCCAGTGCACAAGGCCATTGTCATGAGAGATTATGCCAGTCTCAGGAGGATCCTTGCTGCTCTTCCTAGGCTTGGTAACCCCGCTGAGATTCACACTGAGGCCGCTTCTTTGGCTGAGGAGGAGAAGGCTGATGCCATCTCTGTGGTCATTGATAGGCGGGATGTCCCCAATCGGGACACCCCTCTTCATTTGGCTGTCAAACTTGGTGATGAGACCGCAACAGAAATGCTTATGGTTGCCGGGGCTGACTGGAGTTTGCAGAATGAGCAAGGATGGAGTGCACTCCAGGAGGCAATTTGCAATAGAGAAGAAGCCATTGCTATGATTATAGTTAGGCATTACCAGCCATTGGCGTGGGCGAAATGGTGTAGGAGGTTGCCTCGCTTGATAGCAACTATGCGGAGGATGAGGGATTTTTATATGGAGATTACGTTCCACTTTGAGAGTTCCGTGATACCTTTCATTTCGAGGATCGCCCCTTCAGATACTTATAAAATTTGGAAGAGGGGTGCCAACTTGAGGGCAGATATGACTTTGGCTGGATTTGATGGATTTAGGATTCAGCGATCAGATCAGAGTATTATTTTTCTCGGTGATGGATCTGAAGATGAGAAGGTCCCTGCTGGATCACTTTGTATGATCTCGCATAAGGATAAAGAGGTGATGAATGCTTTGGACGGTGCTGGTTCTCAAGCTACAGAAGAAGAGGTTCGGCAAGAAGTGGCAGCGATGTCGCAGACTAACATATTTAGACCTGGTATTGATGTAACTCAAGCAGTGCTTTTGCCACAATTGACTTGGAGGCGACAGGAGAAAACAGAAATGGTGGGGCAATGGAAGGCTAAGGTGTATGATATGCATAATGTGGTAGTTAGCATCAAATCAAGGAGAGTCCCAGGAGCCATGACAGATGATGAGTTATTCTCATCTTGCAATGAAAATGAAACTGATATTGAGGAGCTGGATGAGATAATGACGGAAGATGAACGAAGGCAATTTGAACTTGCACTTAAATTGGATTCATCAGAATTGGGAAATGAGAATGGCGATGGGATTATTGCACACCGCCATAGTTGTTATGAGCATAGAGAGATTCCTGTTGAAGATGCTAATAGCTGTAGAAATGGAGAGACAAAGCAGGAAAAGAAAGGATGGTTTGGTGGATGGAGGAAACGGGATCCAAAACCTGAACCGCAGAAAAAAATCACACCACCCAGAAGTTCACTCTGTGTTGATGAGAAAGTGAGTGATCTTCTAGGGGACTCTCCATCTGGAAGTCAGATTAAACCAGGAAGACATTCTGTTGAGATTGTTGCAAGGGATGAGCACCGGAGAGGAAGAGATATGAGAACATTGACTTCTATGAATACTGAGAATGGAAATAGACGCAAAGATGGAGGCCGTGAGAACGAGTATAAGAAAGGGTTGAGGCCTATTCTCTGGCTTTCACCATACTTCCCTCTACAAACTGAAGAACTCCTGCCATTGCTTGACATTCTTGCAAACAAGGTTAAAGCAATTCGTCGTTTAAGAGAACTGCTCACCACAAAACTTCCAATGGGAACCTTTCCGGTCAAGGTATGTTTCTCTCACGATCTGTATTGTTCAATAACTACATATGATTTACAATTTGGTGTATAGTTTTAGAAATTGCTTAGTTATGTTATCTTCTTTTAGTAGTTTGATAATGCCTTTTTCTTACTGGCAAATTGGTTTCACTCTGTTGTTTTTCTCTACAATAAATGCCTACGGGTATGTTTTTTTAACCTGACAGATGCCTCTTATGAGGTTGGTGTTATCGTTATCTTCCAAATGAGTTATAAAACTTGTTGACTGCTGTTGTTTAGTTTTAGTAGAATTTCCTCAAAAGTGTACTTTTGGTTTGCTTATCAAAGATTTGTGCCGTAGGACAAGTGACATTTTTCATGAATTATGATGACTTTCTTGGTGCTCCTTTTTCCATTTTATCACTCTATAATGGATAGGGACAGTACAGACTTAAATTTGAGAGGCATGTCAATTAGGTGAAACCCTTGTTGCCCCGTGAAAGTTCCTTAAAACAGGCATTTCATTTATATATCTTGATTGGGTCTATGGGATGGCTCCATTTTGTTGTGCTTCTGCTGTTTTTGGTTCTAGAGTCAGTTGGATTTTCTCCTTGTTGCTGGATTCATTTTCCCCCTTCATTTTAGCAGTATAGGTTCTCTGATTCTGGATTTTTTTTCATTTTACTCTTTTGATTTTTACATATCAATTGAGGTGGTGAAATACTTGTTACAGACCCCGACATCTAGTTTCTGTCCCTCACCTAGTGTTTTATCTGAATTATGCATAAACGGTACCTTAAATATAAAAGGCCACTTGCAGTAGATTAATAGTGAGGAAGCTCTTGTTAAAGGGATTTCGTTAGATTAATTGCCATGTATGATTTATGTGCTCATACATTATCAAAATCATTTATGTATTGAACCTCTCTATTACACAATTAGGTTTCTATGGTTGGATCCTAATATACTAAAATTCATTCTTATATTCTTTATAAAGTGTTGTGACTGGTATAAACACATTTTATGATGAAATGGACATATTCAATTTACAAGCTATGCATGTATCAATGTTGTCCCCATGATTGTTTGCTTAGGTATGAGGATGTTGTAATTAGGTTTTGGTTTTTGCACTCAGTTTTATTTTCTCATGCTTTTGTTATTTCCAGTATATGGTTAAAATAGTAACTGTCTTGTAGCTTTTTTTTTTTTTTTTTTTTTTTTTTTTTTTAAATTGTCAAAAGTTGACTTTTCTAAAGTAGCATGGTACCGGTCTTTAATAAAGGTGTCTAGACTTGCAATTCATTTTTTTTTTTTTTTCCCAGACGGGTTCCATTTTTTTAAACAAAAAGATGGATGGTGGATGGATTAGCATGTCAACTCAATGTATGTACCCATACAATAAGAAGATGGTTATAATTGCTATGACTAATAGTAGAGTCAAAGTTGTGTGAGAATTGGATTGCTGATTGGATTGAGTGGATTTTAGGTTGGAATAAAAGTTGTCAGGTTTATGGTTCGTAAATAAGGCCTAATACGGATGTGTGGCCGTATTGGGCTTCAAACGTATCCATATGGTCGTATTTTGGCTATATGGTTTTTTGGTTGTCTAATGTGTATAGAACGACCGTAGATATCCATATACGGCGGGTTAGGTAAATTAGCCAAAAAAAAAGATTTATACCCTAAAAACTCACTCAACACACCTGATCGGCATTCTCTCTCTCAACTGGTCATCAATTCGGCCCTTTCTCTCTCAAGAAATCAGCAAACCGTCTCCTTCTCTCTCTTTTTGGCAACTCCTCTCTTCTCGGCAACTTCTCTTCTAATGGGAGAGGAAAAACAGAGAGAAGAAGAGAAGAGAAGGAAATCAATGAGGGAGTAGGAGAGGAAAAACAGAGAGAGTTAATATATATATATATTTTTTGAAGTACACAGTGATTTAAAATTATGTGTTTTAATAAATGAATTTTTAAAAAAAAATATTTTAATATTATTTTCAGTGAATTTATTGTATTAGCCTTGTAAAAATCAATATTATGTGTTTTAATAAATGATTTTTTTTTAAAAAATATTTTAATACTATTTTCAGTGAATTTATTGTATTAGCCTTGTAAAAATCAAAATTAGCTTTTATTTATTTAATACAATTAAGTAGATATTAAAAAATCAAAAAACTTAAGTAAAATAAAAAATAAATATTTATTTAATATAAAATAAATATTAACAAATTTAAAAAATGTAAATAAATAATATTTTTAAAAAATAACTATTAAAAAATTAGTGTTTTTACTTTTTTTTTTTTTTTTTAAAGCTATTTTCGGTTGATACACCCATATCAAGCGTCCCGTACTATGCCACAACATGGTGCCCATATAGCACCGTATCATGTATTTATGAACCTTGGTCAGGTTCAAGGAAAATGAATGGTAGATATTTGTAGTTAAATTAGAATTTGATAAAAAGTAAATAAGAATTCTTAAATATCTAAACAAAATAAGCAAATTTGAATAAAGGAATTTAAGCTGATCGCTTCCATTTGATATAAACTTAAAGCAAAATTATAAAAAATGGTGGAAGAAATTGAGATAACAATGAAATTTATAATGTAACTTTAAATGTCTTCAGTGTACAATGGAGGTGATAATCTTTTCTCTACTAGTCTACTTTTGGTGCGTGCTGGCTAATGTTGTGTTTAGTTTGATATTACAAAAGATTGTATGACTGTGACCCATTGGAATCATAAGAATAATGTATGTAGAAATTAAAAATCATGGTAAAAACTTAATGGCCTTCTATTTACATTGAATTTTAAATTGAGGTTGGATAAAGTGATTGACAGAGAATTATGCTAGATTGCACTTCTAATAGCTGAGCAATTTCATAACTTAGCTAAATTTGAAAAATGCCTTATACATTTTATTCTCCATTTAACATCGATTCTAACATTTAACACAAATATTCAACAGCTGAAGGATGGTAAAATGACTTTGGTGTGGTAATTTCGATTTTGACTTTGCTGAATGGATATTGGTGATTTGGTCATGCATCCTTTCCCTTGTCTCTTTTTTCCTTTTTTCAAGGTCTCTATTAGCTGTTTAAATGTTAGGGCATTAAATTCTTCATGCATGTACTCCGTTAATTCGATTGGGTCTCAAAGCTGAATTGTTGTTTTTCAATTGAGTTTGCTTTGTCTTTTGAAGTTATCCTCATCCTTTTGGGAGTTAATAAGTGCCCAGATTGAGCATCATGTGGCGGCAGTACTCATTTTATAACTGGAGAATCATTATTTTCATTTCCTGTCTTATATATTTCCAATTAATGAGTTATGTTGTCTTCATGTGAGTCAGTTTAAGGCTTAAAAGAAGAATGATCACTGGCGTTCTGTTCAGAGTTAGGTCATTAATGACTTGAGTTGCACAACCTGTTATGTACATGTGACAGAACACATAGCCCGTATTCTTTACTTAGTGATGCTAATTCTCATTGGATTAGAATAAATGCTGTAAGCGTAAAAGGATAATCACCTTCTTTTTATTATGCTCCAGTCTATAGTGGTTGATTGTATGCTAATATCTACAAGCAATCTTGATTTTTATCAGTTTAACCAAAAATTGATACAACCCTATGTAACACCCCCTTCCCTCTGTACAGTGCCTTTTATAGCTGTGTCATTATATAAATTAAATTAGTGGGGAATTGTTTGTTGGCACTTGGATATCTAGTGGGTGAACTGATTGTTAGATTTGCAATGTCAGAGGCAAATTTTTTTAGCAGAATGAACTGCCATTGATATACAATATCTTTTTGGCCATCTGAATTTTGAGTCTCTTGCACAGCATCTAAATAAGTCTTGAAATGTATTGTGACTTTTAGTAAGAAACAATTTATACATTTTCATATACTGGCATTGAGTAGCCTTCTGTCCAAAAGGTAATATAATTGACTCTATGGGTCATTTAAATATGCAATCTTACTGTCTTTTTTATGGTATGAAATGCATTTGGTGTTGTTTTTTTCTTTTTTCTTTATCTTCTTTTGATTATGTTTAAAAACCATACAAATTCTGGAGACACGAGGGTTGGGGCAGGATCCTCTTAGGAGGGAGGTGTGTAAGACAAGCACAAAATTCTGAAGTGTCTCCAGTAATATCTGTGCATTTTAAAGTTTTGAGGGTTTAGGAATATACATATGGAATCACTTTATGTCTTCTCATAGGAAAGTCAAGTGACTTGAGTGCAGACTAGGTGTGACAGGGATTATTGCTGATTTCCATATAATTGGAGGAAGAAAAGACAAGGAACAGAGAAATGCAATATAAATGTTACTTCGAAAATAAACAGTGTCTTTCTTAAGTTAAATGTTATGGCTAAATGATATGCCTACCATGTTAACTTACGCACCCACCACCACCATTATTTTAAGAAGCTTTGGCTCCAATTTTTGTGAGTCTGTATTATTGGCTCAAGAGAAGGAACAAATTAAGAGTCCAGAATGACTCAGGAAACCCGGCAATGATTTGTGCAGAACTGATTAAAACATGTCGGGTCTGGTAAAGATCTAGTTTCTACTCTATAATAGAATAATGAATTTGATACATTTCTGATTGCTGACTTTACTGATTTGGATTTGATTGCGAATCTCTAGAAAGATCCTCTGGTTTCTGTGACATTCATTAGTCTTTTTTAAACGCTTGGAACCCTGGTCTTTGTAGATTGTAGACATGAAAAAAGTCATTTATCCCTAGAAAAGGTTCTCCACTTCAGTGTTTTTGGGCATAGCTGCTGGTGTACAACTTTTATGGCAATTTCGCTAATTCAATACCTCATTTATTTTTTACTTTCATTTTTTGGTTATAAGCTTCTCTGATGGAGCAGTTTGTTATCTTGTATTTTTGTTATCAAAACGAAAATCTGTTTGCTAAGACTCCTTCTTAGTTGCATTCAGGTTGCCATACCAGTGGTTCCCACTATCAGAGTTCTGGTTACTTTTACAAAGTTTGAAGAGTTACAGCCAGTGGATGAGTTTGCAACTCCCCCTTCAAGCCCCACCGCTGCAGGCAGAGAAAGCCCAGCTGTGATGCAGTCTTCAAGTTCATCGTGGTTTCAGTGGATAAAAGGTCCTTACAATCGTCCTAGTTCATCCAACAACGTTTCGAGCAGTAGAATAGAAAATATCCAGGATCCATTTGCAATTCCTCAAGATTATACTTGGATTTCGGCTGAAGCAAAGAAGAAGAAGATGCAAGAGAAGAACAAATCGAAGAAAGGGAAAAGTCAGAATCAACAACCAACAAAGTGAAAGCAAGTGTAAGATGATGAAGATGTAAAAGAGGTCTTTTAAGCTTTTCAAAAGTAACTCAGATAATGAAATAGGAAAATAGTGTTTCATTCCTGAAATTGTGATACTCTTAGAAACAAAGTGGGGGGGGCTGGGGGGCGTGGCCGCGTGGGGGTGGGGGGTGGTGTCTCTTGCTTTTGTGTTGAAGTGAATGATCCCCCTGTGTGAAGGGGGGAAATATGGTATATCATTGTGGGGTGGGTGGTAAAAGAAAGGAAAAGAAAAAATGATAATTTGATTCTTACAACATTCAGCTTTGGCTTTTGGTGGATATTTACACCATCTTAGATCACTGATTCATTTTTATTTTCGGTTATGTGTGACTGACGTTTTAACTTTAATATTATCGGTTACTAACAGAGAACTGGCAGATTGATTTACTATTGCTTTGTATTTTTCATCTCCTTTTTTAGTTGTATATGAATGTGATTGTCAAATCATGAGAGAGGTAAATTCAGAACTTAACCCATTTTCAACAGACTTCTCATTCTTTAATGTTTATGTGAGCCTGTAAAAGGATTTAAGGGAAATATAATTGATTTAGATACTTCTTTAAAGGGATAATCTCACTTCTCTATTGTAATGTGATATAATTACTAATTATCTCTTATAGTTTTAAAGAATTTCATTTTATCTCATATCGTTAGTACCGTCACTGAAATGATCGAAAGAACCAAAGTGTTTCTGTAGTTTTACCTTTCTAGATTAATGGTTGAACTTTGATTTTCAGAATCAATTTTATTAGTAAAAGATTTTTTGGGCATTTTTATAAAATATAGGAGGTATTTTTAACGATTTTCTGATATATTGAGAGATTTTGGAATTATATTAAACTATGGGGAGAAAATATGATTTAGAATCTTATTTAAATGTACATTGGATTTGAGACCTTGCTGCAAGTATTATACTAAATTCTTGTAAACTCTTGGCAATCATTACTGGCCAAATCAATCTACAATATGTTGGATGTTGTGGACATGAATTCAGCATGTAAAATGAAGAGGTTGATTCGTACCTGCTAAAGCACTAATGTACATGTCATCTCGAAAATGTTTCAAAAAGTGCAGCTTGAATTTGTAGCAATTAAATTGTTTAAAGAATGCAATTATATAGTCACAATTCTAATTATTACATGATTTAAGATTCGTCTTCTTGGAGGCAGACCTGTCTTGTAGTTATCTTTTTTGTCCGGATGAGTCACAATTCAATTTTATATGTGACTTGTTTCTACTAGTCAAATTTTGCCAATTGCAAGTTTATGTAGGTTTCGTCACCATTTTGTTCGATTTTTCTCATTTTCTAATTTGAATCAAACTGTAGATATTAACTTCTTAGCCTTTAACTAATGAGTCTAGAAAAATCAAACTTTAATACTCGGAACATTACAAAATTATTAGAAGACAAAATCCTGGTGGTGCTCTAAAAGGGATCTTTGATAATTCTTTTAGAAAACTATTAAACAACTTCGCGAAATATTTGATAATTAAATTTGTTATAAACGTTGAAAAAAAGAAATGAAATTTTTCCTTCATTTTTAAGTCGTCGTTAAACATGAGAGGTCATAAAAAACCATTATTTGGGTGACACCCGGTAGGCTGTAGCTTTCAGGAATCCTGCTTTTACTTTTAAGTGGTTTTATGAGAGTGTCAATAGTCATGTTTTGTCTGTTGGCCTATAATTTCTGTTGCTTCTTTTTATGAAAAACTGAGTCCTTTTTCACCCCGTAAAGCTCTCAGCCTGGTCTGAAAACTTTCGCCTTTTGTCTCCGGGCCATAGTTTGTCTTCAATAAAATCTTTCTTTTCTATGTACTACAATTCATAATTCATTTGAAGACAATCTGTGAAATCGTTACATTACTTTTAAAATTTGTAAACATAATTCCAGTTTTTGCTTTAGTCATCCAAAGTTACTGACAAGTGATGGTCAATGTTTAATGTAATTTTACTACTAGAAACTTAAACTTGAAAATAGAAGAAGAAAAAGATCCAGTGCTTTCAAATACTTAGAAAAATTTATCTTTCCATATGTATAAGCATATTTTTACACCTTCAATAAATTTTCTCGTTTTCAATGAAATGCAAAACTTACTAGATCCAACTGGGCTTCAATTTGATCTCTAAGCATAGGACTAAGCTTTGAATCCTTTATTAAAAGGGGTACATGACATCACTATGCAAAGAGAAGTAGAGAATCCCACCTGCAACAGATGTAGAAGAAATATAAATTTAAGTAGGAGAATGTTTATGTAAAAATTACAACAAACTCAAGATTTGGTGATGAAAAGAAGGAGGGTATCCTACCATTGTTGACTTGTTTTATTGAATTGCACAAACACAAGAATTCCTTACTCCCTCGATTTCTCCATCTTCCGATGCACTATTGCTATCATGAAAGCCAGTGAGAGCATGCTCAAAGCACAAAAGATATTAAATGGACATGATATGAATGTATTCCATCCTTTTGCCACTAATTTATAGTGATTAAGTGTGATAAACGAGCCATCATCATTTTGCTATTTTTACAATTTGATTAGATGATGGAGATAGAGTATAAATATTCAAGCTAGAAGGATATGAGATTAACACATTAATATCTAAATTTTATAAATATATGATGGACAAGTATGTTCTACGTGCCTCAATTGTAATCTAGAACTGGATCTTAAAATCTTAATATACCAAATTAGTAAATGTTATATTAAATATTTAAATTATTAAGTAAAAACTTCAACGATAATATTTAAGATATAAGATTAATATCTTAATAACTAAAATATACTTTTTAAATTTAAATTAACATGTATTATTTTAAAAGTGCGATTAATATGCATGTATTCTAAATTCATATATTAAGAAAGGAGTTTTATAAGTGAAAAATTTATGAAAAGAATTTACTTTCAATAAGAATCTAATTAAATTCTAATAATGATAAATTAGCTTAATTGATAGATCTCTTATATTTTTGTAACAGACATTGGAAGGAGTAACAGTCACACTCTCAATCAGACATATGAATTGGAATAATCATGCAGTAAAATGGGAGATGAGTTTACCTTGGTTCAAATTCTTGAACATGAGCAATATCTTTGCCATGTGCATCAGACCAAGTCACTTTCCTCCTCTCTGTGTTGAGTTGATCATTTTCCTCCACTATTGTTGTTGTTCTCTTGAGATTACTCTTGAGAGTGAAATGTTGTTGTTCACTGTGATGAGGCCCATTAGAGGCAGTAGTAGTAGTGATCCTACTACTGTTACTGCTACCAATATTCCTCTTTTGATGGACTTGTGTTTGCTTATAATTAGGAAGTTGTTCTTCCATGACCCCATCTGATTTCTTTTCTGCAGAAAATAGCTTCTTGGTAAAGTTGCAGCTTCTGTTGTTTTCTTCATGTCTGCTGTTGGAATTCCCTGATGGTACATAGCAAGAGCACACTAAAGCAGTGCACCTGTTCTGCGCCGACGCCGCCAGGAGTACAGACCAGCCAACAAGCTTAAAATCCTCTCTCCACACCCCTTTCTATATGTGGGTAATATTAGAGATCAAACAAAATCATATGGTGAACAGAGAAAATGTTTATTATTATATTATCAACTCTGAGGTTCTTCTAATCATTACAGTTTGCTTTGCAAATAAGAGATCAAAGTGGGAGATCATATATGGCCTCTTTGAGAGGTGGGGTTATATGGGGTTTTTAGGTTGGAGAGAAAAGACAACTTTTGATTATCTGCTGATCATACAAAACTTTCACCTCACTAGAGATAAAGTTTGTGATGCTATGCATTAATGATAATTGTAGGCCTTAGAAGACTACTCGGATTGAGTTCAGATCATCAGAAGATCTGATTACGGAAAGAGAATTGGTATGACATGAGGAAATGAGTTGGGGGGAAAAGATGGTTGGATATAGAGGGAGGTGAGGTGCAGTGCAGATGCAATGATGTTGAGTCCCCCCCACTTTGAATTTTTTTTTCTTTAGCCGCTGCACTCATTATTGTGTGGGAGTGGGGGTGGTGGTGCAATGGGAGAAACAAAAAGAATCAAATGCTCTTTTCACTTTTGACTGTGAAGGACTGCATTCATTGTTTGGTGTGGTAAGAGATGGAGGCATGAGCATCTAATCTTTTTGAGCTCTCTCGTGCTGTTTGATTTACACAACATGGGGGTGGGGGGCCTGGGGACTGTCATAAGTGGGTAGAGAGAGAGAGAGAGAGAGAGAAAGAGAGGATGAGCATGGATACATAAGATCGAGAATCATAAAATTTCTTTTTGTTTGCTTATTGTTTTGTGACAATGTCAATATTTTTCTTTCCATTGAGAGAAGAATGTGAACCGGTGGTTATGCCGCCTTCACGATGCATTGTATAGATTAAGGTGGCGTTAGATTTTTTTTTTTCTGAAGTCTTTTAATACCTTATTTTGATTAACTATTCAACTAGACTTTATAACTAAGATATTGTTTGATCAGTCTTTTTGTTTGATTGGAGTATTACTATTATACAATTTTTCTTAAATATTCATTTTTATTATTTTTAATTAGGTTATTATTATTATTTCATGATATGTTAATTTTTATTTTTAATATTTAATATTTTAATTATTGTATATAAATAAAATAATATTTTAATTAAAAATAAAAAATAATTAAAAAAATAGAAATCTAAATGAAGGAGGAGCAGAGCTAATGACAAGAAGAGGCCGTTGGCCTCCTCTTGTAGCAACGATTGAAGTCGCCAGCCTATGACATGGAGGCTGGAGACCTCAACCGGTGGGAATGGAGGAGAAAAATGATTTGATTTATCAAAATTTTGATAAATGATTTATCAAAATTTATAAATCATTTCAAATAAAACAAAATTTTTCTCTATTTTTAAAAATTTATATAATTTAAATAAAGTGTGAAAAGATATATGACAAATATATTCACAAGTACAACAATACTTGTGCTGATCTTTACACAAGAAATTGAATAGGTTCTATTTCTAAGGCGAGGTGGCTGCAATCTTCCCGTAATTTCTCTTTGTGGAATTTTCATTTTCATTTCTATATTATGGTAAATTATCGGGTTTTTACTCATGAATTCAACTTTTATCGTTGTCGTCCATAAACTTTTAAAAAAGTCATCAAATCACTCCTTCATTCCATAAGCCAACTGTTAGTAAACTTGAATGGAATGAAGGTTATTTTGGTCATTTTATGAAAAAATAAAGTTAAAATATTTAAAATGTAAATTTAAAATAGGAAACAAAATATATAGATTATAAAGCATTTGAAAAGAAAAAAAAAATCTACTTGATCCAAATGAATAGTAAATATTATTCATTACTAACAACTTCCACGTGATAGATTATCAATTGCCAATATCAATGGCAAATCTTTGATCCTTTAGAGAGCTTTCTCCAAGTGATGGAGGATCTCAATTGCTGATCGTCCATCACTTGGATCTCCAGAAGGTGGAGATCTAGGCACGCGGTGAAGATCTATCGTATGGTTCTTCAAATAATAGACAATATTCTTTTTTTTTTAATTTTTTTTTCAATCATTATAACTCTTAATTAAATAGCTTTCTTTTTTAATTTTAATTTTTTGTTTCCTTTTTTGCTTGAAGGATGAAGTTTCAGTTTCTTCAATTATATATTTGAATTGATAAATTAGTAATATATCATCATATTTAATTCATTCAATTTATTTTTAGCATTATTTTCAATTCGTATAATTTTATATTTTTTATATAATTTATAAGTATTATTTCATTCCCATATTTATAATTACGTTCATATTTTTTTTTTAAAAAAATATTTGATTTATTGAAGGCATTTTGATAAAAAAACAACCAAAATCAAATTGTAATTACATAATTATTTTAGAATACAAATGGATCTTTTTCACACATCTAATGGTCTTCTAGGGCAAAACAGCCTTTCACTAATCTATCACGTTTGATAGTTAGAATTTAGGTAAGAAAAACCAATTTAAAGAGTTTTCAAAATTTTAGGGGCGATGGAGACAAACTTATAAGATTTTAAAGTGAAAAACTGATAATTCGTCGTAACACAGGAACAAGAATGACAATTTCCCTTCCTCATGTTATTTTTTCCATCCTCTTATGTAAATAAAGACAAAATTACCCCTGTAGATGTGGACTGATGCCTGTTGGGCCTAGCTCCACAGCCCATCTGTTGAACAAGTCCGGATTTGGGCCCAAAACCGCTTACCGACTTCACTCTTCACTCTCTTGCTTCTCTAAGCATCGTTGGACTAGTGATGCTCGCTTGCTGCAACAACAATGAACAGGTGCGCACTTTACTGGTAATCTTGTGTTGAGACGCGTTAATGCTTTATTGTTATTATTTTATCAACAAAATGATTCCTTGTTATCAAGTGAATCACAATTTTTTGTGTTTAAGTTATTTGTTGTAAAAATAGGGTTGTTTCGAAGAGATTTTCTGTGAATGTCTATGGACTTAGCATTACGCGGAGGAATTTGTGTAGTAATGCAGCCTCTAGCAGTGGCCAAACTAGCAATGTAAGAGTTTTCATTGTGTGTGTGTGTGTATCCCTGATTTCATTTTTTGTTATTTTGTTTTATTGTTATTTATTTATTTTTGAATTTTGTTTGGTGTATCGTCTGTTTTTGAAGTTTTGTTGTTTTGTAAGTGTCAATTGGTTGTGCTAGGTTGACAAAGCATTCGTGTGGCCTCAGGTTATGTGAGACGATGTTTTGAAATTATGGAAATGAGTTGGTGTCTGATACGCACAATGTAGAATATTTATGTGCACATTTGGTTCTTGTGCACTTCCCTGTAGCACGATCTTTTTATTTCTCTTGGAGCGTGAGTAAATTGATCCATAACAAGTTAGGTAAGGTAGTAAACTTGAAATCTAGTTTTTTTGAATGTATACTGTACATCTAGATTTAATGTAATTGGTCACTTATGCCATTTTAACGACTAGGAAGACAGGTATTCTTCACACTTCGAGCTGGATATATTTATGTAGGTGCTAATGCAGTGGCTTTGAAATGAGGGTAAAACAGTTTTTTGTCTTTTCTAAGTTCATGTATGGATGCAGATGTAAATACCAAATGCAAATTAAATATAGTAATGGATGTATATTGGGGACTTGAACTTAGGATTTCATGGTTACCGTATCTCTATTCTCTAGTACCATGTCAATGACTATTACATCCGAAAGTTTAAACTATTTGGCTAGGACTCCAATCGATGATATAAAGCGCTCTAACATTCACTTTTGAAGCTTGCATATTATCCCAATTAATAATAATAATATTTGGTTTTCCATGTTGCTACTTTACATTTTAAATGTCCCATCAAAAGTTATTGTTTCAAAGATATGGTCATTCTGAGGCAGATGCTTTTGCCTGTGATTCTTTTACTTGACTTTGTGCATGAATATTGTCTTAGTACACAATAATTTCCTTTAAAGGAGTTCTATGTGCGTTTAGTTGAGTGTAATATTCAACTTGGCTGATTTGCTTTAACATTCCAGGGGCATGAAATCAAGCAGAACTTCACGGATGATGTTCATCAATATGATGTTGCTATTGTTGGGGGAGGTGTGGTTGGCATGGCCCTAGCTTGTTCTTTGGGTAGGTAATAGTTTGTATGATAGTTATTTTCTCTCCTTTAGTTCCTTTTGTCTCTTATTGGTTTTTTTTTTTGTCAGCCTTTTACTTGAAAGATTGTTATACACTTTAGGCGTATGTTCCTGATTTGTTGTATCAAAAGTCTAGGCCTTTACGTCTTGCCCTATTAAAAAGGCGGATTTAGGAAAAAAATTTGAAAAAGCAACATAGAAGTATCTTAGATTATTGTGGTTTTTAAATTTAGAAAAGTTACAAGGATTGTGCAGCCTAGTTCTTGATACATTAAGCACTGCATGCCAAGAGTGTAGATTGTGAATTCCATTTAATGAAGTTCATGAGTTTTCAGTTTAGTGGATCAATTGTTATATATGCATCCTGTATCTAAAGTTATTAATTATATATGTATGTTGCCTCTTAAACTCATAAATTACACACACGTCCATAGCTACATTATGAATTAAAATGTAATATGTTCCCGGACTTTTCATCTTACCAGTGTTTGTTATCACTAATTAGCTTTCAAATGATTATTATCAAAATTTCATTCACAAAGCATTAAAATTCACTTTCTCTTTTATATTGGATGTTGCAGCGCACTCGCCATTGACAAAGCATTTGAAGGTTGCCATCATTGATAGCAATCCTGCACTGGGGAAAAGAGATTGCATTAACAAAGAAGACCCTCCTGATCCAAGGGTCAGTACAGTCACACCTGCAACTATATCATTTTTTAAAGGTATTGAATTGAATCTAAAATTTAACTGGCAAGCAGCTGTAGCTTAAAGAGGGCCTTTATGTGTTTCTTTTTACTTTTGTGAGGGCTTCTGTTCTAGAGGCCCGTATTTTTTTGTTCTTTGGACTTATTCCATGCATTTCTGTAAGCCGATTGCTTTTCCTTTATTGTTTCTTCTCTTTTGCTTCTCCACTTGCTTCAATTTTATGTTCACCTTAAAGCTCCAAAACACTTTCATATCAGAGTTGGAAAAATATTTTAGAAAGCAAAGGAGATAAGTAGTAACTGCTGACATTGTTATTTATGGATTTCTAATATCACTACATTAGGACTAGTGTCTAGTAGCTTAGGTGTAAGAAATTATGTTTTTTTATTTATTTTTGGTATGGATCTCTGGTAAAAGGATTATCAGGGGAAATTTGTAGCTTTAGATAAAGAAAAAATAAAGAAAAAAAAATAAAGGATTGCTGTTGTTTACTGAATTATATTTAATTATTTATATATAGTGGGTGTACGTTGTGTCAATTCTGTTGTCTGACTTCATTTAGTAGAGGCTTGGTTTAAAAGCTTTGAACTCAAATTTAATTCTAAATCAATTTTATGCAAAAATTCATGGGTGTCTTTGTAAGGAAATTCATTGTGATTTGAATAGGTGTCTGTGTCCTGTTTCTGTGCTTTGATAGAAACATCCTTATGTATTTAGGAAGCCAGCTATATTCATTTCCTTTACTTTTTGCCTATTAAAATTTACTGTTCTGACAAGGTGGATCTTCAATATCATTGGTTTGGCCTGCTTGCCTATCATTATTGCCCATTTCAGTTTTGGACGACATAGAGACAGATGTTTGACATTCCCATTTCTTTTCTTTTCATATGAATTCCAGAGATTGGTGCTTGGCAATACATTCAACAGCAACGACATGCATATTTTGACAAGATGCAGGTGATGACTTTTGCATTTTCTACAGTTATGACATTATTTTTTCAACCTTAAAATATAATTAAAATTGATAAACTGCATCAATGATACATAAAAATTGTGGAATCATTGTGTTGTGGAGCAAATGAATGGTTATTTCTCTCTTGCGTTCATCTCTCTTTCCCTCTACATTATGATATAGGTATCATAATTTTAAGAACTTGGCAAGGTGATTCATACATTTTGAATAATTGAATTTGGTTTCTAATCCCATCTTTGAGTTGTTTTCTTACCTTTCGCTGCTATGCCTGTTTTTTGTCCATGGTATTTTATCTTTCCTAAAACACAGTTAAATCAAAACTGTTGGTTCATAACTGCTTTAGTTCAGTTGGTTTTTTCATCTTATTTATACAAATGAAATTTTTACTAACTTGACATGCACAGTTTTATTCATATTCTCATGATATTTTGTAGGTTTGGGATTATACTGGCTTAGGATACACAAGATACAATGCGAGGGATGTAAACAAAGAAGTTCTAGGGTAAGTCAACACTGTTAAGGAGTAGATATCTATAGGATTCCTATTACTTATCTTTCCTTGTTTAGAATTCCTTTTGGGGTGGCAAAAAGAATTGAGAAGATTATGAGAAATTTTTTGTGGGATGGGATGGGCGAAGGAAGGAAGATTCATTTAGTTGGGATGTTGTTTTCTGTCCTTGAGATAAAGGTGGTTTAGGGATTGAGAATATTATGAAAAAGAATTTGGCTTTGCTAGACAAATGGATGTGGAGATTTTCTTTGGAACCTAATTCTCTGTGGCATAAAGTTATCAAAAGTAAGTATGGAATTCAAGAAAATGAATGAGATTCCAATGTGGTTTTTAAAGGTTTTAGTTGATGTCCATGGAAAGTTATTATGCAAGGCTACCAAGAGTTCTCAGGTAATTTGAGGTTCGTTCTTGGTAACAACGTTCGAATTCGTTTTGGGAGGATTGTTGGTTGGCTCCTTAGCCCCTTTGCTTAAAATTTCCAAGATTGTTTAAGCTTGTTTCTGCTCAAGATGTTTCAGTCTTAAGTAGATGAGATTGCTCTTCAATTCATGGAGGTTGGGTTTTTTATTTTAGAAGAAACTTGAATGATAGAGAGATTGAAGAATTTTCTTCCCTTATTTCTCTTCTTGAAGGTGTTTCTATCAATTCCGGGATGGACGATCATAAGGAGTGGAGGTTAAGCTCCGACGGTATCTTTTCGTGCAAGTCATTTTTTGAGAAGTTGGTTCAAGATGATTCTCTTCCTAGGTTTGAGTATGCTAATCTCATTTAGAAGTTAAAGGTTCCGAACAAGATCAAGTTTTTCGTTTTTAGTTTGGATTATTGTGCATGGGAAATAAAGTAATTGTGATATTCTTCAAAAAAGATATTCTAGTACTTGTCTCTATCCCACTCAGTGCATTATATGTAAGAATAGTGAGGAAACCCTGGATCATCTCTTTCTTCATTGTTTGGTGGCCAGTTTGTTATGGAATAAGATGTTTTCTTTAGTTGGTTTGAAGTGGGCTGCTTCAAATTCTTTATGTTCTTTCCTATTAGAAGAGTTTAAAGTCCTTGGAGGAGGTAAAAGGGCTAATATTTCTTGGAATCGTGAAGTTTTTGCCACTCAATGGGTGATTTGGGAGGAAAGAAATAAGAGAATTTTTGAATAAGTGGAAGAGGAGGAGAATTTTTTAGTAGATAAGACGTTTTATTTGGCTTTCCTTTGGGCTTCATCTAGTGAAAATTTTAAAGATTTATCTTTATTTTTCATTATGCTTGATTTGAAGGCTGCTGTTCGTTGATTGTTTGTTCCAATCTTACCTTTAGTTTTCATTTTTGTTTGTTATTTTGGTGGACTTCTCTTTCACTTTTGTAACCTCTTTCTATTTTAATAAAATTTCTGTTTCCTATCCAAAAAAATATATATATCTACAGGGTAATAATCTTCTCACTAACAAGCTTATCCTGGATTCCTAATTCAGGTGTGTGGTGGAAAATAAAGTGATTCATAGCTCTCTGTTGTCATGTATAGAGGTATTCTCCTTGCTGAAATGTTTACTTAATATTTAGGGGATCCGGATTTGGTGAAATATGTAATCTGCTTTGTAGTTTTTTTATTTTTTATTTTTTTATTATTATAAAATTTTAATTAAAGTTTATTTACATGTGAGTGGATGCATATTCATATATGCATGCATGTATTTTATATTCACGTAATGCGTGTGTACATTTACCTACTTTTTGACAGCATGTTTGTTTTTGTTGTTAGAATGTGTTCCTTACTCTTGATTTAAACACCATATGTATAGTCATCGCAAATGCAATTATTCAGTCCTTGATCTTCTGACAAATGTTTTGTTCATAGGCCTGGGTGTTGGCCTAGCTCAAAAACTTGAACTTTTATTGGAACCATTTCTGTGTTGGACCTAGATCAATTAGCTTACTTTTTCTCTTAACATCATTATGTAAAATCTCTTAGAATAAATGATAACACATTATAATGCTCTTACTAGTGCTCTTCCTGCCCGAGGCATCATAAAGCTATTTGTCTTCATTTTTTTTCGAGTTGTCTTATGTAATGAAGAGTCATTCAATTTTTATAACTATACTAAAGTCCTATTGTCAACCTCAATGCACAGAATATCTTTAAAACATTGATAATTTGTTTAGATGTCAATTAAGTATGCAAGGGAGACCATTTCAGACCAAGAAAATAAAATTTGTAACTATAGTGAAATGGGACTACGGAAGTACACATATTTACTTTTTTCTTTTCGCTTCAAGCGGTCTTCAATTAATTGAAGAATTTGTTTACCTCTTTGCTTGTTAGTTCACTTAAGTTCACTCAGTACTTGTTAATATGTTTTTTCATAAGCTAGATTGGTGTAATAATGCCAGGTGCCAATATTGATTTAGGTGAGACTGTCATCATGTCATGGGAATGCTTCTTTGACTTCATATTGTAACCAGTTGAATTTCCCTTTGAATTGTCAATATATGTTTTACAGTTTTGTGATAGTCTGATGAGCTATTTTATTTTTGAAACTCAACTTATCCCAGCAAAACTGAATTTGAACAGAATACAGATTTCCGGAAAACCATATACCCTTCCAGATTAACTTCAATGGCTGTACTACCAAACTCTTCTTCCATGGGTGTGGACAGCACATTATCAATGGCAGCATTGTTCACTAAAGGGCATTTAGCAAAACTGGAATTGAGTGATGGCAAGAACCTATCTGCGAAATTAGTGGTAATTGAACTCGGTTGTTGATGACTTATGTCAACCCTTTTAACTATAATAATAATAGGAAGAAAAGAATTCTGATTACTACCATAGTAGGGGGCTATGGTATAGTGCTTGTTATCCGTCAGATTTAACTGGAGACAAATCATGACATTCATTATAGGTTGGAGCCGATGGGGGCAAGTCACGAGTTAGGGAGCTAGCTGGATTTAAAACAACCGGATGGAACTATTCACAAAATGCTGTCATCTGCACAGTGGAGCATACCGAGGAGAATCAGTGTGCATGGCAACGATTTTTACAGGCTGGACCTATTGCACTATTGCCAATTGGTGATAAATTTAGCAACATTGTTTGGACTATGAACCCAAAAGAGTCATCAGACTGCAAAACGATGAACGAGGATGAATTTGTGAAAACTTTAAATCATGCTCTTGATTATGGATATGGTCCTCATCCTAAATCAAGTTCATCAGTTGGTCGGAACATGTTCTCTTGGCTTACAGGAGATGAGACTATATCAGCTGATGAGTGCTTTAAAGTGCCACCCAAAGTGATCAGGCTGGCTTCTGATAGGATGGTGTTTCCACTGTCTTTAAAGCATGCTAACGACTATGCGTCTAAGCGTGTTGTTCTAATCGGTGATGCGGCACATACTGTTCATCCTTTGGCTGGTCAAGGAGTGAATTTGGGTTTTGGAGATGCACACACTCTTTCTAGAGTTATTGCTGAGGGTGTTGCAGTGGGCACAGATATTGGTGAGGTATGTAGTCTTCCTTCAATCATCCAATCTCTATGATCGATCCATATGTACCTGTTCATTGTTAGTTTATTTGACTTGCAAATTATTGTTCCTCTAGGTGATTCAATTACTCATTTTATGCTCAAATTTATGCAGGTATCCCAACTTAGAAAATATGAAGCAGAAAGGAAACCAGCAAACGTGATGATGATGGCAGTCCTTGAAGTTTTTCAGAAGGCATACTCGGTGGATTTTGGGCCTCTAAACATACTACGAGCTGCTGCATTTAACGGGGCTCATTATATTTCTCCTCTTAAGAAGAGTATCATTTCATTTGCATCAGGACAACAGAAAGTGCCCCTGCCCCTTTTTTTATAAGACCTCGTTGGCCGAACGATTTTAATAATAATAATAATGAAATGGTTTAAACTCACTAGATGCTGTACATAATGAACAATTTATACAACTCTTCCTTTTTCATCGGCTCTGTAGATAGCAGCTTTCATTATACAAGTTGTAACTAGTTTAGTCTGTATTTTCTTTTATTACTCACGGGCACAGACAGCAGGAGCCAAGGAATTCAGTCTCACCTAGAGAAGATTGGGATGGATTGTAAAAAGAAAAAAGTTATTAAAACAAACATGGTTAAGTTTAATCTTATTTATTAAGATTCACTTCGTGTTTTTCACTTTGTGTCAAAAATTTTCATTTCAATTTTTGGTGTCCATATTCCGGCCGACTATGGTAAGAGAAAATCTTGGGTGCACCAATTGAGTGTTGCATCCAGTCATTCACAAGCTGACACATACAATATGTCTAATTGTCAATTTTTAGATGAGAAAGGAAGAGAGAAAAGAAAGAGAAGAACTATGAAAAAACTTGCACATTATGTGTCAGCTTGTGGGTGATTGGATGCACCACTCAGCCTTTGTAAGATTTTCTCCGTGCTAGCTCCACATTTAGTATGGGATTTTATTCACTTAACAGAGTATGAACTACTAGAATATGGACCATGGCAGGCAGCACCATAGTCGAAACAAGACTTCCATTAATTTTCTTGAGCGAAACAAAAATCATCCACAGGCAACCGAGGGAAGACTTGATTTTAAAATTTTTAGTAGACATTTAAGAATAGGCTGACAGAATCATTACCAACACAAATTTGGGTCGATTCCTGGTGCTAGTTGAGTGGTGTAAAGGCAGCTCAGACTTTTAAATAATTTATATTATATTTTGTATTCTTATATGATTGTATACAAATATAGGAACAATTGTGAGTTACCTGCTTGTATTCAAGTTAGGGCTATATAAGTTGACTACAAAAATGTATCCCGAATTACTCGGGCCAATACCCGGGAAGATAATCGATTAGCCACTTCTGGGAGGATTCTTGCTGAGATGCCTGGTAACACAGGAAGCAGCTCTTGGACAGTCCGAGCAACATCAACACCCTGTTGATCCCCACCAAAATCCAGACCATATGTTATATAAATGTTTCTGTCTTGGAACAGGATAACTATGTGTTAAATTTACTACTGCCAACCCATGAAAACGTGAAATGTTCAAACCATAAGAATTGAATAGCATAACTAGAAAAAAGTCGGATCAAGAATGTACCTGGAGTCTTAGATTATAACTAGAGAGAACCTAAATTAAAGAAAACTGTGAAAAGACGAGGAACTCTCGGCAAACCGAGAGGAAATTACACAGAAGAATGAAACGGCAAAGAGAGTATTACCTACAAAAATTAATACCATATTCCTACTTGTATAAAAAATCTATAGAAATGTTGTGAAAAAGCAAAAACAATAAAAACTATACTAATAAATATATTAGAGAAAAGGAAAGCTAAAGAGGAAAACTGTATACCTTAAAATAATAAGGAGATTATTTACCTGACCTCATGATATACAACTTGCAAGAACATTTAGTTACCGAAATACATTCCATATGCATTTACAACAATCAACACATCTGATACAATAAACCAAATGCATGACCCCAAGAAATGGGTAGAGCGGTTAGACCAAGCCAAGGAATCACCTTGGGGATACCAACTTGGCACAAATGATGCCACAAGTTCCCTAACAAGGTTGTAGCCTAGTAAGGCCAGTATAGCCCTCAATTTAGAAACCAACCCACTTAACAAAAGGAATATCAGGATAGTTCTATGTATCATAAAATCACTAAACAGTCAATAAATGCATGATATAGAGTTTGAATCTTTCAGTATACCTACTTCCATATCTTATCACTATCTACCTAATCTACTAACTTTGATATTTTTTATAAGAAGAAAAGAACTTGTCAAAATAACAAAATCTTAGACTTGTTTGATAATCATTGCAATAGGTAATCAGCAATTTGAGAGGACTGCGTTACTAGGAGGTGCTCCATAGGCATTTATGCATATCAGCATATAAGATATGATGATTAAATGAAAGTGATAGAACAATAAACTTGCTTGGACTTGTGACACTTGTCAATGCTTCATTACATAACAAACCACTAATTCTAAAAAAACCTCTTGATTGGCAGACTGGCTATTCTGGCTTTTCTCATAAATTTTTTAATTTCCATTTCAGACTCACTCAAGATTTTTATCAACCAACATAGGGTAGAAGAAGGTCATTTTACATGAAACAATTCAGCGGTCCAATTTAAAGAACTTTGCAAAGAGAAATACCAGAAGATTGAAACACAGAAACATTTCACAAAGAATGCAGCTGTTGCGGTCATTCATAATTCCAACATCAAACCAAGCACAGAAAAGGAAAGTTTATATGCATACTAAACTGAAAACAAAAAACATAAATATCAAATATCAGTTGATGATTGAGAATTGAAGATCTAATAGTCCAATTTGATGCAGAAGTCTATTCCATGATTAGAGTAAGCGAAAACTATTATGTACCTGATTTGATGTCCTTGATATTGGACTGCCTCCAGTTAAGAACTCGACAATCATTTGGACATTGTTCAGTATAACTCTGTCCTCCTCGGTTATTGTAGGAATTAGTGCTGCAGGTTTAAATGGTCCCAAAGCAGGAACCATGCTAAAAATTGGGGCAGCATTTCCGACTCCCAAGACTGCCATTATTTGTACCAACTGTTCCCTTGTAACTGCATCAATAGCTTTTACAATCTGCTTTGCAAGCCAAAAGCAACAATTAGAACGCTATTAGAATGCTATCACAATGATCAAAAACCAGGCACGATAAAGGGAAACAAGCAATTTCCCTCTAAAATATTCAATCACATATCTACATATCAGCACCTAAACAACCTAGTTTGCCAAGTCTAGAAGTCCCAAGGTTATCTTTTCATATTGCAGAACCACTTTGATATAATGAAGCATGTTGAACCAAAGATATGTGAGTTGTTTCTCAAAAAGGTAAAGGATTCTAGGTCAACACTTACGATGAACAAAGTTTTTGTGGTCCTGGAGAGGAAGATTATCTTATACCGTGTTAGCAGTAGACTTGGATTATTGCATGAACAACTTTTCCCTTTTTCATTCCACATAGATTACATCTTATTTTGAATATGGCTCAAAAAAGTGTAAATATAGAGGCTACTGATGATGTGCAATTAGTAAAACTAAGAAGAAAATTCTCTAATGAACTTTTGGAGACTGAGATACTTAATTGATGTATCATATAGTCAATGATAGAACACTATCCTCATTTTTAAAGTTAAATCTTAAATCACCTCATCCAGAAGAAATTCTCGGAAAAAGTTCCCTTTCTCAGACAGCAGAAAGGCTAAAGCTGCCCTTGTTTGAACTGGTTGTGTTGGCTGAGGTGTACTTGATGTAAATGCAGGCACGATATAAGCAGGTTGACTTTGTAAAATACCGAGTTCCGCCATCTTCCCATTTAGATTTTCTCCACCTCCACTTCTGGCTGCAGTTATGAAGGTCTCAAATGCTTGCATGACATCAATGAATCTTTCAGCATCAAAAACACCAGACTTCCCATATATTGTGTAACGCAAAGCATTCCTTAGACGAGGGGATTCGTCAGTGAGGAGCCTCTGACAATAGAAAGAAATGTAAGAAAACAAATCAGTTATACCATGTAAACTTTTTATGAAGAGAATAGTTAGAAATTGGGATTGCACAGTCAAATAGTCAATAGCAAACCAGAATTGTAGTTTGGAATATTAATGGTCAGGCAAAGGCTGCCATTACCATTCATTAGACTTCACAAATTCATTCAATTAATTTTAATCCTAGTGGCAAATAAAAAGCTGCATTTGACTGTCTAAGGCCAGTCCAAAGAGAGGGGAAAAACAAAAAAGGAATCCACATGAACCTCAAACAATATATATCTATAAAAATTGGCACCCCTACTGCAATGATATGAGTATCAAAACTTTGTAAGTAATGGCTCAGCTCCAATTTTCATCTAAAGACATTTTCTAGCCAAATTTCATTTGGGGTTTTGATTATAGTGACCTTGCACACCACATCAACTGTATGTCTTCAAACCGATTGTCATTTCAGAAGCAAATGCAGGCCCTTATTCAAATACAAAAGAGCCATATAATGAATCTCTCCCTTAGACAATAAGGGGCAGCAGCAAGTATATACTTGCATCTTACTTAATCATCAGACAGGAAAATATCTGTTAATTGCCATACATGACCATTAGACATTCACACCTGGGCAATATATGGATAGGCTTCATCTACAATGGCAAAATCAGGATTTCCCACCAAAGCAATTCCTTCCAGTACCCCTATTGCCCTGATTATGAGAGCGAAGTAAGGTGGTATCCTAAAGGGATAATCAAATGTTATTTGTGCCAAATCTGCTGCCAGCTCCTGAAAGTTAAAATTTTTGGCTCCTCCACCTTCAAGTGCCTGATCAAAAACTTTAGCCAGGACTGGCAAGATGGGTTCCAAATTAACCCCCTCCGGAATGAAATCAAGTTTGACGAAATCTTTTACTATAGCTCTGTAATCCCGATGAATAAGGTGGGCAATTGCTTCGATCATTCCATACTTTTGATCATCTGTCAATTTTGTGACTAATCCTGTTACACCAAAAGTTCAATTTAAATTTAAGTTACATATTCTTCGTAACTGGCAAATAGTAACAAATTTGTACTGTAAGTAGGATGCTAGCCAATATAGCATCAAGGAGCCTTTTATAGATTGTGACCAACAGTTGAAATACATAAAACATATTATTGTACATTTTGTAATGTGATTACTGCAATTAATTTCCCAAAACTGATGGAGGATCTAATAAACATTTACACATCATGGACACCTAGTCAGGGTTGCACACTTGAAAGCAACATCCATTTCCCATTTTACTTACTAAAAGAGACAGTAAATTATCAGTGCATGGTAGCATTATGTTCATCAGGCTACAACTGCAGTATTTAAAGGAAACATGCTGCTTTAATTTATAACAAATACACCAAATTGTAAATTTATAAGTCCAAATGAACAGAGTGGATTTATGACTTTCGGATTTAAAACTATTTGTTTCTTAGTGGGTTGTCGAGTATACGTTTTCACACAAAGCTCATGCCCTTCTATTTCAGTTAAATGAAAGAAAGATTCCAAACAGCTTAACCAACTGAAGTCTTTTATCTATGTAAATAATCCAGGAAAATATTAATTGATTCACAATAAAAGATATGGAAAAAGCACTAATTATAGAAACACGTAACATGTTATCTTTCACCATAAACATTTATGGAGTAATTTGTTACCAAAGTCAAGTATGGCTAGCTTCCCATCTGGAGTACGGATCAAATTTCCAGGATGTGGATCAGCATGGAAAAATCCAGTGTCAAGCAACTGTAATTCAAGAAAGAGAGACGAGATAATCAAGATTTTGCCCAAGCTGCAGCAATAAAAGTACTTAGATGAAAATGAATTGCACTGTTGTTAGGTTATGCAGCTAGTGGGTGGCATATGTTAGATGCAGTAATAAAGACAAATCTTATTGAAGAGTAACCACGAAATGGGCAGGAAGACAGTGTCATTCTTCACTTCATCAATCTTTTGATAGTGCCTACTTGTACCATACTGTAAAACCATATATTATTCCTAGCTCCTGCATCAAAATTTTTCTCATATACTTGTGTTCTGTAGCAAGCATTCTCACATTAAACGACCATGTTAACAATAACAATGAACTACTGCAAGATTAAACATGACCTAATATATGGGGAGAAATATTTAAAAAACCAAGTAAAATCTACATTAAAGCGATGCAACGCATTGAAACATGAATAACAGGCAAATAATAAACAACGAAAAGGAAGGATTTTGCATATAAACGCAGAACAGAACCTATCTCCAATTACCACCCTAAATCAAAAGCTAGAAAAATGATTTGATGCAGAGAATTACCTGCTTCAGGTAGCATATGACTCCAACATTAACCAGTTCTCCAACATCACTCTCTGTACTTTGTGACAACTTTTCTCCTTCAATCCACCCTGTGGTAAGAACCTTTCTTGAAGTATATTTCTGGTAGGTCTTTGGTACCACTACCTATAAAATCCAAATTCCAGGGATAAGAAACCAAGCTACCAATAGGTAATCATCCTCTACATACATCTTTATTCTTGCAATTCAACATACATAGGCACGCACAAACACACAGACAGATAATAGGCACTCCTATCATTTAGCAATAAATGATTTTTAGTTCCAGTTCTGAAAAAAGTAGGAAATCTGTAAAGACTTAGTAGGCCATTTGATATGTTCTAAGAGTATAAGACTGGTAAATTGCTGTGAATTTGATAATGAAGTCATAGGAATTCATTCTGCAACAAGTGATAAGGGAAAGCATTAGATTCATTTGCACTATTCAATCGGTTACCAAAGCTAGTTATTATCAAACTTCAGGTCAGAAATCCCCATTCTACACAAGGCACTGTTCCAATCATGTTTCTGATTTCTGATTTATCTTTTCAAAAATAAATTCTCTATTTATTTGCCCAAAATATAATACATCTCAGCATTGCAATTTCATCCGATTTAAGAATGTTACAAAAATTGATGCCTTTTATGTTGTTCATCATTAAATTTCATTTGAACAAATGATGTGACAACTGTCAATTAGGAAAATAAATGAAAAGAGAAAAAGATAAATTAGTAAAGCTACACCATTTAGTATCATCAAACTCACCTGTGGAAGATCCTTCTTCATCATTTCTGCAAACAGCATTCCATTTTCACCCTCATTAACATAATCTAGCTCCTCAAAAAAACGAGAAGACCATTCATCCACCAATCCAACCACATCTATAGAGATCTGAAAGAAAAAAGATAAGGGGCAAAAGGGAAGATGAAGTATCAGAAAACATTAGAGCTTCAACTGTATATATGAATATTACTTCAACAGATAGGTAAGTCATTTGGACAGAGTTGAGTGGCTACTAATATATTGATTACAAAATAAAACCTGAGGAAATCTTCGAAGAACCAAACCCAGTTTCCTTATGATGAACAGATCAATTGTCACTGTCTCAAGAACAAAAGGCCTTTGCACTTTGACAGCCACCAAATCTCCATTTTCCTTCAGCCGGCCCTTGTAAACCTGTCCCAAAGATGCTGCCATATGCATCCCACAACAAAAGTAAATATTTTTGAACCACTGAAGTTCTGGAACCAGGAAACAAACAAACCTTTTTGTTTCTTTCTTTACAAAACAAAAGACTATCATACATGTAATACTTGTAATTGAGCCTACCAGCAGCAATTGGAGAGGAAGAAAGTTCTGAATAAATTTCTTGCCAAGGTCGGCCAAGCTCCTCTTCAATAAGAGCCATTGCTACATCATCTGGAAATGATGGAACCTTCACATATTATCATACAAAACTATCAGCTACATGAAGCGACCTTTGTATGACGAAGAGGCAGAAATATGAGAACGGATGAGAAGGGAGCAGAAAGACAAAAAGAGTTAGAAGAGTGAGGAGAGCAGCATCTGGACAGAGCTAAGGAGAAAACTGTTCTGTTATTAAATATAAACCAAGAGTGTCAAAAGCAAACAACTTGAAGACCTATTTATAGTGGAAAACCATGATCTACCTATAAAATAATCTAAAACAACACAAATAAGTAGTATCCTAAGAAGTAAGAATAATGAAACACACTAAGGATGAAACAGAAACTACAACATACTTTCCATAATGTTTCCCATCAAGAACTATAATGAAACACATTAAGTATGAAACTACAACGTAATTTCTATAATGTTTCCCATCAAGAATTATAAAGTTATCCTTGCCATAAAATTTCCAACATTTGGGATACAGCTGAGCAATCTCAGTTGGGGGGATACAACATATTCATAAGGGTACATAACTGACTATTTTATAAATGGCAGACATGTGACTACAATTAAATACAAGTTAGTTAACTATTGTATTTTTAAGAAAAAGAAACACACAGAGAGTGAGAGAAAATAGAAAAAAATTAAAAGTAGGCTACCTTGTCACAAAGCTTCTGCAGCTCAATCATTGCAACAGGTGACAGTATATCTGGTCGAATACTCAGTGCTTGCCCAAGTTTTATATATGCTGGACCCAAAGAGGTAACAATTTCCCTTAATTCAATTGCTCTTGCCACTTCGTTCTGATTACAAAATAAAGAGAGAAAGAAATCGGATAGAAGAAAGGTGTAATTTAACAATTGAACATGAAGTAGAACCATTTGATACCAGTAGATGCACGTTTTACAGGAAACACCAACAAGCTTCAGTAAATTAAAATTACTGAAGGGAACACCAGATTCACCATCCGTAAAACTTTTGAGGTAGGAGCTTCAGAGTAAGTAGTACATCATTAATGCAAAGTCTGCAATCTCTAAATATAAGAGCTGGCTTCCATGGCAATCATAATATGATTCCTAGGCCCAAAGCTTTCCTAAGTTTTAGTAAGAGAATATATGGTGTGTTACCTGACATAATTTTTTAAACTATAGCTCCCTTACGTAAGATATAGGAATGCAAAGGCACAGATATTCAATCTACACAAGTTCATGTGTATACGGTCTATGGATATATAAAAAAAAAAAGAAACAAATTCTTAACAATACAAGAAGGAAAAAAAAAAACAAAAACTGTTTATATATCTGATAAATCATCACATGAAAATAGCAATTGCCAAAAAGCTACAAGGAAGGCAGTAGGATTCACCTCTTTGACCTTCTTGTTCACAATATCCAAAGCAAGACGAGAGAGAAAGCCGCCAGCTACAGATAGTAACTGGACAATCCGTGTTGCAACGGCACGTGGCCTTTTGCCCCAATATGCAGAGATACTAGCAGGATCATACACCAACGGTAAAAACTCATTGCTCTCATCTACCTAAGTAAACACGAAACACACAGCACATGAAATCACAACCAAAATGTAGTAAGGAAAGGAAACAACATAGCAACTATAATAAGAAAAGTGTCAACAACTTTACAAAGAGAAAGCATATAAATACTAAACAGCTAATGTAATGTAATAGAATCACCTCAACAAGGCGAAGCTGAATATTGTCATCGGCAAACTGTGAATCCTTCAAATTTTGGCCGCGGAGTCCCTTCATTAGTATTGCCAACTGTTCATTTTCTTCCATTTGCGCTCTCACTCGTTTTATCTCCTGCGAAACCTCTCCCATCCTCTGTCATTTCAACGCCAAAAACAATCACAGCAATAAGTCCAAAAGCCAAACAAAGAGCTGAGAAACTAAGAAAATCGAATAAACTTCTCATATTCTCTATTTTCCTTCACTTTCTCAGCAGCCAAACACAAACAAAATGCTAAACAGCTCACTTACCATTGAAGATCCATTGACAGGCTTCAACGGAGGCGAATTTGAGCTTCCATTGACGGTTTTCGGTGGAGAGGAATTAGACGGTCCGGATGGCGTCGGTTTAGGTTCAGTAGCGACCGCAAGAACCGGTGTAGGTCGTCTACGACGAGTCGAGAAATCTCTGGTTCGAATCGATCGGTTATTGCGAACCCAGAACCGGACCGGCTCGATTCCGCAGTAGACGAGCTGCTGCGGTGCTACGTCCATTTAGCGGAACCGTACACCGCCACCTAGACGATACACGTACCGGCGATTGCAGAGAAAATGGTGTAGCAGAGAGAACTGGTGGAGGACTGGAAGTGGAATTTGAGTTGAATATTGACGTTCGGTTTTTAAATTTGGTTGGTTCGTGGGTTTATTTGGAGCGAGAGTATCTGGCGGTTGAATGAGCACGTGGCAGTCTCTGGAGCTTTGATAGAAGTATATATTATTTTGTTTTTAATCGCGGCTCACTGCCGGCTTGTCTGTTACTGTAGTGTAGATGTTTTTCCCGGCCACTAATTCACCTTTTTTATTTTTTTAATGACGTATGTCGTTTTTATTTATTTAGGGCAAATTACACTAAAATACCTCAACCGATTGAATTATTACAGTCATGATGCGAGTTTAAGTTAAATTACACATAAATATCTTTGACCTGATTTGACTAACAATCAATTAACGGTAAAGTTAACATCTCAAGAGTAAATCGGTCTTTTTATATATCAAACAATATTTGGAATATTATTTAAACAAAATCTCTCTCTCTCTAAAAAACAAAATCTCTCTCTCTCTCTCTCTATATTTCTCTCTTCTTCTTCTTCTTCTTCGAGGTTTTTGGATTCGTCACTCTCTCCCTTTTCTTATTCTCTTCTTCTTTTTCTTTTCTTTTTCTTGTTCTTCTGGGTATTTGGGTTCGCGACGAACCCAGATTCGACTGGGTTTGTCGAATCTGAGTTCGTGATGAACCTAGTCGAATCTGGGTTCGCGACGAACCCAGTCGAATCTGAGTTCGCGATGAACCCAGTCGAATCTGGGTTCGTCAGATGCTTTAATTTGTATTTTTTTTTTTAAAAAATTTTCTTAAGATTTGTTTAGATGTTTCTTAAGATGAGTTGATGATGATGGTTTGATGATGATAATTGTGGGTTGATGAATGTTTTTGGTATTGATGTGAGTTAATGCTTTAATGAAGATTTGTTGGTGTTTGTTAATGGTGATTTGTTAATAAAGTTTGTGTTGATGTTGATAATGGCGATGAATCTGAGTGTTGGAAACTTTTTCTTTTAATTTTTTATTTAAATAATAATAATATTAATTAATTGAATTGTTTTGTATAAAAAATAAATAATTAAATTATTTTAAAATTTAGTGTGATGTGGCAGTTTTTAATTAGGAATTAATTATTTTTTATTTTTTAATTTATTTAATATATAAAAAGATCAATTTACCCTTGAGATGTTAACTTTATCGTTAATTAATTGTTAGTCAAACCAAGTTAAAGATATTTATGTGTAATTTAGCTTAAACTCGCATTATGATTATAATAATTCAATAGGTCGATACTTTAGTGTAATTTTCCTATTTATTTATTTATTTATTTGAGTGATGTGAAAGTGAGTGAACTCGTGGCAGGTGAAATAGGACAAAATATCAAAATTAATCGTCGGTTGGACTTAGAAACCGGGTTGGGTCTCATTCATTCATCAATTCGATCTGGACGAATATTTTCTTCTTGGTTCGGATTTTTTTTAATATTAAAAAAAAAAAACAATCAATTTATTGAATTAAAAATGTAATTACAAGCGAATGGATAGAATGAAAAGTACTATGGATCCACACTTTATTCTCCGTCAATAATCAAATATGTTCATTTGATAAACAGAATGAGTTATCATATTTTCAGTACGTGTGATATTAAAATATTACGTAAAATTGAGATTATGAGAGTTTATAAATAATTTGATATCTTTTATTGCTGGATGCGACATTGCGGAAAAGTGTGGATTTAGAAATTCTTTGAAAGGGATCACATTATACCGAATTCACAACATAATGAGGATTATAAGCCAAATCAAGAGCAGTTCTAAAAGTAACAAAAATTCTCCCATCTCTGAAGAATGGGACTGTGTAACTTCTTAGCAAAAGCAACAAGAACATCACCAGAGTGATTTCGAATCACACCTCCAACTCCGACGGAAAACGAATCATGATTCAGGGCAACATCAACGTTAATTTACTTCTCCCAAGAATGGACCCTGCCAACTTTTAGAGAATTGAGTGGGGCAAAAGATTACAGAAGCAGCAGCCAAACTTTGATAATCACACCTTCTCTGCTCGTCAACAATATAATAAGGAGATAGAGTCTTCTTCTCAAAAACCAATTTGTTTCCAACAAAACTGAACATTTAAGAAAAGAAAATTACTGTCTCAAAAAAAAAAAAATTGTGTATGTATTCTATTTTTTCTTTTATTTTTATTTATTTTTTTAAAAGTTGATATTGGATCTACCGATAAAATAAATTAGGTAAGCTACTTGGGTATTTATTGTTTATAATTATGAAATACCATTTTGTACGGATAATGAGAAGAAAACTCTCACAAATTACCAATCTAGTAATGTTGGATTTTTTTTTTAAAAAAAAAAAACATAATATATGAGTTATCAATATCATATTAATTATTACATCATTTATAAGATACTGATTATTCACATGTCATATCATTTAAACATAAAATTAGATAAAAAATTTAAAAAACCTAATATTATTCTTAAAAAATTATGTATGGTGAGACTTGAATTCCACTATAAATATAAAAATGGAACATATACACCATTTTAACTTGAAAAATCAATGTTATTAAATCATTATCAAAAACTTTATTTCAAATGATGCGGTGACATACACATAGTTACCCACTCATTCAATATTTCATGAAATGGTCTACGTACCGATTATGATCTAACATATAATATGATATCGAGTTTGTGCAATATTTCCATAATAAAATGGTAAAAATATCATTAATTGAATTTTAGTATATAAGAATGTACTTGTTGTGCAATAGAGATATAAATAGTAAAATATAAAGAATAAATAAAATAATACGGAGAATTATATAGTAAAACATAAAGAATAAAGAAAACAATATATAGAATTATATAGTGATCATGCACTATATTTAGGTCTATTCTCATATGACTAAAAAATTCTATTAAACTTTTAATAGGATTACAATAATTATTTATATCAAACTTTAATTCTGAAAGTACCCTTACAAATTATATATCATAGTGTACCACAGGGTGGTGGAAATTAAAATTAATTATGAAAAGAAATTTAAAAAAAAAATCTGGGTTCAAAACTGGATTTATCTTGGTTTGAAGCCAAATCTTCAAGATCTGGGTGAGTCATATCGTCAACGATCTAGTCTCACCCAGATCTTTAAAACAATTTTTTTTTAAAAAAAGAAAAATTGCAATGGAAGAATACAAGTTGGTTAAAGAAGAAGACGAGTTGCAGATGGGACGATGGTTGTTATTGGCGGTGTCGACGATTGGTTGTTGCTTAAAGGTGGCACTGGTGATGATTGATGATCAAGTGATGATCTAGTTCATATTCAGATCATGAACGATCTGGTTTGCATAAGATCATTGAGCCATATTATGGACAATCTGATTCATATTAAATCATTTACGATATGGTTTAATCAAGTCATCGTTGATCTAGTTACCAAATCGTCTACCAAGTTGTCAAAGATCTGGTTACCAGATTGGTGATGGTGACAATCAGTTTTTTTTTTTTTTTTTTTTTGGTTTTTATTAATTTACTGTATTTTTTTTTGCTTATTTTTTAAATTATTGTTTAATTAAAAAATAATAATATTTTTGTTTAGAAAATAAGCAATTATCATATTATTGTTCACGTGTCAACTTTTTATTGATCGAATTATATGTAATATTTTAATTTTATCAAGGGTGAAACCGTCATTTGAGGTGATGAGGGGCAATTGAATATTTTTCATTTTTTTGTTTTGTTTGACTGCTAGTTGAGTGACGACTTAGATTTTTTTTGAAGGGTTTTTCAAAATTTTAATGATAAAATAAATTATTTTTGAAAGAGCTTTAAAATTAAATAATTTTCAATATTTTGAAGATTAAAATAAAGTTTTTCTTTTATTTTATATATTTCTGACTTTTGTAAAATTCAAAAAAGAGTATATTTATGCTTGTCTTAAGTGGAAAAAAGCAGGATGCAAACTGTTGAAATTTTTGGGTGTCAGATGACAGTAATCTAAATTCCTGCAGGGAAGTATTAGCACTTCAACCCAGTACAAATAGTTACAGCCAAATAAAAAATATAGAAGTAAAAAATAAAAAGTACATCCTCTATGAATGATTAAGCATCGTTTTAATTTTAAAAGATTAATGGTTTAAATCTCATTTTCATTCTTAAAAGGTTAAAATTTTAAATTTTATTTTTTACTTTAAAATTCAAGACGTGTTGTGAATTTTCTCGCTAATAACATATATATTGATAAAATATAAAATATAAGATGTAAGTTATGAATCTTTTCATATTACTAATAATTCATTTTAATAGCTTTAAAACATAATTTACTAATAACTGAGTTGTGTATCTCCTCATTGATAAACACAAGCACCAATAATAAATATAAGATATGGATTGTGAGTCTTCTTAGAGTAACTCCAATGTAAAAATGAATTATACTTTAGAAAAAGTTATTATATTATCAATGTCAAGAAAATATGCTTCCTATATGATATAAATATGACTTCTTAGACAATCAAGTTCAGAAGTATTCTCCAATGCTTCCACTTAAAATGCACACTTTAATAAGGTGTTGATTTTTTTTTAACCACAAAACTTTCTTAATTATTAATCACAAGCAATAAATGGTGTAGAGAAGGGGTTGAAAAGGAAAAATACAGAAGATAGTGGATTGATGTAGAAAATTAACTTGATTAGTCAGTAATAAATGATTGTCTAACAAATCTTCTGAATTTTTTTTTTTTATCACATTAACTTCATAATGAAAAATAATAATTATATTGGATAAACTTATTTTAATATAAGATCTGTTTATCCTATATATCATTTTATTTTTTCACAACCCATTTCTACATCGGAATCGGAATCCGCAAGCAATCTCCATGGCTTTAACGTGCAAGGTGCTGGTTGCGGTTTCCTGCATAATAAACAAGGTTGCGTCAATCCCGCGTTTAAAAAAAAAATATTTAATAGATTAAACTGAAAAAATAATAATAGAAGTGACGTCCGCACAATGGAGAACAGCCACGTGTACCGAAATCATACGTGGCAAGAGAAGATGCTCCATGAACAACGTGAATTCATCAAATAATGAATACAGACTGCATTAAGTCCAGGTTCATTCCTTTACCACTCTCCTCCCCACCCACCAAGTTATATCCTGTGATTTTTGGTGCAGCTGTAATTCAAAAGCTTGGAATCTTACAAGCAACTACCAAAAACAACAAAATTTTTAATTTCTTTGAAAAGAGAAAGAGATTAGAGATCAAATTGATCTTCTGTGAACGAAAAATGAGCCAACTAAAAGAGCAGCAGCCTTATCACGTCCTCCACAAGCTTCCTCCCGGTGACAGCCCTTATGTCCGAGCGAAGCATGTTCAGGTCCTTCCATTCATCCATACATACATCATACATGCATACACGTTTGTTGTTGCCATGCATGTTTGTTAATGTTAGGCTATATTTGGATGACTCTCTTCAATTACCAGCTTATAACATATATATGTAGTTATATTTATCATTTAATTATGCTATTATTAGATTCACTTTATTAGAAATTTGAACGATCATATATGACTAAATGTTAGTTTTCCGTTAATCAGCTCAAGTAGTAAATTTCCCATTTGTCGATTTTTTTTTTTTATTCTTTGCGTCCATTTTAGGAAATCAAAGATTGAGCTCAGCCACTATTGCTTCTACATCACAAGATATCTGGTTGACAGTGATTATATATATGAATAAGGAATTTATAATTATCAATATATATATTTTTAAATTTATGTGTGCAGATGATAGTTTGTTTAACATGTTTTAGTTTGCACTTACTGATGGTTGTGCTAGTCTTGTATTATGACTATTTTTTAATTTTATTTTTTATTGTTAATTAATTAAATGTGTAATTGGACTACATAAGATGTGTTATGTTTTTGGAAGTGGTTGTCCTTTGTGAGTAAGGATACTCTATTAGGTTCTTATTTTTGCTAGACTTTTTGTAAGAGAAGATTAAGTTGCCTGATGCATGAGAAAGGAAAAAATGTAATAATATTGGCCAGTTGATGTTGATGTATCGTTAGGATATCAAATGTCTAGCAAAAAATAAGGATGGCAGTGAATCCTTACTCATTTTTTGTGATGTCTTTTTTTGAAATTTGTGTTGGTGGTGTGAAATTCAGTTAGTTAAGAAAGATGCAGAAGCAGCTATAGTTTTGTTCTGGAAGGCGATAAATGCAGGGGATAGAGTAGACAGTGCCCTTAAAGACATGGCGGTGGTTATGAAACAACAAGATAGAGCCGAAGAGGCCATAGAAGCTATCAAGTCTTTCAGGCATTGTTGCTCCAAACAAGCCCAAGAGTCACTAGACAATGTCCTCATTGACTTGTATAAGGTAGCTAAATGTGCCCAACAAAGCAATTTGCATTCTGTGGTTAGTCTAAACATGTCTAGTTAGGAGTCACCATTCTTGACAATTTGAATCCTCTGCTGATTCTGTTTATGCTAAAATCTAGTTTTTATAATTTCCCTGTAAGTAACAATACAATTAAATTGCAGTAATTTGTGAAGATGAGTTGTTAGATCAATATGCTTGACTGGCAGTGAAATTAAATTAGTTAGTGTCATCTAGACCCCTGCATGTCATATTTACTTTGCCTACAACACGCTGACCCAATTCGCTATTATATTATTTTCACCTTTTTTTTTTTCTTTAAATTTTGAAACTTATATGGGTAGAGAAATTCTTCCTGCCTCCATTGTTTTCTCTTGCTTTTTCATTTGGCAGTAACCATTATAAATTTGGCAGAAATGTGGGAAGACTAAAGAGCAGATAGAGTTATTAAAGCAAAAGCTTCGGATGATTTGTCAAGGAGAGGCCTTTAATGGGAAGCCTACTAAGACGGCGCGCTCTCATGGAAAGAAGTTCCAAGTCACAGTCAAGCAAGAGACCTCGAGGATACTGGTACTATAGTCTGTTCACATCTTATCTTGGTGATTTTGCTGCTTGTTTATTATTTTTTGGGCTTGTTAGAAAACTAATTGATATTATTTATTGAAACAAGAAATAAAAAGGAAATTTTATTTTGATTCCTATTATATTTTATGACATTAATATTCATAAACTCAAAGAAGATTGTTAAATTTTAATTTGTTTTTATGGTACCTGAGTCTGAAAACACGTACTGCAGGGAAACTTGGGTTGGGCCTACATGCAACAAGGAAATTACTTGGCGGCGGAAGTGGTATATCATAAAGCTCAGCTGATTGATCCTGATGCAAACAAGGCCTGCAACTTGTGTCACTGCCTGATCAAGCAAGCGAGATATACTGAGGCAAAAGCAGTTCTTGAAGATGTATTGCAGCATAAAATTTCCGGGTCTGCAGATCCAAAGTCTCAAACACGTTTGAAGGAACTTTTGTTAGAGATCGAGCTGCAGCAATCCACAACATCATCTTTAACAACAAAACTGAGTTTAGAAGATGCTTTCTTGGAGAGCCTTGACCAGCTGATGAACCAAAGGACCTCCCTTAGATCAAGAAGACTTCCCATCTTCGAAGAAATTTCTTCTTTTAGAGATCAGCTAGCTTGTTGATTGTCTTGTTAATTCTACAGCTTAAAAAATTTTTGGTTTGAGTGAGCCTGCTTCGAACCAGGACTACCTGTATAACAAAGGAGTGCCTGAAGTCATCTGTATATTTCTCCTTCCTGTGTTCTTTGAAATGGAATTCCATATTCTGGATCATGCCACTTTGTATATACACACAGATGAGTTCTTTGGCCGCAATACATTTTGTAACGCTGTTGAATAATTCCTAGTAATCAGTCTGGTAAGGGAAGTAAGTACATGATTCAAGTACATGTTTATAGGTATGGCTCTGCATACTCAGAAAGAAACAGATGCCTTCACCAAGTCTACATTTCGTAATGTATTCCTATGTGTTTGTGTTTATGTTTATATGTGAAGTGAATGAGTTATTTCAGTTTTCTGCAAAGCTCTGGAGCTGGTTCAGTTTTGAATAAACTCCATGAGAAGATGCAAAAAGAGTTGAGTGGGAAATTATCTTTACAAAATCCATGATGACTATGGTATCACTACTACGGAAAGCCTATGAGCAACCCTGATCTGTTTGGTCTTAGAGGTTGACTCGACATTGCTTTCCTGATTTAGTGCTTCGTAGGCCCTCAATGTTTCTATCAGACTCAGCATCAAGAAGCACAAATGCAGGCCCTTTTTGGCACAGTTCTAACGATGGCTATTCTCTGCATTTGTCCACTTGAAAGTTGGCACCCTTTTCCGCCAACAACTGTGTCCTACCCATCAGTTAAACTACTCAAAAACTCGTGTATGTTTACTTTCTTTGATACATAAAACAATTTCGGCTTCAGAAGCCTCATCATTTCCATAGCAAATGTTGTTTCTGATTGAAGAACTATAAAGAAGTGGTTCTTGTTGCACTAATCCTATTTGTGACATCAATCTTCTCAAATTGTATTATTTTATGTCCTTTCCATCAATCAGAATTTTCCCTTCCCTGCAATCATTGAATCTTATGAGAAGGGCTAATACAGAGGACTTTCCATCAATTAACCCAGGTTCGATTTGTAAGCTGAAGTTATTCAGAACTTTCACTTCTGGTCTTGATGGGTGTTAAATTTGGCATTTTAAAACTCGAGTCTCGATCCTCCCAAGCTGTAAAATCTCTGGTGTGTCAGGTTCAATTTTAACACTCATAGCAGAGATGGTTGTGGCATTTTCAAAGCTGGCTTGATTCTTATCAATCAAAGTGGTTTTGTACCAAAACACAACGCCATGTGCTAAATTCTCTAAGCAAAGGGAGAAACTTTGAATAATCCCAGTCTTAATTCTTGCTTTCCTGCACATCTTTTTTGGATTTTCTAGAGGAATTCTACCTTTTCCCAAGTATATGCTCTTCATGGCAAAACTAAAATGACGCAGTTGTTCTTATGCCGGGTGCAGACTTGGCTTGAACTAATCCTTCTATGAAAGGCAAGGCATCGCTGCCCACGCTACAAAAGCCATTCTCAAGTTAACACCATCTATCAGCATCTTCTACATCTGTAATTATATCTGTATTCAGGATAGTTGACTTCCTGTGTGCAATCAAGATGACTGTTCTCCACTGCATAGCCCTCTCCAGGGCTTCTTGCACAAGCATCTTTGACTCTGAAGCAAGTGCACTTGTGGCTTCATCAAGTAAAAGGATTGGGGGAATCTTGCAGCTCCAAAGAACAAAATGTTGGAGCACAGCGTGCTGTGGAATTGCCAAAAGCAAGTGTTGTTAAAACGTTTATTATTGCAAAGCTCTCTTTGGCTTTAAAGATTTGAAGTTTCACATTCTATCTTGCACAGCCCATGTGATAATTTTTTTGGGGAGTTTCTTCTTTCTTCTACAACAAAAGTTTATTGTTTTTTGTTACTACATATTTTGTTCTAGTAATGATTTTCTGTTTGTAATATACTACCTTTCCACTAATTTAAAGCTTTATTTACTACTCTTGGATCTTCTCAGGTATTGCACATGGTAGAATTTTATTAAGAAATGGTTCTAGTGTGAGGATTGACTATTATTTGGCTTATGGGCATATACTTCATGGGATAAAACTTGTCGTTTGGTTTCTTTATGGGTGTATACTTGTGTAGATTTCAAAGGCAATTCTTCGTTTCTTATTATATTTGATTAATAGGTTGTTGTTTATTGATTTTGTTTACTGATTGAATTTTTCCTACTGTTTTGATGAACTATTGGTTCACTTTTGTATTGTTTTCCTTTTCATTCAAATATAATGTTTGTTTCCTATAAAAAAAATGAGGATAGACTAGAGATCAGTAAAGAAATATAGATTTAGAGATATAATCTTGTAGATTACTCTTAATTCTTAATATTTCCTATAAGTACAAAAGTAACACGGCAGAAGAGATATTAGGATGAACCTAGTTATAATATTCATAAGTTATTTGAGTATACAATGTTATGTGCATAATTTTTAACCAATAATGCTTCTAGATGTCCACATCATAGATACATCTTCTAATTTGTATATTATTAATAGAATGATATTAATATATGAATAATCTAGAAGAATTATAAATTTTTAAATTTACATTTTCAACAGACACTGATGATTGTACCGCCAGTGATGTTGGCATTGCTTGTAGTCTCAAAGAATTGAATGTAATATAAATGCACTGTTGATTGTTGATGTGTTGCTTCTTAAATAATGACGTCTAGTTTACAGTGTATTTGATTTGATTGTGACTATAATGTTTGGCATTTGTGAGAAATAGAGGTTTGCTTTGCATTGTATTTTTGTTCAAGTGCATATAGATAACCAAATTTGCACTAAATCTGTGTATCAAATTGTAAAAGTTTGCTATTTTATATCACTAAAGTCTAAACCTGCTGTGAGGCAGAAAAATAAAGTTGTGCTGCTAATGCAATGTATAGAGTGATAATGATGAAAGAAGCTACTAATTTTTATTTATACCAAGCTTATATTCAGAAAAGAGAAGGTGAGTTTCATATAAAATAAGAGTCCTAACAAATAAAGACTTTTAAAATATTAAAAGATTAAAAACAAAAACAATAAATAAAAGTTTTATCTATCCAAATAACTGATAAACGGATTAGGAACAAAGTAATTATCCTAAATTTTGTTTTCTAGGACTAATCTAAAATACTCCATCACAATGTAAAGGAGAAACATATATAATTCTATAGCTTCTTCTGAGTGCCTCAATTAAGAAACATCTTGGAGTAAATTTCTGTTATTCTGTATATATATGTCCTTATAGATATGTAAACATCAGTTCTGTTTAAAACTCTGTAGCTTGTATAATCTTGAATAAACTCCCTCAGTTGCTGCAACTAGAGTTGAGTGGGAACCCATCTCCACAATTTCACCTTTATCCATCACCACTATGGTATCGGAGTTTACTACCGTGGAAAGCCTATGTGCAACCGTTATCTGTGTGGTCCGGGAGCTTGAATCAGCACTGCTTTCTCGATATAGGGATTCTAAGGCATTGACTATGATCCCTTCAGACTCAGCATCTAGAGCACTTGTTGCTTCATCTAGGAGGAGAATTGCAGGCTTCTTTAGCAAAGTTCTAGCAATGGCTATTCTTTGCTTTTGCCCACCTGAAAGTTGGCAGCCTTTCTCTCCAACAACTGTGTCATACCCATCTGGCAAACTACTTACAAAATCATGTATGTTTGCTTTCTTTGATACTTCCACAATTTCGGTTTCAGCAGCACCATCATTTCCATAGCAAATGTTGCTTCTGATTGAAGAGCTGAACAGAAGTGGTTCTTGTTGCACTAGCCCGATTTGTGACCTCAACCCTCTCAAATTGTATTCTTTTATGTTCTTTCCATCAATCAGAATTCTTCCTTCCCAGGGATCATAGAATCTTAGCAGAAGGGCTAAAACAGAAGACTTTCCTGCTCCACTTGGCCCGACAAGAGCCACCCTTAATCCAGGTTCGATTTTTAAACTGAAGTTATTCAGAACTGTCACTTCTGGTCTTAAAGGGTAGTTGAATTTGACACTTTTAAATTCAATTCTCCCTTTAATTCTCCTAAGCTTTGAACTTTCTGGTGCATCTGGTTCAATTTCAGTTTTTCTGTCAAGGACGTCGAAGGCAGGAGTCAGTATACTTATGGCAGAGATGACCATGGGGATCAATGTCCACAATTCTGTTATTGAAGGCACCGTGAGAGAGAAAATCTGATAAGCTCTTATGCCATCTTTAAATTTGGCTTGATTCCTCTCAATCAAAACTGTTGTGTACCACAAAGCAACAGCATGCGCTATATTCCATAAGCAAAGGGAGAATCCTTGAATGATTCCATATTTGACACTAACCTTCAGACAAATTCTCTTGGGGTTTTCTAGAGAAACTTTTGCTTTTCCAAGTATGTGCTCTTCATGGCAAAATGATGCAATTGTTCTTATGTTGGCTGCAGACTCGGAAGCAAGGGCAACAAACTCATTATGTGAAGCAGCAGAATCCCCCGAAAACCCTTTGGCAGACTTGGCTTGAATTAATCCCCCTATGAAATGACAAGGCATCACAGCCCAAGCTACCAGAGCCATTCTCCAACACACTATCATGCTTACTATTGTTGCAATCAATATCGAAGAGATGCATTGAACAATAACGGACATTCGATCAGAAATTATAGCTTTGACCATAGATGTGTCATTCATGATCCGCGAAGTGAGTAAACCAGCATTATTCTCTTCTATTTCAAACCAAGCAATTTCATTCCGCAGAACACCTACAACATTTGCGGTTGGCAAATCATGTTAATGTCTGTTTTCCTAATTTCAAGTAGTGATGAGATCATATACAAATGACAAATGATATCAGGTCAATATACAAGTTGTAAACTGTTAGATTAATGTGCTTTCAAAACATCGGAATTGCATTTGACATGTGATTATTTTCAATATAGATATAATATGTGGAATATTAGTCATTTCAAATGCTTTGATCTAATAGTTGAAAACTTATATCTTATATTAGAAAGATAAATGATTTTTTGATGATACAGATAAAAGGTAGACTTAGATACCTGTATATAGAGCTTTTCTGAGGTTTATCATGGCTTTCTCTCCGACTACCCCAAAGTAGTAATGCTGCAGGGTGTGAGTGAATATTGAAAACATGCCGATCAATGAGAAGATCAAGGAATAATGTCCAACATTTCTCTTTGGATCAGGATCGTAATATGCTACTCCTATTGTTATGATATAGTACCCGAAGACAGGCTTAGAGATTCCAGAGAAAGCTGCTGCTATGGAACCAATAACAAGCTTCAGCAGCTCTCTCTGTTTCAATCCAAACCAAATTCTGAAGAATATAATTGTCTTTTTCTCTTTTCCTTTCACTTCTTCTTCCTTTGCAGATTCACCAGCCTCTCTGAAACTGTTTGGCTCACTAGATTTCCTGTATGAATCGCTATTCCAAACTTGGTGGTAACTACTTGTGGATTCTCGATTGGAACCTGGAGCTCTGTCATCCATTCACATTCTAAGTTATAATCCTTTTCTTCTTCACCACCATGGTTAGTTTAAAAATTTATTGGCTGTTTGATTCATAATCCAAAAACAAATTTATAAACTAAGGATTAAAATTTATAATTTTAGAGAATGATTTGAATACCCCCTCAACTTAAGGATTGTTTTAGATCATAAAATCAGATGCAGTCTAGGCTAATTTAAACTTACCTTGAATCTCCATTAACTTGGTCAAGGTCCTGCATGTGATACAAGCGGTTGTAGAATTGGCTGGTCTCTAGCAAGCTCTGGTGTGTGCCTGTTTCTGTAACTTCTCCATTTTCTACCACTGCAATTACATCTGCATTGATGATCGTAGACATCCTATGTGCAATTAGGATGACTGTTCTTCCCTGGCTAGCCCTCTCTAGGGCCTCCTGAACAAGTTTTTCTGACTCTGAATCAAGTGCACTTGTGGCCTCATCAAGTAAAAGGATTGGGGGGTCCTTTAGAATGGCTCTTGCTATTGCAATTCTCTGCTTTTGTCCTCCCGATAACTGAACTCCCCTTTGTCCTACCTGTATTTTATTGAACATAACATTTTATTAAATTCTGTGGAAATTTTGCAAAGTAGAGACAAAAACACAAGTAAATTGGAGGCCAGTAATAGACCTCAGTTAAGTACTGATCCGGAAGATGTGATATAAACGTGTGCGCATTAGCCATCTTCGCTGCATCTTCAATCTGTTGATCGTCTGCATCCATATTTCCAACTCTAATGTTATCCTTGATGGTGCCAGAAAAGAGAGATGGTTCTTGAGAAACTGCTCCGATGTTCTTTCTCAGGAATTTCACACCCATATCCTTTATGTTATGATTGTCAACCAGAATCTCTCCTGTGGAAAAAATTCAATCATTAGAGATTCTTGTGACCTTTTGAGGGATAGAATGGTGAAATATCCAAGTGCAGGGAACACAGGGATTTTGTTGTGACCTTTTGAAGGATCATAGAATCTTGCAACTAAAGAAATGACGGTACTCTTGCCACACCCACTACTTCCCACTAAGGCCACCATTCTTCCCGCTTGAATTGACAGTGAAAACCCTCGAAGGATCTCTTTATCCGGCCTAGATGGGTATGCGAACCATACACCTCGAATGTCAATGTTGCCATCAACCCGCTTAAGTGCCTGCCCGTCTGAATTTGAGCTTATAATTGGCTTCCTATCAATCACCTGAAAGATGTCAAATCCTGCAGCCTTTGCCTGATTGAAAATTTGCATGTCTGGTGCAGCATAAGTGATCGAACTACAATTTTGAAAGGACCTGAATTTAGTTATACAACAACAAAAGGTCTTAAATTCAAATCTTCATTAACTAGATGATTTTCTTACATAGCTCCAAAGAGAATGCTCATGACAGCAGCTAAGATATTTCCTCCGTTTGATTTCCCGGCAACTACAACAAATGCTCCAATCCAAATGATGAGAGCCCAAGAGCAGAAACTCACAGACTGTAACATCCCTGTTCCAACTCCTTTTATCAGTGCCTCTCCTTTGCTGATCAAAATCTGCTTCTCCATGCATGCTGAAAACGACTTGATTGCAGTACTCTCCCCAACAAATGCAAATACTGTTTTGATTTGAGTTATTGCCTGTGACAAAATGCATGTAAACCAGAGGGGACTATTAATAACATGGATACTTCATAGGTATATAATTACATTGCATTTGGAAGTACTTTCGATGTCATTCAAAGTACTTTTGACATCTTTTGTATCCTATAAGAAAATAATAGTACTCAAGGAAGCCAAGAATTAAAGTCAGGGTGGGTTAGAACTTGTACGAAAATTTCAGTAGAATTTCTTTTGTTGTTATATTTTTCAAAAAATTTAATATACATGCATTAACAACGTATAAATCCATAAATAAAATTCATCACAAATAGAGATTATGTGTTTCCACAAAACGATAACATGCATTAGAGATTGTCCCTGGTGTAAAACACATAATGTAAATACCATCATTTCCATTCTAATTAAACAATTATAAGACCCAATATAATTTAATAAATTATCAATAAATTAATTAGATGAACAAGATTAAATTAATTAATTTATCCCTAAATTTTATAACTAAAAATTATAGTTACACTAAAATTTTAAATCAATATAAACAACTCAATTTATAAACTATTCAAATTCATAACAAGATAAACTAATAATTGCAATATCTCTAAATTTTTCTTAATTGAAAATTATAATAACCGTAAATTTTTAAACAAAATAAGCATTCAAAATTATATATTTCACAATAATATATCTAATTTGGAGACTAATTGTTAATATTGACTAAAAAATTGAGCCAAATATAATAATGTAAGTCAATAAATTAAAATTAGATTTACACAATTTAAACTTAAATAAAATAATTCAATAAGTAAAATTCCTAAAATACATCTTTAATTTGGAGAATATAGAGAATGGAGTCCATAAAAGTTGTTTTTTATTTGTTTTTATTTTTTGCTCAAGTTAAAAAGAGAAAAAATTGAAATTGGAATTTGGAAGTACAATGTCGCAAAGAACTAGTCGGGGCTTGCTGCACAAACCAGGAACAGGAGAGGAGAGTCTGAGCGCGTGAAGGCAGAGAACAAAATATAATTTATTTGATTGGTAGAAAAGTGAAGACCATTATAACATTTTTATTAAAAAAAAAAAGTAAAACTGTAATATCATAAAAAAAATTTTGAAACGGGCCAGGTAGGCTCCACAAAGGGCTCTGTCCCTAACTGTACTACTTAGTGAAAAAGGATGCTTAAATCTTAAATTTGAACCTTAATGGTTTTACACAGTGCAACACAAATGATGAAATACTTCAGATGGTTAAAATATGGAGGTCTGCACTTGAAAATGATCATATACAGCGTTATATACAAAGTGAGAAAAAATAAAAATACGTTACCTGTTCTACCATAGAAGCAGCTTCAGAGAGGTAAAGCATCTTGGCAGCTGAAATGGTGTTCATTTTCTTGGTGTAGGTACCTCCTATCACAAGAACCAATGGAACAACCAACAAGGTAAGCAGTGCCACTTCCCAACAGCATATGGCAGCTATCAGGACTCCAGAGAAAAATGTTGCAAAGCATGATAGAAAATGACCCAACTGTAAGAGAGATGCATATTAGGTTAACATTTCACAAAGTTACTTTGAAAGAAAGCTAATTGTAAAATGTTGTGTTTTTTTTTACCCCCTGACACCAAGTCAGATAACTACCGAGATCTAATTGGGATAAAACTCTATCACGCGGTTCAGAAATCTGTTTCAAGAAATCGGGAAAGTTCTACCCATATATTAGTAGGAAAATTATAAAAAGTTTCCAATAAGACAGAACTCAAATATATATTATTTTTAAAATCTACTTTTTAATCAAGATTTTCTAGAAACTCAATCAAGAGAGTCAAATTGTTTACATAAAAGAGCGTAAATAAAATAAAATTGTACAAACTTCTAATATCAGGCGGTTATTTTTTTTCATGAAGCATGTTTGGGACATGCATCAATATAATTCTTTAAAAAATCTATTTATGTAACAGTTTTTCGTAGAATAAGATACCATGTATAAATCAGACATAGATAGATATCAACATATGAACTGCATACCTTTTCTCCAATGGCGTCTTGAATGATACTCATGTGGTTACTTACTCCAGTTATGATTTTGCCATTGGTTAATTCAGTATCAAATGCCCCGATCTCTTGGCTAAGTACAGCTTTTAGAAATGCTAATCTCATTCGTGTTAACTGTCTTTCACCCACATACATCCAGCATCCAATCTCTGTACATATCGAAAAGGAGATTATAGGAAGTACTACAAAATTATTCCAAATATTATAAAATTTAGATAGTTTCATATTGGTCGAAGAAGTGAATTTGTATTTATTTATAAGATGAAAGTAAACCTCTACTTGTGAGCTAGCTTTTGTGGTGGACTTAAGTCTAAGATTATTTTCCGACAATAAAATATTTTACTATATAATAAATTATTTTTGAAGATAAAGTAAATCATAAATAAATATAGTACTTCTCATATCATTTACAATAAGAAAATTTGTAATGTTTAACATAGTAGCATCAGTCTAATTTTAATATACGGTATATACATAATGAAAAGTTTTCTAACTTATAATATCGTGCCATTTAGATAGTCGGATTGGCTTATGTAAACATAAAATAATATATTGAGAAGAATATTGTTAAATGTATGCATGCAAATATCCGGGAAGACTATTATCTAGAAACTTTTGAAGAAATCTAGTAAGCATCCAACATTATCACAATTAATCAAATATATCCTTTTAATAATTCTGAACATATAAAGAATTCTCTTGGCTTTTTATAATAATAAATAGTAATAAACATGTAGGATACACATTCATAATCTCTCTCCCTTTTGTTTTCGTTTTTGGTTTTGGTTTTTTTTTTTTTTTTTTTTTTTTTGGCAATCAAAATCTCCAAATATCAAAATAAAAATAAAATATATAAATAGAGAACAAATGCATATATAAAATATAAGTGGGAGAATTTAAACATAAAACCGTTTATTTTTTTTTAAGAAAAACATAAAAGCTCTTGTCAAAATCAAACTTGTCAATTGATACATTACACTTTGACAAATTGCACAAATTTTCTTGAGATTTGATAAAATTACACAAAAATGATGATATTTGAATAACTCGCACTGATCTCCCTTAAAGATTTAAAAACTCAGTACAAACCTCCCATACTATTAGTTAACAATGGTTAAATTCTCACGGTCAATAGTCAAATATACAAAAAAGCTAAAATACCTTTCAAGTCAAATTTAAAATCAATATTTTATTTTTTATAAATTTAAAATTAATATAATATATTTTTTAATTTAATTAAAAAAGAAAATATAAAAAAAATATTTTTAATTTAATATTTCAAAAAATATATATTTTTTGAAATATCAGAAAATATTTTTAAGTTAATTAAAATAAAAAAAGAGAATAATAATAATAATAAAATGAACAAAACTGGCCTCCATGGAAGACTAGGAGACCAGGGGTCGCTTATGACTGGTCTCCCATGTAGACCAAATTCTACTCTCCGACAAGGGAGACTAGAAAACTGATCTCCATCCTCGGAGACCAAAATTGGTCTTCGGTGGAGACCAAAACCTTAGTCTACATGTTGAAGACCAAGTCTCCAACGATGAAGACCAACTGGTCTCCCTCGCATTCGGCGATGGAGACCAGTTGGTCTCCATCGTTGGAGACTTGGTCACTAGAGACCAACATTGATCTCCATTGTCAAAGACTAGATTTGGTCTCTAGCGATGGAGATCAAACCATCGTCGAAGATCAGTCTTCGACGATGGAGACGAATTTATTTATTTTTTTGAAATATATATTTTTTAAACAAAATTTGAATAAACTTTAAATTTTTCTTTTTTTGATTTGAGAGATGTTTGGTTTGATGTGGATGTTTAATTTGGGTGATGTTGATTTGATGAAAATGATGGAGATGATGATTTTGATGAATATAGAAGATGAAATTGGAGATGAGGAAGATGATGGGAGGTAGAAGATGAAACAGATTTTTTTTTTGAAATATTATATTATTATATTAGTAATTAAAAATATTATTTTTAATTAAAATATTCATTAGTTAAGAATTCATCATTTTACCTTTTATAATTTTGATTTAACGATAGTTGACTAATGGTTGACTGACAGTAAGAGAGGTTTGTACTGAGTTTTTGAAACCTCAGGTAGTACGAGTGCAAGTTACCCAAATATTATCATTTCTGTACAATTTCGCCAAACCTCAGGGCAGGTTATAGCATATTAAAACCATTCATAAGATGGGTACCTAGTATTCCAGCAGGAAATGTAGCAAAGGCCATGTACCACACAAAGGGAACAACCTAGACAACACAAACATTGTCAGTATATGACGATAACCCTCCAATTAATAAACTTGTAGATCCACTCTTAGCTTGTTTTGAAAAAACTGCAAAGCTGACCATAAACTGCAGTACGTACCTGGTACAGCGCATGAACCATTGCCTTCTTGTCATTAATGTGGTTTCCAAATGCTTGTAAGGCTTTGCCGAGCAACAAATACCCAATCGGTTGAGCCATGCCATGAACCACCGAGCCAAAGGTCCCCAACCCCATTAAAGTCCAGTCCAATGTATCTGCATAACTCAAAAGCTTAGAAAATGGCACAACTTTGTTCACTGCTTTCTCCCCCTCCTCTTCCTGATCCTCCACCACCACCACCTGCTTCGTCTTGTCCTCCATTATTGCACCAACCTGCATGAGTTCCAGGGGAGAGTTGGCCTTTTGCATATTCAATTAAAACGTGTGATGTCACTTTGAAATACCCGTGGCCTTTTTAATATAGTGTTATATTATATTAAATGCCTGCAAAAACTATGTTCACTAGGGAATATCTAGGAGATATTCTCAAATCTTTGGCTGCATCTCAGTGTACGTAACACTTTCAGATGCTGGCGCTCGTAAAACAATGCACAAAAATACACGTTGAGGGAGCTTTATTAATTTTGTTAATGTCACCATATTAGTTATGAGCAATGATTCTCTATTATATATTAATCACTTGGGTTGCAAAAAGAATTAAATTTATTTTTGATCGGCGTTTATACCAAGTTAAATGAGCCATATCAGACCAATCCTAAAGGAGGTATGTTCAGTTTTTATGTGTGAAACTTGGTGGGATTCTACTAATTGTACATGATATAAATGATTCATCAAAAAATAAAAATAATAGTTTAAATACAGAGCATATCGGAATTATTCTGATTGATCAAAGATTAAATGTAATTATTTAATCATATGGGCTACTAGTTCACTTGACAAAAGTTATTTTAAAGGAGAAATTGGAGTTTCCTTTAGGTTTGATAAGACACTCTGATGGGGAAGTTGCATTATTCTACGACATCTCTGGGACTTAACTAAAGTTAAACATTTTGTTATATCGACCTATTTGAATTATTAATTGTCTATTGTCTTGGACTCAACTAAAGTTACACATTTTGTTATATCGATCTATTTGACTTGTTAATTGTCTCAAATACGAATGATATAAAATAAAAGGATAAGTCCAATTTCCCCCTCTAATTTTGTATAATAGCCCAAAAAACCTCCTAATTTTAGAAATCACTAAGAACCCCCTGTAGCTTATAAAAATAGTAAAAAAAATCCTCTCTATCATTTATAAAAATAGCCAAAAAAAAAAAACCCGTGACTTTAAAAATCACTAAGGAGTTTTTTTAGTTATTTTTATAAATGACAGGATGTTTTTTGGCTATTATGTCAATTACAAAAAAGATTCTTAGTGATTTCTGAAGTGAAAGAGTTTTTTAGCTATTATGTTAAACTACAAGGGAAAATTAGATTCATCCCTAAAATTAAAAAAAAAAAATAAAGAAAACAAAATGAAAATTAACAAAATGAACTAATAATGAAATTAAATTGGAGATGGACCAAAATTTTAAACAAAAGTAGTATTAAAAAATAAAAACAAAAACAAACAAATAAAATTATAATTAAAACTAAAATTGGAAGCCACCTTAGTTATTTTAAGAAAAAAATACAAAAAAAAAAAATCAAAATGAAATCCATGCAAATCAATAATCAATATTGACCTAATTGCTTTAAATATTAAAAACTTTAGCAAAATGGTTTGCCGAATTGTCTAATTTATTGATTTGTATTGATTTTACTTTGTTCTTTTTTTTCCCCCTAAAAAAACTAAGATGATGTCCAATTTTAATATTTTAATTTTGTTCATTTTGTTTTTATTTTTAAATTTTTATACTATTTTTGTTTAAAATTTCTGATCCACTCTCAATATAATCTCATTCTTAATTCATTTAATTAATTTTCTTCTTGTTTTCTCAAATTTGTTCTCTTTTCCCTTTCTTTCTTTCATTTTTTCATTTTTTTTCTCTTTTATTTAATATCAAAGATATTTTGGATAACTAACAAGTCAAATAAATCAATATAAAAAAATTTAACTGTAGTTTAAAAAAAAAAAAAACACTCAATTTAGTTATTTAGTGCTATTTTTCAAACTCACGTATTTTTATATTATTTACTGGAGTTTTTCCTTATTACTATTATAATTAGTGTTTTTAAAAAAAAATTGAAAAATATGAAAATTAATTTCTTGATTTCAAATGAAAACAAAAATTTCGAAAACGGAAACAGAAAATCAAAGACTTTTTATGAGATTATGAAAATATAAAAATTTTAGAATCTTCATGGGAGATTATGAGATTGATAAGACATGATAGGGTATAAGAGATTTTTTACCTTGCAAAATAGAATAGGAATGAGATTCCCAAGTGAGACCTTTAATCCAACAAGTAAACACCCCATTATGGTCAAAGCATAAGGGTATTTTCTTGTAATTTTAACAAAGTTTGGTTATGGATCTTGTTAGGGCAAAAGTTAGGAATCTGAATGCAATTGTCCCTATCTTTTATGACTAAACTAATTTAAGTAATGCTTGTTATGAGTATTATGACTAATAACTAACTTAAGTAATGAAATCTTTTATAGTTGTAGCAATATGAAGTTTTGGGTTTAAATTTCATTCACATAATCACATGTTTGACTCTTTGAGGATACGTTAATTTTGTATAATAATATGTTAATACAATTACTAAAAAAACCTTTTATACTCTGTTTTTTTTTCCTCAATTTTATGCTTTCATCAAATGTGATTACATTCTGTATAGATTAGTTTAAAAATGAACACGTCATTATGTCTATATATTTAATTGAAATTTTAACATATAAAGCTAGTATCAATGTATCATGATTAAAATCCATTAATTACAGTACAAGAGATCTTATCTAATCCTTAGGTATGTTAAATTGAATTTTTAATATATAGAGCTAGTATCATAATTAAAATCCATTAATTACAGTCCAAGGAATCTGATATAATCCTTTTGTCCTATATAAAGGAAAGTGACTATGTTTCTAAATTTGACAGGTAAAAGTTTGTTGTTCTAGACTGGGCCCTTAATTCAATATTTTTTGTATATTACGAGTAATATATGCTTTTCAAATTATAGAATAAAACTTCTATCCGTAACCAGGTCCAGGTGGTGGCAGCTAATTTATAATAATAAAATGTTATGATAAACAATTTATAAAAGATAAATAAAAATTTGAACTTGATCCTAATGTTTTAGGGATCATGTTCATTTCCTGGATAACAAATTAGCAAATTCTATTAGATTTTAATCTAATTCTCTTATTTTAACTCCAAATATAATCTAATCTTGGACATTCAAACTTTTAATTTCTAGACATAATAAATACTTTTCAAATTAAAGAATAAACTTTCTATCCTAAACCAAGTGGTGACAGCTAATTTACATAATAAATAAGTAGTGAAAATGAGGTAAAATAGCACCAAAGTTGGCTTGATTTGTGAATATGTCACTTGACTAATAATTTGACTTCTAATGTTACCTAAAAGTGTGAACTGAGCCCAAAATATCCTTAATAAGACCTTTTGAACTGTTGACTTGTATATTTCCTCTCTTTTCTTGCTTTCTTCTCTCTTGCTCGCTTTATCTTTCTCTCTCTCTAAACAAAGTTAAAGCTGAGTTTTGAAGGAAGACAAATAACTCAGTAGTGCTCTCTTAGAATTTTTATTGAATACTTGGTAGACAACTCTTAACAACTAGATTTCAACGGATTCTCCATCCATAGAGTTCTCGATTGGTAGAAATATTTTTCTTTATTTATTTTTTTTAAATTATTATTTTTTAAATAGATCGACATCATGCATCTAAAAATGGCTGATAATGATCCGATTGTATTATGAATTTATATATATATATATTTTATATATTTATTGTCCATGTTATCTACGAACAATGGATTTGTAATTCTTTCTTATTTTTATTTTTTAAAATAAAATTTTAATTCATTTTAAATTTTAATTTATATATATATTTTATATCTTTACCATGCATGTTATCTATGAACAATGGATTTGTAATTCTTTCTCATTTTTATTTTTTAAAATAAATTTTTAATTAACTTAAATTAAAGGTAATTTCGTTTCTTCACCAAATTTTGATAATTAAACTTAATTTTTAACGGTAAATTTAATATGAGGGAAGGTAATGTCTTTTTTTCAAAAGTTGATCCTAATTATCAAAAGGCAAAGTTTGAGGAGTTCATAGTAATTTACTTCATTTAATAAAACATAAGCTACCAACCAACCCAAACCAAAAAGCAACCCAATAGGATTATTTTACTTTACTAAACAACACCAAACCACTTTGGAATATACTTTGGAATATATTCTCCAGGGGAATTCTGGCCAGTAAATAAATCATCATCAAATTAGGTTGTTTTTTCTCATATCACTCGTTGCCTTTTCTTGGCTCAGTGACTGCAAATCAGTTTTGTCACATGCATCATTCTACTGATTTTGTCGTTTGATTCATGGAGCAACCGCTTTATGTTTCCTTTTCCTCTTAACAGCGGGGGTTGCGTCTTCTTTCCCTTCTTCAGTGTTTCTCTGTTTCTGCCTGTGGAGAGACCCCTGGAGAAAGACCCTTGGCATTCTCTGGGACAAAATGAAATGAAGATAATACGTTATGATTGATATCTGATAAAGCTCAGAATCCCAAATTTAGCACTATTGCCAGTCATTCACTAGAAAGAATGGTTTACTTCTTTCAAACTGTCCATCATGTCATTCTGTGTACATATTTCTTGATTTCTTCAGGAATGTGAGATATTATGTGCATAAAAGAAGTTAAAATACTTAAAAACAGAGTTGTGGAGGCTGCTCTAGCATATAGGGGCTTAAAAACTGCATTGAAATACTTTTATTGTGGGAATTATGTACAAAAAAATAAATTAAGACCAATTGACCAATAATGTAAGGAATCATCACTTGACAAATAGAGTAAAACAGAGAAGGTACAGGTTGGGAGGGAGAGAATTTGACTGAGCATCAACCTGTGCAACTTATAAGTAAGGATCATGATTTTTTTTCAACTGAAATATACAATACTGAAGAACATACCTGTAGAAACATGTGTGTCTAAGTCTGAAGGGAAAAAAATCTTGATTTTAATTCGAATGCGGAAACGTGAATCTTAAAAATTTAAAAAAAAAAAACATGCCCAATCGATACTAGTAATAACGATTCAATAATTAATTCATAAGATCGAATCTTACCTTGCATGAAGATTGAATTGATCCCTTTTGATTCGCAGATTCTTCACCATCTGATCTTCCTTGCTATGACTCTTCACAAGAGAAACCGTGTGTGGGCACAATCTTTTGAAGATCCTTTTGAAGTAGATTGTTATTAGGTGATTTTTAATCAATGGAAATTTTTGGTTCAAGTAGCCAAAAATTCTCTCTACCACCATTAACTTTACCAATCATAAAAACATCTTTTTATATTGGCAAACTAGGGTTCTTCAATTTTAACAAGGAATCCAAATTCCTATTTAAATTGAAAGACTTAATTCATATCCAATATGGAATCAAATTCCTTATTGGATTAGAATTCTATTCTTTTAATTTAATATGGAATCTAATTCCCATTAAATTAAAACTCTTTTAATATAATTTAAATGGAATCTTATTCCAATTAAAATTATTATTTCCATTAATTAATTAAATGACTTTTCATTAAATTAAATGATTCTAAATCATAATTAATTTAATGACATCATTTAGAATTGAACCCATAACCTCTACAAATAATTAAATAATTAACCATTAATTAAATAATTATAAATATTTAAATAATCAAATTATTTAAATAATTTATGAACATGTACATAAATTTATATGTACACTAATAATTGGACAATCCAATTATATTCTTCAACTTGTTTCTTTATGTGGTTGTGAGCTAGCAAGGGGACCAAATGGACCTACAATTTGAGCTCCAATAATATAAGAATTATTAATTAAACTCTTTAATTAATAATTCACTATTATTAACCTTAGAGTTACTCCACTAAAAACTTAAGGTTGCACTCTCAAAATTGTAGATGTTTTACACAATCTGAATTTTCAGTGTCCATCGATTTAATCATTTCATATGATTCGATCCTCCACGAGTAGTTCATAATTAGAGCTAGGTTATTAAAATCCGTTATACCTCTCTATTTATATCTTGTTCCTTTAAGTACCATTGATTCTCTAATGAACAATATATCCATAACAACTTATGAATTTATCTTTCCATTTACTCATAAACAGAAAGTTGAGCGCTCTTATTGTTCAAGACCCGAATCAACATTTAAGGGAACTACTCATCTACTTCTCGCAAGAAGGAGTGGATTCCACTATTGTGTAGAATGTTCTCAGTCACTTATTAAATCACATCTCCAAAGTACGAAGCATATTGACCGTAAATCTATCACAGTCTCACCCATGTAAATCAAAAGATATGACCCAACAAATAGGAGTCCATAAAACACTCAGGATTAAGATCAATCCATATATGATCATCTACTTGATAAAGAAGAATTTCTTTGTTTAACGGATATTAATAAGAAATTCATTTTATCATGGTCCAGTCCTATATAATCTCTATTATATAAGTGCCTCCATTTTCATATCACCATATGAACAATCCCGGATAAGATCATCGTATCAAATACGAAATGGACCGCAACTATAGATTTACCACAAACAAAGTACCCAGCTTTGTTTGCTTTCTACGGACTCTTTAGATTACTAATCTCAAACTAAATCCTCTTGTATATAACACTTATATACTTAATTTGAGACTATATAAGTAATCATGGATGTTACATGATATTCGTATGAAGCAAACATTTCATAAATGCACATTAATTTGAATAAAATAAATTTTATTTATTTATAATTTATTTAAACGTTTACAAATTATAAGCTCTAAGGGCACAATGCCTAACAATCTCCCACTTGCCCTAGAGCAAATGAGACATATCTCGTAATCCTAGACCCTCTAGATGACCATCAAACACTTTAGCCGTTAAGGTCTTTGTAAATGGATCAGCATGATTGTCCTGTAAAGCTATTTTCATCACCGACACATCTCCTCTATGTACTATCTCTCTAATGAGATGATATTTTCTTTCTATATGCTTTCCACGCTTATGGCTTCTTGGTTCTTTCGAATTAGCCACTGCACCACTATTATCACAATAAAGTGTGATTGGCTTATCCATATTTGAAACAACTTCTAAATCTGTCAAGTACTTACGAAGCCAAACTGCTTCTTTAGCTGCTTCACAAGCTGCTACATATTCTGCTTCCATGGTGGAGTCAGCGATACAAGATTGCTTAACACTCCTCCATACTATAGCCCCACCACCTAGGGTGAATACTGACCCAGACGTGGATTTTCGAGAATCCTTATCCGACTGAAAATCAGAATCTGTATATCCTGTTGGAATCAAATTCTCACCAGAATATACTAGCATATAGTTTCTCGTTCTCCGAAGATATTTGAGAATACATTTTACTGTCACCCAATGATCCAATCCTGGGTTAGATTGATAATGACTAACTACTCCCACTGAATAACATATGTCAGGTCTCGTGCATAGCATAACATACATGAGACTGCCTACTGCAAAGGCATAGGGAATTCGTCTCATATCCTCAACTTCTTGAGGTGTCTTAGGACATTGTTCTTTAGACAAGTGAACTCCATGCCGAGAAGGTAAATAACCTTTCTTGGAATTCTGCATCGAATAACGTACAAGGATCTTATCAATGTATGATGCTTAAGACAATGCTAACAGTTTGTTCTTACGATCTCGTATGATTTGGATCCCAAGAACATAACTAGCCTCTCCCAAATCTTTCATTTGGAATTGGTTAGCAAGCCAGTTCTTTACATCAGATAATGCTTCTACATCATTCCCAATGAGTAGAATATCATCGACATAAAGTACGAGGAAAACCACTTTCTTATCGATGATACGCTTGTATACACAAGGTTCATCGACATTTTGCTCAAAACCAAAAGACTTGATCGAAGTGTCAAATCTAATGTTCCAAGATCGAGAAGCTTGCTTAAGTCCATAAATAGACCTTTGCAACTTGTAAACCTTTTGCTCTTGACCTTGGATTACGAATCCCTCTGGTTACACCATATAGATGCTTTCATCAAGATTGCCATTCAAGAATGCAGTCTTGACATCCATTTGCCATATCTCGTAATCGAGACATGCAGCTATAGATAGAAGAATACGAATGGACTTAAGCATGGCTACTGGTGAGAAAGTTTCTTCATAGTCAACTCCCTCTTTTTGAGTATAACCTTTTGCCACTAGCCTAGCTTTGAAGGTCTCCACCTTCCCATCCACTCCTCTCTTCCTCTTGTAGATCCATTTGCAACCTATGGGTTTTACCCCATCTGGTTGATCCACAAGTTCTCAGACTGAGTTTGAGTACATAGATTCTATCTCGAGATTCATAGCTTTAAGCCATTCTTCCTTATCAGAATCTTCCATTGCATCATTATATGTCAATGGATCATCTACACTCTCATCAGAGATAGCAATCTGTGCCTCTCCGATATTTCTATAACGAATAGGTGGTCTAATAATCCTTCCACTACGATGAGGTGGTAGATGATTCTGATGAAAGTCTGTCTGACGCTCAGACGTGGTTTTAACTATGTTATTATCAACAACTATTGTTGATTGGATACTGGTCGAACCAGGCAATAACTCCTCGAGTACAATCTTACTTCGAGGTTTGTACTCTCTCAAATAGTTCTCTTCAAGAAACGTAGCGTTTGTCGATACAAACACTTTGTTTTCTTCAGGACTATAAAAGAGTCCGCCTCTAGTCTCTCCAGGATAACCTACAAATAGGCAAACTTTTGAACGTGGTTCCAGCTTCCCAGTCTTGTTCTTCAGCACATGTGCTGGACAACCCCAAATGCGAAAATGTCGTAAACTAGCTTTACGACCATTCCACAACTCCAAGGGTGTCTTTGGAACTGACTTAGATGGTACAACATTCAAAATATACATTGCAGTTTGCAATGCATATCCCCAGAATGAACTAGGTAATGATGAAAAACTAAACATAGATCTTATCATGTCCAAAAGGGTCCGATTTCTCCTTTCTGCAACACCGTTCTGCTGGGGTGTTCCAGGAGCAGTCAGTTGGGATAGAATCCCATGCTCAATCAAGTAATCCTTGAACTCTGTATCAAGGTATTCTCCTCCACGATCTGATCGTAGAGCTTTCAATGTTTTACCTAATTGATTTTCAACTTCAGTTTTAAACTCTTTGAACTTTTCAAAAGTTTCAGACTTTCGTTGCATTAGGTAAACATACCCATATCTAGAATAATCATCAATGAATGTGATGAAATATTCATAACCACCTCTAGCTTTAACATTCATTGGACCACAAACATCCGAATGTATAAGCTCTAGCGGTTCTTTGGCTCTATACCCTTTTGTCTTAAAAGGTCTCTTAGTCATTTTACCTTCTAAACAGGATTCACAAACAGGTAAAGTGCCGATCTTTAACTCACTTAAAGTTCCGCTCTTTACTAGTCTGTCTATTCTGTCAAGATTAATATGTCCAAGTCTTAGATGCCAAAGATAGGTATCATCATTAGGAGAAATCTTTTGTCGCTTTGTTTTAGGTTTTTCAACTTTAAACAATTCAGCATTGAGCAGTGAATTACGTGTTAACGACCTTAACATGTAAATGTTGTTTTCTAATATTCCGGAACAAATATTCAAACCATTTCTAGAAATAATAACATCTTTATTACTAAAAGAAATTGAATAATTGTGCTCCAATAATCTAGAAACTGAAATCAAATTTCTTCTAAAATTCGGAATATAATAAACATTGTTCAAAACAATAAAACAATTATTTGAAAATTGAAGTCTAACTTCTCCCACTGCTCTAGCTGAAACGACATCCCCAGTGCCAACTCGCATGGTGAACTCTCCCTCACCAAGCAGCCTATAAGAGTCAATCAGTTGCGAAGAAGAACAAACATGATTAGTGGCTCCTGAATCAATTATCCAAGTGGATGAATCATCCTCCACTAAACAAGATTCAATGACTAGTAAATCATATTTACCTTTCATCTTCTTCTCTTTGAGCTCATTAATCACCCCACAATGAGTTTCAGCTGTATTAAAATAGGTCATCATGTTCAAGACATGCTCTTGAACTGATGTCCCTTCCTTCATCTTAGCAGTCATAGCAGCACAAACAGCTTCGTGTCGCTGCTACTCAGAAGGTTGCCCAAACATCCCTTGTAATGACTCCATCATCTGAGATGCTGTAGTCATTGCCTCATGCTTCTTAGCAAGCACGTCGGACATTCCTGCTAACAAATAGCAACGGGCTTTTTCATCAGCCTTAACCCAATTTTGGTAGGTTTCGCGTACATTACGCGTGGCATTTTTAGGTGGCACAGGAGGACAGTCCTCCATCAGGACAAATTTTAGATCCTCACAGACTAAAATGGCGTTCATATTATTTTTCCATTTAACATAGTTACCCCCATTTAGTTTATCATTAGCAAGTATGGTAATTAAAGGTGACGTCATTGCTGAAATAAATAAACAAAATATTTTATTCAAAAAATTGTTTCATATGAATATCATAAATTTTAGCATAAAATTAAACATGATGCATGATACATGAATAATGAATCAAAAATACCCTAAAAAGAATTACTATGCCACGATAATCTAACATGCCACAAATAGGTGCCGCCGTAGGGTAGGTCAAATATTTGTATGTTTAGACTGAGACATTCTCAATCAAATAATATAACAGAAAACTCTTTTTCATATATTATTTGACTACCGTTTTTCGGTCAGGAAAAAATAATTAACAATTAATTATTTCCTTTGTAAGTGTAACCCATCATTTCGGAGTCCATAGACTTAACTCGAGAATTGCCGCCGTAGGGTAGGTCAATCACAAGATACATCTAGAATTCCTATCCGTTAGGAAGTCAACCTTGATCAACCTAAATGGACACCATCCGTAGGGGGACGATAACAAAGCCATCTCGAGGCGCCATTTAAGTTTTACGGTGTTGAACTAACGATGGAGACCGTAAGATATATTATCATATATCCCTCTCCCACTCACTATTTTAGGATTAGGGTTTTCTATTTTAATATTCCTAGTCATCATCTTAGATTATTAACGGCTAACAAGTATAATCTAAGTTACTAGGAATCAGTATGTTACTAGAATCATCATTCTATTAACACCTAATAAATTACCAGATTTTTAACTCTTAAAAATCTAATTTATTATGAAAGATCTAATCTATGTAATCTAAACTCTTTAATTATGAAGATTAGATTTAATGTGTGATTACCCAATTTTAACTCTTAAAATCTAATCCACATTATAACTACCAATTATTTGAAATATATTTATTTTAATCACATTAAAAGTAATTATATATTTCTAATTTGTGAACCTAAGATTTTTAACTAAAATCCTAACAAATTATGAAATTGGTATTTAATGTATTATTATCTCTATTTTAACTAATAAACTATTTAATAGAAAAAATAAATAATAATACATGTATGTATGTCATGTTATAATGCAACGAGTAGGCACTTTCTATTCTATATGACATATTTTATGCATGATCATGTTATCAACAAATTATTCAATCATCACATGATAAACAATTAAAATAAATAACATATGATTGACCGGGTTCTTTGGCTTTAACGACCTAAAACTAATTTTAGATATTACAAAATTAACCAAGGCATTCCTTGGCCTTCACTTGTAGTCTTCAAGAACTTCATGGTCTTCAAGGTCTTAATGGGCTCTCTTGGGCTCATAATTAAATCCAATTTAATTATTAAGAATCTCCATCACATGGATTGGGCTAGAGCCCATTTTATGATTTTAAAACCATCAAAAATTATCCAAGTGTGAGCATACATGTGCAGATTGTGCATCATCAATCATGTGCACTAAATGCACATGTGTCACATGCACAAACATCCAATGCATTAGCTTTCACGCACAAACAGGTGCAACAATTGCACTGCTTTGTGCATGTCACTTATGCGGCCTGCTGCTTGCACACGTGGACAATTGAACAAGCCACCTGTCGTGCAACACATGCACCAATCTGCAGCCAAACTGGTTCATAACCAGTCCTCATATGCGCAGTCAAGCTGGTTCATAACCAGTCACACGCACAGCGGCATTAGTGGACTGGTGACTAGTTCAAAAACAGTCCGTTTGCTGCCCAGAAAACCGCAAACGCACACCAGTCCCCATACGCAGTGAACCAGTGCACCAAGCACCAGCCGTTCGCGTTGCTATCCACTGCTGTCCGCTGCCGTCCAATTCGCAGTCTCTTGCACATCGAATACGCACAACCAGAACTGCTGGAGCATCCATATGCACAACCAGTCCTTCTCAAAACACACAGCCGAACTGGTCATCAAACTGGTTTAAAACAGTCCACCATGCGTAGCCACTCTGGTTTATAACCAGTCAGACGCACAGCGGCATAAGCGGACCAGCGCACCTGCGGGCACCAGTCATCAGGTCGTGCATCACATGCACACTTTGTTTCAAGAACTGGCGCTGCCGTTGTCCAGTTCCGCTACCACATTCTGACCGATTCTGCTGCTGTCTAGAATCATTTAATTTATTTTTGTGTGATGCGCATCTTATGCACACATCTAACTACGTGCAACTTTTGCACCGAACGCACATGAATTTTTCTTAAACCAATTCCGTATTCAATCGTAACTTTCGCCCAAAACCAGAAACGAAATTTCAGAGCTGTTGCACATCATTCTTCGACTTGAATTCTTCGACAAAATAAAATCCTAAATCTATGACTACAAGGAAATTAAATCGCCACAAACGGCTTACAAATTTAATCAAATTAAATTAGCCAAAGAACCATACAATTAACGATCAATCCATGCAAACCCAATTCATCAATCATGAATATATATCAAATAATAATTTTGTGCCTACTCCATGACATACAAAGAATCATAATCAAAAGAAAATTCAATCATTATTGAATCAATTATTAAACTAGCGAAACCGGGCTCTGATACCAATTGAAGGGAAAAAAATCTTGATTTTAATTCGAATGCGGAAACGTGAATCTTAAAAATTTAAAAAAAAAAAACATGCCCAATCGATACTAGTAATAACGATTCAATAATTAATTCATAAGATCGAATCTTACCTTGCATGAAGATTGAATTGATCCCTTTTGATTCGCAGATTCTTCACCACCTGATCTTCCTTGCTATGACTCTTCACAAGAGAAACCGTGTGTGGGCACAATCTTTTGAAGATCCTTTTGAAGTAGATGGTTATTAGGTGATTTTTAATCAATGGAAATTTTTGGTTCAAGTAGCCAAAAATTCTCTCTACCACCATTAACTTTACCAATCATAAAAACATCATTTTATATTGGCAAACTAGGGTTCTTCAATTTTAACAAGGAATCCAAATTCCTATTTAAATTGAAAGACTTAATTCATATCCAATATGGAATCAAATTCCTTATTGGATTAGAATTCTATTCTTTTAATTTAATATGGAATCTAATTCCCATTAAATTAAAACTCTTTTAATATAATTTAAATGGAATCTTATTCCAATTAAAATTATTATTTCCATTAATTAATTAAATGACTTTTCATTAAATTAAATGATTCTAAATCATAATTAATTTAATGACATCATTTAGAATTGAACCCATGACCTCTACAAATAATTAAATAATTAACCATTAATTAAATAATTATAAATATTTAAATAATCAAATTATTTAAATAATTTATGAACATGTACATAAATTTATATGTACACTAATAATTGGACAATCCAATTATATTCTTCAACTTGTTTCTTTATGTGGTTGTGAGCTAGCAAGGGGACCAAATGGACCTACAATTTGAGCTCCAATAATATAAGAATTATTAATTAAACTCTTTAATTAATAATTCACTATTATTAACCTTAGAGTTACTCCACTAAAAACTTAAGGTTGCACTCTCAAAATTGTAGATGTTTTACACAATCTGAATTTTCAGTGTCCATCGATTTAATCATTTCATATGATTCGATCCTCCACGAGTAGTTCATAATTAGAGCTAGGTTATTAAAATCCGTTATATCTCTCTATTTATATCTTGTTCCTTTAAGTACCATTGATTCTCTAATGAACAATATATCCATAACAACTTATGAATTTATCTTTCCATTTACTCATAAACAGAAAGTTGAGCGCTCTTATTGTTCAAGACCCGAATCAACATTTAAGGGAACTACTCATCTACTTCTCGCAAGAAGGAGTGGATTCCACTATTGTGTAGAATGTTCCCAGCCACTTATTAAATCACATCTCCAAAGTACGAAGCATATTGACTGTAAATCTATAACAGTCTCACTCATGTAAATCAAAAGATATGACCCAACAAATAGGAGTCCATAAAACACTCAGGATTAAGATTAATCCATATATGATCATCTACTTGATAAAGAAGAATTTCTTTGTTTAACGGATATTAATAAGAAATTCATTTTATCATGGTCCAGTCCTATATAATCTCTATTATATAAGTGCCTCAATTTTCATATCACCATATGAACAATCCCGGATAAGATCATCGTATCAAATACGAAATGGACCGCAACTATAGATTTACCACAAACAAAGTACCCAGCTTTGTTTGCTTTCTACGGACTCTTTAGATTACTAATCTCAAACTAAATCCTCTTGTATATAACACTTATATACTTAATTTGAGACTATATAAGTAATCATGGATGTTACATGATATTCGTATGAAGCAAACATTTCATAAATACACATTAATTTGAATAAAATAAATTTTATTTATTTATAATTTATTTAAACGTTTACAAATTACAAGCTCTAAGGGCACAATGCCTAACAAAGTCTTCTTCAACTTTCCAGATATCTCCGAGAGAAGTTCCATGTTTAAGCTGATATAAACATTACACATCAACTGCTCACATCTCTTGTTCAGCAAACAAATAGGGGACATGGAAAAACATTGGTGGCATCAGCTTTACCTTTTTTATTGCCAGCTCAATTCGGCTCAGCAACTCCTTTGCATTAGCTTTCTGTGAACCACGCAGAATACAGAAACCGAGATTCAAAATTCGCTCCATGTCATCCCGGCAAGTAACAGATTCACAGGTTTGAACCAATCTGGTAGCATGTGAAATCAGATCAGTCTTCGCGTTACAGATTCGGCAACGGTACTCTGCATCTAATCCAATGCTTCCTCCTACAGTGCCAGCCAAGTAACATCGAAGTGCACAATCTAAGTGGGCAACATGTCCACACATATATCCCTCACCCAACTTTGCTTCGCATTTGATGTAACTGTAGCCTCGGAAGCTCAAATTTACGTGCTTGTTACAGAGAATACAACAACAGACATGGCAAAATTGAGGTTCATCGCAGCAAATATCACAAGGCATGGCCCTTAAAGATGTATTGTCTGCTTGCACTATTAAACTGCTGCACTTCTTGTTCCCAGCTTGACAAACCATACCCTCAGACTGCGAATCCGACTCAGACCCGTCCTCTGACTCTGCCATAAATAATGCAGGAAAGGAAGGACGTCCCTCTTCATTATCTGTGGTAAGGCAACATTGAGGGACAAGGAGGAGAATTACACATGTCAACTGGGCACATGTATATGCATGGTGAAAACAATACACAAATCAGAACAGCATTTAACTTATATCCATTAACGACAACATAAATGTAAAAACAAGGATGCAGAACAAAGAAAAAAACGTGACATTTTTTAGTGTCAACAATAACATAGCTATCCATAAACCAGAGCAAGCAGAATGCAGATGAAGATGCATCTAGAATCCAGGGTGGTTTAAGAAATTTCTGATACTAGAACACAGTAAGCTCTCCTTCTCTCACTCTCTCATCCTTCTGTTTTTTTTTTTTTGTCTTGTCCTTCAGGTCCATCAGGTACTCATCCACCATTCTACTAAACAGTAAACACCTATATCTGTTGAAATGGAGTGAAACTTGATTTCAGTGGATGCATCAACGGCTAATTTTATGAACTACTTTCATTGAATTTCTATCATATCTTTGACTTGAAATTTTACACTAATATCGATTCCATATATATTTCTAAAAAGCAATGTGCAATTGCATCGAAACATATTAATCACAAAACTCAAACTAGCACATTCTAATATGACCAAAGGAAAAAAAAAAAAGTAGTAATTGGTCTGACCATTTACTTGCAACTGCTTTGCGGGGATCTTCCAACTGAATGAAGTGAAGAATAAATCAACATCTGAACCAGGAAATTTTTCTTGAATATACTGCTCAACTGTACGCTTGCTCTTGAAACTGATCGTCCTACCACTTGAGCTATCAGCACGGGATAGATGTTTCGGAGGATTTAGATATCTGTCTAAAAAGTGTCCAGTTTTGGCAACTCTTTTTCCTACCCTCCAAGTCCAGTTATCACCAGGATCGGGCCAATTTATAGGAGCATATGGCAAACCTTCTCCAGACGTTTCTGACAAAATCAATGGAAGATGAACACCGTTCCCATTGAATGTTGTATTGCTACTTCCATCCTTTATCGATTCCATTTCCAACCAACGATTTAGTTCACATTGTTGACCTGCAATCAATTCCATTTCGTCATTAGCATTTAAAAGACATAAAAATTTTCCAACACAAATATCATACAAACAAAGAAAATCTAGTCTCTCACTCTCATTCATTACTTATATGCATCTTTTGCTCTTGATTGTTATTGATAGAAAAGAAATCTACTTACATCTCCTTCTATAACAATGCAACATATTGAAGATGACTCGCAAACGCTTCTATGTTCTACACCGTGTTTGGTAAAATTCTATTAGATCTATTGAACTCTAGGAAAATTGGACACAATTCCACCCTCGAATTCCATCCAACTTTTATATACTAAAACCAAAATCTACGGCGTTAAACACGGAACTAAAGAGCACTATTGTAAGTAAATATTATCCCTAATGGTTGAGCCACATATGGCAGTCTCAATTGTCAGAAAAGAAATATCTATCATAGGCATTCTCGTAATTTGCATAATTACATACTGACACATATGATAATCAAATAACGTAACCATAAACATTCACTGAACCAAGTAATAATCATGAAACTACAATGCCATTAATCCAGATCTACTTTTTTCCTGAAAGCAAACAATAATTATGTGCGAATTTGTCAACTAATTCTAATAATGTTACATATGGATTATATTACAATTACAAGTTTGACATCATTGTCAGCAGCCAATGTATACACAAATCATAACATACTTATATTGCTTTCGATAAAGTATACTAACAAAGATTCACGTTGCATGTCAAAATCTTTCAAAATTTTCCAATTAAATATCAATTAGGAGTCAAATATCAATATTTTAAATGTACAGGCATATTCACTTCATACAATTAGCTACAAAAATCAAAGCTAGTGAAAAGAAAATTGAAGCAATGCAACTAATATTTACCTTATAGAAGCTTTGCTCTTGAATTATAATATTTTACCTGCTAAATAATAGAATTTACACAAACATAAATAATGACAACAAAATTCAATGTTAGGTAAACCCAATTTTGGTGAAAAGGAAAAAAAAAAAAATTAGACCACAAATTTACAATTTTGAATTTCACAAAATAAAGTGATTTTCAAAAACACTTATACAAACGGAAGACAAATAGGATAAAAAAGAAAGTTATAAAAATCAAACCTGGTGAGACCACAAAGATAGTTACAGTGGCTTTAATGGAATTCTCTCTGTTGTCAATGGGAGTTAAATATCTGACCCAAAAAAATAAATGAAAGGACTGGTATACCCTTGAATTTTTGTTTTGGCTATAGCTTAGATTCATCTGGCTGTTAGTTTCCACTTTTGCATACTTTCATCTTACACTGCAAGAAAAGTGTGAGAAATATGTGATTTTTTTTTATGAGTTGTCTTTTAACTAGATTTTACAAAATATTAATGGCTAAAATTTTAAATTTATATAAATTAATTGCATCGTTATAATGTTTTCAATTAAAATTTAACTTTTATGGGAATTGATTTAAATATGGTGTACATATCATTCCATTTGTAATATATATGAACTGAATTTGTAAGGATATCTATAATGTTTTAAATAAGATAAAAATAAACTGAATAACATTATAAATGACTTGTCTAAAAAATCATGCCAAATATGGCACGTGAGTTGTAATAGTGACAACATTTGCCATATAATTTTATAATTTATATGGTCATCACGACTCATATGACATATTATTGGATTTAATTTTTAGCAAATAATTTGGTAGCTAAAACATTACTCGTATAAAATTACACAAATTTCTCACTTATATATTGAACAAAATAAAGATTTTGTTTTATTGAAACATTAGATATTCTATGCATAGGTTAGCTTTGTTTTAGACCGAATTGGATGAGACTGAATTAAATAAAATCAAACATTGAGTGTAAATATCATCTAATCTTGGACTTTCAAACTTTTGATATCTAGATGTCTTATATAATTTTCAAATTGTAGAACAAAAATCTATCCAAAATCATGTGGTGATAGCTAATTTACAAGAATAAAATAGTGTGATAAACAACTTAAGAAAATTAAATTGAAGATTGAACTTGTCCCTAATGTTTAGAAATCCTGTTCATTTCATGGATAATGAATTGGCAAATTCTATTAGATTTTTAATCTAATCTTGTTCTAAATAAAATAAAAAATCATATTACATTTTAGTAAAATAAATAATTATAATTTTATTTTGTGATAAAATGAAGGGATTTTAGCAAAATTTCCCTACTATGAAAGCATTTACAAAATCACACCTTCCTTGAGAAAACTTGCAACACTACCCCAAACTTTCAAAGCAGGTTCAACTCCTCTCTCCTTTGCGATGGGAAGTGTTTGTTTGTAGGGGCCTTCCTGTACCACCAAATTTCAACGAACTCCATTTATAGAGAACTCGATTGGTGGAAACATCTTTCTTTTTTTCCTTTTATATAAAATATTATTTTTTCAAGTAGATCAACATCATGAATCTTAAAATGGACGATGATGATCTAGCTATGTTTTTAATTTTTAATTTTTTAAAAATATATATTTTTAAGTCTTCACCATCCATCTTATATGTGAATAATGGATTTTTAATTGATTCTAACTTTAGTTTTTTAAAATAATATTTTTAATTAACTTAAGTAATTTCATTTTTTCACCCAATTTTGACAGTTAAACTTAATTTTTAATGTTAATTTTAATATGAGGGAAGATTAGTGTTTTTTTTTTTTTTGGTTAAAGTTGATACTAATTATCAAAAGGCAAAGTTTGAGGAGTTAATACTAATTTAGTTCCTTTAATATGTAGCGGTTTGGGATAAATTATTTGATTTAATAAAACACAAGCTACAAATCAACCCAAACCAAATAGCAACCCAATTGGATTGTTTTATGAGTAGCGATATTTCCACCCCTCAAAATTTGTTTGTACACCCCTTTCGCCATAAAAACTTTAATTTTTTTTAGTTTATTTTTAAACTCCACTTAATACTAAGAATACCCTTTTTGCTAATTTTATTATATTATATTTTTGTAAATATACCCTATTTTATTATACTATACTTTTATAAGCAATAATAATACATTCTATATTAAAAAAATAAAAATAAAACTTCAATCATTAATGATTATCATATAAAAAATTACTCTCTAAAATTGTGAATACTTTTAAAACTAGATAAAAATTATATCTACCACATATAACAATTTTATGTGAACAATTCTATATTCACTTTTAATGGAACATTACTTTTGACATAAATAATAATCTTTCATTATAGATACTACAAAATTTAAATATTAAGCAAATGATTTATTGATATTCATAAGATTAATTATACAATTACCATGCTTTTGGGCATATTTTCTAATTGTTTGAATCTATCTCATCCAGTAAATTGTCATTCAATGTTTGAAAATTGGATTTGGATGTTTGAAGCTTGCCTCCAATAATACATTTATATATCTATTTGCTCTCAATATAATGATTGTAATAAAATTTTCATTATTTTCTAGTTTACACAATTAAATAAAAAAAAAAAAAAACTGATAGAATAAATATTAAATCACAAATCTTGATTTAAAATTTTAAATTAATATATTTTTTATTCGTATAAACATATGCATTTGATTAATATAACAACATGGACGTCAATCTAACAACCCACCAACAATGGAGTTTTGTTGTGGTTGGGATGTATTGTTACAAAATTAGCTTCATGTTAAGTTGTGTTATGATTTTGAAAGAGTAGTAATATTCATACTCATTTATATCTTAAAATTAGAATTCCCCGTTACTATAATTTCAAAACTAAATGTTAATAAAACAAACAAAAATTTTTTTTTGAAGGTGGTCTAGCATTTTTTTAAAAAAAATGTATTATTATTTTTTTATTAGTTAATATATTATTTTTTATAAAATTAGTTAACTTGATTTCAAAAATTGTCTCAACAAGTATATTAATTTTTTATAGTAATTTTTGACATGATAATGGAGTGTGGTAGAAGTTTAAATCTTTTTATAAAAAATGTATTATCATTACTTATTAAAAAAAGTGTAATCAATGAAGTGTATTTATAAAAATATAGTATAATAAAATTAAGAAAAAATCGTATTTTTAGTATTAAATGGAGCTTAAAAACAAACTAGAAAAATTTTAAATTTTTTTGAACAACAGGGTGTACAAACAATTTGTGAGGGGTGGAAACATCACCACTCTTATTTTACTTTACAAAACAATACCAAACCACTTTGGTCCGTTGGACAAAATCTTTCAACAAGAGACTCTAGAGAGCTATCAAATTCATTTGGAATTTATTCTACAAGGGAATTATGGCCAGTAAATAAATCATCATCAAAGTACGTTGTTTTTTTCATATCACTAGCTGCCTTTCTTTGATCAGTGACTGCGAATCAGTTTTGTCACCCGCATCATTCTGGTGAGTTTGTTGTTAGATTGATGTAGCAGCCGCTATCTGTTTCGTTTTCCTCGAAACTGTAGCGTGTGTGTCTTCTTTCCCTTCTTCAGTTTTTCTCTGTATCTGCCTGTGGAGAGACCCCGGGAGAAAGACCCCTAGCATTCACTGGGACAAAAAGAAATGAAGATAATCCGTTAGGATTGATATCTGACAAAACTCAGAATACCAACTTTAGCACTATTGCCAATAATTCACTAAAATGAATAGTTTACTTCTTTCAAACTGTCTATCATGCTATTGTATGTACATGGTTCTTGATTTCTTCGAAAGGTGAGATATTATATATGTATGGAATGACAAAATATCATTTAAGTTGAGAATTGGCTTGTGGTCGGTTGGTAGACACAACCCACCCACACATTTGACCTTAGTAGTCATGGGTTTGAACTCACCGAGTCCTATCAAATTATTGTGGACAATTTTTATCACTATTTGTGGGCTGGCCCCCATCTTTTGTGGGTTAGTCTCTCTTGTTTTTTAGAGCTAATCTTCGGGTCTGGATTGATCCCAATCATAAAAAAAAGAAAAAAAAGAAGTCCTCAAAAGAAAATAAAATAATGAAAAATAGAGTTGTGGAGGTCGTCCTAGCCTTTTGGGGACTTAAAAAGCGCATTGAAATACTTTTATTGTGTAAATTATGTACACAAAAATCAATTAAGACCAATTGACCGATAATGTAAGGAACAATCACTTGACAAATAGAGAAAAACAGAGAAGGTAGAGGTTGGGAGGGAGAGAACATCAGCATTAGAATGTCATTTCTCTGCCTGAGCATCAGCCTGTGCAAACTTATAAGCAAGCATCATGCTTTCTTCAAAAGAGATGTACTGATGTACAATACTGAGGAACTTACCTGTAGAAACATCTAAGTCTTCTTCAACTTTCCAGATATCTCCAAGAGAAGTTCCATGCTTAAGCTGATAAAACATTACACATCAACTACTCACATCGCTTGTTCAGCTAACAAATAGGGGACATGGAAAAACATTGGTGGCATCGGCTTTACCTTTTTTATTGCCAGCTCAATCCGGTTCAGCAACTCCTTTGCACTGGCTTTCTGTGAACCACGCAGAATACAGAAACCGAGATTCAAAATTCGCTCCATGTCGTCCTGGCAAGTAACAGATTCACAGGTTTGAACCAATCTGGTAGCATGTGAAATTAGATCAGTCTTTGCGTTACAGATTCGGCAACGGTACTCTGCATCTAATCCAATGCTTCCTCCTACAGTCCCAGCCAAGTAACATCTAAGTGCACAGTCTAAGTGGGCAACATGTCCACACATGTAACGCTCACCCAACTTTGCTTCACATTTGATGTAACTGTAGCCTCCGAAGTTGAAATTTACGTACTTGTTGCAGAGAATACAACAACAGACATGGCAAAATTGAGGTTCATCGCAGCAAATATCACAAGGCATGGCCCTTAAAGATGTATCGTCTGCTTGCACTATTAAACTGCTGCACTTCTTGTTCCCAGCTTTACATACCATACCCTCAGACTGCGAATCCGACTCAGAGTCGTCCTCTGACTCGGCCATAAATAATGCAGGAAAGGAAGGACGTCCCTCTTCATTATCTGTGGTAAGGCAACATTGAGGACAAGGAGGAGAATTAGACATGTCAACTAGGCGCATGTATATGCATGGTGAAAACAATACACATATCAGAACAGCATTTAACTTGTGTCCATTGACTACAACATAAATATAAACACAAGGATGCAGAACAAAGTGAAAAACGTGACATTTTTTAGTGTCAACAATAACATAGCTATCCATAAACCAGAGCAAGTAGAATGCAGATGAAGATGCATCTAGAATACGGGGTGGTTTAAGAAATTTCTGATACTAGAACACAGTAAGCTCTCTTTCTCTCACTCTCTAGTCCTTTTGTTTTATTTGTAACCTTGTCGTTCAGATCCATCAGGTTCTCATCCACCATTCTACTAAACAGTAAACACTGATATCTGTTGAAATGGAGGGAAACTTTATTTCAGTGGATGCATCAACGGCTAATTTTATGGACTACTTTCATTGAACTTCCATCATATCTTTGACTTAGATTTTTTTTTTTTTTTTTTTGAAATAAAAACTTAGATTTTTAAGACTAATATCATTTCCACTTATATTTCTGAAAAGCAATGTGCAATTGCATCCAAAACATATTAATCACAAAACTCAAACTAGCACATTCTAATATGACCAAAGGGGAAAAAAAAAAAAAAAAAAAAAGGGTAGTAATTAGCCTGACCATTTACTTGCAACTGCTTTGCAGGGATCTTCCAACTGAATGAAGCGAAGAATAAATCAACATCTGAACCAGGAAATTTTTCTCGAATATACTGCTCAACTGTACGTTTGCTCTTGAAACTGATAGTCTTACCACTTGAACCATCAACACTGGGTAGATGTTTCGGAGGATTAAGATATCTGTCCAAAAAATGTCCAGTTTTGGCAACTCTCTTTCCTACCCTCCAAGTCCAGTTATCACCAGGTTCGGGCCAATTTATAGGAGCATATGGCAAACCTTCCCCAGATGTTTCTGGCAAAATCAATGGAAGATTAACATCGTCCTCATTGAATGTTGTATTGCTACTTCCAACCTTTGTCGATTCCATTTCCAACCAACGATTTAGTTCACGTTGTTGACCTGAAATCAATTCCATTTCGTCATTAGCATTTAAAAGACATAAAAATTTTCAAGCACAAAAATCATACAAACAAAGAAAATCTAGTCTCTCACTCTGTTTCATTACTTGTATACATCTTTTGCTATTGATTGTTATTGATAGAAAAGAAATCTACTTACATCTCCTTCTATAACAATGCAACATTTTGAAGATGACTTGCAAACGCTTCTATGTTCTACACTGTGTTTGGTAGAATTCTATTAGATCTATTGAACTCTAGGAAAACACAATTCTACTCTCGAATTCCATCCAACTTTTATACAATAAAATTAAAATCTACGGCGCTAAACACGGAACTAAAGAGCACTATTGTAAGTAAATATTATCCCCAGTGGTGGAGCCACATATGGCAGTCTCAATTGTCATAAAAGAAATATATATCATAGGCATTTTCGTAATTTGCTCGATTACGTACCAACAAATACGATCATCAAATAACACAACCATAAGCATTCACTCAACCAAATTATAACCATGAAATTCACAATGCCACTAATCCATCACAATGCCATTAATCTAGATCTGCTTTTTCCTGAAAGGAAACAATAATTGTGTGCGAATTTGTCAACTAATTCTAATAATGTTACATATTGATTATATTACGATTACAAGTTCTACATCATTGTCAATAGCCAATTTATACACAAATCATAACGTACTTATATTGCTTTCGATAAAGTATACTAACAAAACATTCATGTTGCATTTCAAAATCTTTTAGAATCTTCCAATTAAATATCAATAGTCAAATATCAATAGTTTAAACGTACAAGTATATTCACTTCATACAATCAGCTATAAAAATTGAAGCTAGTGAAATGAAATTGAAGCAATGCAACTAATATTTACCTAATATAAGCTTTGCTCTTGAATATAATATTTTACCTACTAAATAATAGAATTTACACAAACATAAATAATGACAACTAGAATTCAATGTTAGGCAAACCTAATTTTAGTGAAAAGAAAAAAAAATCAAAACCACAAATTTTACAATTTTGAATTTCGTGAAATTAAGTGATTTTCAAAAACACTTATGCAAACAGAAGACAAATGAGATTAAGAAAAAAAAAATTATAAAAATCAAACCTGGTGAGACCACAAAGACAGTGACAATGGCTTTAACGGAATTCTCTCCACCGTCAATGGGAGTTAAATATCCGACCCAAAAGAATTTTCTCCGCCGTCAATGGGAGTTAAATATCCGACCCAAAAAAATAAACGAAATGACTGGTATACCCTTGAATTTTTGTTTTGGATGCAACTTAATTAGACAGATTTGGCTATTGGTTTCCGATTTTGGATACTTTTATCTTACGCGGCAGGAATAGTGTGAGAAAGATGTGATTTTTTTTTATATGAGTTGTCTTTTAACTAGATTTTACAAACTATTAATGGTTAAAAATTTGAATTTGTATAAATTAATTGCATCATTATAATGTTTTCAATTAAAAATGTAAATTTTATGGGAATTGATTTAGATATGGTGCATATATCATTCCATTTGTAATATATATGAACTGAATTTGTGAGGATATCTATAAAGTTTCAAATAAAATAAAAATAAATTGAATAACTTTATAAATGACTTATATAAAATCATGCCAAATATGGCATGTGAGTTGTAATAGTGACAACATTTGCCATATAATTTTATAATTTATATGGTCATCACGACTTATATGGCATATTATTGGATTTAATTTTTAGCAAATAATTTGGTAGCACTAACATTACTCATATAAATTATACAAATTTCTCACCTATATATCAAGCAAATAAAGATTTTGTTTTTATTGAAACATTAGATATCATCTGCATAGGTTAGCTTTGTTTTATACCGAATTGGATGAGACTGAATTAAATTAAGTCAAATTTTGAATGTAAATATCATCTAATCTTGGACTTTCAAATTTTTAATATTTAGACGTGTTATATCATTTTCAAATTGTAGAATAAAATTCTATCCGACATCATGCAGTGACAACTAATTTACAATAATAAAATAGTGTGATAAACAACTTATGAAAATTAAATTGAAGATTGAACTTGTTCTTAATGTTCGGAAATCATGTTCATTTCGTGGATAATAAATTAGCAATTCTATTAGATTTTTAATATAATCTTGTTTTAAATAAAATGAAAAATCATATTACATTTTAGTAAAATAAATCATTTTAATTTTATTTTGTGATAAAATGAAGGGATTTTAACAAAATTACCCTACTATGAAAGCATTTGCAAAATTACACCTTCCTTGAGAAAACTTGCAACACTACCCCAAATTTTCAAGGCGGATTCACCTCCTCTCCTCGTGATGGGGACTGCCTATTTGTAGGGTCCTTCCTATACCACCAAATTTCAACGAACTCCATCTATAGAGAACTGGATTGGCGGAAATATCTTTTTTCTTTTTAACTTTTTTTATAAATTATTTTTTTTAATAGATCGACATTGTAGCATCTTAAAATGGACGTATGGTGGCCCAATTGTGTTTTTTATTTTTAATTTTTTTAAAATATATATATATATCTTTAAATCTTTACTGTCCATCTTATATATGAACAATGAATTTTTAATTGTTTCTAACCATTGTTTTTTAAAATAAATTTTTAATTAACTTAAATCAGAGGTAATTTCATATTTTTAACCTAATTTTGACAATTATACTTAATTTTTAACATTAATTTTAAATGAGGGAAGATAATGTCATTTTTTTTTTTAAGTTGATACTAATTATCAAAAGGCAAAGTTTGAGGAGTTAATAGTAATTTACTTCATTTAATATGTAGTGGTTTGCATGAATTTGATTTTGATTTAATAAAGAGTGATGATTTTACACCCCTAAAAAACTATATGTGCACCCCCCTTGTTGTACATGCATCCCGTTAAGATTTTCTAAAACAATATACTTGTGAGAACACGGCGCATATTACTAATATGTCTTTGTCTTTTAATTTTGATTAGATATTATCGAAACAACAATTTATAATGGAGGATAATTGTTGTCAGTTTGCAGGACTCTGTTATCTAACATTGTTTTTTGGAAAAGCTGGTTATCTATCGGTGATGATTTTGGATTAGAATTTGATATTTTCCCGTTTATCTTTTATTCTAGAATACGACCATAACAGAGAAGGAAACGCTCTTGGCCACTGGGACTAAACGAAACCAAGACCCAAACCCAATGGGACACTATCACTTTTGGATCTGACAAGGCTGCTCTGGCTGCCATGGCTGCAATGGGAAGAATGGACATGACCGTGGCGTGCGTTTGAGTTCTTTGAATTCACATTGATAGCAACATGGCTACTACCATTGGTGTGGTTCATATGGGAATGGAAATCCCCATTTTGCAAGTTTAAATTCCTTAACATATGTATCATTCCAATCCCCTCTGATCCCGACCATTCTGAAGCTTTCACTCACCTCACATCTTCGTTGTGACCATTAATTAAGAAATCTGAACAGTTTTTCTTGCATCCATGATCGTATAGTTCCTAAATCGACCACCATGGCCTCTGTAGCTTAACATATTTTTTAAGGATGATATTGGAATTTGAAGAAAATTAATGATTTGGAGGGTACAGACAGTTTTGAAGGGGTGGAAATATCGCTACTCTTTAATAAAACACAAGCCACAAACGAACCCAAACCAAAAAGCAACCCATTGCTATTATTTACTTTACAAAACAATACCAAATCACTTTAGTCGTTGTACAAAATCTGTCAACAAGAGAATCTAGACAGCTATCAAATTCCTTTAGAATTTATTCTACAGGCGAATTCTGGCCAGTAAATTAATCATCATCAAAGTACGTTGTTTTCTGCATATCACTTGCTGCCTTTTCTTTGATCAGTGACTTCTAATCAGTTTTTTACCTGCATCATTCTGCTGAGTTTGTTGTTTGATTGATGGAGCAGCCTGCTATATGTATGTTTCGTTTTCCTCTTAACTGCACGGGTTGTTTCTTGTTTCCCTTCTTCAGTGTTTCTCCGTTACTGCCTGTGGGGGACCCCTGAAGAACGACCCCTAGCATTCACTGAGACAAAAATAAATGAAGATAATACGTTAAGATCGATATCTAATAAAACTCAGAATACCAACTTTAGCACTATTGCCAGTAATTCACTAAAATGAATGGTTTACTTCTTTCAAACTGTCTGTCATGTTATTGTTTGTACATAGTTCTTGATTTCTTAGGAAAGTGAGATATTATGTACGTACGGAATTACAAAAATATTATTTATGTTTATTTTTAAATTACAAGTCCCAAAAGAACTTAAGAATTGGTTTGTGATTTGGTGGTTGACACAAGCCGCCCTCACATATGACCTCAGTGGTCGTGGATTCAAACTCACTAAGTTCCCACAAAATTATTATGGGTATTTTCCCCCTATATTTGTGGGCTGCCCCCCACTCTTTGCGAGTTGACCTCTCCTGTTTCAGAGAGCTGATTCCCAAGCCACACCACAACGCTTATCTCTATTGATTCCGATTACATCCTGAACTGGTATCAATTATTAAAAAAAATAAAAATAAATAAAAATAAAAGGTCCCAAAAGAGGTTATAATTCTGAAAAATAGAGTTATGGTGGTCACTCTAGCCTTCAACAGCTTCAAAAATGCATTAAAATACTTTTATTGTGTAAATTATGTACACAAAAATCAATTAGACCAATTGACCGATAATGTAAGGAACAATCACTTGACAAATAGAGAAAAACAGAGAAGGTAGAGGTTGGGAGGGACGAGAACATCAGCATTAGAATGTCATTTCTTTGACTGAGCATCAACCTGTGCAAACTTATAAGCAAGCATCATGCTTTCTTCAAAAGAGATGTACTGATGTACAACACTGAGGAACTTACCTGTAGAAACATCTGTGTCTAAGTCTTCTTCAACTCTCCAGATATCTCCAAGAGAAGTTCCATGCTTAAGCTGATATAAACATTACACATCAACTACTCACATCGCTTGTTCAGCTAACAAATTGGGGACATGGAAAACATTGGTGGCATCAGCTTTACCTTTTTTATTGCGAGCTCAATTCGGTTCAGCAACTCCTTTGCACTGGCTTTCTGTGAACCACGCAGAATACAGAAACCGAGATTCAGAATTCGCTCCATGTCGTCCCAGAAAGTAACAGATTCACAGATTTGTACCAATCTGGTAGCATGTGAAACTAGATCAGTCTTTGCGTTACAGAGTCAGCAACGGTACTCTGCATCTAATCCAATGCTTCCTCCTACAGTCCCAGCCAAGTAACATCGAAGTGCACAGTCTAAGTGGGCAACATGTCCATAGGTATAACCCTCACCCAACTTTGCTTCACATTTGATGTAACTGTAGCCTCCGAAGTTGAAATTTACGTACTTGTTACAGAGAATACAACAACAGACATGGCAAAATTGAGGTTCATCGCAGCAAATATCACAAGGCATGGCCCTTAAAGATGTATTGTCTGCTTGCACTATTAAACTGCTGCACTTCTTGTTCCCAGCTTTACATACCATACCCGTCAGACTGCGAATCCGACTCAGAGTCGTCCTCTGACTCGGCCATAAATACTGCAGGAAAGGAAGGACGTCCCTCTTCATTTTCTGTGGTAAGGCAACATTGAGGGACAAGAAGGAGAACTAGAAATGTCAACTAGGCCACATGTATATGCATGGTGAAAACAATACACATATCAGAACAGCATTTAACTTGTATCCATTAACTACAACATAAATATAAACACAAGGATGCAGAACAAAGAAAAAAACGTGACATTTTTTAGTATCAACAATAACATAGCTGTCCATAAACCAGAGCAAGTCGAATGCAGAAGAAGATGCATCTAGAATGCAAGGTGGTTTAACAAATTTCTGATATTAGAACACAGTTCTTTTCTCTCACTGTCTCGTCCTTTCGTTTTATTTTTTTTTCCTGTCCTTCAGATCTATCAGGTACTCATCCACGATTCGGTTAAACACTGATATCTGTTGAAATTGAATGAAACTTAATTTTAGTGGATACATCAACTGCATCAACTACTTTCATTGAACTTTCATTATATCTTTGACTTAAGATTTTCAAGACTAATATCCTTTCAACAGACATTTCTAAAAGCAATGTGCAATTGCATCGAAACATATTAATCACAAAACTCAAACTATCACATTCTAATATGACCAAAGAAAAAAAATTAAAAAAATGTAGTAATTGGCCTGACCCTTTACTTGTAACTGCTTTGCAGGGATCTTCCAATTGAATGAAGCGAAGAATGAATCAACATCTGAACCAAGAAATTTTTCTCGAATATACTGCTCAACTGTATGTTTGCTCTTAAAACTGCTCGTCCTACCTGTTAAGCTATCAACATCGGGTAGATGTTTTGTAGGATTTAAATATCTATCCAAAAAGTGGCCAGTTTTGGCAACCCTCTTTCCAAACCTCCAAGTCCAGTAATCACTTCGTTCGGGCCAATTTATAGGAGCAAATGGCAAACCTTCCCCGGACGTTTCTGATAAAATCAGTGGAAGATTATCACCGTTCCCATTAAATGTTGTGTTGCTACTTCAACCTTTATCGATTCCATTTCCAACCAACGATCTAGTTCATGTTGTTGACCTGCAATCAATTCCATTTCGTCATTAGCACTCAAAAGACATAAAAATTTTCAAGCACAAAATCCAAAGAAAATCTAGTATCTCTCACTCTCTTTCATTACCTATATACATCTCTTGCTATTGATTGTTATTGATAGAAAAGAAAATTACATACATCTCCGTCTATGACAATGCAACATATTGAAGATGAATTGCAAACGCTTCTATGTTCAACATTGTGTTTGGTAGAATTCTATCAGATCTATTGAACTCCAGGAAAACTGGACAGATAATTCTACCCTCGAATTCCATCCAACTTTTGTATACTAAAGCCAAAATATATGGCATTAAACATGGAACTTAAAGCATTATTGTAAGTAAAAATGATCCCTAGTGGTAGAGTCACATGTGGCAATCTCAATTGTCAGAAAAGAAATATATATCATAGGCATTTTCGTAATTTGTTCGATTATATACCGATAAATACTGATCATCAAATAACATAACCACAAACGTTCACCGAACCAAATAATAATGATCAAAACTCACAATGCCATTAATCCACATCTCCTTTTACCTAAAAGCAAACAATAGTTATGTGCGGATTTGTCAACTAATTCTAATAATGTTACATATGGATTATATTACGATTACAAATTCTACATCAAATCATAATGTACTTATATTGCTTCCCATAAAGTATACTAACAAACATTCGTGTTGTATATCAAAATCTTTCAGAATCTTCCAATTAAATCTCAATTACAACTCAAATATCAATATTTTAAATGTACAAGTATATTCACTTCATACAATCAGCTACAAAAATCAAAGCTAGTGACATGAAAACTGAAGCAATGCAACTAATATTCACCTTATAGAAGCTTTGCTTTTGAATCATGATATTTTACCTGCTAAATAATAGAATTTGCACAAACATAAATATTGACAACAAAATCCAATGTTAGGCAAGCCCAATTTTAGTGAAAAGGAAAAATAAAAAATAAAAACCACCAATTTTACAATTTTGAATATTGCAAAATAAGGTGATTTTCAATGACAGTTACAGAAACAGAAGACAAATAAGATTAAAAATTTATAAAAATCAAACCTGGTGAGACCACAAAGATAGTGACAGTGGCTTTAACGGAATTCTCTCTGCTGTCAATGAGAGTTAAATATCTTACCCAAAAAAATACACGAAATGACTGGTATACCCTTGAATTTTTGTTTTGGATATAGCTTAGATTCACCTAACTGTTAGTTTCAAGTTTTGGATACTTTTATCTAATGCGGCAAGAAAAATGTGAGAAATATGTGATTTTTTTTTTTTTATAATATGAGTTGTCTTTTAACTCAATTTTATAATGTAATAATGGCTAAAACTTTGAATTTGTACAAATTAATTGCATTGTTAGAATGTTTTAAATTAAAGAATTCTGATTAATTAAAATATAACTTTTATGGGTAATTGATTTAGATATGGTCATTTCTGGTATTTTCTCCATAATATACATGGACTGAATTTATAAGAATATTTATAATGTTTAAATAAGATAAAAATAAATTGAATAACGTTATGCTGTACAAATTACTTCTCTACAAAGTCATGCCAAATGTGGCATGTGAGTTGTAATAGTGACATCATTTGCCATAAAATTTTATAATTTATATGGTCATCACAACTCATACGATTTAATTTTAAGCAGATAATTTGGTAGCACTAGCATTGCTTATATAAAATTACGCAAATTTCTCACCCATTGAGCAAAATAAAGATTTTGTTTTTATATTGTTTGAAATAGGTTAGCTTCGGCCTATGCCAAATTGGATGAGATTGAATTAAATTAAATCAAACTTTAAATTCAAATATAATATAATCTTGAACATTCAAACGTTTAATATCTAGATGCGTTATATACTTTTCAAATTATAGAATAAAAATTTCTATCCTAAATTAGGTGGCAACAACTAATATATAATAATAAACTGGTATGATAAACAATTGATAAAAATTAAATTAAAGTTTGAACTTGTTCCTAATGTTTTAGGAATCATGTTCACATGGTTGATAATAAATTAGCAAATCCTATTAGATTTTTAACCAAATATTGTAACTAAATATAATCTAATCTTGGACATTCAAACTTTTAATATCCAGACACAACTTGTTTAGCACATAACAGCATGAATGAATGAACACAAAATACTTTCAACTAATAGGATCACCTAATATCTCAAAAAAAAAAAAAAAAAAAAAAAAAAAACAGGATCACCTAATGGCTTGGAATTGAGGTTTTGAAATTTGTCAATTTCAGTGGTTAGTATACATGAGGAAGATTAAGATTAAGCATTTCTATTTATCTGCACATTTCCCCAAAATTAGATAGATATATAACATCTTCATTGATAAAAGATTTAATAAATAACTAGTTAAGACGTTTGACTCACTTACCCAGTAGATATTGAAGATGGAATTGAGAGGTGAACTACCAGAAGTTGACAGTGCTCGAAACCATCATTAGGTAGTAAAAGAACAGATATTTCGAGGCTGCGACAAACCAAACAAGAAATATGGTTGTTCATCAAGAGCGTTTCTGCGAATTCTTTTAGAATCTGGTTGCATTTCCTCCTCATCAAATCTGTCAGTTCACTTCCACTTGTGTTGGCCTCAGGATCCTGGCAATTCTTAGTCTCAGTACATTCTTGTACCATTCTTTCCTCAAAATCTTCATCCATAGCACCAAATACATTATGAGATGTACCAGGTAGCGTCATATTGAAATGTGCATATAGTGGCCGGACACACCCCACAACGTTTCAACTTACATTTTTCCATTTCACGGTCTTCAAAATAGAACTTAAATGTTGCAGTTGTATCACTACTCGAATTTGGGCTCTCTATTGATCTGAGTCTAACATTCAAGCAAGGATGATACGCTACTAGGATGTGGTCTGTATTGACTATGCAGTCACTCCAGCGATCACCACAAACATTCACTGAGCAAACTTCACGAACAGTCTCAACATAATTGATTTGAAAAAGGCCCTCGCACTCTAGTTTAAAACCACCATTGTTGTAATCCTCTAATGCAATAACCGCACATACAGCAAATCCAATGAACTCACTAGTACGCCAATCCTGAGGAAGCCTAATTGTCATCGAAGATCCTGAATTTTGATCTCTGAACCAGTTTGGAATTTGGCTTCCAGGTAAACAAAAGCCTATTACAGGTAAACCACCAATTACCTGCACAAAAAGTTTCTGCTGTGAGTTGAGAGAGAGAGAGAAGACAGTCAAAGCGTGAGAGAAGAAACCTTTTGTTGCCTCAGTCTGAGTTTTTCAGCTACCATATGTTGTATTCTTTGCTGTGAATCAGCCAAAATGTTGACGGGTGCTTTCTGATTCAGTTTCAAGGAATTATTAGATAAGAACTCAGTGTTAGGTTCTTTGCAGGTTTCAGAAATGAGTATTTGTAGTTTGGATGCATCAAATTCTTCCAGGCAAGGAGGAAGCTCTGGTAGCGATTTGAGTTGCTTGCAACGCACTGCATGTAATAACATTGGCCTTGATGGACGTTATGACAATGATTGAAGCAAATAACAATCCCTCACATTCAGGAATTGCAGTTGAGAAAGTTGCATGATGGTTGTAGGTAGTTTCTCAAAATTGTTGCCGCTTATACCCAGCTCTTCTAACAAGGGTGTTCTATCGCCATGATCTTCTGGAAGTTCTGTTAGATTGAAACACTCCAGAGATAGTCTTCTTAAATAGAGTAATCTTGATAAACCAACAGTTGCAAAACACCACAAATCTTCAAATTCCTTCAAATCTCTGTCAGAGAAGGTAGCTGGTTGACTAGTAGCCACTTTCTCTACTTTGAGACTTGGTGGCAACTTTTCAAGTTTTGGACAACCAATCAGGCTAAGCCAGTTTAAATTATAGATGCTACTTGGAAGAGTCTCTAAATTTTTGCAATCATTCAATGACAATGATTTAAGTCCATTAAGATGTTCAATCGAAGAGGGAAGCTCTTTAATTCCAGTTCTACCTAAACAAAGGTACTTCAAGTGTTCCATTTTCTCCATGATTTTTGGTAAACTCTCAAGTTTCACACAGCCAATATGTTTAAGGTCAGTAAGAGAGTTCAAGTTGAACAAGCTAGCTGAGAGACTCTTAAGTCTTTTACATTCTCTCAAATCCAACTCCTTGAGCATGGTTAGGGACTCGATTGATGAGGAAATACCTTCTAGTCCTGTATTGCGTAAGTATAAATATTTTACATTCCCCAAAATATGTGGAAAGATTGTAATATTGATGCAATCAGAAAGATCAAGAGCTAAAAGAGATATAAAATGAATATTGCTTGGAAAGCTCTTTAGATTCTTGCAGCCATTTAGATGCAAAACACTGAGTTTTTCTAGACACTGGATAGACAATGGAACATCAATCAAGCTAATGCAGTATCCAAAATTTATTCTCCCAAGATTTGGGGACTCTAATAGATTAGGGAACTTCATCAGATATTGGGAGTGACAAAGATCAAGAAATCTCAACTTGAAGGCTTCCTGTCACAAAACACAAAATATTTTAATTAAATTAGAAACAATAAACCATACAATTTATTGCTAAAGCAGGGATAACTTTGTTCACCTATTATAATCATTGACCTAATTATAGACGGATTTGATGGTTTCAAAAATCAACAAAGCTCTCCCCATTTTGTGACCAGGCTGGCAGGGGAGGTCTTTTATATTTTTAACCAAACAACAGCTTGGAGAAAATAAAAACAATTATTTAGATATTGAATCATACCTTTCTTCCTTTCCAAAGCTCTTTGGTATTGCTATATGGTAGATTAAGTTCAACAAGGTTCTCCGGATCAAAATTCGATGGTAATGTTTCCAATGGATACCAGTGCCAATGGAGATACTGTAGTTCACTAGCAAGATATCTTAAGCCTTTTGGAAGATGCACTTTTGAGATATGTACAGGATTTCTTGAACTCTCAGTTTCAAAGTACAATTTAGGAAATCTAAGATTAGACATATTTGCAAAGACTTTAGGATTTAGACATAAGACATCCCTTATTTTTGACTTGTCGAGGAATATGTCTTCAACTGCATCAATTCCCTTACAATAAAAAAACCAAACAAGAAGAACATTAAATTTAAGTGTTTAGGTTGATTAATGAAGATCGGACATAATAAAAAAATGAAATTTTGCACTTACAGACTTTTTCTTCAGTACATTATAGGCATCCTCATTAGTCCACAATCTGCTACGTTTGCCTGGCATTTTGTGAAATTCTTGGCAAACAATTTCCCAACCCATTTCTTGCAACAAGTCATGCATTTGTAGCTTATTATGTGTTATTGTGATGAGCGACTTATCAACGAGAACACCTAATCCAAAGTGCACTGATAAGTAACAACCATCTAGTATTTTGGTCACATAATCTTTATCTTCCCCTTTAAAGAAACATGCAATATCAAGAAATATATTTTTTTCTTCATGATCTAATCTATTATAACTGATCATTAACAAATTATGAATTTCTGGATTGGAAATCCTCTTCAATTTACACAATACACTGTCCCAATCTTGTTTGCTCTTCTGGCATAGTGACGAACCAAATACTTTAATAGCTAACAGGTTGCCTTTTGCATGATTTATCATATCGTTAGATAATATAATAAAATCTTCAACAGGATAATTCTGTTAAAAGCATAATTACAAAAAAGCTGAAGAGCTTTGTGATCATTCAATCCATTTGCCTCATATATGTAATTAATTCCATAATTATAAACACTTGTTTATCTCCAGTTGTTATAATTATTCTACTTCTTGGACCAAATGTTACAAGCTCTCCCACCAAAATTTCTAATTGCTTCAAATTATTCACATCATCAATAACAATGAAAACCTTCTTGCATTGAAGCCTATCCTTAATAAATAAGGGTATGTTTGGAGCACCCAAGTTCAAATTTTCTTCTCTAATATTTTTGAAAGAACTTTCTTTCGTAGACGAACCAGTCCATTAGATTTTTCCTATTCTTCCCTAACATTTGCAATGAAACGACAACCTTCAAATTGACCATAAACTTGGTTGAAGACAGCTCCAGCAATAGTTGTTTTACCTATACCACCCATGCCCCAAATTCCTACAACACAAAAATCTGATTTCCCAATGCATAGTAATGATTTAACTTCTTCAATTCGTGAATCTAGTCCAACTAAACCTCCCAGCTCCTTTGAGGGATATATATCATTGAGTTTCTTTCAAATATCCTTGACAATTTCGTCTGTAAGTTTGGACTTGGGCCTAAGATATGCGAACAGCAAACAACAGTGAGCGAAAATGACCACAATAGAAGTAACTAAAATAATTAGAAGTATTTTTTCCCTTCTTTTTTACCCGCTTCTCATAAGTGAAATCCATAAATAGTCGTTCAAAACAGAAATCATGTACAAAGATACTTAAATAAGATCATTAGTGTGTGTCTATATATATATATATATATATTCTCAACAAAATAAAACTCGTAAATCGATAAAGAAAAGAATTGGACTTACCTAGTTACTGAGGAATCCCATCCAGACAGATTAGATGCTTCAGACAAAGCAGCCCTCTACCTCTGAATCTTATCTGTCATGTTGTTGAAAGGTTTTTCATGCATAACAAAAGCGTCATTAAAGCTTCCGGTCTGCTTTCGCACATCGGGTGGATTTACACGGTAGAAAACTGGTATAACAATTTGCCCAACCATTTCCTTGCATTCGAGAATCTTTACAAGTTCTTCTAAGCACCATTTTGAAGAATCATGGTCTTTTGAGAATATGATCACAGAAATCTTTGATTCTTCTATTGCTTTTAAAAGGGCTGGGGAGATCTCCTCTCCTCTCTTAAGTTCGTTGTCGATGAATGTTTCAATTTTTTTTCGATGCAAAGCAGCGTAGAGATGACTAGTAAAGTTGTCACGGGTGTCTTCTCCTCTAAAACTAAGAAAGACATCGTCTTTTCCTTCAAGGAGATTGGAAGAAGAAGACGCTGACGATGAAGGCATGAGAAAAAGCAGAAAAATGGACGAAGATGGACAACCAGAGTTAAAAATTATTGAAAACAGTTATTTACTATATGGAAGTGCTTGGTTTATTTTTGCTGCTTTCTACCAACAATATGCAGGTCCTCTGCCCGCTTCTTCCGATGTATCGACGGGTTCAAGTATCTTTACCCAAAATAATGGATAATTATACTTTAATCTATTTATGTCTGGACAAATTTTTAATATATTCCTTTAATTGGAGGATAATTTTTTCACTTAATGTGAGTCATTCCCTCCTATCTATTAGGAAGCAGAGACAAATAAGTATTGAATTTTAGACCATACCTTAGAGTTTCTATCAAGGTGATCGCGATAATTATAAATATACTAGTAAAATAAAAAAAATAAAAATCAGTATAGATGATTGAAAGTCACTTTCTTGAGGGTACCATTTCCACCATAAAAGGAAAAGGGATGGTGAATAAATTTAAACTCATACGCTAAATTAAATATTTAAAACAAAGTAAAGTGAGGATGAGAAATGAAGATAACCCAAAGAGAATCTTTATAATTATTAAGAAATAAGTTAGAAAAATTTTCCCTCTAATGAGTAGGAAAATTTTGGTGCATTTGTATGAATGGCTATTAAGTGTTATTTGAAAGGATTCACGCCCTGTTTGGGATTGGTTTTGCGTTTGATTTTTGATAATAGAAAAAATGAAGTAAAAATTTGAGCTTTTAGGTAACTGTTCAAATAATGTGTTTTAGAAAAGTTTTCATAACTAAAAGAGCATCTAATTTTGTTTGGCTATTATATTTTAGAATCTTTTGTGATTAGGATATGACCATTATACCTTCCTTAAACTTCAATAGTATATGTACAATTTTGTTTAGTGAAAACTATATAAACTAGCACAAAAAAACTTAAGTGTTGTTTTACTAGCACCAAAGAACAACATATTTGAGTTTTACTAACATCTACCCTTCATTAAATGACTTATAAAATGAAAATCCATTATTGTTCTTCTCTTCCATTACGAACTGCGATAGCTCTTAAATTTTTTCTCTATTATAAATAGCTACAAACTCAATCTAATTTCAGTCCACCAAGCTTTTCCTCAATCATTCACAAAAACTCCCTAAAAGAAAGGGGAAACTTCATTTTAATCTTTGAGATTTTGAAAAATGTCAAATTTTTAAACATATTTTGGAAACAGTTTTTTTCATCCCTAACTTTTCTAGAACTCTTCAAAAAAGTCCAAACAGTTGGTCAACTAACAGTCAAATTAAACAAAAAAATAAAAAAGACTCAATCACCCCTCATAACTTAAAATGATCATTTTACCCTTAATACAATTAGAATATTACATAACATTCGACCAATGAAAAATTGACACGTATCTATATATGATTATATATTTTTTTAAAAAAATCTTATTATTGTTTTTGTTTAAATTAAACAATAAGTTAACACAAAAACAGATTTTAGATAAAAAAAATTCAATTCTCCATCTCCTCCATCTCCTTCTCCTCCGTCCTTTCTCCTTCTTCTTCAGTCTCTTCTACCCAAATTCGTTCTCCATCCCTTCTCCATTGAACCCGAATGAAGCCTTTATCTGGGTTCAATCGAACCTAGACGAAGAGGCTTCGTTTGAGTTCGATCGAACCCAGACGAAGCCTCTCCGTCTGGGTTCGATCGAACCCAGATGAAGCCTCTCCGTCTGGGTTCGATCGAACCCAGACGAAGTTCCTCAGCTGGGTTTGATCGAACCCAGATGAGGAGCTTCATCTGGTTTCGATGAACCCATCTTCTTCATCTGGGTTCGATCGACAACCAGAGTCAAAAAAAAAATTTATTTGTCTTTCTGCACTTCTGCAGATTTCTCAAACATTAAAAAAATTATAAAAATAAAAATTGCACTTCTACAAATTGCTCAAACTTGAAAACAAAAATATATATATAGTTTTTTCTACACCTATAGATTTCTCCTCAAATCGGGAGGAGATCGAGCTCCTCCGGCTGCATCGGAGGAGATCGTCATGCGACGATCTCTATGGCTGGAAGAGATCGTCCACTGCGACTAGAAGATATCGTAGCTTGAGTGGCCGGTTCTCCACCTCCTCCTCCTTCCTCTTCCTCCTCCATCGCGTTCTTCTCCTCCACCTACTCTTACTTCCTCGTCCTTCTCCGTCGCGTTCTTCTCCTCCTCCACCTGGTAGTCTCCATCGCACATTGCACAGCTACAGATCTCTTGGAGGAGATCTGCATATTTTTATATTTTTTACACTTTTTTAATTTTTAATGAAATTTAAAAATAATGTCATTATTTTATTAATTAAAATTATTATATATATTTAATTAAAATATCTATTAACTGTATATTAAACATTTTAGCTTCATTTACTTTGATTTAAGGGTGATTGATTAATGATTAATTAACAGTAGGGAAGATTTATATTGAGTTTTTGAAACCTTAGAGAGATTAATATAAGTTTTTCAAACACCATCATTTTTGTGCAGTTATACCAAATCACAGGGATTTATGCAATTTGTCCAAGATTTTATTTATGCTAGTAACGCGCACACTCAAGTTACTGAGATCCTAAACAAGGTAGATTTTATTTACACTAGTAACGCGCACACTCGAGTTACTGAAATCTAAAACATGTTAATTACATAATACTTAAATGTCTTTTGAAACAAATTAAAGTCTTGCTAAAAGAAAAATAATCGACCCATCGTCATGTCTACTGATTAGACAAATCAAGAAAACAAAACACTGCTTTACACATATGATATACGTCGATGTGATTTGAGCAAGTGTTTTATCTGTAAATTGCCAAATTATTTCATCTTTTCATCACTTGCACAGAAACAAAAAGTTGATAAAAAAAAAAAAAAAAAACGCAATTTCTTAATAGTAACCAAAAAAAAGAAAAAGGCAAATAGTCCTTCAACCATGTATATTCTACTATCATCTTGATATTCATAATGATATAAAATCAGATCTCCCAATAAAAGATGCATATACCTCGTCATATTAGATTGTGAAATAATAGGCACATCAATTATATTCCAAAGAAATAAGTAGTTGTGCAATTTTCTTCATTACATCTTAAACTAAAAAAAATATCAAGCAGCATAAAATTATTTATCTACCTCAACGAGTTCATACATATACTCTATACAAGAAATCATTCCAAAATACAAACCTTTCTCCCTTCCCAAAGGACTGGAAGGGGAAAGACTGACCTAAAAGAAAAGACCCAAGTGAGAGAGAGATTCATAAAGATCGCCAGAAGAGAAGTTGAGAAACCAATTTACCGAGACGACCAAGTTAGCGTCAAAGCAAGGGCAGTAACCAAGTGAATCCAAGACAAATCAAGTACACTTGAACCCATGGCAAACTGACAAGATTATCACCAGAATCAGTGCAACGACGATACCGAAAACAATCAACTTCATCTTCATATTCTGCCACCACATCTTCCTTCTCATTTTAGTTCCCTGCTGTCTGAAATCTTGTGCCTGCACCATGACAAATGAATCATACCACAATACCAAAATTTTCAGACAGAAGAGGAAGCATATGGAACAAACGATAAAAAATCAAGACTAAGATCACAATCCCATTAAAATAAACATGGCCGATAAAATAATGCACCTTCAAATCACCTATAAAAGACAAGTAACTATTTTCCACAGGGAAGCTTGAAAGTAGTAGCTTAACTCAATGCCAAGTATGGACACATAGCAATCAGCTGTTTGAATTTAAACTAACCTGTGACCGAAGATTCTCGGTTTTATCCACCAACAGCTCAATCTTCTCACCACGGTCAAGAACCTGTACACAAAATGAATCTTCTCAACAAATTTACACAATCATAATGGTGCAGCCTTTACAGACAGCTCTCACCATGAATAAAAACAGAGAAAGGGAGATATAACACATCTTTTATTTCAAATCAAGTCTAGAACAGTAGCAAATTGAAAGCAGCAACTTCTTACCTTCTCGATATTTTCCATCATAACACCCTTGACTTCAGAAACTTGAGCTTTGACTTTGGCAAGTTTGCTGATCTCTTCAGGATGATCCACACAGTACTGCATGTGCTCCTTCAGTTTAGGCCTATAATATAGACAAAAGAGTAAGAATGCCGATTAAGTGACAGACATACGTCTGAATGAAGAGTACAATTGAAATACCCAAAGTCTCTCTTGAGGCTATTTGCAACAGCTGTTGCAGCCTTTCCTCCACCATATCTCTTGTTAAAATCATCCTTGACTCTTTCCAGAAAGGCAATTGGAATCTGTCTGCCAGCAGATTCAACAGCAACAACACAGTAGGCTGCAGCATTCAACATCAAGTGGAAGAGTTAATGCAATCCATGATGACGTATGGGGATTTGTGAAAACAAAACAATATCACATTCGTCTAACACAGACCACAAATTGACAGACTTGAATACCTATAACCGAGTCAGATGCTCTCAGATTACTCTGATTACTGATTTAGAATACTTAGTCACAATTAACATGATACAAGCAAGAAATCAAACAACAAAAAGCAGACCACATGGTAATTATTACGTACAACGATGTTAAAAACAAATACAGAATTCACTTGCAGTTTCTTAATCCACTGTTCTGATATCTGAAAGCATACATCGGTTAAGTCAACATAAATAATGGAAAAAAATCTCTGTATTTAAAATTTTAAAAATATATAACAACTCTACCAGAAAACTTCCTATCCAAGTTTCTACCATTAATGCTTGACCATATAATGTACACTTCAGGATGTAACACAAAATCACTTCCAATCACTAGATCCAGCATTCTGTAACAATGTACTAGTGTACTGGAGTACTTTACTAACATATATTTTCAATCAATTTTTGTGATACATTTTGTAGTGTAATTATAAATTGGACTCTTTTACTTCTTAATTATATAAAGTAAAGGTTGTACAACCATTATTAAATATAATAAAATTCGTTGCTTTTATATAGTACAGCTTGTATAGCCATTGTGAACTATAATGACATTCTGTTAAGAAACGGGAATGTTGGACTTTATAAAGAACTATAAGGGTATTTCAACCAATTCAATTATTTAAAAAGTTTCAAAAACGGCATACTGAAGTCCTAAAGATTTTTAATTCTCCTAGTAGAATAGCATTCTATAAAATTATAAAACTATTCTCTCATAGAAGCCACAGAACAGGAATTTTTTCGAAATTGGCTGTTCCAAGAGCCATACAAAACAGGCACAATAACCAACAGCCCAACAACCAACAACTTATATGTTTATAGCCGCATTAATGAAAACTTTACGGACAACGTCTAGACAAAAAATAGTTGCACCAAGCATAAGGAAGATGATGTATTAGTTAAGTGAAATTTTAACTAAACCTGATGTTTCTATAATAATGCAAACCAATCCACTGCACAAATGTTTAAAACTGGAAAATAGAAACGGTCCAGAACTATGTATTGCATTTTCCCATCACCAACAAACCAAAAAATTGCGATTATGATTATTGGCTTCCTTCTTTATTTCAACCAAAAAAAAAAAAAATCCCACATCTAACATCAGTGGAAAACATATAGGAGCCTATTACAATAATTGTACCACTGAGCCAACTCTTGTCATACAATGATGCCTTTCTTGACAGTAAAACCATACAATAATATTCATATCATCATGGGTCTGACTACTTTACTGATTGACTAAGGTTACTCATAAATAACAACTCTAGTGTATGTTTCAATAAAAACCCTTATAATCAATTCAATGATTATTATTTTTGGGTACCTTACACAACCAATAAGGTAGCCAAACCCTTCATATCAAAATCTTTTGGGAACAAAATTCGATAATACAAATTGTGTTGTTTCTTAAATTCATTATACACCCTAATTTTAGGACAATAACCCTTACGCTATATACAATAGTAGCTTTTTTTGCAACATGAGAAATTCAACCACACAAGTGATCGTAAATATAACATTGATTCGACACATTGCATTAAAAAATGATCTCACATGTGACCCAATAGTTTGAAACAATCCCCCGTATCCTAATTCATTTACAATTCAATTCTTCATGAAGTAAATCTTAATAACAACACATCTTAAATGATCAAATCACACCAAAAACATCCTCAGATTCATAAACAACCATAGACAATTAACAAATTGGATAATCATAATAACACAACCAAACGATCAAACACACAGATCGCACAAATAAATAAACGGATCGACATCAGATTCCGCCAATTGAAAACGACTTACTGAAGCCGTTTTCGACGAGGTAATTGAAGGTGTGGCCATCGCAGTTGTAGGTGAACTTGTTGTTAGTAGCAGGAAGTTTCTGGAGACATTGACAGGCTATGCTGGTGAAATTGCCGGTGAATTCCGTGTACTCGGCGAGGATCACGGTGCCCCGCGCCACGAAGCTATAGATCAACGACTGCTGGCCCATTCTTTTCTAATAAAAACCCTAAACCTATAACAGAACCAGATCAGATATCGACGAGACAGAGAGAAAATGACGAAAATGAGAAGGATAGAGAGAGAAGAAAAAGGGGGGTGTGGTGGAAGAAGGACACTAAAAATGAAAAAAAGAAGCTAGATTTGCGGTGGGCGAGAGTTGTATGTATGTACGCAAAATATTTGTGAAGGTGTTGGTTTGTTATGTTTGTTGTGTTGGTTTTTAAAATAGATTTAGAGAGAGGAAGAGAAGAGGTCAGGTGGAGGAGGCGAGTTCTGGGAAATATCCACATAAGAAGGTCACGCGCTTCTTTTTGAATTTTTCCCGGTTTGAGAGTGCGTACAAATTTATATGAGAAGCAAAGCTTCCTGCTTCACTTCCACACCGCGTGCGTTTAAAAAATGGGATATTACGAAAATCTCTCTTAAACATAAAATAATCGAGAATTACATCTTCTTTTTATTAGATAAACCATTATTTACTATCTAAAAAACTCAACTGGTGTTAACATTTGAGAGCAAAATGGTAATCTAATAAAATAATTAAATTTTAAAAATGAACAACTGTAAAAAAATTATCAAAAATTTAAAAAAAATTGAAAAAAAAATCTTTTTCTTATCATCATCCCCTCAATTCATTAATTCAATACATTAATCCCAAAATCCTAAATATAAAACACGTCACAAACATTAATCCCAAAATGTCAAAACAATCTAAAACATCAAAATCCAATCAACCAAAAAAAAAAAAAAATCGCAATCAATTCAATCTAATCGAATCCAAAATTGGGTTCAAATCAAACCCAGATCTAGGCTTTAATAAACCTAGTTTCTAAGTTCGAATGAAACCCATAAACTAAGTTTGATTTGAATCCAAATCTCTGGGTTCTATTCGAACCCATATCTAGATTCAAATCGAACCTAGTTTTTGGGTTCTATTCAAACCCAGTTTTGGGTTCTAATGAATCCAATTTCTCGGTTCGAATGGAACCTAAAACTGGGCTTGATTTGAACTTAGTTTACGGGTTCTATTCAAACCCAGAAACTAGATTCATTGGAACCCACTTCTGAGTTCTCATAAACCTAAAAACTAAGTTTGAATCAAACACAGTTTTTAGGTTCCATTCAAACTTAGAAACTAGGTTCGAATGAACCCAGAAACTGTGTTCGATTAAAATGCAGTATTGGAACCTAGAAACTGGGTTTGATTTGAACCCAAATTTAGGTTCGAATCGAGTCCAAATAATAAGAGTTCTATACGAAGAATAATAAGAAGAAGAGTAGAAGAAGAAGAAAGAGTTGAGAGAGCGAAAGATTTTTGTGTGAATTAGGTTTAGGTGGTTTTCTTAAAAAAATTTGTGTTATTATTATTTTTTTTTTGAAACTTTGTTATTTTTTTATTTAATATTTTATTAGTCATTTCATAAGTTTGAAGGGTATAAGAAGAATTTTATAAGATCATACTAAGGGTATTTTGGTCATTTTTACTATTTTTGATAGAAAATATTAACGTTTTGGATGGAAAGTTAACGACAGATAGCGGTTTACCTAATAAAATAAAAATCAAGTGTGATTCCTGATTATTTTGCTTTTCAGGAGAGTTTTTCATAATATCCCTTAATAAATAAATAAATGTATATTTTTTTTTACTTTTTGAAAATAAAAATAATGATGTTATATTTTTTAATAATGTGGTATGTGAATTGTCAATATTATATAAATCAGAATATTATTTTATAATTTATATGATATTGACAACTCATATATTATATTATTTGGGTATGAATTTGAACAAATATTTTGAGAAACCAGACAATACTCAAATGAAAATTAACAACTTTGGGAATTCAAATATTGTTTACGAACACGAGAAGATTATGTGGAAAACAAAATGAAATAAGTGAAATGCATAGTATTGTAAGTATTTATGTTAGGTTAGGTTATATTAACTCTTTTTTAATGTGACATCAATTGGATTAAAAATCTCAATATGCATATTTTGTGATATTAGTTTCATTTTCGTTTAATTTATTTTTTTTCAATCAATTTGTTATATCAATTTCAATTTCTTATTATAATTATTAAATTTCATTTTGAAATACATTATTTAAACTTATTTTGAAAAGTCTGTAAGTTTAATGTTATTTTTTAAATCTAATCATAAAACTTTAGAATCTTTTATTAATTATTATAATTAACTAGTTTAATTCTTTTGTTGATAATATGGTTAGTAATATAAAAATATTTATATGATCAATTATTAAACAAAACAGCAAAATTTACAATACACATGTTTTAACACAAGCGATTGTTAGGAATGATACCGAAGCAATTGAGAATGGATACCCAATCTCCATCCCCATATCTATTTAGAAGAATATCTATCTCAACGATGTGAAGGAGGTGGAGGAGTATCAGATATCCAATATGTCTCTATCTCCATATGGATCCTCATTAGTATAAGGAGGCTAAAAGAATATCCAAATTGAGACAAGGATCCATCCTCATATTAAATTTTGTATTTTACATAGGAAAAATGTATATCAAAATCTTGCCAGAAAATACATGACTAGCCTCCATAAAATTGCATATTAGAAATAATGAACTTAAATATTAGATTAACTTCAATGTGCATTAAAAAAAATAATGATATTGACATTTCACCTCTTGTATCCTGTTTGCATCTTATCCAATGATGTGTTAATTGATACACGGTAAATAATATTTTAGTTCACTTGTAAACAAAATTCACTCATCAATTGACATATTTTTTGTTGAAATGTGAGTGAGATATAAGCGATGGAATGTCTAATATTATTGAAAAAAAAATCAGATATGGGATCCGGCTTGATTTGAATTTCAAGAAAAATCAAGCAACAATAGAATCATATTTGAAAAAAAAAAAATCAAGTTGACGATATTTGTAATTTTCAATAAATTTTTAATTTATGGTATGAATGGGACTGGAAGTTATACAGGAGTTTTCTGAAAAATATTATTTTATTATTTTATCATTTTATCTAAATAATAAATTTATTCTATATATCTAGATTAAAATAAAAAAATTTATTATATTATATAAAAAATTAATTAACCTAGTATCAAACTATTAATTTATGGAGGATATACTGTAATTTGATTTACTGATGCTGTTGGAATCACATTTTACATTAAGATTTTCAATTACATATAATTACTAAATGAAAAAAATAATTAAAAAAAAAAAGAGAAGTGGCAATTCGGTAAAAATAGCGTAACCCAACCCTTGGCCGCTTCCCACATTTCCCTCCCCTCATTTTCCCGCCAAACAACACACGGTACCGCCATTTCATCACTTGTTTTCTCACACAAAGGAAACAGCAAACACAGTCCTCCGCAGCCAGCAAATGGACATGGACTACGACATCCCTCTCCCCGAAGAACTCGAATCGCTCGAAGCCAACTCCTATTTCCACGAGGACCACGATTTTTACCCAGACGTCGACCTACCTGAACAACACCCACCGGATTCACCACCCTCCCTCGACACCCAAATCAACGGCCACAACAAGCGTCCCAGATCTGACGCTCCCGATTCCCCGCTTGACGACACTCAACTCCCTTCCGACGAGAAGAGAACCAAAATTGTCGATCTCGTCGAGGAGGAGGAGGAGGAGGAGGAGAATCGGAATCGATACTCGCCACCGCCTCCGCCGGCGGCGGCGGTGGACACAGAAGATGTGAGAGTCGTGGAGGAGAAGATTTTGTCGAGGTATGCATTCGAGATTGACGGGGAATGCATGCCAGTGACGGCTCCCGGCGGCGATCGGGTTTACGCCAAAATGTGTAGGTTCGAGGCAGAAGAGAGAGTGAAGAAATTGAACATCAAATCCTACTCAAATGGTATCATTGACCTTTTATTTAGTTATTCATATATAAATAATTATTGTCTAAGCCCAAAACAGCACAAGTAGATATAATTGAATTATTGTTTGATATTTATCAAACTTGAGTCTACTAAAGTGGCTGATCTGATAAAATTTTTCCACTTTGCAGGTCTTATTTCGGAACCCTTTGATGTTCTATTGCAAAAATTGGAGCAAGAGGCCTTCACTAAGGTGTGCATTTTAGTAAATGATTGATAGGCAGTTTAATAGTAAAACCAATTTCAAAGTCTTGAAAACTGTTTGATTGGTTTGTTTCGTCTTTCCTCTTTGAAAGATGCTAATAAATTTCTTTTATTTTATAGAATTAAATTTAAAAACTGTTTGTCAAATACTCGATAAATTTTATGTATGTTGTTAGCTATTATACTGTTCATGCATGTCTATGTGTGCAGGGGTAAATCTCTTAAGGGGCCAGCGGCTGATGATTTTTTTTTTTTGAAAATTTAGAAACATGTCTTTTAAAATTTGCTTAATTGAGTATTGGTCTTCGCTGAATTTTATGTTTGTACATGTTGACCACCCAAAGTTAAGGTCTGGCTCCACTTCCTTGCACGTGAGTGAGGGCACGTACATGTATGCACCAGGAATTGTGAATTGAAATGAATTATCACATATGTGAGAACTTTATGAAGTGTCATAGTCAATATTTACTGTGAATATGAAGTGTTTACTGCAATGGTTCAGGACTTCTGCTTATATTTTGATGGATTCAAGAAATTAATATCTGCTTCAATTTTTGTTACTGCTATGTAAAGGAATTTAGAGAAGTGTCAGTGTTTGTGCTGCTAACTCAGCTCTTAAAATTTATGCACGATCAGCTGTAAGTTGGCTTGGAAAAGTGTGGGGGAACTGATGCAGTTTAACTAGATTGGTAGATTAAGCACCGTGTTGGTCCATAAGGGTCTTTTAACTACTCTGAATCGGACTCTTGGAGAGACAAAAAGCTTCAGTAACTAATAAATTTTTGAAGTGAAAGGTCTGCTGAACACTTTTAAGTCTCCCCTGATCTGCCTCCTGATTAAACATGCCTATTTTTTTTTTTTTTTTTCCCCTCAAAGACATATAGTTATGTTTAACTGCTACCTGATTGATTCATTGTTGATAACTGGAATTCATATATCAATTTCATGCGGCTTGAAATGTTAAATTAATCATTATCATTCATACTTCCTAACATATGTGTTCAGCATCAGAATTTTTTTTATAATTAATTCTTGTGGTTTTGAAGGCCCTGAATTCTACTTCTGAAGGTCAAAGTGACATAAGTCTTCCTGAAAAACAAGTGGTGCATGAACAACTTTGGGTTGACAAATATGCTCCAAATTCATTTACAGAGCTTCTCAGCGACTTTTAAGTCTCCCCTGATCTGCCTCCTGATTAAACATGCCTATTTTTTTTTTTTTTTTCCCCTCAAAGACATATAGTTATGTTTAACTGCTACCTGATTGATTCATTGTTGATAACTGGAATTCATATATCAATTTCATGCGGCTTGAAATGTTAAATTAATCATTATCATTCATACTTCCTAACATATGTGTTCAGCATCAGAATTTTTTTTATAATTAATTCTTGTGGTTTTGAAGGCCCTGAATTCTACTTCTGAAGGTCAAAGTGACATAAGTCTTCCTGAAAAACAAGTGGTGCATGAACAACTTTGGGTTGACAAATATGCTCCAAATTCATTTACAGAGCTTCTCAGCGACTTTTAAGTCTCCCCTGATCTGCCTCCTGATTAAACATGCCTATTTTTTTTTTTTTTTCCCCTCAAAGACATATAGTTATGTTTAACTGCTACCTGATTGATTCATTGTTGATAACTGGAATTCATATATCAATTTCATGCGGCTTGAAATGTTAAATTAATCATTATCATTCATACTTCCTAACATATGTGTTCAGCATCAGAATTTTTTTTATAATTAATTCTTGTGGTTTTGAAGGCCCTGAATTCTACTTCTGAAGGTCAAAGTGACATAAGTCTTCCTGAAAAACAAGTGGTGCATGAACAACTTTGGGTTGACAAATATGCTCCAAATTCATTTACAGAGCTTCTCAGCGATGAACAGACAAATCGTGAGGTATGTAATATCTACTTTTAAATATCTTATAAAAGTGAAAAGGCATTTTTCTAGGGTTGCAAATTATTTTGAATTTTATTGTGAATATTCAATCTTGGTTGTCTTAATGTAGGTCCTCTTATGGTTGAAACAATGGGATTCTTGTGTCTTTGGATCTGAAATTAGGAGTACATCAGATGAGGTTTTGTCTGCTTTGAGACGGCATTCTTCAATTGCTCAACATCAAAAGACGAATAATTCTAATCATCTGAGGAATAATAGGGGAAATAAGTGGAGCAATGGAAATTTCAGAGATTTTAATAGTATGGAGAATGCTCATGGTAATTCAAAAGGCATTCAGGACTTATGGAACAAGAAAACTAGGCTCAATGGTCCACCTGAGCAGAAGGTTAGCTATAATTTTTTGAACTTGTTTGTTTTTAGTTGATAGATGTCTTGAATATAATCTTCAATATCTGCATAAGGTCTCTAATTTGTTTTGGAATATACCCTCAAATGTCTAGTTTGCTCAATGTGTCAAAAACGGTTTGTCTTATCCTTGTGCAGCCTGGTTAATTCCAAATATCTGTGCAAGATATCTAGCTTCTTTTATATCACATTGATCAGCCTCTGTATCTTCTGTTCATTGTCACTAATCACTATGCAAGTTAAGTTTTTCCAAGAGCACTATGAACTACTGATAGTGTTTACTCTTTGTTATTGTTCAGCTTAGTTGTCGCGCTAGTATCATTTTGATGGTTTTTTGTTGGGTTTGGTTTTTGTTGTGGGAGTTAGATGAATAATGACTTCTATTTATTTATTTATTTTAATTACCTTACTCATGCAGATGCACATACATGTGAAACTTAGAGTGTTCAGTTTACTAAAACCTTTTTTTTTTTTAAATGTTGTGTCTTAATCTTAAAATGTTGTTATCTTTCAGCCTTTAGCAGTCAAATTATGAGTAACTGAATCTTATGATCACTGCAGATTCTATTACTTTGTGGCCCACCAGGACTTGGAAAGACTACACTTGCACATGTTGCAGCTAAGCATTGTGGTTACCGCGTCATAGAGGTTTCTTATCTGCTTTTACTCAATGAAAATTCATAACAATTGGTACTTTAGGCAGTATCATCTTTTGTTATCAATAATTATGTTAAATTTTTTCGCTTGCCCGTTGTGTGGTTGATGTCATTCTCTCTTCTAATTTAAAATTGATGTAGGACTGCTTTGTAATTTTGGAATTTTAGATATGTAGAATTTCAGAGTTTTCTAGGTTATGTCATTTGATCAAGATTTCAATGAAGCTTCAATTGTTTGTACTTTTTACCTTACCATTGAAAGTCTCATAGTCTTTTGGAAAGGTGTCCGATTTAGAATTTAACTCAGTCTTAGTCACCATGACTATTGATTGGTTATAAAGAATATTGGTTCTTTTGCGGTTTGGTACTGAAATCAAACACAACAACAGTTAAAAGTGGTGACCTGTTTCAAAATTTTACTAAACAAATAATATAAGCAAAGTTAGTGCAGTAACTAACACTAATAACTACTAAGAGCACATAATTAAGACAAATTACTTTGCTGTTGAAAGACTTAGTATTTTCTCTAAGTCTAATGGAAAGCATTGTTTCTTTTCAGTCATACTATTAATTCTGCATCATAAAATGTATTTTGCAACTGTCATAAGATAATTAAGATATTATAGTGGATATTATTTTCTTGTAGGATGCTAGAACACATTGATTTCATCACTCCTGGTTGCTCTTTCTCAACATTATAATGTGTAATGAATTTTAATTTTACTTTTTACAACCTTTTCATTTCATCTTCTTTTTTCTTCTGTGTAGGTTAATGCTAGTGATGATAGATCATCATCAACTATTGAAACCAAAATTCTTGATGTGGTTCAAATGAATTCTGTCATGGCTGACTCAAGGCCCAAGTGTTTGGTCAGTTATATTTACCAAAGGTTTACACTGCTTGTTTTGCTGTATGAGATCCAGAAAATCACTTGCTTAATTCTCTGCAGGTGATTGATGAAATAGATGGAGCTCTTGGAGAGGGCAAGGGTGCTGTCGATGTTATTTTAAAGATGGTAATATAAATATATATTATTTTACTTTAAAATAATGTAATAATTTGTTTTTCTATTGTTGTTAAAAATTGTACTAAGGCAAGAAAGAACACCAAGAAATTGGTTGAGTTGTAAGCCCTTCGTTTCAAACCAACAACTTAGGGGTTTGATTTGAATCTCTTTGTGACGTCCTGCTTATGATAATACATTTTACTAGTTTCTAATTGTTTAAGGTTTAGTAAACAAAAGATCAGATAATTTTTGGGTCTGTAATTATAAAAGAAAGGGTGTAGTAAGGTCATGGTGGCGTATGCAATTACTTTTTTCCTTTGATTGTGTTGACTGTACAGATTTTATTTTATTGTATGGTTATTTCTTTCCTTAGTTAGGACTTAGATTAGTGAGGTTTGATTCTTTAATTAAGAGAAACAGATTCTCTATTAGTTAAACAGTCTTTGACCTCTTGTCTCTCTCTCTCTCTATATATATATATGTATATATATAAATTCTAGTGTACAGAGTTAATGAAACATGGCAGAATCAGCCTAATTCCTCAGATTGTTTAGATAATATCTTTTCCCACATATGAATTGTTATCTTCTTCCTCTTTATTTTATGATGACGTTTGATGGTTTTTTATCTACTGTCATTCATGATTCTAACAAAGTTGAAGAATAAATGAAAAGTTTGTCTCTGTTCTTTTACCTTGCAGCCATGATGATGATATAGATTAGCAATACATGAATAATGGGTACCTACATTTAAAAACTTGTTTGATAAGGTCTGCCTGCTAGTATTATTTTCAAAATATGTCTTAATAAACATGCTTTACAACCTGAGACGAGATGTAGAACAAGATAGAACTTAATCCTCTATTTTATTTGTTCAAGTTCTTAACAACTATCCATTCTTTGAAAACTATAATAATATGTTGTATATTTTCCAGATAAGTTAGATCAAGTAGTTAAATTTTGAACACATATTTGGTATTAAACAGTATAATTAATTGTTTTTTCAAATGTTTGCCCCCCATTGGTCTTTTGCAATATGGCCATTTGTTGATTTCTGCATTTTTTCGCTTTAGCTTTTGAGGAGCTTTAATTTGGGCACCTTAGAAATTACCCTATTTGTTTGTTTTTTTTTTTTTTTTTAATTCTCTTGCAAATAATTATTAATTTCTAGTTACCATTACTTGAAGAAAAATCTTTGTTTTCTATTGAAAAAGACAAGAATAATTTACCATAATTTGATTTTAATTAAGGTGTCTGCTGAAAGCAAGAATGACTCTGGAAAGGAAAATGTTGCTAAAGAAGAGCAATCAGTAAAGACATCCTCAAAAAAGGGACGTAAAACAACATCACTGTTGAGACCAGTGAGTTTGCAATGTTCTTAATGATCTGTAGTTGACCATAATTTTTCCATGTGTAACATAATGAGTGGGCTATCCATGTAGGTAATTTGCATTTGTAATGACCTATATGCACCTGCCTTGCGTCCATTACGTCAGATAGCCAAGTAAGCCTTTTGTATTTTTTTCCTTTTACAATCATAGGCTCATTCCTATGCAGATTGAGGTATCACTGTATCGGGCAAGGTTCTACATGGTTTTGTTGTGCTTTTTTGAAAAGTTTATCGGTACAGATATCTATTTTATGCAACAATAGTTCAAAGAAAGTTCATAATATTATGTAGGCTTTAATGTGTTTGAAATTAAATCTTGAAATGGTTTTCCTTTACAGGGTTCATATATTTATTCAACCAACAGCAAGTCGTGTGGTAAGCAGGTGATGACAGCTACTAGTATTGTTTTTAGTTACTATCATATTCTCAAGTGTGTTCACAGGGGCTTTTCTGTTCAGCAACTAACTCAATGTTCTTAACTAGTTTCATATTTTCGACTCGGATAAATGTAATATAGAAAATGTCAAGCAGAAGCAATATATGAGAATATTAATTTTATTTGATCTCTAATTATAATTTGCTATTATTGTTGATAGTTTATTGTTTTTTGGGTTTATCATTGCGAGTATAAGGTTTAAATTTTTTAAATGTGTTCATTTCTAAGCGCCTTGCCTTGTTCAAGGATAAGTCTCAAATAAAACTTCATTTGTAAAAATTTGTGGTTTAGACGTGAGTATTCCTGCTGAAAGTTTTAGAAAAATTGGAACACAAAGATACATTTTTTTCATGAAGCTAATAGTGCTTGCTAATTAATAATGGCTCCTCCTAGCTCTGATTGGAAATATATGATGTGTCTTTGAGCTTCTTCTGTGATTGTGAGGTCCCAGGATGGATTGCCAAGTTGATAAACTGGATCTGGATGTGATTCTTGAAACTGTTCTTTACTGCATGACAGATCTTCTCATGTTATGGCATGGAAAAGTAGGAAAGATTTTTCAGCATCTGTGATCATCATGGGAATACAGCTGTATATACAAAAATATATTATTCTATGTGCATGAAGACAATAATATTTATTTAACTTTGTGTAACTCTATAATCAGCATGCAAATCTTAAGCTATGTATAAATATCATTGATTTTTTGACAAATGTCCATAGTAATGTCTAGAAAGTGAATACTAAAACTAAAAGCGGCTGTTTGGTTGACTTCATTATTCAAATGGTGTTTTATATTTTTGGGAAGATATTTAGAGAAGGTTCTGAATTAAGTTCTTTCACTCTCTCTTAAAATGGATTTTACCTATTTTGGTTTAAATCTGCAATTCTGCTCTGTTTCCTCTTCTCACATCAGTTGCAAGAATTTAAAAAATGAGAAACAGGATTTGTTAAAATTTTCAGTAACCCTTCATCTAATTGACAAGGCCGTATGTTTTCACTAAAGTTCAACAGATAGTCTAATTATATCTGCAGCCTTGTTTCATCTGAAAGGAAAAGTTTATATTGAATTTGTGTCATTTTTCCTCAGCATGGTCGTAGTTTTTGTTTATTTGGAAAAAATAAATGGAAATTCTCAGAGCTTAGTCATGCACAATAAGGTTTTTCATGTTTGAACAGAATCCTTGTTTATGAGTTGAATTACTTTCTGGTAATTTTGCTTTTGTTCTTTGTTTCGGTTGGACTTTTGGTTCATTTTTCAACATCATAACTAACCACAAGTAAAGAAAAAGAGAGTAGCCTGTTCAAGATATTACTGAAATTGCTCTTTTATCAGAGAGTTTCTTTGAAAAGTATTATTTGTCATCTAAAAAAATTTCACTATTGATTCTGTTTTCATCTATATTTGATTTTTGAAGAAAAATTGAACTATCAAGCAACTCGAAAAAGTGCTTCAGCTGATGGAGATTTATGTAGTACCTCATTAATTTGGGATAGAAATAACTGAAACCTTTATATATTTGTGTTTTAAATTCTTGTGCTAAGTATGTACTGTAAATAGCTTTAATTAGGTATCAATATCATGTATTATGTCGTGTTAACTGATGACTTATTCCTCGTTTAAAGGTTGGATTTTTTTTGCTTCCAGTTTCTTTCTGTTAATGTGCCATAGCTTATAAGCTAGGATTTGGGATCCTGATTTGTGAAAGTTGAATCACTGTAGGCTCAAATATATTTGTAACAATGAGGGAATGAAAACAAGTTCTGTTGCACTTGCTGCACTTGCAGAGTACACTGGTGAGTGATTTCTGCTTATTCCTGTGAAAAAACTGCTATATACCCTTATTGCTTGATTCACATATCCTGTCTTTTGTTTGTGGAATTGATGTGCTTTCTTCAATCCAAATATGTTACAATTGCAGAAGATATATTAATTTTAATGCACTTTCCTGACCTTTTTTTATTATTGTTTTAATTCTACTGGGGTTTTTGTTTCAAATTGACAGAGTGTGATATACGCTCGTGCTTGAACACCCTTCAGTTTCTCAACAAGAAGAAGGAGACCCTCAATGTGGTAGGATATTGTTGTGATGTTACCGTGTTCTGCATCATCTAATTTAAACAAATCTCCAATGTCAGAATAAAGGGCTTGGGAGATTTCTAGTTATTTATAAGGTTTATGACATAATGAAAGCAGATGCTGTACTAGAAGGAAGCATCTTTGCAGTTGTCTGATAAAGATAGGACGTCAATTTAATGCTATGTGCTCATTTTATTTTCACCAACAGTGTTTTGGGTCTTGACTATTTGACAATGCCCTGTAAAATCATGTTAAAAGGATACCTTAAGCAATTAAATTGATGACAAGAGCATTTCAATTACACACAAGTAGCCAAGCTCATGGAGAGAAGAGGGGAAGGGAGAAGGGTTTATGCTCTGTGTGTTATTTTTGAGCCCCGTCAACATTGTGTCATCGTTTTCAGAAGGCTCTTTTTGGGGTCATTAGCAATTATTTAAAACTATCCACAGTAGTTGGATTGTGACAATTATATTGGTGGAGAAAAGAAATCGATGTGTTAAATCTGTTCATTAGTCTTTCTATATTGAAATTAATATGTTCAAGTCTGGTTTGCCATTACCTGTTTGGGGCTTCCATATCCATGCTGATGACACATTTATGGCATTGACCAACCTCCGCAACCCAATGCTTCCTTCTTCCTTTTTTCTTTTCTTTTGTAATTCACTAACATATCTGTGATGGTTCTTAGTTGGAGATGAGGTCTCAAGTGGTTGGTCGGAAGGACATGTCGAGGAGTGCTTTTGATATCTGGAAAGAGGTAATGTATAGCAGAATGTGGTTTAATTTTCCTTGCATTGCTACTTGATCATCCATTTCCAGGATCTTATATATGATGATGCTACTTTCTCCAGATTTTCCAAAGGCGAAAAATGAAGCGGTCGAGAAATAATAATAGTTGTGGCAGTACATCCAATGAATTTGATTCTTTGCATTCTCTCATTTCTTACCGGTGGGTTGTAATTCCACCAAATGCTCTGTGTTTCTTTTCTTCTGTTTAAACTGGTCCATCTGACTTGAGAGGTTGATGAACAGTGGTGATCATGATACCATTTTGGATGGGATCCATGAAAACATTTTGCAGCTCCAGTATCATGATCCAGTGATGCAAAAGACAGTAAGGCTTTACTTTTTATGTTATTTAATTCTGGTGTTACAACATGATATTTGACCGTACACTTCTCTTTATTTGAAGGTTAAGTGCTTTAATAGCCTTGGCGTTTCTGATTTGATACACCAGTATGTTATGCGCACACAACAGATGCACCTTCTAGGTAAATAAATGTAATGATCATTTCTATTTCTAGCCCTACTTCTGCTGTTGATAACGATTAGATTTTCACGGTTCCTAAAGCTTTTGCTGTTTCTCTTTTCCTGCAGTTTATCAGCCATCTCTTGCAATCGCTGTGCACCATCTAGTAGCCCAAATTCAGAAACCAAATATTGAATGGCCAAAGTCTTATCAAAGGTTTTCTTAATTCTATCTCACAGTTCTATAGGATGTCCTGTCATATATAGAGGGTTCACTTTTATTTACTATTCTGCTTTTGTACAATTTTTCAGATACCGAACAACATTGATTGGAAAGACAGACATTTTAAAGTCTTGGCACTACAAAATTCCTCCTCATATATCAAGGCACTTGTCAACCAAGTCCTTTGTAGAAGAATTGGTCTCTCCAATATTACATATTCTGTCACCACCAACTCTAAGACCGGTAAATTATTAATTATTTAGGTCTTAATTCCTTGCTTGCACTTTCATTTCTTTTCCTTTTGTTTCACATAGTGCTATTCTAATAAATTGACACTTTAAATAGAGGGAAATGGCTGATACATGTGCTCTTCTTCATCATTATTTTCATGTCACTTTTTCTGGGCTGTATGCATTTTTTCTTGCTTCTTTCAATTTTCACTTGATATACTAGTTTATATGTTCTATAAACCATTAGTTGGAGTTGGTGCTGTCAAAGCAGGTCCTGGGACAAACTACTTTAGGTTTGTTTGAGCTGTTCACAACATTCTGTGGACAAAAACTCATTATATATAGATTTTGATGTAACTTTGAATCTGAACAAGCTTTTTCTTTTCCGAGCTATTATAAAATACAAAAAAAAAAAAAAAATTATACTCACCTAGGGAAAATCAAGATTTTTCATTAGACAGGCTCGCCTTTTTTTTACACAAACACATAATATATGAGTAATGCCAAGATAGGAACTTTTGGTTGGAATTTTTGCATAATTTTGTTTTATGGAACGTAACAATACTGACCCAATATGCCATCTTTATCTGCTAAAGAAAAAGAAACAAAGTTGTATTAAAATATGAGTAATGTTAGATTGTCAAAACTCTTCCATATAATTTGTTATATGAGTTGTAACTAACACATCATCCATCACATCATTTTATGATTAACATAATAGTTACAACTCAACTGACATATCATTTGGAGCACTCTACGTTATTCTTAAAATATATATAAGCCCCTTCCATTCTATGAGGATTTTTGATGAATTTTCCTTGATATATGAATTTTTTTGTTCTTCTTAGAGTTTGTGTCATTCATTTATTGCTACCATCTTACATGTTTTGGTGTCTCCTGTTAGGTGGCAGTGCATGTACTATCAGAGAAAGAGAAGAATGATCTAGCACAATTAGTTAGCACTATGGTAGCTTATTGTATCACATACAAGAATATGAAATCTGTGCCTCTTCCTAATAAGCTAGGACACGAATCAGCTCTGGATGCCTCGACACTTTCTTTCGATCCTCCTGTTAGTGACTTCGTTAACTTCAAGGTCTGAAATCTTCTTCACATGCATTTATATTTTTTTTGATAGGAAACAGAAATTTTATTAAAAAAGAAGGATACAAAAGTGAACCAGAAATCCACCAAAAGAACAAACAAAAACAAAAACTTAAACAGAAACTAAAAGACAAGATTGGAATAAACAATCAACTAACAGCAGTCTTCCAATCTAGCAAAATAAAAATAACGATAAATCTTTACAAGCATTTATTTATTCAACATCTTCTGTTTTTCGTCTGAATACCTATTTCTTGGAATTAAACAGGGATATCTATCAGGTCATCATGAGCTTTCCTTAGCAATGAAGCAGGTCTTGGTGCATGAGGTGAGTAATATAGTTTCCTAGGTGGTTGTTGAAAATGCTTAATTTCTCTCTAGAAAAACTAGCTTGGCCTCAGATAGGAAAAGTAAAACCAAAGAGGCTAGGCTAGTTTTTATTTTTTACTTGAACTATGTTTTGACATAATGTCCCAATCTCACTAATCTTTGATATAAAGGGTTAGTGCCCTGCAGACTTTCTAGAACCATTAGTTGGAAAGAGCTTCTCTTCATACTGGGTACAGTTTGAAAGGCTTAACCTAGATAAAATTATCTATGTGAGGTGTGGAACGTAGAAAGCATTGTCTATGTTGTAAATGATCTAAAATAATTAATGCAGTAAAATCATCTGCTGTGTTTGAGAAAGCTTAGCAACATTTTAATTACTATTGTCATCAAATCCCTTATAAAAGTGCAATGAAGCAACATAATAGTGATTTTTGAACTCAAGTTTGAAGTTTTGAGAAGCCTGGACATGCTTTCTATGGACATACTTTCTTACTTTCTGCCATCCATCCCAACATGTCGATGTTATATAGCTGGCAGGGAAGCCCATGCTGCAGTTTTTTGATGTTCCGTGGCTTGCACGCTGGGCACCTACCAGACACTACATGCAGTATCCTTAATGCTTAAAATTATTAGATTTCAGGTGATTAATAAGAATGTCAGTGAAAAAAATTGTTTTAAAACAATAATTTTCTAATGAAAATGTTACCCATTCTAATCAGCATATAAGCCTCAACAAATGCATAAACCGTGTCAAACTTGGGAACATTTTGAGGTGCTGAACTGAAGGGAGGCTGTGCCTTGATTAATTCATGTTCATTCCAACCTTGAGGCACAGATTTGCTTCTTTTGAAACTACAATGAAAAATGTGTGTAACTAAGGTCATTGTAGCACCAATATCAACATCCTTTGTGAGATTTATGTTGCTTTTCTGTTGCTTTGAATGGACTTGTAGATATTGAAGATACGAAAATTTGGTTTTGCAAGCTTGACCTGACTATCTATTTTTTCATTTCTTCTTTCTGTTTTGCGAGTACATGAATAATATGATTCTCTTTTGCTGTTTCAAACATCTAGAGGATTTCAGTGTCTTCGTATGAAAATTTGCAACACTTATAGTTGCTGCTGTATTAGCAGTTCTCAGATTGGAGCTTTTACATCAATCAATTCTATGTTTCAGGTAGAAAAGCACAGAATTGTGCAAGTAAGCAGTGGAAAATCTTTGCATTTGACAGATGGACAGATAGAAAAACAGGACTTAATGAGGGAGGAAAGTGGAAGAGCAGGTTCTACAAAAATCAGTAATGCAACTGCATGTGCTGCTGATGTGACAGGAGATCCAAAGAATGTATTTAATCCATGGAAATGTAATCGTAGTGCCCATACAACATTACCAAACTTGGATTCTAGTAGAAGTGGCTCAGCCAGTATAAAATTAATTTTTTCTGGAGATAAGAAGGCTTCCAATGGTCCTGCCAATTTCTTTGATCGGTATTTTCTTGCACGCATTGCATATGTTCTGTCTACTTTTTCATTTTTCTTATACAAATCCTTTGTTTACAAAATATTAATTAATAGAAATACAGAACTACAATCAATTCATGCTTTGTGATAAGATAGTCCCTTAGTCCATGCCTTGATAGTAAAAACCCAAAGGAACTGCTTCTTTAAGCTATTTACTAGGTGGTTGAAGCCAACATCTATGCTCATATCTATTATTACGGATGATAATTCTCCAAATGTGAAATATGTTGCTTCAAAAGGCTTGATGTCTTTCATCAAAATCAAGATGGATATCTATGTTCTCTCATTTTCCATTTCTCCATTACAATTGATGAGATAACGAAATGTGATGCATCTACTAGTGTCATTGAGGGTTTGCACTTGGTAAATAAAGGAATTTGAATACTACAGTGAATCTGAGTATGAGTTGGACTGTAGTCGTTCCTCGTGATCCCGATACTTATATTTAGAGCTTGATACTATTATTTTGGTTTTATGCTTTTGGGTTGGTTGGTAAATTAGCATTGTATTGGAGCCCTTTTCACTGGAAGGTTTGGTTCGATTCTCCCCAAATTTTATCTGGATTTGTTTCACATTTATAATTTATCTTTTATTTGATCATGGTCCATAAACTCATTAATTTTGCATATGAGATGGCGTCTTAAAATTTAATGCTATAGTTCGAGATTTTTCATATAGCTTACGTTTTTGGGTTGAGTTGTAACTAAATACTTGCCTCTAAATTGGAGCAGAGATTCTGTTCTCTCATGATTCTACTGCGATACTTTAAACCTTACATTGAACATTGTTGATAAAAAAAGTCTTATTGATTTTAGGGTTGGAAATGATCCATGGAGGGTTAACATGCCAACCAAACGGTTATTATAATATTTGCAGTTCACTCCTTTTAAATCCTCTAAAATCTTGTTTGTTTGTAAATCAGATTTAGGAAATTGAGTAGTAAGGTTTCTCAGAATACTGATATGGCAGTACAGAAGGCAACAGTGGGAAGAGATTCTCGTCCTTTGTTATTTAAATTTAATGAGGTATGTGACTGCACTATATGTCTATTTGTTGTCTTACAAATGAAAATTACTAAATAATTAGTCTCATATTTACTGACTTTTAAAGTACTGGGTTGACTGATTATGCATAGTTTCGTTGATTATGCACCATCATAAAATGCGGTTTCTTGGTAAACAAACTGTACATGAAATTTTTAATAAATAAATAGTTTGATGAAGTGAGTCAATTAGTTCAATGTTCTTAATTTTTTTGACATACTCTGTAATAAGAAATGACTCATCTGGGAGTTTTAAGATGGTGCTGAAATTTACTTTATCCATTTACCTTGAGTTTGTAACAAACAGATACTGTGATGTGAAAATATGTAGAGATGCAGAATAAATTTTGTTGGGCAAAGCTGTATATTGCACTGAATTATCTTAGAGAGCCAATGTAGTTATATGAGCACTTGGTACTGTATTGTCAAGTTTTTCTCTACAGTAATACAAGATTAATTCCTGCCAGCAGTATTACGCGGAGGGTCTAGATTATTAAAATTGTGGAATAATATCATTTTTATTGTTGTTTTTACTACTACTACTACTACTATATATAGAACTTCAATCAAAAAGATGATTTTGAACACCATCTTCTCTATGACACTTGTTGTAATAATTATTCTGTATATGATCAGTAGTAGTGGTATTCTGCCTTACAGCCTGTGTGCCCATACTTGTCAAGGACTTTTGGTCTCCTTCCTATATTGAAATTAATGGTGCTGTTGAAGATGTAAAGTGTTTATTGGTTTTGTTTTATTTAGTTTATTGTATTTCATTTTGTATGTAGGGTTTTACAAATGCTGTAAAGAGGCCAGTTCGAATGCGTGAATTTCTCCTATAATGGACTATAGTTGCAAGGAATAAGGAGCTGCAGTTGTCCTGTCACAATACATGATAGATACATGTTACTATTAGGTCTTTAGTGTATTGAGATTTTTTTTAATTAATCATGTACATAATGTAAATTTCTATATTGTTCATTGGAATTTTGGTGAAGATGGGCAAGTTTACAGCTTTTGTAAAATATGCTGCAGTGAGGTACAATGAAGTTTGGCACCTAAACTCGCCCATGGTTCCAATAACATTTAAAATGCAAGTTGATAGAGTTTTTATTTAGTTAGGATGTCTTGATTTTTTATTCATCTAGTCCTGTAACAGAACCAGATGATAGAAGTAACTGGTGCAGTTGTCTTGCTAATAGCATATTCAGGTCATGGGACTCATTGTTTTAGGGTTTGTTCCTTTTTTTTAATCTGAAGGTTGAACGGTATTGAAACATAATGAAGACTAAATAACGGTTAAAATCTGATATCTGAATAACATGTTTTTTTTTTTTTAATCTCATATTTGAATGTATCATAAAAGTATTTATTTTTTAAAGTTAAAATTATTTGAAAATTAATAATTTAATATTTATATTCTTTTTATTATTAGTTATGAAATTTTATTTAATATGATAAAAAAAAACATAAATAATTATTTGTAGTATTTATTTATAATTGAAACATGATTAAAAAGTATAATAAAGTTAATTATATTTATATATTTAAATAAAAATAATGAAATTATCTTTGAGTTAAATTATATTTAAAAAGCAATTAAAAAAGTAAATGTTTAAATTGTAAATTAAAATATAGTAGTCTAATTTTTAAAAAAATTTGGGATGAGAAGTTTTTTTTTTTTTTTTTTTTTTTCTGAAAAAAACATTGCAATATAAGTGTTAGAGAAAAATATTTATACTATAAAATTAGGATAAAACTAAAAATATATTATTTTAAAGATGATAGATCTGGAATATAATATTTTAAATACAATTAAGTGATTTATAATTAAGTTAAAGGTAAAAAATTTTAATGTTTTTTTGATAATTTTAAGTGGTTTAATCACTTAAAAAAACAAACAAAAACAACTTAAGAGACTTAATTTAACACCATTAAGTCATAAGTGGAAAAAACAAGTAGCATTTACATTTTAACATCACCTATTATAGGGTTAACAAGTAGCCTTTGCATTTTAACATTACTTTTTGTGGTTGACCATAGTTGGAGCAAAACCAGCAAAGAAAGAAATAGAGAGAGAGAGAGAAGGAGAAAGAGAAGATAATAATTGATGAACAATGATGATAACGATGACGATGATGATGGTGGTGAGGATGATGACAGTGTATCACTGTGATGGCGAAAGAGGACAGTAAATCATCAATCCTTATGTCTTTCTCTTATTTAGTTTGATTGAAATTTCTGATTCTAATGGTTGCCTAATGTGGATTTATTAATTTGCAAGATAACTTTGTGTAATTATGTCTGTATTTAGGGTTCAAATAAGGTTTTTAGATGGTTTATGAGAATTATTGTCTGAAAGGAAAGAAACAAAATTGGGGTTAAGCTTTGTTGAAAGTGGCAAATAAATCACGATTTATATAGTATTTGGGATTTATTTACCCTAATTTGGGACCTAGAGTCCCGATTCAAGACCTAACAAATTGATAAAAAAGTAAGAAACTCAATGAATCATTAGGATAGTGAGCAAGATTTTTTTTTTTTTTTTTTGCATAGGTCATGAATGCAACATGATAGGTTCAAAATTGTGTTGAATTCAATAACTATTTTCATTAATTTGGGATCTACTCAATAATGGATGTTCACTAGAATGAAAATCATTATTCATGGTCACGGTCTCACACATAAATTCTGAATTCAACATATAGGTCCCAATTAACTTGATAAATCTAGAATTATGTTGATTTTGGGACCTATTTTCATCAATTCGGGATCTATTCAGCAATTAATGCTCACTATTGTGATCTTATATGTAGGTCTCGAATTTGGGAAGATAGATCTCGAATTCAATAAGATAGGTCCTGAATCATGTTGAATTTATGATTTATTTTCGTTAATTTGGGATCTGTTCAGCAATAGATGCTAATTGTAATGGTCTCATACATAAGTCCTAAATTTTGAACCTATCTTCCCAAATTCAACAAGAATATATTGAATTCAAGATTTATTTTCATCAATTCGGTATTTATTCAACGGTAGATGCTAATTGTCATATTCTCATATATAGGTCTTGAATTTGGGAAATAGGTCTCGAATTCGATAAGATAGGTCTCAAATTATGTGAATTTGGGATCTATTTAGTAATAGATGCTCACTGGAATGAAAATCACCATTCAATCTATCATGGTCTCATACATATATCATAAATTTGAGAAGACAGGTCCCAAATTCAATAGGTATTCAAGACCCTATCTTCTCCACTTCGGGACCTATCATGTTGAATTTTATCATATATATAAGTCTTGAAATTGGTAAAATTGAAGATGAAAACTTTTCTTTATAGTTCAAATAAAAATTTTCGTTTGTAGGGGCACTACCCTCAAAATCCCCGCGAGCTTTGCGAGAAGCTTGACCACCACGAGCTCTACGAGGAGTTTGACCCACAAGAGTTGATCGGGCAGCTCGGCCCTCAAAGTGTTTGCGTGGCACCACATTTCAGAAGGAAGATAACATGAGTGTTTATAACAAATGCACAATAAAAAATAGAGAGAAAATGAAAGAGAAAGAATTAGAGAAAGAGTTTAACTACCTTACTCAACTAGTAACATTACTAAAAAATTATAGTTATTGGATTGATTGTATAAATAGTTATTGAAGTCAATTTAAGGACTATAATTTATAGGTAATGTTAATGGTTGGATAAGGTAGTCAAACCTTTAGAGAAAATGAGAGAGATATAGAGAAGATAGAGGAGAGGGAAGCAAAAATGAGAAAAACAAGTTAAAAAACATTTACTAAGGGTATTTTGCGAAGTTTATAACTTTAAGTGATATCAAAACTCAAATTATTAATCTAGTGACAGCTGTATAAGTCAACCAACTTTTAGTACTATTTTCCCTTGATTTCACCTCTTTCTATGTAAACCGGAAGCTGTAGTTATCATGGTCACAAAACAGTATAATTTACGATTTTAATGACACCTTATTTATGATTTGGCAAAGTGATTCTAATGACACCTCATTTATGAACTTTCTTGGTTAGGATAAATGAAATATTGAAAACAACCATATGAGAGCCAACATCCAATATTCAAACAGAAGGTAAGTTAAACTTACCATAAACTTCATATCATTAAAACCCATCACTATTAGGAGTACATAAAAATAAATTCAAAAGTTTGTGCGGAAAAAATTATGTGCAATAATTATAATTCTTTCTTAACTTACAACAATCTCAAACATGACCTTATAATTTTAATATTTCAATTCAAAAACTGTCTAGAGGTAAATGTATGTATCGACTTGCTTCAGCGGCATTGCCGCGCTTAGGCTTTGAAATTCATTGATGATAGGAAACTAATGATCGAAAGCCTTTCCCACAATATTTCAAAAAAAAAAAAAAAAAAACTTTTTCTTAAAACATTTCATTTTCCCGTCTCCAACTCAAAATTTCACCAAGTAGGGAATAGATATACGAGAGGGACAGAGACATATTGAAGTTGCTCTAATGGGCCATTTGTTTTTTCCCTAATAATCATTTTTTTCGGATTGAGCATTAATTTAAGTGATTTTAATTTATTTTTTTGACTTACATTTTAATATAAGTTAGAAATATCTTATTTAAAAAATCAATTTTTTTTCACTTTTATCAACAAATATATTATAGTTTATCAAATTAACCTAATATTATTATATTTTACCGGTACATCCCTAACATAAAAATGCATAATTCTAATCAAATCCAAACCTTAACCCTAACCTAAAATCTAAACTCCCTAAAATCAGTGGTCGCGGCTGCCGGTCACCGATTGGTCACCGGAGGACGTCGGTCGGCATCCCGCCGGCGTTTGATGGCAGTTAGGATCGGTGGCAGGTTCTGGTCACATTGTTTCTCTTATGCATTTGATGGCAGGTTCAAGTCAGAACACATTGTTTCTCATCCTCCATTCCCGACATTGAGGCTGCCGGCCTCCGTGTCGGAGATCACGGCCTCGATCGCTGGGGCACGAGGAAGCCAACAGCCTTCTCTTGCATCGACTAACGAAGGAGGATAGGCTCTCCTCCTTTGTCAGTCGATTTTCCAACAACAATTGAGATCGCCAGCCTCAATTGCTAATAATTCTCAGTAAAAAAATTGTTTAACAAATTATTAGACATCGGTTTCCTTATTTCTCATACTTTAATTCTGCCACCTCCATTAACCTAGCAAACAACCATCTGATAATTCTCTCTTGGCTCTCTCAAAATCTTACTTCTATCTTGATCCTTCTAATTATTTTCTACCTGTCAATCGTCGTCTTTGCCACCACAGTCAACGTCGACAGGGTTGCTCTGTTGTGTTCTTGGTTTAGTTTCATTTGGCTTGCTTCACATCAATATCCAGGACTCAGTAGAGAGACGGAAGAAACAAGGAGAAAATGGCTGAAATTGTTTTGGCTAGCGCTGCAGAAGTTGCAGAATCGCTGGTTGCACTTGTTTATCACTCGCTGGTTCCAACTGTTTATCTCAAGAACTGCAGAAGCAACTCGGGAAATCTGAAGAAAGAAGTCGAGAAGCTCGAAGATAGAAGCGCTATGGTGCAGCCCGCGGTTGATTATGCTAGGAGCCAAGGGGAAGAGGTTGAACTGGATGTTGAAAACTGGCTTGATGACGTGGAAAAAAACCATTGAAGAAGTGGTAGTGCCATTGAAATTTGCTTACGAGCTAGCAGATGCAGAGCAGCGATGTTGCAAGGTGTTGTGTCCCAATTTAAAGAAGCGCTATGAACTTAGCAGGAAAGCGAAGAAAGCGTTGGTTGTTATACTACAGGCCAGGTGCGATGGCAATTTCTATCGTATTTCGTATCGTCCTGCTCTCCGTCGTTCTCCTCCTCCACTGACGGCAAGAAGGTCCACTTTGAATGCTATACTAGAGGCCAGGCGCGATGCTGATGTAGACGTAGTCGGGGTGTACGGCTTGGGCGGCTCTGGGAAGACGACGCTGGTGAAGAAGGTGTATCTGGAAGAGCGCGCAGGCTATATGGACGATTGAAGAAAGAGACCAAGGTACTTTGGATTTTGGATGATCTATGGGATGTTCTCGATTTGGAGAACGTAGGTGTTCCTTTTGCATATTATCACAGAGGATGTAAATTATTGTTGACTTCAAGAAGCCTAGATGTATTGCATATGATGGGTGCTCAACGTAATTTCCTGATTGAAACTCTATCAGAAGATGAGGCTTTTGATCTATTTAGGAATATGGTAGGTGATCGTGTTGAACTACCTGAGTTTCAATCCTTAGCAGTTGAAGTGGTGAGGAAGTGTGGAGGTTTGCCCATTGCCATTGTTACAGTAGCAAATGCACTGAAAAACAGGGATTTATCTGATTGGAAGGATGCCTTGCGTCCATTACGAGGTTCGGCTGTAGAAAATATTGAGGAAGACGTATATTCAGTTATACGGTTCAGTTACAACTGCTTAGAAAATAAGGAGCTCAAGTTAATGTTTTTGCTTTGTGGCATAATGGAAAATGCTTCCTTTGAAGACTTGTTTAGATATGTCATGGATTTAGGCTTATCTATGAGTTCTTATACAATGGAAGAAGCAAAAATTTGTGTAGCCAAATTGGTTCAAACCCTCAAAGTTTCTTCTTTGTTGATTGACACTCCTAACAGTGAAGGGTCTTAAATGCATGACATTGTTCGTGATGCCACTAGATCAATTGCATCAGGCGGTCAACACATGTTTACTGCGACAGATGACTTTGCTAGGTGGGTTTTGGCAGATAATGACAGATTGAAAAATTGCACTGCGATTTCCTTGCATGATATTGATATTAGAGAGCTTCCTGAGAGGTTGGAATGTCCACAACTTAAAATTTTCTACTTTAAAACCAATGATCCTCTTTTGAAGGTACCAGATAATTTTTTTGCAGGCCTGCCAGAGCTCAGAGTTCTACATTTGATTGGAATGGGTTTATTGTCTCTGCCTTCCTCACTTCATCACCTAGTAAAGCTTCGAACATTGTGTATGAATCAATGCAAATTGCGAGATGTAGCCATTATTGGAGAGCTGAAAGCACTAGAATTCCTTAGCTTACACAGTTCTGATATTGAGAAGTTGCCTGGAGAAATAAGTGCGCGGACTGGCCTAAGGTTGTTAGATTTGAGCCATTGTTCCAAACTTAAAGTTATTACACCTAATGTCATATCATGCTTAACCCAACTAGAAGAAATATATGTGGGAAATACCTCTATTCAGTGGGAGGTTGAAGAATTGAACAGTGCAAGAAGTAATGCTGGTGTTACTGAATTGAAGCATTTGTTTCGCTTGACTACTTTAGAAATACATGTCCCAGATGCTAAATTGATACCAAATGACCTGGTCTCTGAGATGCTGAAGAGGTACAAAATCGTTATAGGAGATGATTGGGGCCAACCGGACTGGTATAAGAAGTATGAGACTGCTCTGAAACTTTCTGCAATTAATGTTGAAAGGGTTTGGTCCGACTGGCCTCCAGTAACAAGTTCCTATGTCAAAATCTTACATGCTTGGTCGTTCATGGCTGTGAAAAGTTAAGATATCTGTTTCCATCTTCAATAGTTAATAGCTTTGAGCAGCTCCAATACCTTGAGATATCTAATTGTGCTGTCTTAGAGGAGATAATAGTTGCAGAAGAGCTAAGAGAAGAAGGAAGGAAGGATTTAATATTCCCCAAATTAAGCTGCCTAAAGATTAATGATCTGGAAAATCTGAGAGTATTCTCCTCAGGAGGTTACATCAAATTTTCATGCTTGAAAGAACTGGAGTTACAAAATTGTCCAGAATTGAAGCCATTCATCTTCAATGATAAGGTAAATTACTATATTCTCTTGTTTTGTTTCTGCTTGTCTTAACTTTCTCATTTTGGTAGTTTCGTGATCTAAAAGGTAATGTCTTTTCTTCACTAAATTTATTTATTTTTTGGATAAATATTGTCTAATTATTTTTAGATTACAATTAACCTCAGTAACTTAATGATGTGAATACTACAGGTTGAATTCCCTGAATTAGAGAAATTGATCATTTCGAGCATGGATAACTTGAAGACAATATGGGACAACCAAGTTGTAGAGGGTTCCTTTGGCAATTTAAGATCATCGGAAATTAAAGACTGCCAGAAGCTATTGACTGTGTTTCCATCGTGCATCTGTGAAAGACTCTTGATGCTAGAGTCCTTAACGGTTAAAAGTTGTGGTTTAGTAGAACAGATATTTGATCTTCAGGAGCTAAATTTTTATGAAATGAATCTCACTAGATTGAGAGAATTGTATATTGATCATCTGCCAAATTTGAAGCACATATGGAATGAGGGTCCCAAAGGAAGACTCTTCTTTAGAGAGCTACAGAAAGTGACAGTTTTTCTTTGTCCGAATCTGAAAAATCTCTTTCCAGCATCTTCTGCTAGTTATGTTGGGAAGCTTTAATCTGTGGAGGTATCTGATTGTGGAGTGGAAGGGGTTATTGCACAGGGAGGAGGAGTAAATGAAGCAGCTGGTTGGTTTCTCTTTCTGCAGTTGGTCTCTTTGCAACTCCACTGCCTACCAGAACTTAGAACTATCTACCCTGATCATACTGTGGAAGTGCCGCACTTAAGAAAGTTGGGTCTACATCATTATGACAAAGTAGAAGTATTCATTTCAGAATCTCTTGACTTCTATGAAACAAATGAGAACATCCAACTTCATATTTCTAAGCAACAACCCTTCTTGGTTGGAAAGGTATGGGCTTCAGTTTATCTTTTGAATAGTGAATTTAAGTAACCTGAAGTTGCAACATAACAACTGCGGTCAAGCATGAAAATGTTTGTATTCAGTAAAGGTTTTCTAAAATATTATTAACTATTTCTGTTTTCTCTTAATTGTCTATCTATTTGTTTATTTATAGTGCCGCATGATTAAGAATAAGGTGCAAGTTTAAGTGTCTCAGTTAAAAGCACTAGGGGTGTTTGTTGTTTCATTGCAGAAGCTTTCAGTAGAAAAATCAGCTTGATCTAACATTGGTTGATTGATAAAATTATTAATCATGTTTAATAGGATTTTTTTGACATTACAATTACAATTACATCATTAATCTTGGGCCAAACATCATTATAAAGGCCACCAATTACATTGGATTCTCAAAAATGTTAATTGATATTCTTTTAATTTTTATGCTTAAATCTGTTTCATACGAAGAAGATAGAAAGGCACGTTAAAAAAATATATATATATACTATTTTCTTGGCTTGCTCAGTTAAAAAAGAAGGGAAAGTAGACAAATGAAATAGGTGTAAAGATTTTGTTCTATATTTCTTTGGGTTGTGCCATATTTTTCTCTCATTTTAAGCAGGATCTGAATTAATATATAGTATATACATATATATATATATATATTTGCCATCTAAGTTGGTTAAATGTTCTCCCTGCATCAAACGCTACAGTTCGAAGCTTCAGAGTTTGGGGACAGAAAATGAAGGCGTGAGTCAAAGGACTGGGTTGAAATTACCTTTTGAGTTTGCAGATGCAGCAGGTAAGGACTTCGAGTTGAATTTGGAGAGTTTCGATGAAGAGGGGGACTCAGACAGTGAATCAGAAGGAAATAGAGAAGAAGAGGAGGTTGTTTCACAGAATGGGTCTAAAGCGGAAGGAAATAGAGAAGAAGAGGAGGTTGTTTCACAGAATAGGTCTAAAGGGGAAGAAGAGCTAAACCTGGATCTGTTGTTTGATAAGCAGAACTTGGATTCATATACTGGAAACAACTTGAGATGTGATGAGAAAAGGGAGAGGGCTGGTTTTTTTTTCAGTACGAAAGGAGGAAGAAGACAACAGAACACAACAAAAAGAAATTAAACTCAAGCTACCAGGCCATAAGGCCTGAAGAAGAAAAGGCTATCTCAAACTCAGAGGGTGATGAAATGACAATGTCGTTAATAAGAAAGATGAATTTAACAATTTCTTATCTTGTGAAAACAAACCAGAACTGTTCAGTCAAGGACCCAGCTATCAAGTAAAAAAAAAATAGGGAAATGCGGAATCTTCAGTGGACTTTGAATTACGAAAAAGGAGACAACAGTGGTAAGGGTTCAAATGTTTTTTCATGAAAATTGTAAGTTGGAATGTGCGGGGATTGGGGTGTTGGAAAAAAAAGGAGGATGATTAAGGAGGTAATTAGAAAGGCCAAACCGGATATGATTATTTTAATTAAGTCTAAAAAACAAGTTGTGGATCATAGTATTATCAGAAGTGTTTGGGGAGCAAGATTTAAACAGTGGGTTCATTTACCTTCTGATGGAAGTTTTGATGGAATTGTGGTTATATGGAATTCCAAGACTGTACAGGTTTTAGGTCATGTGATGGGAGAATTTTCTATCTCCGTGAATATCCTTGGCGACGATGGTAGAGATTGGTGGCTTTCAGGGGTTTACGGTCTGAATAAGAAAAGAGAGAGGGGTGCTTTTTGGGAGGAGTTGTTCGGTTTATATGGTTTATGTTCTCCAAGATGGTGTATTGGTGATGATTTTAATGTTGTTAGATTTCCTTCTGAAAAATCTACAGGGGGAAGGGAAACGAGAAGCATGAAGGATTTTAATTGTTTTATTCGAGAAACTAATTTGGTGGATCCCGTTTTAAATTACTCAGAATTCACTTGGTCTGATTTTAGACAAAATGTGGTGTGTTGCAGACTTGACAAATTTCTTTTCTCAAATGATTGGGAAGAGTTGGTAGGGGGAAGGGTTACACAAATGGCTTTAGTAAGAACAATTTCAGATCACTGTCCTATAGTGTTGGTGTAAACCCTCGATTTCCTCATTTATGATTTTCCCAGTGATAGTCTTTAGGTAATGAATTGAGACCCTAAGAGATCAATAAAAGTTCCTAAGGTTGTAAAGAAATTTTAGAGATTTATTAAAATTCAATTGGAGAATAAATGGAAGGATAAAACGATAAACAGAATCGAGTAATTATTAATGTGATAATGGACTAAATTGAAGATAAATTTTAATAATTGAGGTCAAACTAGAATTTAAACTGAAGCTAAGGGATGAAAATGGAATTTTCTCAGGATGTGACTGTCATTTTGAAGGTTGATTGAGGAGAAAAGCATGAAGCAAAAATTGAGTCACAAATATCAAAATCAGACAAAGGTTTGTCACTGACCGAGAGAGAAAGAACAAAAGAAAAAGAGAAAAGAAGAAGAAGAAGAAAAGAAGAAGAAAGAGAAGAAGTTGTCGCCGGACCAGTTGCCACCGTCGAAGACCTCGGCGTCGCCGTTGCAGAGCAAGACGCGGAGCTGAGCTCGATCCGAAGTGGAGTAGAACCGTGTGACGTGAATAAGATCTGCTGCCGACTGAACCAGATCGCTGACCGAGCTGGCCTTGCTGAACTCGACGACAGAAGCGATGAGCAGTTGACGCGAGCTGAACCCGACGCTGAGCGCACCACGATCGACCTGAACCGAAGTTGAACCCGTCTTCCTCGGGCACGAACCAGTAGTAGATCGGCGGCGGAAGTCGCGGCAAGTTGCAGCGAAACCGAGGGAAAAAGAGAGAGAGAGGAAAAGAGGAGGAAGAAGAGAAGAAGATCCAACCAAACCCAGCCTAGATCTGTCAACAAATCAGTCCAGAAACCACCTCAAAATCAGCTCCAAATCGAAGATAACACGACAAGGAAAAAGGGGTGAGTTATTTAAGTTTGAAATAGACAATTTTGTTGGTGCTTAGGTTGATTCGAAATGTGTTTCGTTATGATTTAATTGTTGGTTGGTTTTGAGTAAAAATGAGTTGAAAAGTTAGTGAATTAAAGCTTATTGGGAACTTAGGAAACCAAGAAAATATCAAACACGCGTTAAACTAGTTTGAAGGGCGATTCCGTAAATTGACCCTTATGGCATCCGTTAAGACTTTGGATGACCTAATGAGTTTAATTAGGCGCGTTAAAGCTACTAAAAGTGAAAGAAAACGGAATTTTGGAGCTTCGGTTAATTATGAATTAAGTAGGGAAGTTTTTAATGAAAAATACCCTTTTTGTGGGTCACTTGAGTTAGAGACTATTTAATGAGTTTCGTAAAGCTCCGTTTGGCATATTCTAAGTGAGAATGTAATGTGTAGGTGAGGCGGAAGCGAGCGGAGCACGGCACGGCCCTTGAACTTCTATATACGAAGCTTTAAAAAAACAAGTGAGTGTCTTTATAAAAATGTTTTTACTATGATTGATTTTAAATGCATGCCAAATTTATCATATTGATTAGAATATCAAATGAATTCCAAATTAAAATTATTGCATGGATTATGGAAATGATTTATATAAAATGTGATTTAATGAGAAAGAAAATTTAAATTGAAATGATATTGAAAACCTATGGTATGCCTGATTGTACGTCATATATATCTCCAGTTTGGGTTGAGTACCTTAAGCGTGTATTGGCTGTGTTGGGAGAGTCTGTCACTAACAGCGGGTGGGACCGTGTCTGTTTAGTCCTGTGAGTCGTCCAATGCACGTAAGAGGTATATTATTAGCTAGCTTCCAACCGAGCGATGCAGAATTCCGTTCCGTAACGATGTAGAATTTCGTTACGTAAAAACTGGATAGATGGCCTGATCGATACAGAATTCTGTGATGGCCTGAGCGATGCAGAATTCCGCTCTACTTTGAGGTACCATGTTATGCAAGCTATTAATGGTTGGCTTATTTGTATTTATAAATTTTTTTAAAGATATTAATGCCACCATTATTAAAATGTTTTGATATAAATGGAAACCATACAACTTATGGATTTAATTGTTATTTATTTGGTATGAAATGAATTTTATTAAATTTCGATTGATATCTATTGTTTCTAAATGAATGATGAATTTCAGATATATCAATTATTCAATCATGGTATTTGATTATGCATAAATGTTTTAAAAGATTTTTAGGAGATTATTTGATAAGCTAGATTTAAATGGAAATTATATGACACTCACTGGGCTATCAAGCTCATCATGTTTTATATTTTTGTAAATAAAAACCTCCCCAGGCACAGGTACAGGTATAGGCACTTCAGTGGCAAGAACTCTGGATCGTGATTAGAGGAGTCAAGTAGACTGTGCTGTTATTTTTGAAATGTATAAATTTTTGGGATATGTAAATAAAGATATGCATGACTTATGAATTCAATTTAAGATATATTTCTAAACCGTATGCATGTTTGTGGTTGCTTGTGAATTGATAAAAATGAGAGCTTGAGACTCTGTAGTTTGAGGAAATTATTTTGTGATATTATAAAAGTGTTGAATTTTATAATTTGCAGGGTGGTAAAGTTCGAAAAACAAACGGGATGATGCCCAAATATTTATAAAATGTTTTGTAAAGGTTTGAAATAAAAATGAAAAATTTCCCCGCGTTTCCACTATTTTAAAAAAAAAGTTTAAAAAAAAACACGACTTAACTCTGCGGGAATCCTTTAGTGAGCACAAGGGTTAACTGAAGGGTCACCATAGGGTGCCGGCAGATCGCCTAGAAAAAAAGGTCTGTCAGTTGGATTCTTCTCACAGGAAATGGGGATCGATACCTTTCAAGTTTGAAAATGTTTGGCTGGAACATCAATCTTTTGCTCAAAATATAATGGAATGGTAGAGGGAAAAGGATTGTCAAGGATGGAAGGGATATAGGTTCATGAAGAAGTTTGAGTGGGTCAAAATGAAACTGAAAAGTTGGAATAAGGAAGTTTTTAGAGACATATTTAAGGAGAAGAATGAGATCGAGTCTAGAATCTTCGAGTTGGATAGATGTGAAGCTGAAGGTTTGTTTGATGATTCTTCGAGAGTGGAAAAAAACCAGTTGAAGATAAAGCTTGAGAAGTTGGTGACAAAGGAGGAAATGTTGTGGAGGCAAAAGGCTAAGGTTAAATGGATTAAAGAAGGAGATTGCAATTCAAAGTTTTTTCACAAGATCGTTAATGGGAGAATGAGGAGGAATTACATTGATAAGCTAGAGTTAACCGATGGGTCTATTATTGAAAATGAAAGAGACATTGAGAATGAAATTATCTGATTCTTTCAGAAGTTGTACTCTAAAGAAGATGTGGAAAGACCAGCTATTCAAGGTTTAAATTGGGAAGACATTGGTAGAGATAAAGTTGATTGGTTGGAAAGACCTTTTGAAGAAGAAGAAATTAAGAGGGCTATGACGGATTGTAGCGAAGAAAAGGCTCCTCGTCCGGATGGTTTTAATTTTGAGCTTTTTCATGCTTGTTGGGAAATCATTAAAGATGATTTGATGGATGTTTTTTTGAAATTTTTTGAGAATGGGATAGTCAATAGAATCACCAATGCAACATATATTTGTCTTATTCCAAAAAAGTCTTAACTCTCTGAAGATTGGAGACTTTAGACCAATTAGTTTGGTCTCTAGTTTGTACAAAATCATTGTTAAAGTTCTTTCTCTAAGATTGAAAAAGGTGCTGAATAGTACTATCTCAAGTTTTCAGTCTGCTTTTGTTAAAGGTAGACAAATTTTGAATGTTGTGTTGGTGGCTAATGAGGTGGTGGAGGAATGTAGAATGAAGAAAAGAGAAGGTGTTGCTTTCAAGATTGATTTTGAAAAAGCCTACGATCATGTTGATTGAGATTTTTTGAATTATGTCTTGGAAGCAAAAGGTTTTGGGGTAAGATGGAGAATATGGATTAGGGGGTGCTTAAAGTCTACAAACTTTTCGATTATGATAAATAGGAGACCCAGGGGAAAATTCTATGCTTTTGGAGGTCTTAGGCAAAGTGATCCTCTTTCCCCTTTTTTGTTTGTCCTTGTGGCAGATTGTTTGGGCAGGCTGATTGACAGAGCCAAAGATTGTCATTTAGTGGAAGGCTTCAGTGTTGGTAAGGAGAATGTTATAGTATCTCACCTGCAATTTGCCGATGATACCGTTTTCTTTTCCTCGGGCAATAAAGAGAAGTTTGCTTCCCTGATTGCTGTGATACGACTGTTTTGTTAGGTTTCTGGGCTTAAGGTAAATTTGGCAAAGAGTGTTCTGGCAGGTATTAATTGTGATGAGAAGAAAGTGGTTGATTTGGCCAATGCTTTTGGTTGTAAGGTTGGGAGATGACCGTTGAAATATTTAGGAATGCAATTGGGAGGCAATCCGAGATCTGTCGAGTTTTGGGCCCCGGTAGTGCAGAAAGTTGAGAGGAGATTAGAGGGATGGAAAAATGCTTTCTTATCTAGAGGTGGTCGTTTGGTCCTGATTCAAGCAGTGTTAGATAACATTCCCATTTATTTTCTTTCCTTATTCAGAATTCCTATAGGAGTGGCAAAAAGAATTGAGAAAACTATGAGGGATTTTTTGTGGGATGGTATCTGCGAAGGAAGGAAGACCCATTTGGTAAGAAGGGATGTTGTTTCGAGACCTCAACATGAAGGCGGCTTAGGAATTGGGAATATTGTGAGGAAGAACATGGCGTTGCTCGGTAAATGGTTGTGGAGGTTTCCGTTGAAACCTAATTCATTGTGGCATGGAGTAATTAAGAGTAAGTATGGAGTCCAAGGAAATGGTTGGGAGTCTAACAGGGTTCTAAAAGGGTTTAGTAGATGTCCTTGGAAAGCTATCATGCAAGGTTTCCATGATTTCTCGAGTAATATAAGATTTGTAGTTTGTAACGGTGCTCGAATAAGGTTTTGGGAGGATTGATGGTTGGATACTTAGCCTCTTAGCGTGAAGTTTCCAAGATTGTACAACCTAGCTTCTTCTCAAAACATTTCAATTCTAAGTAGATCGGATTGTTCGTCTATTCTTGGAGGGTGGTGTTTTGACTTCAGAAGGAACTTGAATGATAGGGAGATTGAAGAATTTTCTTCTTTTATCTCTTTATTAGAGAGTGTTTCTTTCAATCGCGGCATGGATGACAGGAGGAGATGGGTGCTCAATTCCAATGGCATTTTTTCGTGCAAATCGTTTTTTGATAAGCTGGTCCAAGATGATTCTCTTCCTAGATTCAATTTTGCTAACATTATTCGGAAATCAAAGGCCTTGAAAAAGGTCAAATTTTTGGTTTGGCTTATGGTGCACGGGAAACTAAGTACTTGTGATGTTATTCAAAAAAGATTTTCGAGTATTTGTCTTTTTCTCTTTCGATGTATCATGTGCAAAAGTTGGGGGGAAGGTTTGGATCATCTCTTTCTTCATTGTCCGATGGTTAGATTGTTATGGAATAAGTTGTTTTCTTTAGTTGGTTTGAAGTGGGCTGCTCCTAAATCGTTATGTTCCTCTTATTGGAAGATTTCAAAGCCTTAGGAGATGGAAAGAAAGTTACTATTCTTTGGTATTGTGGAGTGTTTGCCATTTTATGGGTTATTTGGGAGGAAAGAAACAAAAGAATCTTCGATGAAAAGGAAGAGGAGGAGATTTATCTAGGGGATAAAGTGTATTATTTAGCTTCTCTTTGGGCTTCTTCTAGTATAGAATTCAAAGATCTATCGCTATTTCTAATTATGCTAGATTGGAAGGCAGCTATTTGTTAATTAAATGAACTTTAGCTAAATTAAGTCTAAAGAAAGCAAGATTGATTATATTTAACTCATATATCAAAACGTTTATGTCTATATAATTTCAATTTCACTTCAAATATACTGTGTCCTGTTGCAGATTGCCTGGAAGAGAAGATTCCAGTGGTCCTTCGAACTAGATCGAGTATGGAGATTTTTCTCTGTAGTTTGCAAGACATGCGGCTCAGATTATTTTGCTACAACACTGTAATTTCCGTGATGTGATCATCTGAGACTTAATTCTGGGGTATTCGTTTCTGTTTTTAAGCTGTTTGCGGTAGTCTGGATTTATTATCTACTTGATTGTATATTTGTATTGCACCCAAGCTGCCACCTAAGTTGGCAACTACCTTTAGATTTGGAAATTTGCATTTGTAGGGGACTTCTCGTTATGTTATGTATTGACTTTTTACTGTATTTTGGTGCTATAAACTGAAATTGTAGCATCAGAAAGGTCTTCTATTTAGTACTATTTTCTGTTTTTGTGATCACATTACACATCACCACAAATACAGATGCACTTGAAATTGTCACCCACAGGCGTATACCCATTTTCTTTTCTGAACATCTTTGAGTGATCTCGTAGTTGTTTTGTAGAAGTTACATGCTTCAATGGTAGATTAGTATGGCGATATTGAACATAGATAATATGAAATAGGGAAGGATCATAAGTTTATGACCTATCAATAACAAATGATTTTGAGACTGATCTGTGTGTTTTAAATAAGTGAAAATGATAGGAGATGATACCATCTGATTTGTTTCTTGTTAGATTATCATTTCCTTCCATTGGAGAAGATCCCACCTTGTCATCGATGCTAGGAGGAGATCTAGCCATATTATCTGATGGGCGCCAGAGGCTTTTATAGAGGGAGGGGAAAGAAAATCTGAAAATGGTTTTTATGTTTTTACTATTTAAAAACTTCTGTTTTTTTAATTTCTAATATAAAGATTTTGGTTTTTAATTACTTTTATTTAAAAATTTTGTTTTTGCTTTTAATCATTATTAATTAAAAAATTATTTTATAATACATGTAATTTGTTCGCTTCTTATCTAATGACATACGGAATGTTTGTAACGGAAATATAAAATGTAGAAGGGGAAATGAAGATTTTTACAAATATTTGGGGTGCGTTTGATAAATATAAAAAAGAATGAGGTTCGAATGGAGAATACAATAAAAATTGGAGAAATTTTGATAATTTACCAAAATTCAAATTACCCTTTAATTTTTACCTCGAAAGTCGATCAACTTTCGAGCCTTCGTTGACAGGAACATACAAGCCAGACTTACTAAGAGCATCTTCAATAGGGCTGTGGGTTGTTTTTCACAATCCATTGCTATATCATCAATGTCAAGACAATTGCTTCTTACATGGTATTGATAGACAGTCAAACCAAAAAATGGTCTTCAATGGTTCTATTTAAAATCCACACATTGAAGAGAGCATTCAATGTGAGTTGCTGAGTCAGCATTTCAAGGTCTGTCTAACGGGCCCTCTACATGTAGACAGCCATCCTCACAGTGTTGATTTTTTTTTTTTTTTTGCCAAGTCAACTTGACAGTGAAGGTTGACATTTGCATTGGAGAGAGTTTTTTTCACACAATCCTACATGGCACTTTATTTTTTTACAATCCACAGCCTCATTGGATATGCTCTAAAAGCTCTACATAAATAGTTTTAAAAGAGGACAATGACAGTTTAATCCCTAATGTTTAAAAAATATTATTATTATTTATTTATTTATGCATTTTTAATATCCCTTACCCCTAATTTTTAAAAATTTATTAACGTAGCCTCCCTGTCAGTTGATTTTGAAGCATATTTTGTTCTTTTTATTTCGGTAGCCATTTAAAATTAATAAATAAAAAACTATTGATCTCTACTATCCATCAAAGTTATGATGGATGGTGGAGATTTAATAAATTTAATTAAAATAAAATAAAATAAAAATTATATAATTATTAAAGAAAAAACAAAAAAAAAATCATTTCTTTAATAATTATATAATTTTATTTATTGAAATAACCTTATTATCCTTATTAATTTAATTACAAAATACATTAAAAATTAAATTTTAAAATAAAAATTAAATAACTAAACATATAATTAAAACTTTAGAAATTTTTAAAAAAAGAGAAAAATCAAAACATATAATTGAACATATAATTGAAAATCTAGGTTTTAATTAAAAATAATGATAATATTAGAATTTTGAAGACCTGGTTTCGCTCAGATCTTCAAACTATCAATAATCACTCCAGACCAAAATCAAACTCAAAACCATTGCTGTAAAAATTTCAACTTTTTCCCTGCAAACTTCTCAGCAACCGAACAACATAACATCTCACAATGCAACCTCCTCTTCATAACCCAGAAAAATTATTTCTAAAAACTAGAAAAATTAGAACACCACAACATCAGCAAAAACAACAACACACAATAAAATCTGGAGAGTCAAACCATGAACCACAACCTCAGAGATGGTTCCGTCGATCCCACCAGCAACATCGACCAGTGTTGATGAGGATGAGAGAGAGGAGGGCTTGTGTTGTGCAAATTTTAGTACTCGCAAGTGCACGAGTCTATTCTAGAATAGATTATACAAGTACGAGATCGATCCCACAGAGATTGAGAAAATATTAATCTAAGTCTAAATTAAATTTAATTCTAATATAGTTAAAAAAGTTTGAGAATTGAGAATTAATCAAAACTAAAAAAATAATAAAATTCTAAACTAATAAGACAAGATTAATTTGCAAAACTCAAGCAATAGACGAAAAATCTGAGGTTCAGAATCCACCGTTATCAACTTGTAATGTTTTACTATTCAAAATATTATTCTCAAAATTTTAAGAAAACAACTTAGAAATCAATCTGTTATCTTCTCAGGATTTATCAGTTAAGTTTAAAAATAAATCTTATACAAATTCCTACTTTAAGACTTGAAATTTATAAGATCTAAGCATTATATGTATCCAATATTGAAAAACATATAATAAAAAATCTTATATTTAAACGTTTTTCAATCCAAAGTCAAATTAATAAAATAATCTTATAACAACCAAAAATACTTGATATTGAAGGTGAAACAATTTTATTTCATCAATTAGTGAAACTGAGAATTATTAAACATTAAAAACATAATTGAGAATAATATTCCAATAACAAAATCATTACAAAGTCAATAAGGTTTTATCCTACACCTCAAAAAATAAAATTAAGCAGTCATGGTGATAATAAGAACAAAAAGATAATAAAAACCCGGCATGATTACGAAACTATTGTTGAGATTGTGTCTCCAAATCACTCCTGAAACCAGTCGTGTTGGTTTTTCTTTTAGCTCCAGAACTGCCACTGTTTTGCTTCAATTCCACTGTTGCGTTTTGTCTTATTCAGCAACCCCCTAATTCTGTATGTCTCCTGCTATGTTCAATGACTGTTTCTTTTTTCCAATCTTTTGTGTCTCTCAGGTTGCAGCGGCTCTCCCTAATTTGATGTTTATGCTTCCTTTTATATGCGTCAAACCCTTCAAAAATAACTCAAATTGGATTTGCTCCAAATTTGTCTTTTTCCTTGATTGATTTATTTCCTGGTTTCAACCAATTTCCTAATTGTTTGACAATTATTTTGGACATGACTTAAATCCTTGATTGACTTGACAAAAATTGCAATTTTTCCTCATTCAACATACAAATCCTCCTTTATTCCCGTTTCACCAAAAATATAACTAATTAAAATAAACTTAACATAAAATTGGACTAATAAACCTATATTTAAGGGTAATAAATGTATATAAATTATGCTCATCAAGTACCCCAAAACCTAGATTTTGTTAGTCCTCGAGCAAAACTAGAATTTTAAAACAATCTAAACTAAAAACACGAAAAAAATAAAAACATAATCCATTTTCGTAGGTAAACACGATGGCATTGAGTGTATGACACAAGCCTTTAAACCCCTAAGTGTCCCTAGTAGGAGGAGTTGTGTCTCCTGAGGGTTTACCAGCAATGATACCTACAAACGTTAAACTTTTTATGACAGACCCCTTTCCCTAGGCGATTTGCTGGCACCTTACGGTGACCCTCCAGTTAGCCCCTTACGCTCAACTAATGGATTCCCATTGAGCTAAGCCATATTCTTTCTGAAACCTTTTCGAAAATAGCGTAAACACGGGGAAATTTTTCATTTTTATTTCAAACCTTTGTAAAACATTTTATAAAAATTTGGGCAACATCCCGTCTGTTTTTTGGACTTTGCCACCTTGCAAATTATAAAATTGACACTTCTATAATATCACAAAATAATTTCCCCAAACTATAGAGCCTCCGGCTCTCATTTTTATCAATCCACGAGCAACAACAAACATGCATATGGTTTAGAAAATACATTAAATTAAATTCATAAGTCATGCATATCTTTATTTACATATCCCAAAAATTTATACATTTCAAAAATAACAGCACAGCTTCTTCGACTCCTCTAATCACGATTCGGAGTTCCTGCCAATGAAGTGCCTGTACCTGTGCTTGTGCCTGGGGAGGTTTTTATTTACAGAAATATAAAACATAGTGAGCTTGATAGCCCAGTGAGTGTTATATAATTACCATTTAAAATAAGCTTATCAAATAGCCTCCCAAAAATCTTTTAAAACATTTATGCATAATCAAATACCATGATTGAATAATTGATATGTCTGAAATTCATCATTCATTTAGAAACAATATAAATCAATCGGCATTAAATAAAATTCATTTCATGCCAAATAATAACATTTAAATTTAGAGGTTGCATGATTTCCATTTCTATCAAAATATTTCAATAATGGTGGCAATGGTGACTTTCAAAGAATGTATAAATATAAATAGGCCAACCATCATTAGTTTGCATCACATGGTACCCTAAAAGTAGAGCGGAATTGTGACTCGCTCAGACCATCATGGAATTTTGCCTCGATTAGGTCATCTATCCAGTTTTTTTACGTAACGGAATTTTACCTCGTTACGGAGCGGAATTTTGCCTCGTTCGGTTGGAAGCTAGCTAATAATATACCTCTTACGTGCATTGGGCGACTCAAAGAACTAAACAGACACGGTCCCACCCGCTGTTAGTGACAGACTCTCCCAACATAGCCAATGCACGCTTAAGGTACTCAATCCAGACTAGAGATATATATAACGTATAATCAGGCGTACCATAGATTTTCAATATCATTTCAATTTAAATTTCATTTCTCATTAAATCACATTTCATATAATTCATTTCCGTAATCCATGCAACCATTTCAATTTGGAATTCATTTGATATTCTAATCAACATAATAAATTTGGCATGCATTCAAAATCAATCATAGTAAGATATTTTTATAAAAACACTCACTTGTTGTTAAAGCTTCGTATATGGAAGCTCAGGGGCCGTGCCGTGCTCCACTCGCTTCCGCCTCACCTACACATCATATATATACATAAATTTACGTTTGCATCAACTTCTGAAAATGTGAAATAACTAAAATTGTATAATCGCCCCTACGTGACCCGTTTTACTCAAAAACTTCCGTATTTCGTTCTTTTATCGATTCTAAGGTTCCGAACTCAGTTTTCTTCATCTGGAACCTATGTACTATCACTTAGGGTTGTTTTTGCACTAACGGAATCGCGTTCGAAGGTCCGAAATGAAAATTATCCGGTTCCGACTCCTTTTGGCCGAACCTATACTTTAATTGAATCGGTTGGTTTTTCTTGATTTCCGAAGCTCCAAATAAACATTAATTCACTTAGATTTCAACTCATTTCTTACTCAAAATCACCCAACCAACAAATCACAACGAAACCCATTTTCGAATCAACTAAAACACCAACGAAATCATTAACGTCAAGCTTAAACAACTCACCCTTTTCCTCTTTGCGTTATCTTCGATTTGGGGCTGATTTTTGGACTGATTTGGTGCTAGATCTGGGCTGGTTTTGGGTGGATCTCCCTCTTTTCTTCCTCCTCTCTTTCTCTCTTTCTCTTCCCTTCGATTTCACCGCAGCTGGCCGTGTCTTCCACCACCGATCTGCTGCTGGTTCGCACGCGCGAGGAAGGCTTCCAACTCCGGTTCAGCTTGGTTGTGGCGAGCTTGGCGTCGGGTTCAGCTCGCGCCACCTGCTCGTCGCTTCCGTCGCGGGTTCGGCGAGCTCAGCGGACTGGTTTGGCCGGCGGCAGCTCTGGTTCGCGCTCGGCTCCGCGACAACTGCAGGTCCGATCGGGTGAGCTTGGTTCGTGGCGAGTTCGGTCGGTTGCGCGGCAGCTTCGGGTGGTGGACGTCCGGTCGGCAGCTGCAAGTCCTCCTCCTTCTTCTTCTTTCTTCTTCTTCTTTCTTCTTTCTTCCTTCTTCGCGAAAATGAGAGACTGGTTTCTGTTTTTGTTCATAAAAGTCAACTTTAATGTTTTGGCTTCATGTTTTCCTCCATAAAAATCTCAATAATTCCACTTACGCCCTAAGAAAATTTCATTCTCCTCCCTTAGCTTTTAACTCAATTTTGATTTAATCACAATTATGAAATCGAGGGTTTACAATTTCTCCCCCCCTTATAAAAATTTCGTCCTCGAAATTAAATTACATACTTGACTAGAATAGGTGCGGATATTGGATACGCATCTGCTCCTCATGCTCCCATGTAGCTTCTTCTATGGCATGACTTCTCCACAACACTTTTACCAAGGGAATGACTTTATTACGCAGGACCTGCGATCTAGAATCTGAACCGGTTCCTCTTCATATGACAAGTTTTCCCTTAGTTCCACAGGCTGCTCTTCCAGTATATGGGAGGGATTAGGAATGTATTTCCTCAACACGGATACATGAAATACATTATAAATTCTGACTAACTGAGGTGGCAACTTCAATCTATAAGCCACTGATCCAACCCTATCCGTGATCTCATATGGCCCAATGTAGCACGGACTCAACTTACCACGCTTCCCGAATCGAAGTACACCTTTCCACGGGGAAATCTTTAGGAATACCTGATCACCAATCTCAAACTCAAGGTCCCTTAGTCGATGATCTGCATAACTTTTCTGCCTGTCACTTGCTATCTTGAGCTTGTCTCTGATGACTTTAACCTTGTCTGTAGTGACCTGGACGAGCTCTGGATCAATCAATTTCCTCTCACCTACCTCATCCCAGCATACTGGAGTCCTGCACTTACGTCCATAAAGTGCCTCATATGGGGCCATACCTATACTGGCCTGATAACTGTTATTATAAACGAACTCCATCAAGGGTAGGTGTGTATCCTAATTCCCCTTAAACTCTAAAACGCACGCTCTGAGCATATCTTCATGTGTCTGAATCGTCCGCTCAGACTGACCATCCGTCTGAGGGTGAAAAGCTGTACTAAAATTCAACCGTGTACCTAACGCATTTTGCAGACTAGGCCAAAACTTAGATGTGAGCCTCGGATCACGGTATGAGGCAATGGAAACTGGAGTACCATGAAGTCTGACTATCTCATCAATGTAAAGCTGGGCTAACCTACTTAAGGAGTAGTCATTCTTGATTGGTAGAAAATGGGCTGATTTCGTTAATCTATCCACAATAACCCATATAGCATCATGCCCTCTTTGACTACGCGGAAGCCCAACAACAAAATTCATAGTAATCTTCTCCCACTTCCATTCCGGGATAGGGAGGGGCTGCAACAGTCTTGCAGGTTTCTGATGTTCTGCCTTTACCTGTTGACAAGTCAAACATCTGGAAACAAAATCTGCTATCTCTTTCTTCATGCCTTTCCACCAATAGTGCTCTTTCAGAGTGTGGTACATCTTCGTACTACCCGGATGCATGGCATAAGCTGAGAAGTGTGCCTCCTCCATAATCTCTTTCTTCAGATCCTCCATATCCGGTACACATAAACGTTGACCCATCATCACTGTACTATCCCCTCTGACTACAAAATCTGATCTCTGCCCACTCTCAATCTCCTCTTTCAACTTGACTAACCGGGGATCCTATTTCTGTCGCTCCTTAATTTGATCAATCAAGATGGGGCGAGCCTGAAAAGTAACCAACAATGCTCCTGAGTCTGCCATTTCTAACCTTACTCCCAAAGATCTCATTTCCACCAACAGTGGCAGGTACACCACCTTCAAATACGTTAAAGAACTAGTAGGTCTCCTGCTCAAGGCATCTGCCACTACATTGGCTTTCCCGGGGTGGTATTCTATCGTACAATCATAATCTTTAATCAACTCTAACCACCTTCTCTGCCTTAAGTTCAATTCTTTCTGGGTGAACAAATATTGCAGACTCTTATGATCTGTGAAAATTCGACAAGGAACACCATACAAGTAATGCCTCCAAATCCTCAACGCAAATACTACAATTGCAAGCTCTAAATCGTGGGTAGGGTAGTTCTGCTCGTGCTTCTTCAACTGTCTTGATGCATAAGCTACCACTCTATCATTCTGCATCAGAACACAACCCAAACCCTGTTTCGAGGCATCACTGTATACTGTAAAGCCATCTGTCCCTGAAGGCAATGTAAGCATAGGAGCTGAAGTCAACCTTCTCTTTAATTCCTCAAAACTTTGCTGATAGGCATCTGACCACTCAAATTTCTCTTCTTTTCTCATCAATCTAGTCAATCGGGCTGCTATTCTGGAAAACCCCTAGACGAACTTCCGATAGTAGCCTGCCAATCCAAGGAAACTCCTGATCTCAGTCACATTAGTGGGCGGTATCCAGCTCATAATAGCTTCTATCTTTTGAGGATCCACACTTAATCCTTTAGCTAAAATCACATGACTCAAGAAAGCAACTCTATCTAACCAAAACTGGCACTTATTGAATTTTGCATACAACTGGTGCTCTCGTAGAGTCTGTAACACTATCCTGAGGTGTTCTGCATGCTCCTCAAAACTGTCTGAATACACTAGAATGTCATCAATAAACACAATTACGAACTTATCCAAGTAAGCTCGAAAGACCCTATTCATTAGGTCCATAAATGCTGTTGGGGCATTCGTCAATCTGAATGGCATAACCAGGAACTCATAATGCCCATACCGAGTCTTGAAAGCAGTCTTTGGAACATCCTCATTACGGATTTTCAACTGATGATAACTTGATCTCAGGTCAATCTTCGAATAAACTCTAGATCCCTGCAACTGATCAAATAAGTCATCAATCCTCGGGAGCGGATATTGATTCCTAATAGTCACCCTGTTCAACTGTCTGTAATCGATACACAACCTTAGGCTTCCATCTTTCTTCTTTACAAACAATACTGGAGCACCCCAAGGTGAGTAACTGGGTCTCACAAAACCTTTTTCTAGTAGTTCTTCCATTTGAATTTTTAACTCTTTCAACTCTGCTGGAGCCATTCTGTAGGGTGTAATTGATATCGGATCGGTTTCCGGAACCAATTCTATCTCAAACTTTATCTCTATGTCTGGTGGTAATCTTGGGAGATCCTCTGGGAACACATCTGGGAATTCTCTGACCACAAGAATCTCTTCAAGGTGAGTTTCATCCTTACTATGCTCAACCTCATATGCTAAATACCCCTAATATCCCTTACGAAGCATCTTACTAGCTGTCATGGCAGTGATTATACAGGTAGCAATTGCTTTTCGTGTCCCTCGGAATACTATCTCTGGTTCCTCTAATCTGGCCAATCTAACCTCCTTCGCATAACAATCAACTGTAGCCCGATGTCTTGATAACCAATCCATCCCTAATATTACATCGAAGTCTCGAATATCCAACACTATCAAATCCGTCGGAAACTCTTCATCTGCTATCACAATCTTTTCATTTCTTAGTACCCTGTCAGCCAACAATGAATTTCCAGCAGGGATGGAGACTACCATACTACCTTCCAAAAGCTGTAATTCTGCTTTGATCTTTGTAGAAAATGGCACAGATATAAAAGAATGCGTAGCTTCATGATCTATTAATGCATATGCTGAGTGATCAAGAATAGATATCATACCAGTGACTACCTCTGGAGCTGCATCAGCCTCCTGCTGAGTAACTACCAACACACGGGCCTGGGTGCGGGGCCTACTCATCTGATCTGCTGAGAATGATCCTCTGCTCGCTGCACCCCTACCTGAAACTGAGGCACCCCGTCCTCTGGTCTGGGAGCCTCTACCTCTCAGTCTCTGATTGAAGCTGGACTGTGTAGGAGATACTGCTGAATATCCAGCATCTGAACTCGTTGTGGCAGCTAACTGTGGACACTCTCTTTTAAAATGACCCTCTTGCCCACAATGGAAACAATCTGTGCTGCTCCCTCTAGGTCGGCAGTCTCCCACATGCTTTCTTCCACAGCTACTACACTGAGGCAACGTGCTCCTCGCACCATGGGAGCCTCCAGATGCTGCAGATGACCTGAATGATCCCTGACTGGATGACGCTCTTCGGCTCATCCTCCTGCCACCTGTCCATCTCGACTTCAGATCCCTTCTTTCTTGTTTATTGGTCCCCTCTCGTGGCAAACTAGATCTACTGGAGGTTGAGAGGAGTGGATGTAGCACTCCTCTCAACCTCCAGTGCTGCCTCAACTAATCTCCCATAGTGTGTCTTGGGGGCCATGATAGATGGATCCTGAGGCTGGAATCTAGTCCTGCGAGGAATCTTTTACACTTTTGCTCCTCATCATCAGCAACAAATGGGACTATCCGAACCAATTCAGAGAATTTCTTCTCATAATCTGTCACTGACGTCGTTCCCTATTCCAACTTGAAGAATTCTTCAACTCTGGCATCTTTATAACTGGGAGGGTAGAATTGATCAGTGAACTCTCTCTGAAATAATGTCCAGGAAATCCCAGCTGGGTGTCTCCTCTCTAAAGCATCCCACCAATCCTTGGCTTTGTCTTCTAAAAGGAATGAGGAGAACTGGACCATTTGCTCATCAGAACATCTCATCACTCTGTAAACCCTACTGACTTTGTCTAACCAAGCCAAGGCAGTCTCTGGGTCACATTTCCCGTCAAATGATTTCGCCCCCAACTTACATGCACGTTCTATGGAGCGTTTTGGCTCCTCAGGGGCTTCCCGCGGCTGATGCATCGCTGCCTCCCGCTGCTGACGCATCGCTGCCATCAATATCTGTGCAACCTGTTCGACGTTAAATTGTCAGCCGACCTGTTCAGCTGGTCCCGCTGATCCTGACTGGGACTGCTCTTCTGGAGCATTCACTGACCCCATCACATGCTCTACCTCCCCAACAGGTGGTACCTCTAGCACTGGAGCTCGTTCAGGAGCTCTGTCGGAACTCCGTCGACCCCGTCGACCCCACCGATGCATAGTGCTGTAATTTCAACAAAAATAACTTTATAAAATCATTTGAAATTTTAAAATCTTATGCATGACAATAATAAAAGAAGCCATTTGCAATTTCAACAAAGTTTTGGTTGCTCGCATTTATATAATATCATATAAAAATATCAAATCCCATTTCAAAACCTCGGCTCTGATACCACATTCTACCAACATGTCACTAAATGCAAATCAACAGAAATCTCATACATGCATGATCTTGTATCAAGACTAAAGATAAGTCATTAATAATCTAAAACATAATCATCAACAATCTCATACCACATTCAAAACAATCTCATTTCAAAACAGCATATTCACATGTCATGGACTTATTTCGCCTCGACTCTAATCCTCACAAGATATCACTCGTAACTCTCTCAAGAGTCCTAAGGCAAACACTCATGCAATTATATGTGACAGAGGTTATGTAAAGGCATAGCAAGCGTCTTTTACACCACATATGAATATAGACATTGAAAAGAACCGCACTTTAAGTGAATAGATCTCATGAATGAAATTAAATACTAAGAACGTAGATAGAGCATGACGCCATACTTCAACTCTCAAATTGGACTTCTCTCTTTCAAAGGTCAATAGGTCATATTAAAGGTTGTATTTGGGCTAAGGTTGATTAATGAGTAAACAATAAATGATCTAGGTTCCAAAGGAACTTAGGATCACACCAAAGCATTTTATTCATTGTTCTTTAATTCATCACAACCTTCTTTCTTTCCTATCACAAAATTTTTCAATTCAACACTTTCTCCCTTCATTTTCTTCCACTTTCTCTCACATATTTAGGCATCATAAAACTTGATTTGTGCTCCTCACATTTTATTCTCTTTTTTTTTTTTTAACTTTATTTTTCTTTTCCTTTTTTTTTTCAATTTTTTTCAAACTTTTTTTTTTTTTTTTTAATATCATAATGAATAGAAGCACACTTTTTCAATGCATATGCCCATGTACACATCATATAAATACTAACACTTTAATTTTCTTTCTCCTTGCTCCACTTAGTATGATCCCAAGCTCAAAAAGTTTAGCAAAATGTATGGCTCAATAGGGTCATTTATTAAGGGAAAATAAAGAAAAATGCTAAAAGTGTTTGGCTTCAAAGGATTTATGATGTATTTCAATTTAATGTATGGAAGTAGGCTTTTATGGGGAAAAATTGCCTATATCACTTTTAAGAAGTCAATCCAATTTTCAAATCAAAGCAGCTCATATTATTTACAATGATGATTTGTTCTTTAGTATTTAATACAAAACCTATAGAGATCACTATTAAGAAGAAAGGCAAAGAGTGTTTAAAGAGTAGAAATAATTAAATCCCTAAAAAAAAAAACGCTTAAAAAGCTCAAATCCTCACCAAGGGTAGTCTCCACTAATAGTCTACAATTTATATAAACAAGGTATTCATCCACTTAATTAACTAAGATCATGACAATCAAAGTCTCAAATCATGCAAAGATGTTCATGGTTACTCCCTAGTAAAGACATCCAATCAATAACATGCATTAAGACTTTATTAACAAATACAAAGTAACTAGTCAACTTGACAGAGCAAAATGAAAAAAACTAAAAATAAAAATAAAAGAAAATAAAATAAAATAAAAAATCAAATTTTTACAAAAACATTTTGCACCACCCCCAAACCGATTTTAGACATTGTCCTCAATGTTTCTCTAATTATTATCCACAAAGGCTCAAACAAATATCCTAAGATGTAAGGAAATAATAAAAAAACAATGTAAAATAGTAAGGGAGAGGTCATACCTTGTTGGCTCCATCATGTAATCTAACACAAAAATGTAAATCAAGAATTCACATTAAAATACCATTAATACTTGAAGAAATATAAAACTAAGACTAACATGAATCACATAAACGAGAACCAAAACACTAAAAAAAGAAAAAATTTAAAAAATAAATAAATTTAAAATAAACTATCAATAACCCTATAAAAAAATAAAAGAAATAAAGAGAAACAAAAATAAACAAAAACAAAACAAAACAAAACAACATAAACAAAATAAAATAAAATAAAGCCTAAACTAGATGCAAAAGAAGGTTAATCCTGATAAACAGGATCTTCTAACAATGTTTCCTCTACTTCTGGACTTCTCAACTCTAAGAAAGGTTTTGACCTTTGACCGTTGACTTTAAACACATCACCATTCTTAGGATTCTCAATTTCAATAGCACCATGAGGAAAAACAGTGCATACAATGAAGGGACCTGACCATCTAGAAAGCAACTTGCCAGGAAATAGATGCAAACGAGAATTATGTAACATGACTTTTTGACCAAGTGAAAATGATTTCCGTAGAATATTCCTATCATGAAAAACCTTCATTTGATCCTTGTAATATTTAGCACATTCGTAAGTATCATTCCTCATCTCTTCCAACTCATTGAGTTGTAGTTTCCTGCAAGTACCTGCATTATCAAGATCAAAATTTAATTTTTTAATAGCCCAATAAGCTCTGTGTTCCAACTCCACAGGTAAGTGACATGCCTTGCCATAAACAAGTCGATAAGGTGACATTCCAATAGGGGTTTTGAAAGCAGTACGGTAAGCCCACAATGCATCATAAAGTTTCAAAGATCAATCTTTTCTAGTTAGGTTAACCGTTTTTTCAAGAATATTTTTAATCTCCCTATTAGAAATCTCAACTTGTCCACTTGTTTGTGGATGATACGGTGTTGCAACTTTATGTGTAATACCATCTTTTTTCATTAATTGCTCAAAAGGTCTATTACAAAAGTGGTTTCCTCCATCACTAATCATTGCACGAGGTGTCCCAAAATGAGAAAATATGTTTTCTTTCAAAAATTTAACCACCACCTTGTGATCATTAGTTTTACAAGAAATTGCCTCCACCCATTTAGAAACATAATCCACAGCAACAAGAATATAGAAATTGCCAAAAGAATTAGGAAGTAGACCCATAAAATCAATGCCCCAAACATCAAATAATTCAACAACAAGAATAGGATGTAAAGGCATCATATTTCTACGAGTTACTTCCTAACTTTTGACACTTCTCGCAGGAACTACAGTTGCATGAGTATCCTTAAACAAACTTGGCCAATAAAAACCACATTGAAAAATTTTTGCAGCGGTTTTCTTGGAACTAAAATGACCTCCACAAGCGTGATCATGACAAAAAGAAATAACTTCTAATTGCTCACTCTCAAGCACACATCTCCTAATGATTTGGTCAGGACAATATTTAAACAAATATGGATCATCCCAAAAATAGTGCTTAACCTTGGCTAAAAATTTCACACGATCTTGTTTAGTCCAATGTGTAGGCATTTGACCAATAACATGATAGTTAACTATGTCAGCATACCAAGGAAATTGGGATATAAGCATGAGTTGCTCATCAGGAAAGGACTCTAATAGGCACGTGCTCATCTACAGACTCGACTACTAACCTCGACGGGTGATCAACTACCACATTTTCTAAACCTTTCTTATCCCTAATCCCAAGATCAAATTCCTGTAACAACAAGATCCATCTAATGAGACAAGGTTTAGCATCTTTCTTAGACAACAGATATTTCAATGTAGCATGGTCTGAATAGACTATAACCTTAGACCCAACCAAATAAGACCTAAACTTTTCTAATGCAAACACTACTGCTAACAACTCTTTTTCTATGGTGGAATAATTGAGTTGTGCATCATTGAGAGTCTTACTTGCATAATAGATCACATGAGGTAGTCTATCAATGCATTGTCCTAAAACAGCCCCTATAGCATAATCGGAGGCATTACAAATGATCTCAAAAGAAACACTCCAATCAGGTGGCCTAATGATAGGTGCAGTGGTCAAAAAGGTCTTGAGTTTCTCAAAAGCTCTCAAACAATCATCATCAAAGTGAAAATGGGTATCTTTAGCAAGCAAGTTACACAAAGGCCTAGCAATCTTACTAAAATCCTTTATGAACCTACGATAGAACCCTACATGACCTAGAAATGACCTAACCTCTTTAACTGTCCTAGGCGGTGGAAGACTAGAAATCAAATCTATTTTAGCCTTGTCTACCTCAATTCCTCTATTAGAAACATGTCCAAGAACTATCCCTTCCCTAACCATAAAGTGACACTTTTCCCAATTAAGCACCAAGTTCTTTTCCTTACACCTCACTAACACTAAGGTCAAATGGTATAGACACTCATCAAAACTAGATCCAAACACTGAAAATCATCCATGAACACCTTTAGGAACCGCTCTACCATGTCCGAAAAAATACTCACCATACACCTTTGAAAAGTAGCAGGAGCATTACATAATCCAAATGGCATACGACAGTAGGCAAATGTGCCAAAAGGATAAGTAAAAGTGGTTTTATCTTGATCCTCAGGAGCTATAGGAATTTGGTTATAACCGGAATAACCATCAAGGAAACAGTAAAATGCATGACCTGCTAACCTTTCTAACATTTGATCAATAAAAGGAAGAGGAAAATGGTCTTTCCTAGTGGTAGCATTGAGCTTGCGGTAGTCAATACAAACACGCCACCCAGTTTGCATTCGGGTGGGAACTAACTCATCATGATCATTCTTAACTACCGTGATGCCAGACTTCTTAGGTACTACCTGCACAGGACTTACCCATGAACTATCAGAGATAGGATAAATGACACCTACATCTAAGAGTTTAATGACTTCAGCTCTCACAACCTCTTTCATGTTAGGGTTTAGTCTCCTTTAGGGCTCACGAGTGGGTTTGGCATTGTCTTCTAGATGAATCCTATGCATGCACACAGATGGACTAATACCCCTAATATCTGTAATTGTTCAACCTATTGCTTCTTTATGCTCCATAAGTACACTAATGAGCTTACCCTCTTGTTGTTTTTCTGAGTCAGATGCTATGATAATAGGCAAGGTCTCAGAATGTCCCAAAAACACATACTTTAATGACTCAGAAAGAGGTTTCAATTCTAACTTAGGTGGTTTCTCCACAGATGGGAGATGTTCAGACTTAGAAGGTGGAAGAGGTTCTATTTTGGCTGTCTATTTGGTAGTATCTAGTAATGGAGCGGATTCTAATAAAGCATTCACCTCACTAACAATACTATCCTCATCTAAGTTCATGCCAAAATGAGCTAAGCATTTCTCTAATGGATCCTCACAAGACAAGTGCCTAAAGGACTCATAGACTGCACTCTCAATAAAACTAACCTCACACAAGTCATCATGATCTTGAGGTTTTTGACTAACATTAAACACATTGAGCTCTACAGTCATGTTTCCAAAAGAAAGTTTCATGACTCCATTGCGACAATTAATTATCGCGTTGGAGGTGGCTAAGAAAGGTCGTCCTAAAATCACAGGGATCTGAGCACTAATGTTTTCAACAGGCTGGGTATCTATGATAATAAAGTCTATAGGAAAAAAAAACTTATCAACCTGGATTAAAACATCCTCTATGATACCCCTTGGAATTTTAACAAACCTATCAGCCAATTGAAGGGTCACAGGAGTGGGCTTTAGTTCTCCTAATCCTAATTGCACATACACAGAATATGACAATAAATTAACACTCGCACCTAGATCAAGTAAGGCTCTATCGATGATATGATCACCTATAACACAAGAAATAGTAGGACATCCAAGATCCTTATACTTGACAGGAGTTTTCATTTGGATTATGGAACTAATTTGCTCAGTCAAACGTGCAGTTTTAGGAACATTTGTTTTTCTTTTCACAGTGCAGAGATCTTTTAAAAATTTAGCATAAGTAGGCACTTGCTGAATAACATCAAGAAAGGGGATGTTTATGCGAACTTGCTTAAACATCTCCAAAACATCATTATATGGTGTGCCTTTCTTTAAAGGAGTAAGTCTTTGTGGAAAAGGAGCCTTAGGGATATAAAGAATGGAAGGAATATCACTCTCATTCCACTCATGATTCCTAGATCTTTCAAACGACTCATCAAGGTTTAAGTCATCTATTATGCCACTACTAGAGTCTTTCTTCACCTTAGATTTCCTAGGCTCAGGCTCTATCACATGGTTATCTATTTCCCTACCAAACCTAAGGGTGGTTATAGATTTGACTTCATCATGACTCCTATCAGAAACAGAACCTATCTCAAATTGACCCTTAGGATTAGGTACTGGCTGACTAGACAACTTCCCTTTCTCTCTCTCTCTTATAACAGTGGCTAATTGACCCATTTGTGTTTCAAGTTTCAATATAGCTTGTTGGGTTGACTGCATGAATTGTTGTTGCGATTGCATCATCTGTTGCATTGTATCCTCTAAGGAAGGTTTCCTTTGAGGTGCAGTAAAATGGGGAGTAGACTGAAAACCAGGAGGATTTGAAAGATTAGAAGGAGCAACTTGTTGCCCTCCATGATTCATTTGAGACTGGTTTTGTCTCCATGAAAAATTTGGATGATTCCTCCAATTAGGATTGTAGGTGGCTGAGAATGGGCTATCTGACGAATTTCTATAATTGAGTGCATTTGCCTGTTCAGCATAGCTCTCTTGAAAAGTAGGGGTTGGATTGACATATGAAGCATACAACTCATTCTTAGAACTCATTGTTGAATTCATGGATTGGTTTAAAGCTAAGGTCTCTACTTTCCTAGTGAGATTTCCTAAGGCAATTTTTACATCTAGATTATCGCTCACTTCATACAATCCCCCTCTCTTAGATTTCTCTCTTTCATTTGAAAAATCCCACTGTTGAGAATTTCAGACAAAGTCTCTAAGAATTGCCAAGCATCAGTACTACCTAGGCTCAAGAATTTTCCGCCATGTATAGATTCAATCATTTGGCGGCTAGGCACAATTAAACCATTATAGAAATATTGCACTAGTCTCCATATTTCAAAACCATGGTGGGAATATCTTAAAAGTAGGTCTTTAAATCTCTCCCAACATACATAAAACTGTTCATCATCTTTTTGACTAAAATCTGCTATTTCTCTCCTAAGGGCATTAGTTTTAGACATGCGAAAAAATTTAGACAAAAATTTATAATTTAATTGGTCCCAACTAATGATAGAACTAGGAGCAAGTGAGTTCAACCATGCTTTTGCCTTATCCTTTAAAGAAAATGAGAACATTTAAAGCCTAATAGAATCATCTGAAAAATTCTGGAAACGGAAGGTAGAACATATATCTATGAATTTCTTGACATGTAGGTAAGGGTCCTCACTTTCTAACCCATGAAATGATGGAAGAAGTTGAATCACCGAAGGTTTAAGCTCAAAGTGAGTCGCCTTAGTCTGTGGCAACTCTATACAAGAAGGGTGATTAGTTGCAATTGGTGAATAGTATTCCTTAAGAGATTTCTCTATAGGCAATATATTTTCCACTACATTATTTCCTATAGGCGCTACATTGTTTTCTGCCATCTTTGAATCTGGAATGTCTATCCTAGTTAAGCGTTGATGTAATTCACGATTCCAAGCATGCATAAACTAGCACAGATCCTAGCCACAAGTCTCTAGTCCTAATTGTCTCTAAAACGATCTAAGAAAAGTAAGTCTCTTAGTAAAAGAAACAAAATAATTGACAACTACTAAAATAAAATAAAATAAAAATAAAATAAAAACAAAGCAAAACACAAATAATAAAATTAAAAACACAAAAGAAAAAAAAAACAAAAACAAACAGACTAATATAAATAAAAACTAAAATAGGCTGACACTGACAAAAGGAAAAAAACTGCTTTTTTCCTTTTTATATTAATTAATTTTTTTTATATTAAAACAATCCTAAATTAAAACTAGTAGAAAAATGAAATAATCTAGATTAAACTAATTGTTTCAAACAATCCCCGGCAACGGCATCAAAAACTTGTTGTGCAAATTTTAGTACTCGCAAGTACACGAGTCTATTGTAGAATAGGTTATACAAGTACGAGATCGATCCCACAGAGATGGAGAAAATATTAAACTAAGTCTAAATTAAATTTAATTCTAATCTAGTTAACAAAGTTTCAGAATTGACAATTAATTAAAACTAAAAAAATAATAAAATTCTAAACTAGTAAGACAAGATTAATTTGCAAAACTCAAGCAATAGACGAAAAATCTGAGATTCAGAATCCACCATTATCAACTTGTAATGTTTTACTATTCAAAATATTATTCTCAAAATTTTAAGAAAACAACTTAGAAATCAATCTGTTATCTTCTCAGGATTTATTAGTTAAGTTTAAAAATAAATCTTATACAAATTCTTACTTCAAGAATTGAAATTTATAAGATCTAAGCATTATATGTATCCAATATTGAAAAACATATAATAAAAAATCTTATATTTAAACCTTTTTCAATCCAAAGTCAAATTAATAAAATAATCTTGTAACAACCAAAAATACTTGATATTGAAGGTGAAACAATTTTATTTCATCAATTAGTGAAACTAAGAATTATTAAACATTAAAAACATAATTGAGAATAATATTCCAATAACAAAATCATTGCAAAGTTAATAAGGTTTCTATTGGTTTTATAGAGACAAAGTATAAACTCTTAAGAAGAAAATGATGAGAATATAAAATTGAAAATGTTATCTTACTTCTTCATTCAAAGCATCTTCCTTAAATACAAAAGGATTTAAACATGGAACTAGAATTACTGCTAATTACAAGGCATGATCTTCCTACTTACAAGCCATCAACAAAAACCACTAACACAACTAATTTCCTAAAAATTTGGTGAGACATGGCATATTCAGTTTAACCACTTCCTTTGCACATCTCATCACACATCAACAGCTCATGTCTGCATGATGCAGCTGCAGAGGCATTCTTGCAACGCTCCTCCTTGTCTTAGTAGCTGCAGAGGCCTAGTTTGCTTCTCAAAGCTTCAAATCTAGCTTTGGGTAGGGCTTTGGTTAACACATCTGCAATTTGATCCTCAGTTCTGCAATAAAGCAAATTGACTTCACCTTCTTTCTGCACTTCTCTTAAAAAATATAACTTGATCTTAAAATGTTTAGTCCAGCCATGAAAAACAGGATTATTTGAGATTGAAATTGTAGCTTGGTTATTTATATGAATCTATGTTGGCTTATTCTCTCCCATGTGTAAGTCTGTAAGTATCTTCCTGAGCCAAAGTGCTTGATTTACAGCAACAGTGGCTGCAACATACTCAGCCTCAGCTGTACTCTGAGCTATCACTTCTTGCTTCTTTAAGCACCATGAGAACATTCCTGATCCAAAGCTGAAACAAAAACCTGTTGTGCTTCTCATGTCATCAACTGAACTTGCCCAATCACTATCAGAATAACCATGAAGTTTAAAATCCTGACAGTAGGAATATTCGATACCATAATTTACTGTGCCCTTGATATATCTGACAATCCTTTTAGCAGCTTGAAAGTGCACCTCACTGGCACAATGCATGAATCGTGATAGCCGGCTTACTGCAAACATAATGTTTGGTCTGGTGGCAGTAAGATACATCAAACAACCAATTAAACTTCTGTACTGACCTTCATCAATTTTGTCAGATCCATCATCCTTGCTAAATTTCTCTTTCTGATTCATTGGGGTATTTATGCATTTGCAGTCCTCCATATGAAATTTCTTAAGTATTTCCCTTGCATATTTCTTTTGGCATATGAAGACACCATCCTGATTTTGCTTCACCTCCATTCCCAAAAAGTAAGACATCAAGCCAAGATCCGTCATCTCAAATACTTTGAGCATTTCGGCCTTAAACTCTTTTATTATCTTCACATCACTTCCTGTCACAAGCATGTCATCAACATAAATAGAAACTATGATCAGATTAGCATCAGTTTCTTTTACATACAATGTAGCTTCACTTAGGCTCTTAACAAAGCCAAGACCTAGCAGATGTTCATCAATCCTGTTGTACCAGGCCTTGAGAGCCTGTTTAAGGCCATACAAGGCCTTCTTTAACAAATAGACCTTTTCCTCTTGTCCCTTGACTCGGAAACCATCTGGTTGCTCCATAAAAATCTCCTCCTGCAAATAACCAGTTAAAAACGCAGATTTTACATCCAGTTGGTAAACCTTCCATTCTTTTGTGCTACCAAAGCAAGTAGCATTCTGATTGTATCAAGTCGTGCTACCGGAGCAAAAGTCTCAGAGAAATCTACTCCAAACACTTGAGCATACTCTTTCACAACTAATCTAGCTTTATATTTGTTTACAGAACCATCTGCATTAAGTTTAGTTCTATAAACCCATTTGACACCTATAGGCTTTTTGTGTTGAGGTCTGTCCACCAGCTTTCAAGTGTCATTTTTTTCAAGCATTCTGATCTCTTCTTTCATTGCTTCCATCCACTTGTCATCCTTCTCTGCCTCTTTAAATTCTGCAGGCTCAAAAACAGCAACGTTGCACCTTTCATAAATATCAGACAATGGCCTCGTACCTCTAATTGCTATTTCATCTATGTCATCCTCAGAATTTTGTTGAAACTCTGAATGTTGCTCCTTTTCTGACTCCTTCCAGTTCCATTGTCTATCCTCCATGAATTTGACATCTCTACTCACAAGAATTTTTCCATTTTGTGGTTGGAAAATTCTGTAAGCCTTGGATGAGCTGCTATATCTAATAAAAACTCCTGGTTCTGCCTTTTTATCTAGTTTGTCTCTTTTTACCTGTGGCACATAAGAAAAACACAAACAACCAAAGGTTCTTAGATGCTGCAAGTCTGGTTTATAACCAAACCATGCTTCAAATGGAGTTTTCTTCTGCACAACTTTGGTTGGTAGTCTGTTTAGCAAAAAAACTGCTGTGTTTGTAGCTTCTGCCCATAATTTCTTTGGCAGCTCCTTTTCATACAACATACACCTTGTCATCTCCATTATAGTTCTATTTTTTCCTTCACTTACTCCATTCTGTTGTGGAGTATAAGGTGCTGTAAGTTGGTGCTCAATACCAGCTTCTTTACAAAATTTGTTAAACCTGTCAGAAGTGTATTCCTTCCCATTATTTGACCTTATCACTTGCATTCTGCAACCACTTTGATTCTCCACCCATAATTTAAATTTCCAAAATACACTAGTAGCCTCAGATTTGAATTTGAGAAAATAAATCCAACAAAATCTGTTATAATCATCAATAAATGCAATATAGTACTTACTGCCATTTAAAGATGATGTTCTCTGAGGTCCTCCAACATCTGTGTGAACCAGTTAAAGCTTGCGTGTTGTTCTCCATGCAGTTTGAGGGAAGAGACTTCTGACTTGTTTGCCATGCTGACAAGCCACACAATCTGCCACATTCTCTTCCAGCAGTGGTACTCCTTTGACTAGATCATGTTTCTGCATATAAAGAAGTCCAGCATGATGGAAATGCCCAAGCCTTCTGTGCCATAATTCTGCATTGCTTGTGTTACATGGAAGGGCTATCTACTCCTCCTCCATTAGATTCAAAGCAAAACTTTTTCCTCTCATTTTTATCTTAAATGTATCTTTGCCTTTTGCATCTTTGATCTTGCACCATTTGTCTTCAAATAATATTTTGAAGCCCTTCTCAAGTAGTTGTCCAACACTAAGCAGGTTTTGATCAATGTTAGGCACATATAAAACATCAGTAATGTATTTCAAACCTGTTAGACTCTCTATAGCCACTGTTCCTTTGCCCTTGACTGCAATGTATTCACCATTTCCAATCCTAACTTTGAAAATGTCAGTTCTATCAAGTTCTTTAAAAAGTTCCTGATCATTTGTCATATGGTTTTTACAACCACTATCAATAAGCCAAGAGTCACTAGAACTTCTGTTTGCAAAGCATGTTGCAACAAACAACTGTTCCTCTTGATATTGTTCAACGACGATATTTGCTTCCTCTTCTTGCTTCTGCGATTTGCAAATCTTCTCTATGTGCCCAATTTGACCACATTTTCTGCATTTAATATCTGGCCTCCACCAACACTTCTTCTGCGGATGATTGGTCTTCTTGCAGTATGGACAAGGTGGATAAGTTCCATCCTTGCTTTTGTTGTTGCCTGCATTATTACCAGGCTTGTTGTTGTTATGTTTCTTATTGGTCCTCTTTTCTTTGCCTCCTCCTGAATTCTGTGCCTTTGCTTGAAAAGCACCCTCCATAGAATTCTATTGTCTCATCATCCTTCTTTGCTCTTGTGCCTACAATGCATTCACCAACTCTGCCAAAGAAATGCTTGACAGATCCTTTGACTCTTCTAAAGAAGAGATTTTAGCTTCATATTTCTCAAGTAATGTAACAAGAATTTTTTGCACAATTCTCTCATCAGAAAAATCCTTACCAAGTAATCTCACCTTGTTCACAATGCTGAGCAGCTTGTCAGAGTACTCTTTGATGGATTCTGACTCTTTCATTCTTAGCATCTCGAATTCTCTGATCAAATTCTGCACCTGCATGTTCTTTGTTCTCTCATTGCCTTGGTATTCCTTCTTGAGATACTCCCAGATCTCTTTTGCTGATTGCAGGTTCATGATTCTGGTGAATATTGTACTTGAAACTGCAGAGTACAAGCAAGCTCTTGCTTTTGACTTTCTAGTCCTTTTCTCCTTGTGATTCTTGAGTTAAGCAACTGTTGGATTAGCAGGTAGTGCAGGAACTTCATAGTCATCCTCCACTACTTCCCACAGATCCAAAGCATCCGAATGAACTGCCATTCTAACAGCCCAGGCTTGATAGTTATCACCATCAAAGACTGGTGGTTCAACTGAGAATATCTTATCTGACTCCATTTGATTAAGGATTTTGTGTGTTGCTGTGTTTGTGTAGAGAGTTTTTGTTTGTATTTTTTTTGGTTCACTCAACTCACAGATCCCTCAAGAACCCAGCTCTGATACCAATTTTATTGGTTTTATAGAGACAAAGTATAAACTCTTAAGAAGAAAATGATGAGAATATAAAACTGAAAATGTTATCTTTCTTCTTCATTTAAATCATCTTCCTTAAATACAAAAGGATTTAAACATGGAACTAGAATTACTGCTAATTACAAGGCATGATCTTCCTACTTACAAGCCATAAACAAAAACCACTAACACAACTAACTTCCTAAAAATTTGGTGAGACATGGCATATTCAGTTTAACCACTTCCTTTGCACATCTCATCACACATCAGCAGCCCATGTCTGCATGATGCAGCTGCAGAGGCATTCTTGCAACAGTTTCATCCTACACCTCAGAAAATAAAATTAAGCAGTTATGGTGATAACAAGAACAAAAAGATAATAAAAACCCGGCATGATTATGAAACTATTGCTGAGATTGTGTCTCCAGATCACTCCTGAAACCAGCCGTGTTGCTTTTTCTTTTAGCTCCAGAACTGCCATTGTTTTGTTTCAATTCCACTGCTGCGTTTTGTCTTATTCGGCAACCCCCTAATTCTGTTTGTCTCCTGCTATGTTCAATGACTGTTTCTTTTTTCCAATCTTTTGTGTCTCTCAGGTTGCAGCGGCTCTCCCCAATTTGATGTTTATGCTTCCTTTTATATGTGTCAAACCCTTCAAAAATAACTCAAATTTGATTTGCTCCAAATTTGCCTTTTTTCCTTGATTGATTTATTTCTTTGTTTCAACCAATTTCCTAATTGTTTGACAATTATTTTGGACATGACTTAAATCCTTGATTGACTTGATAAAAATTGCAATTTTTCCTCATTCAACATACAAATCCTCCTTTATTCCTATTTCACAAAAAATATAACTAATTAAAATAAACTTAACATAAAATTGGACTAATAAACCTATATTTAAGGGTAATAAATGTATATAAATTATGCTCATAAGCTTGGCATCGATACCTCAGGTGTTGATAAGAGGGCTGAGGATAGACTCCGATTCGACAATGAAGGACTCAATGGGCCGCCGTCGGGGAGTGGGCCATGGGCAGAGCTCTCCATCGCCTCCGAATCTGACAATGGAGGAGGAGGTGGTGTGTCATTGTGATTTGGAGGTGGGGGGTTTGCGTAGGAGAGGAGGTGGACGATGAGGTGTGTGACGTGGTGTTGAGAGATGAGGTGGGTGAAATGGGTTCGAAATCTGGGTTGGCGACATTGATTTTGGGAAATCTGGATTTTTTTTTTTTAAAAAAAAAGGAATTGAAGTTCTGGGTTAGTTTTGATTTTGTGTTTGTGATATTGATTTTTGGGAAATTATTAGTTTCAATCTTTCAAGATCTGGGAAAGATAATTTTTAATTCAATTTTTTTTTTATTAAGTTTTACCTTTTTTTTTAATATTTATATTTCACATGAATTTCAAGATCTGGAATTTTTATTTTTTATTTTTTGAAACAAGATCTGGATTTTTTTAAAAAATAAGAATTGAAAATTTATATGTATATAAATTTTTTATTTTTTAATTTTAAAATCTAATTATTATTGATCAGCAGATTTTTTAATCAGATTTTTAATTTTAAAATCTTATTTTACATAATCTTTTGTTTTGTATTTTTAGAAAATTTGATTGGATGATGTCTCATAAATTGATTAGAAGATAGTGAGTTACATTTTCGTAATGATAGAGATGGTAATTTTGTACTTACAAACTTTTTTAGCATGACAATTACGTCATTTCAACTATCTTAACCGAAGTCAAGGGTAAATTCGTTTTTCTGTAACTTCTATCACGTTTAACCAACAATTTTCGGTCGGACGGGATCAAATCTACAAATTTCTCAAACGTTAGAAATGAGAGGCATTGAAATCGTATAAATGAGTGAAAAAATGATATTTTACTAAATATTAGGAGCGAAATTGAAATTTTCCTCTTTACATAAATAATGAAATATATTCGATTTAAAAAAGTTAAATATATTCAAATTGTCCTATTCTATAATTATGTCAAATTGTCCTAGTCTGTAATCATGTCAGACGTCTATTTGTGCAATTCGTCCGACCAAAAAAGGCCGTTCTCTTGACTTTGCTTGCCCATAGGTAAGTATACATTGATGGTGGCCCTTTAATTACATAATTCAATCCTTCTACCCTGTGTCCCTATCGAGAACCCGATGACAAAAGATACGAAAGGAAGAAATAAAGAAAAAAAGAGAGCAGTAACCATCTATTTGTGCAATTCGCCCGACAAAGAAAGGTCGTTGTCTTGACTTTGCTTGCCCATAGGTGACTATGCATTGATAGGTGGCCCTTCAATTATATAATTCAAACCTTCTACCCTATGTCCCTATCCAGAACCCGATGACAAAAGAAAAGAGAGGAAGAAATTAAAAAAAAAATAAAAATGAGAGAGCAGTGATTATACACCAATGGGCTCCGTAGCTTGTCACTGGCCTTATAGTGCAGTGATTATACACAAATCAATCTTAACTTTAAAGTCAAGATTCGATAACTCACGTCCTATCTTATTCTATAAAGATAGAATTTTTTCATATGTATAAATTATCTTTTATCCTCACATGAGTGACTCTCAATTGTAGAGAGATTATTTATCTGAATCGCACTATTAAAGTTTTATCAGTTTATTCTCAATTGCTTTTTGGGTTCATCCAATACCTTAAAAAAAAAAAAAAAAAAAAAAAAACTCCATGGCTTTCTAAGTGTATTCTCTACCACTAAAATATCAAAAAAAAAAAAATTATTTTAGTCTTTAAAATTTTGAAAAATATCAAAATTGTAACATCCTTTAAAAAGAGTTATTTTCATTCATAACTTTTTTAAAACTCTTCAAAATAGTCCAAACCATTACTCAACTGATTGTCAAAGGAGACAGAAAGTTTGGATAGAAAGAGTATTTTTGAATTTGTCAAAAGAAAGTTGGGATTGCAACGTGTAAAACTAGGATTAAAATGAATATATATCATTTAAAAAATAAAAAATTAATTAAAATTAAAAAAATATATATGAAAGATCTCCACCGTCCATCTCTAAGATGGACGATGAGATTAAAATTCCTCATGAAAACAAATTCAAAAAATTAAAAAAAAAAAATCTTATGGGTTTGAACTAGACCTTCAATTTAAATATAGACCTTCAACACAATTAAAAAAAATATTAAAAAAAAATTGAAAACCAAACAGGAAAACACCAGAGACGAACTCATCTCTATATTCATCTGCAAAATCAAACAGAGCTTTTGTTCTTATGTAAAATCGAACAAGAGCTTTTATCTTTGTTCATTTTCTTTTGCAAACCAGAGCTTTGCAAAATCAATCACTAGAAACCAAACAAACTTAGCTCTTCCATTATTTGCAATTGGGCATCTTTGGCCCCAATTTCCATCGCTAATCCTCGGTGCATACCTTCAACTTTCTCTCTAGTTCCCTCTAGCTTTCCCTCGCTCTCTCCTCTTCAACCCCATTCTCTGCAACTCGATCTCTTCGGCCCTTATCTTCGTCGCGAATCGCCGGTGCACACCTCTAACTCCTTCCAACTCTCTCTTGCACATCTCAGGCTGGTCTCCAAGACCAGATTTTGGTCTTTATGCGATGGAGTCCCTCTATCGTCCCCATCGCGCGATGGAGACGATAAAGATGGGTTTCCATCGAGCCATGTTTTGTCTTTCCTTTTTTTTGTTGTTTTTTTCGTTTTTTTTTTTTTTTTGTTTAATCTTGATTTCTTTCAAGAATATGTTTAATTTGTTTTCTAATTTTTAATATGTAACTTTATCTTTAATTTTTTTTTTTTAAATTTGTTTTCTAATTTTTAAATTTTTTATCTCCATCTCAACAACTTTATTGATTAAAATGTTTTTTTTTATTATTGTTTAATTTAAAAAAGTAATAATGATATTTGAAAAAACAATAATTATATTTTGTACACATGTAAGTTTTTTATTGGTAGAATAATATATAATATTTTAATTTTATTAGGGGCAAAACGGTCATTTTAGGTGATAAGGGGTAATTGAGTCTTTTTAATTTTTTTTGTTTGGTTTGATCATCAGTTGACCGATGGTTTGGACCATTTTGAAGAGTTTTGATAAAATTAAGGATAAAAATAATTATTTTAAAATAATATTTAAAATTTTAATATTTTTAAACATTTTAAAGATTAAAATGAAATTCCCCCTAAAATATCTATATGTTTATGCCAAAAAAAGGATATATATCTGTTTGCAGCAAAAGTTGAAAATATCTTTATCACGTGCCATTTTCATCGAAGCGGTTGTTCTGTATGTTCACAGTTTGCAGCAAAAGTTGGAAAAGTCTTATCACCTGTCATTTCCATCCAGGCGGTTGTTTATTTTAACCCTTATTATTTAATGGATTTAAACTAAATTAAAATTATTTAAAAACAACTAAAACAAAACATTTGTTTTAATTATTAAGATTTGAAAAAATATTAAATTTTTGAAACTCTTTTAAAAATAATTATTTTCAGTCTTAACTATTCCAAAACTTTTCAAAAAAATATAAATCATTAGGAACTGAAAATCAAACTAAACAGAAAAATTAAAAAGATTCAATTGTCCCTCATCACATAAAATAATCAATTTACCTCTAATAAAATCAAAATATAACATGTCATTTGATCAATAAAAAATTGATATGTATAATATGATTATTGTTTTTTTTAAAAAATAATATTATTGTTGTTTTTTTAAATTAAACAAAAATTAAAAAAAAAATCAACCAAATGAATTTTTTTAAATAAAAATGAAGATCCCAACAATTAAGAAAAATAAGAAAAAAATTTAAAAATATTAAGAAAAAAATTAAAAAAAAAAAAAAAAACCCAATGAATCTTAACAAATCTTTTCTCCCAATTACTCATATGAAAAAACCAACCCAATTACTCATAATGTCACAATCAATAAAATTTGAAACCCAGAAAATAAGAATTAAAAAAATATATATATTTAAAAAAAAAGAGAGAGAGTTTCAGATCTTTAAACTAAGATATGGAACCTAGAAAATAAAAAAAAAAAAAAAAAAAAAAAGAGTTCAAGTTGACGAATCTTTTCCACCAACAACACAAACATTTATACTCATCATTTTTCTCCTCCTCGTCGGTGATTTTTTTTTTTTTTTTAAATGACGACATCAACCCAAGTGGGTTTTCATGGTGGCTTGTATGTCCACCGTCGCCGTAGCTTCTTCCATCATCTGCTCCGAAGGGCAGTAGCATCATCGTCACCACCGCAAAAAGGAGAAAGTGGTGATTATAATGGGCACCATCGGCACCGGCAAGTCGAAACTCTCCATCGACCTAGCCACCAGATTCTTTCCACAACCGCCGTGGTGTCCCCCACCATTTGAAATTAAAAAAACTAAAACATCAATGGTGTGTGTTGAAGTATAAAAGAATAGTAGAGGTGGAGTCGTCAAATCCGTTGAGATATATAATCAGAGCGGTGATCCAGAAGTTGCCGATTTGGTTCTCTAGGTTTGAAACCCAGAAGTTGACTCTCTTACCTATCAAGTTGAAGATCAAGTTGATTTTTTTATCTCACTGATCTGAAGATGGGGGAAGGGAGGGGGCTAAGGCAGTTGCTACCGTTATTGTCGATGATGATGAAAGTTTATGATGAATGGGTTGTTGTTGACAATAGAGGTTTTTGTTCTGGTTTTGTGCAAAATCAATATGGTTTGTGTTGATGACGATGAACCCATATATTTTTTAATAAATTAGTTAATTATTTTTACAAACTTTTTTTTTTAATTTTTTTAAAATTTTTTCTTTTATGGGTTTAAAATCCTATATGAAAAAAATTATTTTTAAAAGAGTTTTAAAAACATGATATTTTCTGAAACCTCGAGACTAAAATAATTTTTTTCAAAAAAAATTAAAAATCTTGATTTTTCAAACAATTATAAATAACTTAAACATATTTAAAGATTTTATTCAAAATCTATCCTATCCAAAATAATATATTTTTAAATTTATCTTAATTTTATACTATTGAAATTTTCTTTTGTTTTTTCCCCTTCATGCTTACAAGAAATATATTTAGAAAAAAAAAAAAAAAAACCTAAATACATTTCATCCTAAATTGTCTTGGAATAAAACTGTTGTATTTTAATTTATAACTTAAACATTCATTTTTCTAATTGATTTCTTAAATATATTAATATATTTAAGTATATAAATATGATTAATGCTACTTTATTTTTAAGCAATTTTAATTATGAATGAAATATTATTAATATGTGCATAAAAATATTTTATAATTTATTAAATTATTTATTTTCAGTTGTTTGTATTAATTAAAATTACATAACAATAAATAGTAAAAAAAATATAAATGTTTAATTACTAGTTTTCAGATAATTTTAATTTTAATAAACAATCAAGTTTACAATATATTCAGAGACAAGGAAAAAAAAAATATGTTGTTCAAATTTCAAATTTCACTCACTATTCAATTTTTAGTAAGTTTCAGTATTGTTTAGTTAAAAAAAAAAACAACCTTTTAGTGTACTTATATTTTTTAGGATAAATTTCATTTCATTTTGGTTCTTTGATTTTTCAATTTATCACTTAATGAATTTGAATTAGATTCATTAAGTCATTTTTGTTTATTTTTTAAGTGGTCAAATAATTTAAAATTGCTAAAACAAACAACTTAAAATAAAAGGTTAAAAATTCTAGCTTATCACTAAACACCAAATCAATTAATCATAATTAAAGTATTTTCCTCCATAACTATCCTTCTAAAAAATACATATTTTCAGTTTTATCTTCATTAATATCCTACAAATTATTATTTTTCATATATATTGTTATTAGTAACTTGAATCTTTATATTTGTATAGCAATTTTAACAACATATATTTTATAACTTAAAAAGAATGTAAAAACTATGTGAACTTAATATTTTCTTAAACTATTATTATTTAAAATAATATATACTTATTATTATCAATAAAAACTATATACATTTTTGGAAAATTAGACATGCATAGATAAATTCGGCTTAGATTTATTAAATGAATTATTTTTTGCTACATATATAATTTACAATAAAATTACACAACAATTATTAGTTACAAGGATATAAACGTAATAATATTTGTTTTCATTTGTTTTTCTCTTAAAAAAAAATAATCAACATGTATTTTTAGGCATTAGAAAGAATATTTAAGATTATTCAGTCTTCAAATAAAAAAACATATCCTCTAGGTTTCAGATTTCGGTCATTGTTCAGTTTTCAGTAATATTTATGACTATTCAGTTTTCAGATAAAAAAACAAACAATCCCTTACATTTTGATAATTCTATTATTTTTAATTACGAATTCACTTTTGATAATAAAGAATAAATAAAAAAGAACAAACTCTTCTATCAAGCTTTAGAATAGATGATAGTTATCAAAGTTAATGAAATATTTTTTTTTAAATGATTAAAAAAGGATTTGGTAGAATCAGATTGATTGTTGATCTGAAAACTGGATTGACAATTGATCTTGTTTTATCTAGATCATTCGATAATATGGTATCTAGTTCCATTGGATTGTTCAAATAATCTAGAACCAAATCTTTCAAACAATTTCCAAAACATTTAAACAATCTAGTTCTAGATTGTTGATGATCTTGTTCCATCACCAGATTGCCCATTGATATTGTTCAAATAATTGGATCAATGGTGATAGACCCCTTTCCCTAGGCGATTTGCTGGCACCCTACGATGACCCTCCAGTTAGCCCCTTACGCTCAATTAAAGGATTCCAGCAGAGCTAAGCCATATTCTTTCTGAAACCTTTTCGAAAATAGCGGAAACACGAGGAAATTTTTCATTTTTATTTCAAACCCTTATAAAACATTTTATAAAAATTTGGGCAGCATCCCGTCTGTTTTTCGGACTTTGCCATCCTGCAAATTATAAAATTAACACTTCTATAATATCACAAATAATTTCCCCAAACTACAGAGCCTCCGGCTCTCATTTTTATCAATCCACGAGCAACCACAAACATGCATACGGTTTAGAAAATACATTAAATTAAATTCATAAGTCATGCATATCTTTATTTACATATCCCAAAAATTTATACATTTCAAAAATAACAGCACAGCTTCTTCGACTCCTCTAATCACGATCCGGAGTTCCTGCCAATGAAGTGCTTGTACCTGTGCCTGTGCCTGGGGAGGTTTTTATTTACAAAAATATAAAACATAGTGAGCTTGAGAGCCCAGTGAGTGTCATGTAATTTCTATGTAAAAATAAGTTTATCAAATAGCCTCCCAAAACCTTTTTAAAACATTTATGCATAATCAAATACCATGATTGAATAATTGATATATCTGAAATTCATCATTCACTTAGCAATAATAGACATAAATCGGAATTTAATAAATTCATTTCATGCCAAATAATAACATTTAAATTCGTAGGTTGCATGATTTCCATTTCTATTAAAACATTTCAATAATGATGGCAATGGTGACTTTCAAAGAATTTATATAAATATAAATAGGCCAACCATCATTAGTTTGCATCACATGGTACCCTAAAAGTAGAGCGGAATTTTGCCTCGCTCGGTTGGAAGCTAGCTAATAATATACCTCTTACGTGCATTGGACGACTCACAGGACTAAACAGACACGGTCCCACCCGCTGTTAGTGACAGACTCTCCCAACACAGCCAATGCACGCTTAAGGTACTCAACTTAGATTGGAGATATATATAACGTACAATCAGGCGTACCATAGATTTTCAATATCATTTCAATTTAAATTTCATTTCTCATTAAATCACATTTCATATAATTCATTTCCGTAATCCATGCAACCATTTCAATTTGGAATTCATTTGATATTCTAATCAACATAATAAATTTGGCATGCATTCAAAATCAATCATAGTAAAACATTTTTATAAAAACACTCACTTGTTGTTAAAGCTTCGTATATGGAAGCTCAGGGGCCGTGTCGTGCTCCACTCGCTTCCGCCTCACGTACACATCATATTCTCACTTTAAATATGTCAAATGGGACTTTACGAAACTCATTAGATAGTCTCTAACTCAAGTGACCCACAAAAAGGATACTTTTCATTAAACTTCCGTACTTTATTCATAATTAACCGAAACTCCAAAATTCCGTTTTCTTTCACTTTTAGTAGCTTCAACGCGCCTAATTAAACTCATTAGGGTCATCCGAACTCTCAACGGACGCCGTATGGGTCAATTTACAAAATTGCCCATTAAACTAGTTTACGCGCGTTTTGGTTTCTCTTTAAATCTTTGGTATTTTCTTGGTTTTCTAAACTCCCTATCAACCTCAATCACTTATTTTTCAACTTGTTTTTACTCAAAACTAACCAACAATCAATTCAAAACAAAACCCATTTCGAATAAACTAAAATACCAACAAAATCGTTAAAGTCACGCTTAAATAACTCATCCCCTTCCTCTTCGCGTTATCTTCTATTTGGGGCTGATTTTTGGACTGATTTGGTGCTAGATCTGGGCTGGTTTTGGGTGGATCTCCCTCTTTTCTTCCTCCTCTCTTCCTCTCTTTCTCTTCCCTTCGGTTTCACCGCAACTGGCCGTGTCTTCCACCGCCGATCTGCTGCTGGTTCGCGCGGGCGAGGAAGGCTTCCAGCTCCGGTTCAGCTCGACCGCGGCGAGCTTGGCGTCGTTCGTGCGGCAGCTTCGGGTTTGGTCGACGTCGGCGGCGAGCGGCAGCTTCTCCCCCTTCTCTTATTCTTCTTCTTCCTTCTTCTTTCTTTCTTCTCTTCTTCTTTCTTTCTTCTTCTTCCCGAAATGAGAGACTGCAAAAACTGGTTTGTTTTTTATTTTTTTTTTAAAGTCAACTCACATCTTTTTGGCTTCATGTTTTCCTCCACAATACTCTCACTAATTCCACTTACACCCTAAGACAATTCCATTCTCCTCCCTTAGCTTTTAACTCAATTTTATTTCAACCACAATTATGAACTCGAGGGTTTACAAATGGTCAATCTAATGATGAACTAAATCAACCATCTCCAACACGCGATGGAGATGGGTCCTCATTGCGAACAATGAAGGTACCCTGTAAGATTTCTTTCCATTATCGACAATGGATGTTTATTAGAGATAGATCTCAACGGAGATGGAGCCTCATTCTCTATTAATGGTTTTTACATATTCATATTAACGCATTTTTATTTTTATTTTTAATTTTTTTGTAATTCATTTCAAAAGCAACCATCGTCCATCTTATAGATTAATGGTGAAGCTAATTTTTTTTTTAATTTTTATTTTTAGTTAATTTATTTAATAATTGAATCTCCACCATCCAATATAACTTTAATGGATGGTGGAGATCTAAAGTTTTCGGTGGAGATCTAAAGTTTTCTTATTTTACTAATTTTATAAAAGGTCAAATGATCATTTTAGCTTTCTAAGGGCAAAATGGTATTTATGTATTTTTCGTTATCTTTGACTATTACAATGCCGGTAGATGATTGAAATGATATATTTTTAAAACTTGAGGTGAGTTAAAAAGTAATGAAAAGTTAAAATATAGGGTCAGAAATAATATTACCTAATTTTTATTGAAAAATAAGTTTCTTAAAAAGAAGGACAAATATATATATTATAATTTAAACTTTGGATTTATCGTGACTTGATGAATGAATGAGATCTCTATTACAGATATGGTGATAATTTTTTTTATTATAATTTAAATAATTTTAATTTCTTAATAATAATGAAGCCATTTTCAGTTATTAATATTGTTTGGGAGAAAATTAGCTCCATAACTGTGAACACTCTTAGGTGTGAGGCCTATTAGCAAATGGGCTTGGCCTAGGAAACGGAAACCTTTGAAAATGACAACTCTGAGGAGACTTTGAGAAGACCAGAGGAGTGTGCTCCTAGAGGCTTGACCTTTAAAGATGGGTCGGGAAAAGTAAAAGGGCCTTAGAAAATTACCATGGGCGAAGCCCATGAGGTCAGCATCGTTTTGAAATTCAAACAAGGATGATGGATACCATGCATCACCCAAGCAACAATGAGGTCATACATGATAAATGCACATGTAAGACAGAAACCTATGAGTGTTAGGTTCTAGGTTATATAAGGAAAAAGGTGAGGCCCTAAGCTTGCCACCTCGACCAGGGTTAAAGCCATTGGGCAAGTAAAAAAGGGAGGAGCAGAGGAGAAAAAGACAAGGCAAGCTGAGCACGCTAGACAAGGAGAAAGAAAGAGACATGATAATAAGGAAAGATGACTATAAGCTAAGAGGAACATTAAGGAATCTAAGTCAAGTAGGGGAGTCATATATACTCAAACACTATATCACTGAGAGGAGATAAGTCATTTTTTTTTTAACTTAAGAACACCTTGATGTGCGAAGGGGCTCCTTTGGAGAACCCTTCAAAAATATTGGGTGATGTTTAAAGGCTTCAGAATGGATCCAAACCCTTGAGACTCCCCTTATTTTCTTGTTTTCTAGCCTTTATTACTTAGACTCTCCTTTGAACTACCCGTTGATTTGAGCATTAGAGGGTTTTCGTCGATGAATCACCAGCGACCCTCTAACCCCATTTTCTTTGTTTGCAGGTAGAAATGAGACACAAGTTATTTAAGAGCTCGTTTGTCACATCGAAAGGGGATTAATTAGCCTAACCTTTAACCTCTTTGGTGTTTTCTTTAATTATTCTTTACTTGTTGGTGTGAAGGTACAATTTTTGCATAAACAAGATGGAAAGTTTATTATTATTCGGCTGAAGGTTAAGTTAAGGGTATTATTCTGTAATTTTGGTAAAAATTGAAAATACCTCATATTTGACCAAAGTTGAGGTTGTTCCAATGCAATTTTCCCTTAATCAAAGAATGGGGACTAAAATGGCATACATTGTAAATGTTGGTGAAGCTGGTTGGAGGTATATTTAACTAGTGTCTGGATTCCTTCAGCATTTAGTTTGTGCAAGCTGCTCTTCCTCTCTCTCTCTCTCTCTCTCTCTGTTTCTCGCCTTCACGCAGACATAATTGGCATAACAGCTGCAACATTATCGTCCATTGATGGTGCTCAGTGCAGGTATGTAAATGAACATATTTTCTTCTTTTGTCATGACATATGAAGTATGAACTAATTATGATATAGTAATATAGTTGATTAAACAAAATTAGGTTGATTTGACATGTCAGAATGATTATGTCGTTGAGTATATAGTTGTATGCCAATTGGGCATATGTTTAATTTATTGTGTATACATTTCCAGTTGTTGGTGGTTTGATCCTGATGAGGAGGAAGAGGATGATGGAGGTGTTTCCTCCAAGGTTGAGAAAACTGTGGAAGGAATGGGAGCTGAGAGCTCTGGTTTTGACCAGCCTCATTGTGCAAATAATACTAATTGTTTTTGGTAATCGCAGGAAGTATATTCCTAAAACTTGGATTAAATGTATTGTCTGGTCAGCCTACTTGCTGGCAGATTCAGTGGCAACCATTGCCCTTGGCCTACTCTTGAATGACCTGGGACAAATTTATGAAAAAGGGGGATCTTTGGATCCCAAAACCGAGCTCAAAGCCTTTTGGGCGCCATTTTTTCTGCTGCATTTAGGTGGCCCCGACACTATAACTGCTTACTCTCTTGAAGACAATGAGTTGTATCTAAGGCATGCATTTCAACTAGGCGTCCAAACAGCAGCCACAATATTGATATTTTTGCTTGGATGGAATGGTTCCCATCATTCATTTCTATCAATACCAATGATATTTGTTGGGGTCATCAAGTATGGAGAAAGGACATGGACTCTTTGGTCGGCAAGCAGTGATAGACTTAGAGACTCAATGCTCACTCCTCCCGATCCTGGTCCCAACTATTCTAAATTGGCAGATGAATATTCTTTGAAACATGCAGAGGGGTTTTATGTGGAAGTAGAAGAGCTGAAGGATGACCAAAAAGGTGACCAGGGTGGAATGGATTTATCAGCAACTGCAGCAAAGTCTGCCCCTGACGGCAACATAAGAACAGCTCACGCCTTGTTTGGCACGTTTAAGCGTTTGTTTGCAGATCTCATTCTCAGCTTCGAAGATCGGGACAAGAGTCTGTCTATTTTCCTGAAGTTGTCTGCTGAAAATGCTTTCAGTGTGATTGCAATTGAACTAGGATTCATGTATGATTTGTTGTACACTAAGGCAAGAGTAATTTATACTCTTTGGGGTCTAATCAGCCGTGCTATCACTACTTCTCTCACCTTCATTGTTTTGGTGATTTTCTCTTTTATGAAAAAGCAGAAATATTCCAAGGTAGACGTTTACATAACGTTCTCATTGTTGGTTGTGGCTATTATTCTGGAAATATATGCAACTCTTCTTCTACTATTCTCAGATCAGTCCAAGCAGTGGTTAATTGAGCATAAGAGAACTACCATGGTAAAAGCCATAGACCGTTTTGGAACAATACTGGTTAAAGTACCAAGATGGTCAAATTGCATGACAAATTTCAGTATTATATGCTTTTGCCTCGATGAAAAACCTGGCCATAAAATCCTGAGACGCTTGCACTTGGATAAACTACGGGAAAAGCACCGATATAAAACTTATGAAGATTTGAAGAAGCAGGGAGACTTGAAGAAGTCCATATTCCAACATGTTCACAAAAAATATGCTGAATTCAACAAGAAGCAGGAAACCAACTTCAGTATCAGAGACTTGTACACTCAACCGGTGGGAAGTGGGGTACTTGAAACGTACAAGCTTCTTGATGATCAAGAATGGAGTAATGAAATTGAGTTTGACCAAAGCATCCTAATCTGGCATATTGCAACGGATCTTTGTTATTTTGGCAGCAGTGATCAGGACTCAGATGACACCAACTGTAAAATGAGCAAGCTTTTGTCGGACTATATGCTATATCTACTAGTTATGTATCCTTTTCTGTTGCCAGTTGGGATAGGCCTAATCAGGTTCCGAGACACTGAATATGAGGCCAGGAGCTTTTTCGAAGAACGAAAGTCTATCTTTTCTATGAACTCAACTCAAAGTCACAACAACCAAGCTTCTCAGGACCCAGAAACTCAAGGGCAAGCTTCTCAGGACCCAGAAACTCAAGGGCAAGCTTCTCAGGACCCAGAAACTCAAGGTCAAAGCGCTCAAACTTGTCAGGATCTGATGAAAAAGGAGAGAAGTCAGGCTTGTACAAGGCTACTCAAAGTGAAAACTCATGTGCCCCCCATCAAAGTGAAGGGAGACAGAAGCAAATCTGTGTTGTTTGACGCATGCAAGCTTGCTTCAGCATTAAACAGAATTGATGCATCAAACGGAATTTTAGATAAAGAGAAGAAATGGAAGATGATTAGAGATGTTTGGTTGGAGATCCTAACTTATGCTGCTTGTCAGAGTAGAGGGAGTCAACATGCTCGCCATCTGAGACGAGGTGGAGAGCTTCTCACTCATGTCTGGCTTCTAATGTCGCATTTTGGCTTGACTGAGCAGTTCCAGATATCACGAGGTCATGCAAGAGCAAAACTGATTGTGAAATAATGTAAGGCTACCATATTACTAGAGCATAATTCAGATGTGGTACTGTTAGATCATTTTAGCATAATGTTGTTGTACTCTTACTGCATGCAACATATTTCTCCTCGTCTACTTACTAAAATTGGTGGCAGTTTAATCCAAATTTATCGAAGTTTGAAACATTTCAAATAAACATATGCTTTCATATTTATTTCAAGAAATCATTCATTCTCACGTACAAATTAGTGAATTACATAACTAATTAGAATGTTAATGGAAACTCGCAGGGAAACAAATTTACCGTAGTAGAGGGCAGGTTGTCGTAAAGCTTAATTTTGTTACATGTACATTTCATAATCATATATTTTTGTTGAAGCATAAATAAATGACATTCGTGAACTTTGTAATAGATTTTAGATAGAATTATAAAGCCAAAATTGGTTGATTAATATTAAGGTTTGACAATCTGACTTAACCATCAATATTATTCATTGATTGTAGCTTTTAAATAAGCCCCAAATATTATAAATCAATTTATCTAGGAGTATTGATTGAGAAGTTGGAAGAGTTGCATTGATTGAGGTCAATATCAATATTTGAAAGGTTTAAATCATTAAAATGCACTTAATTTAATCTGATTTGGGTAAGGTTATAAAAAAAAATCTTTAATAATAATCATTCAATTGGTTGCAAGACTATTCAATAATCACCTTTACAAGTAATTTAAGAGTTATTATTGAAAAAATAAATTTGAACAACTTTATCAAAACCGGTAAATTAGTAAAACCCTTGATTTAAAAGTCATAAAAGGGTGTTATTTGTGTTAAAAATTATGCCAAATTTCATTTTGATCTATATTTTTGGGAAGCTTCTTTTTCTAGTCATGAATGTGTTTATATCTCATATGGTCACTTATGTTCCAAAAATATATTAATTTAATCCTTACCAATAGTCAAACGTTACTTAGATGAGGTTATTTTTGTAATTTGACATTTATATCATGTAAGTGTATATGTGTCGAATGAAAGAAAAATAAACAAGTAAAATTAAAATTAAAAAACTAGAAACTAAAAACCAAAAATTTGAAATTTAAAAAAAAAACGTAAAAATACTTAATCACACACAGAAAATCATTAAAAACAAGAGCAAATTACAATTTAGCTACCCAGTCGAAACTCTAATTCAAGCGAAACAACTGTTTCAATATTATTGCAATTTACTCCCCTCTCGCTATCAACTTTCCGTTAAAATTACCTGTAAACAGTGAAAAAAAGTAAAAAGACAAAAATGCCCTTGATTGCTGAAGTTGACGTAATTGACCGAATAAAAAATTGAAAAATCAAAATTGAAAAATTGAATAGAGATTGAACTGCTGCCTTTGCTCTGGTTCAGCTCTAGTCACACTTCATCACTGTTCCGACGAGATTTGGTCGCGTTTGGGGTCTGATCTTGAGCTGAAAATGGCGTGGATCAGCTTGTTTTCGCGTCGGGTCTTCGTGGTGGTCGTGATGGCACTTGCCGTAGCCGGTTCTACTCCGATCTACCTTCAATTTGTCATCGGTTCTGCGTGCGTGGAGGACTGGTCTTGGTTGAGTTCGGCGAGGTCTGGTTCGTGCTTGGCGTCGGCTTGAGTTGGGTTCTACAGGTCATGCGCGTCGGCAGCTCCCCTCGTCGTCGTCGTCGTCGTCAGTTTGGTTGGGGTGCGACAACGGGTCTGGTTTGCTTCGGCTGCTCGATTTGTGGCGAAATCGTGGGTGCGTCGACGAGCTTGGCGTCGGTCTTGGTCTGGTCAGAGCTGCTCGGTCCGTCGGTCCTCTTCTTCTTCTTCTTCTCTTATTCTTCTTCTTTCTCTCCTTCATCTTCTTCAATCTGCCCTCACCTTCTTCCTTTGGCGTTCATCCCTTCAACCGGTAAGTAGCAATTTGATCTTCCCTCTGCTTCCATTTGTGATGAAATTGTGGTCGACTAGTTCTGGATCTAGAGACTTCTTCAACTGGTGCCCAGATGCTTGCTACTTACCGACCTAGCTTACCTCGCTTCTGATGATCGGTGATCTACGGCCTATGCGTAGGTGCTATCTAGGCCCTGAAGATTCTACCCTTCTCACAGGCCTGGTAAGGAACCGGCCTCTTCAAATAAAGGAAAGAGAAAGCTAGAGGAAATGAGTTCCTCTAGAAGAGTTACGAAATCTGCTGCTGCTGTCGTGAGGGCGGCAACTCAAACGACTCTCCCACCAGTGGTTTTTAGGGAGCCAATTGCGATTCCGGCTGATTGGCAAATTGATGGAGATGGGTTGACCTAAAATGGAGGCATCTCAGACGGATGCTACATCTGAGAATTTTTTTTTTTTTAAATTCATTTAATTTTTTTAATTTTTTAGACCACTGCCCATCGAAATGACGACTTACCCCTGAATCAGTTCACGGTAACCGAAAGTTGATAACGGGAGGGGAGTAAATTGCAATAATATCGAAACAAATGCTCCGCTTGAATTAGAGTTTCGTCTGGGTAGCTAAATTGTAATTTGCTCTAAAAACAAACAATATCCAATCAACCGCAACTGCAGTTCATCGTGCCAAAACTTCAACTGCAGCTTCATCGGCGACAAAGATGGCAACCACAACGGCAACTCAACTACAATCGCAATCTTAGCTGAATCTTTATTCACAAACATGACTTGATTTTTTCTAGTGTCGGGAAAAGAAGAGTGACGGAGTTGGATGTTAGGGTTGCCGATACATTGGGTGTTAAGGTTGATGGAGTTGGGTGAAGAAGAAAAGGGAGAACGAAGGTGACGAAGCTGCTGCGATGGTGGTGAGCAATATTTTGGGTGGAAGAGTGATTGAATTGACCAAGTTTTGGAGATTGAAGGAATTTGATCTGGAGTTTTGATTTGTGGTTGATTTAGTTTTGATTTGAGGTTTTTCATTTGTGCTTGATTTAGTTTTGATTTGGGGCTCTAATTTGTGTTTGATAGAGATGAGGGGAAAGCTTGACTTGTTCTGCTTTCATCCAGAAATCCAGTTCTGGTTGTTCTTCTTCGATCTGGGAGGATATGAGTTCGCCCAGATCTCTAAACTTTGAAGATTCTTAGATCTTCAGAATGATTTCATTTCAAGATCTTCAAATTTAATTTTTGTTTTTTAAATTTTATTTTTTTAAATATTTTGTTTTACTTTTTTTTTTAATTTATATTTTACGTAAATCTCCATAATCTATAATTATTATGGACGGAAGAGGTTTCATTTTTTTATTTTTTATTGTAAAATTTGAGTTTTTAAATATATTTTATAATTAAATTAATAATTTTTAACTAAATTTCCGTCCTCCATGGTAATTTTATGGAGAGTGAAGATTAAAGAATTTTTTCTAAATTTTTATAAAGGGTAACATGGCAATTTTCTTTTTTGGAACATGATAGCATGGTAATTTACGTCTAAAGGTAAAATAATCCATATGTATTTTCTGTTAGGGGTTTGTTTTTTTTGTCTGAAGATTGAACAGTGCTACTGAAGACTGAAAACTGAATAGTGACTGAAACCTGAAATCTGAAAGACATATATTTTTTTTTTTCTTACCTCTGAATGTACAGTAATCTTGTTTTTATTTTAAAGTTAAAATTGTCTTAAAACTAATAATTTAACATTTATATCCTTTTATTATTAATTGTTATGTAACTTTATTTGATATGATAAAAAATACAATAAATTATTTAACAAATGCTAAAACGCATATATATATATTCATAATTAAAATAAAATGAATTATTATAATAAAGTCAATTAAATTTACATATTCAAATAAAAAAAAAATAGAATGGTTTTAAATTGAATTATTATTGCAACAAAAGTTGAAATCGTAAAATAATATATATTTTCTACTATAATTAAACAAAAATAATCAAATACTTAAACAAATTGATTTGCAATTTGGTCTCTGAGTTGTTGCATAAACACTTTATCTAATCTTCTAAATTTATTGTTTGTGCTTGGTGTTTGACTTTGATCATTGGCATTGTCACCATCCAATTGAAGCTCCCCATCGTCATATTGGACGAATAGTTTATCATCAATTGATATTTTTTGACTTTATATAAAAATTTACCCTACAACTTTCGCTATTTTGAGACGTCTATATAAAAATTTAAAGTTGAAATTATCATAAAAAATCAATGATATCATAAATTAAACTACCGGCATGCATAATAATTTTGATAAAATAAACAAATTAACAATAATAATCAACGATATCATGACAAAGATTGTATACATCATTGACAATAATAATGGAAAAAAAATAATAAACACCAACAACAACAATAATGAAACACTAGCAACACCTACTACAATAATCAATATATATACCCCACAAAAACATAAAGACCTGCTGATATATCCAAGGGCACCTCATAACAGTTGACAGAATATTGTCCAGATTTATGACGTTCCTATCAATAAAACTTTGAGATAAAAAAACCAAAAGAAGAAACAAATTCTACAATAAATCCAATATAAAGAAAAAGAGAAACTTTGAGATTCTATTAAACACAAACAAACTCGATATACACAAACAAATTCCCATCAATATACATAAACAACAACACAATGAAGTTTTAACAAATAAACACAATATGGGCTACTCCACAAGTAGTTTAATAAAGAAAATCAATAAAGATTCTTATCAGAATTTGATCGAAGAAATATAGGAATCCAGCTATAAACAAATTTGATGTTGAGATGTTTAGGGTTTTTATTTTTCAACGTTATTTGTTAAAGCATTAAAAGAAATTTATATAATATAGGGCAAATTGCATAAACCTCCTCTGAGGTTTGACGAAATTACATAAATATTACGATGTTTGAGTAACTCGTACGGGCACTACCTGAGGTTTCAAAAACTCTGCACAAACCTCCCCTGTCGTCAGTCAACCGTTAGTCAACCACGACTAAATCAAAATTTTGAAGGGTAAAATGGTCCATTCACATATAATAAATATTTTAATTAAAAATATTATATTAAAAAAAAAAACCAAACCACCATCTTCTTCTTCTTCTTCCTCCCTCATCTCCATCTTCTACTTTTATGAAAATCATCAAATCATTCATCATCATCAAACCAACCAAATCAATTATCATCATCAAACAAAAATATATCAAATTCATGAAAATTGAAAATATTAAACAAAAACAAAAAAAAAAATTGGTCTCCATCGCTGGAGACGGCGGCGTCTCCAGCGATGGAGAAGGCATCTCCATCGCTGGTCGAGACCAGCGATGGAGCCATCGCTGGAGTAATCTCCAGCGATGGAAATCTCCATCGTTGGTCTCGACCAGCGATGGAGATGCCGTCTCCATCGCTGGAGACGTCGCCGTCTCCAGCGATGGAGACGGTGCTGGAGACCAGTTTTTTTTTTTTAAATTTTTTTTGTTTTATTTTTAAATTAAATTAAAAAATGTATAATATATTAATTTTAAATTTATTGAAGGGTATTTTAGTCTTTTTATACTTTTAACCGTTGACCATAAGGATTTAACCATTGTTGACTGACGGCAGGGGAGGTTTGTGCAGAGTTTTTGAAACCTCAGGTAGTGCCCGTGTAAGTTACCCAAACATCGTAATATTTGTGCAATTTCGTCAAACCTCAGGGGGGTTTGTGAAATTTGCCCTATAATATATAACTAGGATAAACTTAGAAATATGTTATTTTGGGAAGGATAAACTTGAAAGAATATATTTACAAAATCATCCAATGATTTGGTATTCAGTGAAAAGTCAGAAAATGTTACTTTTTTTTTTCTCAGTGGTTTTTGAGTGGTTTTAAGTGGTTTGACCACTTAAAAAAATAAATAAAAATATCTTAATTGGTCTAATTCAATATCATTAAGTGTTAAGTACGAAAAACAAACGACCCATTAGTTTTGATTGTTAATATTTTACTAAGAGAAATTAAAATGATTTATATTCAAAACGTAAGACATTAAGGAGATAAAAAATAATAATAATAATAAGTATACCGAGCACAAGAAATTTATCCTTATGTCCTCATCCCCCAGTTTCATATATTTATTCCTCCACTTGTACTAAAATATTTAATATGTCACCGCTCAGACTAGTCAAAAAGAGAGATGACTGTAATTTGTCAATTATCAGACAGCCAACGTAATTATCAACATAAAGAAACACTATATATAGATTTTTTTTTTTTTTTTTAATTTCAAGTTGACTGGTTGGAATAATTTTCAAAAAAAAAAAAGGAATATAAAATATCATTAGATTAAATAAATATTTGTTAATATTATATATCATACAGTTATATTGTATTGAACAATACAAGATATTACATACAGTTAAATCTCGAATTTGATTTAATATATCTTTTTTTAAATAACAAATTTGATTTAGAATAATGTTAGTTTTCCAAATTTTTTCCTTAAACTCATACCCAAATATGTGATATATGAATTGTTAATATTTTATAAATCATAATATTATATGATAATTAATATGATATTAACAATTTATATATTATGCTATTTTGATGTGAATTAAGATAAAAAATTTAAAAAATCTAACATTACCCTTCAATTTAATATTAGCAACACAAATTTTAATCAAATCAGCATAGAAACCAATTTTGTAATGGTTAAGCGAACAACAAACTGGGGCATCTAATCAAAGAGAACAAACTGGGGCATCTAATCAAAGAGCAGGCGCTAGCTAATCAACAAATATTATCATTACATTGACTGAACAAGAAAAACTGATGAAGCTTGACAAGAAGAAAAAGACAGTTTAATATGAATCCTAAAATATGAATGAATCCTTAATTATGAAACTATCTAATATAGAAGTCCTCATATTTGCTAAACAAAGAAAATATATGAAATATTAATCAAATAAGCATAACACCAACTTGCAACAAATAATGGTATGCACACATCAAATTGGCCATCAAATCTTATGCCAATCCTTTATGAGGGTGGATGAGTACTTTTCTTTCCTTAAGAGATAAGGGGTTTTAATTTTATTCTTATCCTAACAAAACATAAAATGCGGTAAGTTCGATTTTTTTGGTAGCTAGAAGTTGATATATCGTGATTGTAGGGTCAATGATGTATCTTAGCACTCAATAGCCCTTGGTGGTCCTTTCAATCGGAAGTGTGGTGACAACAACTAGTTAACTAATATTATAATTGAATGATTAAAGAAAGGAGAATGAAGCGTGACTCGAAGAAAAATATTATAATTGTACCAAGAGTGGGCGACAGCTAATTAACTAATAAAGTATTGAAGGATAAAAGAAAGACTAACGAAGCTTGACTCATTAAAAAGGAAATTGGGACATCAAAAGTCGGCAGGCGACAACAACTAATTTCACTAATATTATAAATCGTATTAAATGATTAAGAAAGCGGATAAAGCGTGATTCGAAGATGAAAATTATGATTGTACAGTACCAAGAGCGGGCGACAGCTAATGAACTAATAAAGTATTGAAAGATTAAACAAAGACTAATGAAGCTTGACTCGGAGAAAAATCCAGTTTAACATAAATTTTTAAGTTTTTGAAACGGTGTATAATTACACAAATGCCCCCAAATTTAGGCATAATTCCATGCATATAAGCTTTATTCGAAATTACACATAACTCTTCTTGCCATTAGTGGAAGGATGTTAAAGGTAAAGAGACAAATTTGTCCTTTTGACTTTTGTAATAATATAAAGAATGAATTGCACAACTTTCTACTCAGATATGTCTAAAACCAAGTGGAAACATATTTACAGTTTTATTACATTAAACTTCTATGTCGTCAGTTGACTTCCGTCAACTTTAATAGTTGTCGTATGATAAATATATAATTAATTAAGAATTTTTGTTTATCTTTGACTAGTGAAATAAAAATCTAGCTAGTATTGAATTAGGCTAAAACTAGATTTTTTTTTTTTTTTACATGCATTTGATGTTATTTTGGTCTCATTAAATTTATGTAGAAACCATTATGTGTTTTCCTTAAGCCATTAAATTTTCAAAGATTTTTATGGATTGATTTAATTTTGAAGATTCCGGTATTTAGGGTTGTTCAGTTTCGAACTGATATCTATACAGCTTTGGTTTGAATTTGGAGATTTAAATTGATAGGTTGATAGAGACATTTAAGGCTGAAAATTTTTATGACATATAGTTTAGGTCTTTAGAACATATATATATATATGTATGTATGTATTTTTAGGGTGATTGGTTTTATATGCAGTTTATTAAAAATGAAGAAAGTGGATTGCATCAATAGAGTTGGTGTGATGGATTTGCATCAATAAAGTACGGTTTATGTTAAGTTAATGTTAGTATAACATTTATAAGGTGATATGTTGAGATTCAATGTACTTTTGACTAGTTTAGAGTGATTAATGAAGTTATGAATACCTATAAATGTACATAAATGAGTTTCGTTATTTGATTTTAGGTTGAGAAAAGGCAAAAAAGAAACAGGACCCCCAAAAGCCCCAAGCCCAGATCTTAGCACAATAAGTCAGAAGAAAAAGCAGAGTGACTAAAGTAAAATAAAATAAAGGGAGGAAAGAACCTCGTCTACCTTCACTGCGGAAGGAAATCCACCAGAGGACTTCTCCTCCTACCTTCATTTTCTTCAAAGAGCAAAATAGACAAGGTTTATTGTATACCTTCTTTTATGTAACCCCGATGTTGTAGTTAACACGGTCACACAACAGTATAATTTATGATTTTAATGACACCTTATTTATGATTTGGCAAAATGATTCTAATGACAACCCATTTATCATTTTTCTTGGTTAGGATAAAGGAAACGTTGAAAACAACCGTATGAGCCAACATCCAATATTCAAACAAAAGATAAGTTAAATTTATACTTCATATCATTAAAACCATCACTACTAGGAGCACACAGAATTAAATTGAAAAGTTTGTGCCAAAAAAATCATTATTGTTATAATTCTTTCTTAAATTACAATAATCTCAAACATAAGCTTAAATTCTAATATTTCGGTTCAAAAAACAGTTCAGAGGTAAGTGTATGTGTATCAACTTATTTTGGCGGCATTGTTGTGGTTACTTTTTGAAATTCATTGATGGTAGAAAACTAATCATAAAAAGCTTTTCCCAGAATATAATTAAAAAAAAAAAAGAAAAGGCCTTTCCCAAAATATTTCACTTTCCTGTCTCCAACTCCAAATTTCGCCACACAAGGTACAGATATATGGGAGAGGGACTGCAACATATCTGAGTTACTGTAACTGATATATTGCAAGTAGCAAGTACCTAATGTACTAAGACAACGGAACATGCAGAAATATTAATTTTAATATACGATTTCCATATGTAGACTGTAAGCAGACTGAAAATGGCTGGATGGTCTTCCACAGAACTAATTGCATTTCACTCCAGACCCCTTGCATACGACCATTTAATCCTAAAATAAAGATAAGAAAATTAGAACTATAGCCAATGAACTCAGACAGATCATGATAATTCTCTCTAAATTTACTCGCACAGCAGTAAGTTTAAAAAACTGAAGGACAAGAGGGAATGAAACTGTGGCAGGTGGATCAGCAAAAATTTAAAAACTCACCCATGAAGGATTAAAAGAATAGTCGAGCATATCGATGGATATGCCCTGGTGTGGGTCTAAGCATGCTGTAAATTGATCCACAAAAGCCTCCCCCATATTCGTTAACGTCACTCGCTTCAAGGATTTCAGGTTCTTCAAGCCAACAAGCTTGCTTAGTTTCCGGCAGTGTCTGATCTCTAATCGTGTCAATTTAGGCATTGCTCCTGGCTGAATAGTCCACTGTTCCAGCTCCGTAAGCATCCATAAGTTCAAGACTTGTAGATTACCAAGTTCAAGACTTGTAGATTACCAAATCCCTCGACAAGTCATGTTTTTCCCATTGTAGGAACGAGCTAAAAGCTTTAGGACTTTCAGTTGCGCCAGTCCTTGTAGCAGTTCCGTGGGATCAACTGAGAGTTGTGAAACTGACAAAGTAAGAATTTTGATCTTTGAAGGCAATGGAGTTGTGTTTATATCTCTTTTGATCTTTGAAGGCAATGGAGTTGTGTTTATATCTCTTGGTAACTTTCCAAGCAAATACAAGTTTGTTAGCTCCTTCAGGTTATTCATTGATCCCAAATCAATAACGTCTGATGGATCAAAAAATTCATTTATTGCTCTCAACTTGAAAGTTTGAAGGTTGGAAACTCAAGCAATCCATTCGATTATCTTCCCCAGAGATTGAGTGTGGCATGTCAGTCCCAATTTCCTGAGACCAGTCAACTTCTTTAACCACTCAATTGGTGGCTTGTTATTGCCAATTAATAGGCCACACAAAGTCTGAAGTTTACTAGGACAACAACTGGAAGTAGGATAAGAACTGGGATAGCTAATTGTCAGGACCCAGAAACTCAAAGTCAAAGCGCTCAAACTTGTCAGGACCCGATGAAAGAGGAGAGATGACAAGCTTGTACAAGGCTACTTAAAGTGAAAACTCTTGTTCCCCCCATCAAAGTGAAAGGAGACAGAAGCAAATCTGTGTTGTTTGATGCGTGCAAGCTTGCTTCAGCATTAAACGGAATTTCAGATAAAAAGCAGAAATGAGAGATGATTAGAGATGGTTGGTTGGAGATCCTAACTTATGCTGCTTGTCAGAGTAGAGGGAGTCAACATGCTCGCCATCTGAGACGAGGTGGAGAGCTTCTCACTCATGTCTGGCTTCTAATGTCGCATTTTGGCTTGACTGAGCAGTTCCAGATATCACAAGGTCATGCAAGAGCAAAACTGATTGTGAAATAAATGTAAGGCTACCATACTATTAGAGCATAATTTCAGATGTGGTACTGTTAGATCACTTTAGCATAATGTTGTTGCACTCTCACTGCATGCAACATATTTCTCTTCTCGTCCACTTACTGAATTTTGTGGCAGTTTAATCAAAATTTATTTAAGTTTGAAACAAATTAAACAAACATATGCTTTCATATTTATTTCAAGAAATCATTCATTCTCACACACAAATTCATGAATTACGTAACTAATTAGAATGTTAATGGAAACTCGCAGGGAAACAAATTTACAGTAGTAAAGGGCAGGTTGTTGTAAAGCTTAATTTTGTTTAATGTACATTTCAAAATTATATAATCTTGTTGAAACATAAATAACTGACATTCGTGAACCTTGTAATAAATTTTAGATAGAATTATAAAGCCACACTTGGTTGATTAATATTATAATTCGAGTTATCTAGAAGTATTGATTGAGTAGTTGGAAGAGTTGCATAGATTGGGGTCAATATTTGGAAGATTTAAATCATTAAAATGTATTTAATTTTAAGTTCACGAAAGTGTGTTAGTACTTGTGTTGAAAATTAGGTACTCATCCCATATATATATTATATACATATACATATATAGCACATTCTACTATACACTTGGTATGCATACAATAATCTTGATCCTTTAATTTCTAATGAATCAAATTTAAAGGTGCTAACCTATTAGTTGTAGATTAAATTTCAGCCTTTAGTTCTGATTTATTGAAAATTAAAGATACATGAATTTTGATCATTTAATTTCCAATGAGTCAGATCTAAAGCTGTTAACCCATTAGTTGAAGATTAAGTCTCAGTTCTAGTTCTGATTCATTAAAAATTGAAGGATTAAGATTACAAATATATCCATATCGAAGTGCATTACAGGCTGTGTGTACATATATATATATATGAGTGTTTTTACAATTAGATATATCCGATTTTAAAATGTAAGGACTAATCAATCAAATTCATTCGTTATGAGATCCTCATCCCATATATATATATATATATATTTATATACATATACATATATATATATATATTTATATACATATACATATATATAGCACATTCTACTGTACACTTGGTATGCATTCAATAATCTTGATCCTTTAATTTCTAATGAATCAAATTTAAGGGTGTTAACTTATTAGTTGAAGATTAAATTCCAATCCTTAGTTTTGATTTATTGAAAATTGAAGATACATGAATCTTGACCCTTTAATTTCCAATGAGTCAAATCTAAGACTGTTAACCCATTAGTTGAAGATTAAGTCTTAGTTCTAGTTTTGATTCATTAAAAATTGAAGGATTAAGATTACAAGTATATCTATATCGAAGTGCATTGTAGACCGTGTGCATATATATACAAGTGTTTTTACAATCAAATATATCTGATTTTAAAATGTAAGAATCAACTAATCAAATTTATCCATTATATTTTCTCTCTTAAAATAAATTATTTCTCTTATTTAATTCAAATATAATGGATGAATTTGATTGGTTGGTTCTTACTTTTTAAAATTAGGTATACCTGATTATAAAACAAACGCGTGCGCGCATACACACACATATATATACAAACTACACTATTGTTTGGATAAATTGTACAAACCGCCTGAGGTTTGGTGAAATTGCACAAAAATTACGATGTTTGGATAACTCGTACTGACCTCTCCTGAGATTCTAAAAACTTAGCACAAACCTTTCCGGCCATTAGTCAACCACGGTTAAAATCTTACAGTCAACGATCAAAGTTATAAAAAGACTAAAACACCCTTTAAATCAAATTTAAAGTCAATATTTTGTTTTTTATAAATTTAAAATTAATATAATATTTTTTAATTTAATTAAAAAATTAAAAAAATTAAAATTAATATAATATATATTTATGCATTTTTAATTTAATATGTCAAAAAATAATAATTTAATTAAAAAAATAAAATAAAACAACTGGTCTCCATGGGAGACCAGGAGGTTGGTCTCCTATGGAGACCAAAACCTGGTCTTCACGCTGGAGACCAGGTCTCCAACAATGAAGACCAACACTGACCTCTATCATCAGAGACTAGATCCGGTCTACATCGTCGGAGACTGGATCTAGTCTTCAATGATGAAGACCAGATTGGTCTCCGACCATCGTTAGAGACCAGTCTCTGACAATAGAGACTGTTTGAGATGGCGATGTCATCTCCATTTTTTTAAAAAAAAAAAATTTGTGTAATTTTTTTTTTTTTTAATTTGGGAGATGTTTGGTTTGATGTTGATGTTTAATTTTGGTGATATTGATTTGATGAAAATGATGATTTTGATGAATGTAGAAGAAAAAAATTAGAGATGAGAAAGATGATGGAGGTAGAAGATGAAGGAGATATTTTTAAAAACAAATTATATCATTATTTTAGTAATTAAAAATATTATTTTTAATTAAAATATTTATTAACTATAAATTGACCATTTTACTCTCTATAATTTGGATTTAACGGTATTTGATTAATGATTGACCAATGGCAAAGGAAGTTTATGATGAGTTTTTGGAACCTAAGAATATATCAGTGCGACTTATCCATCCAAACATCATTATTTTTGTATAATTTCACCAGACCTCGATGGGAGATTTGTGAAATTTGCTCTTTTTTATATGAAACTGCACTCTACCATGAGATATTGACTTAATTGCACTAACACCCCCATCAATCCGACTAGCGGTTGACCAATGTCAGTTGGAAAAGTTGAGGGCTAATTTAATCTTTTACAAAAATAATTTGTTAAAAAAATATATAGAAAATAATTTTTAATAAGCTTCTGCCACATTTTGACAGACCCATTTTCCTAGGCGATCTGACGGTACCCTACGGTGACCCTTCAGCTAGCCCTTGCGCTCAACTAAAGGATTCCCGCAGAGCTAAGTCATGTTCTTTTTAAACCCTTTTCAAAAGTAGCGAAAACGCGGGGAAATTTTTCATTTTTATTTCAAACCTTTGTAAAACATTTAATAAAAATTTGGGCAACATCCGATCTGTTTTTCGGACTTTGCCACCCTGCAAATTATAAAATTCAACACTTCTAAAATATCACAAAATAATTTCCCCAAACTACGGAGCTTCAGGCTCTCATTTTTATCAACCCACAAGCAACCACTAATATACATACGGTTTAGAAATATATTAAATTGAATTCATAAGTCATGCATATCTTTATTTACATATCCCAAAAATTTATACATTTCAAAAATAACAGCACAGTCTATTCGACTCCTCTAATCACGATCCGTAGTTCCTGCCATTGAAGTGTCTATACCTGTACCTGTGCCTGGGAAGGTTTTTATTTACAAAAATATAAAACATGGTGAGCTTGATAGTCCAATGAGTGCCATATAATTTCCATTTAAAATTAGCTTATCAAATAGCCTCCTAAAAATCTTTTAAAACATTTATGCATAATCAAATATCATGATTGAATAATTGATATATCTAAAATTCATCATTCATTTAGAAACAATATATATCAATCGAAATTTAATAAAATTCATTTCATGCCAAATAAATAACATTTAAATCCATAAGTTGCATGGTTTCCATTTCTATCAAAACATTTTAATAATGGTGGCAATAATAACTTTCAAAGAATTTATAAATATAAATAGGTCAATCATCATTAGCTTACATCACATGGTACCCTAAAAGTAGAGCAGAATTCTGCATCGATCAGGCCATCTATCTAGTTTTTACGTAACGGAATTCTACATCGTTACGGAGCGAAATTCTGCATCGCTCGGTTGGAAGCTAGCAAATAATATACCTCTTACGTGCATTGGACGACTCACAGGACTAAACAGACACGGTCCCACCCATTGTTAGTGACAGACTCTCCCAACACAGTCAATGCACGCTTAAGGTACTCAACCCAAACTGGAGATATATATAACGTACAATCAGACGTACCATAGGTTTTTAATATCATTTCAATTTAAATTTCCTTTCTCATTAAATCACATTTCATATAAATCATTTCCATAATCCATGCAACAATTTCAATTTGGAATTCATTTGATATTCAAATCAACATGATAAATTTGGCATGCATTTAAAATCAATCATAGTAAAAACATTTTTATAAAGACACTCACTTGTTCTTAAAGCTTCGTATATGGAAGCTCAGAGGTCATGCCGTGCTCTGCTCGCTTCCGCCTCACCTACACATCACATTCTCACTTAGAATATACTAAATGGAACTTTACGAAACTCATTAAATAGCCTCTAACTCAAGTAACCCATAAAAGGGTACTTTTCAGTAAAAACTTCCCTACTTAATTCATACTTAACCGGAGCTCCAAAATTCCGTTTTCTTTCACTTTTAATAGTTTCAACACGCCTAATTAAACTCATTAGGGTCATCCAAAGTCTTAACGGATGCCATAAGGGTCAAATTACGAAATTACCCTTCAAACTAGTTTAACGCGCGTTTGATATTTTCTTGGTTTTCTAAGTTCCCAATAAGCTTTAATTCACTAACTTTTCAACTAATTTTTACTCAAAACGAACCAACAATTAAATCATAATGAAGCCCATTTCGAATCAACCTAAGCACCAACAAAATTGTCTATTTCAAACTCAAATAACTCACCTCTTTTCCTTGTCGCGTTATCTTCGATTTGGAGCTGATTTTGAGGTGGTTTCTGGACTGATTTGTTGACAGATCTGGGTTGGGTTTGGTTGGACCTTCTTCTCTTCTTCCTCCTCTCTTTCCCTTAGTTTCACCGCAACTTGCCGTGACTTCCGCCGTCGATTTGCTGCTGGTTCGCGAGCGAGGAAGACGGGTTTAGCTTCGGTTCAGCTCGATCGTGGTGCGCGCAGCGTCAGGTTCAGCTTGCGTCAACTGCTCGTCTCTTCTGCAGTCGAGTTCGACAAGGTCAGCACGGTCAGCGATCTGGTTCAGTCGGTGGCAGATCTGGTTCACGTCGCACGGTTCTGCTCCACTTCGGATCGAGCTCAGCTCGACGTCTTGCTCTGCAGCGGCAACGGTGAGATCTTCGACGGTGGCGACTGGTCCGGCGACAGCTTCATCTCCTTCTTCTTCTTTTCTTCTTTCTCTCTCAGTCAGCGACAAACGTTTGTCTGATTTTGATATTTGTGACTCAAGTTTTGCTTCATGCTTTTCTCCCCAATCAACCTTCAAAATGACGGTCACATCCTGAGAAAATTCAATTTTCATCCCTTAGCTTTAGATCAATTCTAGTTTGACCTCAATTATTAAAATTTATCTTCAATTTAGTCATTTGTCACATTAATAATTACTCAATCCCATTTATTGTTTTACCCTTCTTTTTATTCTCCAATTGGATTTTAATACATCTTTAAAGTTTCTTTACAACCTTAGGGACTTTTATTGACCTCTTAGGGTCTTAATTCATTACCTAGGGACTATCACTGAGAAAATCATAAATGAGGAATCGAGGGTTTACACATTTGCCCTAAAAATAAAACAAAAAAAAAAAATGAAAATATAAAAAACTAAAACAGATGTCTTCTTCACCACACCAGTTTTCTCTCTTTACCAAACCCTTTGTTGCCATCCCATCGCCCCCGCTCTCACTTCCGCCCCTACTTTCACCCCGCTCGTCTATGTGGGCTACTTCCATCGAAGATGGAACATCGTCCATCACCCAATTTAAAAGAGATTACAGGGGATTTTGACAGAGAAGCGAAATTGGAGGATTTGAAAAGAGAACTCATGGAGGAAGGGAGGTGAAAGGACTGACAATGTTCGGAGAACCAAGCAATGAGGTGCAGGTGATGGTGGGGAGAGAGGACTAGGGGAGTGAATTGACTCGACACATTTTCTTGTATAATGAAAGGTTGTGGCCAAGGTAGAAGAAACCAGCGATAGTGGCAACAAGTTGGGAGTCGAAGTTTGGAGCGAAAAGTCGTTAGTGATGGGTCAGATATTCATCAAAACCTCTACTTCGACTAATTTATTTTTTTTCTTTTTTTTCTGGGATTTTAAATATCTATCATTCCTAATATTTTAAAAAACCATCAAATTAATTTCTCTAACTAAAAATACTAATAGTCAACCGTTACATATTATACAGGTCAGAATACCCTTAATCATTTTATTTTTATTTAATTAAATTTAAAAATTAAAAAAATCAAAATCAAAATAAATTTTTAATCAAACTAAAATTAAAAATAATAATACATAATTTAAAAAAAAAAAAAAAAACCAACAAGCAGATGAACATTATTGAAGAAATCAAACTCAGAGGTCAGAACCCAGAAATCAAACGGAAGAACAAAATCAAACTCATAAATCATCACCACCACGCCCAGAAATCGAACTCATCCTTTATCAAAATCAAGAATGCAATGAATAAATCAAACTCAGAACCCAGAAATCAAACATGGAAGAACAAAATCAAACTCAGAAATCCTCACCACCACACCCAAAAATCAAACTCATCCGTTTGTTTTCTTCGTGGAGAAGTCGCCCCCGCCGTTCTCGCATCTCCTCATCTGCCGTCGACATGGGCCTTCCTTCTCTTGCCGTCCCCAAGCATCCAAAACGTCGTTTCGCATCAAAATGGGTCTTCCTTCTTTCGTCGTCCCCAAGAAATCATCACCGTCGTCGACTTCAAATGGATCTTCCCCCTCCGCCGTTGTCGCATCCAAAATGCCGTCCCCAAGCAGGGCTTCCCCGGCCGAGATCACAAACGTTTCAAACAGCAGCAGCAACCGCCGCTGACACGGCTGAAGACACCAAACGGATCTGGAACATTAAAGAACGATCTGAAGCAAGCGGATGGGGAGAAAGGGAAGCAGGCTGTTCACCACGCTTTGGGGTATCTGGTGTGGCGACGATCTGGTGAAGATGTTGGGGGCGTTGAGGGCATTGATCTGGTGAAGAAGGGGGCTCTTATGCTGCGACGATCTGTTGTGGGGGCGTTGAGCTGGCGGCGACGTTGAGGATTTGGTGATTTTATGGTGTTGATGATTATGGTGTTTTATTTTTAGTTGTGATTTTTAATTTTATTTTTTAAATGTGTTTTTGTTTTGATTATGGTAGTTTTTTAGTTCTACGATTTTTTTTTAATAATTATATAATTTTTATTTTTAATTTCGTTTTAATTAAACTAAATAGATCTCCACCGTATATGTAGCTTTTCATTTATTAATTTTAAATAGATGAATTTACGTCAATCTAAAAATTTAATATTCATAAACGTGTGCAACCTTTTGATTTTTTTACGGCGTCTTTTCCTGAACTAAACTAATGGATTGACTGCTTAGACCATCAGCCATCATTAGGTATAGTTGGTTGTGTAAAAAATATTAAAAGATAAAATCATCCTGAATAAATTTATTTTTTATTTTTCTTTTAAAATAAATTTTAAAATTTTAAATAAATTAACAAATAAATTTAATCATATCTCCATCATCCTCCTAAGAATGGATAGATTAATTTTATAACAAAATTAAAAATTAAATAAAAATTAAAAAATCAATTAACTATTTTTTTTAATTAGATCTTCATCATCTATCTTCAGATGATTTTTTTTTTTTTTGTGGAACCCAGTTGATTCTTTTTATTCTTTTGAGGTTGATGATGATTTTTATATGGGTTTCAGATGGATTTGAAGATGGTTTGTTTTTAGTTTTTGAAGATGATGAAGAATTTTTGATGACTGGTTGAGTTGAAAAATCTTTTTAGAGGAAGATGAATTTAGGGGATTTTTTTTTTTTTTTTAGTTTTAGTTTTTTAAACCCATTGACAATACATAGGGGTAATTTCATTTTTCAAACCCTTTTAAACAGTGAGAGTGACTATTTGACGGTCAAACTCAATCAACCCATTAGTTTAAAGAAGAATGTTACAAAAAGAATAAAAAAAATTGTATGTGACTGAATATTAAATTTGTAGATAGTTTGAGGTTAATTCTCCCAATTCTAAATGGTCAGTGGAATAAAAAGATCAAAATACCCTTCAAATCATTAAATTTGATTAATGGTCAACTGATCGGGGAACTAAATTGATAAATTTCTAAAATATTAGAGATAACAATATTTTCTTAAACATCGGGATTCAATTGAAATTTTCTTTCTTTTTTTTTTTTTTTTATGAGACTAGATTTAAGTTGTTCTTTAATCAATTTTCTTTGGAGAAACTTGACTTTAGTCCTTGAGATTTTCGAAAATATCATATTTAAAGTTCTTTTGGAAATAGTTATTTTAATCTCTAATTTTTTCAAAACTCTTTAAAAAAGTTAAAACTGTTAGTCAATTAATGGTTATCAGAGACAGATAGTTTGGGGGACAGGGATAAAATAATCTTTTTATGTGACAAACTTAGATCATGACACATAGATGACTCGGATTTTAAATATCTAAAAGGGAAAAAAAAAAGGTCCTTTTGGTAAGTGAGGACATTTTGATAAATGATTAACTTTTAAAAAATAAATTAAACAATAATACTATTGAAATCCAAAACGTTCATCATCATTCATCAGCAAAATCATTATTCATCATCAACCTTCATCATCATCAACACAAACCCAGTCTAGTCCATCATTGTCATCATCAACACAAATAAACAAAAACTCATCTTCATCAAAAAAAAAAAAAAAAAAAATTCTTCAACTGATGCACTCAAACAAGCACTACTTCTCTTCCACTAAATTTCACCCAAAGAAAAACATATAAAAAATATTTTTAAAAAAAAAATTATATAACTCAGATCTTCAACATCTGGGTTCAACCAGATCTTGAAGATTTGGGTTATCTAGAACATTTTAAGCTCCATAGACTCCTCCATCTCTGCTTTCACCACCACCACTACTCTACTTCTATATGAACTCCATTGCTAGCTCAACTTCTCTCTCCACTCCCATGTTCTGATGCTTCGACCTTACATACTCTTACTCTGTAACTGTAGCCACTCACACTCACTGCCGCTTCTTCTCTACCTCATCCTCTCTGACCTCTACATAGTTTGAGGTCATTAAAATGAGAAAAAAAAAATTAATTATCAGTAAGCTTGTCCATCTTCTTTCACATCATCCATCACCCAATTCAATGCATATTCATCATCAACATAATCCATGTAGCACGATTCAGATAATAGCATCATCAACTTGCATTATCAATATCATCAACATCATCTTCCCATTCCAGAATTTTCTGGGCTTCTAGCAGTTATCATCAATCCAAAAAACAAAAATCCCCCATATTAACTCAATCATTAATCATTAATCAACATCAATCTCCCCCCTCTCCCAAATAAAAAAATAATAATCAATCATTAATAACAGAAATTTTAAACAATGGAAATTGAAAAAAAAAATCAACAACAAAAATTGAAAAAAAAAAACAACCTAGAGATTGAAAAAAAAAAAAAAAACCATCATGTTGATGGACTAACCCAAGGGTTGAAAAAAAAAATTTGAAAATTCAAATGTTGAAAAATCATTTGGGTTCGTTGATTCGAACCTAGATGATCATGTTGATGGATAAACCCAAGGGTTGAAAAAAAAATTTGAAAATTCAAATGTTGAAATATCATTTAGGTTCATTGATTCAAACCCAGATGAAGGTTCATTTGGGTTCGAATCAATGAACCTAGATGAACTGAGAGAGAAGGAAAGCGGCGGTTGGATGATGTGAGAGAGAAGAAAAGAAGGGAAAAAGAAACCGACGGACAGATGAGAGTGAGAGAGCGATGGCGGAGAGACGAGAGGAGAATGAGAGATTTGACTTTTGAGGGATAAAGATGTCGTGATGGTGAAGGGTGTTGGATTTACCGTGAGAGAAAAAGAGGGAGAGAGGGTTGAAGGAAAAAGGTTGAGAGAGAGAAAGAGACGGTGTGAGAAGGGTGGAAGAAGAGAAAAAAATGTATTTTTTTCTTTTTCTATAACATTTTTTTAGTTTTTTTTTTTTTTAATTCTTAGATCTCCACCATCCATCTAGATGGATGGACAATGAGATCGGTGGAGATCCAATCTAATTAAGATTTCTTTATTTTTTATTTTATTAAATTTTTAAAATATATTAAATTTTTTATTTTCAAAATTTACAATTTATTAACTTTTTTTCACCTTATGATTTTTATTTTCATTTTAATTATTTTAATTAAATTTAAAAAATATATTATATTAAATTTAAATTTATAAAAAATAAAATATTAACTTTAAATTTGATTTGAATGGTATTTTAGTCTTTTTGTATCTTTGACCGTTGACCGTGAGAGTTTAATGGTGGTTGACTAACAACAGAGTATGTTTGTGTTAAGTTTTTGGAACCTTAGGGAGAGTCAGTATAAGTTACCCAAATAATATCATTTTTGTACAATTTTACCAAACCTTAGAGGGGTTTATGCAATTACCCTTTAATAATTGATTTAAATGGTGATGCGTCCTATCATTTTCACTTTCCATTTACTCATATTTATCTAGATAAATGAGAGAATTACTAAAAAAGGCTCTAGAAATATGTCTTATCACAATTGAAAACCACTTTTGCTTTTTATAACAATGATCACCCATGTACTAATAGTTTGGTTACGTTGATCATTTGAGATAATTGGAAAATGACAAAAAAGAGCAACAAGATAAAAAGACCCTTGACTAACTAATTTGTGACCTTAATTTTGTTGGAAAAAAAATTAAACTTTTAAAAAACTCAACCCTCCATCTAAAAAATAAACGGTTGAAATCTAATTTAAAAAAAAAAAACCCTTAAATTCTAGAAATAATTAAAAATTTAAAAACTAATTAAAAATATTTTTTAAATTATAAAATAATTAAAATTTAAAAAAAATAAAAATGAGATCTATACCGCCCATTAAGTGATTAATTTTAGAAAAACAAATTTTTTTTAAAAAAAATCTTGTATATTTTGAAAAATAAAAAAGTTAAAGAAAAAAATGGATGGAGATCCAATCTTCCCAATTGGATCTTCATTTATTAAAGCCAACCATACCTAAACTTATGGCTTTCATCTTCTTCTTCCCCGAAACAGTCATCGTATCTCTCCCATTCTCTCTCTCTTTCTCTTTTCTTCTTTTTCTTTTTCTTTTTCTTCTCATTCTTCTCTTTTTTTTCTTCGTCTTCCTCACCAATCAACAACCTGATTAGTTGCCCGGATACCCAGATCGACGTCTGGATACCAGACATCTAGGTTTCCAAAGTACCGGGTGTCTGAGTTTTCAGATAAAAATCCAGATGTCGATCTGGGTTTCCAATGAAAAACCAGATCGACGTTTGGGTTTCGATTTGGAAACCCAAACGCCGGTCTAGTTCCAAGATGGAACTCGACCGTCGTTGGCAAGCGATGGTCTAGTTCCAACTTGGAACAAATGTGGTTAAGTAACCAGATTGACGACGATATAGTATTGTCGTCGATCTGATATCCTCTATCTCCATTCTCTCTCTTTGCTCTCACTAAGACCAGGTGGTTGTGTGTGCATTTGATTGATGAAAATAACAGTGGTTTTTTATGAAGATGACATTTGGTTTTTGTTTATGTTGATGATTGATGATGATGAACTTATATTTATGATGATGAACCATTTGTTTGTGTTAATGATGGATGATGATGGAAGTGATTTTTATTTATTGATGGTTGATGATGAATCCCTATTTTTGTTGAACCATTTGCATTGATGATGTTCATCAACAGATGTTGAAGATGGTAATGTTGAACTAATCTAGTTTTCATTGCCATTTTCAATTTTTTTTTTAAATAATTTTTCTTTTTTTTTTTTTGCCAAATTGATCATGACCGTCCATCTTTGATAAGGACGACTTAGATCCATTTGAAAAATTTTTAAATTATTTTTTATAGTTAAAATTTATTTTTTTGAATTTTAAAATTATTTAATTTTTTAAAAAAAATTAGGTTTTAAATTTTAAATTATTTGAAATGGATCTCCACCATCCATATGGATGATGGAGATCCAAATAATTTATTAATTAATACAATTTTTAAAAGAAAAATAAAAATCAGAGAAAATTATCAAAACACTCTTATTGTAGTTAACTCTCACGGTCAATTATGGTTAAACCGTTAGTACAGGGGAGATCGTTGTTGTAAAAAGTAAAAGTGATTTTCATTTGTAATAAAGTATATTTCTAGGGGCTTTTCAGTAATTCTCTCGTAGGGAAATTGGTTCTTCCATCTACTCTCCTGTTGATAAACATTGATAATCCAGACCGCATCTCATTTAGTCATTTAAGCTCAATCAAATAATCTGTAACTCAGATCTTTTAAAAGGAAGGGAGAAAAAAAAAAAGATAACACTTTGCTTGACAGAGCTGCTCTGTTGTGTTCTTGGTTTAGTTTCATTTGGCTTGTTTCACATCCAATATTCAAAACTCGGTAGGGAGAAGGAAGAAGCAAGGAGAAAATGTCTGACATTGTTATTATTGTCATTGCCAAAGTTGCAGAATTGGTGGTTGCACCTGTGGCAGTTCCCTTTGTTTATCTCAAGGAGTACAGAAGCAACTTGGAAAATCTGAACGTAGCAGTCGAGAAGCTCCAAGATAGAAGAGAGAGGGTGCAGTTCGCGGTTGAAAGTGCATTCAGACAAGGGGAAGAGGTTGAACGGCATGTTACACGCTGGCTTGATTACGTGGAAAAAACCATTGAAGAAGTGGCATTCATATTGGAATTTGCTCACAAGGCACCAAATCAGCGATGTTGCAAGGTGTTGTGTCCGAATTTAATGAGGCGCTATATACTTAGCAGGAAAGCAGAGAAAATGTTGATGGTCATCGATCAACTCGTTGAAGAGAGCAAGTTCGATACTGTTTCGTATCGTCCTGCTCTCTGTTTTCTTCCTCCTCCTCCTCCACTGACGACAAGAAGGTCCACTTTGAATGCTATACTAGAGGCCATGCGCGATGCTGATGTAGACATAGTCGGGGTGTACGGCATGGGCGGCTCTGGGAAGACGACGCTGGTGAGGAAAGTTGCTTGGGAAGCCATGGAGGAGAAGTTGTTTGATGTGATAATTATGGTTCAAGTATCCTGTACACCTGATATAATACAAATTCAAGGAGCAATTGCAGATCAGTTGGGTTTGAAATTCGTCGAAGAAACTGTATCTGGAAGAGCACACCGGCTATATGCACGATTGAAGAAAGAGAAAAAGGTACTTTTGATTTTGGATGATCTTTGGGATTTTCTCGATTTGGAGAAGGTAGGTGTTCCTTTTGCATATGATCATAGAGGATGTAAATTATTGTTGACTTCAAGAAACCTAGATGTATTGCATATGATGGATGCTCAACGTAATTTCTTGATTGAAACTCTGCAACAAGATGAAGCTTTTGATCTATTTAGGAAAATAGTAGGTGATTGTGTTGACCTACCTGAGTTTCAATCCTTAGCAGTTGAAGTGGTCGGTGAGTGTGTAGGTGTGCCCGTTGCCATTGTTACATTAGCAAAGGCACTGAAAGGCAAGACTTTAGATGTTTGGAAGGATGCCTTGCGTGCAATACGAGGTTCAGCTTTAAATAATATTAAGGGAGTGGATACTAATGTGTATTCCACTATAGAGTTAAGTTACAAGTACTTACACGATGAGGAGCTCAAGTTTATGTTTTTGCTTTGTGGCATAATGGAAAATGCTTCCTTTGAAGACTTGTTTAGATATGTCATGGGTTTGGGCTTATCTATGAGTACTTATACAATGGAAGAAGCGAAAATTCGGGTAGCTGTATTGGTTCAAACCCTCAAGAATTCTTCTCTGTTGCTTGACACACCTAATAGTGAAGGGCTTTCCATGCATGTCCTTGTTCGTGATGTCGCTAGATCAATTGCATCAAGTAATCAACACATGTTTACAGTGACAGATGACTTTGCTAGGTGGGTTTTGGCAGATAATGACAGATTGAAAAATTGCACTGCGATTTCCTTGCATGATATTGATATTACAGAGCTTCCTGAGAGTTTGGAATGTCCACAACTTAAATTTTTGTACTTTAAAACCAATGATCCTCTTTTGGAAGTCCCAGATAATTTTTTCACAGGCCTGGCAGAGCTCAGAGTTCTACATTTGATTGGAATGGGTTTATTGTCTCTACCTTCCTCACTTTGTCACTTAGTAAAGCTTCGAACATTGTGTATGAATCAATGCAAATTGCGAGATGTAGTTGTTATTGGAGATCTGAGAGAACTAGAATTCCTTAGCTTCCACAGTTCTGATATTGAGGAGTTGCCAAGAGAAATAAGTGCACTGACTAGGCTAAGGTTGTTAGATTTGAGCCATTGTTCCAAACTTAAAGTTATTGCGCCAAATGTCATATCAGGCTTAACCCAACTAGAAGAAATATATATGGGAAATACCTCTATTCAGTGGGGGGTTGAAGAATTGAACAGTGCAAGAAGTAATGCTGGTGTTGCTGAATTGATGCATTTGTCTCACTTGACTACTTTGGAAATACAGGTCCAAGATGCTAAATTGATACCAAATGACCTGTTCTCGGAGATGCTGAACAGGTACAAAGTAGTTATAGGAGATGATTGGGGCCAACCGGACTGGTATAATAACGATGAGAGTGCCAGAGCATTGAAGCTTTCTGCGATTAATGTTGAAAGGGTTTGGTCCGACCTACCTCCAGTAACAAGTTCCTTTGTCAAAAATCTAACATGTTTGGTCGTGCATGGCTGTGAGAAGTTAAGATATCTGTTTTCATCTTCAATAGTTAATAGCTTTGAGCAGCTCCAATACCTTGAGATATGTGAGTGCACTGTCCTAGAAGAGATAATAGTTGCAGAAGAGCTAAGAGAAGAAGAAAGGAAGGATTTAATTTTCCCCAAATTAAGCTACCTTAAGATTAATGATCTGGAAAACATGAGAGTATTCTCCTCAGGAGGTTACATCAAATTTTCATGCTTGAAAGAACTGGAGTTACAAAATTGTCTGGAATTGAAGGCATTCATCTTCAATGATAAGGTAAATTACTATCTTCTCTTGCTTTGTTTCTGCTTGTGTTAACTTTCTCATTTTGGTAGTTTTGTGATCTAGAAGTAATTATGTCTTTTCTATACTAAATTTATTTTTTTGGATAAATATTGTCTAATTATTTTTAGTTAGATTGCAATTAACCTCAGTAACTGAATGATGTGAATACTACAGGTTGAATTCCCTGAATTAGAGAAATTGATCATTTCCAGCATGGATAACTTGAAGATGATATGGGACAACCAAGTTGTAAAGGGTTCCTTTTGCAATTTAAGATCATTGGAAATTAAAGACTGCCAGAAGCTATTGACTGTGTTTCCATCGTGCATCTTTGAAAGACTCTTGCTGCTAGAGTCCTTAACTGTTAAAAGTTGTGGTTTAGTAGAACAGATATTTGATCTTCAGGAGCTAAATTTTTATGAAATGAATCTCCCTCGATTGAGAGAATTGTATATTGATCATCTGCCAAATTTGAAGCACATATGGAATGAGGGTCCCAAAGGAAGACTCTTCTTTAATGAGCTACAGAAAGTGACGGTTTTTCTTTGTCCGAATCTGAAAAATCTGTTTCCAGCATCTTCTGCTAGTTATCTCAGGAAGCTTGAATCTCTGGAGGTATCTGATTGTGGAGTGGAAGGGGTTATTGCACAAGGAGGAGGAGTAAATGAAGCGGCTGCTTGGTTTCTCTTTCCGCAGTTGGTCTCTTTGCAACTCCACTGCCTACCAGAACTTAGAACTTTCTACCCTGATCATACTGTGGAAGTGCCGCACTTAAGAAAGTTGGGTCTACATCATTGTGACAAACTAGAAGTATTCATTTCAGAATCTCTTTACTTCTATGAAACAAATGAGGACATCCAACTTGATATTTCTGAGCAACAACCCTTCTTAGTTGGAAAGGTATGGGCTTTAATTTATCTTTTGAATTGTAAATTTAAGTCACCTGAAGTTGCAACATAACAACTGCGGTCAAGCATGAAAATGTTTATATTCAGTGAAGGTTTTCTAAAACATTATTAACTATTTCTGTTTTCTCTTAATTGTCTGTCTATTTGTTTATTTATAGTGCCGTATGATTAAGAATAAGATACAAGTTTTAGTGTCTCGGTTAAAAGCACTAGGGGTGTTTGTTGTTTCATTGCAGAAGCCTTCAGTAGAAAAATCAGCTTGATCTAACATTGGTTGATTCATAAAATAATTAATCATGTTAAATCAGATTTTTTTGACATTACAATTACAATTACATCATTAATCTTGGGCCAAACATCATTATCAAGGCCACCAATTACATTGGATTCTGAAAATTTTGATTGATATTCTTTTAATATTTATGCCTAAATGTATATTTCAGATGAAGGAGACAGAAAGGCATGAAAAAAAAACTATTTTCTTGGCTCACTCAGTTAAAAAAGATGGGAAAGTAGATAAATGAAATAGGTGTAAAGATTTTATACCATATTTCTTTTGGTTGTGCCATATGTTTGTCTCATTTCAAGCAGGATGTGGAACACTTGCAAGAAATTTAACTCTACTATGTTTAATCTTATTGATCACCAGGATTTCCTCAGCTTGGAGGAATTGCTATTAAGCGGAATAAATTGGCAGGTCCAAGTTCCAGAAGGCTTCTTAAGCTTACTTAAGAGCCTTGAGCTCAATGACGATAAGTCAGCAGTTCTGCCACTTTATATGATTCAGAAATTTCCTAGACTGGAAAAGCTTTCATTGAATAATGGTTCATACAAAGAGATATGTTCATGTGGAGAGAACGAGGAACAGGCATGGATGCTTTCACAAATAAAACATTTAATTCTTAATGAACTTTATGACTTGGAGCGTATATGGAAACAAGACTCCCATGTACCCCTGAATTTTGAATATCTTGAAATTCTAGAAGTACAGTCGTGTATCAATTTGATTAATCTAATGCCACCTTCAGCTTCTTTCCAGAATCTTACAATTTTGAAAGTGTGGGGCTGCAAGGGATTGATAAACTTAGTGACATCTTCAACAGCCAAAAGTCTGGTTCAACTTGAGAATTTGGAAGTATTTGACTGCAAAATAATGACAGAAGTAATAGCAAATGAGGGAGCTGTAACAGAAGAGATTTGTTTTAACAAATTGAAGAGTTTGTCACTTGTGTATTTGCAAAATCTTTCAAGCTTCTGTTCTATGAAGCTCATTTTGAAACTTCCAAATTTAGAAAGTTTAGTTGTGAATGAGTGTCCCAAGATGAAGCTTTTTTCTGAAGGCGTTATGAGCATACGAAGTTCATGGAAACTTGAATTGAATTGGAAGGAGCCTGAACAGAGTCGAGGGATTGACCTTAATGCAATCATACAGCGAGATTTCGAAAAGCGGTACGTATTGATTCACTAAAAGCGATCTCCCTTACTTTCCTATGGCTGTTTACTTACCCTTTTTCATGCGAAGCAGTATGATGTTAATAGTTTGAACACTTTTTTCTTTTTCATTTATTTTTTGCTATTGCATCTCCTTTCTCCCTCTCTGCTTTCTCATTCAGTTAAAATTCCTTGTTTCTCTTCATATCCTCTCTTAAGTTCTTTTTCTTCTAGTTTCTTTTATCAATTATTTTCCTAGATCTATTTTTTCAGCACCAAATAGATCTGCTAAGATCTATAACATATCTCTAAGCTATTGTATTCATTATCTTTGCTGCTTTTTTGTTTTTCTATTTTTATAATTTTTATGAAATTATTATTAAAATTGCCCCCACGAGATAAACTATTTGGCTCTGTCACTAATGAAATCCCATGTACGTGGCTGCCACCACCCAGAGATGAGAAATTATTATGACTGTTAGTACAAAGTAGGGCAGTGGAAAGAAACCTTAACAATACCATGAGTTTTTCCATTCAGCTTTAAATGAACTCTTCGTCTTACTGTCCTAGGTACTTTTTATGAACTTTATTAAATTAAGCTTAAAGAAAACAAAATTAATGATATTTAACTCATATATCAGAACGTTTACTATGAACATCTTATATAATCATTTTTTAAGGCAACATGTCTATATAATTTCAATTTCACTTCGAATATACTGTGTCCTGTTGCAGATTGCCTGGAAGAGAAGATTCCAGTGGTCCTTCTAACTAGATGGAGTATGGAGATTTTTCTCTGTAGTTTGCAAGACATGCGGCTCAGATTATTTTGCTACAGCACCGTAATTTCCTTGATGTGATCATCTGAGACTTAATTCTGGGGTATTCGTTTCTGTTTTTAAGCTGTTTGCGGTAGTCTGGATTTATTATCTACTTGATTGTATATTTGTATTGCACCCAAGCTGCCACCTAAGTTGGCAACTACCTTTAGATTTGGAAATTTGCATTTGTAGGGGACTTCTCGTTATGTTATGTATTGACTTTTTTCTGTATTTTGGTGCTATAAACAGAAATTGTAGCATCAGAAAGGTCTTCTATTTAGTATTGTTTTCTGTTTTATGTGATCACATTACACATCACCACAAATACAGATGCACTTGAAATTGTCACCCGCAGGCGTATACCCACTTTCTTTTCTGAACATCTTTGAGTGATCTGGTAGTTGTTTTGTAGAAGTTACATGCTTCAATGGTAGATTAGTATGGCCATATTGAACATAGATAATATGAAATAGGGAAGGATCATAAGTTTATGACCTATCAAGAGCAAATGGTTTTGAGACTGATCTGTGTGTTTTAAATAAGTGAAAATGATAGGAGATGATACCATCTGATTTGTTTCTTGTTAGATTATCATTTCCTTCCAATGGGGAATATCCCAGCTTGTCATCGATGCTAGGAGGAGATCTAGCCATATTGTCTTATGGGCGTGGAGGTTTTTATAGAGGGGAAAGAAAATCTGAAGATGGTTTTTATGTTTTTAGTATTTAAAAACTTTTGTTTTTTAATTTTCTAATATAAAGATATTGGCTTTTAATTACTTTTATTTAAAAATTTTGTTTTTGTTTTTAATCATGATTAATTAAAAATTTATTTTATAATACATTTAATTTGTTTGCTTCTTATCAATTGACATACGGAATGTTTGTAACGGAAATATAAACTGTAAAAGGGGAAATGAAGATTTTTACAAATATTTGGGGTGCGTTTGATAAATATAAAAAAGAATGAGGTTAGAATGGAGAATACAATAAAAATTGGAGAAATTTTGATAATTTCCCAAAATTCAAATTACCCTTTAATTTTTACCTCGAAAGTCGATCAACTTTCGAGCCTTCGTCAACAGGGACATACAAGCAAGACTTACTAAAACGTCTACATAAATAGTTTTAAAAAGGGAAACTTTCAATTTAATCCCTAATATTTAGAGAAATATTATTTTTTTCTCATTTATGCATTTTCAATGCCTTTTACCCCTAATTTTTTAGATATTCGTTGATTTAATTTTTTTGTCACTTTATTGTTAGTCAAACTTAACGAGGATATTTTGACATTTTTATTCCGGTAACCATTTAAAATTAATAAATAAAAAACTATAGATTTTTACCATTCGCTAAATTAGAATGGATGATGGAGATTTAACAAGTTTAATTAAAATAAAATAAAAAATAAAAAATAATATAATTATTAAAGAAAAAACAGAAAAAAAAGGTCATCTTTAATAATTATATAATTTTATTTATTGAAATGACCTTATTATCCTTATTAATTTAATTACAAAATACATTAAAAATTAATTAAAATAAAAATTAAATAATTAAAAATATAATTAAAACTTTAGAAATTTTTTAAAAAAGAGAAAAATCAAATCATATAATTGAACATATAATTGAAAATTTAGGTTTTAATTAAAAAAAATAATAATAATATTAGAATTTTGAAGACCTGATTTCGCCCAGATCTTCAAACTATCCATAATCACTCCACCAAAATCAAACTCCAAACCACTGCTGTAAAAATTTCAACCTTTTCCCTGCAAATTTCTCAGCAACCAAACAACATAACATCTCACAATGCAACCTCCTCGCCATAACCCAGAAAAATTATTTCTAAAAACTAGAAAAATTGAAACACCACAACATCAGCAGAAACAACAACACAAAATAAAATCTGGAGAATCAAACCCAGAACCACAACCTCAGAGATGGCTCCGCCGATCCCATCAGCAACATCGACCAGTGTTGATGAGGATGAGAGAGAGGAAGGCTTGGCATCGATACCTCAGGTGTTGATCAGAGGGCTGAGGATAGACTCCGATTCAACAACGAAGGACTCAATGGGCCGCCGTCGTGGAGCGGGCCGTCGGCGGAGCTCTCCGTCGCGTCCGAAGCCGACAGTGGAGGAGGAGGTGGTGTGTCATTGTGATTTGGAGGTGGGGGGTTTTCGTAGGAGAGAAGGTGGAAGATGAGGTGTGTGACGTGGTGTTGAGAGATGAGGTGGGTGAGATGGGTTCGAAATCTGGGTTGGTGATATTGATTTTGGGAAATCTGGATTTTTTTTTAAAAAGAAATTGAGGTTCTGGGTTAGTTTTGATTTTGTGTTTGTGATATTGATTTTGGGAAATTATTAGTTTCAATCTTTCAAGATCTGGGAAAGATATTTTTTAATTCAATTTTTTTTTATTCAGTTTTACTTTTTTTTTTTTTTTTTTCAAGGACAACTTGCATGAACCTCCCCAAAGTTCCACGAAGTTGCATAAAAATGATGATGTTGATGTTTGGGTATCCTGTACTAACTTTTCTTAAGGTTAAAAATACTCTATATAAATCCTTTTTACTGTCAATCAATCATCGTCAAATCCAAATAATGAAAGGTAAAATGGTATACTAACCGCTAATAAATATTTTAATTAAAAATAATATTTTAATTATTAAAATAATAATATAATATTAAAAAAAAAATCTATTTCATCTTCTACCTCCCATCATCTTCCTCGCCTTCAGTTTCATCTTCTACATTCATCAAAATCATCATCTCCATCATTTTTATCAAACTAACATCACTCAAATTAAACATCAAAATCAAACCAAATATTATTCAAATAAAAAAAAATTTAAAGTTTATACAAATTAAAAAAAAAATATTGGAGATCGCCATCTTCAACAGTCTCCACCGTCGGAGACCAATCTCGGACGATGGAGACCAACCGGTCTCCATCATTGGATAAGCTATGGAGACATGATTTCCATCGTGTCTCTAGCGATGGCGATGGATTGTTGGAGACCAAGTTTTGGTCTCCACGAAAGACCAGTTCTGCTCTCTCATGGAAACTAGGTATATTATTTTTTTTTTTAAATTTTATTTTTGTTTTTTAATTAAATTGAATTTTTTTTTTTACATATTAAATTAAAAATTCATAAATGTATATTATATTAATTTTGATTTTTTTAATTAAATTAAAAAATATTATTTTTAAATTTATAAAAAACAAAATATTAACTTAAAATTAGATTTGAAAGGTATTTTAATCTTTTTGCAACTTTGACCGTTGACCGTGAGAAGTTATCCGTGGTTGACGGTTGACGGGAGGTTTATGTTGAGTTTTTAGAATATCAGAGGAGATTAGTGTGACTTACCCAAACATTATCATATTTGTGTAATTTCAACAAACCTTAGGGGGTTTGTACAATTTGCCATTTTTTAAATTTGTATTTCACATGAATTTCAAGATCTTGAAAGTTTAATTTTTGTTTTTGAAGCAAGATCTGGATTTTTTTTTTTAAATAAGAATCGAAAATTTATTTCTATATAAATTTTTTATTTTTTAATTTTAAAATCTAATTATTATTAATCAACAGATTTTTTCTAGCTGATTTTAATTTTAAAATCTTATTTTACATAATCTTTTGTTTTGAATTTTTAGAAAATTTAATTGGATGATGTCTCACAAATTGATTAGAAGATAGTGAATGACATTTTTGTAATGATAGAAATGGTAATTTTGTACTTACAAACTTTTGTAGCATGATAATTATGTCGTTTCAACTATCTTAACTGAAGTTAAGGGTGAATTTGTTTTTGTGCAACTTCTATCACGTTTAACCATCAAATTTTTTATCGGTAGGACTTAATCGGTGAATTTCTCAAATATTAGGGATAAGAGGTATTGAAACCGTATAAGTGAATAAAAATATGATATTTTACTAAACATTAGGGGCTACATTGAAATTTCACTCTTCACATAAATAATGAAATATATTCGATTTAAAAAAGTTAAATATATGCAAATTGTCCTATTCTATAATTATGTCAAATTGTCCTAGTCTGTAATTATGTCAGATGTCTGTTTGTGCAATTCGTCCGACAAAGAAATGTCGTTGTCTTGACTTTGATTGCCCACAGGTAAGTATACATTGATGGGTGGCCTCTTAATCACATAATTCAAAACTTCTACCTATAGAACCCGATGACAAAAGATAAGAAAGGAAGAAATAAAGAAAAAACAGAGAGCAGTAACCATCTATCTGTGCAATTCGCCCGATAAAGAAAGGTCGTTGTCTTGACTTGCTTGGCCATAGGTGACTATACATTGATAGGTGGCCCTTCAATTATAATTCTAACCTTCTACCCAATGTCCCTATCGAGAACCCGATGACAAAAGAAAAGAGACGAAGAAGTAAATTGAAAAAAAAAGAGAGCAGTAAGTATTCACCAATAAGCTCCGTAGCTTGTCACTGGCCTTACAGTGCAATGATCGTGCAGAGACCGACCTTAACTTTAAAGTCAAGGCTCGATATCACATACCCCATCTTATTTGATAAAGTTGAGATTTTTTTTTTTCATATAAATAAAAATATTTCATCGTGATATGAGTGACTCTCAATTATATAAATACTGTTTATTCGGACCATATTAATAGAATCCTATCAGTTTAGTTTCAATTGTTATCATCCCACTACTTACAAAAAAAAAAAAAAACCCATGGCTTTCTAAATATATTCCCTACCACTAAAACATCGAAAAAACTTTATTTTAGTCCTTAAAATTTAAAATATATATATATCAAAATTTTAAATATATTTTAGAAAACTCTTTTCATTCATAATTTTTTCAAAACTTTTTAAAATAATCCAAACCGTTAGTCAACTAACGGTCAAAAGAGACAGAAAGTTTGGATAGGAACAATATTTTTGAATTTCTCAAAAGAAAGCTGGGATTGCGAGACATGTAAGGCTAGGATTAAAATGAATATATATAATTTAAAAATAAACAATTAATTAAAATTAAAAAACCAATCAATTAATTAAAATTAAAAAATATGAAAAATCTCCACTGTCCATCTCTAAGATGGATGATGGGATTAAAATTACTCATGAAAGTAAATTCAAAAAATTAAAAAAAAAATCTTATGGGTTTGAACCATACCTTCAATTTAAATGTTGACAATCCAAGATCTTCAAGACAATTTGAAAAAATAATATAAAAAATCTTTTTCATCTTCTATCTCCCATCATCTTCCTCGTCTCCAATTTCATCTTCTACATTTATCAAAATCATCATCTCCATCACTTTTATCAAACTAACATCACTCAAATTAAACATCAAAATCAAACCAAAAATCTCTCAAATTAAAAAAATTTTAAAATTTATACAAATTTAAAAAAAAAAAAATGTTGGAGATCGCCATCTCCAATAGTCTCCACCATTGGAGACCAGTATCCGACGATGGAGACTAGTTGGTCTCCATAACTGGAGACACGATCTTCTTCGTGTCTTCGATGATGGATCATTGGAGACCAAGTATATTATTATTTTTTTAAAATTTATTTTTGTTTTTCAATTAAATTAAAAACATTTTTTACATATTAAATTAAAAATACATAAATATATATTATATTAATTTTGATTTTTTAATTAAATTAAAAAAAATATTATATTAATTTTAAATTTATAAAAAACAAAATATTGACTTTAAATTGGATTTGAAAGGTATTTTAGTCTTTTTGCAACTTTGACCGTTGACCGTGAGAAGTTAACCGTGGTTGACGGACGATAGGGGTGGTTTATGCTGAGTTTTTAGAATCTCAGAGGAGATCAATATGATTTACCCAAACATTATTATATTTATGCAATTTCATCAAACCTCAGGGGGTTTATGCAATTTGTCATTTTTTAAATTTATATTTCACATGAATTTCAAGATCTTGAATTTTTAATTTTTGTTTTTGAAGCAAGAACTGGATTTTTTTTTTTTTAAATAAGAACTGAAAATTTATATCTATATAAATTTTTTATTTTTTAATTTTAAAATCTAATTATTATTAATAAGTAGATTTTTTAGAGCTGATTTTTAATTTTAAAATCTTATTTTACATAATCTTTTGTTTTGTATTTTTAGAAAATTTGATTGGATGATATCCCACAAATTGATTAGAAGATAGTGAATGACATTTTCGTAATGATAGAGACAGTAATTTTGTACTTACAAACTCTTTTAGCATGATAATTATGTCATTTCAACTATCTTAACTGAAGTCAAGGGTAAATTTGTTTTTGTGCAACTTCTATCACGTTTGACCATTAAGTTTTTGATAAGTGGGATTAAATCGATAAATTTTTCAAATATTAGGGATAAAAGGTATTGAAATCGTATAAGTGAATAAAAATATGATATTTTACTAAACATTAGGAGCTAAATTGAAATTTCCCTCTTTACATAAATAATGAAATATGTTCGATTTAAAAAAGTTAAATATATTCAAATTGTCCTATTCTATAACTGTGTCAAATTGTCCTAGTCTGTAATTATGTCAGATGTCTATTTGTGCAATTCGTCCGACAGAGAAAGGTCATTGTCTTGACTTTGCTTGCCCATAGGTAAGTATACATTGATGGGTGGCCCTTTAATTACATAATTCAAACCTTCTACCCTACGTCCCTATCGAGAACCCGATGACAAAAGATAAGAAAGGAAGAAATAAAGAAAAAAAAGAGAGCAGTAACCATCTATTTGTGCAACTCGCCCGATAAAGAAAGGCCGTTGTCTTGACTTTGCGTGCCCATAGGTGACTATACATTGATAGGTGGCCCTTTAATTATACAATTCAAACCTCTACCCTATGTCCCTATCGATCACCCCATGACAAAAGAAAAGAGAGGAAGAAGTAAATTACAAAAAAAGAGAGCAGTAACTATCCACCAATAAGCTCCGTAGCATGTCTGCAATGATCGTGCACATACCAACCTTAGCTTTAAAGTCAAGGTTGGATATCCCATATTCCATCTTATCCGATAAAGATAAGATTTTTTTTTTGTATATATAAATTATCTTTTATTATGAATTGACTCTCGATAGACTGTTTATTCAGAGAGTGTTAATAGTATCTTATCAGTTTAGTCTCAATTATTTTATGGGCTCATCTTAATATTAAAAAAAAAAAAAAAAAAAAAAGACTCCATAGCTTTCTAAGTATATTACTTACCACGAAACTATCAAAAAAAACTTTATTTTAATCCTTAAAATTTTTAAAAATATCAAAATTTTAAATATTTTTTTAGAAACAGCTCTTTTTATCCATAACTTTTTAAAAATTATTCAAAATAGTTCAAACCGTTAGTCAACTGACGGTCAAATAAGACACAAAGTTTAGGTAGGAAGGGTATTTTTGAATTTCTCAAAAGAAAGCTAGGGTTGCGACACGTGTAAGGCTAGAATTAAAATGAATATATATAATTTAAAAAATAAACAATTAATTAAAATTAAAAAACCAATCAATTAATTAAAATTAAAAAATATGAAAGATCTCCATCTTCCATCTGGTAGGATTAAAATTACTCATGAAAACAAATTCAAAAAATTTTTAAAAAAAATTTTATGGGTTTAAACCAAACCTTCAATTTAAATGTTGAAGATCCAAGATCTTCAAGACAATTAAAAAAATTTTGAAAACCAAACAAGAGAACACCATAGACGAACCCATCTGTATATCCGTCAGCAAAATCAAACAGAGCCTTTGTTCTTCTATAAAATCAAACAAGAGCTTTTATTCTTATTCTTCTTCTTTTGCAAACCAGAGCTCTACAAAATCAATCACCATAAACCAAACAAACCTAGCTCTTCCATTCTCTACAACTGGGCATCTTCAGCACCCATCTCCGCCGCGAATCGTCGATGCACACCTCCAACTCTCTATCCAATTCCCTTCAACCCTCTCTCGCCCCTTTCTTTTCAATCATATTCTTTGCAACTCGGAGTCTTCGACCTTCATCTCCGTTACGAATCCTTGGTGCACACCTCCAACTTTCTCTCCAGTTCCCTTCAGCGCTCTCTCGCTCCCTCTTCTTCAACCCCATTTTCTGCAACTCGACGTCTTTGACCCATATCTTCATCGCGAATCACCGGTGCACACCTCCAGCTCCTTCCAGCTCTTTCTCACACATCTCACGCGGGTCTCCAAGACCAAATCCTGGTCTTTATGCGATGAAGTCCCTCCATCGTCCTAATCGCGCGATAGAGACAATGGAGATGGGTCTCCATTGAGCCATGGTCTGTCTTTTTTTTTTTTTTTTTTTTTTTTTTTTGTTTTTTATTGTTTAATCTTGATTTCTTTCAAGAATATGTTTATTTTGTTTTCTAATTTTTAATATGTAACTTATCTTTAATTTGTATATATATTTTTTAATTTGTTTTCTAATTTTTAACTTTTTTATCTCCATCTCAACATCTTTATTGAGTAAATGATTTTTTTTTTTTAATTTAAAAAAGTAATAATGATATTTGAAAAAACAATAATTATATTTTGTACACATGTAAGTTTTTTATTACTGGAATAATATGTAATATTTTGGTTTTATTGAAGGCAAAGTGGTTATTTTAGTTGATAAGGGGAAATTGAGTCTGTTTTATTTTTTTGTTTGGTTTGACTTTCAATTGACTGACAGTTTGAATTATTTTGAAGAGTTTTGAAAAAATTAGGGATGAAAATAGTTATTTTGAAAAGATGTTTAAAGTTTTAATATTTTTTTAAATCTTAAGGACTAAAATAAAATTCTCCCTAAAATATCTGTATGTTTATGCCAAAAAAGAGATATATATCTGTATGTTCACTGTTTGTCGCAAAAGTTGAAAAAATCTTTATTACATGCCATTTTCATCTAAGGGGTTGCTGTGTATGCTCACGGTTTGCAGCAAAAGTTGGAAAAGTCTTATCACCTGTTGTTTTGATCTGAGGGGTTGTTTGTTTTTAACCCTTATAATTTAATTGATCTAAATTAAATTTATTAAATTATTTTTATTTTTTTAAATAATCAAATAACTTAAATTTATTTCAAAATAACTGAAAAAAATATATATATTTTAGTTCTTGAAATTTCAGAAAATATTAAATTTTTGAAGCTCTTTTAATTCCCAATTATTCTAAAATTTTTTAAAAAATTCAAACTATCATCAATTGATAGTCAAACTAAATAGAAAAATTAAAAAGACTCAATTACTCCTCATCACCTAAAATGATCGATTTACCTCATAATAAAATCAAAATATTACATGTCATTTTAACAATAAAAAATTGATGTGTATAATATGATTATTGTTTTTTTTTTTTTAAAAAATATGATTATCTTTTTTAAATTAAACAATAATTTAAAAAATATAAGGAAAAAATTTAAAAATATTAAGAAAAAAAATTAACCCAATGAATCTTAACAAATCTCTTCTCTCAATTACTCATATGAAAAAATCAACCCAATTACTCGTAATGTCATAATCAATAAAATTTGAAACCCATAAAATAAGAATTAAAAAAAATATTCCAAAAAAAAAGGAGAGTTCCAGATCTTCAAGCTAAGATGTAGAACCCAAAAAATAAAAATTGAAAAAAAAAAAGAGTTGAAATTAACAAATCTCTTCCACCAACAACACAAACATTTATGGTCACCATTTTTCTCCTCCTTATTGATGATTTTTTTTTTTTTTAAATGACGACGCAAACCCAAGTGGGTTTTCATGGTGGCTTATATGTCCACCGTCGCTGCAGCTTCTTCCATCATTTGCTCCAGAGGGTAGTAGCATCACCGCCACCACCGCAAAAAGGAGAAGGTGGTGATTATAATGGGTGCCACTGGCAGCGACAAGTCGAAACTCTCCATCGACCTGGCCACCAAATTCTATCCACGACCGTCGTGGTGTCCCCCATCATTTGAAATTAAAAAAACTAAACAATCAATGGTATGTGTTGCAATACAGGAGAATAGTAGAGGTGGAGTCATCGAGTCTGTTGAGATACATAATTAGAACGGTGATCCAGAAGTCACCGATCTGGTCTCTAGATTTGAAACCCCAGAAGTCGACTCTTTTGCCTATCAAGTTGAAGATCAAGTTGATTTCTTATCTCGCTGATCTGACGACGGAGGAAGGGAGGGGGCTAAGGAAGTTGCTACCGTTGTTGCCGATGATGATGAAGGTTGATGATAAATGGGTTGTTCTTGATAGTCGGGGTTTTTGTTCTGGTTTTGTGCAAAAATCAATATGGTTCGTGTTGATGACGATGAACCCATATATTTTTTAATTAATTAGTTAATTATTTTTTTTAAACTTTTTTTTTAATTTTTAATTTTTTTTTGTTAGTTTAAAATCCTATCCATCTATGTGCCATGATTTTAATCTCTTACATGAAAATACCTTTTTTTTCTTTTCACCCAAACAATCTATTGTCATTAATCGTTAGTTTGACAAACGATTTAGACTTTATAAAAAAGTTTTGAAAAAATTAGGGATAAAAATAGTTATTTTCAAAAAAGTTTTAAAAGCATGATATTTTTTAAACCTCAATGATTAAAATGATTTTTTTTTTCAAAAAAATATTTAAAAATCTTGATTTTTCACTTAATTACAAATTACTTAAACATATATAAAAGATTTTATCCAAAATTTATCTCATCCAAAATAATATATTTTTAAATTTATCTTAATTTTATATTACTGAAATTTTCTTTTGTTTTTTCTCTTTCATACTTACAATAAATATATTTGAAAGAAAAAAAAAAAACTTAAATACATTTCATCCCAAATTATCTTGGAATAAAACTATTGTATTTTAATTTATAATTTAAACATTCGTTTTTCTAGTTGATTTCTTAAATATATTAATATATTTAAGTATATGAATATGATTAATGCTAATTTATTTTTTAAGTATATTTTAATTATGAATGAAATATTATTAATATGTACATAAAAATATTTTCTAATTTATTAAAATATTTATTTTCAGTTGTTTGTACTAATTAAAATTACGTACAATAAATAGTAAAAAAAATATAAATGTTTAATTACCAGTTTTCAGATAATTTTAATTTTAATAAATAAACAAGTTTACAATATATTCAGAGATAAGGAAAAAAAAAATGTTGTTCAGATTTCAGATTTCACTCACTATTTAATTTTCAGTAAATTTTAGTATTGTTCAATTTTCAAAAAACAACCTTTAATTTTTTAGGATAAATTTCATTTCATTCTGGTTGTTTGTTTTTCAATTTATCATTTAATGAGTTTGAATTGGATTCATTAAGTTATTTTTGTTTGTTTTTTAAGTGGTCAAATAACTTCGAATTGTTAAAAAAAACAACTTAAAATAAAAGGTTAGAAATTCTATCTTATCACTTAACACCTAATCAATTAATCATAATTAAAATATTTTCTTCCATAACTATCTTTCTTAAAAATACATATTTTCAATTTTATGTTCATTAATATCCTACAAATTATTATTTTTCATATATATATATATATATTGTTACTAGTAACTTGAATCTTTATATTTTTATAGCAATTTTAACAACATATATTTTATAACTTAAAAAGAATGTAAAAACTATGTGAACTTAATATTTTCTTAAACTATTATTGTTTAGAATAATGTATACTTATTATTATCAATAAAAACTATATACATTTTTGGAAAATTAGAAATGTATAGATAAATTTGGCTCAAATTTATTAGATGAATTATTTTTTGCTACATATATAATTTACAATAAAATTACATAACAATTATTAGTTACAAGGATAGAAACGTAATAATATTTGTTTTCATATGTTTTTCTCTTAAAATAAAAAAAAGATCAATATGTATATTTAGACATTAGAAGGAATATTTAAGATTATTCAATCTTCAGATAAAAAAACATACCCTTTAAGTTTCAAATTTCAGTCACTGTTTAGTTTTCAGTAACATTTAAGATTATTCAGTCTTCAGATAAAAAAACAAACAACCCCTTACATTTTGATAATTCTATTACTTTTAATTACGAATTCACTTTTGATAATAAAGAATAAATAATAAAAAAGAATGAACTCTTCTATCAAGCTTTAGAATAGAAGATAGTGATAAAAGTTAATGAAATATTTATTTTTTTAAATGAGTAAAAAAAGTTTTGGTAGAATCAGATTGATTGTTGATTTGAAAATTGGATTGACAGTTGGTCTTGTTTTATCTAGATCGTTCGATAATATGGTATCTAGTTCCATTGGATTGTTCAAATAATCTAGAACCAAATCTTTCAAACAATTTCCAAAACATTTAAATAATCTAGTTCTAGATTGTTGATGATCTTGTTCCATCACTAGATGGCCCATTGATATTGTTCAAACAATTGGATCAATGGTCAATCTAGTGATGAACTAGATCAACCATCTCCAACACGCGATGGAAAAGGTTCCTAATTGCGAACAATGAAGGTTCATTGTAAGATTTCTTTCCATTATCGACAATGGAGGTTTATTGGAGATGGATCTCAACGGAGATGGAGACTCATTCTCTATTGATGGTTGGTGGAGATTCAGATTAGATCTCTTTCGCATTTTTATGTTTATGTTTATTTTATTTTATTTTATTTGTAATTTATTTTAAAAGCAACCATCGTCCATCTCATAAATTAATGGTAAAGCTTACAAGCTTTTTCTTTTTTCTTTTTTTTTTTTTTTAATTTACATTTTTAGTTAATTTGTTTAATAATTGAATCTTTACCATCCAATATAACTTTAATGGATGGTGGAGATCTAAAGTTTTCTTATTTTACTAATTTTATAAAAGGTCAAATGATAATTTTAGCTTTCTAAAGGCAAAATGGCATTTATGTATTTTTCGTTAACTTTGACTATTACAATTCTGGTAGATGATTGAAATGATATACTTTTAAAACTTGAGGTGAGCCAAAGGTGAATTTGCAGTTAAAAAGTAATGAAAAGTTAAAATATAGGGTCAGAAATAATGTTACCTAATTTTTATTGAAAAATAAGTTTCTTAAAAAAAAGGACAAATATATATTATAATTTAAACTTCGGATTTATCGTGACTCGATGAATGAATGAGATCTCTATTAAAGATATGGTGATAATTTTTTTATTATAGTTTAAATAATTTTAATTTCTTAATAATAATGAAGCCATTTTTAGTTATTAATATTGTTTGGGAGAAAATTAGTTCCATAACTATGAACACTCTTAGGTGTGAGGCCCATTAGCAAATGGGCTTGGCTTGGTAAAAGGAAACCTTTGAAAATGACAACTTTGAGGAGATTTTGAGAAGACCAGAGGAGCACGCTACTAGAGGCCCGACCTCCAAAGGTGGGTCGGGGAAAGTAAAAGGGCCTCAGAAAATTACCATGGGTGAAGCCCATGAGGTTAGCACCGTTTTGAAATTCAAACAAGGATGATGGATCCCATGCATCACCCAAGCAATAATGAGGTCAGACATGATAGATACACAGGCAAGACAGAAACCTATGAGTGTTAGTGTTAAAATTGTGAAGCCTGAAAAAATTTGGATTCAAAATGGAGTCAAATTTTGTTTGACACATAAGTAGGTCAAACGAAGTCTGTTTTACTCAAATAAGGTATTTTTCGAAAGCTTATTTCGATACAAATCCAGTGCCTCAAAAATCACAACAAACAGAACTCTCACACTCCATCATGTGCCATAACAAGTTCGGTGGTCAGTTTTACACGGATTTTTTGAATCCATTTTCTTTTTAGTTTTTCAAGTTCGAACCAATTATGAATTGTTCTTAGACTATAAATACACTTGTTAAACGTCTCATAGGAGAGATGTATGATGTATTAAGGGGTCTCTAAGGGTTTTAGTAAAACGCCTCAATCTAGATCGCCACTAGGCTCCTATCCGAATGGTACGCCCGGGCACCCCAACGAATCCCTTTAAGCTCATCTTGATGGGAAAAAGACATTCGAGGAGTGAATCCTCTTAACTTAAAACTTAACTTTAGCGGAAGCTAAATCTTTTAAACCTTGAAGTTGAAATGGTTTGGGTTGGGTTGATACTATTCATTTGGTCATTTTTAAAACTCAAAACCAGCAGCATAACGGCTGCAATTTGGATAAACCAAAAACCTTAAAAGTAATTTGAACACTTCAAACTATAATCACAATCCAACCCAACTTCTCGCAATCCAGTTTATCAATATAAACACAAAAATTTGAAACCTTCAAAAACAAAATATAAACATGTACTTTTAAATCTAGTAAACTTGATTTTACAAGCACAAAATGATACCCTTTTACACAACTCAAAAGATGCCACTCTTTTTATGCAAAATGTACAAATATATGCAAAATACAAAAGACACAAAATATGCATATTACATTCTTCAAAAAGCAATTGCCAAATACTTGTGCCCACTTTAATACGGAAGAGGAAGGCTTCACTGGTCTTCACCCACACGACTATTTGAGGAGGTTTTAAAAAAACAATGGGGAAACTTCATTTTAGTCCTTAAGGTTTCGCGAAATATCAAAATTTTAAACATCTATTGGAAACAGCTCTTTTAGTCCCTAACTTTTCCAAAACTCTTCAAAATAATCCAAATCGTCGGTCAATTGACGGTCAAACCAACCATAAAAATTGAAAAGACTTAATTACCCTCAACACTCAAAATAACCATTTTGCCCATAGTAAAATCAAAATGTTACATATTTTTTAATCCATTTTAAATGATTTTTATTATTTTATAAATTAAACAATAATTAAAAAAAAATAAAAGCCCTAAAAATAAAAACTGATCTCATCTCTCCTTCTCTCTTTATCAAACTCAAATCTCTCCCCTCCATCTCTCTTTTCTCTCACCGTCTCCTTCTGGCGTCCCCTCCATCGCCGTCGACGAGCCGAACAACCACCGTCGAGACGCAACCTCCATCTCTGTCTTTCTCTCTCATCTTCTTCAATTTTTTTTTTTTTTTGTGATGTTATGGATCTGGTTCTGGGTTCGATCGAACGCAGAACCAGATGTTGTCGATCTGGTTCTGGGTTCGATCGAACCCAGAAACCTTTGTTTCTGGGTTCGCGTCGAACCCAGAAACCTATGGTTCTGGGTTCGATGCGAACCCAGAAACAGAGGGTTCGATCGAACCCAGAAATCTTAAATTTTTTTTTTTTTTCATAATTTCATAATTTTTAATTTTAATTAACTAATTAATTTATTTTTTTATTTTTTTAAAATCATAACCGTCCACGTGTCATAATCTTAATGTTTTACACGAAAAGACCATTTTACCCTTCTTGTTTAAATTATTTGTAACCGTTGACCAACAGTTGACTAACGGTTTGGACTATTTTGAAGAGTTTTGGAAAAGTTAGGGACTAAAAGAGCTATTTCCAATAGATGTTTAAAATTTTGATATTTCGCCAAACCTTAGGGACTAAAATGAAGTTTCCCCAAAAACAATTTGAAAAGTGAGCTATAAAAGCTCAGTGAGTGCAATAGTTTATAAATTTTACTTTACTTTCTGAAAACTTCCTCCTTAGAAAATTTTAATAAAGTTTCTATTTTTTAAAAACATGTAAAGCATAAATCTCATTCAATTGCATAGCATTAATATAAACAACTTATAATAAACTTGTAAAGTATAAATCTGAACATACTTAAAATAACTGAACTTTATAAAAGCACTATTCGTAACCCTAATCTCTTGACCACACAGCGACTTAGCTAAGGCCGCAGGTGTGGTAGGTCACAAGGCGATGTATCTGACATCTACCGCAACCAACTCTTTGAGACCTCTCAGCAACTACGTGCGAAATTCTGCATCGCTAACCGTAGTGTGAGACCATATCCCACAAAGTAGGGGCGACACACTCACTCATAACTCTAACCACACAGTTAGTGACTCGTTTCCCCCAACCCTTGCCTTACTAAGTGGGATATATCGTACGGGTCTGAACTCGACAAACTGGTGGGTACTTATGGCCTTTGAAAACTTGTTTTTCTCTAATGTTATACCTTACAAATCTTTATACTTGGTGCACAAGCACAAAAGCTTTAAACTTGAGTCCTTGGTCTAGTTTACTTTACAAATATAGTACATGCATTTAAATACAAGAACTTATACATGCAAAAGCATAAATCTAGCTTATCAATGCAAAAGCATAAAATCACTTTAGAAAACTCTTTGAAAGTGCACTCACCTTAAGCTTGGGCTTAACTCGAATGAGCTTCAAAAGCCCTCTCGTGATCTGGTCAGATGCTTTTCACCTACACACATATATATATACGTAAATTTACTTTTGCGTCAACTTTTGGAAACTCGAAATAATAAAAATTTCATAATCGCCCCTAAGTGACCATTTTTTAGGCGTAACTCTCCATTTTTGGTTCCTTAATTTAATCTTCGACTTTTATTAATTCCAATACGCCTAATTAAACTCATTAGGGTCATCCAAACTCTTAACGAACGTCATATGGGCCAATTTATAAAATTGCCATTCGAACTAGTTTAGAACACGTTTTAGTTTTTCTCTAAATCTTTGGTATTTTCTTAGTTTTCTAAACTTCCAATATGCTTAAATCCATTTATTTTTCAACTTATTTTCACTCAAAAACAACCAACAAACAAATCATAACGAAACCCATTTCGAATCAACTTAGACACCAACGAAATCATTAATTTCAAACTTAAATAACTCACCTTTTTTTTTTCGCGTTAACTTCGATTTGAGGCTGATTTTGGGGTGGTTTTGGACTGGTTTGGTGGCAGATTTTGGCTGGATTTTTGGTTGGATCTTCCTCTCTTCTTCCTCCTCTCTTTCTCCCTCTCTCTTTCCCTCGGTTTCGTAATAACTTGTCGCGACTTCTGCAGCTGATCTGCTGCTAGTTCGCGTGAGAGGAAGACAGGTTCAACTTCGGTTTAGCTCGATCGTGGTGCGCTCGGCGTCGGGTTCAGCTCGCGTCAACTGTTCGTCACTTCTGTCGTCGAGTTCGGCAAGGTTAGCTCGGTCAGCGATCTGGTTCAGTCGACGGCAGATCCGATTCACGTCGCACGGTTCTGCTCCACTTCGGATCGAGCTCAGCTCGGCGTCTTGCTCTGCAGCGACGACGGCGAGGTCTTCGACGGTGGCTACTGGTCCGACAACAGTTTCTTCTCCTTCTTTTCTTCTTCTTTCTTTCTTATTCTTCTTCTTCTTCGCGATTTCGCGACTGCTTTGGTCTGGTTTTTGTTTTACATTTTGAAAGTCAACCATATTTTTGGCTTCTAATTTCCTCCCCAACAACTCTCTATAATTCCAGTTCCGCCCAAAAACATTTCATTCTCTTCCCTTAACTTTTAGTTTAATATTACTATGACCACAATTTTAAATTTTATCTTCAATTTAGTCCCCTTTTTACCTTAAAAATTTTTCGATTTCATTTACTATTTTAACTTACCATTTAATCTCCAATTGAGTTTAAATCAATCCCTATGGCTTCTCTATGACCTTAAGTCTTTCCATAAACTATTTAGGGTCTCTAATCAATACTTAGGGACTATTCCTGAGAAACTCATACCATATAAAAATCGAGGGTTTACATTTAAACTTAGATTGATGAGTTTAAGAAGGGGAGAGAGATTCGTGATTGGGAGTGAGAAAGACGAAGACTTGAGTTTGTAATCATCAATTTGATAGTGGAAGAAGTGCTGGTGCACTCCGTGGATGTAGGGAATTTCTTGAACCACGTAAAACTCTTGTGTCTCTCTTATTTTCTGTTTTGTTGATGTGCGCTTGATTGTGTTTTGTGACTTTTTCTTCTTCTTCTTCTTTCCTTTTTGTGATTATCTCCTAACAAGTGGTATTAGAGCCAGGTTTGTTAGTGGTTGGTTTTGTCAGTTTGGGTGGAAGATCATGGGTTCAGAGAATGACCATTACAAGGTTGAGAAGTTCGATGGGTCGAATTTCGATTTTTGGAAGATGCAGATGAAGCATTACCTGTACCAAAAAGATTTGTACTTGCCACTAAAAAAAAGCCAGCAAACATGAAAGATGAAGATTGGAAAGTGTTAGATCACAAAGCCCTAGGCGCGATTCGATTGAGTCTATCGAGATCAATAGCCTTTAATATGAAAAATCAAGACACGATGGTCTCTCTCATGAAAGCCTTATCAAATCTCAATGAGCAACCTTCTGTAGCTAATAAGGTACATCTAATAAAGAAACTCTTTTCTCTCCGAATGTCAGAAAACGAAAACTTCAAGGAGCACCTGAATGCGTTTAATAAGATTACAGATTAGCTAACATTCGTAAAGATCGAGTTTGATGATGAAGTACAAGCCTTGCTTATTCTTGGTTAGTTACTCGAAAGCTAGAAGGGTACAGTCCAGTCAATAAACGGTGCGTTTAGGAAAGAAAAATTGAAGTTTTCAGAAATTATGGATATGATCATGACTTAAGAGGCTCATAGGCGTGAAGATGAGTTCTTTAATTCAAATTCAGCCTTAAATGTGGAGAGTAGAGAAAGAAGCAACACTAGAGGTGGGCAGCGTGGTAGATCCAAGTCGAAGTGTGGTAGGTCTACATCTAGGAACTGTCAGAACAATTTGCAAGATGGTAAGAAAGACATCGAGTGCTGGAACTAACACAAAACGTGGCATTACTAGTCAGAATGTAAAGCTCTAAAGAAAGAAAGTGATGGTCAGATTGGTGCGAATTATATTTCAGAAGGCTTAGATGATGCTTTAATTTGCTTTTTAGAGGATAATAATGAGTCATGGATATTGGACTCAGAAGCATCATTTCATGCCAGCTCTAGAAAGGAATTATTTGAAGAATATATAGCAAGCAACCTAGGTAAGGTTTATCTTAGTAATGACAAGGCATGCGACATTATGGGTAAAGGAAAGGTGAAGATCAACATGAATGGATCTGTTTGGAAACTGGATAATGTAAAGCATGTACCTAATTTAAAGAAAAATCTGATTTCAATTGGGCAGTTGGCTACATATGATTACATGAAAATTTTTTCATGAGATGCTTGGAAGATTTTGAAGGGAGCTATGACTATTGCCAGAGGAAAGAAGAATGGAATACTTTACACAACCATAGATGGACATGGTTTATTTGCTGCAGCTGAAAGTAAAGATGATCCCAACCTATGGCATCAGAGGCTTGGGCATATGAGTGCCAAGGGACTACGAGTCATGCATTCGAATGGCAAGTTGCCAGATTTGAAATCGATTGATCTAGACATGTGTGAAAGTTGCGTTTTTGGAACGCAGAAAAGGTTGAGCTTTACGAAAACCAGGAGAACTCCGAAGGCAATGAAATTGGAGTTAGTTCACACAGATGTTTGAGGACCTGCGCCATTTTTCTTAGTTGGCAAAAAATACTATTTCGTCACTTTCATAGATTGTCACTTAAGGAATGTTTGGGTTTATTTTTTGAGGTAGAAATCTGAGGTATTTTATGCCTTTAAGAAGTGGAAGGCACTGGTTAGGAATGAAACTGGTTTGAAGATCAACAAATTGCTATCAAATAATGGTGGTGCGTATGAAGATTCTGAGTTCAAGAAGTTCTGCTTCGAGAGTGGGATTCATCTCGAGAAGACCATGCTTGGTACTCTACAACAGAATGTATGAATCGAACATTGACTGAGAGAACTAGAAGCATGAGGCTACACGTTGGTTTGCTAATATAGTTCTAGGCAAAAGCAGTCAATACAATAGCTTATTTGATCAATCGTGGTCTATCAACACCCTTAGATTTCAAACTACTAGAAGAAATTTGGGGTGGTCAGGAGGTAAAAGTTTCTCATACTAGAGTTTTTGGCTTTGTAACATATGTCCATGTTAGTGATAATGCTAGAAACAAACTTGAACAAAATTTGTTAAATGTATTTTTATTGGCTATAGGGATGATGAATTTGGGTATAAGGTTTGGGATGAAAATTGTAGGAAGATGATTAGAAGCAGAGATATCATTTTCAATAAGAAAGTTATGTATAAAGATAGGAAATCTATAGAGTCTTCTAGTGGAGGGATATCTGAACTTAACTATTTTAATCATGATGATGTGCCTGTTTGTAAGAATCCTAAGTTAGGTATGAAATCAGAAGCTAAGGAGACTATAGAAAAAGAATCAGTCACTACTTCAAGTTTGACGTCTAGAGGTATAGACTCAAAACCACCAGAAAAGAGAGTTGCATATTTATACCCTGATGAGTCAGAAGATCCAACAAATACACTACGAAGGTCCAAACGACGTCAAATACCAAACAAGAAGTATGACCTGAATGATCTGTTATTGACTAATGATGGGCAGCTTGAATGCTATGCTGAGGCATGTCAGATAGATGATTCTAGCAAGTGGGAGCTAGCGATGAAGGATGAGATGAAGTATATAAATTTGAACCAGACATGGGAGTTGACAGAGTTACTAGAGGGTAAGAAGGCACTCCAGAATAAATGGGTCTTTAGAATTAAGGAAGAATATGATGGCTCCAAAAGGTCCAAGGCTAGATTGGTGGTCAAGGGTTTTCAATAGAAAGAAGACATTAAATGTACAGAGATATTTTCCCCTGTTGTGAAGTTGAGCACAATTCGGTCAGTTTTGAGCATTATGGTAGTAGAAGATTTACATCTAGAGCAATTAGATGTAAAGATCGTTTTTCTATATGGTGATCTCAAGGAGGAGATATACATGATGCAATCAAAAGGTTTTGCAGAAAAAGGAAAAGAAAATCTGGTATGTAGGTTGACCAAAAGCTTGTATGGCTTTAAGCAAGCTCCTCACCAATGGTACAAGAAATTTGATGCCTTTATGCAAAAGAAAGGATACTTGAGATGCAATGCTGACCATTGTTGTTACTTCAAGAAGGTTGGTGCTAATTACATTATCTTATTACTCTATGTTGATAACATGTTAGTAGTTGGAGCATATTTGGAAAAAATAAAAAAGTGAAAGAAACAACTGTTTAGTGAGTTTGAGATGAGGATTTGGGGGTAGTAAAGCAGATTCTTGGAATGAGAATTAATAGAGATAAGAAGAGGGGTACATTGCAATTGTCTAAGGCAGAGTATATTCGCAAGAATCTTCAGCGTTTTAGCATGAATGATGTTAAACCAGTCAAAATTCTCATAGCCAGTCACTTTAGACTTTCCAAGGATCAGTGTCCAGAAATAGATGAAGAAGAGGTATACATGGATAAAGTTCCATATACATCTACAATTGGAAGCTTAATGTATGGTATGGTTTGCACGAGGCCAGATATTGCTCATGCAGTGGGAACAATTAGTAGATTTATGTCTAATCCAAGCATGCAGCATTGGGGAGCAGTTGAATGGATTTTGACGCATCTACGAGGTACAATAGAAAAATGTTTATGCTTCAAAAGGGGTGATATGAAGCTACAAGGATATGTTGATGCTGACTTTGTTGGAGAGGTGGATCATAAGAGGAGCACTACAGATATGTTTTTACTTTGGGTGCGATAGCCATTAGTTTGGTTTCTCAGTTGTAGAAGATTGTGACTTTGTCTACAACTGAGGCAAAGTATGTGGTTGTTACAAAGGCAAGCAAAGAACTGATTTGGTTACAAGGTCTGTTAGCAGAATTGAGGTTTAAACAAGTGTTGAATGTGTTGCGCAATGATAATCAAAGTGCGATACATTTAGCCAAGAATTCGAAATTTCATTTGAGGACCAAGCATATAGGTCTGAGTTATCACTTCATTCGTGCTTTGTTGGATGAAGGTGTGTTGACACTTGTGAAGATTCTTAGGAGAAAGAATTCAGTTGACATGTTGACTAAGGTAGTGACCATCGAGAAACTAGAGCTGTGTTCATGTTCAGTTGGTTTTCAAGGTTGAAGCAAAATAAGTTGTGTGCACCGTTTTCATTAGTCAGAAGAGTTGATGATTGCATGTGTTTCAGTCTTCAAGTGGGAGTTTATTAGAATTGTGAAGCCTGAAACAATTTGGATTCCTGAAAGAATTTGGATTCAAAATGGAGTCAAATTTTGTTTGACACGTAAGTAGGCCAAACGAAGTCTATTTTACTCAAATAAGGTATCGTTGGAAACCTTATTTCTATACGAATCAAATGCCTCAAAAATCATAGCAAACAGAGCTCTCACACTCCATCATGCACCATAACAAGTCCGATGGTTAGTTTTACGTGGATTTTCTGAATCTGTTTTCTTTTCAGTTTTTCGAGTCTGAATCAGTTATGAATTGTTCTTATATTATAAATACACATGTTAAATGTCTCATAGGTGAGATTTATGATGTATTAAGGGGTCTTTAAGGGTTTTAGACTTAGATTGACAAGTTTAGGAAGGGGAAAGAGATTTGTGAGAGAGAGATTCGTGATTGGGAGTAAGAGAGATGAAGGCTTGAGTTTGGAATCATCAATTTGATAGTGGAAGAAGTGCTGGTACACTCTGTGGATGGAGGGAATTTCCCGAACCACGTAAAACTCTTGTGTCTCTCTTATTTTCTGTTTTTGTGATGTTTTTGTGATGTGCGCTTGATTGTGCTTTGTGACTTTTTCTTCTTCCTCTTTCCTTTTTGTGATTATCTCCCAACAGTTAGGTCCTAGGTTATATGAGGAAAAAGGTGAGGCCCCAAGCTTGCCACCTTTACCAAGGTCAAAGCCATTGGGCAAGGTAAAAAGGGAGGAATAGAGAAGAAAAAGACAAGGCAAGCTGAGCATGCTAGACAAGGAGAAAGAAAGAGAAATGACAATTAGGAAAGGTGACTATAAGCTAAGAGGAACGTTAAGGAATCTAAGTTAAGTAGGGGAGTCATAAATACCCAAACACTATATCACTGAGAGGAGATAAGTCATTTTTTTAACCTAAGAACACCTTGATGTGAGAAGGGGCTCCTATGGAGAACCCTTCAAAAATATTGGGTGATATTCTAAGGCTTCAGAATGGATCCAAACCGTTGAGACTCCCCTTATTTTCTTGTTTTCTAGCCTTTATTACTTAGGCTCTCCTTTGAACTACCCACTTATTTGAGCGTCAGAGGGTTTTCGTCGGTTAACCACCAGCGACCCTCGAACCTCCTTTTCTTCGTTTACAGGTAGAAAGGAGACACAAGTTATTTAAGAGCTCGTTTGTCACGTCGAAAGGGGATTAATTAGCCTAACCTTTACCCTCTTTGGTGTTTTCTTTAATTATTCTTTACTTCTTGGTGTGAAGGTCCAATTTTTGCATAAACAAGATGGAAAGTTTGTTATTATTCGTTTGAAGGTTAAGTTAAGGTTATTATTCTGTAATTTTGGTAAAAATTGAAAATACCTCATATTTGAGCAAAGGTGACGATGTCCTAATGTAATTTTCCCTTACTCAAAGGATGGGGACTAAATTGGCATACATTGTAAATGTTGGTGAAGCTGGTTGGAGATATATTTAACTAGTGTCTGGATTCCTTCAGCTTTTAGTTTGTGCAAGCTGCTCTCCCTATCTCTCTCCCTCTCTGTTTCTCGCCTTCACGCAGACATAATTGGCATAACAGCTGCAACATTATCTTCCATAGATGGTGCTCAGTGCAGGTATGTAAATGAACATATTTTCTTCTTTTGTCATGACATGTGAACCATGAACTAATTATGATATATTGATATAGTTGATTAAACAAAATTAGGTTGATTTGACATGTCAGAATGAATATGTCGTTGAGTATATAGTTGTATGCCAATTGGGCATATGTTTAATTTATTGTGTATGCATTTCCAGTTGTCGGTGGTTTGATCCTGATGAGGAGGAAGAGGATGATGGAGGTGTTTCCTCCAAGGTTGAGAAAACTGTGGAAGGAATGGGAGCTGAGAGCTCTGGTTTTGACCAGCCTCACTGTGCAAATAATACTAATTGTTTTTGGTAATCGCAGGAAGTATATTCCTAAAGCTTGGATTAAATGTATTGTCTGGTCTGCCTACTTGCTGGCAGATTCAGTGGCAACCATTGCCCTTGGCCTTCTCTTGAATGATCTGGGACAAATTTATGAAGAAGGAGGATCTTTGGATCCCAAAACCGAGCTCAAAGCCTTTTGGGCGCCATTTTTTCTGCTGCATTTAGGTGGCCCTGACACTATAACTGCTTACTCTCTTGAAGACAATGAGTTGTATCTAAGGCATGCATTTCAACTAGGCGTCCAAACAGCAGCCACAATATTGATATTTTTTCTGGGATGGAATGGTTCCCACCATTCATTTCTATCAATACCAATGATACTTGTTGGGGTCATCAAGTATGGAGAAAGGACATGGACTCTTTGGTCGGCAAGCAGTGATAGACTTAGAGACTCAATGCTCACTACTCCTGATCCTGGTCCCAACTATCCTAAATTGGCAGATGAGTATTATTTGAAACATGCGGAAGGGTTTTGTGTGGATATAGAAGAGCTGAAGGATGACCAGGGTCAAAAAGATTTACCAAAACCTGGAGAATTGTCGGCCTCTGACGCCAATGACATAGAAAAAGCTCACAACTTGTTTGGCATGTTTAAGCGTTTGTTTGCGGATCTCATTCTCAGCTTCGAAGATCTGGACAAGAGTCTGTCTTTTTTCCAGCGTTTGTCGCCTGAAAAGCCTAAAGAAGTTGAAAAAGCTTTCAATGTGATTGCAATTGAACTAGGATTCATGTATGATTTGTTGTTCACTAAGGCAAGAGTAATTTATACTCTCTGGGGTCTAATTAGCCGTCTTATCACTACTTCTCTCACCATCGTTGTTTTGGTGATTTTCTCTTTTATGAAAAAGCAGAAATATTCCAAGGTAGACGTTTACATAACGTTCTCGTTGTTGGTTGTGGCTATTGTTTTGGAAATATATGCAACTCTTCTTCTACTATTCTCAGATCAGTGCAAACGGTGGTTAATTGAGCATAAGAGAACTGCCATGGTGGAAACCCTCAACGGTTTTGAACCAATACTGGTTAAAGTACCAAGATGGTCAAATTACATGACAAATTTCGGTATTATATGCTTTTGCCTCGATGAAAAACCTAGCCATAAAATCCTGAGACGCTTGCACTTGGATAAACTACGGGAAAAGCACCGATATAAAACTTACAAAGATTTGAAGAAGCCGGAAGATTTGAAGATGTCCATATTCCGACATGTTCACAAAAAATGTGCTCAATTCAACCAGCAGCAGGGAACCAACTCCAGTATCAGAGACTTGTACGCTCAACCAGTGGGAAGTGTGGTACTTGAAAAGTACAATCTTCTTGGTATTCAAGAATGGAGTAACAAAATTGAGTTTGACCAAAGCATCCTAATCTGGCATATTGCAACGGATCTTTGCTACTTTGGTAGCAGTGATCAGGATGACACCAGCCGTGAAATTAGCAAGCTTTTGTCGGACTATATGCTGTATCTACTAGTTATGTATCCTTTTCTTTTGCCAGTTGGGATAGGCCTAATCAGGTTCCGAGACACTGAATATGAGGCCAAGAGGTTTTTCAAAGAACGAAAGTCTATCTTTTCTATGAACTCAACTCAAAGTCACAACAACCAAGCTTCTCAGGACCCAGAAACTCAAGGTCAAAGCGCTCAAACTTGTCAGGACCGGATGGAAGAGGAGAGAAAACAAGCTTGTAAAAGGCTACTTAAAGTGAAAACTCTTGTTCCCCCCATGAAAGTGAAAGGAGACAGAAGCAAATCTGTGTTGTTTGATGCATGCAAGCTTGCTTCAGCATTAAACGGAATTTCAGATAAAAAGCAGAAATGGGAGATGATTAGAGATTTTTGGTTGGAGATCCTAACTTATGCTGCTTGTCAGAGTAGAGGGAGTCAACATGCTCGCCATCTGAGACGAGGCCGAGAGCTTCTCACTCATGTCTGGCTTCTAATGTCGCATTTTGGCTTGACTGAGCAGTTCCAGATATCACAAGGTCATGCAAGAGCAAAACTGATTGTGAAATAAATGTAAGGCTACCATATTATTAGAGCATAATTTCAGATGTGGTACTGTTAGATCACTTTAGCATAATGTTGTTGCACTCTCACTGCATGCAACATGTTTCTCTTCTCGTCTACTTACTGAATTTTGTGGCAGTTTAATCAAAATTTATTTAAGTTTGAAACAAATTAAACAAACATATGCTTTCATATTTATTTCAAGAAATCATTCATTCTCACACACAAATTAGTGAATTACGCAACTAATTAGAATGTTAATGGAAACTCGCAGGGAAACATATTTACAGTAGTAAAGGGCAGGTTGTTGTAAAGCTTAATTTTGTTTCATGTACATTTCAAAATTATATAATCTTGTTGAAACATAAATAAATGACATTCGTGAACCTTGTAATAAATTTTAGATAGAATTATAAAGCCACACTTGGTTGATTAATATTATAATTCAAGTTATCTAGAAGTATTTATTGAGTAGTTGGAAGAGTTGCATAGATTGAGGTCAATATCAATATTTGGAAGATTTAAATCATTAAAATGTATTCAATTTAAAGGTCACGAAAGTGTGTTAGTACTTGTGTTATAAATTAGGTCCTCATCCCATATATATATATATATATACATATACATATACATATATGACATTCTACTGTGCACTTGGTATGCATACAATAATCATGATCCTTTAATTTTCAATGAATCAAATTTAAGGGTGCTAACCCATTAGTTAAGGATTAAATTCCAGCCCTTAGTTTTGATTTATTGAAAATTGAAGATACATTAATCTTGACCCCTTAATTTCCAGTGAGTCAGATCTAAGGCTGTTAACCCATTAGTTGAAGATTAAGTCTCAGTTTTAGTTCTGATTCATTAAAAATTGAAGGATTAAGATTACAAGTATATCCATATCGAAGTGCATAGTAGATTGCGTGTATATATATATATATATATATATATATACACGAGTGTTTTTACAATCAGATATGCCTGATTTTAAAATATAAGAATCAACCAATCAAATTCATTCATTACATTCTCTCTATTAAAATAAATTCTTTCACCTATTTAATTAAAATATAATGGATGAATTTGATTGGTTGGTTTTTACTTTTTAAAATTAAGTATACCTGATTATAAAAATACGTGCGCGCACGCGCACACACACACACATATATATATAAACTACACCGTTTTTTGGATAAATTGCACAAACCCCTTGAAGTTTGGTGAAATTGCATAAAAATAATGATGTTTGGATAACTCGTACTGATTTCCCCTCAGGTTCCAAAATCTTAACACAAACCTCTCCGGCATCAGTCAACCACGGTTAAAATCTCACAGTCAACGATCAAATTTATAAAAAGATTAAAATACCCTTTAAGTCAAATTTAAAGTCAATATTTTATTTTTTATAAATTTAAAATTAGTATAATAATTTTTAATTTAATAAAAAAATAAAAAATTTTAATTTAATATGTCAAAAAAATAATTTAATTAGAAAACAAAAAATTAAAAATTAAAAATTGGTCTCCAAGGGAGACCAGAAGGTTGGTCTCCTATGGAGACCAAAACCTGGTCTCCACGTTGGAGACTAACACTGGCCTCTATCGTTGGAAACCAGCACTGGCCTCCATGTTGGAGACCAACACTGGCCTCTATCGTCGAAGACTAGATTTGGTCTGCATCGTCGGAGACCAGTCTCCAATGATGGAGACTGTTCGCCATCTCCATTTTTTTAAAAAAATTTGCATAAACCTTTTTTTTTTTATTTGGAAGATGTTTGGTTTGATGTTGATGTTTAATTTAGGTGATGTTGGTTTGATGAAAATGATAGAGATGATGATTTTGATGAATGTAGAAGAAAAAATTAGAGATGAGAAAGATGATGAGAGGTAGAAGATGAAGGAGATATTTTTAAAAACAAATTATATCATTATTTTAGTAATTAAAAATATTATTTTTTAATTAAAATATTTATTAACTATGAATAAACCATTTTATCCTTCATAATTTGGATTTAATGGTAATTGATTAATGGTTGACTGACGGTAAGGAAGATTTATGATGGAAAACATTACACTAAAGTACCTGGACCTATCGAATTATTGCAGTTATGATGCGAGTTTAAATTAAATTATACATAAATACTTTTGACCCGGTTTGACTAACAATCAATTAACGGTAAAATTAACATCTCAAGGGTAAATTGGTCTTCTTATATGTCAAATAATATATGAGATATTATTTAAACAAAATGTCTCTCTCTCTCTAAAAAACAAAATCTCTCTCTCTCTCTCTCTCTCTCTATTTCTCTCTTCTTCTTCTTCGAGGTTTCTGGATTCGTCACTCTCTCCCTTTTCTTCTTCTCTTCTTCTTTTTCTTCTCTTCTTCTTGTTCTTATGGGTATCTAGGTTCAAACCTAGATTCGACTGAGTTCGTCGTGAACCCAATCGAATCTAGGTTCATGACGAACCCAGATTCGACTAGGTTCACTCAGTCAAGAACCTAGTGGAATCTAACTTCATCAACCTAGATTCGACTGGGTTCCAGGTTGATTGGGTTCATAACAAACCCAGTCGAATCTGGGTTCGTTGAACCCAGGTTCGATTGGGTTCGTCGTGAACCCAAATTCAACTATGAACCCAGTCGAATCTGGGTTCGACGAACCTAGATGCTTTAATTTGGTTTTTTTTTTTTTTTTTTTTTAAATTTTTTCTTAAGATTTGTTTAAATATTTCTTAAGATGAGTTGATGATGATAATTGTGGGTTGATGAATATTTTTGGTGTTGATGGCTGTTAATAGCGTTTTGTTAGTAAAGTTTCTGTTGATGTTGATGAATGTTTTTGATGTTTTGTTAATGAAGTTTCTGTTGGTGTTTGTTAATGGTGATTTGTTAATAAGTTTGTGTTGATATTGATAATGGCGATGAATCTGAGTGTTGAAATTTTTTCTTTTAATTTTTTATTTAAATAATAATAATATTAATTAATTGAATTGTTTTGTATAAAAAATAATTAATTAAATTATTTTAAAATTTAGTGTGACATGACAGTTTTTTAATTGGGAACTAACTATTTTTTATTTTTTAATTTATTAAATATATAAAAAAAACTCATTTACCCTTCAAACTTTAACTTTTCTATTACATCAATGTTAGTCAAATCGGATTAAAGGTATTTATATGTAATTTAGTTTAAACTCGCATCATGACTATAATAATGCGATAGATCAAGGTATTTTAATGTAATTTTCTCTTTATGATGAGTTTTTGGAAGCCGAGGAGAGATTAATACTAATTATTCAAATATCGTTATTTTCATACTATTTCACCAAACCTCAAGAGAGAGGCTTGTGGAATTTGCCTTTTTTTTTTTTTTTATATAAAATTGCACTCTACCATGAGATATTGACTTAATTGCACCAACACCCCCATCAATCCGACTAGTGGTTGACCAATGTCAGCTGGAAAAGTTGAGGGCTAATTTAATCTTTTACAAAAATAATTTGTCAAAAAAAATGTATAGAAAATAATTTTTAATAAGCTTCTGCCACATCTGCCCTAAAAAAAAACAAAAAAAAAAAACGAAAATATAAAAAACTAAAACGGATGTCATCTTCACCACACCAGTTTTCTCTCTTTACCAAACCCTTTGTTGCCATCCCATCGCCCCGCTCTCGCTTCCGCCCCCACTTTCACCCCGCTCGTCTATGTGGGCTACTTTCATCGAAGATGGAACACCGTCCATCACCCGATGTAAAAGAGATTACGGGGGGTTTTGACAGAGAAGCCAAATTGGAGGATTTGGAGAGAGAACTCATGGAGGAAGGGAGGTGAGAGGACTGACTGCGTTCGGAGAACCAAGCAATGGGGTGCAGGTGATGGTGGGGAGAGAGGACTAGGGGAGTGAATTGACTCGGCACACTTTATTGTATAATGAAAGGTCGTGGCCAGGGTAGAAGAAACCAGCGATAGTGGCAACGAGTTGGGAGTCGGAGTTTGGAGCCAAAAGTCATTAGTGATGGGTCAGATATTCATCAGAACTTCTACTTCGACTAAACTTTTTTTCTTCTTTTTTTTTCAGGGATTTTAAATATCTATCATCCCTAATATTTTAAAAAATCATCAAATTAGTGCCTCCAACCAAAATACTATTAGTCAACCGTCACATATTATGCAGAAAGGTCATAATATCTTTAATCATTTTATTTTTATTTAATTAAATTTAAAAATTAAAAAATCAAAATCAAAATAAAATTAAAAATAAAAATATATAATTATTAAAAAAACCAACATACAGATGAACATTATTGAAGAAATCAAACTCAGAACCCAGAAATCAAACGGAAGAAACAAATCAAACTCATAAATCATCACCACCACACCCAGAAATCAAACTCATCCGTTTATCAAAATCAAGAACGCAATGAATAAATCAAACTCAGAACCCAGAAATCAAACATGGAAGAACAAAATCAAACTCAGAAATCCTCACCACCACACCAAAAAATCAAGCTCATCCGTTTGTTTTCTTCGTGGAGAAGTCGCCCCCGCCGTTCTCGCATCTCCTCATCCGCCGCCGACATGGGCCTTTCTTCTCTTGCCGTCCCCAAGCATCCAAAACGTCGTTTCGCATCAAAACGGGTCTTCCTTCTTTCGTCGTCCCCAAGAAATCATCACCGTCGTCGACTTCAAATGGGTCTTCCCCCTCCACCGTTGTCGCATCCAAAATGCCGTCCCCAAGCAGGGCTTCCCCGGCCGAGATTACAAGCGTTTCAAACAGCAGCAGCAACCGCCGCTGACACGGCTGAAGACACCAAATGGATCTGGAACATTAAAGAACGATCTGAAGCAAGCGGATGGGGAGAAAGGGAAGCAAGCTGTTCACCACGCTTTGGGGTATCTGGTGTGGCGACGATCTGGTGAAGATGTTGGGGGCGTTGAGGGCATTAATCTGGTGAAGAAGGGGGCTCCTATGCTGCGACGATCTGGCGTTGGGGGCGTTGAGCTGGCGGCGACGTTGAGGATTTGGTGATTTTATGGTGTTGATGATTATGGTGTTTTGATTTTTTAATTTTTATTATTATTTTTTTTTAAAAAATGTGTTTTTGTTTTGATTATGGTTGTTTTTGAGTTCTACGATTTTTTTTTAATAATTATATAATTTTTTATTTTTTATTCTGTTTTAATTAAACTAAACAGATCTCAACCATCCGTGATAGCTTTTTATTTATTAATTTTAAATGGAAGAATTACCCTCCACTTAAAAATTTAATATTCATAAACATGTACAACCTTCTGATTTTGTTCGCAGTATCGTTTTTTGGATTAACGGATTGATTGCTTTGATTATTACTAGATATGATTGATTATGTAAAAAATATTAAAAAACTAAATTGTCACTGAATAAATTTAAAATATCGAAAGACAAAATCACCCTAAAATAAATTTACTTTTTATTTTTCTTTTAAAATAAATTTTAAAACTTTAAATAAATTAAAAAATAAATTTAATTATATCTTCACCATCCACTTAAAAATAGACTGTAGAAATTAATTTTGAGAAAAAATTTAAAAATTAAATAAAAATGAAAAAATCAATTAACTATTTTTTTAATTAGATCTTCATAATCCATCTTCAAATGATTTTTTTGTGGTGGAACCCAGGTGATTTTTTTTATTCTTTTGAGGTTGATGATAATTTTCAGATGGGTTTCAGATGATTTTGAAGAAGATGGTGTGTTTTTAGTTCTTGAAAATGATGAAGAATTTTTAGTGATTGATTGAGTTGAAAATTCTTTTTAGTGAAGATGAATTTAGGGGGCTTTTTTGTTTTTTATTTTTTGTTTTTGTTTTTGTTTTTGTTTTTTTGTTTTTTGTAGTTTTAGTTTTTTAAACCTAATGACAATATATAGGGGCAATTCAATCTTTCAAAACCTTTTAAACGATGAAAGTAACCACTTGACGATCAAACTCAATCAACTCGTTAGTCTAAAAAAGAATATTACAAAAAAATCAAAAAGTTGTATGTGTCTATAACTATTAAGTTTCTAGATAGGTTAAGATTAATTCTCCTAATTTTAAATGGTTAGTGGAATAAAATGACCAAAATATCATTCAAACCATTAAATTTGACTAATGGTCAATTGACAGAGGAACTAAATTGATGGATTTCTAAAATGTTAGGGATGACAATATTTTCTTAAACATTAGAGACTAAATTGAAATTTTCCTTTTTCTATTGGACTAGATTTAAGTTGTTCTTTAATCAATTTTTTTAGGAAAACTTCATTTTAGCCCTTAAGGTTTATGAAAATATCATGTTTAAAACTCTTTTGGAAACAACTCTTTTAATCCCTAACTTTTCAAAACTCTTCAAAAAAATCTAAACCGTTAGTCAATTAACGATAAACAGAAACAGATAGTTTAGGTGGCAGGGATAAAATGATCTTTTTATGTGAGAAACTTAAATCATGACACATGGATGACTCCGATTTTAAATATCTAAAAGAAAAAAAATGTCCTTTTGGTAAGTGAGAACATTTTGATAAACGATTAATTTTTAAAAAATAAATTAAACAATAATAATATTGAAATTGAAAGCCTTCATCATCATTCACCAGCAAAATCATTATTCATCATCAACCTTCATCATTATCAACAAAAACCTAGTCCAATCCATCATTATCATCATCAACACAAATAAACAAAAACTCATCTTCATCAAAACAAAACCAAAAAAAAAAAAAAAAAAACTTCAACTAATGCACTCAAACGAACACTACTTCTCTTCCACTCAATTTCACCAAAAATAAAAAAATCATATAAAAAAATATTTATAAAAAAAATTAAAAAAAAAAATTTATATAACTCAGATCTTTAACATCTGAGTTCAACCAGATCTTGAAGATCTAGGTTATTTAGAACATTTTAAGGTCTACAGACTCCTCCATCTATGCTCTCACTACCACTACCACTCTACTTTTATATGAACTCCATCGCTAGCTCAACTTCTCTCTCCACTCCCATGTTCCGGTGCTTCGACCCCACCTACTCTTACTCTGTGACTGCAGCCACTCACACTCACTACAGCTTCTTTTCCACCTCATCCTTTTTAACATCCACAGGTAAGATGGTCATTTTCGAGAACTCCGACCGGAAAAATGTTGTTGTTTATGCCGATTACGTTCTCGAAGATGTTTCGCACTTGACTAATTACATCCCCGATCTTCTTGTAACATGTCCTCTCTCTTTCTCTTATTTCTCTAATCTCTTTGGTTGTTGAGAAAATGATAGAAAATTGAGGTCAAAATGGTCAAAATCATCAACACAACCATCATCTAAATTAAAACAAACGCACCATCACAACCAGCATCATCAACAAAACAAACTATCAAACATCATCAACAATCAATCCACACAAAAATAATCCACCATCACCACCATTGCAACAATCATGTTGAGTCAATTAGATGTTTTGTTTTTGGTTTTGGATTTTTTTTTTTTTTTCGATGATTGTTCATTGATGTGTTGATTGGGTGAATGTTAGGTTGTTGTTGGATTGATGTGTTGATTGGATGAATGCTAGGTTCTTAGATTGATTGAACATTAGGTGTTTGAATGCTGGGTTGATTGGGTGTTTGAACAATCTGGAGAAACGATAATAGGATTTTTATATATTTTTAGAGTGAAAAAAAGGATTTTCATATATTTTTAAATTATATATATATTTGAAAAATTTTATTGATTAATTTTTAGTATTACATTTTTTTTGAAGATTAATTTTTAGTATTATTTAATTTCTATTAAAAAAACAATAATAAGATTTTTTTTTTATTTTTCCCTCATTTTACTAATTTACTATTATTTTAATTTATTTTTAGTAAATTAATAATAAAAGTTAATTTTGGTTTCATTAAGGGCAAAACAGTCATTTTAATATTTAGGTTGAAGTGAGAGACAATTGAGTCTTTTTAATTTTTCTGTTTAGTTTGATTATTAGTTTACTAATGGTTTGAACTTTTTTGAAGAGTTTTGGAAAAGTTGGGATAAAAATAGTTGTTCCTAAAAGAGCTTTTAAAATATGATATTTTTCGAAACCTGAAGAACTAAAATGAAGTTTTCTCATTTTCTTTTCTTCTTAAAAATTTTATTGAAGATGACTTTGATTGAAGTAGAGAATCTCGAAAATTTTAATTATGTGTTTTTGTTTTGTTATTAAAGGATGATTAAAGATAGGGGAAGAGGATCTGGAAATTTTCTAGATGCGAAACATTGATTTTTTAATTTATTTTTAATTTTTCAAATATATTTTTTAAATTAATAAATAGAATATTTAAGGAATAATAAAGTAAATTTAAAGAATTGAATTATCACAAGGGCAAACATGTTATTACATTATAAACCGTTAAATTTAACTGTAATCAATCGTTAATCAACAGTTTGATGGAGTGTTAGTATAATTAAGTCAAAACCTCAGATGGAGTGTAATTTTATACAAAATTAAGGAAAATCAGTGCAATTTCTCCTATTTATTACTTTATCAATATGCACACCTCCATTTGTACTAAATAGATACTAGGGTGAATTCTAAAAACGCCCCAACTTTTGCCCAAAAAAAAACCATACCAAGGTTTCGAAATTACCATTTTTCCACCTTGCTATTACATTTTTCGTTTAAAAAAGCGATTGTCGTTAGTAAGTTAAGGGTAAAATAGTAAATGAAGTCTTTAATTAAACATTAGTCAATAAGAAAATGATAAAAAAAAAATATAAATATATACATTTGTATATATACCAAATAATATTAAATTAAGATTAAAAATTTAAATAAATTTTTTTTTTTTAAGAATCTTATGGGATTCTAAACGCTTGGAAACCCATCTAGAACTGGGTTTTCAGCACTTGGAAATCTAGGCTGGAAACCTAAAAAAGCCATAATCATCATTAATTAATCTCTTTCTAACATCATCAATCGAAAACCAAACATCATAAATCTCCCATAAAAACCATTATCAATCTCCCACAATCATCATCATTGGAAACTAAAAACCAAAAAAAAAAAAAAAAAAAATCTGTTCGTCATCTATAAAGAATACCAGTGTTCTCCATCTATGAAGAACACAAACATCAAAACCACCCAATTCAAGAACAAAAAAAACGAAAAAAAAAAACCCTACAAACTCATCTGGGTTCGTCAAACCCAGATGATGTTCACCTAGGTTCGTTGGAATCTGGGTTCCAATCGAACCTAGATGAACATCATATGGGATCGATTATTGGCGATCAATGATGATGAAAGTCGAAGAAGAAAAGAAGGTCGATCGGCAGTAGTGGACGTGGAAGAAAAATAAGAGTTCGGTGATAAGAAGAAGAAGAACAGATAGGTGATGAGGAAGAAGAACAGTTCAGCGATAGGGAAGAAAAAGAAGAAGAAGAAAAAGCGATAGGGAAGAAAAAGAAGAAGAAGAAAAAGAGTTCAGTGTGTGTGATATGAAGAAATTAGTTTTTTAGTTTTTTTTTTTTTTTTTTTTTTTAGTTTTTTTGGTTTTTTTAATTTTATTTTTCAAATTAATTAAGATGGATAGTAGAAATCTGATGAACAATTTATTTATTTAAAGGAATATCCCAAAAAACCCCTTAAAAACGAAAATAACATCAATTTACCCCACCTTTTGAAAATATTAGCCAAAAAAACCCCTCATGTATGCCAAATGCGATTTCCATCCAGAATTTTAGTGGTTTTGTGAAAAAAACATTAAAAATCCAAAATACCCTTATGAATTTAAAAAAAAAAAAAAAATTAAATAAAAACTAAATAAATTAAATTTAAATAAAAAATAATTAATTAAATTTAAATGAAATTTAAATAAAAAAATTTTCATCAAATCTCCACCGTCCATCTTAAGAGGACGGTAGAGATTTTGAAAAAAAGAAAAAAATTGTGCAGATCCAATCCTAGACTGAATCTTCACTGTCCATTAATTACGACGGACGATAGAGATCCAATCTGGATTGGATCTCCATCATCATCGACAGATTCAACCATCATCAATAAGCCAAGATTAATACCAACCCATAATTCTTCAGTTCATCTTCAACATCAAACACCTCAACATTCCTCTTTATTATCATCATCAACAACAAAAACAATTTCTTTTTTTAGGAACAAAAAAAAAAATCAAGAACAAACACAGAAATAAAAAAACCCACTCAGAAAAATAATCAAAAAGAGGCAAATTTGATGATTTCATTACATCACAACAACACACATTAAACAAAAGAAAATAAAACACACAATTTGCAGCCCATAGATCCACCGCCGACGACGGTTTACAGCTCGTCGTTCCTCACTGTTCTCTTCGTCTCGTCCATGAACCGCCTCGGAAATAAGGCCTACAAGATCTGATCTCCACCTCTGATCTCCACCTCCGCACCGCCGCATCACTCGACGCAATGGTTCCTCGCCGTTCCTCATCGTTCTCTCCATCTCCTCCACGAATCGCGTTGAAAACAGGGCCTGCAAGATCTGATCTCCACCTCCGCACCGCGACAGAGATGGAAGAATGAAGGGAGAGAAGGAGGCGAGACTAGCGACGACAGATGAGGGGAAGAGAAAGAAGGGAAGAGGTACGGACTCGACAGGGGAGAGAAGAGATGTGGGTGGTTAGATTTGGATAGTGGATGGTGATGATGGTGTTGTTTTCAAGCTCGCCGATCGGATTTATCCGATCGGCGAGCTTGGGTAGTTGATAGAGGAGAGAGAAAGAAACTGAGAGATTAACATGGTAAAGAATGAATCAGAGAGAGAGGGAGGGAGGGAGAGAGCGGGAGAGAGAGACGGTATCTTGTTTTTTTAAATTTTATTTAGTTTTTGAATTTTTTATTTTATTTAATTTTTAACTCAAATCCAGCTATCCTCCACTTCATATACATATATATACACACTGACATTGACGATTATACCCTCCAAATTCACGAAAACCGTTACTTTAATAACTAATTTATTATTTCAATTGACGGATGGACCTTTTTAGCTAATATTTTCAAAACTAGTGGTGGTTTGACATTATTTTCATTTTTAGGGCGTAAATTGATAATAACCCTATATTTAATTTTCTTTTTAATTTTTATTTTTTTTTTCAAAAAATTAATCTCCATTATCTATCTTAAGATAGACGGCGGAGATCTGGTGAAAAATTTATTCATTTATTTTTTAATTTTGTCTTTCTTAATTGAGAAAAATCTAAAAAACCCCCTGAAAACGAAAATAACATCAATTTACCCATATTTTTGAAAATATTAGCCAAACAACCCCCTATCGTCTGGGAAAAGCGGTTTCCATCGATATATTTAGTGGTTTTGTGATAAAAATAGTAAAAGACCAAAATACCCTTATTAATTAAATAAAAAATAATTAATTTTTATTTAAATCAAATAAAATATTAAAATATTAAAAATTAATCTAAATCCTCAATAAAAATTTGAAAAAAAAAATTGAAGAAACCCAGATCTTCAATGAACAGTTGCAGATCTAGGTTTCTCATCAAAACAAAAATTATTAAAAAAAAAAAGAACTCTTCAATCAATTTAAAAAAATCAAAGAAAAAAATTGAGAAACCCAGATCTTCAACTATTCATTGAAGATCTAGGTTTAATTAAATGAAAAAAATGAAAAAAAAAACTCATCAATAAATAAAAACAAAATTTCGAAAAAAAAAAGAAAAGAAAAATCCCAGATCCTTTAGAAGTTTAAAGATCTAGGTTTCCACTGCCACATTCAAAAACACAACCCCCTGCCACATCCAGAATACACAAATAACCAACAAAAAACACAAATAAACACATACCCAGGCACCATTCACACACCATCACACACCAGCCACTCTCATCACCATCATCACCATCACCACCATTTGTCACACACCCACTGTTTATCAAACCATCATCCAATACCAACGATGAACACCATCACACATCCACTGGATCGGATCTGACAGAGATCCCAAAGAGGTCGCCGATGGAGGGAGGAAAGGGAAGAGAGAGCAATTGCGGAGGGTGGAGAGGGACGAAGGAGAGACGGTGGAGGATGGAGAGTGAAGAGAGAGCGACGATAGAGGAGGGTGGAGAGGAAAGAGAAAGAGACACAGCGGAGAAGGGTGGAGAGGAAAGAGAAAGAGACACAGCGGAGGAGGGTGGAGAGGAAAGAGAAAGAGAGACAGTGGAGGGTGGACTTGATGAATGTTTGAGAGATTGAAGAAGAAGAATAAGAGGAAGGAGAGAAAGAGGGCGAGTGACAGAAGAAGAAGAGAGAGAGGAAGAGAGAGAGAGTGACAAAAAGAGAAGAGAGAAATAATGAGAGAGAGAGCTTTTTTTTTTTTTTTTTTTAATTTAGCTTTTTAATTTTTTTGATGAAAATTTTTTATTTTTATTTAAATTTTTAATTCAATTCAGCTGTCTCAACAAATATATTGATGATTATATCCTTAAAATTGACGGTTCTGTTATATTTTTGGTCAATCTACTATTCCAATTGACGATTGGACATTTTTAGCTAATATTTTTAAAACCAGTGGTGGTTTGACATTATTTTCAATTTTAGAGGGTAGAATGATAATATCCCTTCTTAATTTAATCTTTTGATGAACAAATTTTTTATTTAATTTATTTAATTTTAATTAGGTTTAAACCAAGCGTAAAGAAGTCATTTAGTACTCAAAGTCAACCTTCCAACGGAAATTGTAACGATAGAGTAGAAAAATGCTAATTTCGAAACCTTTGTTTCATTTTATTATTATTATTTTTTTAAGGCAAAAGCTTGGGGAAGCGGGGTGGGGGTTAGAATTCACCCTATATACTAAGTCTCCACTCTAATGGTGCATTTACTTGTATACAATCGAAATAGCTTAGAATCAAAGTGATATATCGGAATCAGAATAAGTTGTTTACTTCAATTGCAGTAATCAGAACTGAAATCAATAGTATTCCCATAAAAATGTTTACTTGGATTTGAAATTGGATTATATTAATTATAAGTTGAGGAAACTTCATTTTAGTTCTTGAGGTTTTGAAAAATATCAAAATTTTAAACATATTTTGGAAACAGCTCTTTTATCCCTAACTTTTTCAAAACTCTTCAAAATAGTCCAAACCGTCAGTCAACTGATGATCAAACCAAACAAAAAAATACAAAAGACTTAATTGCCCCCTCATCACAAAAAATGACTGTTTTGCCCCTAATGAAACCAAAATATTACATATTTTTCATCCCATAAAATATTGACACTTGTATACAAATTATTGCTTTTTAAACTATATATATGTTTATTTTTTTAATCAAAAAATAATTAAAAAACAAATGAAATCTTTGAGATTGCAAAAAAAAAAAAAAAAAATCAAAAAAGGAAAAAAAAAATACAAAATCCATTAGAGATGAAACCTTAATCAGTAATGGGAGTGCCTTCATAATCAAAAGTGAATATGAGTAGATCGGTAGTCAGAGTGGCACCAACGGCATGAGCTCAGAAGCTACACCAAATTCGCACCAGATCGACGATCTGGTGCGAACCTGGTTCAAACCAGATCGTTTGTTCGCACCAGATCAACGATCTGGTTTACACGAAATCTGGTTCAACGACTCACCAGATCGTCGATCTGGTTCGACAATTCACACCTGAACCAAGTCGTTGCCGATCGGTCACTCATCCATTACCTTCGTTAGATATCCCAGCTTGTCAAACATCTTAGCCATTACCTCTATTCATCACCCCTGTCATTTAATCATTGCAAGTGCCTCCTGTAAACGAGTTTCTGATCGAGCTAAAATTAAGCACGATTTTATATTTTAAACCTATACTTTTGTGATGAAAACTCAAGTGAAATAGGGGTGTTTTAATGTTTTATGAGTGTTTTGTGCAGGAATTGAATAGAGAGGTCAAATTATAATTTTTTGAGGGTAAAAGTTGAATTGTCAAAAGTTCGGGGGGCTTTTTGTAATTTTCTCACGGGCCATGATAGCAGGTTATAAACCTGCAGCCGAGACCGGCACAAGGGTCCTGGAGTGCTTGCAGCCTTATTGCCTATGTTAATAGACTGCACTTATACATGAGGCTTGTTTCACGCGAGAATGACCTGCAGAGATGTTTCAAGTGTTCCAAACGCATGGTTAAGATGCAGTAAAGTGTTCTTATTGATTTTGTTCATGAAATATCGCCATTAATGACTTCAAAGATTTCAAATTTACTTGATAGAGCCAATTTAGTCAAGTGGGGATTTAATCAATCGGTGAATGAAAGGAAAGAATGGAATTTCACAATCATGCTCGAGCATCTCTCCAAAATTCAAAGACTCCAAGGAAAGAAGCGAGATTTCTTTTAGAAAGTTTAGGAAGCAGTCAACTGTTAGCTTGTAAAGAATCGCAGAATTAATTTGAGCATCCAGTTTTTTAAAGACAGAATGGAGAGAATCAAGGAGCAAAATGAGAATGGAAGTTTAAGATTATGGGTGGGAGTCAACTGACTGAACGAGAGAAAAAAAAAATACCTAAATTGGTGTGGCTATAAAGCATCTCATTTTTGCAACAAAGAGAATGACTTTTTGACAGAAGAAAAATTGGAGAGCAAGCGGTGACAAAGAAAGTGGAAAGGGAAATCAGTGCGATTGCATCAATTTGTTCATTTGTATTCAAGGAAGGCCTACTCTGCAGAATTACACACAGTGACTTCTCCCTTATTTATTTTCTCAATTAATACAATATTATTGATTTGTATTTCAATTTTTCTCATTGTATTAATTGATTTCATGGAGAACTAAACTACTCTATCTAGAAATACAATGTAGCCAACTATTTCAATTCTTATTGAATGATTTATCAGTTTTTAATGGTTTTATTTTTATTGTCAGTATTCTATTATATTGTTTACATATATGGTTAATTAACTTGGGCCTAATTAATTAACCTGATCAGTTAACTATATTGCACTTGGAAAAGGCGACTATAGTTTAGACATCAATAGAATGGTATGAATCTTAAAGGATAGGAATATACCTATAAGGTTTGTGTAATCGTTGTAGATAATTAGATCTTAAAGAATTCATACTAATTAATCGGCATAGAAATATAGCAAGTTAATTTCTTTGAATATTTTCACTTGACCATTCGGAAGAGGCTAATGAAGGCTTAAGAGTTATCCGGTTAAATACACAATGGAATTATGTATTTTATTTTTTAATGAGAATAAGTTGTGGAATAGTTGGTGAAGTTATATTTCCTAGATACTTTATTCTGTAATGGTCTTCTATCTTTTATAAGTAATTTTTAATTATTAGTTTAGTTAAGTTGTATTTTTAATTTTAATATATATTTTTTTAGTGAATTAAAATAATTTTGTCAATTTGGAAGTCTGAATAAAATTGGTTTCAAGAAAGTTTGGTAATTGATACTAAAAAATTAGCAGTTGTCTCTGTGGGAACGACCTTGATTTGCCAGTATATTACAGTGTGACCGTGTATACTTGCACATGACCTATTGTAATCAGTGCATTAGGATTTTACTCCATCAGTTTCTTGAATTCTTCTTGTTGTTTTAGGATTTTACTCCATTAGTTTCTTGAATTCTTCTTGTTGTTTTTGTGTGGATTATTATTATTATTATTTTCTAGATTGGATTGTTTTTCAAATTTGGTGGATTTTTGTTTTTTCAGATTGGGTGGTGGCTCGGTGATGGTTTTGTTTTGTTACAGAGAATGAGGTTGAAAAGGAGGGGGTGAGGGAGCTAGAGGGAACTGGAGAGAGAGTTGGAGGTGTGCACCGGTGATTCGCGACGGAGATGGGGGCTGAAGATGCCCAGTTGTAGACAATGAAAGAGCTGGGTTTGTTTGGTTTCTGGTGATTGATTTTGCAGAGCTCTGGTTTGCAGAAGTAGAAGAACAAGAATAAAAGCTCTTGTTTGATTTTACAGAAGAACAAAAGCTTTGTTTGATTTTACAAATGAATATAGAGATGGATTCGGCTATGGTGTTTTCTTGTTTGGTTTTCAAATTTTTTTTAAATTTTTTTTTTTTTTTAAAAAATGGGGTTGGAGAGATCTTCAACATTTGGATTGAAAGAGTGGTTCAAACCTAGAATTAATTAACTTTTTAATTTTAATTAATTGTTTATCTTGAGAAATGTCAAAAAAACCCTTCCTACTCAAATTTTGTCTCTTTTGATCGTCAGTTGACTAACGGTTTAGACTATTTTGAAGAGTTTTGGAAAAATTAGGGATTAAAAGAGCTGTTTTCGAAAAATGTTTAAAATTTTGATAATTTTCGAAACCTTAAGGACTAAAATAAAGTTTTTTCTTATAAATTACAAAAATACCCTTGATTAAAATTATGTACTCCATAAGTATTTTTTTCTAAAAAAAAAAAAACTATGTAACCATTAAGATTTTGTCAATTGCAAAAGAAGCATTGTGTATCTTTTTCCAAAATTATGTTTAAGATGTAGTGTTATTTTTTTTGTCATGTTTTGCTATGTAACTCTTCATAAAAAAAATAAATTTTCTTAACAATATTATCATAAGCATATTATGTTTCTATATTATATATCAGGTCGTGACTTTTTTTTTTTTTTTGGATATAAAATAATATATTGTATATCATTTTACTTCATCTTTTTGCCATGTTTTGCTATGTAAATCGTCATAATAAGGTTTTTTTTTTTTTTTTTTTCTGCAGTTTTTTTTTTCAACTTTATTATTATTTTTTGGGATATTTATAATTTGCCCCCCAACCTTTGATCATAATATGAAACAACTTCCCCTAGTTTCGGAATTAAGGGTTCGCCTCCCCAAAGTTTAATTAAATAAAGAAAATACTCCCTGTCGTTATCAATTTCATCCATTGCTGTTAAGGGTGGAAGGATAGAATGGTCAATGGAGGTGATAAATAAATATAAATTAATAAAAAATAATAAAAATAAAAATTTTATTTATTTAAAAAACCAATTAAAAAAGTGATTGATCTTCACTGTCAAGATGAACGGATGGTGGAGATCCAATTAAAAATAAATTTATTAATGAAAAAAAAAAAAAAACTATCCCTCTTTCTCTCTCATTTTCATCTTTACTGATTTCATTTGTCTTTTCTCCTCTTGCTGCCGGTCCTCGTAACTCTCCTTTTTTTGTCAAGATTAGTGAGAAACCCATCATTTGGGTTCGAACTCAGGTGATGATTTTTTATATTTTTGATGATTTTGGTGGTTTTTGATAATTTTCATTTGAGTTTGGTGATTTTTGATGGATTTGGTGGTAGGGGTGGGTGGTTTATGGGTGTTCTAGGTGGGTGTGGTCGTGTGGGTGTTTGATGTTGGTGGTGGTGGTGGTGGTAGGTAGGTGAGGGTGGGTTTCTAGGTGTTTTGGGTGGGTGTGGGTGTTTGATTTTGGTGGTGGGTGTGGCCGTGGGTATAGGTGGATTAGTTTTTGATTTTTTTCCTACTCTCTAAGATATAATGGTGTTCTGAGTTTGAGTCTGTTAAGTGATGGTTTGTTGGATGATGGTGGTAGTGATGAATGGTCCATTGTCGTCCCTCTCCAGACCTTGGTTGGTAGTGGTGATTGGTTGGGTTTGGGTCTGATTAGTAGGTGATGGTGGTGACCTAGGTCAATGGTAGTGATTGGTGATGGTCTTCAACAATTTTGATGCGATGTTTTTTTTTTTTTTTTGTGAAGATCTGGAGTTAAAGATCTAGATTTATAACTCAGATCTTTAATTAGATTTTTTTTTTTTTTAAATAAAGAATTTTTTTTTTAATTTCTCTTTTTTTCGATTTGGGTTATGAACCCATCATCAAGTTGAAGATCTGAGTTCGTAACCCAAATCTTCAATTTATTTATTTTTAAATAAATAATTCTTTATTTCTCTTTTTTTCAACAATGTTTTTTAATTTCCAATTTTTTTTTTAATTCTTTGATCTCCACCGTCCATTTTAGAGATGGATGGTGGACATTTATTGTCTTTATTTTAAAGAAAATTTTAAAAATTAATCTTTTAAATAAATATGTATACTAAATTTTATTTTTAAATTGATCTCTACTGTTCATTACACGAGGGACGATAGAGATCTCTTCTTTTCAATTATTTATTATTTTTAATTCTTATTTATTTATTTATTATTATTAAATTAATTTTGATCTCCCACGGTCCATTTCAAAGATGGACATTGGATATCTTTTTTTATTAATTTTCTTTTTCTTTTTTTTTTGATTTTTTAATTTTATTTTAATTAAATTTAAAGCAAGGGTAAATGGGTCATTTAACCCTCTGAATGTGTCAGGCACTCGTTTTTTAATAGTCAAACTAACGGTGTGGGGAGAATGCCTATTTATAAAACTAGGGGAAGCCGTTTCAAATTATGATCAAAGGTTGGGGGTAATTATAAATATCCCTTATTTTTTTAATAAGAGATATAAAAGATTTTTTAAATTGTAAAAAAAAAATGAGAACGAGAATCTTAAGTGAGGTAGGAGGAATGAAGATCTCATTTTATCACTTCAAATTCATGTGAGACTCATAATTTTATTTCTATTACGAACTTATTTTAGAACTAGTAAACACCAATAATCATTATCATTTCTTAATCCTTAAAGTAAACATACTATAAAACAAGTCAAAACGAGATGACTATAATTTACCAACCATGAGACAGTCCACCGTAATTATCAACATAAAGATACACTAGAGATAGATTTTTTTTTTTTTATTTTTAAAATTTTAATGATTGTACAATGATTAGAATATAAGATATTATTAAATTAAATGAATATTTTTTATTGTTGCTTTGAACAATAAGAAAAGATTATATACAATTAAGTCTCAAAATTAATTTAATACATTTTTTTTAAACAACGAATTTAATTTAATATTAGTGAGGCAAATGTTAATCGAATCAGCATAGAACCAATTTTGCAATCGTTAAGTGAAGATCAAACTGAGGCATCTAATCAAGAGCAGGCGACAGCTAACAAATATTGTCGTCATCTTGACCGAACAAGAAAGATTGATGAAGCTTGACGAGAAAAAAAAAAAGAGAAAAAACAGCTTAACATGAATCCTAAATTATGAATACTTAATTATGAAACTATCTAATATAAAAGTCCTCATAGTTGTTAAATTATATATATATTTGTTAATAAATATTCAATTAAAAAACATTATCAATTGGCGATTCACCTAAACAAGCTTTAACATAAATTTTGACACAATTTAACTATATCAAAAGTCATCGAAAGATATAAGTTTTGACATAAATTTTGATATAATTTTATGACCTTCAGATCAAATAAATTTTAATAGTTTATATCTACTCATGTATCTCAATTATAACTTTTAAATTTTTAATATTCTCTTTCCATCGTAATTTAATATTTCCTTAATATGTATGTTGTGAAAATTAGAACCAAGAACTCTAAACATTATCAAAATGGCGACCCACCCCTAAGCAAGAGCCGTTGATCAAAACAATTTCGTGACAACTAGAACAAAACACAAACTCCGAAATGGTCTCCAAGAAAAATGACGTGATGCAAAGGTTCTCCGTTTTTTTTTTTTTTTTTCTCCCAGCTAAGCAAAAACAATAAACATGTTTATATAATGCAGAGGATCTCTTTTTTTCAGTTTAGTATAAATTACAGTAGAAATAAATGTAAACTAGTGCAAATAAAGTAGAAAAGGGGGTTCTCATATGAATATATTTTGACAGATGCCACAAGGACACGTTCCAAGTGGCCAAATGCCGTAGCATGAATCTTACTTGCTAAAGTTTGATGGTAGATGACCAGGCATGAATCTTACTTGCTACTAAAGTTCGATGGTAGATGACCAGATGTTACACCGAAGTTTGAAATTTGATAATAAATATTCAATTAATTTCCATATTAAAGAAATATTAAAGTAAAATGGAAAGAAAACATTGAAGTCTAAAATTTAAAATTGAGACTCATGATTAGATTTAAACCAATAAAATATAGGGTTATTATCATTTTATTCCTTGAAAGTGAAAATAATGTCAAATCACCACTGATTTTGAAAATATTAGCTAAAAGGGTTTAATCGTCAATGAAAGTAGTAACTCGGTTAACAAAATAACGGTTTTATGAAATCTAAGGGTAAAAAAGTCATTAAGGGTTGAATCCTAAATGGATTCCAACTGGACCACTCAAAATATGCCATGTGTGGCATCAAAAAATTTAAAAAATTAAAAAAAATCATAAAAAATTGAAAAACTAAATTGAAAAACATTCATCAATCAGCCACTGCTACTTTCTCTCTCCCTCTCTCTTTCTTCTTCAAACCCAGATCTGGGTTCATCACTTTCTCTCCTCTTCTTCTTCATCTTCTTCTGTAACACCCCGAAATTATTAAGCAAGAATATCATTTTTATTATTATTATGATTATGGAGATTATGCATGTACAAATGAATTAAGAGTGATATTTAAGGACCCTAAATGATTTATGAAAGTGTCCCAAAAATGTAGGGAAAATTTTAGATATTGTGTAATATGCATTTCTGGACACGTGTATAAGTTTAAAGTGAATAAAATTATTCTATTGATCTAATAATATATATATGAGGTGTATAAGTTTGTAATTATTGAATCGTGAGTGGATTAGAAATATTTTAGAATCCCGTCGGAATTACGAAAGGATTTCGGATATTAATAATGGTTTGATCGAGATCCATAGTAAATATCGAAAAGTTTAAAAGATATTTTAGAATCCTAAAATATGCTCTCGAAAAATAAATCCAGATTTTAAATCGGATTTATAACAAAAAGCGTTTTAAAGTTAACTTTAAAATTATGGGGACCCAAATTAGAGTATGAAATGACTTTTAGGAATTTCGAAGACTACAGGAAAGATGAGAGAAATTCGAATGTAGGCCCTAGAAAACTTAAGGAAAGTTTCGAAGAGATTTCAGAGTAACCCGTTAGGAATATTTTCGGAAAGCTCGTATTAAACGAAAATAAAAAAACAATGCGCACTATTGACATGTAGCAAAGGAATCAATACATGAATGACACGTGGCATGAAGACAAGATGCATGCATGACACTTGTCATGCAATAGAATGCATGTGTGACAAGTGTCACACATGCAAGAAAGGCAATTTTGTAAATAAGTGGAAATCCAATGGCAATTTCACTTTCTAATGCAAAAAGTATATAAGCCAATTCAAAGGAAATCAAAGAAAACAAGAGTGACGTCGTCCATTTGAGAGAAATCGAACAATGAGAGAAGCAATGAAAACCGAGAGACAAACAAGTTGAGAGAAAAAAATAATGTGGTGCTCTCGTCTTTGAAGAAAAAAAAGAGGGTAGCAAGCTAATCTTGAAATTTCTATTACCATTTTGAGTGAGTTTTGAGTGATTTTAGTGTTGCATAAAGGCTTGGAAGCTAATCAAATCCATTCCAAGTGAAATCAAGGTAAAAAATTAACTCCCATGAGTTATTTTTGGATGTTTGAAAACTTAAATCGATGTGGTTTAGGATATTAGTAGCTTTGTCATGTTATATGAGTGATTTCCATGTGAGTTTCTATGTGAAAACTTGAAGAAAATGGATGAATTGTGTTAGTATGAGTCACGACTAAAGTGATGGACAAAGGTTCAAAATGAGTTTAAATGATATGGATAAGTTTTATGCTTGCAAATGCTTGGAAATAACTTGAAATAAAGTTAAAATGAAAAATTAAAAAGTTGTGTGTGATTTGTGAAGCATTCGGCCAAGGTGTGCTAGAATTGGTAGCTATTGGTTTTAATACATTTGAACGACTTATTGAGTTATTGGGATGCTAGAATAACCATAGAAATTAAAAAAATTGAATTAGGATTCATATGAATGTCATACAAACAAAAACGGCCATGTTACGTGCAAGTTGTCTTAGTTTTCATTTTCTGTGTTTTGGATGGTTTAGTATGATATTATGCATGTTTGAAGTAATTTATAAGTACTTGGATGCATAAATAATGAAATGGAATGGATTCGTAACTAAACGAATTCATATTAAATAAAACGGCAAGGATGCGAAAACTTTATGTGATAAATGAATATGTGTTGTTAAAGAAAAATTTGGACAGTTTATATATATTAAATGTTATGGCAGCTTGTGAGTATCTTTGTGTGGATGAAGATAGCAGCTTGTAAACCTTTGAAATTACGTTCCGAAATAGCCTAAATTAGTGTACAAATTGTGTAGGTAGCGAGAAAGTAAGAAAGGTTGAATTCGTAGGTTTCGCGATAGAAAACGGAGAGGAAGTAGCACAAGGAAGCTAAGGAAAAGGAAATGAGAAGGTTTAAGTTTCCGTTGAAAACCGAAATAATTCAAGAACGTGACAAAAATGTTGGTGTACACTTAATTTAAATCTTTGCTTTTAATTGCATGAATATAGCTTTCTAAAATTTTAATGTTTGAGTTATTTAGTTAAATTGATTTGTTAAACACATTTGAGTATTTATTTCAAATACTTTGGATGTGTTAAATGATGAAAAAAAATAATAATAATGATTTGGGAAAGGGTATATGGCTGCCCTAGTTTTGTATTTGAGAAAAATGGAAATATTTTTGATGGATTAATCGATTTTAGATGTTGTTTGACATTATGATTAAAATTGTATAAGATGAAATTGTGATTTGGAAACAAATATAGAATTGGTGATGTTGGCTAAATATGGTTAAACTAGAGATGATGTTGGTTTGACAATGATTTTGAAATATTAAATGAGCTCTAGTAAACCTGAATATTGGTAGGTGAGGATTAGAATTTGGCATGCCAATAGGGTTATTATAACAGTACTGTGTCGATATGTTTTGAAGTGAAAAGTCAAAATCATTAAATTAGGGACCATGAGAGGCACCAAGTGTTCGATTCCAGATGATTGATTTATATATGTGGGATACAATTTGGCGAGTAGACATCGAGTGTCCAATGCCGAAATCCTATTTTTTAGTCTGAGGTATTATGTCAGTGTTTACAAAGGGTATCGAAAAATATTTTATACAAATTACATAATAGTATGTATGGATTGTTTTTAAAAGTGTTGAACCGGTTTGTTAATTTGATTTGAACTTAAATCTATATTATTTTTATGATATGACATTTTTATATTCAAAAATTATAAGGGGAAACTTCATTTTAGTCCCTAAGGTTTGGCGAAATATCAAAATTTTAAACATCTATTGGAAACAGCTCTTTTAATCCCTAACTTTTCCAAAACTCTTCAAAATAATCCAAACCGTCAGTTAAAAGAGATGGAAAAAGCAAAATGACTCATTTGCCCCTAAGTTTGGTTGTAATTCTAAATTACCGTTTTACCCCTAATTAAAAAAATATTAAAAATAAATAAATTAATATATAATCAAAAATTTTTTATTTAATTAAAAAAAGAAAAATAATTAATAATAATAATAAAAAAAATCATCACACCATTTTTCTCTCTTTTTTTCTCCACATCATCTTTTTCTCTCTTTTCTTCTTCATCTCTTCCATTCTCTCCTCTTTTCTTCTTCTTCTTCCTCTCATTCTTCGTCTCCCTTTCCTCTCTTTTACCCAGAACCAGATCGAACCCAGAACTAGATCTGGTTCTGGGTTCGATGGAACCCAAAACCTTCGCTGGTTCTGGGTTAGGTGGAACCCAGAACCAACGACGGTTCAGGGTTCGGTGGAACCTAGAACCAACGACGGTTCTGGGTTCGGTGGAACCCAGAACCAGCGTCTGGTTCCTTCTGGGTTCTGGGTAACCCAGAACCAGAAACCTCTCTGGTTCTGGGTTCTGGGTAACCCAAAACCAGAGACCTCTCTGGTTTTGGGTTCGAACCCAGAACCAGATCTCTGGTTCTGGGTTCGACCCAGAACCAAACTCTAGTTCTGGGTTCGATACCAGAACCAGTGTCTCTGGTTCTAGGTTGATCGAACCCAGAACCAAAGACTGATTCTGGGTTGATCTCTGGCGTTTGTGGTTGATGTTTGTGGTTAGTTTTTAGGTTGATGTTGGGGTTTGATAGTTGGTGTTTGGGGTTGATAATTGTGGTTTGATGAATCTGTTGAGTGTTTGTTATGATTTGTGGTTTGATCAATCTGTTGAGTGTTTTGTTTTTGTATTTTTTGGTAAATTTTTTTGAGGATTTGGATTTACATATTCTGGTTCAAACCATGTGTTTGAATCCAGATTTTTTTAAAAAAAAGTTGCCAAATATTTTTTTCAGTTTTTCCAATTTTTTTTTAAAATAATTTTCGATTTTTTAAATTATTTTAAATGTTTTATAGGATTAAAATCTCAGTCGTCCACGTGTCACAATCTTAGCATCTTATATGAAAAGACCATTTTACCCTTTTCATCCAAGCCTTCTGTTACTGTTGACCATTAGTTGACTTACAGTTTGGACTATTTTGAAGAGTTTTAGAAAAGTTAGGGATTAAAAGAGTTGTTTCCAATAGATGTTTAAAATTTTGATATTTCGCCAAACCTTAAGGACTAAAATGAAGTTTTCCCAAATTATAAATTCAAATTTAGTGTACACCCATTAAGTAAATATGTTTAGCGCGTTAGAATTACCACGCGCAGGTAGTAGATTGCACCAGGAGGGCCAGCATTGAAGAGAAAGCTTATCTGTAACAAATCTAACTAGTCATATCCATCCATCCGTATTTTAGGTAGAAACCACACTTTGTTTTGTATATAAGAATTTTTAATTTGTATACATATGCATGCATATATGTATTTGTATATTAAAGGTGGAATTTTATAAAGAAAAATCGATTTGTATATATTTTTGGATAATGTTGTGTATATGCAAAATGTTGAACCAAACGGAGTTTGGTTCTAAATGTTGAATATGGGTCTTGTGGAAACATTTGTGTTGAAAATGAATATAATGAATTTGTAACAAACTGGAAAGTTCGAATTTAAGGGGAAACTCTTGCAGTTTTTCCACAAAAATTAGAAATGATTTAAATCAATTTGTAAAGTTTTTTTTTTTAAAATTCCCTATTTTGATATGAATAATTAAATATATAAATTTCGAAATAAAGATATTGCAATAAGGAAGTTACAGGTAGCGCCTCTTGGACTCGTCTGAAGGAAGGATTGGCAGAGGGTGTTACATCTTCAGTCTCCCAAATCGAAGTTAAGGTCAGATCTGGAGCACTCGAAGTCGAAGTCAATTGCCGTCTCAGCCTATCGTACATTAAAATAGGGAAAAATATTTAAAAAAACCATCACTACCTCACAATCTATCACACGATCGCATCCTCAGCCGTCACTCTCACACCCTTCACTACCTCAACTCTGCCGCCACTCTCCCTACCGATGCTCTAGCGTCGTTGCCAGTTAGATCGCCGGTCAGACCCATATCTCCCTACCGCCACTCTCTCTCTTCACTCCATGCCAACCATCCCCTTCCATTCCCACTTGTTCCTGGTAAAGAATGAGAGATCGGCGGGCAAGAAAGGTGAAGATACGAGTCTGCTACAGCTCTTGGTGTTCTCGGTGGCAGTGTTCTGCTGTTGATCTCGGTGGCAATGGTGGCGGTGTTCTTCATCAGGAGCTCTTGGTGACTTTTTCATTATTCACTCTCGATGGAGGTGGGTTTTGCTTCTGGGTTCGGTGGTTGCTTCTCTCTAGATCTGCTTTTGGATTTTGCTTTTGTGTTCAGTGGCTGCTTCTCTTCAGATGTGCTTCTCTCCAGTTTCCTCCTTTCTATTGATTCGCTTTTGGGTTTTGCTTTTTGTCAATTTTTTTTGAGACAATTTCAGGTTTGACCCATTAGAAAACAAAAAAATTGTTTTTAGCACCCATTTTACAAAAATTCGTTTTTAACCTCTCAAACAAACTAATTTCTTCCTATACCCAAGTTACCCAAATTGCCCCTTAGTTAAATATTCTTTCCAAACTCAGATGAAATGTCAACAATACCCTCAAGCCTCCATAACCACTACTCTTCTTCTTTTCCTACGGTTTTAGGCTTCTTCTTTTCCATCCCATTTTCGATTCTCTCATCATTATTATTTGTGCACCCATTCAACATTTTTGAATCCAAAAAACACACATTCAATCAAGCTTCATTCTCTCTAACAACAACCCTCACATTCAACATTTTTCTCCAAGTTTAAAGGTATGTGATTGTTGTTGGTTGTTTTTGAAATTTTTTGTTGATAATGCTTAGTTGAAAGCTTTAAAAGTGATTTATGGTTGTGATTTTATCATATATAAGTGTGATCTGCAAGAAACTAAAGGAAATCAAAGAGCCCGAAAGTTCTGGTATCGGAACCGGGTTTTATGGGGGTATAAAACCCAGTAAAACCCGGAACCGGGTTTTATGGCACCATAAAACCCGGTTCCGGGTTTTATAGGGGTATAAAACCCGAAACCGGGTTTTATGCCCCCATAAAACCCGGTCGGGGCATGAAACCCGAAACCGGATTTTATGGGGGCATAAAACCCGGTTTCGGGTTTCATGCCCCGACCGGGTTTTATGGGGGCATAAAACCCGGTTTCGGGTTTTATACCCCCATAAAACCCGGTCGGGTTTTATGTTGGCATAAAACCCGAACCGGGTTTTATAATTTTTTTTTTCAATTTTTTTTTTTGTTGAGGAAGTTTGGTATTGATAGTTAGAGTTATATACGATAAGATTTAATTAGATTTTAATAGATTTGGTTGGTTTTGGCTTGAAAACTCGGTTGCGGGTTTTATTGTATATTAAAACTCGATTTTGTTTATGATTTTATTTATTTAATTTAGCAAATAATATTTAGAAAATATTGAATTAACCTTAAGTAATACAATGTTTGATAATAATTTAATTACATTTGAAACATTTAATAAATATAGTTTTTTTTTTTTTTTTTCATACAAAACAATTGGTTATTGACTATTATGTGAGTATGGATGAGACTAATTTATTTCAATTTTACAGAAATGAGTGAAGTGACAATAATAATCAGATGCAACGGAGAGTGGAATGGTAATAATTATGTTGGGGGTGAGGCGTTCATGATGGGGGCCCCGACGAATGTCAATTTATCTTGTTTGGTGGACTTTGTTTACATAGTGACTGGCATTGATAGAAGAATATGGGACATCCGCTTGCATTATTTACTCGGAGTTAGGGGAATGCCAGTAGTTAAGATACCTATCACGACCGATCTTAGTGTCCGGGGTGTAATTTCAGACAACAAAGCTGATTATAGAGAGATTTATGTTGATAAGAATATAAGAGATTCTGCAGTTATCAGTCCTACTGTCCCTCCACATACCACCACCCCAATACAAGACGTAGGGCGTGTAGAGAGAGATGACGATAGATTTGTAAGTCCGGCTACGGCTGAATATCAAAATTGTTTTGCTTCTTATAGCGGTAGTAATCAAGTTTCAGCTTCTGTCGCTGCATTTACATCCATAGAAAGTCCAATGTGCCACATTGATTATGATAGAAATGATGGTGATGATGAAGATCGGGACACAAATAATGATCGTGATGAGACATCAGAAAATGGAGATGATGACGATGAAACTGCAGATGATGATGATGATGGAGAGAATGTGGAGTATCCAGAAGTTAGATTTTCTGGTTCACAATTTGAAACAAACCCTTCACAACCATACTGGATTGTTCCCGGTACAGAGGACTGCGAAATAGAGACTACTTCAACCGCTATGTCGACTTTCATCCAACGTGATACATTATATCAAGGTGCATTTTTTGATAGTAAACATGAATTGAATGTGGCTGTTGGAAAAAGTGTTCTTAATTCAAGATTTGAACATAAGGTTAGACGTTCGTGCACGGTTCGATATGAGGCCGGGTGCAAGGATTTAACCTGCAGCTTTGAGGTCCGTGCAAGATGCAGAAATGGTGGTTCGATGTGGTATGTATACAAGTATGTACCGGAACACACATGTTGTCAAGACGCTTTCGAGGCACATAGGCGAAGTGTGAAGACTGTTGTCATAGCAACATTGTATCAAAAAAAGGTGGGACTTGATAGTATTACCCCTCAGGTTTTGATTGCAGATATGTTGGAGCAATATGGTGTGCAGATTATGTACACTAAAGCTTGGAGGTCGTTACAATATGCAAAGAAACTATCATATAGGAAAGCGGATGAGTCATTTCAACAGCTTCCTCGGTACTTTCATATGTTAAAAGAAATAAACCCTGGTACAGTGACGGCAATTAGAACGGATGAAAACAATCGGTTCTTGTATTCATTCGTTGCACTTGGATCCTCAATTGAGGGTTTTCGATCTTACATCAGACCAGTTATTGCTGTTGATGCTACCCATTTGAAAGGTGAATATAAAGGGGTGATTTTTGTAGCTGCAGCCAAAGATGGTGAGGAAATGATTTATCCTATTGCTTTTGGATTTGGCGATGGAGAGTCGGACAGTTCATGGACTTGGTTCTTAAGTAAATTACGAAACGTTATTGGTGGAACGCATCATTTGCCATCAGATTTGATTATCGTCTCCGATCGTCATAAAAGTATTGCGAATGCGATGAGCATCATTTTTCCTGAAGTCCCACATGTGTTCTGTTTCTTCCATTTGAAGCAAAACCTAAAGCAACAATGTAGAAATCAAGAAGATGTTTTGAAGATGTTTTATGTTGCAGCATATGGTCATGATAGGGAAGAATGTGAAAGATATTTAGAACAAATTCGACGGGTATGTCCAAAATTGCATGAAAAATTGGTTAATATTGGGGTGACAAAGTGGTCACGTGCATTTTCTCCAAAAAGAAGATATGGCATGATGACTACTAACATTGCAGAATCACTCAACAAATGCATGATGAAAGCACGTCGATTGCCAATAACAAGTGCACATGAATTTCTGAGACATATGTTACAGAGATGGTACAACGATAGACGTGTTCATGCTGAGAAACTCAGATCTTCAGTGACCAAAACTGTGGAGGATCATGTCAACTCGATGGCTAATATGTCAACGAGTGGCACGGTATCTGCCATTCAAGAACCAACCAATTTCGGAGTTGCACATGAATCAGGCTATGGGTTTGTTCAGCCTTTTCAGCGGTCATGCAGTTGCAATCGTTGGGACCTAGATCAGTTGCCATGTCATCATGCAATTGCTGTTGCCAGGTATCGTTATTGTACTTTGTTATTTTTCATTATTTAATATAATATAGTAACACTCTGCCTTTGTCATACATATCAGGTTCACTGGTGTTCACTATTATACACTTTGTCATGATTATTATAGCAAAGAATGGCTTAAAGCTGCATATGCACGTCCGATCAATCCTGTCCCTGGGCCAAAAGATTGGCATGTTCCTACGGAAGTAAAAAGTATGATTGTATTACCACTCGAAGAAAAACGACAAGCAGGTAGACCAAAAGAGGCGCGAATTCCTTCAGCTGGAGAAAGTCGTAGGAAGAAAAAATGTGGAAAATGTGGTGAAATGGGACATAACCGGCTTCGTTGCCCTAACCCCCCAATATCAGGCATCGGAGGGACAAGTGGAGAAGGTGCTGGGAGCAGCGCTGAAGCTACTGGAGGTGCTACGTCGTCTGCCGCTGTTATGGGACCTGTTAGGACCTCTCGAAAATGTCGTCTTTGTGGTGCGACTGGACACACGCGACGTCGATGTGATCAACGGTTTTCTATTCCACCCTCAGCGGATGATGAAAATGGTGGTAATGATTTACAATGAATATATTGTTTCAAATGTTCATTTATTATTTTCTTCGTTTATTTTTTTCTTATATGTATTGTATTGGAGAACTTTGAACATGATGGTTGGTTGGTATGTAATGCAAATGTTATGAAACCCGGATAATCAAAAGAGGTATTTTTGTAAACAAAAGTTTTAGTTAAAAATTACTATAAGCACTCGCTGAGCTTTCATAGTTTATAGTTTTCTTATTTTGTTTTAAAAACCTCCTCAGGTGTTGGCGTGGGTGATGGAGAAGGGATAGCTCCTCCAGAAGTATAGGTGGGCGTGACACAACAATGCTGCCATATAATTCATATTTTGCATATTTTGTAGCTTAAAGAAAAAGGATCGTAAATCAATTCTTTTGAGTTGTGACTGAGTGGTTCATGAAGTTAAAGTTTAGTTTTTAAACCATTGTGGAAGGTTGTGAATGAATTGCTTTTTAAATTCATGTTTTTGTTTTTGATGAAATAGATAAAAGATTGGAAATCTGATTTAATATGCTTGTTTGTGGTAAAGAAGTTGAGTGGTGATTGAGAAATATTTTAGAAGTGTGAATTTCTCTTTTACAGGTTTTGGAAATGTCAAAAATGCAGTTGTTATGCTGCTGGATTTTAGTTTGAAAAAAAGTGAGATTTGGATTTTAAAATGAAATTGAAATTTTAGTTTTAAAACGAAACTAACCCAACTAGTTTTGAAAAGTTTAAGGGTTCGCTCTGCAAATTCTTTTTAGCTCGCCTAGTAGAGAAATCCGAGGTTCCTCTACGAATCTCAGCTACAAGGTTTTGTATTTTTAAAGTTGAATATTATTTTGAAGTATTTTGGACATTAGAAAGGAAAATAATATAATGTGGTTTAATGTTACTATATAAGGGATTGTACAATATTCCTTTGATTTCATTGAATACATTGTATTTTATGAAATATTAGTCTAAATTTGAATATTACCTTAAAGTATTTTTTGGAAGTTTTGGATATTAGAAGGGAAAAATTCAATTAAAATGGTGGGATAAAAATCATTTAACAAAACCGGGTTAAAATACCCCTCATAACCCGAAACCGGGTTATAAGGGCCATTATAACCCGAAACCGGGTTATAATGGTCCATTTAACCCGGTTCCGGGTTAAATGGTCATTATAACCCGGAACCGGGTTATAATGGGCATTATAACCCGGAACCGGGTTATAAGGGCCATTATAACCCGGTTCCGGGTTATAATGCCCATTATAACCCGGTTCCGGGTTATAATGCCCATTATAACCCGGTTCCGGGTTATAATGCCCATTATAACCCATTTGATATATCTTTTAGTATTTTTGGTGTTTTTGTTTTTTTTTTGTGTGTTCAAAGGCTCCAAATTATGTTCAAATGTCTTTGATTTCATCAATTTAACTTAGTTGGACATATAACTTCTAAAATTTGGCGAAATCATCACATTCTAATATAATGTGGTTTAATGTTACTATATAAGGGATTGTACAATATTCCTTTGATTTCATTGAATACATTGTATGTTATGAAATATTAGTCTAAATTTGAATATTACCTTAAAGTATTTTTTGGAAGTTTTGGATATTAGAAGGGAAAAATTCAATTAAAAGGGTGGGATAAAAATCATTTAACAAAACCGGGTTAAAATACCCCTCATAACCCGAAACCGGGTTATAAGGGCCATTATAACCCGAAACCGGGTTATAATGGTCCATTTAACCCGGTTCCGGGTTAAATGGCCCTTATAACCCGGAACCGGGTTATAATGGCCCTTATAACCCGGAACCGGGTTATAATGGCCCATTTAACCCGGTTTCGGGTTAAATGGTCATTATAACCCGGTTTCGGGTTATAATGCCCATTATAACCCATTTGATATATCTTTTAGTATTTTTGGTGTTTTTGTTTTTTTTTTTTTGTGTGTTCAAAGGCTCCAAATTATGTTCAAATGTCTTTGATTTCATCAATTTAACTTAATTGGACATATAACTTATAAAATTTGATGAAATCATCACATTATAATATAATGTGGTTTAATGTTACTATATAAGGGATTGTACAATATTCCTTTGATTTCATTGAATATATTGTATTGTACGAAATGTTAGGCTAAATTTGAATATTATCTTAAAGTATTTTTGGGAAGTTTTGGATATTAGAAGGGAAAAATTCAATTAAAAGTGTTGGATAAAATTAAATTAAAAATTGTAGGATAAAATTCAATGCAAACTCAAAATCAAAAATTAAGTGATAATTAATCAATGAAATGATATTTATTAAGTGATTCCTCTTGTGGAGTAGTTCAAGATTACATGTTTTTTAAGGAAAAAATGATTGTTTATAAAACTTGAAATCATTATTAAACATAATACCCATAATAACCCGAACCGGGTTATAATGGGTAAGATAACCCGAATCCGGGTTATATTACCCATTATAACCCGGTTCGGGTTGTATACCCATTATAACCCGAACCGGGTTATAATGGGTATTATGTTTAATAATGCGGGTTATAATACCCATTATAACCCGGTTCGGGTTATAATGGGTATAACAACCCGAACCGGGTTATAATGGGTAATATAACCCGGATTCGGGTTATCTTACCCATTATAACCCGGTTCGGGTTATTATGGGTATTATGTTTAATAATTGATTTCAAGTTTTATAAACAATCATTTTTCCCTTAAAAAACATGTAATCTTGAACTACTCCACAAGAGGAATCACTTAATAAATATCATTTCATTGATTAATTATCACTTAATTTTTGATTTTGAGTTTTTGAATTAATTGAAGCACTTAATAAAAAGTGAATAAAAAAAATGATTGATTGAAATTTTTATTTGATTAATGGAATCACTTAATAATTATCATTTCATTGATTAATGGATTCGTAATTTTTAATTTTGAGTGTTTGAATTAATGGAAGCATTTAATACGAATGATTGATTGAAATTTTTATTTCATTAATGGAATCCCTTAATAATTATCAAACTCTTGATTAATTATCACTTAATTGTTATTAACTTGTTAAGTATTTTATTTTTGGTTTACAATGCATAATAATCTAAATGATTGATTGAAATTACATCAATTTATTTATATTTTATACAAATGATAATAATCATTCAAACACAACATTTCCCTTTTCATCTAATATCCACCGTCCATAATCGTCAATTACATATTGTGCTGTGGAATACGTATATATATATCATGCGCCATATCCTTCCTTATTCTAATGGCATCCTCCTTTGTTTGGTGCGACTTCCATTCATGATCCTAAGACTTGATAAGATCGTGGATAAACATCGCACAATACGCTCCACAACTGTTGCTGCAAAAATATGAAGACATGTTAGATGATTATTAAAAGTGAATAATATTCGGACTATGTTTTAAACAAAAGTGACATCTACCCGTCAACTTGCTGAGGCACATTTTCCATATTGACACGTGCCACGTCCCATCTATTTTCCACAGGTGGTGTAGGTCCTTCGCTTTGCTCATAAAATCCAAGCGACCGTAAGATGACCGGCATAAAAAATGCAAGCGGCTGCAAGACCTGCCTCCATTGCTCAAAGTTTACTGCTTGCATAGAATCATACACCACTATTTTCTCCTCCCTCAGGCACACCTTACAAACGACCCAATGCATCTGAGATAAACAACAAGGGAGTAGCACCTACATTTTCAAAACATTAATCGTATAAGACCCATGTGAAGGATAAATTAAATAAAAATTAATAATATACACATAATGCAAAAATTATTAATTCACCAATCAAACTTACATTTTCTGCAAATTTCCAAGACATTTTACTGTCAGCCAGGCCGGTAGCACAATTCTGCCAGGAATTCGGGACAACAGCTGTCAACGGATCAAACTCTTTATTCAGTGCGGTGTATTCAGCATTGAAAATGCGTACTATATCCGCCTGTAATCATTAAAATTAAACATGTTATTTTCAAATAAATTAAATTAATTAAATAAACACGATCTCAACCTGTAACAATTAAAATGTAAATACTTACAAAAAAATTTGTCCCGTGGACTGCGTATCTACAATCAGTTGCCTCGTCCCACCACTCGCAAACTTTTGCTTTTTTCCTAAGGCAACTCAAATACGCATCAATATGAATCCCCGTCAACCACTCATTCATATTTTCGATAGTACGAAGCATATCCGGGGTGCATGGCACCGGATATCCATCAATAGTGCACCTGAAAAAAAAAAGAATTAGACTATATTTTATTACATTAGTAATCAAATTAAGATAATATAATAATATTTTTTATTCATACCGGAGATTCAAAGAAGCAGCTTTGTACTCCGTGTAGACATCGGGTACAGTCTTCGCCACCTGCTCTGCCATATCCTCCATCACCCGCTCCACCACTTTTTTTTATTCTTTCTTTTTCTTTTTTGGGGGTATGGGATCCGTGTATGGCGTCCTACAAGATGCTGATGGCTTAATTTTTCGCTTGCATCGCTCATGGATAAGCCCTCCCTGTAATTTAAAGCAACTCACAATTGTAAATTAGATTTTTAAACTTAATACGTAAGATTATAACGTAAAATAAATACAAAATATACCTGAACATCACCGATGTCTATATCTCTCACAGTGTCATGGATGTGATGATCCCTCTCAACTCCTGAGTCATGCATATGGATAGTCGGGTCCTGATCAGCAATGCTATGATCCCTCCCTAATCCAGAGTCATGGATAGGGTCAGCAATATGAGGATCCCTCACTGATCCTGAATCATGGACATGCAGGTCATGATCCTGGTCTCGAATAGAGCTCTCAACAGCATCATCATCCATACGCCCACTAATCTGTAAGTGGTCTTCAACTCTTTGCAATCTCTTATCCAATTTTTCCAACATCCTGTTCTGTGATTGCTGCAACCCGACTATATGCTCCAATAGTTTCAGTATCTTGCCCACATTTGTCTGCTGAGGCACCTACATAAATAAAAAATATATAATTATATATAATTTAAACAAAATGTAAAATATAAATAAAATATAAATTATATGTTTTTATATAAATGATATAAATTATTATATACACCTAATGTAAAATATAAATCAAATAGGAATTATTTTTATATTTAATAAAAAATTATATCATTTATATATAAATATAAAAACTATATATTTATATATAAATGATATAAATTATTATATACACCTAATGTAAAATATAAATTATTTTTATATTTATATCATTTATATATAAATATAAAAACTATATATTTATATATAAATGATATAAATTATTATATACACCTAATGTAAAATATAAATTATTTTATATTTATATCATTTATATATAAATATAAAAACTATATATTTATATATAAATGATATAAATTATTATATACACCTAATGTAAAATATAAATTATTTTTATATTTATATCATTTATATATAAATATAAAAACTATATATTTATATATAAATGATATAAATTATTATATACACCTAATGTAAAATATAAAGTATTTTTATATTTATATCATTTATATATAAATATAAAAAACTATATATTTATATATAAATGATATAAATTATTATATACACCTAATGTAAAATATAAATTATTTTTATAAATCAAATATAAATTATTTAAAATCAAATTCATACCCGAGGGTGAGATGGTCTAACGGGCGAACTGCTCCCCGGTCGTACATCATGCACACTTTTCATTCTCGGCTCCCTCTCTTCATCCTTATCCTCTCCCTCCTCCTCCTCCTTCTCTTTCTCCTCCTCCTCTCTATTTAACATATTCTCACTCACTGTCTGCTCATCATCATCATCACCCTCATCATCTTCACCCCCTCCACCGCCACTTTTCCACACTTTCTCTCCAACCAAATGCTTGGCGTTGAAGGACCTCCAATAATCCATCTCTCTCTCATCATCAGTGGGCACAAGAATCTTCTTCGATGCAATACACTACAATACATGTATATAAATATAGTTAGTATATTAAACGCAAAGGTAGTAAACAAATTAAATTAAAAAATTTTAGATTAATGTAGACACTTACAAAGTGAAGCTCATTCCTCCAATTATTTGCATCCTTTCTAATCCGCTTATTACAATGCCAATTCCTAAACCTTGGCAAATCCATATCGCCTGGTATTCTGTTCCCTACTTTACTGTCTAAGTATGGGAACATTTCAACAAGCCACCACTGTAATGCATATTAAACAAAAACAAATATATATCATTACAATATAAAAATAAATATATATTTAAACAATTTTTTGTTAATTAAATTTGTGAAAGTTTAAAAAGCCAACAAACAAAAAAAAAGTGTTGCTTTGACATGGTGGGTAAGTTAAATTGAATGCCTAATTTTTTTTCCAACTTTTTAGTTAATTAATTTGTTTAACATGAATAATATTATTGATTTTTCTTGTTTAATATTTTAATTATAAGATACATTAAAGTTTGACATTGGTGTAATATTTTAACAATGTTTAAGAGTGATCTTTAATTAGCACTTCCTCTCACATAACAAAAGTGTTTGCACATTTTCATTCTCTTAATGGTGACTTTTTAAAAATTCTACTAAATACATTTTTTTAAACTTTATTTGAGTAATTCATTTCGAAATAAATAATTGAACTAATGTTTTAGTTATGCAAACAAATTAAGAACCATGAATAAATATATATTTAAACAATTTTCATTCATAATAATAATGAGCATATAGTAAGTGTTGTACCTGAAATGCCCAAACAAATCCGTATAGATTAACCGTCCGTCCGTGGATAAGGCGTTCCTCAGTAATCACCTGTCTGAGGTGATGGAGAAGTATACTATATGCTAATGTACCCCACGGGAACGCATTCCACACTTCTACATCCTCTATCATGACCCACAACGCCTTATCCACCCCTTGACGTTCATCTAAACCATAAAATAACTGGAAAGCTATGACTAAATTAGCCAACTTCAAAGTGTCATCAACATCTAAATTTGCCCGTGACTTGATCATTAGTACAATAGCTTTCACTGATGGTGGACTTCCTTTGAACAATCTCCACAAAAGACTTTTTTTATCATTTTGTCGTGCCTTTATCGTATTTACATCGATTCGCCCGAATTGCAGCCCTGTTACCAATAAAAATTCCTGCTTTCCAAATCTATATGGTCGCCCTCCAATTTCAAACCACATCTCATCAGGGCTAGCACGAGGGATTTCTAACTCCCTAGCAAGAATAGTTGCAATCAAAGGGCAAACCAACAACTAATTATGAGATATTTCCATAAAATGTCTAAATGGAGTCATGCCCAAAAATTGCTTCAGGAGTTCTTTTTTTTCAAGAGCTGCTTTTAGACCAGCAATCTCTTTGAAGCTGCAATGTGTACTCAATGACATATCATCGGGAATAACCTGTGAACTCCATTTATAAAGGACCTGCATCTATACAAAACAAAAAAAATAATTGTAATAATAACATTAATTAACTATTTACTTTAAAATAACACTTAATTATTATTTTTTTGTCCTATTTTCATTAATTTATAAATCTATTTTTAATTAACAAATTAAATTAACATATTACAATTACATTAAATCAAATTTAAAATTTAATTAATTATTTCTTCTTATTTTTATTTTTGTTAATTTTAATTTTTATTAATCACATTTATTTCATATTTTTATTTTAATTATTGGAATAATAGATTACATTTAATTTATTTCTAACTTTATTAAATTTTATAATTTATTTAACTTATTTCAAAAACCAATAATAATTATATATTTATTAAATAAAAAAAAAACCTAAGTTTAATTGTGCATTAAACCCGGTTTTGCACAAAACCGGGTTTAATGGATGTCTTAAACCCGGTTCCGGGTTTAAGGCACCAATTAAATCCGGTTTTAACCCAAAACCGGGTTTAATGCATCAATTAAACCGGTTTTGGGTTAAAACCGGGTTTAATTGATGCATTAAACCCGGTTTTGTGCAAAACCCAACCTCATTGTCTTCTTCACAAACCCAAACCTCCATTTTCATGTGTTATCCACCAAAATCCAACCAAAACTAATCTAATCTAATCATACTAAACTAATCCAACATCCATAACACAAACAAACTAAATCAACACTCAAAAATTTCACATATAGAACTCAAACTATCAAATGGAGTCTGTCACTTACCGTGGGTAATGGAGGAGGTCGGCGAAGGTCCGAAATGGTGAGACAAGGCTGGCGATGGGCAGTCGAGCGTGATGGTCAGGCGATCGGCAAGACGCTCGCGGTCGGGCGTGGGCGGTCGGGCGATCGGGCGATCGGCAAGGTTGGAGGAGATCCCAAGGCTTGGATGGGTGAAGACTCTCGCCGGCGGTTGGAGGACGTCGGCCAAGGTGCGAAACGGAGAGACAAGGCGGCTCGCGGTCGGGCTGTCGACTGATCGGCAAGGTTGCAGATCGGGCGTGGGCGTGGGCGTGGGCTGTCGGCCGATCGGCAAGGTTGCAGGTCGGGCGTCGGCGCTCGGCGGCGGTCGGCGGTCGACGGAAACCGGGTTGCGATGTTGATTTGAAACCGGTTGATTTTGCTTTGGATGATTTTGCTTTGGATTTGTTTGGTTGACCGGTTGTTGGAGATGTGCTTTGGATTTGTTGTTGTTGTGCCATTTCAATAGATGGGGGCAGTTTTGTAATTTCGTGTTGACTTTTTGTTTTGAATTTTAGAAAAACAAGAGTGGTGTATGGTTAGGGGTAAAATGGATAACTTGGGTATAGGAAGATATTAGTTTGTTTGAGAGGTTAAAATTGAATTTTTATAATTTGGTGGGCATATATGAATTTTCAGTTTTCTGATTTGTTATTTTTGGTATTTTTCACATTTTTTTTTGTGGGGTATTAGTTTTTGGTGCTGATATGTTGTTTGAAATTTTTTCTAGTTTGTTTTGGTTATATTATGTTATGTGTCATCTAGGTATTTGAGTTTGTGCTTAAAAGATTGAATTTTGAATTTTTTTTTTTTTTTTTTTTTTTTATGTTAATATGGTTTCCATGTTTCAAGCTTGAGAGTTTTACTTGAACTGTCACTATTATAGATTAGTGATGCTACTTCGAAAATGTAATTAGTGTGATATATATATATATATATATATACATATATATGGGGTAGGATCGGGAGACACAAGTTTTGACATAAATTTTGACACGATTTTATTGACCATTGGATGAAAATGATTTTAATGGTTTAGATTTACTCACACCACTACATACAACTCCATTTTACACTCTACATAAATATTTTATCTCTCATCTCTCTGCATTATTATATTAGCTCTCTCCTCTCTCTTCATTATTACACCATCTCTCTCCTCTCTCTTTATTATTACACTATCTCTCATCTCTCCTATTAATATTAAAATCTCAATATTTAAATTATTTTTTTCTCACCCAATCTAATTATATTTAAAAACTCATCAAGAAAATTAAAAAAAAAAAAAAAACAGCAATTGTTTTTTTTTTAACTTGATAAATTTATTATTTAAATGGTGATTTATTTTTTAAAATAGTTTAAACCAAGCAATTTTTAGTAAGAAAATTTTTATTACCACTAAAAAAAAAAAATTATTTCAAAAACAATTTCTAACCAAAATAAGTAAAATAGATTTTATTTTTCAAAAACACAAAATACTTAACCAAAAAGTTTTTCTTACTAAAGATTTTTTGTTTAAACTATTTTAAAAAATAAATTATCATTTAAATAATAAATTTATCAAGTTAAAAAAAAAATTGTAGTTTTTTTTTTTTTAATTTTCTTGATGGGTTTTTCAAATATAATTGAATTGGGTGACAAAAAAATAATTTTAATATTGGGATTTTAATATTAATGGGAGAGATGAGAGATAATATAATAATGAAGAGAGAGATGAGAGAAAACATTTATGTAGAGTGTAAAATGAAGTTGTATGTAGTGGTATGAATAAATCTAAACCATTAAAATCCTTCTCATCCAATGGTCAACAAATCGTGTCAAAACTTGTGTTCCCCGATCCTTCCCCCATATATGTATATATATATATATATGTCTCTTTTTTTCGTGCGTTTTTTAAGTTGTTGTAGAAAGTTTGATAGTTTGAAGTTGAAGATCAGGATGTTGATAAAAATTTGGTTTGGTTGAAGAATAATATTGAACGAAATCTTATATTAGTTTATATTAGTTTGGGTAGCAAATGCTAAATAATTAATTTAATTATAATTGTATTTAAAATTTATCTTTTAATTTTTTAATATAGTAAAAGTATTTTCATCTTTTCATGAATACGTCACAACACCACTCAACTTTTGATGAAACCACTTTTAGACTGCTGGAAGGGGATTTTTTGGCTAATGATTTAAAAAGTAAGGGTAAATTGACGTTATTTTTAATTTCAAGGGTTTTTAGATTTTTTTAAAAAAAATATATTTGATCTAAAAGCCATAAAATTATATTAAAATTTATGTTAAAATTTATCTTTGTTCCCTCTGTATATTTAAATATATAAAAAATTTTAATTTCGTCCTTAATTTTTAGTGAAATATTAAATTTTTACTCATTTATGCATTTTAAATATTCGTCATCCCTAATGTTTTAAAGATTTATTAATTTAGTTTTTCTTCGTTAATTAAACTTAACGATTTGAAGGATATTAAATTTATATAAAAAACCATAGATTTCTACTATCCATAAAAGTTGTGAATGATACGGAAGATTTAATGAGTTTAATTAAAATAAAATTAATAAAAATTATATAATTATTAAAGAAAAAAAAACATAACAAAACAAAATCTCAAAAATTAAAAAAAAAAAAACAAACTTAAAATAAATTTAAAAAAACAAATTAAAGTTGCAGGAAAACAAAAAATGAAAGATCTTGGATGTTTGAAGATCTGCGCTGGAACCCAAATCTTCAGATCTTCCATAAACCCAGAAAACAACTCTAAAACGTTGAACCATCACAACAACATCAATCCAAACACACAACAGCAACAAACCTTAAACCATCAGTAATCTCTCACATAACCTCAACAAAACCAACAAAATCAAACACAGAAAAACATTCTTCATCATCTACAAACACAAAATCCAAACATAAACACACAAACCAAACACAGAAAACCCAGATCTTATCTCTAAAACCAGGAAAAAAAAAGAATACACCCTCTGATGAAATTCTAACTATCTTATAAATATTAAACAAACTCTCTAATACAATGATTGTTTAGATGAAACAAACTCAATAACAATGGCAGCAATGGCGTCCACAGTTTCATTGCCATCAGATCCAGAGCTTGCTTTGAACAACAACCTGTCCACCTCCCACCTCACGAAATGGAGCACCACCTAGAAACCAATGTCATCTCAAGAAGATGATCAATCAGGTCGACTTGAAGCGGTGGGTCCCGACCTTTCTCTCCTCCACAAAACTCTCTTCACCGTCCTCTGGATGGCCGCCTTCGCCTCCGTGTTCCTATGGCAGTGCAACGCTGTCGTCGGAGGCTTCTCGTTCTCCAAATGGGGCGTGTCCAGTCGGCCGATCTCGAGGTTGAGGCCGTTGTCGTTTAACTTGAAGGATTTCGGGGAAGTCGACGACGGTGTCACGTCAACACGGAGGCCTTTGAGCTGGCGGTTTCTACTATTTCGAAGCACCAGAAACCCACATCCGATTCTGGGCTTTGAAACCAGATCAAGTTTGGCGGTGCTCTTCATGTTCCACCCGGTTTTTGTTTTTTGTTTTTTGCTTTGTTTTTTTTTTTTCTTTTTTATAACAAGTGGGGTAAAATGATGATGTTTTTTGGGATGATGATAATGAGAATAGTTCTGCTTTAGGTCTTCGCTTTGGGGCCGGAAATACTAGGTCTGGGTTTTTTTTTTTTTTTTTTTTTTGTTTTGGAAAGTGATTTTTGCTTTGATTTTGATGTGGTAGTGTTTGAGTTTGATATAGGGTTCATAATTCTGGTCTTTTTTAGTATTTTTATTTTTTTAAAGAATGAAGTCAGATGATGATTGGACTCCCGGATCTGCAATGAGGACCGGGTTCAAATACCTTCAAGTTTGGGTAATTACTTGGATGAATCATTTTTAATTTTTTTCAAAAATTTTTTTAACTTTGATTTTTTATTAAGAGTATTTTCATCTCTATATAGTTTTCATAATATTTGACCCTTTAACTAAATAGTTAAAAAGACTAAATCGATTAATTTTTAAAACGTTAGGATGATGAGTAATCAAAACGCATAATTGAATAAAAATAATATTTCTATAAACATCAGGCACTAAATTAAAATTTCCCCCGAAATATATTTATTTTATTTTCCTTTTATTTTAGGAGTATTTTTTACATTTATAAATTCAAATTTCCTCAATTTAATATTAAAAAGAAAAAAATCTTCAATTTAACATGACATGATTCACATTAATGCGAACAACAGTTCAGTACCATGCAAGTTGTGCGGGCCAAACCTCATGGGGAGTGTAATTTCCCTAAAAGCAAAAAGGGAAACTTCATTTTAGTCCTTAAGGTTTCACAAAATATCAAAATTTTAAACATCTATTGAAAACAGCTCTTTTAATCCCTAACTTTTTAAAACTTTTCAAAATAGTCCAAACCGTCAGTCAACTAACGATCAACAGTGACAGATAGTTTGAATCAAAAGGGCAAGATAGTCTTTTCATATGAAATGTTAAAGGTTTGACACGTGGACGGTTATGATTTTAAAATATTTAAAAAAAATTGATAAATAAAAAAATTTTAATAAATAACTTAATTTTTTTAAAAAAATAAAAATAATTCATTTTCTTCACTAACAAAATCAACATTTATCATCAATCTCCATCATCTACACAACTCCAGTCCTGAATCATCATTATCAACACAAACAAAAACTTTTCTTCATCACCAAAACAACAAAAAAAAATAATATCCATCATACAATCACACCCAAAAATCCAAACAATCTGGTTCGTCGATCTGGTTGGCACCATCTGATCGACGATCTGGTGCGAACCAAATCGTCACCAGATCGGTACCAACCAGATCGACGATCTGGTTCGCACCAGGTGGGACGATCTGGTGCGACGATCTGGTTCGTCGCACCAGATCGTCGACGATCTGGTTGTCGAACCAGATCGACGAGCGTCGATCTGGTTGTCGAACCAGATCGTCGGCGACGATATGGTTCGTCGCATCGAACCAGATCGTTGTCAAAGATCTGGTGCGTCGATCTAACCAGATCGACGCACCAGATCTTCGACGACGATCTGGTTGGTTGCCCCTGTCATTTTTTTTTTTTTCTTGCAATCTCAGGGAAGAGATAATAAAAAGACAATATTATTTTTATGCCATTTGTTTTTTTTTTTTAATTAAAAAAATTATATTTAAAAAAAATAATTATATACACGTGTTGACTTTTTATTGGATGAAAAATATATAATATTTTGATTTCATTGGGGGCAAAACGGTTATTTTAAGTGATGAGGGTAATTAAGTCTTTTGAATTTTTCTGTTTGGTTTGACCATTAGTTGACTGACGGTTTGGACTATTTTGAAGAGTTTTGGAAAGGTTAATGATTAAAAGAGTTGTTTTCAATAGATGTTTAAAATTTTGATATTTTGTGAAACCTTAGGGACTAAAATGAAGTTTCCCCAAAGCAAAACCCTCTCCTCTCCCACTGGCCACTGCCAAGCGCCGCCCCCACTCTCTCTCCATTCCCTAGCCATGTGAAAAACTGTGACTTGTCTCCTAAAATTGACTTTAGGCATGTCATGATAAGCAAATAAAGCTAAAATGATTTAGCTTCTGTTTTCTTTGTTTTTGGCTTCGTTGTCTGGAAAAAGAGATAAGAGAGATAAGGAAGTTGAGGAGCCATGGCTGTTGAAGTAACTATTTCGCATGTCATTGAGAAAATGAAGTATCTGAAGGCCAGAAATGAAATCATGAATCTGTCAAGTCTCAAGACTGGAGTCGATGTGTCCATGAAGATACTGCAACATTTTCTCGAGTTTTTGAAAGGCGTAAACGATAGCGGAGGGAATAGTTCAGAAATAAAGGGCTGGAATGCTGAGGACCTGAAAAATTTATTGTACTCCACAGAGGACGAAATAGATAGCTTCCTCGTCAAAACAGCGTTGGCTAAGGCTTCCCCTGTTCTCTACGTGAAATCTTTGTCTAACCAAGTTTTTCTCAGCAATAAGATGAACAAAATTCTCTGTCAGCTGAACGAAATGTCAGAAGAAATGAAAATTAAAAATAATCGGGCTACTCAACAAGAATCGTCAAGCCCAAAGGATAGGGGAGATGGACCAGCCGATTCATCAGGCAACAACATGGTAGATCCACAACCGGAAAGCAAAAATGCTTTTGAGAATACTTCTGGAGTTGAACAACCGGACCAGCAGCAGGGGCTTCTGCCGTCAAGCAGCTCAAAGGATTTGGGAGATAGACCAGCTGATTCGTCTAGTAACAATTTGGGAGATTGGCAACCTCGACAACTGGAAGCCTACCCGCAGCAGGTGGAACCGGCTATAGGGGTTCTGCCGTCAAGCAACAAGTTGAGCGAAGCAGTATCGGAGGGCAAAGACCTTGTTGACGGTGCTTCTGACCCAAAAGTTTCGGAGAATCTGACAACCGACTTGTCAAGCAGGGAAATTGTGGAAATGGAAATATCGGAGAAGAAAGATTCTGCGCCGAGAACAGGAGCTGGAAATCAGTCTCAACGCTTGAAAAGCGCCATTAAAATAGTTACTACTGCAAACCGTTTCCAGAAAAGCACGAACAAGTATGTAATTGATGAAGAAAATATTGTGGGTATGGAAGATAAAATAAAAGAGTTAGCTCAGCTAACTTTGATTCGCAACACCACCTATTTTCCCATCTCAGTAGTGGGAAGGGCAGGCTCTGGAAAGACACTTCTAGTGAGACAAATTTTCAACCAGTCACAAACGAGGCGGAATTTCGACAAGTTTGCTTTCGTTTCTATTTCCCAAATTTTCAAAGAGAGGGACGTTTTGGCTGAGATATTGCAACAGGTTGCAGGCGTTAAGGATCACAATGAATCTTCATCTGAGGAATTGAAGAAGAAGCTTGGTTTCTTTTTAGCTCGGAAGAGGTACCTAATTGTCTTGGATGATGTCCATGAAGCTGATGTTTGGAACAAACTCAAATTGGCTTTTCAAAACCCTTTAAAAGGTAGCAGAGTGATCCTCACCATCCGTGATGTTAATGTAGCACGCCGTATTGCTCCAACCGTTGTTCTTCTCCATCTACGTCCGCTTACTAATGAAGAGAGTTGGCAATTGTTCTTAAAAAGGCTGAGAAACGACAAACATGTTTGTGCAGATAATCACAAGAAACAAATATTGGAAAATTGTGAGGGTCTACCTCTTCAAATTTTGGTGCTAGGAGGTCTATTGGCATCTAAACAACCAAAAGAATGGTCAAAGGTGCTAAAACAGATCGAGATCAGAAAGGAACAAAAGAAGAGAGTGGACAATACCGAGCAGAAAAGGAAAGTGAGAAGCCAGCATCCTGAGCAAGACAAGCCAAAAATGAAAGGGACTGGTCGGCACTCTGAGCAATATATGCAAAGAAAGAAAGTGTCTGCTCAGCACTCTGAGCAAGTTAAGCTAGGAAAGCAGGAAAAAAAAGTAGAGACTGCTGCTGCTGGCGATGACTGTCAACCAAGTTCCTCAGATCAATCAGGTTCCGAAGGTGCAGCGGATTCTGTTATCTTCGATTTGGGCTTTCAGGAACTTGATTCCACTTTGAAAGCATGCTTCTATTATCTCTGTCTCTTCCCCAAATCAAGTAAGGTCCGTACCAGAAAGTTGTTTCGGTTATGGGTTGCTGAGGGATTGGTAACATCTGCTAATAAATCTGCTGAAGCTGATAAATCTGATGAAGCTGATAAATCTGCTGAAGCTGATAATTCTGCTGAAGCTGTGCTTGAAAAACTAGTGGGGAGAAACATGATTGAAGTAGCAGAACTGAGGTCAGACGAAATGCCTAAAACATGTCGAGTGCCAACTGCTCTATATGATAAGTTTTCAAATGCAGTACACGAATTGGGATATCATCACGTAGCTGGCGCACCAGATTTTAGATCCAATTCATCAGAGATTAATATCCGCAAGCTTTCAGTATTTTCAAACATCCAAGGTCCACTTGATAGATATAATTGCAATATCGAAAAGGTACGTTCTTACATATGTTTTGACAAGCAAAGGGGAGATAAGCCTGCAGAGGAAGTTGAAAGCTTTATTAAGAAGATATTGAATGAGAGAGGCTTTGGATTGATGACAGTGCTTGATCTAGAGGGTGTATACAAACCGCAGCTTCCTAAAACTCTAGGAAAAGTTTTGCCGCTTCTAAAGTTTGTAGGTTTGAGAGGGACGTTGCTTGACTCAATCCCAGATTCAATTGGTGATCTTCCCTTCCTAGAGACTTTAGATGTGAAGCGAACCAATATCCCCAGATTGCCTATTTCCATCTGGAGCGCCCAGGAGCTTCAGCATCTCTACATGAACGAGAATCATTTTGAAGATTCAAATCCAGAGTCATCTTCAATTTGCTATCCCAGTTCTTGTCCTACTTTGAGTTCTTATCCCAGTAAACTTCAGACTTTGTGTGGCCTATTAATTGGCAATAACAAACCTCCAATTGACTGGTTAAAGAAATTGATTGATCTTAGGGAATTGGGATTGACATGCCACACTGAATCTCTAGGGAAGATAATCAAATGGATTGCTGGAGTTTCCAAACTTCAGACTTTGAAGTTGAGAGCAATAAATGAATTTTTTGAACCATCAGTCATTACTGATTGGAAACCAATGAATGGGCTGCGGGATCTAACAAACTTGTATTTGCTTGGAAAGTTACCAAGAGGTATAAACACAACTCAGTTGCCTCCAAACATCAAAATTCTTACTTTGTCAGTTTCACACCTCTCAGATGATCCCATGGAACAGCTATGCGGACTGACGCAACTGAAAGTCCTAAAGCTTTTAGCTCGTTCCTACATTGGGGAAAACATGACTTGTCCCAGTGACGGATTTGCTAATCTACAAGTCTTGAACTTATGGATGCTTATGGAGCTGAAACAGTGGACTATTCAGCCAGGAGCAATGCCTAAATTGACACGATTAGAAATCAGACACTGCCGGAAACTAAGCAAGCCTCATGGCTTGAAGAACCTGACATCCTTGCAGCAAGTGACGTTAACGAATATGGAGAAGGCTTTTGTGGAGCAATTTACAAAATGCTTAGGCTCTCGCCCGGGCATACGCATCCAGAATCCCGATTATTCTTTTAATCCTTCATGGGTGAGTTTTCAAATTTTTGCTGATCCACCTGCCACAGTTTCATTCCCTCTTGTTCTTTAGTTTTTTTAACTTATTGCTGTGCGAGTAAATTTAGAGAGCATTATCATGATCTGTCTGAGTTCATCGATTATTTTTCTAATTTTCTCCTCTTTTTTTTAGGATTAAATGCTCGTATCCAAGGGATCTGGAGTGAAATGCAATTAATTCTGTGGAAAGCGATCCAGCCATTTTCAGTCTGCTTACAGTCTACATATGGAAATCTTTAGCAGACCTACTGTCTGTTAAAATTAATATTTCTTCATGTTCCGTTGTCTTAGTAGATTAGGTACTTGCTTTATGTACTCCTATTTGTGATGGGTTTTAATGATATGAAGTTTGAGATAAATTTAACTTACCTTTTGTTTGAATATTGGATGTTGGCTCATACTGTTGTTTTCAATATTTCCTTTATCCTAACCAAGAAAAATCATAAATGAAGTGTCATTGGAATCATTTTGCCAAATCATAAGTAAGGTGCCATTAAAATCATAAATTATACTGTTTTGTGACCGTGTTAACTACAACATCCGGGTTACATAAAAAGAAGCGTACAATAAACCGCAATTCATTTCCTCGTCTACTTGCTCTTTGAAGAAAATGAACGCAGTGGAGAAGTGCTCTTGGCGGATTTCCTTAGTGAAGGTAGACGGCGTTCTTTACCCCCCTTTTTTTTAAAAAAAAAAATTATTTTACTGTAGTCTCTTTTCTTTTTCCTCTGGCTTCTCCTGTGCTAAGATCTGGATTTGAGGCTTTTGAGGGTCCTGTTTATTTCTTGCCTCTTGTCGCGAGAATGGAAGGGATCTCAAAACTCTCGTAATCTTTTTCCATCTCAAATGAAATATCTAAAATACCCTTTTCTTTCCTTATTCTATCATTAATTAACTATCCTGAAAATAAAAGTTACTTAAAATTTTGAAATTAAAAAGTAAAAGAAAGAAAATTTTCTCCACCATCTCTGGTTAGCATTTGATCTAAGAAGGAATTGCACAACACCCCCCGAGGTTTGGCTAAAAACACTCAAAAACATATTTATCATTTTATTACACCAAACCCCCATGCTGGAAGTCAACTTTAGCTATTAACTAAAAATTTAGATCAAAAGACTATTTTACCCATTAATAAGATAAAAAATAATTAAAATATTAAAAATTAAAATAAATAAATAAAATAAAATCTTCTTCTTCTTCTTCTTCTTCTTCATACGCTCTCTCTCTCTCTCTCTCACCCTTCTCTCACTGCGCGTTCTCGCCATTTTTCCCATTGCTGGCCTCGCCTTCACAGACAGTTCTAGGTGCCATCGTCACCTTTACGGACTGTGTCTAGAAGCCGTCACAGATCAAACTGTCACCTCTCCCGTCTCCCTCTTCTCTTACCGCTCGTTCTCGCCATCTTCCCTGTCGTCGGCTCCGCCTTCATGGATGATATCCAAATGCCGTGGCTACTTTTACCGACTGTGTCCAGGAGCCGTCACAGATCTGGGTGGATCTTCTCCCTCTTCTGATCTATCTTTCTCCTCCTCCGTCTCCCTTTCTCCTCTTTTTTATAGCCCGTCTCTCTTCTTCCCGATCCTTCAACTTTGCCGTCATAAACTGAGGTTGAATCGACAGTGGAGGTTGACTCCATATAAGTTGAACTGACGACGGAGTTTTTTTTTTCAAATTTTTCGAAAATGTTTGGGTTTTTTTTTTTTTCTTTTGAGATTTTGGTTGCCTTAATTTGCTGGGTTTGAAATGTTGATGAAGATATGTTGATGTTGATTTCCTAGTTTTGAAATGTTATTGAAGATGTGTTGATGTTGATTTCCTAGTTTTGGTTGGTTTGCAAGATATGTTGATTCAAATGTTTTTATAAAATTATGTTGATTTTCTGGTTCATGATGATGTGTTGAAAACATGGGTTTTTGCAGGTGTGATGTTGATGAAAAAGATCTGGATTGTTACAGGGGATGATTTTAATCCAAATCTTTAAAAAAAAAAAAAAAAAAATTGAAGTTCTGGGTAGATCTTCAAGTCCAGAACTTTAAAATATTTTTTTTTCTTAATTTTTATTAATTTTTAATTGTTTTTTCATTTTCTATAATTTAAATTGTAAAAGAAAATTAAAAAAATAATAAAAGTCTAAAATACCTTTAAATTAGATGACTTTGACTAACGTTAACGGTTTTTGACTAACGGAATGAAGGTGTTGTGTAATAAAAGGGTAAATATATTTCTGAATGTTTTTAGGCAAACCTCGAGGGGGTGTTGTGCAATTCACTCTTTGATCTAATTAGATGGTGGAAAAAATTACTAGTAATAAAAAGAAGGAATTAAAGGAAAAGAGTGAAGAGATTCTTCGTCAATGGAGACTTCACCATTGATGGAACACAAACATGGACGAGCGAATCTCTCCTCCACTAACTGAGCTCTACTCAACTTGTGGAGTAGCAGATCTTTCCTTCACAACAAGCAATTCTCTACTTCGCTCATGGAGGAGTGATTGCTCCTCCACAAGCAACTCTCTACTTCGATCATGTAGGAGCATCACTCCTCCACAAGCAACTCTCTACTTCGGTCATGTAGGAGTGACACTCCTCCATGTTGATAGAGCATATATGCTCCATCTGTATCGTCGGTGGAAGCAAAGCATTTCCCTTTATTTTTTTCAAGTATTTTGCTTGTTTTTTTTTTTTAAAAAAAAAAAACTTAAATTTTAAATTATTAACGAAAATTAATTTTATTTATAAATGGAAGGGATGAATGATTGATAGAGGAGGGTAGATCTTCTCCAATTATTTTATTTTTTTAATTTAAAATTATTTAAAACAATAAAAGAGTACTCATGCGCTTTAAAGGTTACTGCAATGGCATATCCCCATTTGTCCTGCTTTGATAAGCATGACCAAGGTTCAAACTCAAAGGGGCCACAAATTATGGTAATTTTCTCACTTAAATTATGGGTCAACTATCTTGGTCCTAGAAGTAAAATTTGAACTGTACGCCAAGAGATTTATATCAGTTAGGTCTCAACAACAATTTGATCTAGTATCAGGATATATGAATAAAATAAACAAATAAATAAATGAGTATTTATATTATTAAATAAGTCAATAAGACAAAATTATCTCTCTACGTTTAACTTTTTTGTTTAATGTCTCTTTACTAATAGAAGAGGAGAGTTGTGTGTAATTTTGAATAAAAGCTTATATAGAATTATGCCTCAAATTTGGGGGTTTTTGTGTAGTTACTTCATTTTATTTTTTGAAATACTGGATATTATTAAACATCAATCTCAAATTCAGGAACCGCAAGAACACAACCCTAAATCTAGCCAAATTTTGGGCTACTAGAAAAGCATAAACACTAGAGCTTATCCCATCCAAAAGATCAAGCAGATAGGACCGGTTGGAATACTAGGTAGTTTCCATGCAAAGGAAAGGCCAGACAACACTAAAACCAGCCAACCGCAATAATTAAACACAACTTAAGCAAAAAACAACATCATGAATGAAAATTAGTAGCGCCCAAAATAAATTATATAGTATAACCTTTGAAACCCAAAAGGCGGCAACAAAGGATAACCAAAGGGAGAAAGGGTAAGGCGCATTAGACTAGGATCCCTTATGGCAACCGGATCTTCCTCTTGAACTTGAAATCTTCCGTAAAACACCAAGAAATCTATGATTGTAGTGTCTAATATCGGATAACAATTTCTGGTGCCCATCACTAACTTGAAGCACTAAAGAGGCATGCATCCACTGATTTTCACCCATCACCTGAAAGACACAAACAAACCAAAACAAACGGGTTTTTAGAACCAGATCCAGTTAGCAACTGAATCTAGCCCTAAAAACCCAAAAAATTAAAAGGACTCCTTCGAAAAACCAAAGCAAAAAGAAAGTGGTCAGGATCGAAGAAGGAGAGGAGTGAGAAAACACTAAAATCTAGTCGGGAAAGATTTCCACAAAAGCTTTCTCTCTCTAAGAGTGGGAGAGTTTTTCCCTCTCTAGAAAGAGAGCTTTCGAGAAGAAGAGAAGTTCAATTACTTCATTTCATAATTCATTCCTTTATCTTCGAGTCAAGCCTCATTAATATTTCTTTAATCATTCAACATAATTATAATATTAGTTAATTAGTTGTCGCCCAATCTTTGTACAAGTATAATTTTTCTTCGAGTCATACTTCATTTGTCTTTCTTTAATCATTCAATACGATTATAATATTGATTAATTAGTTGTTGTCCCTTACTCTGGCTTTGACGATTATAATATTAGTTAATTGGTTGTACATTGATAATTCCTCATTACTTTTTGCAAATATGTAATAACCAACCAAACTCACAAAACATTCATCACAACAATGATGAAATTTCATCAATTAATCAAAAAAAAAAGAAAAAAGAAAACCCTAAAACCCTAACTTAGTACTCCTCATTTTTTTTTGAAAGAGTTAACACACCAAAACTATTCACTTAACATAATGATATAAATAAAAAGAACTTTAAATGGATAAAACTAACCTTCTTACCAACAACTATTAAGAATGAAGCTGAAAAATCAATTTAAACTTCATGTAAATGTATTCGGCAATTGAACATCATAACCGGCAATAGTGTACTGTTTGTCGCTAACTCGATGTTGACAGCAAAACACGTAGACACAGTCGACGGTCTTCAGGTTGGTATGGTTAGCATTGGGTAGGTTGGCTATTGGTAGAATGAAATGAAAGCAAAAGGCTTAGAATTGTTAGAAGGGTATTTTAGTAAATAATGGGTAGTTTTACGATTGATTCACTCTAATGGGCACTTATATAATTGTTGTGTGTATATAGGATATTTTGGCTAAATTCCCAAATTCTTACGTACGATCGTTGATGAAAAATAAATTTGTCAAAATTTACCTATATTTCATCAAACAATTTACCTCCTCTGATTCGCATAGCTAATGATAGTAGCTAAAACAATTAATGAAAAAACAAAAAAACCGGTTAAGAGCCAACTGTTTTTGCTTGATGTGTAATTATTTCATGGGAAAATTTTACTGTAATCCCCAATGTTTGGTAAAATATATCTTTTTATTCACTGATATGTTTTTAGCTTCCTTTATTCTTAATATTTAGAAATTCATTAAATTAATTTATCTGACAGAAAAACTAACAGTAAAGAGTTAACCCTGACACAATATGCACAGAGATCAAAATGCCCTAAATCATTTTATTTTATTTATTTTAATTAAATTAAAAAATTGAAAAAAAATCAAAATCAAAAATAAATTTTTAATCAAAATAGAATAAAAATAAAAATATATAATTATTAAAAATTATTAAATGATGATATAATATAAAAATTAAACTAATGAAAAAACAATTGTAAAAAAATTAAATGATAACATGATATTAAAAATAAAATTAAAAAAAAAGTAAAAACCATTTTAAAAGCTATTTTTAAAAATTAAAAAAAAAATGATTTTTTTTTTTTCCATTTTTATGAAGATCGGGTTCGAGCAATCTAGATCTCCAAATGCCCAAATGAAGATCTGGGTTGCTCAAACCAGATCTTCATCGAAACAAACAAGAGGAACAATGGAGGAGGACCTTTAACCGTCATGAAAATTACTTCCTCGTCGCAGAAAGCAGCAAGACCAAGAGGAGGACAAGACTGTGTTTCTCGCTTTTTAACTTCACCTTCATATCCTCTGAGACTGTGCCGTATATGAAGCCGTCATGGTGAGGGTCTTAGTTGATGTAGTGCTGGAAAGCATCTGCGCAGCTGCGGTTGAAGGAGACAGAGTGGCAGTGTGGAGTCTCATGGCTCGTAATGACATCTGTTTGGCAATAAGGTCCTTCATGGTCATCCTATGATTAAAGCTCCAATTGGTGGAGTTGGCTTGGCTTATGGTATGATGGGTTTTGTGTTGGGTTTTATGAACGGGATTTTGGTGGGGACATTGGAGGTGACGAGGCAGATAGGGCTGTCTTGTACGTGGACGTGGAAACGATGATGCTATTGGGTAGTGATAGTCTTTGTGGAATTGGGTTTTGGGCTTGAACCCAGATATTTATACTTTGAAGATCTGTCAATTTTTTTTTTTTTTTCAAATTTTGCTTGTCGTTTTTTTTTTCTTTAATGAAGATTTAAATTCTTCATTCTGAATATCTAAGTTGAAACCAAATCTTTTTTTTTTCCTTAATTTTTCTTTGCATGTTTTGTCTTTTTTTTTTTTTTTGGCATGAAGATCTGGGTTCGATCTTCAAACTTTAAAGATCTGGATTGAACTTAGATTTTTTTTTTTCAATAATTTTGCGTTTTTTTTTTTCTCTTAATGAAAGATCTACATTCAACCCAGATTAAACCTAAATCTTCCTCTTCCACCACCCCACCCCCCCCCCCCCCCCCCCCCCCCCCCCCTAATTTTTCTTCTTATGTTTTGTTTTTTTTTTTTTTTGGGATATTATAAAAAATCCCTTGAAAAGCAAAATAATTGAAAATTACATTCGATTTTCATTTTATTAGGTAAATCGCCCCCTGCTGTTTAAAAAAACCAACCGGTGTTAACATTTAAGGGTAAAATGGTAATTTAATCAAATAATTAAAATTTTAAAATGAAATAAATTATAAAAAAACTTTTAAAAAATTAAAATTAAAAAAAAAAAGATCTTATCATTATCCTAATTTACCAATTCAACACATCAATCCAAAATCCTAAACATAAAAACACATTACCAATATCACCCAAAATTTATGGAACCAACATCACAAACAACAATCCTAAAATAGCAAAACAATCTAAAAACATCAAAATCCAATCAACCAAAAACAACTCAAAAAAAAAAAAAACCACAGTCAACCCAATCAATTCGAACCCAAAACTGGGTTCGAATTGGAACCCAGATCTGAGTTCCTTTCGAGCCCAGAACTTTGAGTTCAAATGGAACCCAGTTTCTAGGTTTGAATGAACCCAAAACTGGGTTCGATTCGAACCCAAGAAGAAGATGAGCAAAAGAAGAAGAAGAAGAAGACGAGCAAAAGAAGAAGAAGAAGAAGAATAGCAAAAGAAGAAGAATCGAATCCTGAGAAGAACAAGAGCAGAAGAAGAAGATGAAGATGAAGATGAGCAAAAGAAGAAGAAAAAGAAGAAGAAGAGCAGAAGCAGAAGAAGAAGAAGAAGAAAGAGTGGAGAGAGAGACGGATTTTGTGTGAAGAAGAATTTTTTTTTAAATCTGTTATTTTTTATTTAATATTTTAATTAATTAATAATTTAAAAGATATTTTAGTCATTTCATAAGTTTGAATGGTATAAGAGAAATTTTATAGGATATGATAAGGGTATTTTGGTCATTTCACTATTTCGGATGGAAAATATTAATGTTTTGGATGGAAAGTTAACGGCAGAGGGCGGTTCATCTAATAAAATGAAAACCGAGTGTAATTTTCCATTATTTTGCTTTTCAGGGGGTCTTTTCATAATATCCTTTTTTTTTTCCTTCTACATCTTCAAAGTTTGAAAATCTAGGTTGAATCTAGATCTTCTTCTTCTTCTTGTTCTTTTTTATTTTTAATTTTTAATTTTGTTAGTCTTTTTTTTTTCTTTAATGAAGATCTAGATTCAACCTAGATCTTCAAACTTCGAATTTTTTTTCTTAATTGTTTAAAGATTTAGGTTGAACTGAAATTTTTTCTTTTTTTCAAAAAAAATATTTGCTTGTCTTTTTTTTTTCTTTAATAAAGATTTGGATTCAACTCAGAATTTCAAACTTCGAAGATTTGGATTGAACTTGGATTTTTTTTTTTTTGTCCTGATTTGTCTTCTTATGTTTTTTTTCTCCCTTCTTGTTCTTCGTGTTGTTTTAGTGTCCATCTGAAACCCTTGTTCTTAAATGTTATTCATTCTTTTCTTTTTTTTTTTTGTTTATATAATTTTTATCTCCATTGTCCATCTAAGACATGGACGTTAGAGATGCGCACATTTTCAATTTTTTATTTTTAATTATTTTTATTTTATTTATTTTATTTTTAATTCTTATTTTACATTTAATATTTCTTATTAAATCTCCACCATCCATCATAAATTTGATGGATGGTAAAGTTCTAATTTTTTTTTAATTAATTACAAATAGCTAGTGGAACAAAAGAAACAAAATGATCAAAATACCCTTCCAATTTTAAGTTTAACAAATGGGCAATTGACGGAAGAACAAATTTAATAAATTTCTCACACATAAAGGATGATGGGGTAAAAAAAACATTAATGAGTAAAAACATAATATTTAATCAAAAATTAGGGATTAGAGTTAAATTTTCTCTTAATTCATTAGATTTCATTGTAACCAACACTACTGTTTTTTTTTTTTTTTTTTGAAATAAATACTACTATTTTTACGTGAAAATAAACAATTTGTCCTTTTACAACTCTTGAACCTTCTAAGTTCTAATGGCCACGCTGGCCCACCGTCAAAGTTCTTATAAAACTCGGAACGTTTGAGTTAAATTCAACTTCTCGCATTCAAATCAAGTGACTACACCACTGTAAAGAAATGACAAATGAAGTACTCGACATTGTGCATTGATGCTGGTTGCTGGCCACAATTTATTCCATTTACATAATCAGATTCTCTGTCACCCAAGTAAGTAGCGAAGGAAATAAAATCTCTTTCTTCATTTTTACAGTTTACAACAAGAAAGATAACATATCCTTGATACATATAGAAGCAACATTTGTTCAACACTATACAAACCTTCCATTAATGACAATTGCAATCAAAAAATTGAGTATCACAGTTCTTGTAGTGTATCAACTAACACATCAATCTACGAATAAAAGTTTTCAATTTCTTATACTACAGAAGCCAAACCGAGAATTTTTTTTTTTTTGGGAAACAAAATCTAGTGTATTCAAAAATTCAAGATGGGTTTCAAAGAACACCTCCATTACTGCTAGTACTATTGAGTTGGTCAGGGGGGGTGAGAGTAATCCAAATGAGAGAAACAGTGATGGAAACGAGACCTGCCCAAACATATATGATTGTAGGCACCCTTCCTCTTCTTCCCATCAATCCCTTCATGAACGGATACATGTGAGACAACACCCAGAAACTAAAAAACACCCCTCCTATCAGCTTTCCCCATTGTGGTATCACACTGTATATGGTTCTGGAGAGCCCGATCACTATTGCTACTAAATTCACCACTATGATTGTCAGCGGCACTATAAACAGACTTGTCCATTTCACCACATAGAGATCAGCGTAGATGTCATCATCCTCGTCGCCTGCCGATTTGGAGGTTAAAGTGAAGGAAATTTCAATGCCAGCTACCACTTTTAAAAGGCCCTGAATCACGGCAGCAAGGTGAGCGCTGGTTCCACCAATCAACCAAAACTGCTCATTCCTCCACCATTCCTCCAGCCCAACCCCTGACCATTTCACTTCAAGAAGGGAGATGAGAATCAGTGTCAAGCTAATTGTTAGCAGGTAAACAAGGAAAGTGGTGTTGAGGGTTGCAACGATGAATTTTCCTGTGAAGAGGCAGAGGGCTGGAAGGAAGCAATACACCACCAAGAATACGGAAGTGAAAGGATAGATGCCAACGTTCAGATATGCTACTCTTTGTAGGAACTTTAGACGCCGAGTTGCGAGAAAAGCGTTGTTTCGAGAGTAGAAGATTTCCACTGAACCGGTAGCCCATCGAAGAACCTGGTGTAGCCTGTCCGTTAGGTTAATGGGTGCCGTGCCACGGAAGGCATCCCGCTTCGTTACGCAGTAAACGGACCGCCAGCCGCGGTTGTGCATACGGTAACCGGTAACCACATCCTCTGTCACGGACCCGTAAATCCAGCCCACTCTAAGACCCCATTCTGTCTTGTCCTCGTACCTGTGTTTCGCATCAAAACATTAGTAAAATTAATTTTCAGGACAAGAAATTGAAAAGAGATGAGGAGGAGGTATTTTACCAGCAGGAAATGACGGCTACAGCCTCAGCAACAGTGGGTGCATCTAATGGCGGACGAGGAGTGAGAAGTGAACCAGGAGGTCTGCCATTCTTGACCGAAATGTGATCTGCAAGTGGCCTTCCTTGGAACTCAGCGACGGCTATGGAGTCAGTGAACATGGTTGAATTACCGAATTTCCTTGGCAGGTCCAAGTCTGGATGGAAGTTTAGGGGTTCGGTATCGGCTTCTTCTTCGGATCGAGGAGGAACAGGTGCAGCTGGGATCTTTTTTTGCCCGATAACGCCTGTGTATTCGTGTGCCCTTGGTGGGTTGAATCCGTAGAGTGCATACCGCCTGAACATGCACCCCGTTCCCACGTAGACCGGTCCTTGCAGACCATCCAGTGCACGCATATTTCCTGGTTGCAATTACCATATCAAATCTATGTTGGGACTAAAGTTGTGACTAGAGTTATTATATGATGGGTTTGACTATCTTATCGGTCAAATAAAGTTTTTTATCAATAATAAACCTAATATATTTTTTAATAATCATTCTTATAATTAATCTAAGAGTTGGTAGATAATCTTATCTAAGAAATAAGATATCATTTCTTATTTTTTATTAGATGATATAATATAGATTATTTACGAGTGATTATTCATTTTAAAAATAAAAAATTTGGAAGGCAAATTAGAAACATACCGTCAAAGAAGACAGTGTTGTGGTTAGCATAACGATCAGAAGGATCAATCCCTTCAAATCTCTGTGGAAACTGTATGTAGCAGATCCGGTCACCGCCACGATCCATCATGAAACACATTCCCTCTCTTAGGGCTTGAGAGTTGTATATGTAATGGTCACAATCAAGATTAAGTATGAAGGGTCCATTAGACAAAATTGCTGAAGCTCTAACCATGGCGTTCATGGCTCCAGCCTTCTTGTTGTGGTCATAACCAGGCCGTTTCTCTCTCGAAACGTAGGCAAACATTGGCAAACGAATGTCCACCCCTGTGAAGTCCAGTCTTTTCTCGTCTGGATGACCCATCACTGGATCATTTTCTGGTACTTTACTCATCACCTGTCAACCATTTCAAATTTAACAATTAACATAGTGATTTGTAATTATATCAAAAAAGTTTGGATTAGTTAAGTGTGATCACCTGCAAGATTCCTGCATGGTCTCCCTTAGCGTGATCAGCCATTGGGTTGAGCCATGTGCCAGGCCAGTGGGTGCCATCAGCCATCCAGGTGGCCTTGTTGTAATTGATGCCTTCTGGAGGCAAAGTGCCGCCATTCTTTTCCTTGGCAGCCCTCTTCTCCTTCATTTCTTCTCTAGAATTATACGCATCAGCACGTCGACGTATGGTCTCCGGGAGACCATTGATTCTGACCTTGAATTCGTCGTACTCTCTCTTGATCCAACGGCGGTCCTTAACAAAATCAGGACGTTTCTTGTTCTTGGTTGGGTCGGTTTTCATGTTGAAGTAACTGTCAGGATTCCTAGGCTCAATGTTGTGCTTCCGGCAAAAGGGCACCCAAACCTCAGCAAAACGGACAGCCTCGGCCATGGCCTCAAACGTGAGAATGGCTCCACCGTCATCGGAAATGTAGACCGAGACCTTCTCAACAGGATAGTCGACGGCCAGGATTGATAACATGGTGTTGGCAGTCACAAGAGGAGGTTCCTTGTCGGGGTCGGCAGTGGAGACGAAGACATCAACGCCGGGAAGGTCAGAACGTCCGTTAGGGTTGGAGGGGGATTTTGACTCAAACTTGTCACGAAGAGCTGTAAGGTCAGTTGCTCGGTTTATAGGGTTTAGCTTGGGAAAAATGTCCAGAACCCATGAAAATGCAAACCAAATTTCACAAACTATAGAGATGCCCCATAGCCACATTGCATCTTCATTAGGGTTTCGGATTCGCCATGCAAGGAAGAATGCCAGAACCACCAGACGGATTACTATTAGTAGTCTGTTTAAAAGGAAAAACAAAAACGTTTTTTAACATAGCAGCATATATATATATATATATATATATACACATCCATTTTTGTTTTTGAACTTGAGATAGTATACACAGGTTGCCTAATTTAGAAGTCTCTTTACGCAATCAAAAATAATAGTTCATGCAACGTGGAAAAACATATATTATGCAAAAAAAAAAAAAAAAAACCAAAATCTCAATAATGGGTTGCCTAACATGAAAAACATATTGTGTAACCGACAGACGTCCATATGATATTTACATTACAGTTATAAATTACTTTTCATATTATTTAACATAAATTTTGCACAAAACCTTTAGATTATATTATGCAGCATTGTTCATGTAATAATCTTTATTAATTCTCGACCTAACTTGTGTCATATATATGGACTAACATTTTCATAACCAGTAAGATTATTCATTAATAACAATCTTTGGATATTCTTCAATAACCACCTTTATAACCAATTTAAGTATTTTTATTTATAGATAACCTTACCTAACCAGTAAAGTAACCCAATCCTTTTCATATTATAATTAACATCAATTTATACTATAAAGCAAGCGGATGTTGATGGGGAGAAAATTTAACATTTAAGATATATGACCATCTGAAGACGAAGGAGAAAAAAAAATGATGAGTTTCCACCTGTAAGGGCTGAGAATACCAGGCGAAATCTTAACCTTCCTAGTGAGTGGTTTCCATGGCTTGTCCATAAAATCAGACATGCTGACATCCGGATCCTCCTCCGTAGGAGTCCAAAATGCATTTCCAATACCATACTTACCTTTTGTTTCGAACAACCAACGGTTATGATCAAAATCCCCAGTTTGGCTCCTCATCAACATTGACTTGTTATTCGATTTCATTACTGACATTCTTCTTTCCATTTTCGATCCGCTATTACCACCACCACCATCCTCTTGCCCCATCCGCCTGCCCATCTGCCCTGACTCCGGCCCAAACCGTGTCCCTTGATACTGGCTAGACCCCTCCCCCTTGGAGTCCGAATTTTGTCCCGACCCTGGCTGGTTATCTGGGGTAGGTGGCATCATAACAGTATAATTGATATAGTCATTCTGGCCTGAAAATTCACCAGACACGTCTATGTCATCGTCCCTAGACAGGCTCATGACACGTCCGCTTGATGTCCGCCTTGCAAATTTCACAGCTTGAGGTGGGCGGCCGGCCACTGAGTTTTGTTTAGACAATGACGATTTCTTGGGACTTGTTGGGCTTGCCATGTTTATCTTGCCTAGTAGCTAGCTTCCCCTAAAAAAGAACTAAATATTTTCAGGCATATTGTTTTTTTTTTTTTTTTTTTTAATGCAACAAAGATGAAACTAAGAATTTTTCATGCAGGTAAGGATAGGGAGAGAAATTGAAAAGAGCATGTAAATAAAAGTGAAAATTTTAGTTGAATAACTGATTGAAGAAAGGAAGAGAACATTTGGTTTTTGGTTTCAATGGGTTTTCTATTTTTGGTTTTGCTGCTGCGATTAATTCTCCCTTGTTTTAAGCTTGTCCTCTCTCTCCTCTAAGTTGGGTTTCATTCTAAATTCTAAGCAATTTATTAATTTTTTTTAAACAAAATTCTAAGCAAAGTTTCGTATTTAATTTAATACAATTGAACAAGAAATGCACCAGTAAAAAAATTTGAGGACTGAAAAAATCAAAGGCAAAAAAAGACTAAAACATACACTTCGAGACCTGCTACAGCGTGTGCGGCTACATCCTACATGGAGCGGAGAGATGTGACAAATTTAATGTCCCTTAAGGTCTCTATTTGAATGAATGAAATAAAATTCAAGAAACGAATGTACACAAGAAATGGAAAACTACTGCAGTTAGGACAAGAAGAACAATAAAAATGGTAAACTTTTTCATTTTTGTCATTTGATATCAGCATTAGTATTTTTTATGAATATTTTTTCTTAACCAAATTTAATACTGATTCCAATACAAACAATATTTATCAATTCTAAAAGATACGTTAATTGTTTATATTACACAAATAAATGCATGATTAGTGCTTTTTCTTTCATATTTGTAATAGGAGTTGAGTCCATCAAGCCTATATACTAAAATGTCTAAAAAAAAATTTCTTATTTTGTAAAAGCAGATGTCTTTTGATATTATATGAGTGGATTTTTATGAAAGTAGATGTCTTTTAATGTTTTGAAGTGTGGCATAATAACACTTTTGAGGCAGACTCTTCCTTTAAAAAAGAAATGTTTACAAGATTTTTTTTTAATAGTTTATTTAATTAAATTTTAAAGCATTAGATGCAATTGGATTCTATCAAAATAAATTAAATTCTTAATATTTTTTCAACTCTTTCTAGACAAATTTTGATCAAATGGATATTTTCTTATTCTTATAACAAATCGGATATAATTAGATATGGAGTCATAATTTATTTAAAATATTATATTGTGATACGCTCAATCTTAAATTATTATCAAATTAAATTAGTAGTATTTACTACCAAATCATATTAGGTTATGGTTATGAAATCACGAATTTTTATTTGGAGTGATAGTTACACCAAAATAAAATATTTAACAAGAATTAAAATTATAAAATTATAAAATATAAAGATAAGCATGAAATTTTTACGAGATATTTAAAATTCTTTTGAAGAACCCTCCGCCATTAAATATAATTTAATTAAGCCCAATCAGTTAAATTTTTGTATTTTTTTATAACTCTTGTAGTCATCCTTACAACATAATGTAACAATTTAAGATTGGTATCATTGTGGACACATCTTAATGTTGCTAAATAAATGAGTTCTAGGTGATTTTCACAAGTGGTTTAACTTAAAAATGTGCGTTGTCTTGACGTCAAGGGACAAAAAGAGACGAAGACTTTGTCCCCGAAAACTACATATGATGCTTCCTCGTGTTCAAGACTATTAGGTATTGACTTCATGGGGAGCTGTAGTGTGCAGTTGAGTGTTCATAATTTTGAAGAAAGTAACAGTGAAAGAATTAATAAGAATGGTGTCACAAATAGGCCCAACATTTGTGTAATGAATCTGGCAGAGCAAGATGTAATTACCCAGGTTGTATAGCTTCCTCCACCACTCTTTGTGGTGCTGTGTAATGAAGTTACCTCTTTTCTCAAAAAAATAAAAAAAAAGCCCAACATGTTCAAAAGAGAGAAGAGCGTGGATGCAGATTGACATGTAGGGTCTGTAGTATTATTTGAATTTGATGGATGCAGCGCCACGTGTGGCCTCATTATTGAAGGAACTGAGCTTGGATCTAAAATAGGATGGAGGAATAAATAGAACTACTTTTCACACCAGTATTAATAATGGCTCGGATAACCACTCCTAACAATGAGAAACAAACTTCCATTCTAGTGTTAATATTAATTATGAGATATTACACCTCAACCTCAAATGAGAAAAAGTTTCAACCAACTACACTAACATATGATATATAGATAGAATTACTTTTCATAGTCAAAGATGTTACATCAAAAATTTGTCTAACTGAAAATGAGTGTTCGGTTGGGTTGTAAGCTAAACCTCACTTGCAACCTGGGTCAAGATTGTGAGTTTTACTCTCACCTGCCCTCATTTATGGGTAAATTTTCTCCCCACCCCCTCCCTTCCCCCACTTGATATAAATTACTTTCTTCCGTTCCTGGAGTAGATTCATGGACTATACTTTAGAGTCAAATCAAAACTGATCCAATTATATCCTGGGTATAACATTAGTACTCCCAAAAAAAAAAATGGTCTAACCCAGTTTAGGCTCCAAAAGGAAAACTATATATGTCCCAAAAAAAATATTTCAACAAGTTAACATCATTTAAGGAAATTTGCACCACAGTGATTCTCTCATAAGTTTATGGGACCACAACAAGGCAATCGTTAAAAAAATGTCATATGTTTCTATACTTGCTAGCTAAGTAATAAATATATTTTTCTCTTGATCATAGTCTAACATATAACCATGAACTTTCAAAGAATTTTCTCTCCACCAATGAATAAATAACACATGGACCAATCACAAACAACCTTTAATTAGTATAAATTAATAGCCCTTACTTATATTTATATTGCGTTTGCATTCAATTGCAAGAATCAGAATGATTTAGAATCAAAATAACTTGAAATTGGAAAGATTTATTGGTAGTAAATTAAGTTGTTTACTTCAATTGTAGGAATCAGAATTAGCAGTATTCCTATTGAACTATTTACTTTATTTTGAAATCGAAATAAATTAATTACAAGTTACAAAAATGCCATTGATTAAAATTATATACTTCATAAGTATTTTTTTTTTAAATAATAATAATAATAATAATAATAAATAATGTAAGTATGTAATCATTGAGATTTTGTAAATTGTAAAGGAAGCATTGTGTATTTCTTTTTGCAAAATTATGCTTGAAATGTAGTATCATCTTTTTGTCATATAACTCGTCATAATAGGCTAAAGAAATAAACTTTCTTAACAATATTATTGTAAGCATATTGTGTATCTATATTTTATTTTTTATTTTTGTTAATGTTAACGAATTCCAAACTATTCATAATATATGAAACACATTATACTTTCTTTTTTCATTGTTCTTTTTTAAAAAAATTCATAATATTATTTAATAAGGGGTATAAAAGTTTTTTTAATTTAGAAAATATAATGGGAATGAGATTTCCAAGTGAAGTAGACGGAATGAGATTCTCATTCCACAACCTCAAATTCATATGGGATCCACAATTTTATTCACATTACAGAATAATTTTAGAGCAAATAAACATCATCAATCATTCTCATTTCCCAGTCTATCAGATGAACACACTCTTAAATATGTTGTTAACATGTATATACAATCTCTTGACAAAAAATATTATTTTCAATTATATATATATAGCTTAATTTCTCCTGTTTGAAAAGGGGGTCAATCATTGTCATTTGAAGTATCAGATGGCTAATTCTGAAAAAGGTAAGAACACATATCCATCCACCTTGCAATGGAGTTTCACATCATCCTATGTGTTTACATTGACCAAATTTGCAGCATTAACTAATTGTGTGTTTCCTAGTAAGATTGGGGAAAAAGAATGAGAATGATTATATGTATTTACTTATTTTAAATTAATTTGTAATGAGAATAAAAAATATAGTTTCCACACAAATTTTGAGTTATATAATGGGATTTTCATTCCCCTCCCTTCACCCCCCCACCTCACCTCACCCCATCCCTCTTAGGATTCTTATTGTCTTTTAAATATTAAAAAATCTTTTCTATCCCTAATTAAAAACAAAAAAGGAAAAAGAGAGAGAGAGAAGAGAGATTTGAAAGTAAAAAATTTGGGAAAAACCTATTTTATATTTACCAATGGTGTTGTAGATAACATTAAATTATTATTAAAAACCCATTATTATTATTATTAAAAATAGTTTAATATATTATTACAATAAAAATACATATTTCTTCATGATCCAAAAAACAAAAGGTGGTGTTTGGCACGGTTTTTGAAAATTGTTTTCATTTTTAAAAACAAAAAATGCTCGAAAATATGTTTATCAATCGTTTTCAAAAACATGTTTTCGAAAATAAAAAACATGTTTTAAAAAATGTACAGTAAAACTTAAGGTAAAAGTTAAAAATTACATTTTTTTCGTTTTCTAACATTTTCAAAAATCATTTTCTTTTATACAATAAAACTCAAAAAAAATAAAAACACTGATGTCTAATAGTCATATCATCATTTTTAAAAACTGTTTTCATTTAAATACATTTTCAGTTTTTATCTATTTTTAAAAATAGTATCAAACAACTTTTTATCATTTTTCATTTTCAAAATGTATTTTCAAAAATGCTACCAAATACATTATCGTTTTTTAAAACATTATTTTCATAACATGTTTTTGTCTTTTAAAATACATCATTTTAAAAACGTATCTAAACGCACCCTAATTTTCTTTCAAAAATTGCTAAAGAAATATATATTTTTAATCAAAGACATTTTTGTAACTTGCAAACAACTCATTTCAATTTCAAGTTAAAATAAACATCTCAAAAAGAACATTGTAATTCCAATTACAATTATTGATGACAAAAAATCTATATTATTTTCAATTATATATTTTTTTTGTAGCTTAATTTCTCTATCGAATTGTTTGTTCTGAAAAAAGCAAGAACTCATATACATCCTGCAATGGAGTTTCACCTCATCCTATATGTTTACATTGACCAAATTTGCAGTATTAATGGTTATGTAATAAACATGGGTCGTATTACTTTATTGGAATCAACAATATTATTAATTTAAAAAATGGTCGTTAGATTCAAATCTAAAAATTCACATTAGCCTTCATTAAGATCATCATCTTTATTTATGTTAGTTACTATCAGACCTAAAAACTTTAGGTTAATACGTTACATGTGCCCTCACATATAACATAGATAGATGATAGATATAATGATAGATATCGAGCACATGCTAAACGTCCTCTACCGTTATAATATGTGTAATAAAATTCGAGATTGGGGAGAGGGGGGGGAGGGAGGGAGGTGAGAGATGGTTTGAATTAGGGACCTCAAAACTCTAATACTATGTTAGTGACTATTAGATTTAAAAGTTTAAATCGATAGGAAATAACCAAACTATAGTATTTAAAGCTTGAAGTTTATACGTTATAGTCTATTTGATCTATTCCCATAAATCTTCTCTGTCATGGATCTCCTCCCACAGAGAAGATAGTTGGGGCTACCTTCATAATTCCTCTTCCATTTCTATCTTTTCTTCTTTTAAAATTTTGTAAAATTAAAACTTGAAACGATAAAAACAAGTAAATAAATATAAGAATTTAGGAAAGGAAGAACACTGAAAACAAAAACGATGAAAACATCAAATTGATGTTTCCAACATTTTGTCTAATTAACGTGTTAGCGAGAATTTTTTGTTTCTCGTGTTTTCATTATTTGAAGAATGAAAACGATTGTCGAACAAGTCTCTTGTGAATTTACAAATCGAAAAATGAAAAATTCGCTTTTGAAAACAAATTCAGCCGAACAGTCCCTTAAAAATTTAAAAGAATATTTGATTCTCGTAACTATTACCTAACATTATAGTTACCAATAAAGTACGTAGTTGTTTCCAAAAATATATACGCATATAAAATGATTAAATTATGTTAACAGTTTTTTCCAATAAAGATATATGTAAATAATAAATTATATTACTTCAAAAATTTTCCTTCAATTTGTATTTTTACATTTATCTATCTATATATGATCATTATTTAATTAATAATATGTTATGCAAAGACTAAACATGAGAAAATCCTGTTTTCACACTAGAAATAACAAGCATTTCATGTCTTTTCAAAGATGAAAAAGTCAGTTGGTTAAAAAATAACAATAATAATTCAAAATTTTCATATGATAAATGTAACATACATTTATTAATCGATAATGAAAATAAAAGGGAAAAATTAAATTTAAAAAAAAATCATAAAATTTAAGTTTAATCCTTTTTATGAGATTTATCTAATTTGATTATTTTTCTTTTTTTTTTTTTGGATAAAATATAAATACCAAAATCACATGTAATTAATTTTGTGGCCATTTGAATTATGAATACTAGGTCTTTGAACTCTACCAATAAGTCAATGTAGAAACAAAACATCATGCTGACGTAGCATGGCGACTCTGTCTTGTCCATGTATATATGTGAAGACATCACTGGTTCACTTGTGAATCGAAGAGGTCTCCAAGAGAAGGAAAAAAATCATGGACATAGGTGTTATTCTGCCAGAAGAATGCATATCCCGAATCATCTCCTTCACGTCGCCTCGAGATGCTTGCAGATCATCAGTGGTGTCACCTCTCTTCAAATCGGCCGCAGATTCTGATGCTGTCTGGGAGAGATTTCTGCCGTCTGATTACCAGCAGATCATTTCCAGTTCGGTGTCTTCACCATCGACTTTGAATTCTCTGTCCAAGAAGGATCTTTATTTTCACCTTTGCCATAACCCCATCCTCATCAGCAATGGTACCATGGTAAGCATATCTCACTTTTCTCTTATCTTATCGGATGTTTATGTGTGATTTTTGGATGAAAATTTTCCCTGTTTTTGTTCCAGAAAATGCTCAATAAACCCACATATCAGTACTGCAAAATGAATTCCTATGTCCATAATTTTTAACCTCTCATTCTCAGTTTTGCTTCGATAACTACATTGTCTTGTGAAGTGGGAATGATAATAAGTTAGAAAGCATCAAAAATCATGTACACTCGAGAACATCTCTGCGATGATACAAGTCAACCGCCACCAGTTTTGGTATGAAAATGTGATGATAATTTCTATATGAAATTCATTGTCTTTTCTACAAAATGAATGGCATGTGTTGTTCCTTGAAATATCCGACACATGACTTTAATAAAAAAAAACCTTGTTGCATTGTCCATGTGTGTAACTTCCAATTCCAAGAATCAATGGTACGTTACAAATGTTATATGAATATTAAAATAGATGGAGCTTGAATTATTAATTAAATCTCATCTTTGGTTGCCTTGTTTGAATGGTATAAAATCTTAAGCTAACTAACATTGTTGTCTTTTTTAAATAGAGCTTTTCATTAGAGAAAGAGAGTGGGAAAAAATGTTACATGGTTGGGGCAAGAGGGCTTTCCATTGCATGGGGAGATACCGGTAACTATTGGACATGGCCATCCCTTCCGGAGTCTAGGTGCGTTAACGTTTTCTCTTTAGATGTGCAATCAAATGTTATGGTCTCGATATGCTTCCAGACAGAAATATGTATGTATGATATGACAACGGTTATACATGCTGACATGCAGATTCTCAGAAGTAGCTCAACTCAACTTTGTGTGGTGGCTCGATATCAAGGGGAGGATAGATGTGACAAATCTGTCACCAAATACCACCTATGCAGCTTACCTTGTGTTTAAGTTAGCTAACTATAATCATGGATTTCAAGCAAGGCCTGTAGAGTTGAGTGTTCATTTTGAAGGAAGTGATGGTGAAAAGCGTAGGGTGCTTCTAAATCCTCCAGCAAATATGCCTCAACTTGGTCATGGCAGAGGAGATGAGTGGATGGAGATTGAGATGGGTGAGTTCTTCAATGAACATGGAGATGATGGAACGGTGGTGGGTACTCTGTTTGATTTTGAGGAATTGACCATTAAGCAAGGACTCATTGTGGAAGGAATTGAATTTAGGCCAAGAAATGGGAGATAGATGGAAGTACATCGCGCAATGCACAAATGCTTTGTGATTGAACTAAATGATGTGTACAAGATCTCCTGGTGAGCTTAAAGACTAGTTCTAGTCAATGAGTAAAGACTAATGTTGCTGTGCTGTCTTTAATTTTAATTGTTCTCTTGGTAGTAACTAGAAATTTTGGAGCGCATTGGCTTCTTCTGTTTTGTGTAAGAAACAATATCTTAGTTTGTACCTTGTTTCCTACAAAGCAGTGACAATATGGTTTCTTTAAAAGCAATCAAATGGCTGCTGCTTACTTGATACGGTTACCAGGCCAGTAACTAGTTACCTGAATGTATTATCGACATCTATCTAGTCATGCCATCATGAAAATGGTGAAGTAGAAAACACTTTATTGTCAAATAGTTCCTGAAGGAACACACGTGTATTATCTGTTTGTTAATGTGAAGCGTTAGCAGATTTAAGAACAGACTTAAGAACAGAAGCTGTCTAAGTTTCAAATGTGTAAAGGCTAAGATTCATAAACTGAACCATTAAGAACTGTATTACATCTAATGTCAAGCTTGGTCATGGCAATTTTATTGAATGTGAGTGGCTAAATTACATCTAAGTCATTTATGTACACTTGGTAATTTCTAGAAACAGATGCAATGTTAGTCTCAACAGCAGCTACTTTCTTCCAAATGATTGGACATCCAGTTCCATTTGTTGTTTCCAACCGTGAAATGCTGGATTATTTTTTTGCCAAAAACCAGAACCTGTATTGTTACACCATTAAATAGGACAATTAAGATTCAAATAATCTCAAAGTCAGAATAAGGACTCTAAACATAGGAGTTCAGAGTGGCCTGTGCTGGAGTTCTATGCTCTGAGTCGAAACCTTTTACTTGCTAGAGCTCCAAGCGATCAAATTCCATCTATATAAACACAACAACCACTAGTAGAACTTTTTCATCAAGACTAGTAACGCAGTATGCATATGTGAAACCTTTTAATTCAATGTTCTCTCTTGCCTTAAGTATGAATATGATTCTGTATTCATTGTTGATTAAACGGGAGTCCTTTTCCTTATATTGTACCCACTGAATGTCCTTCTCAAAAAGTTAATAAATAAATAGAGAGACATATAATGCACAGCTTCCATTGGAAGAATAAGGAGAGGTAACAAAATTTAGTCCCAAAAAAGTGAAAATAAGGATACCAAAAAAGTAACATACCAACTCTTGGCAAAGGTAGTTTATACCTCCGATCCATCAAGAGGTTTAGAGTTCAATTCCCACCAAATTTATATTATATGTTTTTTCTTTTTATTATGAGAGTAATCATCTCTTGTTTATAGTAACATATTTCCAAACCGCATAAGTAGTGTTTGAAGTAAATATCCGATTGCGTAGATATTCGAACCGTGTAAATAATATTTAATTTTGGTAGATCTCTATATACCTCTAAATTGTTTAGAGTCAGCTTTAAAAAGAATTTTTTCCAAAAAAAGAAAAAAAAATTAACCACTTGAATAATTATCTCTTGCTAAATACTAATGAAAACTTGTTGAGGAAGGTATCAAAAATTCACATTACCTATTCAAACCTTAAAAATGGTCAGCCAATTCAATTTCCAAGCATTATGCCACCTTGTAGCTTGACATAAACTAATTGACTACCCCTTTTTCTTAGAGAGCACTAACAAGTTTATTTTAGTAAAATGATATCAAGTTCTTTTTTTTGACATGTGTACATGTAACATTATCGGACTCTCTTGATCAGACCACTGAGACAATCCGGAATTAGAGTTTCTAGAAATGGGAGGAAGACTCCCAAAAAAAAAAAAAAGAATAATTTAACCCACATGGAAGGGGAAATATCTGTCATAACTTTTACGGTCACGTGAGTCTAACCTTGCCCTTTGCTTGACAAGCAAGGGCAAGATGGTGTTGCCATCACTGCTACAATATACTAAACTCATATCTAGTTTTTTTTTTCGAAAAATGAACTTTACTCAAAATTACTTCTTCCAAGAACAGTCTCAAACAAACGCCATGTAAATCTTGTTAGCACTTTATTTGGAAGTTCTTAAACTTGTCGCATACAAATATTATTATAATAATTTAATACACGTAAATACACCTCTAACAAGATCAATACATTTGCGGCAAGAACAAAGTCTAAATGTATATAAAAAAAAAATGCAGCTAATAATTATAAAATACGATATAATAATCAAGTAAGGAGATTCAAACCCAAAAATTGATAGAAATTTTTGTGTTAAGCTACAATTAGAGAACTTAAAATTATTTTCCTTGTATCATATTTTCAAAAATAATTTAAAAATTAATAACTCAACGTGTATTTTGTGTTTTAGAAAGCAAAATTGAAAACAAATAAGAGGGTGAAATAATAACGAATAAGAGGGTGTTGCTACATCCTCGGAAAAATATGCCTCCACCCGATCAACAGAGAGAGGATGGATGGAGGGAGATTGAGATAGGTGAATTCTTCAATGAACATGAAAATGATGATGAGTGAGAGATGGATCATTGCAACAAAAATACACATATAGTTTGTGACAATAACATGTTGGTTTTAAAATGTATTATTTAACCATCTTTGTGGACATAAAGTGCTAGTTCATAGACCAAATTAATTTGTTTTAGACATTAGTGGTGTTACCTTTCTTCATGTTCTATTTGTAGCAATTTGGGTATAACATAACTTTATCGTAAATTTGTAAGCAAAACTAATTGTTGGGAAGCAAATTGCTCTTCAAAGTTGTTTTGCTTAAAAGAATTAATAATGTTTGGTATACCGGATTGTACAGTATATATAAATTGGACTACACTATTTTAGTACTTCATTTGTTAAAACTTTGTAATGAGTGGCAATATTTTCACCCCTCAGAAATGGTATATACACCCCTTTTGTTTGCACGCCTAATAAAATATTTAAAATTTTTCTGTTTTCCATTTTGTTTTTAAACCCTATTTAATACCAATACTACAATTTTCTTTTAATTTATTGTACATATTTTTGTAAATGTACCCTTTAAGTCAACCATAAATAAATTATAATATGTGTTAAAAAGTAGATCCAGTATAAATTATTTTATTGTCATTTATTAGAAAATTTCTATCTTACTATTTAAGTTAATTTTTTTGACACCTTCGTTGCACATGAAACGAAACCTATACCAAGCAAATAATGTAATACAAATTCATTCAATCCATTAACTTTTTTTTTTTTAATTAATATCAATTTTATTATTTTACTCTCTCAAACCCTAATTTTTCGTTTATATTATAAGATTTGTATGAACGATTACCAACTAATTTTTAATTGAATTAGGATTATATGAATTATTGGAGATGATTAAAGTTAGGGTTTGATAATGAACCCTTTTTAATTTTTATGATTAAAGTCATAAATCATTTTTTCTCTCTTAAACCTTAATTTTTCATTTATATCATAAGACTTGCATAAGTGATTATCAGTTAATTTTATAGAACTCTAAGTAACACTTTTTTTATGATAAATTGTGAATATCAATTTAAATATATAACTTTTGGATGATTTGAAACATACTGTTTTACTTATTTGCTTATATGATTAATAAATTGAAAGAAACGAGTGACCTTTTTGTTTGGTTTGTGAGAAAACCTGACAAGAAAATAAAAAATATTGATGTAGTGACTGAATGTTTGATAATATTTTTATGATTAAATTAGGATTATATAAATAATTGAAGATTTTTCAATTTTTGATAGAGAAAAGTTAGAGTTTAAAATAGTAACAAAGAGAAAATTTAGGGATTAAAAGAGTAACAAAAAGAAAATTAGAGATGAAAGAGTAAAAAGAGTTTAAGATATAAATGATATTTTAATTAATAATCGATTGGTATACTTATAAAATAGGGATATTATCAATTTACTCCCTCAAAATGAAAATAATATCAAACCACCACTGGTTTTAAAAATATTAGCTAAAAAGGTCCGACCGTTAATTGGAACAGTTAAAAAGTTAAGAAAGTGACGGATCCGTTAATACTGAGGGTATAATTGTCATTGTATTTGTTAAAACAGTTGGATTGAATTAAAAAGTTAAATAAAATTAAAAAAACTCATTAAAAAAATTTTAAAACTAAATTAAAGAAAAAAACTTCACACTTTCTCTCTCTCCCTTTCTCGCTTCTTCTTCTTCTGTCACACACACTCTCTCTCTCCTTCCTCTCTTCTTCTTTTTTTGTCACTCTCTCTCTCTTCTTCTCTCTCTTCTTCTTCTATCACTATCTCTCTCTCTTCTTCCGCTTATTATTCTTTTTCTTCAATCTCTCAAACCATCATCAGATCGTGCCGCCGTTGAAGCGGTTTTGGAAAGTCGCCGCCATCGTTGAAGCGATGCGATAGACTGTGTGTTGTTGTGTCGAGCGGTGCGACAGTGTGGAAATGGATCAAATCGTGCGGATGCTGTTTCTGACGCGGTTCGTGGAGAAGATAGTAAGGAACGGTGGGCTGTGTGCTATCGTCGTGGAGCGGCGCGGCGGTGCGGTGGTGGATCTGCAGGTGTTGTTGATTCGAGGTTGTTGTGGATCTGCAGGTGTTGTTAATTCGAGATGGACGGTGTGAAAATGGATTGTGGGTGTTGTTGATTCGAGATGGACGGTGTGGAAATGAATTGTGGTTTTTTTTTTTTTTTCATTTTCTTTGTTTTCTTCGAAATCTTCTGGGTGAATGGACGGTGAAGATCCAATCTGGATATTAGATCTCCATTTCAAAAAAAAAAATATTTGTTTTTAGTTTTTTTTTTAATTGTTCACCAAATTAATTTTTTTAAAAAAAGTGAAGATATGATCTCCACCATTCATCTACCTTGATGGACGGTGGAGATCACTGCTGGCATTTATATCTCTATTTTTTTTTCAAATTTTAATTGTTTTTATTGTTAATTAATTTTAAATTTTAAATTTATTATATTTATTGGATATAGTTATTATTCATTTTTATTTTTTATTTATTTTGTAATTTTTGTAATTTTTATCATGTTTAATTTTTTATATTTATATTTATTTTATTTTTTAATATAGTAAGGGTATTTTGGTCTTTTACTACTTTTGTCACAAAACCACTTGAAATTCTGATGAAAACCGCTTTTGACATACGGTAGGGGGTTTTTTGGCTAATATTTTCAAACATAGGGGTAAATTGAGGTTATTTTCGTTTTCAGGGGTTTTTTTAGGATATTCCCTATAAAATATTTACCCTTTTATTTTTTTTTTTTTTTGAGAAAACATATTGTATACTTAGAAAAATGCTAATTTAGGGTGTACATATAATTTTTGAGGGATGAAAATATCACCACTCTTTTTTAATTGAAATATTTCATCCAACATTCGATTTTATGCAGTCCACATCAAACTTGTTAATTCAACCCACATACGTACATCTACTTCAACTATTGCACAAGGATTTTGAAGTAGACTTTTACTTCTCACCAACTCACCTATCATTCACTTGTTTTTTCCCATCTAACTTTCACTCTTTTATGAATCGAAGAAGTCTCCAAGAGAAGGTAAAAAAACATGGACATAAGTGTTATTCTGCCAAAAGAATGCATATCCCGAATCATCTCCTTCACGTCGCCTCAAGATGCTTGCAGATCATCAGTGGTGTCACTGCTCTTCAAATTTGCCGCAGATTCTGATGCTGTCTGGGAGAGATTTCTGCCGTCTGATTACCACCAGATCATTTCCAGTTCGGTCTCTTCATTATCAACGTTAACTTCACTGTTCAAGAAGGATCTTTACTTTCACCTTTGCCATAACCCCATCCTCATCAACAATGGTACTATGGTAAGCATATCTTACTTTCTCTTATCTTATCTGATGTTTATGTGTGATTTTGGTTGAAAATTTGTCCTGTTTTTGTTCAGGAAAATACTCAATAAACCCACATGATCTTTCACATGTTATCAGTAGTGTAAAATGAATTCCCATGTCCATAATTTTTAACCTCTCATTCTCAGTTTTGCTTCGGTAACTATATTGTCTTGTCAAATGGGAACGATAATAAGTTAGAAAACACCAAAAATCATGCATGTACACCCGAGAACATTTCTCGATGATACAAGTCAACCGCCACCAGGTTTGGTATGACAATGTGATGATAATTTCCAATGTCAAATTCACTAACTTTTCTACAAAATGAATGGCATGTTTTTGCAAGATCAATACTATACTCCTGATTAGTTTTTCTACAATGGTAAGTTACAAATGTTATATAAACTTAAATCTCATCTTTGGTTGCGTTGTTTGAATGGTATAAAATCTTAAGCTAATTAACATTGTTGTCTTTTTGAACAGAGTTTTTCATTAGAGAAAGAGAGTGGGAAAAAATGTTACATGGTTGGGGCAAGAGGTCTTTCTATTGCCTGGGGAGATACTGATGCCTATTGGACATGGACATGGCCATCCCTTCCGGAGTCTAGGTACGTTAAACTTTTCTCTTTAGAGATGTGCAATCAAATGTTTTTTGTCTTGATATGGTTCCAGAGAGAAATAAGTATATGTGTATGATATGAAAACATTTACACATGGTAACATGCAGGTTCTCAGAAGTAGCTCAACTCAACTTTGTGTGGTGGCTCGATGTCAAGGGGAGAATAGATTTGAAAATTTTGTGACCAAATACCACCTATGCAGCTTACCTTGTGTTTAAGTTAGCCGACTATAAGTATGGATGTGAAAAAAGGCCCGTAGAGTTGAGTGTTCACTTTGAAGGAAGCGATGGTGAAAGGCGTAGGGTGTTACTATATCCTCCAGCAAATATGCCTCAACTTTCTTATGGCAGAGGAAATGAGTGGATGGAGATTGAGATGGGTGAGTTCTTCAATGAACATGGAGATGATGGAACGGTGGTGTGCACTCTATTTGATTTTGAAGAGTTTACCATGAAGCGAGGACTCGTTATTGAAGGAATTGAATTTAGGCCAAGAAATGGTAGGCAGATGGAAGTACATCGCGTAATACACAAATGCTTTGTGATTGAACTAAATGGTGTATACAAGATCTCCTGGTGAGCTTAAGGACCAGTTCCAGTCAAGGAGGAAAGACTAATGTTTGAAAAAGTCAAAGATGAAACTTTAGTTTAAATATGTGATTATCCTGTTTTGAATGGTTACATGAGGATGTTGTCTTATCTTATTATTTTAAATTTAAAAGGAGTTTTATCATAGGGTTTAGCTACTTTATTCCAACTAATCTTATCCATTAATTGGAGTCCTTGGATTGGCTTCAATGACCACCGTTACAACCAATTTAAATACTTCAATTGATAAGTAAGGTTAGTAATTGGATAAGATAATCAAACTCTTTATTGTAAATCAACTTGTAATAATACTCTATTTAATCAATGCAATCAAACTTGTAGAACCAAGTGAGTTGATTCTTTCAAAAAGTTTATGTTTTGTTAGGATTCTAAGTTGGTATCAAAGCATCAAACAGACCAGCGTCCAAATTTTTTTTTTCTGCGTTATTAGTATCCTTTTTTTTTTTTCCTTTTTCTTTTTCTGTTTGTTTCACCGTGTCTACATCACCACCTACTTCAATAGCAAACACACCTGGACCTAGTCACAACACCATTCCTTCCACAATCCACTCGACCACCATTGATAATATTACTTCAATAGTACTCATTTCAAACCGACTTACAGCCACCTCAATTCCATCGGCATCTTTTTCTTTTCCGACCATATATGTTGCTGACTCTTTCTCTCCTTTTGGCCAAAAATTAAGTCATACATCTGTGATCAAGTAAGATCGCAATAATCACCTATTTTAAAAATCCATAGTCCTCCCTGTAATCAAAGGGTATAACCTAGATAGATATCTGTTAGCAACCAGTCCTTGTCCAACCAAATTTCTACCCATTACCACACTTAGCACACTACCCCACCCTTACGTTTGAGTCAAAGATGAAACTCTCAAAAGCTGAAACTCCTTTAGTTTAAAATATGTGATTATCAAGACTAGTAACGCAGTATGCATATGTGAAACCTTTTAATTCAATGTTCTCTCTTGCCTTGAGAATGAATATGATTTTGAAATGTAAAATAAGCGGGAGACCTCTTCCTTATATTGTACTCATTCAATGTCCATCTCAAACGTTAATAAATAAATAAGAGAGATATAATGCACAGCTTCCATTTGAAGAATAAGGAGAGGTTATAAAATTTTGGTCCTATAAAAGTGAAAATAAGGATACCAAAACAGTAACATGGCAACTAAGGTAGTTTATACCTCTTATCCACTAAGAGATTCCCACCATATGCATATTACAGCTTGTGCGGATTGTTTTCTCTTTTTATTATGGGATAATCATCTCTCATTTATAGCAATAGATTTCCAAAGTTGCATAAGTTGTGTTTAGAGTAAATATCCGACTGTATAGATATTCGAACAGTGCAAATAATGTTTAATTTTGATATATCTTCATAGACTTTTGAGTTGTTTAGGATCAGCTTTAAAAGAATTTAATAAAAATAATAATCACTTAAATAATTATCTCTTGCTAAATACCAATGAAAACTCGTCGAGGAAGGTACCTAAAATTCACATAACCTATTCAAACCTCTTAAAAATGGTCAGCCATTGCAATTTCCAAGTAACATGCTACGTTGTAGCTTGCCGTAAACTAATTGACCACCATACCAAGTCGTCGTCAATGTCTTAAAATATCTCTAAACGCATCATCCCTGTACTGTTTTGTGGTCTGAAAAACAAGAAGGAAAAATGGACATAACTGTTGTTCTCCCGGAAGATTGCATATCCCGTATCATCTCCTTCACGTCGCCTCGAGATGCTTGCAGATCGTCCGTGCTGTCTCCTGCCTTCAAATCAGCTGCAGATTCGGATGCTGTCTGGGACAGATTTTTGCCATCTGATTACCAGGAGATCATTTCCAGCAGCTCGGCCTCTTCTTATTCCTCAACGTTGGCTTCTTTGTCCAAGAAGGATCTCTATTTTTATCTTTGCCAAAACTCTTTTGTCTTGGATAACGGTACCATGGTAAGCAATAACTTACTTTATAATATACCAATTAAAATATTTTCGACATCCATATTTCATTCCATAGATTACATAACGCGACATCCATGTCGGTGTCTAAAAGAAATCCATATGAGAAAAATTTACATACCAATTAAGTTAAAGTGATACCGATTTATTATCTAAATATAAACTAACAATATTTATTTATTATTAACTTTTTTTTTGGCGATAAAAGATAGATTTTGTGAATATAGAAGTGAAGAAACTAGAATTATGAATCAAATTTATATTAGGTAAAATTCTTTCTTATGGGGCAGAAAAATTGTGAACTTTTTTTTTGTTTCGCAGAGTTTTTCATTGGATAAAGAAAGCGGGAAAAAATGTTATACGGTTGGGGCAAGAAGGCTTTATATTACATGGGGAGATACATCTCAATATTGGAGATGGAGAGAGAAAAGATTGCTTCCAGAATCTCGGTATGTTCTGTTGTGACACTGTCTTTCAATTTCTTTGTGTTTTCGATATCTGATTGTGCTGGTCATACAGCGTGCCTTTTTTCTTTTTGGGCTCATACAAAGTACAATCTTAAATTGTTGTTGTCAGTGGGACTTATTTCAACTATAATCGTGTTTGGAAATGCTTTGTGTGTTTTTCAAAAAGTTCTCCAACAGTAAAAAATTTTTTTATGTTTGTTTCATAGCTTTTGAGTTGGAAGTAATTATAAAAGAGTTCTTTCAGTTTCCAAAAGGTATCTGGAGTGCTTTCCATAGATGCTCTTGATAGATGTACTTTACTAGAAAGAATTTTGGATCAAAAGAATATTGGATGTGGTTTGACTGTTTTCTTTGTGAGCACTAACAAGTTTATTTTAGTAAAATGGTATCAAGGTTTTTTTTTTTTTTTTTTTTTTGGAAAAATGAACTTTATTCAAAATTACTTCTTCCAAGAACAGTCTCAAACAAACACTATCTAATCTGGTTAGCACTTTATTTGGAAGTTCTTAAACTTTTCGTGTATAAATACTATTATAATAATTTAATACATGTAAATACACCTCTAACATGTAAGATCAATATATTTACTACATTGAACAAAGTCTAGATGTGAAAAAACATACAGCTAGTAATTATTAAATACGATATAGTTGTCAAATAAGGAGATTCAAACCCAAAAATTAATAGAAATTTTTATGTTAAGCTGCAATTAGAGAACTTAAAATTATTTTCCTTGTATCATATTTTCAAAAATAATTTGAAAATTAATAACTCAATGCGTCTTTGGTATTTTCAGAAAACAAAAATGGGGTGGAAAAATAAGTGCCCAGACAAACGCTTATAGCTGTAGTCCTGTCCAGATCTAACCAATCGTATAAAATTCCACGTGCACAACTTATATTAAGTCTAATACTAATCACTACATATCAGTGTCATTAATTATACTTTCATATTGATCTTGGATATGATCTACTAAACGCACGTGTAAATGCATTTTCAGGTTCGCAGAAGTGGCTGAACTCATTCAAGTGTGGTGGTTTGATGTCAAGCTATGGTTAGGGACCAAAATTTTGTCTACAAAAACCAACTATGTAGCTTACCTAGTGTTCAAGTTTGCAGGGTCTAGACGTGGATTTGAAAGCAGACCTTTACAATTGAGCGTTTACCTCGAAGGAAGAGAGATTGAAACAAAGAGGGTGTTGCTAGATCCTCCGGAAAATATGCCTCCAACCCATCAACAGAGACAAGATGGATGGATGGAGATTGAGATAGGTGAATTCTTCAATGAACATGAAGATGACGTTGTGGTTTGTAGACTATTTGATTTTCATGGAGAGGACTTTAAGGCTGGCCTATTTGTCGAAGGAATTGAGTTTAGGCCAAAAAATGAATGATGGATGGACCGTTGCAACAAAAATACACATATAGTTTGTGACAAACATGTTGGTTTTAAAATGTATTATTTATAACCATCTTTGTGGATATAAAGTGCTAGCTAGTTCATAGACCAAATTAATTTGTTTTCGACTTTAGTGGTGTTACCTTTCTTCATGTTCTATTTGTAGCTATTTGGGGATAATATAACTTTATCGTAAATTTGTGAGCAACACTAATTGTTGTGAAGCAAATTATTCTTCATTCTTGTTTTGCTTCAAACAATTAGCAATGTTTGGTGTACCGTATTGGCCAGTGTATATAAATTGGGCTACACTATTTTCGTACTTTGTTTGGCAAAAATTTTTAGTTGAACTATTCAAACATGATCTTATGGTGTAGGGATGACAACCAGACCAAGTTGGCGAAGCCCCATCCCCAGCCCCTGCCCTATCCGGGGCAGGCTCTTTCCCCTATCAAATGTCAACCATGTTTGGAGTAGGAAAAATTTTTCCCAACCGTGTATTGTCTAGTTTCTTTTTTTCAATAATTCACTCACTAAAGAATTTGGATCTAGGTTAGAATGAGGAAAAAAAAAATCTTAATTTGATTAAAATTATATTTGGGACTATACTATTTTTTATAAAAAAAATTAAAAAATCATTTTTATTTTTGATGACTCTTGAATTAGTCACTTTTTCTAACAAAATCTAAAGGTATTTTTATTAAACAACTTTAAAATTATGTATTCAACAAATTTCCTAATTTAAAAGTGATTTTTATTGCAAATCTATTGGAATTAGATGATGTTACAATCATTTGTGATTTACCACTTGTTGATGTGAAAATTATACTCAATGGCCACACCAACAATGTGAACAAAACAAAATCAGTGAAGAAAAGAGATTTTGTTATTTTGTTAGCTTAACTAAGAAATGAAATACAAAAGGGGAGTAAATTATACAAGATTCCTTCAAATACCCAATGTCCTCTCTCTAGAAGCATTTTCTTCTCCCCTGGGCCAGTTTCCCTTTCCTTTTGACTAAGAAAAAAAAGAAGAGATCTCGCCTAATAATAGAAAAATGGTGTTTAGTTCACCTCACGATGAGATTTCCAAAGCTCTAACCTTAATCTAACGTTTACACTCTCTTCCTAGTACTCATTTTCCATCTTACTAGCATTCTAATTGTTTTTGCTCATTTGCCCTTCTTATGGATAGCAACCTCCTTTTTATACTAATTCCTTAAGGGTTTGGGGTTGGTTACCACACTTTCTCCGTGTGTACTTTCATCTAGTCTCTTTTTAGCTCCTTTTTCCATGTTTGGTGCTTATTGTTTCCCTTGACTTAGATGCCGTGTACACGTGTCAACCTCTTGTTGACTTTTCTCATCTTGGTGCCATGTTGTGCAAGCAAGGTCTTTCCTTTTCTCACCTATCAGTTGGCATCTTTGCCCCCTTGATACCTCAGGCCTAAGTCTGGTTTGTAGGCCTATAATTGTTGTCATGTTAACGTCAAAGGGTCACATGTTTTGTTTCAAGTTTTCCCTCCTCGTGGTTTCCCACCTAATTTCTTGAATACTTGCTCTTCTTCCTTTGGCTTGTTGGGCTTGGGCTTGCATGAATTCTCTTATTAATTTAGCTCCATGAATCTTTCTATTGGGCTCATCAATTCAATTTTGGACTCAATCAATTTAAAGGAGAATCCATTTTCTCCCCAGCGCCACTTTAATTCTAACAAAGTCTGTTTGTGTCATTTTGTATGTTTAATAATGGACATGATAGATAATTCACAAACTTTGCACACATATTTATTTTTCTAAAGATATGACTAATATGATGGTAAAATTTTTAATAAACTGATATCAAGCAGAAAACAAAAATATTTGCACCAAAATTTTCAAACATTTGGCGCCAAAACTGTCAAGCTAAAAAATTTGAGCAAGTGGAAATGACACATTCATCCCCTTGTCTTGCCATTTGCTTTGGCAGGGACACATTTGAAAAAGAAAAACCAAAGAGAAGAAGAAATGAAGTTTAAACATTTGAATCAATCGCAATGAACAAGAAGCAAACTGAAATGAAAGTTGTGGGGCAGCGCTCTATCGCATCATCTTTCCTCTCTCGCTCTTCCAATCCGTAAGAAAACAAACACAGTCTTGTCTCTGGTAAGTTGATTTTATGCTCATAAACTGTTGTTTTGAACCTTTTCCTTTTTCAATGTTTTGTAAGTTATAAAAATGATAAAGAAGGCGTCAAAGAACAATCTACAAGGAAGGTCTCGTGCGTTTCATTATCGGACTTTCTTGACCAAAAGTTGAATACAAATTCTGTCCTACCCAAGACAGTTCAGGTACGGTTCTTTCTGCTTGCTGAGAAAATGTTAGCGAATATATTGAAAATGAGATTCTAGGGATTTCTTTTGACAGCCATTTTTAGGGGATTTTAGTTAGATTTTTTATTTTGTGAAATTTTAAGTTCAAAATTTAGTTCGGCCACCAAGCTAGATTGTCAATGAGGGAATTTTTTTTTTTTTTTTTTTTTTTTTTCTACGAAACTGTGCATATATGAATCAAATAGTAAAATGATTTCCACCCAGAATCGGCTTTGTTCTATTGGGTTTCACAGAAGAACACTATTGACATTTGTAGTTTTTCATAAAATTAGGGAAGCCAAATTAAGTTACTTGGTTTTTAATTACTGCATGTTTTAGAATTCTGGATTATATAGATTGGAATTTGGGAATTTAATTAATTAAAGTGGCATGGCTACTAAAGCGGCAGTGTTGTTATTTTCAATGTGTGATTTTCTTTGAGGTTTAAGGGTAAATGATAAAATTCTTGTCAGGATAAGTCAAATCCCTTTCGTACAACCGGTCATGGGAAAATTGAGATCAAGAAGGAAGGGGAGGAAGAGAGAAACAGGCTTCTTGATAAAGTGGTTTTCGAACAGTTCAAGCATACTTGTGCGGGGAAAAGAGATACTCCTGATGAACTAGACGAAGATGGAGTGAAGGAATCACGAAAAAGAAGGCATCCGTTTGCAGGTACGTCAGTTCCATTTCAATTATTCTGTGCAAGCTGTTTGTCACTTCACATTTGATGCTAATGCTTACCAGCTGCTGTATTCGGATGCCATATTCGTCTATGGTGCAGCTCTTAGAATAGAAGGCAGTTGCTAAACTGACTGGATGCTTGATTTGTATCCCTCTCTACACATTTTGGACACTTGATATTCGGATTGTTTAACATAGTGCAATACTGAATTTCTAACATGGGCACTCTAAAATATTTTTATTGAGCTAAATATTGAATTTTATATGATATGGTAACCATTACAAAGTGGCTACACTTGTTTCTTATTTATCTGCTAACCAATATGTTACTGTCTGAGACTTATGTTACGCTCTCATTTGGGCTTATCATGAAGTTACTTCTTGTCCACAATTTGCCCAACTTGTATGAATGATTAACAAATTTCTGTTTGGAAAGAAATAAAAAGGACTTGTTCGAAGGAGCAGCAATTAAAAGGAAATCATGAGTGTTGTTAGGACACAGAATGAGAGAGACTTACCTATAATAGAATGTATATATCTATTAAGCCACTCTCAGTATAACATATGTGAGAAATGTAATGAACATGAAATAAGATAAATTTAAGATTTCATGTGTTGTGAATGTACGTGATTAGTCGTTTTCTTTTAGAATTATGAAATAATAAGGTGCACCAACTGCTCATTTATGTCAGTTCCAGGACAGAAGAGTTGGTGTATAAGGCCAACCAGTTGCTAACGACAGCCTTGATGTTTATCAATTTTTACAGTTGATCTTCTTTAGTCTGACTGTGACTTATAATATAAATGCTATACACATTGATATTAGGTTCAGATGACAAGCGCCTGACTCGAAGGCCTTTTGTAATTCTGGGAGATGATTCAAAATACAAGCAAAAGGGAAAGAGAGAGAGCTTGATTAGTAAAAAGAAACCAAGTCCAAGACCTCACTATAATCACTGTTAGTATGCCTTTCTTTTGGTAGAACTTATTGTATTTCTTTTTTAGTAGAACATTTTATTATACATTTTGATGATTGTTAATATTTTAACCTCTATTCTTTGCTAGCAGATGCAAATGGCAGTGGGTGGTGGGACTGTGGCATGGAAGGTGTTGATGAAGAAGAAGTAGGCTATGGTGAAGCATGGGAAGGGGTTGGCTCTACCACATTCGGAGGAATAGAATGGCATTAATTTTGGCTCTGTGATAAGTGTGTTGCTGTGCTAGGAAATGCATATTTAGCTAGTATCTAGTTCTGTATTAACACAAATTAACCAATTTACCAAATTTCTGTATGCTAATTGGCACCTACCGTGATGATCTTCAAAATGCCTAAATGTTTTCTACAATTCATAGCATGAACTTGCTCAAAAGAAAAAAAAAAAAAAGATTAATGAGTTGTCTATTTCATCTATCATGTGATGTAATGTGAGATTAGTACATCTTGTGACATGATAAGAGGTGTTGGGCATACCACGCTTGCTTTATTGAAGCCTGTTGTAGATGAGAGAGGTAAAATTGAGCTAAATTGGCACGAATTTTCTGTTGTCAATACAAACGTGATATAGTACAAAACATTATGAGAGCCATAATGAATTGGTGGATGGTTAGGCCAACTTGGTATACTAGAAAAAAGGCCGTGTCATGTCATGCTCATGTGTCATGTTTGCATTGCGGACATGAATATTCGTAAACAAGGTCTGGTATGGCGTACCTCAAAAGAGAACAAAACGTGTTACAAGCAGATTTGCATCTATACTTTATATGCAATTATTTGTTTGAGTGCCTCCTAATTGAGAATGGCATTTAGCATTTATGCATTTGACAAATAAATTATTTCCTCTGGCTGTGGTGTCAACATCTTCTTATCAATCAGTTTCAACTAAAAGAATATAAAAAAGGCTCTGAAATTGATGTGTCACCTTTCATGAACTTTGGCTTTGAGAATATTACCGAAGGTGTACCCGTGACACACATATATAGTTACGATGTATAATTGCATATTGTCATGGAACACATTTTTCGAAAATTGTAGAATGCTTTAAAAATAAAACGCAGACTTTCCCGGATTCTTTCCTCGTAGTCTTGAGGAAGATTCTTTAACGAGTTTAGGTTTCCTGAAATATGGACAAAAATTCAATATAAAAGAAAACTAAAAGGACAAAAATTCAATATAAAAGAAATTAAAAGAACGTAGAAAAACAATGGGGTGAGAGAGGCTCGAACTCTCGACCTCAGGATAACTCGGAAGCTATGAGACCTACGCGCTAGCCAACTGCGCCACCACCCCGTTGGTGTTAACCATGAATTGATGCTTTTCATATTGAGTTCCTTTTTGTATAGTTGTATTTTTCATTTTACATTTCCTTTTCCTTGCATAATGATTAAAACAAATATATATATATATATATATATAAATAAACTCTAAATCTAATTTGCACATCAACATTTTAGAGGTGTCGAGGGTTTGATTTCCATCAAATAATAGTTGATTTTGATAGATTTTGTAAACTTTTTACCTAATTCTCATCGAACACATTTTACAAACTTGTGAGAGTAGTTTTCTTTTTTTACTGTGAGAGTAGTTCTCTCTCATTCAAAGGGTACATATCTAAGTTTTGCTAGTAATAATTGATCTCGATACATATCTATGTCTTGTTAGTAATAATTGATCTTGATAAGTCATAATAGATCGTTAACTCATTCTGTAGTAGTATTGAAAATTTTAAAAAAAAAAAAAAAAAAAAGAAAAAAAGAAAAAAAAAAACTCAAATTCAAATTTTTAGTTCAAAATATATTTTCGACACTACATAACGAAACTAAAAGTATTTGTTTGACGTAATAAAAATATATATATTTGTTTGACACTTTGTATGGATATTAGCATGATTTTACACCTAAATTTATTTTATCAAAATAACTTTTATATGTAAAAGCTAAATAAAGCTTTTTTCTTTTTTTGTACCTAACACCAATAGTGTCAAAGGTTTTGTCAGGACTTTCCTTGATCAATCACTACTTACATGACATAGATATCTACTTTCATAATCCAGAGACATTACTTACACGGTTCATATATCATTTCTATAATTGAAAGACACTACTTACAAGATTTAAATATTTATTTTCATATTCAATACTTTTATGATAAGTAGAGAAAACCACCCATGAAAAGCTTATAAACAAATTTAATGGGAATTGAATCCGAACATCTTAATGAAAATGGAGGTATACAATTACATATGTTCGAAGGTGGTGGGCAAAAATTAAAAAAAAAATAATAATAATAATAAATGAATAAAAAAAATTAAAAAAAGTTAGTGGAGGTTCTTAACAATCGGAATCTTAGATTAGTCAAATTAAGAATTTTAAATGTAACTTAACAACGGCACCTACTTTTTGTAGCTTAGTTTGAAAAACGAGGCCAAAATAAAATGTTGTTTGAAAAGTTGCTGAGGTTTGATTGGGTAAAAAGTGAAAAATTCTAGAGAAACCTAGCCAGACGGATTTCAATGGTGACGCTCCATGGTGATGATTTATTTCGAGTATTCAACTTGTTAGATGAGTTTACAGCCGGTAAATGTTAGACCAACTGAATGACAAAATATATTCTAGAAACCAAACATGGGAATCAAATTCTTCAATTTTTGGTAAACAATGATGATACTTCTTCGTGGAGGAGAAGTGGGTTTGAAGGAGAATCCTTGTGTGTACAAAGTTAGTTTGTTTTCTTGTGTTGGATGACAAGGAAAGGCACAAATCTTTGCTCCACTCAACACATCACCGCGTTGGCTGACTTTGAATAGACAATAAGGGTAATGTTGATGTCTAAGCAAAATCAGATACTTTCAAGTCATGTCTTTATCACTATGATTGTCCATCCGTTTGCAGGTGATATGTAGTACTAAATTCCAATTGTCTTCCCAAAGCTTTCTATAATCTTCTCCAGAACTGCGAAGTGAGTCTCTTGTCTCTATTAGATACAATGAAAAGTGGAATTCTAAGTAATCTAACAATTTTCCTCATACATAGTCTTCACAAGGCAGTCACAAAATCAGAAGTTTTGATTGGTAAAAAGTGAGCAAACTTGGTGAGTCGATCAAATTATCACCCAAATAGCATCATATCTCATCCGAGTTTTTGACAATCTAGTTACAAAATTTATAGTAACATAATCCTATTTCTACTCAACAACAGGTAATAAGAGATAGATGAAGAGATGGACTGTATCTCTGAAAGGAGGTTTAAAATTTCACAATCCTGAGCCAAGCAATACCGAGTTTAAAGAGAAAATTCTTTATGAAACTCATCAATCCAGATATATTATCCACCCTAAAAGTTAAAAAATGTACAGTAATCTAAAAAGATTGTTATGTTAGTAGACGTATGACTTGTCAACAAGCTAAAGCAGAACATCATAAATAAACCTCAGTTATATTGAAATGGTTGAGATGTTTGTGGAATGGAATAAATTCATGGATAAACCCTTAACATGCGTCCTCATTGCAAATAGGTTCTTATAACATTCTTCATGAGAGGATGAATACTCATCGCAAATAGTCTCACTATATTATTAGTCATGAAGATGAATACTCATTGCAAATATGAGTCTCACCATATTATTAGTTGGATACTTATATTTATGTTATTTTTTTTAAGTATAAATTGAAATTTGAGAGAAATAGATTAAAATTTGAGAGAAATAGATATAACTTTTTTGATGTACTCTTCTATTAAAATACAAATTGGGATTTGAAAAAAGAGGATACAACTTGAACTCACAGTTTTAGCATATGTGATCAAAAAGTTAGTTATTGAATCACCTCAACTTTTCTCATATATATGAGTTATATATTACTTGTCAATATTATGAGTTACATATTACTTGCCATTTAAAAGTAGGGGTAGAGCCAATAATATTTTACAGGAGCCATTATATTAAAAAAAAGAAAAACTAAGAGGAGCTAAACTGTAAAAGTCACAAAATTTAAAGATAAAATTTGTAATTATTTTAAACCATCACAAGAAATTCAAGTCACGAAATTTAAAGATAAATTTGCAATTGTTTTAAACTATTTTATTCAATTTAATATTTGAAAAGAGAGATAATTTGAACTCACAATATAAAAGTAAATGTGAATGGCATATAATTTAGGTAGCTTCATTTTTTTTTTTTTTGAAATATTCATCCTTTCAATTTATGATATTCTAACAACAATATTAAAAAAAAAAAACATATTAGGAAAGGGAGGGTACGACCCCTCCAGCCGGTCCCTCCTTTCTGCAACTAACTAAATGCTTTATTTATAAGATTGATAGCTAAGTTTATATAGTTTATTAAGAATTCTAATATATAGAAAACCTTCAATTGTGATTGTCATCTAATGATAGGTCGACTAGTTCCTCATCTAATCAAACCTTTCACACTTCATGTCCCATTCACACCGTGTTGAGAGGCTGGAGTTCTTAAATGCAAAAGTTTTTAAGTGATGGTTTCAAACAGCGACTCGTGAAGATATTTATTAAACTCGGCCAATAATGATTGAAACTTTACAAAACCATAGCCAATTATTGTTCCTTTCCTTAGTCTCTCATACACAACTTTTGTTATTTTTTAATATCGATACACATCCTGATAGCAACCGGATAGGAGAAAGCTATCCATAATATATGAAAAAATTGCCGACAATAAGGCAGTATGAGATTGAACTAATGACCTGAAACAAGATATGCGTGGTACAAACTCTCACTAGAGCTGCCACCGTTCCCTCTCATACACAATTTTGATTAGATAAGGATATGCCCATTTTCATACCCACTTATGAGTTTGACAATTGCACCGTTGTTTCAAAAATAAATTAAGAAAGTCAAACTCAAGTTTTCTTTTATAAAAATTAGACATGTTCATCATTTTTTTTTTTCAACAAATTCAAAAGTGGAAAGTAATGAATGTTAAGGCTTTTAGCTCGGAGGTGGGGTTCAAAAGTGTCAGGCGGTGTCCTGCTTAAGGAACTGCCTCGCCCACAATCTCGCCACTGTAACTTGGCATTCATAAGTTTTCTGGAACGCTGCAGGTTCTATTGGAGAAAGTTTGTAATATTGGTAGTTGTGTTGTTCTTTTTCTGGTTTGATGTTTCCGTTTATGAAAATAAATAAAAATATATTTTCATTTTTTTTTGGAAACATATTTATTTTCAATCTAAAAGAAGTTATTTGCTTCTAGTCTCGTTTTATTTTAATATTTTAAATTTTTTTATAGCTGTAAAATATCCCACGTAAATTATTTGACTTATATGAAATGTTTTTTAATAATTAAATAAAAAGTTAAAAATAACTGGAGTTATATTTGAAGTTAAAATTTTTTTTTTAAAAAAAAAAAAACCTACACAAAGGAATTTTCATGCCTTTTTTTGCCATTTGAGCTTTATTAATTAAGTTTAAATTACATGGATGAGTTAGATTTATTAGATTTAAGTACTTCAATAAACGTTGATGATTGGTTTTGGATGGATTTTCTTGTAAATGCCCACTTGCCTGTTCAGTTAAAGTAATTATTCCCTAAGATAAAAAGTTAGTTCAGCACACCTCCTACACTGTACATCTAATCATATACTTACCTACCTGCATGAGCCATGGCATATTATGAATGAACAGTGACAGGCTCAAGCCTGTTTTTATTTTCCTATTGATGGGTGCATTCATTGACTAGAAATTCTTACGAGAGAATAAAGACTCAATTTTTCATTTGTTATACTGTAAATTGAAAATAATCGAAAAATCAAATTATATGAACCTCACACGTACATTAAAAATAAAATTGATGTCAACAAGAGAATTTAATTTTTTTCTCTCATCCAAAGAATCAAATTCTTTTTTCAATGATCTCAATATCTTTTTTTTTTTTTTTTGGAACATCAATATCCTTTTATTTTCATTTGCGATTTACAGAAGCACCTTGAGTGGAATCATTTGTATATCGAAGTCATTAACCAACTAAAATAGGGTTTGGTTTGATTATTTTGAAATTTAAAGGGTCCTTTGTCCAGACAAAATGATTCGAAGTGCTATGTGCTGGGTTAGGTGGAGTGCAGTCAGTGTTGGGAAGCTTATTCTTGCTAATTAAGATTAATGATACCATAATTATTGGTTAGCTGTAAAGTTACATTATAATGTTGGTTAGTATACCTTTTTTAGGCCCCTAGTCGTCTATATTAAATCATTAATTCTTTATTATGTTACTTTCTTGATTAGCTCTTAGAGACATGACAATCTCTCGAAACCACCCTGGTGAAAGTTGTTCAAGGTGTAGACATCGTCACCCATAAATATAATTCTCACATCCAAATTATTATTATATTCATTAATTAAATTTAAAAAATTGTATTTAATATAAGCACTCATGTACATACCAATGGTAACCCTATTTAAACAACAAGAATTATATTCATTTAAAATAAAATTTTTATATTTTTTTTCCTTGTTTCTTTTAAATATGAATTTTTAACTCTAATTCTAATTTCTTCATCTATCAAGAAAAAGACGTCATACTTGAAGGTTGAAATCACCAAATTTTTTACTAAGAATGAGACTTTATTTTGTGGTCTAATCATTGAGAATGAGACTTTATTTTATGGTCTAATCATTCTTTATTATTTAGATGAATAAAAAATGAAATTTAAAATAGTATTTTACATTTAAAAAAATTCAAAGAATCATTTGATATACATCAGAATCATAACTTTTTTTTTTCAAAGATTTTCTCTTAAAAATATTTATGGATTTTTTTTTTTTTAGTTTTGTTAACTTAAAATTAAAAAAGGAAAAATGTTTCAAGTTTTAAAAATAAACAAATTGTTTTACTAATATGTGTTTGTTTTTCTTTGTAATTTTATATAAGAATAATTTTGTTATATAAATATTTTTAGAAAATTGGTGTTTAAATCATTTTTATGAGTAGCAATAACTCTACCCTTGTTCAAAATTCTCTATTTAAAACATCATTCAAAAAACAAGTATATTAACTTACAAGTCGAGTGATTAGTGAACTTTTACTTCAAATATATAGCAAGGGTTGGAGTCCCATTATAAACATTTATCAGTGTGTATATATATATATATATATATATATATGCAAAGAGTTTTCTTCCATTGTGAGGTATATATCTCCCGATGTTATAGAATTAGATTTTTAGGTAGTAATATTTAATTTTGGTAGGTTATGACAAATCCCTAATCATTGGATTTAATAAAATTTTTATTAAAAAAAAAAAAAAGAGGATAGTTAAGATTTATAGATATAATTCAAACACAATTTTCAAACAAAAATATTGCAATATACATATTTCAATTTTAAGTTTTAAATATATTTTTTAAAATCTTTTCAAATTAAGATATATTCCAATCATTGATGATTCTGTAAAATTTACACTTTTGAAAATATTAGAACATCTCTAATATAATTATCTAATTGAGTTGAATTTTTTGTCACATGGGATAGATAGTTAGATAATGAGATTGAAAAAACATTCTCTATTATAATTATCTAACCCATATATAGAGATGATATGACAAAAAAAAAAAAAATTAGAGAATACAGAGAAAGGTTTCTCAATTGAGAAACTCTTCTAGATATGTTAACTAAGATTTCTTAAATTTTTTAATCTCTTAATTGTAAAATTATAAAAGACAAGGAAGTGTAATATATATTTTATAATGATTGGTGAAAAATGGATGCATTTTCTGTTTTAGATAATTGTATTGAAGATGAATATATGAATATATATATATATATATATGTGTGTGTGTGTTCTTCTTGTCTAAGTGGATTCATATTCAAATCTTTATAAATCACTTAAAAATCAAAATACCATTGGACTTAACTCATATGTAAAAATTAAATTGTATAAAGAACTCTTTTTTCTCTTTGACGATTCACATAACTCTTCCTACATTATAAATTCACTCCTAAAATTTCAAATATAACGCTTTGACGCATTAATAATTATAAAAAGTAGCACATGCTAGAGCTGAATTTGCTATTTCTTAAATGAACGTATTGTCTTTTTTGAATGAATCATGAAATAATTATTATTAGAGATAATAGAGACTAGATATTTATGTACATCAACTTCGGAATAATTATACAAATGACTAACACTCTATGTTTTAAATTGTTTAAATATTATTACATATAGGTGTTAAAAGAATTTAACTATGTTATTGTTCCAACATTTTGTATTATATTGTACATAGGTGTCTCATAAGGGCTGTAAAATGTTTTTAAAAAACAAAAATAATAGTATAGCAACTATTTTGCGTTGAAAATTAAGTCGACTATTGGTTCTACAACTAAGATACCATTCTAATAAGAATTATAAAATTCATATGAGAAGAATCAATGTACTGGATCTACTGATGTCCAGACCAAATCTAATAAAATTGCTTAAAAAATATACATGCAAATAATGGTTAATTTAGATCACAGGTGTCTTTTTTTTTTTTTTAAAAAAAAAAAAATCATAGGTCTCAACTGGTGGAGCCAAGCCAAGTTTTTTTTTTTCCTTTTCCTTACGCTAAACTTTACGAGTCGAAGGACTGTCGGAATAAAACGAGATGGATTATTAATCCTTACACTAAACTTTACGAGTCGAAGGACTGTTGGAATAAAATGAGATAAATTATTAATAGCGTGATCCGGATGTCTACTCTTATAACCGGGATGAGAACGACTCTTATCAATAGGAGACTCACAATCTACATCTTATATTTTAAAGAATAATAGTAAAACTTGAATCTTTGACTTATGATTAAGGTAAATACTTAATGGAGTCTTATTAAGGGATGGACGGGTGGTGGTGTCGGCCAAGTTTTTTAAACAACCAAGAGTAAGACCGGAACATTTCTCCAAAAATTCCAAACAGCAATGTACTTGTAAATTGCAATAACTAATAAGACGAAGTGGCTGGCTCATTGTCGGCTGTCTTTCTGTTGGCAATGGATGTCGATGCACAATGCATTGCGAGCTTGTGACCAAGCAAACTATTTTGTTTATTATTATTTATTTTTCTCTTTCTTTCGGTGCACTGTTTTCGGTCCAATATGAATGGCGGTGGAAATTTCATTTTGCACTAAAAGCATGCGCAAAAAAGGCGACCATTTTTCTTTTTCGCTTGCCACCACACGACTGTGTTTTCAAATTTCAACATGTACCTTCAATTGACCGACTCCAATTTTACTCTTTCTTCGCATTTTTTCCTCCCACACATTAAAGATTTGGTTCTCAAGTCTCAACCTTTCACTGTCTCACATAAGAATGTTACAATCCGTTGCTTTTTGCAATCCATTCTCAAGTTGCATGTTTGCATGCGCATGATAATATAGTAATTCATTTTACAAAAACATATTGAAAATCTAGTAATTAAGTGATAAAAAGTGATTCATATTAATCAAGTCTACTAATAGTTTTTCTTGGAAACAAATTTACTAATAGTTTATATAGCAGAGGTATAATTATAGAATAGTTTATATATAAATTTTTAGGTGTCTCTGAGTTGAATAAACTATATTTATCTTAACAACTAAAATTCTGGCAAGAAATATGAGGTTAAAAATGTATTAATTAACATAATTATGACAAATTTAATCCGTTTTGTATTTTGTTTTTTCTTTTTTTTACAAGTTTAATTCGTTTTTGTGTTAACTCATATCAAATGAGTTTATCTACTACAATTAAATATAAAATATCAATGTATTTGTTCTTATTATAATAATTAAAATGATACTAGATCAAATAATTTAGGTGATAATATGGGGCAATAGTAGCACCAAATTGTTTAGTCTCTTTATAACTATCACTATGTTAATAGCTTGGTTATTGGTTTTTTCTTTTTAAATTTTTTCATCAAACAATTGAACCCATAAAATGTCCACACATAATTCTAATTTAGCTTTCAAACTCATCCTTTTTCTTTATTTCACTTTCTCTTTCATTTTTTCCCACACATTCTCGCTTTCTCTCTTTACTAAACCCTCTTTTCTCACTTTTTCAAAAAAGAACAACCCGCTTTTTTTCTCTTTCTTTTATCAACACACCTATAAAATCATTAAATCTGCAACTCTAAACCAAATCCAACAAGATCCACAAAAAATCCAATAAAATTCATTAGTAGCAAAAACTATTATTCCCTTCAAAAATAAAAAAAAAAAACTGTTATTGATAAGAAAGTTGATTTCGAGAGTTAAATTTTAACAAAATTTATTTTTAACCTTTAATGTCTAATTCTATTTGTGTTCTGTTGTATTTTGGTAATAAAGACAATGAATAATTATACCTTACGCCAAAACTATTTTTATTTGACAAGACCTTTTTTTTTTAGACGTAACTTTTATTCTTTAATACTTATTTTATGTTTTCAAGACTTAATTTATAGTAATTTTTTACATTATCTGGTTAGTAACAACCACCAAGAGCTTTAAGCAAAGTCAAAGTTTTAAGTTTAAATTCTTCTTCCCCAAATAAAAAATAAAATGTCATTTTTGTATCTTTGTGAGTTGTGACTTATTTATGCTTTTGAGATTTATTGATACAACAACAATTACATTTATAAAATAAGAGTAAAAAATGGTTAAGTATCGATTATATATATATATTCAAATTTTATAAATTTTAGATTGTTAAATAAATTTACTTTTTCATAATTGATAATAAATTTTATTACATATTATATAATTTTTGGTTCATAAAATTTATCTTAGTTTTAATGAAATCAATTTGTGGTGAATGACATGGTAATAAAATCACTCCCAACATCATATCGTAGGTTTCTAACATTAAAATAATAATAATAATAATAATAAAAAAAGAAACGAACTAAAATAATTTTGAAACTAATATTTAAAACCAATAATTTGCAATGAAAATTTTGTTAAAAATTTTCTTACAGTTTCTCCCAAAACAAATTTTCACTATTGGAAAAAATCTACTAGAATTGCCTTATTATGAAAAAATAAAAAAATAATCATATTTATTAATTTAAGACATTAATATAAATTTTAGGATCCTAACATACATCTCAAAAAAGATAATACGAAACCCTAAAAATAGTAATTAGCAAGACCAAAACACATGACTAAATAAATCCACCGCTAGGACCATTCTAAAATCAAATAAATAATAATAATAATAATAATAATAATAAAAACCACTAGGACCACCCTCCATAAAACTACACTATAGCTTTGACATTAGCCTCCCACAAATTTTAGAGAAAAAAATAATTCGGATTACATTTTCTCTCGTGAACTTTTAATATGTATTTTAATTATAAAATATGTCGTTATTTAAAATTGCCTTATTACGAAAAAATAAATAACACAATCGTATTTATTAAATCAAGATATTAATATAAATTTGAGAAACCAAGGCATATCTAAAAAAATAATATGAAGAAAGCCTAAAAATAGTAATTAGCAGGACCAAAAACAGGCCTAAATAAATCCATTTTCAACTAGTATCTAACCCACCACTGAAGGATCGCCCACCTTAAGCTTACGCTATAGCTGTTCACGATGACAATTGCTCCCCCAAATTTTCCGAGAAAAGATATCACGGCACTTACATTTTCTCTCGTGAACCTTTGATATGTATTTTACTTAATTATAAAGTCTGTCTTTATTCAATTTATCATTTAGCTTCTAAATTTTCAATCCAAATAATTATCAATTATTTTGGATAAACTAATCATTTTTTTTTTTTAAAAAAAATGAAAATTTAGCAGGCTAAGGAGCCGAAAAAGAAATAAACAGATCTAAAAAGGAAAAAAAAAATAGAAAAACAAAAGGTGCCACAAATAAAGTACCGAACGATCCGCAGCTGCTGCTGGGCCCTCTCTTGCTGCCACACGACGCGCATCAATCACCCACGCCCCCAACATGAAATGCAGATCCACCGATGCACACACACCTCTATACACTAAACAACGCTACGCAAACTTTCACTTTCTCTCTCCATCTCTAATTTTTTTTTAATTAAAAAAATGATGAGAGAGAGAGAGAGAAAGTGACATAAACAAATAGAAGCTGAAGCAGCAGATTTAACACCACCTGGCGATTGCAGAGTCCGCGTCGTCGCCACCCCAACGCTACAGGCGGCTCTCCCTCTCCTCGCCACGCAAACAAATCTCGTTTTTTTCCCGTTTTTGTTCCCTTTTAATTTTTTTTTTAAACCAACCAATTAGACTCATTCTTGAAACTTTTTCACTCGTTTTTTAGAATCCGTCATCTGCATTTATTATATATATCCAGGCCCGAGATATCCGATCCTAATATTTCGTTCTCCTGACTCGGTGCATTCTTCTTCGACTCTGATTGTGTAACGTTTCGCCGTACGGAAAGCAAACAGGTTTCGGGATCTTTGAAGACAAGTTGGCTTGTTGATGTTGAATCTTTTGTTTGAAGCTGAAGAGAAAACTGCTGTCTAGTATAATTTAAGTGTCGGCGGAGATTTCGAATTTATTATTTATTTATTTTTTTAAAAAAATTTTGGATTTGAAGTGAAGTCTTCTGAGTTTGTTGTTTGATCGCGAAATTTGTCGACATGGTTAGTGGAAATATATTTCACTGTAGAAAGCATTCATGGCCACCTGAAGAGTATATCAACAAAGCTACTTTGCAGCTGGTAAGCGTTTCTCTACCGATAACAAAAACAGCTTCTGCTTTTGAAACTGTTTTCGCTCTGTTTCGTCTGCCCAAATATCGATCCTTGTCTTTTTACTTTGCCAATGGTTCGGCTTTATTGTATTTTATTTTATTTTGAAATTTTGTCTCTTTAAAATAAACATGAACAGAAATCAACAAGTGAATTAAAATTGGTTTTGAATTAGAGAAATGATAAATATATATAGTTAAAATTACGATTATATTGCTCGTACTAAGTTTGCGTGAACTTGTGTGCAGTTTGATTTTGATAGTGCTGCCCCACCAGAGCAAGCTTGGAGAAGGAGATTAAACAGCCATGCCAATATTCTCAAGGAATTTAGTGTTACGTTTATGGAAGCAATTAAAATGGTAAATGATTTGTTATATGTATGGATTGATATATGACATTTTCATCTGTTCTTTTATTGAACTGACATAAAATTAAGACAGTTATCTGTATTCCTTTCATCATTGGTTGCGACAAGATAATTTTATGCCGTAGTTCTTATATGTGACTCGTTTCTTGATAAATTATAGGTTCGACTTGGTATACGGCTATGGTCCTACGTTAGGGAAGAGGCTTCTTATGGAAGGGTAATTCTTTTAGAGTTGTTGATTTTTCATTGTAATTTATGTACTTGATATACGACAATCATATCAATCATGGAAGGGAAAAACTGGTCAGCGAAATTGAATATTGGCTTTGTGTATCTCTGTCAGAAAGCACCTATTGATCCTTTCACTCGGGAAAGCTGTAAACCATCAGCATCACAAGGGGTTCCCCTGGGAGGAATGGGGTATGTAGTGGATAAATAAACTGTGACATTTAAGTTTCTTCTTCTGTAATAGCTTATTTGTATGAGGGGGGCCATCCTCTGTTTTTGTGTTACAGAAGTGGAAGCATATCCCGAGGTTTCAGAGGGGAGTTCAGGCAATGGCAGATTATTCCTGGTACACGAGTAGCTTCTCCTGTCATGGCCAATCAGTTTTCGGTAAGACAGTGCTTTCGACGTATCATTCATCACATGCTTATATACATGTGTGTTGATTCTGGTGTTTGTACTATCTGCCAATACAAATTTGCTTTTTTCTTTTTAGTTCTTTGTGAGTAGTTACAAGTTTGTTTTTCCAGTTATGCTTGGTATAAATTGGTTATGCTTACAGTATGAGAACTGTGCATTTATATGTTTCTGAATAAAACCACTTTTGGTTTGGGACTTCTATGCATCAGAATGCTCTGTAGAAATAGTTATCCATATAAAAGGGCAGGGGGGAAGAGGGGAGGTGGAGGTGAAATTGTAAGGCTGTGCTTGAGCATTGGCTAGGAGATTTTCTCATTGCTTGAATCCTTGGATTTATGAATGTTCGGATGTTATGTGTTTTTAATAGATTAATTTCATTGATCATCATGTATGTCTGTTGAACTTTCGAGAGTTTCCCTGAGCCGTCTGAGCCGTTGAGAGGACTACCTATTCTTTTATTCAATGTTTCTGCATGACATATATGGGACAACTGGATGTAAGGTACCCCATTACTTATAAAAAAATATAGATAACCAGAAGTAAAATGTTCATGCTCTGGAATTGATGGAAGTATATCACTTTTTTTTTAACTATTAATGCTAAGTTATATGATATGGTCCTATTGTTCTGGTATTGCAGATTTTTATATCTCGAGATGGAGGAAGTAAAAGTTATGCATCTGTTTTGGCTCCGGGTCAACATGAAGGGTTAGGGTAAGAAAAACAAATTTTTGTGGTTTGATATATCTTGTTGACCAAATTATATATTTCTACCATGTTGTGTAATGCAACTAGGTCTATACTTTTTAATATCAGAAACTAAATGTCTACGTTTGATTTAACACTAAGAGATTATTGCTTTAACATATTTATGAAAGTCAAAACTGTGAGCACGGACTATTCTGTGGAGTATGAATGTGCTCTTTTTGCATTAGAAGAACACTTTTCTCTTGGCCTGTAGAGTGTGATGATGTTGATAGATCTTCCTTGGATAACCTTGGTCTAATGGACTTTTGGTATGCCCCTCCAATCTTTGAAGTGATATACGTTGTAATTTCTGTGCGCTGGTGAAATGCAAGTGCTGCTTAGGTAGTGGGTACTAACTTGCTTAGTTGGTGAGATCTCGTATAGTTATCTAAGAGATCTTGTGACTGAATCCATTCAAAGCAGTTATATTAAGTTGTATTGTTGTGTAATTTAAAATGGAAAAAAAAGTACTACTGATCTGGCTGTTCTGGAAGGAAGGATTGGAGGAGGTGCCATGGTTTAAGTCATCATATGCCAAGGATTTTTGGTCATGCCTTGATTGTTGAATGCTATACTGGTGAGGGAAATTGTTGAAATTTTCTCACTAAGCTTGAAGGAACTGGATGTATTCTTGTATTATCATCCTAGAGTTGCATTTCTCTTGGTCATGAAAAGGGTCCATTCTTCAGGCCTGTAGGTGTCTTATCAACCCATCTTTTTCTTTGTTGTTTTGAGGTCTGATCTTGTAGGCTGCTTGTTCTCATTTTAGACTTGTTTTTTCATGCATCTATCTTTGGTTAGAAACTTAGAATGCCTTGCAGTTGAGCTAATAGTTTCATATTCACTTTGCATCTTGTTTTTGTTAATTTGCTAGTTCAATAAATTCATGTTACGTAATGGCAGTCTTCTCTATGCTTTTTCATGTTGGCTTAATATTACTTTTGATTTCTGTCTTCGGTTGTATGTTGCAAAATTATATTTCCTAGAAAAAATCAATACTGTTAAATTCTTTGGAATTTTTCATTTCCATTATTTGACTTGAAAGCTAATCTTATGACACCAAATATGAGTCAAATAAAAAAGGTGATTACTGATTTTTGTTTTCATATTCAGTAGTATTAATTGCTGATTTGTGTTGGCATCAAGTGATGTAGTTCTTTCTGTATTATGTTTTTGGCTTATTTGGGGAAAGCATGCCTTTATTTAGTAATTATTTCTTGCTTTTGATGTTTATGGAGAATATTGAGAGATGGTACACATTGATACACTAATTTCAGTCTCATATTTGCTCAGAAAAGCTGGTGATGATGGTTTATCATCATGGGGTTGGAATCTAAGTGGTCAGCATTCCACATACCATGCTCTATTTCCAAGGGCATGGACAATATATGATGGTATTATTTTACTTTTAGACATCATGTCCAGTAAATGTTCTCATTTTTCTTGTTTTTAGAATGCTACTTTCTAATTTTCAGGTGAACCAGACCCGGAATTGAAAATATCTTGTCGGCAGATTTCTCCATTTATACCTCATAACTACAGAGATAGCAGTCTACCAACAGCTGTCTTTGTATATACGGTATGTTCATTTGAATTCTAGTGTCAGATATGTTAAAATGCAGCAGTCTTACTTGCATAAGTTTCTTTTAGAAGAATATGGACACTGGGAGTTCCAGTACTTATATTTAAACTTTTATTGTTGTTGCTATAGTATATTTTTATTCTATTTAAGTAGTGTTCATCCTTGCATTGAGTATAGTGAACCTATTTTAAGTAGATTTTGTGGTTTTTTTTTACCTTGGGGCTTTGACAGAAATAAATGGGATGTTTTAGTTGAACCCATTTAGTTGCATGTCTTGATCTAAACATAAACATCGATTCAGTGTGCAGTGCTGCTGCCAGTTCCGATTTTTAGGCTCAGTTTGAATCAATCAAGTGGACCACCATAAGATGAGACTATGTGATGTTCTATCTTAATAAATAACAACTATACCTACTAGTAAATTGAGTTTAATATAAAACCAAATCAAGGGGGAAAGCGTCTGGAAATTGCATGTCAGTCAAGTTCACGATAGTGGCACATATTATTTGATAGTTTCTCTTACAAGGTTTTTTTTTTTTTTGGTTAGTTGGTGAACACTGGGAAGGAAAGGGCAAAAGTCAGCCTTCTTTTTACATGGGCGGTAAGATTTTTTCTTGATAAATGACTTGTGATACTTTGTTCTAATCAATGGGTATTCAGTCCCTTTTTTCATTGTGAGCAGAATTCAGTTGGAGGAGTCTCACATTTGTCAGGGGATCATGTCAATGAACCTTTTATGTGAGTAATATGTGGTACATGTTCCATTTTCTTGGTTTTAAGTTAACTGCATTTTTTTAACCATATTTTAACTTTGTTCTCTTTTATTTGGTAGAGGCAAAGATGGAGTCTCTGGTGTACTTCTACATCACAAGCAAGTCATCAAACCTTAATAGCTATATATGACGGTTGGTTTGCATAATTTTTCTTGGTCATTTCAGTGTTTTAAGAGATGAAGGTGAAGGGAGGTACTCTAAAATCCCCCAGATAAAAAGTGTCATAATAGAGAAATAGAAGAATAAAAGAGAAGGGCTAGCATAAAAACTGCAATTGTAATTCCTGATATTCATCAATGAAAATGCTGTTATAATAGTGGAAAGGTTAAGCTTGAAAGGAATAACAAAACTTAACCTGAAAAAAGAAAAGATGGATATATAAAAAATAGATTCATAGTTCATAAGACAAGAATCTTTAAATGCTTAATATGTCAATCACTAGATGATCAAATAGTCTGATGCAATAGTATATACTTCAGTGTAGAATTTGTATTAGTTAGTTTCATATTGAAATCATGATGTCTCTTCCCCTTTCCAGTGGGCCCATTGTCAAAGAGTGGGAATAGAAATAACAACTCTAGTTATCAGAAAAGATAGTCGTCAGAATCTAGCTTGACCATCAATTATCAATATGACAAGAAACCTATATTACCAACTTGGCATAAGAAAATAAGATGAACTGGATACAATTTGGCAGTTTGTCTTCATATTTAATATAATAAAAGTTAACCTAGTCAACATCAAGATGAAAAATAACAAATAACAATTTAATAAAATATTGTAATGACAAATTAAGGGGCATGCTAGCCTGATCTCATATCAGTAGTAACTTTAATGTATTTTGGTGGTATTTATGTTCATTGTAATGGAATGTGAGATTTCTGGGGGATGAATATTATAACAATTTAATAAAATATTGTAATGACAAATTGAGGGGCATGCTAGCCTGATCTCATATCATTGGTAACTTTAATGTATTTTGGTGGTATTTATGTTCATTGTAATAGAATGTGAGATTTCTGGGGGATGGATATTGACTCTAACATTAAAGATACTTCAAGTGTAACAAATGAAATTCTGAAAGGAACTAAGTGAAATAATTTTACTCCTATTTCAGAGACCTGTTCACTTGTGTATATTAACCTGTTTCCAGATTCACTCTCTCTGTGCTGTGGCTTCCAAAGTTACTCACACAATTGTTTTGCCTTCTCTGTGGTCACATTTCTTGTGGTTAGACCAAACTAATCTTGCTTTTGACTTGTGTGATTAATTTTCTATTATGGCATTAATTTTCTTTTATTTTCAATTTCATGGTGTGCTGGGCAAATTTATGAAATTTTATTAATTTTAATTCCTGCTGTTTTTGCAGTCTTAATTGATTCTCTTGAAGTAGTTAGGATTTTCTAATAGGAAAAGTCTCTGAGGATTTTGGCAATGTTGCAGGACTGCAAAGGGGAACCCTCCAGTTACTTTCGCAGTAGCTGCATGTGAAACTCAGAATGTAAGCGTCACTGTTCTGCCATGTTTTGGGCTGTCAGAAGGAAGTCATGTCACCCCAAAGGATGTGTGGAATAAAATGGTGCAGGTAATGTTATCTTGTGTTCTGAAAGCTTCAAATTTTTAAATGTTAATTTACATTTTAATTTTAATTTTAATAATAATGTGATTTGAATTTCTTAAATCACTTTATTGAACTATGAACATATAAATCCCTCAAGATGCAGTAGCATCCTTAGCAAGTTTGTTATATTATCTATTGATTTATGTCAGTATTATAGCTAGCTCATATGTTTGTATCTCTAGGATGGTCAATTTGATCGGGAGAACTTCAATTCTGCACCATGTATGCCATCATCACCTGGAGAAGCACTTTGTGCTGCAGTTTCAGCATCTGCATGGGTGGAACCTCATGGAAAGTGCACCGTCTCATTTGCTCTTGCTTGGTCGTCTCCAAAAGTAAGATTTTTAAAAGGAAGCTCTTACCACAGGTAATAATAGTAACTTGTATTTTCCTTTTCTTTTTTTCAAGCGCACGTAGTATTTAATAAGTGCATTCAAAATATTGTTCTAAAAATACTTTTGACTTCAGTGAGGAATAATGATTGTTTGCAGTGTCCGGTTAACATATGTCAGTGCTTTCATTCAATATCAAAACATTCTTTGTATTCCCTCCTTCCCCTTTTTTTCATAATAATAATAGTAATAATCATAATAATTTGAGTTTATGTCTTTTACGTATAAAGAAGGTTTTGATGCCCAAGTGCTTTATTTTGTATGTTCTGAATATACAGAACTGTGGCTTATTAAAATTTAAAGAGTCAAGAACTATGAATTGTGGTTTTGATTTTGCTAAGTGTTTTCTGTGGAGTTTTTATGCCATAAAAATGCATAGTTGAGGATAATGGGTAATCTAAATGGCACTCAGTGTGGTTTCTATGGATTGGGATTTTCCTCCAAATACCTTCAGTCAGGCCTCTGTGGCAATATCTTTTGTTGTGTTGTGCTGTACATGGTTATATATATGTATATATATATATATATTTTAAAGTTCCTCTCATTATTGCAGGAGATATACGAAGTTCTACGGCACTTCTGAAAACGCAGCTCAAAACTTGGTCCATGATGCTCTTTTGAGTATGTATCTCTTTCATTTTCATTGATGGTAGTGATTTCTTTGTTAAATGTTCATCTGTGAGTTATAGTTCAGATTCATACTGAAATCTCTTTTTCCTGATGGTATCATGTGTTTTAAGCTTTGTAAAGCTTTATGTGCAAGTGGTTCGCAATTAATATACCTATAGTCAAGATCTAATTATTATTAAAACTTGGCACAGATTATAAACACTGGGAAGAAGAGATAGAGAAGTGGCAGAATCCTATCCTCAAGGATGAAAGGCTACCAGAATGGTAATTCTATATATACTCAAGTAATGTGGTCCTTTACAATCAATTTATCTGGTGCATTTTTAGATGCTGGTACATAAAAGCTTGCCTTTATGACGCTGATGAAGCCCTTGATGTGTAAACATAAGAATTTCAAGTCTTCTAAAGCTTTTTCAGGTTGTACCACCTTCATCATAACTAAATGCTTTTTATGTATGTAGCTGATGCCTCTAAACATACATGTGTATCCAAGCAATAAAGCATGAATCTTTGTGTATGTTCCTTATGAGATGGGTGGGGGTGGTGAGTTGTGAGGATTTTTCTGCAACCTTTGATTATATCACCATTAACAGGAGCTCTAGTTTTTCTTCATTAAAATCCAAAATTGTATTAAATTCATCGTTTATCTCACTTAACAAGAATTTTTGATGTTAGACATTTCTTTGTAATTGTTAGTGTGTATATGATTTTGATATGATATAGTAAGTTTTGGTAATCTCAGCGTACACTGTTGTGTGAGGTATGTTCTCTCAGATGGTAGATGCATTATCTCTGAATCTTTTCATTTCAGGTACAAGTTCACATTATTTAATGAGCTCTACTTTTTGGTTGCTGGTGGGACCGTTTGGATTGGTAATCATTTATCCATACTACCTAGTTTTTAACATCTTGATGCATATGATATAGATAAGCTATAACAATGCACGAGAACTATGCTCATTATTCCAATCTCCCAATTTCTATACCATATTTCAAGTAATATGTTCATTTTCTTTCTCATGACAATTTAGATTCAATAGTTATTTATGACATCATTGATTTTCGCTTGTCAGACTCTCTTTCGCCAGCTTCAAACACAAAAAACTGATAGACAAGCAGAGAACACATATGTAGAAGTATCTGAGGCAGAAGTGAATGTCAAAGGAGGATTGGTTGTCAATCATACTACGACTGCTAGCTACTTGTGCAATGATGAAACAGTGTTTAATCAAAACGGAAGCACTAACAGATCCCAACTTTCTTTCACACCCCTTGACTCTCATATTGACTCTGATGATGTTGGTAGATTTCTGTACTTGGAAGGGGTGGAGTATATCATGTGGTGCACATATGATGTGCACTTCTATGCATCTTTTGCCCTTCTTGCATTGTTCCCAAAGATTGAACTCAATATTCAGCGTGACTTTGCTAAAGCTGTCTTATCTGAAGATGGAAGGAAAGTAAAATTCCTGGCAGAGGGTAATACAGGAATTCGGAAGGTTAGAGGAGCTGTTCCTCATGATCTTGGGACACATGATCCATGGAATGAAATGAATGCATATAATATACATGATACAAGCAGGTGGAAGGATTTGAATCCAAAGTTTGTGCTTCAGGTGTATAGAGATTTCGCTGCAACAGGGGATATGTCATTTGGGGTTGATGTATGGCCTGCTGTCCGAGCTGCAATGGAGTACATGGAGCAATTTGATAGAGATGGTGATAGTCTCATAGAAAATGATGGATTCCCAGATCAAACTTATGATACTTGGACAGTTCATGGTGTAAGTGCTTATTGTGGCGGCTTATGGCTTGCTGCACTTCAGGCTGCCGCTGCAATGGGCCTTCAACTAGGTGACAGGCCTTTTGCTGAATTGTGCAAAAGCAAATTTTTTAAGGCTAAATTAGCATATGAAGAGAAACTATGGAATGGTTCTTATTATAACTATGACAGTGGATCAAGTGGTAATAGTAAATCTATACAAGCTGATCAATTGGCAGGACAATGGTATACAGCATCCTCAGGCCTGTCTCCACTTTTTGATGAATGTAAAATCAGAAGTGCTCTCCAGAAAGTTTATGATTTCAATGTAATGAAAATAAAGGGAGGGAGAATGGGTGCTGTGAATGGAATGCATCCCAATGGAAAAGTGGACGAAACTTGCATGCAGTCTCGTGAAATATGGGCAGGGGTTACATATGCTGTGGCAGCCACCATGATCCACGCCGGAATGGAAAAAGAGGGATTTGCTACCGCAGAAGGGATTTTTACTGCAGGCTGGTCAGAAGACGGCTATGGGTAAGTTCCTTGCAGTGTTCTATTCTAGGTATTTCTTCTATTTCTACTTTCTGTTTATTCTGGGTTATGCATGCAAAAAACTGATATGTTAAACATAGGAGGAGAAAATAATTATGGATTGACATTCAATGAACAGTAGTTCTTGTAGAATGTTGAAATTTTATCAAATTATGATGAAAAGCAAGAAAAAATGAAATTACTGTTTACAAGTGTTTTAGTGATACAACCTGCCAATTTGGATTATCTCATTTAAAATTCGTATGCACTGTCAATAAGATTTGTTATAAGAGTCTTAACAAAACTTATTGCGGTATCAGATCATCTTCGTCATAGTACTTCTGCTTTCCTTATAGCTCAAATTGTCCAAGGCTGTAAACTGGCATGCACTGGATGATAACCAATGTTTAACATAATAGTCACTTCAATTCATTTTTGTTGAAGCTGGGTAATATCATAAGGTTTGGATTATCCTCTGTTAAATTTTGGAATATCCATTAAGGTTCTTAGTTGCTTGTCCTGGAATATGCAGATACTGGTTTCAGACTCCGGAGGCCTGGACAATCGATGGCCACTTTCGATCCCTTATATATATGAGGCCTCTCTCAATTTGGGGCATGCAGTGGGCAATATCTAAGCCTGAAGCAATTCTCGAGGCCCCAAAGATCAATGTAATGGACAGGATACACGAATCACCTGGTAGCTTGGGATTCTTCCACCATGAGACAGGAGTTAGAAAGATTGCAAAGCAAAGCAAAGTGCTTTGGAAATTCAGTCTTTCATTGTGCATGCTAATTATCCAATGTCAATTTTAAGTGCAACTTATCTTTGTAAAGAAAAGTTCATTTGTTCGCTTCCTTGAACCTTCCTCCGGTAGAAGAAATGCTGGAAGAGGCTTCGAGGAAGTATCCCTTTATAGATAAGTAATAAGAAAACTGAGTCACAACTTAGTAGCCAATCTAGTTACCAAAAGATTAATATCGTTCTTTTGTTCGATAGATCCTTCTTTGGGGCCATTCTTTCATTGTTTTATAAATGCTACCATAGTCTTTTCAAGTCCTCGGGTTTTCCGTTTGGAATTTAAATATGTATAACAGGTACATAGCACATAGGAATAAAGAAATTAATATCTTATTTATAAGCTTGGTAGCTGTGAGATGCTCTAGAAAAACTTAGAGCGGAAAGTATCATTTAACATGTGATTGGTTATTCATGTCAAATAATATGATGTAGATGAGTTGAATATGCTATAGTAGTGTGAATATTATGTGATGTTACATGGTATGATGTGAGTGAGTCGGATATGTATCTCAAAATTTTTTCAAAATCATTTATTTTATTGATGGTTAGTGATATAATTTAGAAGTTTGTACTAATTCCTTCACTAGATTGAAAGGCTTTCGTGCGTTTATTTCGCATTCTGAGGAGAAAATAGAAAACAAGAGAAGCAAATAAAATAAAATTTGAAAAATAATGGGAGTTCTGTGGTCGGGGTTTTCACTTTTTGGTTTGCTCCTGCAAATTGTTCGTGAACGGTCACACTCGTTCTCATGACGCACAAACGTCGGTGTCATGTTTTATACTTCATTTGCATTTAAGTATGCCTGTCTTATATTTCTGGAATTTGAACAAGAAAACAGTCCATGTACATCTTCAGTGTGCATAGTCGACTTGTCTCAAAGACATTAATTTTCATTTGTCATCGAGCAGAAAAAGGTGTGAAATTTTTCTTGTATTAGAACTGAATCTCGTGACGATAATTAAATATTAACACTTTCTAATTTTCTAAATATCTAACATATTATTCTTTTAGAAAAAGGAAAAGCAATAACAAATTCTTCTCTCCCTTGTAAAACATCTTTATATAAGGTTTTTAACAACTGTAACATGGAGTGTCTAGATAAAGAGAACTACTATTTCAAATTGCTCTGCATTGTTTATGGAGGTAGAGTTGCAGTGATGGATTCCATCCTTTTTGAGTTGAGTAATGTTACACTATCCAAAAATTTATTCAAAATTTATTGTTCAAATGATATGATAAATTTATGTGTAAATATTACATCATCAATATATCATCCCAAAATTAATGTGGTGGCTATAACTTAGCTTACCATATCATTTGAGTAAAATTTTTGAATAAATTTTTTAGAAGTCTAACGTTATTCTTTTGAGTCTGGTTTGTAACAAACTCCATAAATTTCGTCTAATATCTTTCGTCTAATATCTCTTATATAGAAGCTCTAAATTTTGAGTAAATAACACAAATAACAATACCTTTAATACAATTTTTAAAAGGGTGGCTCCATTGTCATCCAAAAAGGTTCTCATAACGTCCATTTACTTTGTATGCCCATGTTTAAAAAGTAAAATTTGATTTGATACCTTTTATACCCTTCAAAATACCATGTATATATCTTTCATCATTGTTAATTTTAATCATGATTTTTTTCTCTACACTTACGACCATTTTTTTTTTCAGTTTTCACACACACATATATATTTGGAGAAGAACAAACCCAGCCTTTAAATCAACAAACGAAGACTGTCTTGTGATTGCTGGACTTTTGTTTTTTTTGCTCCTCACCATAAAATGTAACAAAACTAATGCAGATTTATGTAATAAAATACAGCAATCTACTGCATATTGTTTTAATAACAGAATGCTACATTTTTTTTTGTCGTAAAATATTATGAATTTTTGCATAAACTGCTTAATATTGTTAAATACAATATTAAATCTAGTCTAATAGTTGGAACTGTTTGTTTTAATCCCAAATCCTGAATCTGAATTAAATAAAGAAAATGTAGTTAGGTGATGTAAGCACTTATGTATGCAACTCAATCATGTATCCAGAGACTCCTCTATATAAGGATCTTACTTTGTAAAAAATGAGGGAGGAGGAACTTTCTAGAAATAAAATTGTCTTTGATCATCAAAGATGTCTTCTTAAATTACTCTCGTGTTCTTCTTGAATAATTATCACGATCCAATTTTGAAACTTGTACGTGGAAGTGGAAACAAGAAGAGTTCAGAGAGTATGGTCTCATAATTGTCACATGCTTCAACGCCTACTGTCCTCTAAATCACTATCGGTGTCGATATTGGAAACTTATGGCCCCACTGTGATGCGAACCCTGTATATATCGATGCGACACCCACAATCAAATTGAAACACAACCCCAAGAAAGATAATTCAGATTATAGAAAATATTTAATCCGTTGATTAAAAAATCAAGAACCAAAGATATAGCGATGCTACTCCCAAGAAAGAGATGAGAATGTGGGAGATAAGTCAAGATTGATAAATCAAGAACAAATCTTGATGCAATTCTCAAAGTTCACAAGAGAACAATGGATAAAAGTTAAATCTTTATTTTATAAACAACTGATTGAAAATTTAGGTTTAATGAGTCTTATATAGGACATACAATCCTAATTCCTTATTGGAAACTAAATAAAACCCTATTAATTAACTTTGAACTCCTACTTTTCTAAACACACTCATATTGGACTTTTAATTTAAATAAATGACTCAGCTCTATAATTAAAAGCTTAATAAATTAAACTAATTTTAAACAATTTCATAATACAAATTAGGTCTAATTTAAACAAACAAATAAATAATAACCCAATTACATTAAAATTGACATCAAAACCTCAAGATTTCCTCAAGATTGATGTTCTTGGACTTGAATAATATTTTAAAGTTTTGATGTCCCCTCCAAGCTGTCCAAGCCATGTTGTGCAAGACTAGTCGCCAAAATATCTTGAACGAGCTCGTTTAAAGTTTCATTCATCCTTTTAGCTCGAGCACTTGTTATAGGTCATCTATTGATACTCAAAGGATCTATAAGCTTGTTTTCTTGGTTTCTATCACGTTGGGATCATGTGCGTATAGTTAAAAGTGATTCGTAATATATATATATATATATATATGAGTTCAAATTTTATTATACACTAATCAATATACGAAGGTTGAATGGATTAGGGTCGGATATTATACTTCAATTTATTAAAAATTTAAAAGAAATATTTTATGCATGCGTTATAAAATAATAAGATAAGATTTGAATTTCATCATAAATATGGAAGGAAATATATCAATTTTGTTAGAAAAGAGCTTTATAAATCAAATGATCGGGATTGACAAAATAAGACCTAATTCAAACTATAATTTTACTAATATTAATGTGAAAAGTTTACTAATAGGGAATTCATCTCATTTATGAAAAGAAAGTATTATGATATTATGGACTCCACATTTTTGTTCCTCGTAAATGAACATCCGTCTTTGAGAAGAAGAATAAAGACACTAGCTTTTATAGATTCTTACAAAAAGGAGAAAAAAAAAAAAGAAAAGAAAAGAAAAGAAAAAGAATACTCAGCCATCCAATTCGATTTAAATATCACTAGGTGATAACTATAAATTGAAATTTTGAGTCAATAACTTTATATTTTGGCTAGAACCTATATATGTTCTGTTGACATTTTCTTAAACACAGTTTTAACATAAATAGATTTATACAATATTAATAACTAAATAATTACAAAAAAAACAAAAAAAAGATTCTTGAAATTTACTGCAATAGTTTTATCATATAATCGGATAAAATTCTAAGCAAAACACAAATAAAACATATGTATGAAATAATACAAATAAATGAGTTTTTTTTTTTTTTTCCTTATAGTTTCATCCTTTTATACATGCATGTTGAACAAAAATAATTGTTTTATTGGTCAAATGAGATTGCTTAGTACTATAACTCTCACGCTTACACCATTAGATTATCACTAATAGAAAAGATAAAAATCATTATTTATCTATGTATCCTAGATTTTTATGAAATGTAATACTACTCTTGTATTATCAACAACTTTATGCTACATGGTAGAGGATTTGATATTTGCATATTATTTACTAATGCTTCCTCCTTTTATCCAAAAAAAAACAAAAACAAAAATGCTCGACTTAAATTTAACAAAACTTGAAATAACTTCTACGACATAGGATTGCACCCTACAATTTGAAATTACAAATCGGGTGCTTATACATATGAATCATAATATTCTCTTATTATTAAAAAAAATTCAAAATAATTTTAACTGACTTTTTTTTATTTGGAAACAAGGCTTTTATTTTCGTAATAATTTGTGAAAGTTCTAATTAGATAAATAAATTGAAATAATATATTATTATAATTAAGAATAATGTTTGATTTTTCAAAAATTTGTTTAAATAATGTGATAAATTGAGTTGCAGTTATTATCTTAATTTTGGGATAATTCATTCATTATGTATAATTTTTACACTATTATTTTGATAATAAATTTGAATAAATTTTGTCGGTGAACAATAAACTAGGAGAAATTTATGTAATTAAAGTTTGTTGACCAGTAAAGAATGGATAGCCGGAAACAGTACACGTAACAAATGATGGAAAGTCCGATACACATGTGACCAGACCAGGGAATTTGAAAATGCAACTATAAAAGGCAGAGGTACACAACTACGAATTCCCTTTCTCATCCGCATTTCAACATTCATTTCCATTTCCAAATCCACCGGTTTCTATTCTATTTCGACAACCCTACCTCTCGCTCCCTGTCTTTCACGATTTTCACAGGTACTATCTCTTGCTCATATTTTTCTGTTTGATTGAGCAATCGGCGAAAAGCATCGCCAGCTTATTTTAATTTTTCGGTCTTTTGATGCGGTTACTGTTGAGATTCGATTTGAAGTTATTTGATTGTTTTGATGGTATCTGCTGTGATTATAGTTTGCGTAAGTGTTATTTATAGTAATAATATATATATATTGGTTTGGTGTGGCTTTAGCAGCCGATTGATTTGTGTAAGTATGGCGAGGAAGATGCTTGTTGATGGGGAGATTGGGCAGCCAAATGATGGAGAAGAGGCTCAGTTTGAGTTTGATTTGTTTGTTATTGGAGCTGGAAGTGGTGGCGTTCGTGCTGCCAGATTTTCGGCTAATTATGGAGCCAAGGTATATGTTCTTGTCAAAATTTTAACAACTTGAGTTTCTGCAAGTCACTAGTATAGATTTATATTGTCATTTGTTCATATATATATATATATAATGATTTGCTTATGGATGCCTAATTGAGATTTTTGTGCTATGCTGCTGTCTTAGAAGTTGAAACATATTGTAACAATATGAATAAGTTCTGTCCAACTGGATTTATATTTACTTGTCGGAAAATAAGTTAGCTGAGTTGGTGAGTAGCTTCACATTGTTTGATTAATGGGAAGTTTAACCAATGTAATGAAAAACTAGTTTTTTGTTATTGGTTTACAAGTTCTTGCCAAGGATTCTTTGTTTCTGTATTGAAGGTAGATACGAATAGCTTGCTGATTGGTTTTGTTGGCATGAAGAGTTGTTGGTTTACTTGATGAATTAAGTAATTGTAGTTTTCCTTAATGAAGATTGTTTTACTCATTATTGATTTGATTTTGTTTATGCACATCCATACATGCTTAAATGGTGACACACCCAAACTGTTTTGAATTCTCATTTTTTGTCATCTTAAGTTGTTGAGTAAAGTTTGAATTTGTTCCTCTTTGGTTTTCTTCTTCTCTTAAGATATTATTTAGCATCAATTTTGTACATTAAAGAATAAACCATTTCCTATTTGTGACTGAAGCAACCGCTGGGTAAGTATGTGCTGACTATTTTTAATATCCTCTTTCAAGGTTGGAATTTGTGAACTTCCTTTTCATCCTATCAGCTCAGAAGTAATTGGGGGTGTTGGTGGAACGTAAGTTGGTTAAACTATAGCTTTACTAGTATTTTATTATTGTCTTTCTTGGATCTCAGTTGTTGTCATAAATATCATTTTTCTCTTTCTGAAGTCAAGATCTTCTTAATGCAAACTTTTATCCTTTAGTGAATGCTATGTATATTGATTCAATTATTTGTACATAGAAGTCACTAAAGATAAAAATTGACATTAGGAAGACGAAGATCATGACCTTAGAATTTAGTGTACATTAACATAATAAAGTTAGTTCCTCAGCTACCAACCATTAGATTTATCTACTTAAGTTTACTTAACATCTTCTTTTGTTGAAGCAATGGCTTACAAGCTTTGCACAGATTTTTATTAAATTCAATGTGTTACTGAGCAGAAAACTCTTACACATACATGCACTTCCTTTTTTAACATATGGCTTTTTTTATCTTGGGAAATGTATGAGCTATATGAGCATAGGGATAGATCATGAGTTAGGCTTAGGCCTGCATAGTTGGACTTGGGCATTTCTATTTAGAAAACTTCCAATAATTGTAGGCGGACTTCTAGTAGGACACTTTTTGTTGTGGTCTGGTTCTCAACTTATGTTTGTTAAGTGGGAAGGATAATTTCTTATTGTTTCTTCATGGTACATTTTGGAAGTTTAATAGGCATGTAATGAAAAATTTTAGGTGTTCATTCATGGATCATTTGTGATCATTAACCATCTTTCTGTTGTATAGTTAATGCTGAACCATTAATTACATGCTTGAATGGTCTATAACTTTTGGTGGGAGGTTTTATATCAAAAGATAGTTTGGCAGATAAGTCTTGCTGTTTTTACATAGTTATATTAGGTACTTCTTTTGAGTTGTAAGGTCTCCTCCTGAGTGGACTGTTAGTTTACTTTGTTTCCTTTAATCAAATTATGTTTCCTATAAAAAGACTAAGTAGTTGATTCAATCAGTGCACTTTTATTGAAAGTTAATTTAGACAAACCTCTTTGAGTATTGTCTATGGTGCAGAGGTGTCTTGATTGTTAAGTGGGTTCTAACTGAATTGGGAGTAACATGTCAAGAGGGTTAGAAATTTTTCAAATGAGGTTTGACAATGACATGCAGTTTAGAATTTTATAGGATTGAATTCGTGATTGATGCTTGCATTGACCTTGAATCGTTTGTAAGGACTAATTATTGTAGTCTGAGCCTTGAGGCTTGAACCAAAATGGGATTAAAGAGATTGGTTATTGTTGATTTCGACAAAAATAAATTAACAGAAGGGCAAATTGCACAAACCTCCCCTGAGGTTTGACGAAATTGCACAAATATTACGATGTTTGGTTAACTCGCACGGACACTACCTGAGGTTTCAAAAACTTTATACGAACCTCCCCTATCGTCAGTCAACAACGGTTAAATCCTTATGGTCAATGGTTAAAAACATAAAAAGACTAAAATACCCTTCAATAAATTTAAAATTAATATATTATACATTTTTTAATTTAATTTGAAAATATTGAAAATAAAACATACAAAAAAAAAAAAGAAAAAAAACTGGTCTCCATGGGAGACCAGATCAAGTCTCCTATGGAGACCGACCGTCTCCATCGCTGGAGATTACTTCAGCAATGCAGATGGTCTCCATCGCTGGCCGTCTCCAGCGATGGAGACTCCATCGCTGACCAACGATGGATCTCCATGGGAGACCAGATCTGGTCTCCCATCGAGACTAAGCTTTTTTTTTTTTTTTTTGTTTAATATTTTCAATTTTCATGACTTTGATGTATTTTTGTTTGATTTGGTTGTTTGATGATGATAATTGATTTGGTTGGTTTGATGATGATGAATGATTTGATGATTTTCATAAATGTAGAAGATGGAGATGAGGGAGGTAGAAGAAGATGGTGATTTTTTATTTTTTTTAAAAATATTATAATATTAGTTTAGTAATTAAAAATATTATTTTTAATTAAATATTTATTAGTTTTGAATTGATCATTTTACCCTTCAAAATTTTGATTTAGCTCTAGTTGACTAACGGTTGACTAATGACAGGGGAGGTTCGTGCAGAGTTTTTAAAACCTCAGGTAATAGTGCCCGTGCGAGTTACCCAAACATCGTAATATTTGTGCAATTTCGTCAAACCTCAGGGGAGGTTTGTGCAATTTGCCCTTAACAGAATTATTGATTATAGTTTTTGAAAGTTACAAGAAATGTGGTACTGTCATTAGTATTCTAAATGTACAGTAAATATTTAAAACATATGAGTTTTGGTGGAAAAGGTCATCATTAAATTAACTGTCTTCCTTGATTGTATATAGAGGTTAAGATTTTAAAGTGGCCTTTTAGGGGCTGCATGTTGGATTTATGTGCTGCAATACACAACAAATGGCTTATAACTGTCTTAACATAGCAAAAATTATTTTGCTGATAAGAACTCTTGTACACTCGCTTCTGCAATTGTAACAAACTGACATAAATTTGTGATTGTTGAGTAATAAGACTATCTGCTCTCCTTCAAAAATGGCTTATTACTGAAAGTTAAATTTCTGAGAACAAAGTGCTTAAATAATTGTGATGTTTTTGCTTTTGGGTTTTCCAGGTGTGTTATTCGTGGTTGTGTTCCCAAAAAGATCCTGGTCTATGGAGCAGCATTTGGAGGTGAAATTGAGGTGAGATTGTATTGTTTTTAAAGATATTATATAATATAATATACCTTGCCAAAAAGTTTTGGAAACACCTTAATTGAATTTATAAGTTTCTCTTCAGTCAGCTTCTCTCTCTTGCTCTCATGTCTAGGAAAACTTGCTCCACTGAGAGCCTTTATTTTGATTGTCTTGTTGCAGATACGACTTTTCATGAATCAGAATGTTTTAACAACCTTTGTTTATGTCCAGACTAATTAAAGTGGATGTTTAAGATCTTGTGTTTGACATAGTTCTGTTTATCATGAAAATATTTCCTATCCTCAGATAAATGTAAAAGAAATTTCCACCTCCTAAATAAATGTATATTTATTAAAGTACTTTTTTTTTTTCTGATAATAAATAAATAAATGCATCTTTCTATGGTCCTTAAGTACATCTGATAATCTATGCCTTGTCTAACATATTATAACTTTCAGTATGTTCTGGAGAATGGATCACATAATATTATGACTGAATCAAGATTTTCTGAAGTAATTAATGATGAAATTTACTTACACAGTCGGTTGATACACTGTTCCCTTTTTATGATGCATTTTTGTTTGAAGTGATTCATAGATCTGTGATTCTATGTACTAAAATGTTCCATTTGGGTTTTATGTTGATTTTAAAATGATTTGATGATCTTCTTGTTTTGTAGGATGCAAGGAATTATGGTTGGGAGTTGAATGACAAAGTTGACTTCAACTGGAAAAAACTTCTGCAGAAGAAGGTTTGGATTCATTCGTTCATTCCACTGGAAAAAAAAATACCCATGTTTAGGTCTTTTGCTGCTAACTTCTTTAGCAACAAGTTTGAAGAATTTTTTTTTATAGGAACAAGTTTGAAGAATTAAGTGAACATAATATTTATGTTGATCTGATATATTAAGTACAACTTTCATGATTCATTTATATATGGATAAATATAATTATTTTATGTCCTATGGTTTGCAAGCAACTTTTTTGCAAGTTATTAAGGATTTTGTTTTCATTTTTTCCCTATATTTTTATTTTGATATGGTGCTTTTCTTCTTTTAGTTTGAGTCTGTTCTTCAGAAAAAATGTAAAAGAAGAGCTCTCATGGGGTTATTTGATGATCGAGAATGAGAGAGGTTTTTCATCAAATGGATTTTAGAGAGTGTAGTTGTATAATGTTGTTTTTCTCTGGTGTAAATGTTTTACCAGAACATATATTTTCCTTCTGTTTCCATTACTGGAGTTAGTAAGGCTGTTCATAGAATTTTGCTGTGAGGTGATGCATGGTTCTTGATTTATTTGTTTAGGCAGTTAAAATGCAAGTTGTAAAATCCAGTGGTTCTGGAAGTTTGGTCATTCTTTCCTGTTTACTATATTATTGGTGTGAGATTCTTCGTTTGCGAGCTTCCTAATCACTAAGCTTTTAAGTTTACGCCATTTAATAGTTGATTCAGTTTTCATCCATATGTGGATATCTGCTTTTAATTTTGGCTGAATGAAGTTCAACTGTAAGAATTTTAGAAAACTTTTGTTCTTTCTTTTGCATTTTTCTTTTCTTTGAGATTTTCCAGCTGTTAATTTTTCTTTGTGCTCTTTATGTTTTTTCTTATTTTAATTGATTATTACTCATCTTTCAGATTAAGTCACATTAATACAATGACATAAAATTATAATTAGTTTTGTTCACTTAATTTGTTTTTCTATTTTTGTTTTCAATAAACTCTCTTGTTCAAAATTGCAGACAGATGAAATAACCAGATTAAATGGAATTTACAAGCGATTATTGTCAAACTCTGGGGTTAAATTGTTTGAAGGGGAGGGAAAGATAGTTGGTCCTCATGAAGTTGAGGTTACACAACTAGATGGCACTAAGTTGAGCTACACAGCAAAGCACATATTGATTGCGACTGGAAGTAGGGCTCAGCGTGCCCCTATTCCTGGGCAGGTAGGTTTTTTTGCTTTTGTTCTAGTGTATTTGAAATTAATCCAACATGATAAATGTAAACTTCTTTGCAAAATGTTGAGAAAATATTTATATTGATATTTGTTTGTCCGTAAATTGAAGATCTATTGCCTCTCACAGTTGTGAGTAAATACATATACATATGATTGTATACATCTATAGAATTTTCTACTGACACAGAAATCAATTGGGTGTTGATCTATTTGAATTGATTACGTAGGAAGCATCTTTGGAAGTTATTTTCGGTTTAGGATGAATTATTTGAAAATACATTGAAAGACATATCCAGTTTACATACCTTTACTGTTCACGCTAGCATGATTTGTGCCAGGAATACTGTAAGGCAAGCTATGCTACTACAGGACACTCATTTTGTGATGTTACTGGCATTGGACTGTTTGTAGTAATAAGTGGGTTTCCTTAACTCTTATCGAGGTCCTTATTTTCATGGTGTTGACCACAGGAATAATTGCAAATTAAATTGGTGTGTCAATGTATATTGTGTGCAAGTAAGTGAGTAACTATCATTTGTTCAGTGAACCAAAGACTCTGGCCCACTGGTATAAAAAGTGCAGGAGATGCTCTTGAAGTGAAAGTCTTCCTCTCTCTCTCTCTCTCTCTTAATTTGTTTCGAGAGCATAGTTCCGGCTTATATCAATTTGATTTACCATTATGTATATAACCATATTGTTATGTGATTCCCGTTCATATGCTATATGACTTAATTCTCTACTGTATCAAGTCGGTACTGTTGTGCTAATTTGTTTTTTATTTGTAACTACTGCTGGAAATATCTGACTAAACATAAAGTTATGTTCTGCTTGTTCACTTTTGATTCTTTCTTGGTTGATAAAATTTTGCTGGCTTCCTATCAAAAAGGAAAAAGAAAAGAGATCTGTTTGAAACTAACTGCGGATTATTTTGTAGGATAGATATCAACATGGTTGACTTTTTAATGCCCTTTATTTATTTACCTTTATCTTTCTAACTTTTAGGAGTTGGCTATTACATCTGATGAGGCATTAAGCTTGGATGAGTTGCCTAAGCATGTTGTGGTCCTTGGGGGAGGGTGACTCTTTGTCTTTTGATGCTATTTTGTCTTACATTTCTTATTTTTATTTTTTGTTAGCGTGCTCTGATCTCAGGTAAGTGTGCTCTTTTGTTATTAAGGTATATTGCCGTCGAATTTGCTTCAATATGGCGAGGCATGGGTGCTACTGTGGATCTACTCTTCAGAAAGGAACTTCCATTGAGGTTGTATTCAGGTTTTTATGCTTGTTTTTATGTTTTGATGCCAGGCATTTGATCTCAAATTGGAGTTCTAGCTACAGAGTTTAGTTGTGGCCATGAGTTTGTTACAAGTCTGGATATTAATATATTTTTAGAGGTGTTAATAACTTAATATATATATGTTTTGTTAGTTACTTTGATATATATATATATATATTTCTGGTTTTTAATATGGTTTTTGATATATATATATATATATATATTTCTGGTTTTTGGTGGGATGTGACTGTCGAGTCAAACTAAATTTGTTATTTGCATTTTTCAATGGCCAACATTTAAAAAAATGAGCTTCTTAAACTCCTTTTTCAATACTCATCAACTATTTGTTTTCAATTTTTAATATGGTTTACCCCTGGTTTGTCCATTTTTTAACCAACCTTTATGTACAGAGATGAGGATTGTGGCATAGTAGAAGTGTTATGCTTACTTAATAGCTAGGGTGCTAGAAGTTATGGCTTTCCTGTAAGGAGCCCAAAAACTCGCTAGCTAGCAAATGAAAACCATCTTAATCTAGTATTGATATTGTCATGTTTCGCTTCTGCTTGATGGTGAATTGATTTCCTTTCACTTCCTAACTGATGAAAATGTAGTTGGTAACTTGTTCATAATGACAAGTTTGCTTCTTATTGTCAAGAGGGGTATTCTCTATGAATGCTTCTGGTTAGTAGTAAATTCTATGTCGCCAAACAGTTGTAGTTTTAGTGCCAAAAGTCTGAAAATCTTATCCTGCAGAGGTTTTGACGATGAAATGCGGGCAGTGGTTGCTAGAAATCTTGAAGGCAGGCGGATTAATTTGCACCCAAGGACAACTATAAAGGAGGTACTTATTGTATTTTTCTTGATGCACATGATTGCATTTATTTCCTACAATTTTTCTCTCAGATGTTCTGAACAATTATTATTTTCTAATTATACACATAGGATATTATGCTGATTAATAATAATTTAAATTCAGTTGAGTAAAACAGAGGGTGGCATTAAAGTTATTACAGATCATGGTGAAGAATTGGTGGCAGATGTTGTCCTCTTTGCCACTGGTGAGTACCATCTCTATTTCAAGTAAAAGCACTTTTAAGCAACGTTTGCTCATCCTTTAAATATGATGATTCTTACTTTCATTGGATCTTAAAACTTCATGCTTTCTCTTCTAGTTTGTAACTATCTAAGCTGAAAGCTCTCTTCTCTTCAACTTTTTTGCACTTGCTTTGTCTTTCTTTAATTACCTTCTCTCCTGTCTTTTTCTCCTTATCACATCTTTATCTAACAGCCTACGCACAGACACACAAAACAAAAACTAACATCACACATATCTTTCTTTACCGTTTCTATTGTATATATGACAGCTTTTTATTAGTATGTTGACCAAAAGTAAATAACTTTTTACATGTATGCTTTTGTTGTTCTTTAAATTGTATGCATCTGTGACCAGTGATTACTTTCAAACTCATCTTCTTGTCTGTATTGCCATCAAATAGTCAGGGCCTTATGCTACCATATTGTGAAACATATCCATGTATGTGGATTTACTGTTTTAAATTGTTGAAAATTGTTGCTTGTATGAGCTATCTCATCAAGATTATAAATAACAAAACCTGCAGTGTTTCAGGCTACCAGTGTACTGGTTTCCTTAGATGTGTATGCCATAAGCAGTTACCTCGGTTTACTTGATCTGGTAGTCATCTTTTATTTAGTGTGCATGTGTGTTGGCTACTTTTTCCACAACAATGTCATTTTCCCTTCTCTTTGTAACAGGCAGAATACCTAATTCAAAAAGATTGAATTTGGAAGCTGTTGGTGTGGAAGTTGATGCGACAGGAGCCGTGAAGGTCAATTGCTTTCTTTTCTGATGTTTTTTGTCTCAGTGAACGTAGTTAAATTTTACTGGAAATTAGCTGACGTATCTATTTCCCTGTTGTGGGCAAAGTCCACTTTGACACTTCATTTGATCTGTTATTCAAAGTTTCAAAACAATCAGTTTTCAGTTTTTTGTGCCATCAGAGACTTTTTCCCTTTTTAGCTTGGAGATTAAATTGTGTTATAGTAGGGTATTCTTGCAATGTGTTCAGAATTGTTGGGATCTTCTTTGAACACTGCCATTGTGATTCATTATTTCAATAGGCTTTTCTTATACAGAAATATTGATTGTTCATATATAACCACAGTACATGCATTATCCAAAGTTGGCATGGGAATTTGCGTTTGCTAACCGGAATGCATTATTTCACTGATTACATCATCAATGTTCCTATATAATAAATAGCATCAGTGAACTCTGTGTTCCTAATTCTTGCAGGTAAATGAATACTCGCAAACAAATATACCTAGTATATGGGCTGTTGGAGATGTAACAAATCGAATGAATCTTACTCCAGTGGCCTTAATGGAGGGAACTTGCTTTGCTGTACGTGTTTCATCAGAAATATTTCAATTTATTTTTATGTTTGTGAATATTTTGATCTATTGTGTTTTTTGTATGATTATAATTGATTTCATGTTGTCTAATGAGTTTATTTCATGTGCATTGCATGCAGAAAACTGTTTTTGGTGGGGAACCTAGCAAACCAGACTACAATTACATTCCCTGTGCAGTATTTAGGTAACAATTTATTTATTTTGAAGTAAATGGCCTCTTTGCCTTTCTCTTCCCATTAAATGATTTTAGTTATCATCTTGGCTTTATCCAAAATTTGTTAGTGTTCAACAATTTAATTTTAGGACAAGATATTCAAATTGCAAAAAGTCATTAGCCATTTATCATTCATCTATCATCTAGATAGATTTCTTGGCATAAGATTTTGGCCAATTAATAAATGCTTGTACCAAACAATTTGTTCTTTGTCACCACCAACTTTAGTTAAGTCTTTTTATTTATTTATTGTTTGAAATCAACTTTAGTTAAGCTTCTAGTATCAGTATGTAAGTTCTCATGCATACTCCACACATGAAGGCTCGTATTTTATGATGTTTAGTCTTTGAATCAAGAAGATGGGCACTATTTTTGTTATGAATATGCATTATCATCTGAATTTTTTAATAGATTATACATAATTGAACTTCAAGGATGCTCCTAGATTATAATCATAGGCTTCGCAGGCACTGTCAACTTACACATGGGTGCTTTGCCCTGGAGGTTTGGAAAAAAATTAATAAAAGTAGCTGCAAAGTAAAGAAACCATAAACTCGCTAACTCTCATAATGTTACTGTCTCTAGCAGAACGAATTGTTCTTCTATCCAAGGCGGGTGGTGTTTTGACTTCAGGAGGAACCTAAATGACAGGGAAATTGAGGAATTTTCCTCTCTTTCATCCTTGTTGGAGGGTGTTTCTTTCAATAACAGTTCGGATGACAGTAGGAAATGGGTGTTAAATTCAAGCGGCATCTATTCATGCAAGTCTTTTTATGATAAGTTGGTCCAAAATGACTCCTCTCCTAGATTCGAATTTACTAATCTTATTTGGAAATCAAAAGCCCCCAATAAGGTTAAATTTTTGGTCTGGATTATGGTCCATGGGAAACTAAATACTTGTGATGCTATTCAACGAAGGCATTCGAGTATTTGTCTTTCTCCCTCTCGATGCATAATGTGTAAGAAATGGGGGGAAAGTTTGGATCATCTTTTTCTTCAGTGTCCGGTGGCTAGGTTGTTATGGCACAAGTTGCTATCTGTAGCTGGTATGAAGTGGGTCGCCCCTACATCGTTACGCTCTCTTTTAATGGAGGATTTCAAAGCCTTAGGAGATGGAAAGAAAAGCTACTATTCTTTGGAATTGCGGAGTATTTGCCATTTTCTGGGTTATTTGGGACGAGAGAAACAAAAGAATCTTTGAGGAACGCGAAGAGGAGGAGATTTATTTAGGGGATAAAATGTTTTATCTAGCTTCTCTTTGGGCTTCTTCCAGTATAGAATTTAAAGATACTTCGTTATTCATTCTCATGTTAGATTGGAAGGCAGCTGTTTGTTAACTTTTAGTTCCAATCTTGCTCTTTTTCAGTTTTGTTTTTGTATGGTGGATTGCTGGTTCACTATTGTTTTTACCCTTATTTTTTAATAAAGTTTTCGTTTCCTATCAAAAAAAAAAAGGTAAAGAAACCATAAGCTATTCTTGCTGGTATTTGAAGTTTTGAACTGTGCTCCAGCAAAGAGGCAGAAATCAATTAAGTGAATACAGGAAGAAGCCTACCTTTCTTTATTAATTATCTGATAAAAAATAAATTACTTTTTGGAAACATTTGGTTGATCATATTTGATTTTATTGGTTAATAACTTAATTAGTTAAATGTTTAAAGAATTGTGTTTAGATTCTTCAATTAGTTTTTTGCAGATTTGAAGTTCAATTTTCCTTATTGTTGAGGTGAAATTAGTGATTTGAGTTCTGAGGGACTTCTTTTATCGTGTCAAGCACTTCATATCCATTCATGTTTTGTCCTTAATCAGTCAGTCTTGGAAATATCATATTTGTTAGATGTTAGTGCTTATTGCTACAGGGCATTAATTTTTTTTTTTTTTTTTTTTTGTGAGTTGGAGCATTATCATTTTACCCCCTTGTATTGTCCAGCGAGTCTTATTTGCTCCATCCACTATTTACTGAAGTAATTTTCCTTGTACTTTTATAATATCTCAAATGTCCCTCTGATAAATATGCAGAGTTAAAAGATAATATTATAATTGTCAGTCATTTTTGGCTCATTGTATTATCAAATTTTCATAGTATAGCGAAAAAAATACCTCTTTTGCCTTCAAGTATCTCATATATGGAGCCACTTCAGCTTAGACCTTTACCTGCTAGTGCTGTTTAAATGTTTCAACATTGAGATTTTTGAAAGGAAGAAAATCTAATTCGACGTCATCCTTCAGTTTCTTCAGAAAATATGATTATTCATTAAAAGCTTATTTCTTATATAATTTTCCAGTTGCAAGTATTTGACGAGGGGGTAAATAAAAATGCCCATGTATCTCATATAATTCATTGTTAATGTCAAGTCATAGACAGTATAATGATGTAACCTCTTTGTTGCTTGCCTAAATGTACAAAGCAAAAAATCTCAATAAAATGAAATTTCTTTAATTTCTTCTCTCTATTATTATATTTTCCCCATTTTTGGATTTATGGATGATCAGCTCCTGTGATTTGCTATTTGCAGCATCCCACCTCTTTCTGTTGTGGGTCTTAGTGAGGAGCAGGCCATAGAGCAAGCGAATGGTGATCTTCTGGTTTTCACATCATCCTTCAATCCTATGAAGAACACTGTCTCTGGGTATGTATAGTGATTTGAGATCTCATTTGAATAAACAAATACTTAAAATGTTATGAGAACATGGATTGCCAAACTGCAGAGAATTCCATTCATGAAAGGAATAGAGGTTAAGACTTTTTCACTTAGACAAAACCCTTACTTGTGAAAACTTTTATGTACACATTCACATATTTTGTGCTTGAGCAAGACCACTTCTCCATAAATAAGAATGGTTTTCATGCTATGAAAGAGATTAAAATAAGAGGTTGAGGAATGTTCGTGATTGAAATTGGATTATCATAATATTATTATGTTTATCAGAAGTGGTTTATATATTTGTTGATAACCTTACAATCCAAAAGGCTAGCCTATTGGTTTATGGCATCCATTGATATATGATACTTTTATCTTATTTTTATGTTTTCAGTGTGGAATTTGTGATCAATTTAAAGATTCACATGTGGATGTGATCTCTAACAAAAGTCAGCATAATTTCAGCACGGTCTAGTTTGCACATTCTTGATTAAATGTCATGATCTAGATTGTCTGGTTAAAATTTATTTCAATTGATATTAAGCTTCTACAATATGTCATGCGTTCAACTTAATTTATATGCCAGCATAAGTCTTCTCTATTGTAACTTTATATTTTTGTATATTTTGCTTTCAGACGGCAAGAAAAATCAGTAATGAAGTTAATTGTGGATGCTGAGACTGATAAAGTTATCGGTGCATCCATGTGTGGACCAGACGCACCTGAGATAATGCAGGTAATTCTTGTGTTTATGACTTGGTTCAATTGATATTTCATATGGTAGCTAGATCTTGCAGTTTGCTGCATTGATGTTGGGATAGGCTTCACTTTGCTAGTTGGACTTTATGTGCAAGCCTCTAGTAATGATATATACTTAATATTGCTGTAGAAGAAAGGTCGATTTGAGTTATGTAATTCAAAAAAAAAAAAAGGTCGGTCTAGAAATTGTGAATCTCAGAAATTTCATGTCATCGTATGTTGTGCTCAAAATGTGTACTGGTTATTATATCATTGTTTGCACTGCTTCGGACTTTGAAAGTAGAACCTTAAGAAGTTTGGATGATGGGACAACATTGATGTGGATGTATGATTTTATATTAGTGAGTAAGCTCGCAACTTTGTCCTTTGGTGGGATTATGAGTATACATTGAATGTCCTTGTAACGTCTACTACTCATGCTTGCCAAAATGATCTCCAATATCTTGGATCAGTTCAGTTTTTTGGTGTGGAGTGTGGACATAGAAGCTTTTATCAACCCAGTTTTTTTTTTATGATCAGCCCACATGGATAATCTCCATTTAGGAAAATGGTTGCTGTTAATGACCGAGAGTCAATATCTCATTTTGGTTATTATGGGAAAGACACTGGTGCAAAAACCATATTGGCCAAGTTTGGGTCAATTATGCATGTTCTTGAGAAGTCATGGTAACTCTAGTTAATATGTTGCTAGAGAAATGGGGATTATCGTATTGGTGATGTAAATAACTGTCTGAATTGATCTTTCCTCGTAATAAGTTACATAAAAAGAAGGTAACTAACCTGAGCCCCAAGGTCTGCAAATCATTAGTCATCAGCTCCTTAAAAATAAGGCAGATAGTTAAACATAGACCATCAGTTCCTCAGGTCTGCGAATAATTAGTCATGAGCTCCTTAAAAATCAGTTTCTCAGATAATTAAACATAGACTATCAGTTTCTCAGGACTCAGTCAAATGTCCAAATCCTTGTAGGGATCCCTGCGTTGGAAGAGCTTAAAAGTTGCATTTCCTGACTTTTTATTTTTTGTAATTACTGAATCCTAATATCGGTTTGCGGTTTTATTCACAGGGCATTGCTGTTGCACTGAAGTGTGGAGCAACCAAGGCACAATTTGACAGCACGGTAAGCCGGACTTGTGTTTTGAGCTTGGTTTGAGTTATCTTATCACCTCCAATATTGTTCATTTACTTTATGAGGCTCAATCTACCAATCCCAATTGACTTCTGTTTTCATGTTATCATAATGGCAATAACATGAGGAAATGGAGGTGTTTTCCACTTTTAAGTGGTGTCTTGTCAAATGCAACAAGTGTCAAAATGCTGTAACCTATATTATATGTTTGGATGTGTAAATTATTGCGTGTTGTCATTGTGACTGTGGATGATCTTTCCAAACTGCTGACATGAATATTTACACTTGGGTAAATCTGTATATATGTATACTTGGTTGCCACTGATGACCTTTGCATAGACTTACTACGACTTATTGTTTGGTCTCTTGGTGATGTTATTGGCATCCCTGACAAAATACGTTGCTGTGCTACAACAGGTGGGAATACACCCTTCTGCTGCAGAGGAATTTGTGACCATGCGATCTGTCGCAAGACGTGTTGCTGCAGGCAACAAGCTGAAAACAAATCTGTAAGATACAAATCATAGAGATGGGGAACAGTGGTGGTATTTAGAATCATATGGTATGTAGTTGAATGCTACATTTACTTGGACATACTATTTCACATGTACTAGACATGGGGAAAGATCTATGGTTCAAAGCTTGGTATATCTTGTCAAAATAAAAGCTTTAAACGCTTATCTGATAGTGCAAAAAACCATATGTAAACTTATCAGGTCATATCATATCAATTTATTTTATTAGACTTTGCATGTGTTTAATAATTATCTCAAACCATTGGAGCTCTTTTTTTCGATATGCGGCATATCCATCTGAGATAAAGATGCATTGTTCTCTCTATTGGGATTGTCTTTGTCTAGGGTCTGTTATGATTTGGTGAAAGCAATGAGCCTTCTCAGTTCCCACAGTTATAAACAAGTTTTGATTTTGATTATCCTTCAAATTTTTTTAAAAAACACTCCCAATTTCCTGCAAGTTCGCTTTCCTTACACCGTATTTCTTTTAACTTTTTATGGAATTTTGTGAATCCTAGAGAGAGGATTTTGTCAAAAAGAAAATTAGGTACTAGCTAGTTCAGTGAAATATTTGATGCTTTGAGATGAACACGAACCGTAAATTTCAAATTTTTAGTTGTGAAGTTAGATGATATTAAAAAAACTTTTAGTCCAAATAAAGAAAAGAAAATTTTATTTTCAAAATGAACTCATTTTTGGTCCAAAAATAAAAGTTATCTACTTTTACTTTCAAACGAAACCTTAATCATTTTCAACCTCTTTAGACATTTAACATACAATATTGCACTTGAGTTTTACCTGTGGCAATGTTTTCGAGTGTATGTAACATGTTTTCAACTGTTGGTTGCATATGAAAACATTTCATATTAAAAATTGTATGAAAACATTTCACCTGTGATATTACACGTCAAATGTTTTCAATTTTTAAGATTAAAAATAGAAACATTATTTTTGGGTCTAAAACAAATTTGTACTTTTCTACGGGTCATTTAATAATTATTTCAAAAATAATAATAAGTAAAATGGAAATTCTTACTATGAAAGCACTATTTAAACACAAATTTGCAAATTACTAGAAAATCTAGTAGCTAGAAAGAAAATAAAACCCTTGAAACATGCTTCTGTAGTCATAAATTAAGCAGGTTTCTGGTTTGGTGGGATTCAATTGACAAGTACTCAATCAAACCTGAACTATTTGTAAATATTGCCATCTTTTCATTATGATTCATGGTGTGTGATACATTTATTTTTCAAAAAGGATGTTACATGCAATAGTATTACATCTCATATGGGAATGGTTACATACCTAAACAACAGTTTTTCCATCACCATCACATACATCACAAATAGTATACCCAAGTCCTTCACAGTAAGGACATTTAGCACCTTCGTCTACCCATTCCATAAACTGCACCACACAACTTTTTCATATAAGCTAAAAATTGGATACCGTTGGAATGATAATCACAGAAATGCAACATATTGTATAATTAAATTCCTTTTACCTGTGGTTCAATATTTGGCTCACCCGTTCCATCACATTCTGCCAACACAGAATTGCACGTAAGTAACTTTTATGGGCATGATGCTTAAACCAACATAAAGGAGCCAATTGTCATTACAACTTCACGATAAAACTGAAACAACTGAGGATGATCAAACTGGGAAGTGATATAGTACCTGAGCACATTAATCGACCCTCCCCACGACAAGTAAGGCATTGGGTTGTAGCATTCCCAGTTTTGCTTTCAGCAACTTTTTTGTCTCTGCCGGTAAGCCTTGAGGGTTCTTCCCATCGGTTTTCCCCAAGAAGGAAAACTCGGCGTTCAGATACCTCAACTTTGGTAACATCTTCTTCTTTCACAATTCTCTGCTGCATCTCAGAGATTTCAGTTAGAGAAGCAACTGCAGCTCCATTTGCATCTCCCTGAAAAACAACAGAATTCAGTATACTGATAAGTGTACCTGGAAACTTCAAAATCCTAAATCATGTTTGGAGGTATTATATGTATAGTTTAACGGGGCATCAGCTAATTACATAAGCCAACTAAGAGAAGAAACAGCAGAGGATGAAAAATTCAGCATCAGCTACTACAAGCATTGATAATATCAAGCCAACAATTTAACAATACATAACTAAACTAAGAAACGCAAATTCTTACAATGTAAGCTAAAAAGAATGTATTTAGATCTCATTCCTCCTCCCCATTATTTCAGAAAGCACGTGGATATAATTTGAAACGAACTAAAAGTTGATCTAACACTCAAACAATTTAATTAAAAATCAGAAATAAATGTTTGAAACCAAAATACAACTTGTTACTACTTTAGGGAAAGGAAAAAAAAAAGTTCAGGCGTCTTATTTCAAGTTGAGCTTCTCTAATCTCCTGAATTTTATAATAGTTTATGACATAAATACCAAGCCAGCTTTTATACTATTTTTAGTGCACTACAGGTCTTCTAATCACAGGATAACAAATTAATAATATTCCATAAAGGTGAAATGTTACAGTATGGTTAAACCATTCCATTTGGGATAACAGTCTCATTCTTTATCAACATCACAAATACTAGTTTTGCTGAGAAAAACTACACTTCTTTTTCAATTCCTGGAAGAACAAATAACTCATCTGCTTTAACACGTATATATGCTCACAGACCATCTTCCTTGTTGATCATCTTAAGAAAACCAATAAGTCAACAGCCATATCAGAACCTAGTAGTCTGCAACTTATATCATCCATAGGTCAATATTCAATCAATTAGTATAAGAAGTTTGTATCAGTCAGCAACATTAATCATGCTAATGCTCAAGAGAATGTACTCTTCCTGATATTTAATTATTATGACAGGCCAAATATGACGACCAAGAAGGCATGTGCCATCAAAAATATAAACCAGACATTAATCAATCTAACAAAAATACCACAACATAGTCCCTCATTTAAGAGAGGGATTCTGTCTCATTGGAATACTCTATGTTGAACCAAAATAAGGGGGACATGGCTGAGCAAAATCAACAAATATCCCTAAAATCAGACAGTTGAAAATAAGTTGCCATATAGCTAAATTCTACTCTGTGACTAAATGGCCTCGAACCCCAACATTTAAGGGTGACCTCACCAACCAGGTGAATAAATTATCACAAGAAAACACAAACCCTTCAATTTGAGCTCACCTGTGGAACAGCCGTGGTTGTTGCTTCTTGATCTGCACTCACGTTGGTACCACCATCCTCAAATCGTTTTTTCACATATAACCTTTCAAGGAGTTCTGCAGTCATTATTCCATCTTCATGGGCACCTATGCTTGACTAAGAACCACAATAGTGTACTAATTAACCCATACAATCGAAAAAAAAAAAAAAAAAAAAAAAACAGCAATCTCATCTACATATTCCAGAAAACATCATAAAAAAAATAAAATAAAATAAAAAAGTGATGCCGCACATTAAGTAACCTGTAACACAAATTACAACTTACTTGCCAAGTCTTCACTGCACGTTCAGTTCCAGTTGAAAAGCTGGAGAACTCCATGTCCTCGCCAGAGAAAAATCCCAAATTTAGCAATGCCTCCTGTCATAGTCACAAACATTGTGATCCAAATTAAAACCAACGACACATCTTTCGAATATTATTAATGCCATTATTAAAACATGAAAACAAAGGAAGAAGACCTTAGACAAAAGAAGTCGAATTTGTATGACTCGGAAAAGAAAAAACCAACACCATAAGCCCATTTCTATCATTTAGTTTTCTCCCTATCCACTCTCACCCAAAAACCAAAATTTGATTCAATGCACCTATATATTGTAACCATGTTCTCAATAAATTAATCTACTACTAGTTTTAAATAGCATAACATTAATATAATTTCATCAAATGGAACATAAATTTATTAGCCAAATAAGTCATCCTTAACAACTTGTTAAAAGCTAACGAGAGCGAAATATGGTTTGGTGATACAGAGCGGTCATTCAGTCTGTCAAACAATTTTTATAAGTTGCTAAATTATATGTAAATTCAAACAAAAGTACACAAAAACTCGCCTTTATAAAGAAGAAATGCATATTTGCGAGCACACCTGCATCGCTTTAACCTCCTCTCCTTCGCTGCCTATTCTCAACGTTTTCCTCTTCTTTCCTTCTCCTTCTCCTTCCGAAACCCTAATCACTTCCTTTACTTGTTCTTCTTCTTCTTCATTCTTCTCCACTAGCGTCGCTCTCTCTGCAATCAAATTCTTCTCCTTCAGCACCTGCATCATTCAACTTCACTCTCATTCCACTTCATCAACATATCCAATCTAACTCAAATTACTAATACCTGTAGCAGACCAGCGATATCCGAAACGGAAACTCCTTCCTTGAAGTTGCGGCTCTCCAGGGATTTAATCTGGAGCTTCAGCTCCGAAATCTCTTGGAGCAAGGAGTCGCGCTCGCCGATCCACCTCTGCTCTTCTCGGAGCCAGCGCTGCTCTTCCCGTAGCCACCGCTGCTCTTCGCGGATCCAGCGGATTTCTTCGCGGTCGGAGGATGACGATGACGTGGCATGGACACGGAAACTGAAGTTGGTGGAGAGCGGGAGGGCGAGAGAAGTTGTGCGAGGAAGGTGAGAGCTGAGAGGCGGATTGAGAGAGGGAGGGAGAAGAGAAGACATTATTATGTGAGGAGGGAAAGAGAGATCGAGAGGCAAGCGAAGTTGAAGACCAAGTGAAAGTGAAGAAGAAGGAGAAGATATTTTTGTGCGTTTTGAAGCACACGGAACCATTCGGTTACACTGGTGGCGGGAAGCTTATCTACCGGAAGATATTATTATTTATTTATTTTTCAACTGGGCTCCCATATTTTTTGGGCTAGCTTTGGCTGCGTTCTTGCTATTAAAACCCACTTTAATCTCTAATTTTTTATTTTTTATTTTAAAAAAAAAATAGTGATCTCTACACTCTTGATTGTAAGCTTCTTGCTTCCATTAATTAAGGTTTTTTACTTTTTTTTAAATAGCTTCCATTAAGTAAGTTATTTTGGTTTGGATGATCAATTCTTGTTTGTTTAAAAAATAAATTTATTTCTTAAAAAAAAAATTCAATTTATAGTAGCACATTGATTATGCACCTTCCTATACACCTTAGTGGTAAGGAGTCCTATCAAATTTTATATGGGTAATTTTCTCCTTTGACTATGACCCAATCATAGGGTTACATATTTAAGTCCATAGTGATTTATCTCGCTAGATCATAACAAATCTCTTATCTATAATTATTAATCTTATAATAGACTTTGAACCTTTTAACTCATTTGATATTAACTTTAAAGGAAAAAAAATAGGTGATTATGTTTTTGATAATTTTATTTAGAATTATTTTTTGTAATAATCATCGAGAACTTTGAGAAGTGGAGTCTCTTTAGACAAACCGTAGATAGCCGTAACATTGCTCTGTGAGCTGATTGTGTGGATCCACTGAATTTCCTCTCTCTTGCTGCTAGGAGTATATTTCTAAGCAACGCTTTAAAGTGATGCCTTCATTGCAAAGGTCACGAATTCGAACAAGTTTTGTGTATATCTCCCACTTTATGTTGGTAATTTACCCATCATTAGATGGATAAACCTTTCCCATTTTCTGAGAGTAGATTTATGACTTGCGCTTCAAAGTAATATCTCAATCTAGTCTTAATAAATGTAATGTTCAAAAATATATAAATCCCTTTCCCTCCAGTTATAAATTGTAATAATTCAAAAAAATAAAATAAAAACAGCATAGAAGGCTTGATATCACTTTCTTGCAATGGAAGTTTAGTCATTATACAAGAAGGCTTATAATTTCAAAAAACCACAAAAGGGTTTCTGAATAATATATTTTGTTTCTTGCAGCATGCTTCTATTTTTCCTTTTTATTCCAAGTCAATATGTCACTGCGCTCAGTTGAAGTTAAACCATACTTGATACATGTAAAAGAACCCACTTCTCTTAAATTTATTGCAATCTTGTCATCCCAAATAATGGGAAAAAAATTGTTGATTAAAATATATTTCAAACAAGCAATTTGCCAACAAAAATAAGAGACTACCCAAATACAGTTGAAAAATATATATTTGGCAATATGAAAGATGGAAACTTCATCTCTTACACATGGCACAAGGAAAATAATCAGCAGAAAACAAAACCAGGTTGCAATACAAAAAAAAAAAAAATCAATCATCAATGTGGACAGAAATCACAGCATTTTCATTATTCAGAATCTTGTAAATAATGAATACATAAATGGGAAATCACATAAACTGAATAAACTTAATAGCAGAACCAACTTAACCTCCAAATGCACATTATAACAGAAATGCCCTCTCTGTCTTCAAATACACAATATGTTATTTATCACATATTATACTTCCCTCACCACCCTACGGTATCCATATCTAGACATATAAACTTAAGATGACTGAAAATTTTGCCCACTAAGCCAGTCCCTCATTGATGCAAGATACAGATCCTAATGCCTAAAAAGAGCATCTCACGAGCTAGACCAAGCTGTTTGATACACCCTGAAAACCAAGGGGAATGGGTCTCACAAAAAATGTAAAAGAAGTCATTAATAACAAGACATCTACAGACAAATCCGTGAGGAAATTGTTTTACCCCATCCTGAACTGCTTCAAAGTCGAAACATTTGTTGAGTAGCTTCTTCAGCTTAGTCCAGCTTGACATTAGAATACAGAAGGGTGTCCCTTGTGAGGGGCATATTGAGAAGGAAGTAAATCTGCAGCAGAGTTAACAAATCAGAGAAGTAGTAGATAATATCCCAAGGGTAATATATGGAAGGCTAGTTATTTTGGAATCTTACAAGCTTGCCACAAATACCATCTTATTAATTAAGATTTCATATAAATTATACTTAACAGAAGCATCAGAAGTGCATAAGCAAAATAACAAAAAGAACTATGAGGTGGACAACATCAATTACTATATTCAAACTAACTTCCAAAATAGTTGCACTTAAAACAGAACTTTGTTGATATATAATCTTACCCCTGAGAGAGTAGCAATGAGAAGAATAATTCCTGTTAACCAAGCAAGAGTCCGTCTGACCAACATGACTTCGGCAATAGCGGTTGCATTCTTTGAACCTTCTACTTCTGCCAACCAACGTGGAGATGGCAAGGAAGCAAAGATCAAGTTCAACACAGTTTCAGACGCAGGCAAGGGAGACCCATTAAATAGAATTACTCCAACAATTTGACCTGCCAAATTATCAATTACTATAAGCTTTTGCAATCAGGGGGACAATTCAACTACTTAATGGTAATAAAAGATATTCAAATAACTCAAATGATAGCATCCATTTACAATCATGTCCGCTACACTTATACAAGAAACAACTTTTTATTTAAAAGCACAATTAATGTCATGAGATTGGGTCTCAAGCAGAGCTGTGTTAAAAAGTCCTCAAGTTGTCATGCAAACCAAAAATGGACTAAAGCAGGACAATAAATTGTGAAAACCAACAGTGTAAACTTAGTTTCTTTCTAGACAACATGATACAAAAACTCTCACAATGCAGCATATAAATAAAATCACAAGTTAAAAGGAAAAAACAAAAAAGATGGAAGCTCATGATCTGACAGTTATGATAGACACGTATTATGCTCTCATTTTTTGAACACATTAGACAGGTAATTTGTTAGTTGAGACACAATGAGCCTAACTGCGCATATTATGACACAACCAAGGGGCCAACACACAAATTACTCTCTCTAAATAATGATATGATGCAGGCCTATAGTTCTAATTAAATTATGTTATGCAATGCAAACTATAAAGTAATTTCCCCAAACCAGGACAGAATACCTTTATATGTTGTTTGCAATGAATCAAACATCTTGGAAAGTGTTCCGAGTAATAGCTCCATTCCTTGCTGGGCAACACCTTCTGATCCATATTGGTTTCGCAAAGCCTACAGAGAATTTACAGAAAAAAATTAGCAATACAGAAAACAATAAGATAACACATAACCTGCACCTAAACACAAATGCAGATACACGCATAAAGTATAGGCACTAATTTGAATTGAATGAAATCTGAAAATTTATTACTGGCCCCTAAAGACATACAATGACAATCAGTTTCAATAAAATAAAAAGTGGAAAACCCATCTACTTTGAACATCTTGATGGACGCAGTAGATAAGATTTAACAAATTAGGAATAAACTAAGAAGCCGTGAAAGGGGAAAAAACTACACTTTCACTGAGATCAGATATAATGTACAATTGATGCCAATTTAAGCAGAAAGTATAAACAGGGGCTAACAAGAGGCAAACAAGTCAAAGAGAGAAAGGGAGCAAGCAATATTGTAAACCATCAAGGATATTTTCCAAGAAACCCTCCATCTACTACAGGAAAAACACCATCTGCAAGAAAGGTGTATTAATTTATACCACCATATGTGGATGTTTACTTAAGCAAGATATAACATATTCATACGCGTGCACGCACACAGATAAACTATTATCCATGTCAGAAACTGACATCTTGCCATCATGCCCTAGACAGGCAAAATATACATGATGAAGACACATACTAGATTCTAATTTTTACTCTATCTATAACTACTTCATCACAGCATATTACACCACATAAAATACATTCTGAGTTTGAGGTCTAGAATAAGAATAAAAAAAGGATTAATCACCTCAATGCCATCGAAAGAACCCATCATTAACTCAGCAGATCTTAGCATACTCTGGGCCTCATGCATCTCCATCGCCCTTTTCATATTGTGGAACAGAGCCAGCAGACTTAATGTAAAATCCCTCTCTGCTTTCTGCAAACAACCGAAATGTGACTCTTCCAGCAATAACCACACTAATTAATGAGAATATAGTTCAAGATTAAGTACCATCAAATTAAACGTAATCAGTGAAGTTCACAGACAATAGTAGAAAGCATAATTGTAGAATCCAAAATAGTACCTTGGACATATGAAGATTCAATTCCATATCATCGGCCAAAGGAAAAGTCAACTCTCCACTCAGTGGCTCTGAGGCATCAGCAACATAAGATCCACCCAACCAAGATGCCTAGAGAAATAAATGAAATCAATTCCATATACGAGGACAAAATATAATTGGGTTACAAAAGCAATGAGAGTGGATAAGATTAAGCCGTGACTAACCAAATCGTGAATTTCTTTGTCCGTGCGATCTTCTAATTGTTCGTCCAGAAAAATTACTGAAACTTCATCATCTGCAAAATAACTCATAACATTAACAAACTCTGTTCGGTTTATACAAAGATAGTCAGGACTCATACGACCATATCTATATAAGAAACCCGGCAATCTAAGTATTCAAAAGAAATCAAGTACCAGGAAGTTGAATATCAACTTTATCTGAACTGGGACTGATCTTGCTGCTAAAGGCATCACTGAACCGAGTATTTTCAAGTTTAACCATGAACTTAGGATCTGCCCAAGGAATTTAACAATGAAGCATCTATCAGAAAATAACTCAAAAAGAAAACATTTAGAATGCATATTCAAAAGCAGGTGCAGTACCAGCAACTCCTCTGACTTCCAGCATGAAAACAGCCCGAGGTCTGTCGAATGGATTAGGAGTCAGAACTTCATTCAACTGCCAAACAAGTTCATTACAGCAAACCCTCAATCAGAAAAGACACAGAGAACTTTTAAAATTTAAAAAATTAAAAAAAAAAAAAAAGCAACTCATGATTTCACTTACCTTAGTTGAACCAGACTCAGAGAGGGTAGCAGGCGGCGTGAAACCAAGCAAGACAGACACAGCAGCACCAACCTCCGAATTCAACATAGAATGAGACTGGCAGTGAAACGGCACACAAATCAACACACTTAATAATCAAAGTGACGAAGGAAAAAAAAAAAAAAAAACCTAAATTATCATGTAAAATCACAGCATCATCAATTCACTACAAATACAACAAGCTACAAACAAGATACTGATGACTTAAATGATCGATTGCATATGTAAGCAAAGGCATTGCAATTTCAATACCAGTAAAATTCAGAGACAAACTATGATTCGAAACAAATCACAGAAAATGGATCTATTACTACACGCAACAGCAGACAGCAAACATTGAAATCTATTGAGACATATACAACAAAAAGGTCAATTTTGAAGGTCACCATGTGATTAGAAGACTCAAATTTTTAATTTTTCTCAGCAACCAGAACAATAATTGATCAAGTTGAAAATATTTTAAATCGTTTACATCGTGATTTTAGCAGAAAATAAATGCAAAGTAAATATTTGAAGAAACAATTCGAATTGAAAAAACCAAAGAGAAAAAAATTACCTGGACGACATCGTTTGGAGATGGAAGAGCGAAGATATTGATGCTTAAGAGTATCGATGAAGAAAACTGTACCAGGAGGAATCCGCCTTCATCAAAAATCAACCAAATTAAACAACAAAATCGTTAGATCAACTACGTAGATATACATAGCAAAGAGACAGAGAACGGAAGGGAGGGAGTACCAACCCTAGATTGGAAGCAGACGAGAGGCGAGACAATCAGAAGAAGGAAGATTCCGCGAACGAGAGGATCCATTCTGGAGAGAAAGAGAGAGGGAGAGAGAGAGAGTGATCTGAGATTGGCTTCACGGGGCCGAAGAAGGAAAAGGACGAGTCGATGTCTGTGATCCGGGAGAAGCAACGACTGTCGTTTAGTGAGGGAGGGGATTGGGTTGAGTCTGTTATATTTTGGACCGACCCAAAATTTTGAGTCTGATTTTAATGCTGTGTAACATGGCCCATATGATTTTTTTTTTGGGCTTCTTGCACAACTTGCCCCGACTTTAGCTATAATTGCACTTAATCCTAAACTTTGGACATAATTGCACTCACTTCTCCCTGACTATTAACTAACAGTTGCCCAGCATTAGTTAATAATGATAAAAGGGTGATTTAGTTTAGTCTTTTTATTCATTATTGTTAAATAAATTATCAAAAGAAATTTTTGTTCAATTACAATTGGCCGCATCAACCTTAAAAATTTTATTAACTATAAATAAAAAAAAACATAATAATTAAAAATAAAATAAAAAGTCTTGAATAATAGTGGTTTTGTTAATTTACTAGGTTTGGATAAAAGTTATCTAAACCAATTTTTCAATAACAACACTTGGATTAGTTATAAGTCGTGGTTATTAAAGGAATCTTACGATCAATCTAATGATAGTTATTTTTATTAACAATTTTAAAATGCTCATTAATTTATATGCTGAAACAATGAACCTACATTCTACTTGAAGTTCAGCAACGTGTTTTGTAGAGATTAGAGTAGATCTTCATTCTCTGTTGAATAAATGTAGAGATTTGTTTATGATATTATTGATCTGATGTGACAAAAAATAAATTGTAATTAAATTAAGATAGTAGAAAGTTAATTGCCTCATAAAATCTGTGGAAGATGGAGATGACAAGAAATTTAGTTTAGATAACGATTTGAACAAAAATTTGTTTCCGAGAAACGTTTTGGGTGGCAATCGGAACACTGTTATGAAAGTATCCATTTGAATGGGCCTGGTATATAATATCTTACATTTTGTCCTCTCCTACGATCAAACATCGGCTGCACAAAACCCTCAACTTCTACAAATTGTTGCTTGTAAAATCCTAATATACATAACCGTTGATACTCTAAGATCCAAATTTATTCTTTTTTCTTTTTTTTTTGAAAGCCATATAGGTGTGAAAGTTTCTGAATTGTATCATAATTTGTTTACTTTTTTGAATAACTATAATATTTTCTTGACTTAAATTTATAATCTTAATGATATAGGTGTGAAAGACACGCTATTATTACCAACCTTGTCTAGACATCTTAATAAAACTAATTTTTAATTATAAATCAATGCTTTGATAATCAACACATGATTAGGAATGACATGAGATCGGGGTTGGACAAGTTTACTCTTACCTACATCCGAACCCATAAAAAAATTTTGTGCTTGCACTTGCACCTAAAATCCGTGAAACTTCACAGTCAGATGTGGATGGACCCAAACACCACCTGCCAGCAACATTTCAACAAAAATCTTTTAATACCAATTTTCATGCAAATTTTTTTCCTCAAATGTCACACAGTAAGCATAAACAATGTAACTTTCAAATCTTAATAATAACATCAACAAAACTTAATAATCCAATCTAAATACTAAGTTTTAACATATAACAAAATAAAATTGAAACAAAGAACATGAGTCCCGTACATCCAAATAAAACACAAAATATGCCAAAATATTGGTCAAGTACATATGTTTAGAATTCTAAAAAGCTTTTATATACTATGTTTAAAACAATGTCGTTTTGAGTATGCACATATGTGTATATCATTTTATATTAAACCAAAAAAGAAAATTAATATTAAGGGTTTGTAGATGTGGGTGCGAATTTTTTTTGTACCCCAGCCAACTTGAATCTGATTTGAGTTTGAAATTTAACATCAACGCCCACCCACGAACCCATATAATAAAATTCACATCTGCCAAGTGCAAGTGAAAATACGCGGGTTAATAGGTTTGTGGGTGGAATTATCTTCCCTACACTTGATTGTTGCCGAGTATTAGAAAAACAAGAATGACATCATGCCAAAGAAATCGATACGTCATACTGGCCACAGTTGAGACATCAACTCTATTAACTATTATGAATTGACAAGCATTAAGGCAATAAAGTTGATAATATTCATGTAAAGATCAACAAAGGGAAATATGTTTGTAAAGATTTCATGGGGTTGGATACATCTATCCATTTGGCTAGCTCTTCGTTTTTTTTCATAATTATTATATTTTATTTTTAATAAGAAACTTCTTACTATAAAATAGTCAATTGTTTTATGTTACATCTTTTGAGAAAAGCTCTTCACTTTTAACCTACCGAAAATCATGCAATCAGTTTTTGCTTTTGGAATTTGGAGCATGAATTATGGAACAACATGTTGGATACAGGTCGGTACGGTTCATACTTAAAATATGATGCTAATTCAAGTTATTTTCATAAAGTATTATTGCTAATATTAAATCAAAGGAAGAAGGCTGGCTCTGTTGCCACCTAAAAATGTTCTTTTCACGCCCATTTTTTCTCTACACCCATATTAAAAATTTTAAAATTAATTATTTACTCATAACACCATATATAATAACAAATTTGACATAGTTACTTTAATTCTATAATTTCTCTCTATACTCAACTTAATATTTACCAAATTAAAGTTTAAATAATTGAACAAAACTAGTAGCAGAGAACCAAACAAAATAAGCAAACTTTCTAATCCATTTGTAATTTGTTCCTTATTATAGATTTATTTATTTATTTTGAATATGATAGTCAGCGCTACGGTGAACATGTGCTGGAAGAGCGATCTGTCTTGGCCTCTAAATTTTGGGATCCTAAATTTTACAAATTTTCAACTTTTTTCTATAATTAGTTTGTAGAGTCAACATATAATTAATTTTACACAACATTCAAAAATTTATAACAACGTTTGTGGTAAAGGGTCTCATGTTGTTTGTTTGGCACCTAAGTTTAAACCCCAAAGTGGCCATGTGATTTCCTATTTTCTTGTTTCCTCCCTTTTTGAGGAAAAAAAAAAAAAAAGACAAAATGGTAAGCTTTGGATACTTGGTAACCAACTATGCTACTTAATTTTATTATTTTAATTTAATTCAAAAAATATTTCTAACGTATGAAGTGCCTAAAGCTAACATATTTTACTCATATATAAACTCACTCTATCATTTTCAACCCTAAATTACTTTCCTCTTTCACATTTTTGGCGGCCAAACAATAATATAACTCTAAACTATTGTTTTTTTTTTTTTATTGGTAAAACTTTCAAATTTTAACAACAATCTAAAAAGAAGAAAATGAAATTCCAAAAATTTGTTCATTTTTTAGGTAAAAGTTATATTTTCATATTCACTATTATTGAGTTATGTATTTTCATGATTATCTATTTTTTTATGGTTCTTTTTTTTTAAGTTTGTATTTGTCTTGAATAAATATATTTGTCATATGATATCAATTTTTCATTTTCTCTTAATGAAGTTATTATGTACACACCAAAAACATGATAAAATAGGTTATATATATAAGTAATGCTAAGCTTACTAAAAATTTTATCCAAATACCTATCCAAATGATGTGACATGTGAGTTGTCATAATCCTATTAATTATCACATTATCTCATGATTTACGAGATCTTAATAACCTACATATCATATCATTTGGACATAGATTTTGGTAAAAGTTTTAAGAAGTCTAATATTACTACATATATATATTTGTAAAGGGATCCATTTTAGTTTTTCGCACCGAATTTCCGTTATGTCAGGACAAGAATTGATGATAGTATCATCGTTTCAAAAACCAATACCTTCTGCATTCCCCAATATTGAAGATGCTAGCAACCTATTTTTAATCTTCATTCTTATTGTAAAGAGTTAGAATCTCTTTCTAACCCTTTTTTTCTAGATTTTTTTACATTCAAATGACACATCAGCATAAAAAATAATAGATGATAAATATTATTATATTTTTCTCTTTCATTATTTTTCTCCAACATCTCTTTTATAAAAAGTTAAGTTTAAAACTAAGACTAGGATATGATGCTTCTTTTATGACAATTGACGACACATGTTGGATGAAATATCATTATATATATAGTGAAACATCTCACGTAATACAATGATTGGGCTTACTTTCAAATTTGGATATTTCAATAAGCTTGTATATGTATTCAATCAAATTCTGAATGTGATATGATTTTGTATCATCATTAATATTGTTGAGCACATGCGAATATAGTTATGTTAACGTCGAGAAAGAGGTTAATGATTGTAGGGTTAGTGAGTTGTCAAAGATAATTTGGTTGTAGTATATATCGGAAAAAAAAAAATGTTAACATATGTCTCTGAATTTGAAAAGCAAAAAAAAAAACATATTTAATTTTTTTTTTTTTCAAAATACATGAGATTATGTATTCGTTTTTTCAAATAAGATGAAAAATGTGTATTGGTGAATTGAAAAATTAAATATGAATTATTTATTGAAGTTTTGGATTATTAACAAGTACGTTTAGGACATATATTAACACAACCAAAAAAGAAAGAGACAATCGAAAGAAGGAAGATTCTGCCACTTTGTGGTTCAAAGAGGACACGGTGGCATCCAACTTTCACCACATCCCTCTGGGGGTAAAACTAGAAACCTGATGTTTCGGCTAAGGGTTCAAATGTTGTGTCAACATAAAACACTACATTATAGCGACATAATAACATGCAAGACATATTAAGAAGAAGTGGTGTGTGTGTGTGTGTGCATAATATTTGGATTACCTTGAAGAAAAAGATTAGTACAAAGCAAGAACGAAAGGGAAGCCAAAAGAAAGGACCAAAAGCGTCACAAAAGAAAGCGCCTGAAAAGAAAAATGAAGAGTTCTTTGTACTCAAGAGTCTGGCAAAAATGAATAATGAAGGCACAACCCATCCTCGCTTTAATATTACCTCATTGCAATCGTCAGATCAAAGGTAATGATAATCATCGCACATCCAACGACTAGGATAAAACCTCACATCACATTTGCATAGGGAAAGTATCACATAATCTCGTACAAATACATATGGCATTTAATAGGATGTGACAGTTACGACTAAAAGTTGACAACTGTTAGCCAAATCGATCAGACCATAAGAATCCAAACAGTTCACTAAAATCAAAAGGATAAAACTTCCAATGCGACTTGGAATAACTAGCTCTCAATGAAAGCTAAGGGGCTAATGTTATGCCCAAAAATAGAGCTTAGACCGCAAGCCTATTAAAACTCAATAACCCAACAAGCCCAAAGGTTTAAATAGGGAGTAACGCAATTCACGACCCATGATCCTAGAGACATGTTAGTAGATGCTACGTCAACAAGACGCTTAATGGGTTCAACCATACCAAGATAATAAGTTGGTCTGAATTGGTTAGCTTGCGTCGAAAACAGCTCGAAGGTGTGTTAGCATGACAACTCGTGACACGTCATCCACTCACAATTGCCTAAATAGTATAGGTTTCTAAAAGGAAGAAAACTTTTTGTAGCTAGCCGAAATTGATGTATTTCTAGATTTCAGCAAAACTTTAGTAAAGGAAATGGAATTCCATTAAACTATAAGATCCTTATAATAACAAAAGATCTCTTCAAACAAGTTGTCAAAAGTATATTTTTATTCAAATATGGATGCATTAATTACCATTTTATGTAAAGTAGGAATGAAGGTCTTAATATTTCCTATATTTTGGTGATCAAATCATATATAAACAATAAACTCTAAGAGCATCTCCAATGCAAATGTGCATTGTTTTTCACAATCCATTGTCATGTCATTAATGTTCAATGAATTGCTTCTTACATGACATTGAATAGCAATTGATAGACAGTGAAATTATAAAATGTTCTCCAATGCTTCTATTCAATATTCATATTTTGATGAGTTGTCATTTTTTTTTAATTACAAAACTTACCAAAAAAAAGACAAAAACAAAAGTCAACTAGCTTTTAATAGAAAAACATGAACCAATTAATTTTATTTGTTTAGTTGACTGTCTAACAAACCCTCTGAAAATAGAGGGTCATGTTGACAATGTTGATTTCTTTTTTTGCCACATCAGATTCATAGTGAGTGCAAACAATTGCATTGGAGAATTATATTTTGAGTCCATATCTATCTATCCTATGTGGACTTCAATTTTTTCATGATCCATTGACCCATTGGAAATGCTCTAATAGGGTCATTCACATGTAAACGAACACACATTATAATTTGATCTTTAACCCTTAGCGGAAACTCTACTAAAACACAGTCTTCCCTCTCAATGATAACATATCCGAGGATGTAGGCAACATTGAAATGGTTGAACCACGCTAAAAACTCTACTGTCTCTTTGCTTCCTATCCTCATGTTTTTGCTGTTTTAGTTGCTCACCATTATTATGCTAAATTGCTCACTATTTGCATATAATTTGTATTGATTTGGGTGTTGATTGATTTTTTACATCAATAGATATAATAACAATTATTTTTTGTCCAATTCCATAATATGCCAAACAATGAACAATACAAATTTTGATCTGATTCCATTACACCAAATACGTTAGAAGATTAATTTATCTAATCTAATTAAATCATAGCAAAATAATATTTTAATAATAAAATTTCCTTTAAAATATTGGTGGAAGAATATTTTTTGAATGGCAATAGAGCCACCCAAAAAAATTGGAAAGTATATTGTAAATATAAAATTATCAAAATGGGCATTGACATTATCATATGAACTACCATTTCTGATTAACATAGCAGAGATGAGCACCTTATAACGAATATTTTGGCCACTATTTTTCTAATTAGATTGGATTGTATTGATAATGTATGTATGAATTAAACAAGTCTACATATGAGTTGTTAGTGTGTTATCCTTTCACACATGCAATCAGAGCTTAAGTCTCACTATATATATTTATCAGTATGTGTGGAATGTTTGTTCCTTTTATTGTGGTAGTAGATTTAGATTTAGATTTCTTCCAATATTAGTGTATAAATGAAAATCCTAATGTGTAGACAATCATACATTGTTAAAATGTGAATTTTGGCATTACAATGAATTGATTGCACGAAGAGTTCATAAATTAAAAGATTGCTTTAAATTTTCTAACAATTGCTGTATATGAATCAACAATTTAAATTTGATAAGTAAAAATAAGATGTCTGCGTCTGCATCAAAAATATAGTAACTGTATATGTCAATATAAATTATATGTCACATGAGTACTTAAATAACTTGCCTTTATATTGAATGGACGTTGATGTTATGTACCACACGATTCCAACCTTACCTTTATTTAAATGACTAATGCCACGCTTACAAAAATATTCCAAATGTGTCATTTCAATAATGAAATAATGCGACATGATTGTTATAAATCAAATTCCACACGAGGATTTGGATAAGGAAATTTTTAACTGTTTATAAGAAGTATATAGAACAAGACTTTGACTAACTTAGTGGTTGGATAATTTTATCCATCAATTATATCTATTGGATTGATTGTAAATGTGGTTATAGCTAGGAACCAATCTAATAGTTATAATTATTAGATAAGATTACTCAACCAATAAAGTAATTAAATCCATTAGCTCACTATACGCATGCTCTTCATTAGAGCTTTACTAAGCAACTATTTTACCTAGCTAGAAAGACAGGGCCCTTGTTAGGCCAACAATACGGGGCATTCTTGTTTGGTTTGAAAATTATTTGTGGGCTTTATGTCTTGTATGTATCTTTCAATTAAAATAACAAAAAGATGTGAGTTTTGCTTTTGCATGTTATCTTGGCTAAAAGATTGTTTAACTTTTTTGGCTATTAAAAATGGTTGGCTGCTTCTTCTATTCCCTTTATGCTTTTACACATTTGACTAATCATGTATATATAATAATGTCTAAACATTTTGATATTGCCTAATAAGGTCAAAAAAGACAAAATTATTATCACAATATTACTGCGTTCTATTATAACCAATTATCCGTAGGTAACTTAATTATATTGGGGCCCACGATTATAAAGATTTGCTTACTATTATGTTCCATTTTAATGGATGTTATTGGAAATAAAATTGAATCCTAGTCTAATCTCAATGTTAAGAGAAATTCTACAATATTGAGTCATTGACATTCTTTTACAAGGTATTTAAAAACTCATCAAGAATTAGCTTATATATATCTTTACGTTATAAAAATATAAGAGCACTAGATGAAAATATTCACTAAAAAAAAAAAGTGGCTCTATTGCCACCTAAAAAAGTTCCCTTCACACTCAATTACTTTTCACACCTATTTAAAAACTTCCAAGTAATCTTTTTTTTTCTCTCTCTCTGCGCCCTTTAAAATATCAAAACTAACCCTCAATATTATCATTTTTTTAATTATATTTTTTCCCTTTCAAGCTAAACCAAGTTGTGTTTTTGCCCATCCATCAAGTTCCCAGAAAAAGCCAGATAACCGTAATTGTAAAAACTAATCATTCATCTTGCTCATGTACATGATAGAAGTTTTGGGAACAAATTTAGCGGTTAATCGAGAATTGAAGTTGGTGGTTAATTCTAATTTCTACATGGAGAGTTGAAACACTGATTAATACAGGATCTATCTCTTATCCAAAGTCCAAATTTTTGACATCTAATTTTTGACATCTAAGTTCTGGAGATAAACAAAAAAAAAAAAAGAACCAATTATTTTACAAAGGAAGAACACACACAAAAAAAAAAAAAAAAAAAAAAAAAATCTTTACATATAAAAATATTTTAATTAAAGGCTCTTTTATATCTACTCAAACATTGTGTTTTTCCTTTCTTCAGATTCATATAAAAGTATATTTAATTATAATAAAATTTAATTTTGGATTTGAATATAAATATTAGAGCTTGTGATGGAGTTGGTATACAAAATATACAAAATAATTTTATTATTATTTTTAATTATATTAGCTAGTTATGTATTTTTATGTAATTTAATATAAGGATAATTTAGTAATACAAAAATTCATTTGAAAAAAAAAAAGGTTTGAAGAGAACTTTTTTGGGTGGCAATATAGCCAAAAAAAAAAAATGATTACCTTATTTATATTACATCATTTACTTTATTATTTAATAAATTATGATTCTACATTATTATAAATCACTTTTTTTTTCATTTACTTTATTATTTAATAAATTATGATTCTACATAATTATAAATCTTTTTTTTTTTAATTTCAGACATTATTATTTAATAAATTATGATTCTACATAATTATAATTTTATTTTTTTTTTTTACTTTCAGACACCAAATCAGATTGTTATCTCCCAAAAGTGAAAAAATTACCCATACAATGGTGGGACAGGTAAGTTGAACCCACCACCAAGAGATGCATGGTGGGTAGGAATTACCTTTTCACTAGGCCAAAACGCCTTTCCCTTTTATAAGTCACTTAGGTTGTGTTTACTTTAATTATAGAAATCGGAATAAGAATTAGAATAATCTGAAATCGGAATGATTTAGAATCAGAATAATATATCAAAATTAGAAGAGTTGTTTACTTCAATTATAGGAATCAGCAGTATTCTTATTAAGCTATTTACTTTACTTTAGAATCGAAATAAATTAATTATAAGTTATAGAAATGCCCTTGATTAAATTATGTACATCATAGGTATTTTTTTGTAAAAGAAAAATAAAATAAAATGTAACTATTAAGATTTTGCAAATTGCCAAAAAAGCATCCTATATCTTTTTGAAAATTTGTGTTTAAAAAGTGATGCTAACTTTTTGTCATGTAATTCATTATAATTAATTAAAAAAAATAAATTTTCTTAATAATATTATTGTAAGTATATTGTGTATCTCTATTGTATATCAAATCGTGATTTTTTTTGTTTGATATAAATGTTATTTAAATTTGCTTTGCTTTTATAAAGTATATATATTTTTTATAAAGGCATAAACTAGGTTTTTTAATAAAACGTAATATAAAAGTTTTTTTTAATAAGGGTATAAAAGTCATTTTAATTTGAAAATGGGAATGGGAATGAGATTCCCAAATAAAATGGGGGGAATGAGATTTCTGTTTCACAACCTCAAATCCATGTGGGACCCACATTTTCATTTCCATTCAGGAATGATTTTTAGAGAAATAAACACCATCAATGATTCTCATTCTCCATTCTCATTCCTCAATTTATGAAGTAAACGCACTCTTAGTAATTATTATACATCTTAACTTCAAGTAAAATTATATGAACATGACCCACTTGATCCATATTTTGCTGCATGTGTTGTCTAACATATAAGTTTTGGTGTGAAATAGAAATGCAGAAGCACTACCAGAAAAGGAATATGTCAACAATTATAACAGAAGCATTGCAGCATCACATGTGATATTGGATATATGATACTACAAATCTGATCGAAAACGGAGTTTAATTTGTTAACAAACCTTCAAGTGGGAACCAGAAGAAAACAAGGCAATAACAGGTGACATCAGTAGATCACGATTGATCAAATAACCACGTACGTCTATATATATGTGAAAACTTTTTGTTGAAATTATATATAGCTTTTACATGTATGTTGCAACTTTTTTCTATATATTTCGAGAAGGATTTGCTTGACACGTCACTCTATCTAGCCCTAGCCCACAACAAAAAAGCGTGAAACGCGAACAGAAATGAAATCAGGATGACAACAAATTGTCGTTTGGTCACCATCATCCAACCATCAAGGATCTATCCTCAGCAAACATTGAAAGCCGCAATCACACTGCCCTTATGTTCCATTGCGTTCCATTATATCTTTAATCATCTTAATTAATATATATAAGTAAGTTTTTTATTATTTAAGTTTGAAAGATTCCTAAAGTCATGTGTCGTAAATGATTAATTACATAAAAATTTACATAGCATGACCTAATTAACGTCATGAGTACATTTTCTCCTCTTTTTATCTTTTTAGAAAGTTATTATATATTCTTCTCCTTTAAACTTTATAAAGGGTTGCACATTATCATTCTGATTCCTTAAAAGTACTCGCAAATGAAATTATAAGTAATGATGTACTTAAGAATTTCAATGATTTAATCCCAAATTAGGGTTTGGTCACTTCTTTCTTTATAGAAACTAGAATAACCTACTTATCAAAAGACTATTAAGGAGCAAATTGCCCCCATGATGGATATATATATATATATATATATATGTATAGACTTAAATTAATTGTATATTTTGTAGGTATGGGAAGGTAGAATTAATTTTTTACAATACAACTAATAAGACTTATCGTGATCTTCAATACTATTTAGTAAGCTAGTTAGTACAAGATTTTCACGTCATTGGTTACGCGATTACACCGCCCATAAAGTGATGTTAATGGTATATGTGCATAAGACTTTAAATACCAAAACAGAAGTTCAATTCTATATGAATAATATCTGCTAGGCAGAAAAAATTAGTAAGGCAAAATGCATTCACATAATACAACTTCTGATAAATATTCCTATTCACATTCATATTAGCATGGAAGTTATCATACAACTTTTTGTCATGGCAAACATATACAATACTGGTCTAGGGCCAAAAGGGCAAAAAGAAAAAGTTGGATTTAAAATGACCAAAACAACCTTAACGTATAACATGAATGAGTTGATTTTTGAGCAGGCTGTAAAGGAAGTGGGGACCCATGCATCTGATCATGGAGACAACTCCTGGATTTTCACAAGGCAGAGAAAGCAGTGATTGAGGTTATGGTGCTTTTGCTTTCTTCTGTTTTCTCTCTTTAATTCAAATTTCGTAAAAGGAAAACAAGACACAACACCAACTCTTTATAATATTTTTCCAAATGGTTTTTCTCCAAGTCAAAGAAGAGGGATTTCTTGCAGAAGCAGCCAACCAAGAAAAAGCCACCCCTATTTACCACCTTTCAATTCTTCTTCTGTCACCATATATACATGCTTTATCTTTCCAGATTCTGTTTTAATTTTTATCACATGACCAGATTGCCCTCGTTGAATGTCCTTCTTAGTTTTGAAAATATTATTATAAGTAATAATTTCCTTTTCAGTATGATGGAGCCATGATTTTTCGATTGCCAAAAGAATGTGATAAATATAGCAGTATAGCTAGCTACAGTCATCTAAACTTCAAATTTTAGACTTTTGAGGCACAGTGACAAAAATGAATAAGGTGAGGGAGGACGCACCTCCGCGCTTATATAATTATACAATCAGGCTCAATTATATATATGTTTCTTTCTTGTATTAAATTTTCACTGTAATATGATATACGGTGCACGGAATAAATATATATTGGTGGAAAAAATGAGTTCCAAACTCTCCAATTGTAAGTTAATATACTTTTATAGGCATAAAATATTAATAAACTTATCAAATAGTTAGGTATTTTACATTAAAAATAAGAGAATCAGTTTTCAAACAGGAAATTTAATCCTGCATTTTATATTCACAACTGCATCAATACATCTAGTCAAATACAGGGGATATAATGGGAATTTCACCAGGTCATACAACTTTCATATAAGTTTCACTATATAACAAGTTAACCTAAAAGGCACCAAAGTAAGAATATTGTGGCTTCAAATTTTGGAACTCCCTTACCACGCACTATACATACCATTCTCTTTTTTTAATATTCTTCTGATCATCATTATCTTCTTGATCATCACTAGCAACACCTTGGTGGTTCCAACCAGTTCATGGATATTGATCCCCTCTGGATTACAGGGTGGTAGTTCCTTGGTTCTGATTATATTTCATGGCAAGATCATCATCAGTACTTTATTCTGATCATGAAGCCTCAAAAAAACACCAACCTTTGTTGCTATTTTTTGTGCTTGTTCTCTTGATTGTCCCTCTCTTTGCTCGTCCAACTTTTTCTCCAAGTAGTAGACAGCTCCTCTCATATTCAGAATTGCATCCACAACAACCAACACAGCAAAAATCTCCCTCTTCTTTTTCTTCTTCAACAGCCACGACTACCACTACTACTCCTAATACCACCAGAAATGCCACGGATCGAGAATTTAGAGCAGCTGCACATGATGTTCCTAGCGGTCCGAATCCAGAACAGAACTAGTAAGCAGAAAGTTGCATTTTGGTCATCACCATCATGGCCATTTTTCTTCTATATATCATCGTTATCGATAGTCATATTTTCTTCTACGTTTAATTTTTCCTGCAAGTGGAATATTGTATATACAGTAAGCAATTAATACTATACTTTTTCGTATGATCTTGGGGGGATTTTACTTGTATGTTACATGCATGGATATTGGATGATACTCATATTTATATATATATATATATTGATGATATGCCATTGTTATTTATGTATTGATATTTTCTTGTGATTGGACAAAAGCTTTGATTTCTCATGTGAATTTATTGGCTTGTTGAAATAAATCTAGCCAGCTATCTAGTTCTATATCATGACTTTCTATTGAGTTTCAAGCAATTAAGAGGATGGAGTTGTAAAGTCAATGTTGTGAATGGTGTCAGATCTGTCCTCCTTTATTTTGCACAGTGACAATCTTTGGTTTTTTATGCTTGGAAATAACTATTATTCAGTAGAAGGACATGTATTTTTGCATTTGTCTTTTCAAACACGTGGCCCGAGAAAATCTGACACAAAAAAGTCTCATAAGATATGATTTGATAATCATAATAGTAGAAACTCTCCATAATTCACCGTCTCTTTCCACTAATCATATAACCAATAATGATTGTGTTTGCTTTCTGTTTCCACTAATGGATAATACCATTGGCAGCGTTTTTGACAATATCTGAGGAACCACATGTCAACTAAAGCCAACTTATAGTCTTGGCAGCAAGAATAGAAGTGACTGAAAAAACTAACAAGAGTTACACATTAATTTTTTATGATCTATAATTTATTAGTTTGATAGTCGTATAAAAGTTTGTAGTAAAATATATAAGTTGAAATCATTTCCAGTCTTAGGCAATTTTTTGTTGTTTATCTAATAATTCCTTAAGAGTATATATATATATATGTACAAACTCCAATAATTAAGCAGCATGTTTTCTGGTAAAATGTCAAGTTCAACTCTAGTAAGTTGAAGTTGAAAACTAAGAATATGGTTGAAAAACCAAGAGAGTTTGATTGTGTGACATGAAAAAATAAAATTTATTTTCTACCAAGATTTTTCCTCAACCCTTGTCCTTGGGACATACTTTATATTAACAAAACATTTTATATAGCTTTATATAGTAAAAGAGAATTATTTTGTGGTCTCTGCAACAAATTAATCTCTTGAAGGTGACACTGAATTATCTGTAAGTTATTAACTATCTATAACACGGGTCGGGATGCCTACAGCATTGTTGGAATTACACAATCATAACGATCTTTTTAAGTAAAGTGAACAATAATTAATTAGCTGACTGTGAAAGTGATGGAAATTAACGATTTATTGAGCTCAAAAACTTCCTAAAACTCAAAGAACAAATTCCATGTCCACTGATGGGCCTCAATCTTCAAATTCAAGTCCAATCACTGTGTCAGGAACCCAAGGAGTCCAGTCTAGGTCCATGTAACCATTTAAGAAAGAGGAGCGATGTTTACAACCTAGGCTAAAATATTGTGTGTAGACCAATTTTTTTTTTTTAATTTCAATATTATTCTTAAATTTCATATTATTACTTATTCTATTTCAAATTAGAAAAAAATCCATAATTAGCAATTAATAAAAAACATATATTTTTTAGAGAAAAAGCCATGGATAAGGCACATATTCTCTCTCAAATTCTATGTGGCTGGTTTTTTGTTTGTCTACTGTGTTCATAGATTGAATAATTCTTTGCTTTCTACTTTGTCTTTGGATTTCTCTGCTTCTCTTACCTGATTGTGGTGTTAATTGGGTGAGATCATGCGGTCTGGGGCTTAGGCTTTTTCGATCTTGTAGTGGTGTGAAATTTAATAACAAATGCCCCTCTACTTTCTTTCATTTAATAACAATAAAAGAAACCAAAGCTAAAGGAGATCTGATCACCTTCTCACTTTTTTTCATTTTCCTTTTTCAGTTTTTTAATCTTATAATTATTCTGTAAATCAAATTTGGATATGAATTTTTAAGTTTAAAATAAAGAGACATAATCTCAAAAAAAAAAAAGATAAAGAAATTAAAGAAAAAAAAATCAAAGATATATTGAGTATCAAATGGATGTATATACGATTTTTTTTGGGGTGTGAATATCACCGCTCTTTAAACAAAAGAAAAAAAATTGTGAAAAACCCTCTCAAATAAAAAAAAAAAAAAAATTACTGAGCCCCATTTCTTAATATAAAAATAAAGTAGTTTTATATTAATTTTATTTTTCGTGGATATTTTAATAATAACCCTAAAATTAATGTTCCGTTTAGCCCATCGGAAATGGGAACGGGACTAGGTTTCCAATCACAAATCTCAATCCCTCGAATGAGGGTTGCCCAAGACTAACATTTGTCAGCCATGATCTCATGCAGGCACCACGTGGGGGCTAAGACCATAAACACCCACCTCATTTTTACATAAATAGCTTAAATGCTTTTATGCATAAATTAATTTATATAATATTACGTTAATGTTCTTTAATAAAAAAGAGAAAATTTCAATTTAGTTCCTAATGTTTAATGAAATAATATTTTTTTCTCACTTATGCATTTTAAATACTCATCATCTCTAACATTTTAAAAATTCATCAATTTAGTCATTGTATCAGTTAATCGTTAGTCAAACTTAACTGTTAAAGGGTATTTTAGTTTTTTTATTCCATTGACCATTTAAAATTAATAAATAAAAAACTATAGATCTTTATCATCCATCAAAGTTGTGATTGATGGTGGAGATTTAACGAGTTTGCTTAAAATAAAATAAAAAATAAAAAATTATATAATTATAAAAAAACAAAAACAAAAGCAAAACAAAATCAAAATCTCAAATTCTTTGATTAAAAACAAAAACTTAAAACCTTTTTTTAACACACAACAACAACTTAAAACTTAAAACATTTTTAAAATAAAAAACGAAATCTTAAAACAAAAAATTTTAAAGTTCATACCTTTCTCTCCCTCTCCTTCTTTTCTCCCTCACCCCCGAAACGAACAAGGTTGGGGTTCTAGGTTCGCTTCCCTTCTCCTTTCTCTTCCCTTCTCTCTCTTCCTTTAGCTTGACCTTGACCCCTAAACAAAGTTCTAAATTCAATCGAACCCAAAACATGAAAAAACATATAACCCATTTTCTTTTATTTTTTTCTTTTTGCTTTTATTTATTTATTTGGAAAGAAACATATAAACCAATTTCAAGAGGAAATAAGGGTATGTTATAAATAAACTCTTTACAATTTAGGTTTTTTTTATTATTATACTGTGTTAGTTTTCTAGTTATTCATTACATTCGAGATATTTGTAGAACCTTTGACTTGCATGGTTCATTTGAAGTAACAACAATTTAATTCTTGTTATGAATTGCAATGATTAATTTTTGTTGGATATTACTCTGATATTGTTAAAAAATTGTGAATAATGGTCATCTAAATGACCATGATTTATAGCAAAATGTGAAGTACAACTGTGATTCGTGGAATTCTGATCGACTATGTTGATGATATGTTGATTGACCTAGATTCATTGTTGGATTAACGGTTGTAATTCATGATAACTTGAATATTCGTGATTAAAACGACATTGTTTTAGTGTCTGAAAATAAAACAATACTGTTTTGAGTCAATTTGAATTTTTCTATGAACTGACCAAAAACAACATCGTTTTAATGACACCAAAATGACAATTTATATATATTTTTAACAAAAAAGAGGGCTACACAGCACCTAACACGAAGCCTTGAGTTCCTAGATTGGGCTGCCTAAAACAACTCATTGGATGCAACTTCTCAATAAAAACTCGACACAACTCACCAAGTTCTACATCACTGGTCTAGTGATGTTGACCATCCTTTTAATCAACTTTGAAATCTCAAGTTGAAATACAATTTCCTTTTAAAAAAAATGATTTCACTAACTACTGGTTGATATCCACCACTTAAGCCTCGTTTGGTACGCGGGATAGGATTGGATAATTTATGTAGGATTGGATTGGATTGGATGAGATGGAATAAGATTGGATTAAATGTTATCTCATGTTTGATGAAATTAGGATAGGATTAAAAATAGCGGGTATAAACTTAGATTTTAAATAAATTTGTCAGAGTCTTTTTAGAAATTTTGCAAAACATGTATTAATTTAAGTCATTTCCGCCATTTCCAGACGCTTCTCAAGGCTACAAAATTGTAGAATCGTCAACCACCATCTCTCTCCTCCCTTTGTCCTCCGCATCGAGCCCCTCATTCTCATTGCCACGTCGTCGATTAGCCCACCGCTGGTCCAATCCTTTTCCTTTTCTTTTCCTTTTCTTCTTCTTTCCCACTGAGGTTCACTCCATCTTTCTTGCCGGTTGTCACTCGATCTTCCTTGTCGTTCATCGTTAGGTTTTCCTTGTTGTTCATCGTTGGGTTTTCCTTGTCGGTCATCGCTCAGTCTTCCTCACCGATCGTAGTTTATCCCTGGGTTTTCCTTGTCGTTCATTGCTGGGTTTTCCTTGTCAGTCACAATTCGCCACTCATGGTCTTCCTCGCCATTCGTTGTTCGCCGCTCGTGATCTTCCTTGCTGTTCGCCACTCATGGTCTTCCTCACCGTTCGCCGTTCACCGGTCGTATGTGAGTGTAGTGAGATTATTTTAACCCATGTTTTTAGTGGGATTGATTTATCCCAAAGTAATGAGTTAAAAATGAGATGTGATAACTTAGTGAAGAGGCTTTGGAATGCACCAAATGTGGGTTTGGATAAAAATCAATACAAACTCAATCCAATCCTAGTAAACAAACGAGATCTTAGTGAATTCTACCATCCAATAAGCCAAAAAATAAAATAAAAAAAGTATAATTCAGGACTTTACCAGCAATATTTAAGATAAGAGACGCAAAAATCATGTCATTATGAATTTAATTGATGATGTTAAATGGTACGAGCACATTAACTATGGTACAACTACCCAATGTACCACCACAAATAGACAAAAAATAAATGTGAGTCAGCCAATGTCATCTCATTAATTGATTTTCATGTAGGTACCCTAGCATGTGCGCCGGTTGTTAGGGTTTCTAATCTTTCTCTTCTTCCCTGTTTAACATACTTCGTGTTAGTTTAAAAAATATATATATATATAAAAGAATTTCATAATTAGATATATCTAATTTTAAAAAGTAAGAATCAATCAATTAAATTTATTTTTTATATTTAAATTAAATAAAAAAAATTATTTAAAAATATATAAATAATAAATTTAATTAATTGATCTTTACTTTTTAAAAATAATTATATCTAATTATAAAAATCATATATATATATATATATAAACACACTTCATGTTATGAGCCTAGATTAGTAAACAAAAGTCATGCCGATAATTCATAAAAAAATCATAGGAGCGAGTCTTGCCAGTGACGGTATTTTAAATTTGACCCTTCCAAAACTAATTATTATTATTTTTTAAATAATAACACCAAATTAGGTTTGTTTTTTTTTTTTTTTTTTTTTTTTTTTTTTTTTTTTTTTTTTTTAAGTTTGCCTTCAAATTCGTAGCTTTTTATTTAAATTGAAGATGGTTTGCAAACAGTTATAAAATGTACAAGAATTTGATTATATATGAGAGCTTATTATTCTTCACATTATCGGAAAATTGAACATTAATACAACAATCTTTTTCAACATTTAAATTATGAGATGATCACTCTTGACATGGAATATATGTATACATTATTCATCCTTTTAGTGGAAGTAAATGTCATGTTCATGAAATAATACACACATATATACTATGTAAGGAGGATTTTTGAGGTCCATTATGTTACTGAAAAAACAAATTACATGGAATCTTGAAGAATAATCAAACCGAGCAATATTGAAACTGGTAGAAAATGTTTATTGTATTTTGTAGTATAAAAGAAACCTTACAAGCTTTATAAAAAGGCTTCCCATGCATGCATATATAAAGAACGATTCTACACGAGGGGACATAAACGATCTGGAAGAACCATAAGCATAAAAAAGAGAATGAACATTTGCCTAATCTAAACACTTAAACAAAAAAATTATAGAATAATACTGCCTCATATCATACTCCTTTAATAGCAAATAAACAGCTTCTCTTTTTTTTTTTAAGGTCAAACAGCTTCTTATATAGTCGTAGGAAGCTGATACGTGCAGTTTAGTGGCCACCTCCACCGGCTCCAAATCCTGCTCCAGCTCCAAACCCAGCACCACCTCCACCACCTCCACCAAAGCCGCCACCACCACCACCGCCAACACCAACACCAACACCCCCACCAGCTCCAAACCCTCCTCCAACACCACCACCAACTCCTCCACCTCCACCAACTCCTCCTCCACCACCAGCGCCACCACCAAGGCCTCCACCAGCACCTGCACCTCCACCAAGGCCTCCACCAGCACCACCTCCTAAACCTCCTCCACCACCACCGCCAAGCCCTCCTCCTCCTCCAACTCCACCTCCAAGACCACCACCTGCACCTGCTCCACCACCAGCACCAATGCCGCCACCATGACCAAGATCTCCACCACCACCGAGGCCTCCACCAGCTCCTCCACCTAGGCCACCATGATGACCAAGCCCGCCTCCACCTCCTAGACCCCCTCCAGCTCCTCCACCGAGACCACCGTGATGACCAAGCCCTCCACCACCACCTAGACCCCCACCAGCTCCTCCACCTAAACCACCGTGATGGCCAATCCCGCCACCTCCTCCTAAACCTCCACCAGCCCCTCCACCTAGACCCCCTCCAGCACCACCACCACCACCTAGTCCCCCTCCAGCTCCTCCGCCTAGACCCCCACCTGCACCACCACCACCACCTAGTCCCCCTCCAGCTCCTCCTCCTAGACCACCACCTGCACCACCACCAAGACCCCCACCAGCTCCTCCACCAAGACCACCACCTGCACCACCACCTAGACCACCTCCACCCCCTAAGCCACCACCTCCACCAAGACCACCCCCACCTCCTAATCCACCACCTCCACCTAAACCACCCCCACCACCAAAACCGCCACCTCCACCTAAACCACCTCCACCCCCTAACCCGCCACCACCACCAATGCCTCCACCAATCCCATGACCTAGACCGCCTCCTTTAAACAAATGTGGGCGATGAAGAAACAAGTGCTTATCATCATCACCAACACCTTTAACATGATCACCCACAGCAAAACCATTCACAAGAAAAACACAAAAGAAAACAACCGCAGCACAATGAGCAACAGCTCCCATTGTCAATCTTCTCAAACAAAGAAAGAAGAAAGCTAGCAAAGCTCAGTCTGTAGTGGCATAATGACTGCATGTCGTCTATATATATAGAGAGAGAGGGCACGGAGTGGTTGTTTTAGCGTTCAAATTAAACCCCAACTGCCACCCTTTGATGAGTAAATGAGGTTCATCTGTCAATGTGCATGAAATTTATTTGTCCAACTGTCCTTCCTATTCAATCACAATTGAAGTCACTGTTAAAATGCTCTAGGGTTTTGACTTGTGGGGATTCCTTTAACTTTTATATTACGTAAAATTTATGCCAACTTGATTTGGGGTTGGCCAAAATTAGAGATAATGGTGAAAGTTGGAGAGAGAGGTTCACTGCTACTGTGATTCCATTTAATGAGCTTTTCTTATAGCATTAATGGTGCAACCGAACCAGTGCCCGCCACCCGTATATCCATTATGGATTATATATTTATATATTATGAGCACTTCTGTCTCTCTAGATCTCATCAGCTGGTAATAATCTCCCCCCACAGTTCTGATTTTGATAGATATGCTATCTGATCTTCTCCGCGTGAAGATGGAGCAATAGCTTTCAATTTTCATCTCTGTGATCTGTGAAGATGACATGCATGGTCATCAATTATCATTATGTGGCGAATTGTTCCACTTTAGTTGCTTCAATTTCTTAATGTTGTATTGTTGTTTGACTATAGTGTCATTCACAGTTTGACCTTCCTGCTCTTTTGTTTTTTGATAAAAAGTAATGGATTAATCGCATTGTATGATTCAAAATTATTTTTCTTTGGATACGACATAAAAATATTAGTCAAACTTTACAAATTCAAAGAAAAAAAAATATTTGCTATATTTATGAGAATTTATTCAAATTTTACTAGAATTTTATCTTATTTTAAAATTGCTTCCACACAAATTAGATGCCTCTTTAATATATCTTAATCTCTATATCGTCCTAAATTTTGTATATATCTCAAGATATATTTGTCTATTTCCGATAACCATATTCAAGAATAAGTTGTATGCTGATCTTAGTACGAGCTATCGCCATTAGTGATCTATATTATGGAGGCGTGAAATGGAAAGGGGAAAAAAAAAAAAGCAGGTTGCGCTAACACGAAAAATCAAATGTGGAAAAAGGTGGTACTGTTATTGATCAGTACTGCGACACCAAAACTAATTATTTTTCTAGCAGAAGATGTCGACTGATCTGGAAGTTACCAACCAAAATTTTAGATGGCAATTTATGGCTATCTATTTGTTCAAACAATTGTAACGATGGTTGAGTACTTAATTTCGATTTATTAATTGTCTTCAATCTTTCCTTTTAATTTAGTTAATTCTTTATTAAAATTGAGATTGATTTATCTCATTTTGGCAAATGGTCATGACAGTGTGCATTCCAAAAGTCGCACATGTGCTAGTTGTATTTTAGATGTGTGATTTTGAATTTTGACGTTTAAGTTCTTATATATACTATCATATATTAATGTCAATTTTTATCTAGGTGCACATATTGCCACAAAAAATTATGATTTACACACCCAAATTTTATAATAAAAATTTATTACAAAAATAAACTAAAACAAAATGATCATTATAGACAACTTTATTAAAATAAATTAATTAAAATACTTTACTTATCTATTAATCTTTCCAAATATATTTAACCCCTAATTTAGGATTTAAATAATTGAATCAAAATATTTTCCATCCTCATTAATTTATCCTAACATATGAAACTCTAATTTGAAATCTTACTATAGTATAAGTACATGATTATCATAATTTTCTTTTTTTTTTAAAAAAAAGTTAAAAAACAAAAACAAATTGGAGACTAAAGTTGTAAAAACTTACTTTTATCTTGTTTAATTGGTTCCAGAAGCATTAATCATTACAGTCATGGATAACCAAAAAATAATTTAGTAAATTGATAGATATTTTTATATTCAGTTTTTTACTTTTTAGTTTAATTTAGGATTGATATTTTTAATAATATAAATAAACTATTATGGTTATTATTATTTTACCCATTGAAATTAAAAATAATATCAAACCACCCCATTATTAAAAATAATAGTTAAAACGATCCAACTATTAAATGACATTAATTTTGTTAATGAACTAATGGATCTATCAATTTGGAGAGTAAAATGGTTATTGAAGGTTGATCCAATCCCAATTGTTTTTAATTAGTTAATATTTCAATTTTCAATCATAATAAAAATAATAATTGAATGAATGAGAGCCCGACACGTGTACATAATTATAAATATGAAGTCATCACTCTAAAAAAACCTAATTCTAGCAGCCGCCTCTTTCATTCTCTCTCAGCTGCCTCTCATTGTTTCCTCTCAAGTCTGAGCCCAATGTCTCTCACTGTTTCCTCACCCTCCACTGGTTATTCCTCACCCTCTCCTCCACCAACCGTTCCATCACAGACCAACTCCATCTCATTTGCCTCCTTTGCTCACCCTCACCCTCCATCTCAATCGCCTCCTTCACGGACCATTTCCTCACCCTCTCCTCCACCAACTGTCTCTTTCTCACCTCTATCCAGATCATCTCTATCTTACCTCCACCCAGATCGATCTCCATTGATGATTCTCCTCCATTTTAAAAAATGTTAAAAATGATTTTATTTTGTTAAAAAAATGTTGTGTAATATTTGGTTTGGTGATGTGGATATGGACGATGGTCATAAGGGGTTCTTATGGACAGTGGTGATGGGCATGAATCTATGATGGACGGTGATGATTAATGACAATGGTAATGTGGATATGGATTGTGGTGATAAGGGGTTCTCATGGAGGGTGGTGAGGGGCGTGAATCTATGATGGACGGTAGTGATTAATAACAACGATGATGTGCATGTAGATGGAGGTGATGGATACCATATAATATTTTTTATTTTTATTTATTTTTTTAATGTGTGGGATATATTGATGGATGGGGGATCTCCACCTCCATTTTTTTTAATTGCTTTAAATATTAAATATTGATTAACTTAATTTAATTATTTTTTAATTTTTAGATATAATTAAATTTTGATCTATTTTATTTATTTGTTATAGTTGTTATTGTTGTTTAAATTATTTAAATTTAATTATTTATTATTTTCTAATTTTTATTTAATTTTAATTATTTAAAGTAGTCAATTTTTAAGTTTTTAGTTATCTAATACAATACAGTGAGGGGAATTGTGCCTTCTATAATAGTCCAACAAGGGTATGTTAGACTTTTAGTGTTTTTATCACAAAATCATTAAAATTTTGGATGAAAACTATTTTTGGCTAACGACAAGAGGTTTTTTAAACTAATATTTTAAAATGTGGGGGTAAACAGTGATTATTTGCCCTTTCAGGGGGCTAGGGGAGGGGTGGGAGGAGGGGGTGAGGGTGGTTTAGATTTTACCCAAAATTTTATTACACTATCATTTGCATTGGCTAATCAATTTTCATTAATGAGCATATTATATACAAGTCTTGCAAACTAAAATAATCGAGATATTAATGATTCAAAACTTACAAATTGATCTTTGAAAAAATATAATTTGTTATGATTAAGATTTTCTATAAAACAAATATATATATGAGGAGTGTTTTATTTTTTCTTTTTTTGGAAGTACAAAGAGTTTAAACTTAAATTTGGGTGCAGTTTAATTGGGTGTTTTAGTAATTAACAAACGAATTTACTTCTATAAGGTTAGTTTTGGTATTCGATTGAGCGATTATAGTAAAGTTGATTTTATAATTTTCAAGGAATATTATCAAAATGCTCACTTGAAATAAAAAATAATGTTAAATAACCCTCAGTTTTCAAATTATTACTCGAAAAGCCCAATCGTTAGTGGGTTATTGAACCTTTTTTTGTTTTTTTAGTGTTGACTGATTCTTTTGGATCTCAAGAATCTTGTTTGTCTTAATCTGGTTCGAGGAATATCTTTGACTCATTCTACAATTAAGTTCATTAGTTGACCAAAAAGAAATTTCAGAACAAGTAAGATTTCCCTTTATTATATCTCCTTGCCCGTTCCAATCTACAACCTCTATTTGTTTCTCAACGATGCTATCTTTTGTTATTGAATTAGTTTCAATGATAAATTAGTTTTAAAGAAACTAATTGGATTTTGATAACAACTTAATCCTTAAACACATTGACCTTTGATTCCTACAAGTTTCATGATGAAAGCACATCAAAAGACAATTTGTGGCAACAAAACCATTTTTTATTAGGGATTTGCCCTTGTATTGATATGAGACATATGTGTTAATTAATTATTTTGAGATTAGTAATACAATACCTTATATGAATTTGCAATTCAATTCACATTCACATAGGAAGAACATTCTCACTTTCTACCATCATAAATGATAACTACAAATATCTAATATATTAACAAAATATGAAGAAGAGTTCCTAATAGTAACTTACAAGCTCATAATAGAAGGCCCGGAGTATTAAGAATAGTTTTCAAGGCTAAAATTAGTACTGCAAAATAAATATATACATGTTTTTGTTTGTCAAAATATGATTTTAATTTGTTAAACTAAATAAATTTATCTACATGATTACTGTATGCATCAGAACAGAAGTTGTCAATAGTAATGATGGAACCCCAGATCAATGGACCAATAACAATATTATACCCACAACAAAGACTTCCTTGGCAGAGGTTTTCGTTCCGTCAAGCTCCATGAATGAAAATAGAAAACTAGAATGATATATATGATATATCTGTAGGAAACAAATATGACATATAATATTTATGACAAACAAAACCAAAAGCTAGAAAGATATATACATGGTGTCTATATATACAGAGTATATGTAGAAAATCAGCATAAGAAAAAAAAAATTGCAATATATATGTGTGTATGTGTGACTATATATATCAGCCAAAGCCAATTGAATAAAAAAACACCGACACACAAAATATAAAAAACTGACTAGTTAAAGAGGAATTTTAAAATGTTTTTATAAAACAAAATATGAATGAATATAGATACTATGTGTTTATATTTATAAAGAAAGTGTAATAGGGTTATGAGAATATAAAGATATTAATAAAATAAAATATCGGTAGATTAGACATTTTAACCTTAAAAAAAAAAAAACTCAAAAAAATCTATTTGTAAAAACTCAAAATTTGAACTTCTTCAAGTATTTTTTTTTCAGTTTTTTTAATTTCCCAAAGGCTTTATTGAGATGTCAACCAAACGATGTTAAAAAAATTAAGTAGAACTTTTAGTATTAACAAACATTTTTGACCGGTAGATAAGTTATACTATATATACATTTATTAGATCATTATCAGCATGATTTGGAATCAACTACAGCAAGGATGGTACAGAAGACAGCTCCCAAAGGTTTACCCCATACTCTGTAATTTTATAATTAAAAATAAAACTCAAACCTCTAGTAGATATAAAAGTTTGTTAGTATTTGTTAAAACCGATAAGATCAACAGTTACAAATATGATTCGAAATTAATTATTACTTATATTATTCAGAAAATAGTTTTCATTATAGGAATAAGATCTCTTCATATTTCATAATTTTATTGACAAAAGCAAAATTCAATCTCTTGTAACAAATACGAACAAAATATACACAAAATTATCTGAACGCTGTGTGAAAGGTACGTTTTCCTTTCTACTGCTGCTTTCGAAAGATGTTTTTCCTTTCCAAACGCAGAAAACCCAATTTTGGCAAATAAGAAGTTTCCAATCAGAATCTGCCACGTCATCACGATTTTACAAAACAGACCGACATCAAAATATGCCACGATCCACTACACCCAGATTTCAAGGCTATACGTACGCTGAAATCCCACGGTTGGGCCCAACTTCAGCTTCGGCTCCCACATCTCAGCTTCGGGGTCCAAACCTCAGCTCCGCAGCCATTCAAACTCTCGCTTTTTAACTCTTCTGTTAAACTTCCAGCTGTTGCTCACCTCGCAGTTGAACAACTCCACCCTTGAGGAACTCTTCACAATCCACAATTCTTTCTTGTTTTTGTCTCTTCACCTCTCGTTGCTAGGTCTGAAATCTGAGTTCTATTCACTGAAATTCTCCTTTCTTTGTCGATTCTTTTGAATTTGCATGCAATTTTGATCGATTTTAATGCGTTTTCGTTTAATGCAGGAATTCGGCGTGATCGACTGAGATCGTCGTGGAATAGAGCTTGAGATTAATAATGCGGACTTTGATCCACCTGAATTGTTGACTCTAGGTCCGATTTTTTCACTCTATCACTTCAATTTCATGAGCAATTTCCTTTTTTAGATTCTTGATTTGAGAATTTGGATTCTTATTGTAGTGTTCTTGTATGTAATCAAGTTTAAAGCGTATTTTTTGAGTTTTGATTAGTTGATTATTTGTTCTTGTTCTAGTTTTTGTTTTTGTTTTTATTTTTATTTTTATTAATTTGGAATTTGTTGTTTTTGTTTTTGTTATTATTGTTAACAATATTATTAGGCTTATAAGCTTATATTTGCGAAATTGAGTTCAAATTTGTTGATTCTTGAACAGGATTTTATTTAATTTTTTAGTTTTTGTTCAATTTATTTGACTGGACTGAAAAGATGGCGCAGCAAAGCAGTAACTGGGAAGCAGATAAGATGTTTGTACACTATACTTGTAACTGTTTTTGATTGTTACTTGTTATGTAAGTTGACATCTTAATTTTGATTTTTTTGATTTGTTGTGTTGTTAGGCTTGATGTGTACATTTATGATTATTTGGTGAAGAAAAAATTGCATAACACTGCCAAGTCCTTCATGACTGAAGGGAAAGTTGCCCCAGATCCAGTAGGTAATATATGCTCTAACGATATCTGGACTTTACGCGATTTGTGTAAAATTACTAACTAAATATTGTTTAAAACATTAATTGATTTTCTTGTGGTTTCATGTGAATAAATACTATTGGTCTGTTTTGAAATTATTGGTGTTCGAAATGTGAGACACTGCGAGTCTAATTTGTCTACATTTGTGATGTTGACTGTTATTTAGTTTTTCTTTTATTTAAATCTTGTCTTCTACTTATTTTATTAATTTTTTTTTTTTATGAATTTTCCTATTTAAGTCAGTTTGTTATCTATTTTAATGATATTGTATAATTAGGTAATTGGGAATGTATATAATTGAGTAATTTGTGTATGCAGCAATTGATGCTCCTGGAGGGTTTCTTTTTGAATGGTGGTCTGTGTTCTGGGACATATTCATTGCAAGGACCAATGAGAAGCATTCCGAGCCTGCAGCCTCGTATATTGAGGTGTCTTCTTTTGTTTTCAGTGGCCATTATTGTTTTTACCCGCTGATTTGCAACTTATATTGACTTTAGTTTCTTCCTTCTGTTTTTCTTGCTACGATGCTGGCACACAGGCACAGCAAATCAAAGCAAAAGAGCAGCAACAGATGCAAATGCAGCAGTTACATCTCATGCGTCAAGCTCAGATGCAACAAAGAAATCCAAATCATCCTTCCATTGGTGGTCCGGTAAATGCTGTAAATTCTGAAGGAATGGTAGGGCAATCAAATGCCAGTGCATTGGCTGCAAAAATGTATGAGGAACGCATGAAACACACAAATTCAATGGGTTCAGAGACATCCCAACCGCTTCTTGATGCTAGGATGGCCCTTCTGAAACCAGCACCGAATCATCATGGGTAAATTTACTTGGACTATGTTTATTTATTCCATTTGTCTTGTGCTTTTTTATTGGGTGTTAAATTTCTCGCTCTCTTTGTTGACACAGTCAGTTGGTCCAAGGAAATCATGGAAGTGTGACAGCAGCACTTCAGCAAATTCAGGCACGGTCTCAACAGACTTCTGTAATTACTTGGACTATATGTTGCTGTTTAGTGATACTGGTTTCATTGTTTTTCTGCTCTCTCCGTTTTATTAAGCTACCAATGTTTTTGTTTTTTAGGACATCAAAGGTGAAATGAATTTGGGTGCTACACAGAGATCTATGCCTATGGATCCTTCATCCATTTATAGTCAGGGAATCATGCAGTCAAAACCTGGATTAGGAAATGCAGGTATAAAAAGCCTTTGCCAGTTGAAGTTTATATATATATATATAAAGGTGAAAACGGTAACAATAGAAAGTTAACAAGTTATGATTGAAATCTTTTTAAAAAACAATAGAAAGTTGGAAGCCACCATAGCCCTACAGCGTAAATAGGAAATGAAATTAACCACTTTTTCCAGGATATATATTGATGACAACTAGTGGCTTCAAGCAGTATTAGACAGCTAAAAAATTATATTATGTTCTGCAAATTGAATTTTAGTCCAAGTCTATTCCATCTTATGGTATGACATTCTAAAAATTTAGCGTCATCCTCAAGCTCTCTCTTTACCCCTATATGCTAAATGGTTACATCCATATATAAAGAAGGTGAATGGATAAAAACAAGGAAAATTTGGTTAGAAATATGGTATAGAATGATTAATAAGTGGTTGAAATATAATACAACAATTATAATAATAAAAAATAGATAGAATAGTAGACATCTGTGTCTATTCTACGTATGTTTTGACCCGGTAATATTTAAAATACCAAATCAAACTTCTATATTAAACCATTTCTTTTAAAGATTTTTAGTTTTAATGTCGAATGATTGAAGAAGAGATTATTTTCTTTCCTTTTTCCAGCACATTTTTTTAGTTTTCTTGAACATAAATGCTGTACATACATTCACATGCATACATGTATGTTCAAATAGTCGTGTAGTTTGTTTGTAAGATGTACTATTTATATTTATACACCATGGCTGAGTAAAAGGGTGGTAAAGCTTGACTGGAGGCATTGTCCAGTGTTAGCAATTTTTTTTCTTTCAAGTTTTGATGTATTCCATTCTACATAATTTTACTGCATTAAAAATGTATAATATAGCCAAAGATGTTAATAGTGTCTACTGTTAAAATACAAAGTTTGCCAATGCATAAATCGAAATTTAATTTACACAGACAAACATAATATTTTAATTGAGGAGGTTGCTCGGGCCTTATGGGGGCTCATGTGAGTTCATTACGGACAATTCATCCTGTTGATACTCCAATGCCCTTTAAAGCCACATCAAATACATTGTGAGAATCTAGCTTGAGCCCAGACATCTAATTAGGAAAATAGTGTGGGAACCCTCAAGATTGTCTAGCTGCATATCTTGAAGAATGTCATTCTTTTTCTTTAAAAATGTTTTTCTTAGTTGGATTACATCAAAGATCAAACATTGATATGCAACTCCTTTAAAAAAAAAAACATTGATATGCAATTAATGGGTTGTGTTTTATTGTATCCCTGAATAAATCATGATAATTCCATGCTTCCTTTGTCTTCCTCTAGGATTGAACCCTGGAGTTGGTGGTCTTCCATTGAAGGGTTGGCCATTAACTGTAAGTTTTATGTTGACTTCATCTGTCCTTGAGATTCATTGACCATATCTGAATGGTTGTTAAACCAAGGCTTTTAATGAATCGTACAGGGCATTGAACAAATTCGGCCAAGTTTAGGTTCACAAGTTCAAAAGCCTTTCCTCCAGGGTGGAAATCAGTTTCAGCTTTTGCCACAGCAACAACAACAACAGCTCCTTGCACAGGCTCAGGCACAAGGCAACCTTGGTAGTTCAGTATATGGAGATATGGATCCTCGAAGGTTTGGAGGATTGCCTAGAGGGAACCTGAATGCAAAAGACGGCCAACCAATAGGAAATGATGGATCTATAGGTTCTCCGATGCAATCATCTTCATCTAAAGTAAGATTTTGTTCCTTGATAGTTCAATTTAATTGTATGTTCTCAGACAAAGTAACATTTCTTCCTAAACGAGTTAATATACTATAGTGTTAGTGATAATTGTGCTAGAAGCATGCTATTGAACTGAATTTTTTCATGCTCGGCAGAGATTTTCCTTAAACTATGTCATTTTGCTGCTGTTTCTACTGACAAAAGAGGTATATGGAAATTCCAGTTTCATCTTTCTAAGGAAACTGGACTTCCTATGTATTGCATGTCATATATATCTGAAATATTGTCTACATTTGGTTTCTGCTCATATTGGAAAAGGTAATTCAACAGTAAATTACAGTGCCTACTACTGTGTTTCAAGCAGGGTGATTGTAATTGCTATTATTGCGATGAGTCGAGTACATGAGCATGAGCAATATAGAAATGTAATTTAGTTGTAATAAATTGTTATATATATTCATAGCATTTAGTTATCAGATAAATACATTGTTGAATCCGCTGCATATTCTTCACTTTGTTCCTGTGGACACAATGGATTAAGCTTCTTTGTATTAGATGCTTAATAAGTTGGAAGGGCTCACTAGAATCATCATATTTGTGTGAATTGGATTATTGATGAACACTCTCAATGAAGCAAGGAGCATGAACACTAATGTTGGTAAAGGCCCATAACATTGATGTTTCCCTTAGATTTGAACTGTCCTGACATCAAGGCATGAATATTTACTTCAGTGCAGGTATTAGTTCCTACTGGGTAAACAGTCATTAAGGAGTATTCTTATAGATATATACATACTGAGTCCAGTGTTCTAAACATCGCCTTAGGTGGTTACTTAGGCACCTGCCATGGCAAAAAGGTAACGTGTGCCGGACCGGGTGCTAGGTGGCACCTAGTTGGTCTCCATGGCATAATCACTACGGAGATGTAAATGTTTTTTTAAGGTTTTCAACACCCAAAAGATGCCGTTTTGGGAGTTATAATTTATTTTAAACTCACAAAACAATGCCGTTTTGGGGCGTTTTATTCTTTTTACAGCCTGAATGATGCTGTTTTAGAGGGGAAAAGAAAAAAAAACACAGCACCCAAAACAGAGTGCTCTGTGTTGGCTCCCCCAAAACGAAATCCTAAGCTTGAACCACCTTGAACTCCCACCTCTGGCGGCTTCCTTCCTTGATCGTTGAGGAATTTCCCTGGGCGCCGGGCCAGGCGCTTTTTAGAACCACTGCCGAGTTAGCTGTTGAGAATGGTAGAGTACAGCAAGTGAAAGTATGCCTGCATGTTCCTCTGTGGTTTAACATTGTATATTATAAGAATTGTGTCAGCCATACTGTTTGGCTAAAATGGACAGCTCAGCTGCTAATATTTGCTGGAGTACCACTTTTGTTTCCAGCAAGAAGATTCATTTTTGAAAGGATCCCACGATGCACGGCATCAATTAATTTTACTTTCAGATAGAATGCTTACATTGTAAAATTACGACAAATTTTTCTATGTTAAGTATCATTGTTATATATATCTTGTAAATAGGATCAATCCTTAGAATGATATTCATTATCGAAATTCAAAAATATCCTTGCTAAAATAAGTGGTTAGGTATTAAGTTGAGTGAAAGAGATGAGGTATAGTTCGTGTTATTTACACAACACCTAAATTAGATTTTTGGCAGACCAAATTTTAGCTGACTACACCATCTTGGCTTATGGGGATTCAAAAAAACCTCTGTTAGGCACTTTACATGATTGTGTGAACCTTGAGGTTCTAGAGCATCTTTTATCAAATAGTCATTTATGCTCTCACATTATTGGTTTTCTTGTCATGGAGCTGAAGCATCAAACATGAAATGAGGCATTTATGACCATTATAGACTAAGTGAGCTTAAAATTCAGAAGAAAAATTTAACAGAAGATAGTTGTAGTAAGTGGGCATCCATATGCTAGACTTTTCCTTTGTCTTAATCAATATTTTATTAATGTTATATGTGAATGCATATGCTTGTGTTTCATGCATTGAACTGTGTACTTATCATGTCATCTACTGTGTGCTTCTTTTGTTGAATCATGTATTTTCATATTGTTGCTTATGTTAAGTGCTTTTCACAGACTATAGATTTTAACTATTGAATATACATATGTCTATGAAAATTGTTTTTCTGCATGTTTTGTGCATAATCTGATGTTAATATTGGCATTAGTGAATTCTTCATTATTTTACAGTTTGTTTTGAAGTGCGCGATGGTCATTGTGGTGATTTTTTTTCTTTAACTTTAATGTTAAGCAGATGAACATGCCACAGATACAACAGTCTTCCTCTCAACAGCAAGATCCTTTGCAACAGCCGCAAGCTCAACCGGTTGTGTATCTTCTGTTGACATTATGAATGAAACTTTCTATTTCTTATTTTCCATTAGAAATTATGTATTTATATGAAATGTTAATTTTGGTTATCAGGAGGTCTTATGTTTTGAGTATGACCTCCTGTCTGCATTGACTTCTAGAACTTTAAATGTATTAATAAACTTCTAAATTTTTGCACTGATGTCTTGACGGTAGCATGTTTGTGGTGGAACAGAATAACAGAAAAAGGAAAGGACCTTCTTCTTCTGGAGCTGCTAATAGTACTTGTACGGGAAACACAGTTGGTCCTTCTCCAAATTCGCAACCGTCAACTCCATCAACTCATACACCTGGTGATGGAGTTGCAATGTCTGGCAATTTGCAACATGCCAGTAACATGCCAAAAGGTTTAATGATGTATGGTTCTGATGGAACTGGTGGGCATGCATCATCTACAAACCAGCTGGTATGTACACAAAAATTTTGTAACTTACCTAACCTAGAGGCGGAATGGGAAAATTTTTAATTTGCATTGCTCATAACAATCCCATATTTCTGCTTGGAGCTTGCAAGAAAAGAAAAATATTTTGACGAAAAAGCTTCGGTCCCATGTCATAAATCAAATTCCAGGAGATATTTAGAAGATTTTGAATCATTTGACATTACTACGTATTGACCAAAGATCAATGAGTTATGAAAAATACAATTGAGATTGTAGGAAGTCGATGTTCCTGCTCTAGTGATTATAATACTTATTTTTTAAATGGGGTCCTATCTTGGTGTCTTGCACTATTCAGCATTGATGCATATAGACTTCCTGGAAATCCCCGTGTGCCCTTATAATCTTTGGTATACGTTTCATGTCTGAAAATGTGCTAAACATGTTCAAACTGAAACATATAGTGATTTGGAGTACTTAAGACCAATTATTTTGCTGATATGATTGGTCTTCAATTTGATCAGTTATAGAAACCTTTGATTGATTGACAATGAAACTTGCATTAACATGTGTTATTTGGACATTCATTTTCTACTGATATCATGTCTGTGTCAAGTTATAGTCAAAAATAGCACTTGTGAGTGCCTTTTTATATAATTGCAGGAAGACATGGAACATTTTGGAGATATGGGCTCCTTGGATGATAATGTGGAATCTTTTCTCTCACACGATGATGGAGATGGAAGGGATTTATTTGGCATATTGAAAAGGAACCCTTCTGAACAAGCTGCTGAAACTTCCAAGGGTAATATTTGATCTTATGCTTCTAGCTATTATAGTTTTTCAAATTGATACAGCAATGATTGTGTTTTCTGCATTCAGGTTTCTCCTTCACTGAAGTTAGTTCAATACGTAAAAGCAATAGCAAAGTTATCTGTTGTCATTTCTCTTCAGATGGAAAATTGTTGGCGAGTGCTGGGCATGACAAGAAGGTATAATGCATCGTAGCATGTCAAGAATTTTTTATATATGTATATCATGCAGTTGTGTAGAAAACATCAATGTTGCTATTATAATTTTTGTTTTATTTGCAAAATCTTAAATCCAAATTGTACATCTATAACGTATATATAATACTAATTTGTGTGGCAAATGATATTTGATGAATAAAATATTGAAGAATGACTAACTAATAACAAAAAGGGTGCTAATTAGTTGGTCAGCAGAGGGCACTGCCACTATTTAACCTAAGACTCCACGTCTCTCAATTCCACATGCTAAAATTTTTGGCACGAAGTAGCTTGTCAGGTTCAGTTCACAAGTTGCCAATTTGTCAAGCAGTCTAACCAATTCAGTCTCAATACCACGAAGGGCTTGACCAAGGCAAAAACTAGAACTAGGTCCAATTGAAACCAGTTAGGTTATGCAGTCACTTCATGTTTTAACATTCACTTCCACGCCTCCATGCTACTTTTCATCCAACATCCATGGTTGTTCCCAAATCAGTAATTCAACCATTGTCTGTGTGACAGGTCCTCTAAGCTATATATGATACTGTTATGATGTAGATTTGGAAAATATTATATTTCCTTAATTTATTGACTGGTGCAGTCACCTTGTGAGGAACTTGAAGGTTAGCCCTCATCGAATGGAGCACATGCAACAAAAAGTTAAATGCTAATATTGCCAGGCAATAGTTGAATGTTTAATTTGGAGCTTGGAGTTCTGGTCTATGTAACATATTTATGCGTATAACATCATCTTGTTCACCCTCTTGTATCATGGCCCTCTCCTATCAATGTAGTTTACAAGTCTTATGTGTTATGTATTTTGCCTTTGTATAATAGATGCGATCACTACCGCTTACGAGCTTTTAAAGTCCTATAATCTGTAACATCAAAATCAAAATATATGAGATCTGTTATGTAGTGCCTTTTGAGTTTTGTATTTTTTATACATTTTTGTTTTTGGGTATTATGATTGAGGACATGGATTAAAAAAACGTATGAGTGAAATGATTAGATAAATGTAGCATGAATGGAGCTCAGAAAGGTGTGTAAATAATTTTGCCCATATTCCTTTTGAAGTGAAAAATTAGAAAAACGTAACTAACATGCAGTTTAACTTTTCAATAAATGTCAATAAGATGATATGTTTGTAGTAGAAGTTGAAATAAATTTGCTAGGCCTCTCAGTTGGTGAGGGTCCTGTATCCAAAGATCCCAATTTTAGGCACAGTGTGACTTACTGAGGTAGAACTAGGCCTTGTTTGTATGTGTGAGTGAGCATTAGTGTATGTTCAGTGTGGAATTGTCTGTAATTTAAAAAGTACTGACCTTTCTCTTTCAATAAACTATTTGCTACCATTTTGGCGTTGTTGCATCTGTGGTAACACATATATTCTAACATATGAAGTGCAGAGTCCAAATGAAATTATATTCTACAGTTTAAGTGGATAGTTTATGTTTACATCTTGTTCACCTTTGTGTCTTCGTTTCTTCAATAATACTTTAGTTTCCTAAAAGAAAAAAAAAAAGAAAGAAAATTATATTTTCCTTGGAAACATTCTTTAATTTGTCGTAATGCGTCATTTTAGTTACCAAAACATGTGTTTTTATGTGGATCCTGAGTTGATTGACAACTACCTTCTTATGCTTGTATAATCAATTTTCTCACATGCCTATATCTTCATAGTTAATTGGCCTCTTCAATCCTAGATTTACTTTTTTTCAATAAGTGATTACATTCTGTTACCTGAACAAAGGTTAGTTTATGTCAAATAAATTATCTCTTGATTAAATCTATCAAGATCAAATGGGATGGGACTAATATTTCATGGTTACAGCAGTTGAATTATTTGTTCTCTCCATTGTGTGTTAAAGTAATGAATCCTTGGAGCAGCAAAAATGATTGGAGGCATCACTCTGTATCGAATGATGAACTTGATATCATGTGGTTTTATGAACAGATGACTTTTAACTTATGAATTGAGTCTTTCCAAATGCTTCAAAAAGAGTTGTACTTTATGCAAGAATAAAAGTTATTTTATTGCAAATAACTCTTGAATGAAAGATACACTTTTAAATTTGAGTTGCTCAAGGCCTGTTAATTGTGTGTCTGTTACATTTAGTTTGAATCTTTTCTCTTTAATTTCATTTTTTTGAGCCATGTAAATAATTAGTATGACTATCGCTGTCTCAAATGGTTTTTAGTCTGTGTTTGAATTTCACATTTCATGGAGAGAATTTTATCATGTCTTTGTACATCTGTTCTTCTATATCATTAGAAATATTAGGGAGTGAAAAATTTCAAGAGTCATTTTGCAAAGTCATTAAACATGTAATGCTTTGACTGTTTACAGTGGTCAAAAATCTTATTAAGCTTAACAAAAATAATCATACAAAGTTATTTAGTTATCTAATGAAAACGTGAAAGTTCAATGATACTTAGTTTTGGTTGCTACTATAGTTACAAGTTATATACAAATTGCTCACTGATTTTGAAACACCTTGGTTGCTACTATAGTTAAAAGTTAGATACAAATGCTCACTGATTTTTATGGGTGTTTCAAGTTTGTAGAGATATTTTCATTTATTTTGGCTAAAATAACTCTCTTCCAACTAATTTTCAAGATCCTATCATGAAAAAATAACAATAATGTGGATGCTTATTTTATTATTGTCAGTAGGTTGTTCTTTGGAACATGGAAACTTTTCACACTGAGAGCACTGTTGATGAGCACAATCATATTATTACTGATGTTCGCTTCAGACCTAATTCAACTCAGCTGGCAACATCTTCATTTGACACAACAGTACGACTTTGGGATACTGCCAAAGTAAATTTTCTATCTTCACTGCTGTCTGCTGTTTTATGTAATTTCATTCATTCATCAGGAAAAAGTTAATTAGTAGCGAAGAAATAATTTATGAGATTTATGTTTCCTCTCAGCGGCTGTCTATATTACCACTAAAATTTTCATTTCCTTTACATGTGCACCATGTTAATGTGTTTTGGTGGTTTCATTTATCGATGTGATTTACAAGTACATGTGCCTTTCCATAGCACAATTTGGTTGACACTGTTGAAGGTCCACTTAAATTGGACCAAACAGATGTGCTAAGAAAGGTTTCACAGCCTAAAAAATTTCTTCATTATTTATCTTGGGGCTACTCAGCATATTTAATTTTTTTGATGTCAAACTTCCTTCGTGTTATTTACATATGATTTTAGTTGACACTATTGGAGTTAACTTGAATTGGACCAAACAGGCGTCATGCTTAGAAATGTTTTATAGCCTGTAAAAGTAGTTCATTATTTTCTTGTAGGGTAGTCTGCATATTTAATTCTCTGACTTCAAACTTCATGTAATTTAATTATGATTTCAGCTCAAATTCTGAGGCTTTAACTTTGGTTTTTTTTTGCAGCCAAGCTATTCCTTGCAAACTTATCCAGGGCATACCGGTAATGTAATGTCACTTGACTTCCATCCTAAGAAGCATGATCTTTTCTGCTCTTGTGATCGCAACAGCGAGATTCGCTACTGGAATATCAATCATTCATGTCTTCGTATTTTCAAGGCTAGCCTTAAAACTCTCATTTTATTCTATTGTTTACATTCTTAAAGCTCTACCCAATCCAATATTTAGTCTGTTCTCTTCTAAATCCCAGCCACTTATTGGAACAGGGAGGAAGTGTGCAAGTGAGATTTCAGCCAAGAATAGGACAGCTATTGGCTGCAGCATCAGAGTCTGTTGTGTCAATCTTGGATGTTGAAACAGACAGATTGACACATTCATTGAAGGTATGGATATTACTATTAGAAGTCAGGAAAATTTCCCTTTTCATATGTTTTTCTACATCATGTTTTTTTGTATAAAATTACTTATTGGTTGTATGAACTCTTGATTCTCAGGGACACTCCGAGATACACTCTGTTTGTTGGGACACTAACGGAGATTATTTGGCATCTGTTAGTCAAGAGTCTGTCAAAGTGTGGTCATTGGCCACTGGAGAATGCACCCATGAGCTTAATTCCAGTGGAAATAAATTTCATTCTTGTATATTTCATCCAAGCTATTCCACTCTCATGGTCATCGGCAGCTACCAGGTAATATTTTGTTTATCAATCTAATATCATTGTTATTGATTATAATGAAGAATGATATATTTATATACCATTTTATTTGTTCTAGTTTCAAATATGTTATATTAGGCTGCACTAGTTAGATATCCCACATCCCCATCCCCAGAAACAAAATTAAAAAAAAAAAAAAAAAGAATTTATTTCATTGTGCTTACTGTTATGTTGCATCAGAATTTAGATATGTTTTTAGGAGATTTTGGGTAACTTTAAACCACTGCATCATGTGTGGGTACAGACTCCAGCACTTGGGAGTCGTTAGGTTTCAGTTTCCTGTTATATATTTTATCTTTCTTACTTAGTTGCACGAGGGAAAATATTTTAATATAGTGAAAAGTAGAGATTAAGTTGATTTGTAACATTGTATAAATTTCCTTTCTTTTTATTCATGGTTTTAAACCATTCTCTCTCTTACAGTCATTGGAGTTGTGGAATATGGCTGAGAATAAGTGTATGACAATTCCGGCTCACGAGTGCGTGGTATCAGCCCTAGCACAATCACCAGCAACTGGGATGGTGGCCTCTGCCAGTCATGACAAATCCGTTAAAATCTGGAAATAAGTCTGCCACAAGCCTTTTGCTGGTTTAAATCCTGCTATATATCTTCTGCTGGCCCTTTTATTCTCAATATGCAGCAAAAGTTAAGAACAAGAATAAGAAAAATATACCTGTGATAGTATTTGATTTTGTTTTATTTATTATTATTGTTTTTATTTTTTCTCTTTTGAATCACCTTCTATGAGATGGGATGGTAGCCAAATTTGTGGTGGCTGGTTTGCATTTGTAATTTTTGGGTGCCAAAGGTATCTGCTGCACAAAATCTATGCTGAAGCTAAAAATTGCATGTTTTCTATAGGTTTTGGTGCTCCGGTTTTTGTGAGATAAATAAACTCTATTTGGATGGGAAAGAAAGTGGGAAAGGTAGTTCAATTAGTTCTATATATCTGTCTGGATTATTTTTATTTTATTTTATTTTATTTTATTTTTGAGTCGTATTGTGAAGGAGAAGAAACAAAGACTTAAGTTGTTCAAAATTTGTATAATTGAGATATAATTTTTTGAGTTTTAGTAGTAAGGATACAAAAGATCTTAAAGGATAGGTTGAAATACGAAAGCAATGTTCTTTTGTCCTTCTATGTAAGATTGTCTAAATTTTATTTAAATTGTAGGTTGTATTTTAATTTGTAAAAGTGTTTCTGATCATGCTTTCTGATGCATATGATATATCTCAATCAGCTCTCTGCTTTTGGATGAAAATGAACAAATAATTAAGGTTTAATTCAGGGTGAAATGATCATATTTGGAAATCAATTTTGTTTTGTTTTATTTGAAATTATAAGTTGTGTTTTTATTTTTTTTTTCCTTTTTCACGAGCACGATTAAAATTTATCATTCCCTTTATATGACAAATTGGTCTGGTTTTTCAAATGTTCTCAGCGGTTTTTGTGATTATTTGGTTATTATTAAGTTGAAGCAAACAAATGGGGTCTTGAAATGAACAAAGAAAGAAAAAAGAAAGATAATTAATATACACTATATAATTTTTTTTTTTTTTTCCAGATGCAAAAGGGTTGTCAAAGAGCAGTTCCGATGTGGGTTTCACTGGAAAATGATCATAAATTGTCGGACTACTTACGTAGATTTATTAATGTTACCATCGTTCTTATTTTAAATGTGTTACTGTCATTAAATAGCCAATATTAATTGGAATTTCATCTAAATGGTCCTGGGAGAAATAAAAGTTGTAAAGATAAAAAAAAAAAAAATTAGATAGTGGCTTTTTATCTTAAATTCAGGGTATGTATAGATAAGTAGATAATTCCATCATTAATGTGTATTCATACCCGATTGAGGGAAAAAATATATATATATATATATATATTAACACAAGGTCTTTATAATATAAGTTTTTGTTTTAACTGCAGAAGTATAAACCTATTAGTTCATAAAAATTAATGAAAAAATTGTAATTATCCTTTCAAAACATATAAAGTTGAACGTTGATTTGCGGGAGGAATAAAATATGAAATATTTATTGAGTTCTAGGTATTTAACATGTACTGTTTCTTCACATCCACTCATAGATTAATTAATTAATTATTGCATTTCCATTTCATATTCGTGATAATAATTTTTCTTTAAATCATAATATGTATATATTTATTAACATATATGAGGAATTTTTATCGACATATGTAGTGTTTAATTTTGGTTAGTCTTTTTTTTTAATATTCTTAATTGTTGACGGTAGATTACCAAAAAACTATGTTTAATTTCGACAACCACATATGGTGTCATATAGTGTTAAATTTCGACAGATAATAATATTCATGATCATTGATATAAGATAATAGTCCGATTACCTTAAAAAACATGTTTAATTTCAGCATCTATATGTAATATTTGATTTCAACATGTCCTTTAAGACCATTGGTGTCATATTATCTAACAAAATATGTTTAATTTCAGCAAGTCTTGTAAGACCATTAATGTCAGATTACTCAAAGAAAACATGTTTAATTTCAATAACCGTTGGTGTCAAATTTATTTTTAGTAGGTCTCATCTCATTACATCCTTGATAACTGACGTCACATTACCCAGAAAAAACATGTTTAATTTTAGTAAGTTTCGTCAAATCCCAGACTAAAACCATTGGCACACTCTTTGTTAAAGTAGTTCTAGGTGATTATGAACACTAAAAATCACAAAAAAAAAAAAAAAAAAAGAAAAAGAAAAAAACCCTAAATAAAAAATTAATACTTTTTGACCAATATTCTATCCTTGCAACATATTACGTCACTCTTAGTGAAATATTTTCAATACTTTCAAGTATTATAAGTTTAACATTTCACATTTAATAAATATAAAATATTACATCTTACTGGTAAGATAATTTTACCCATCAATTACATCTATTGAATTGATTATAAAAGTGGTTATTAAAGTTAATCTTAATTATTGGGTAATGTTATTTAATCAGTGGGGTAGTGAAATTATTTGAATTTTATTATTTATTTACAATAATGAGAAATAATTAGATAAGGCAACAACAGTGGAGGGTGATGGTTTGTGGGCTGGCGCAAACATTTGATTGGCCCACGAAAACTGGCCGCCAACAACTGTATAAACTTTCCTTCGACTCTCTCAATTTCCGTCTCTCTTGGCTCTCCATCCAAACTCAATGGACAGCCCCACAAAACACATCAACTACTCCACACCCTCCCTAACAAAACAACAAGAAGACGACGAAGAAAACAATGCACAAGAAGAAGCTGTTGACGACCATTTTCACGACGACTTCAAATGCTGCGTTTGTCTGTTAGTCTTTCTCTACTTTATATTCTCTGTTTCTGTTTCTTTTTTCAATAAATCTGCATAACATTAGAAACTTCAATTGCGCCAAAAAAAAATAAAAATTAGTGTTTTCTACACACCCTGATGATTCATGATCTTGAATTTGTCATTATGGTGTCAGACCCCAAGAATGTAGAAGAGGGTATGTATGCCATTTTAACATTATCAGCTGATTTGTTAATATAATTAGAGTATATGAGAGATGATGATGATGATACAATTAATAGGTGGTGATTGAAGAAAGACCAGAATTTGAAATGAGTGTATATTCATTTTAAAGGGAAAATTTTTGTTTTTTGTTGTGTTTTTTTTTTTGAAACTTTTTGTTGTGTTTTATGTGTTAAAGTTTTAGGCTAGTGCTTGTGGATATGGCATTTGCATTGTCGTATTGTAAAATTGACGAATTGTGGTTTATTGCGTTAGTGTTGAGACATGACTTGGAAACAAGATTATCGGGTGATATGCAGCAAGTTTTAGTGCTTATATGTAGGTGTACGATAGGGATTTATAGTTATAGGTATTGTCTGGCTTTGATATATCGAAAACACTAAACCTTAGACTGGCGTCCTGAGTTTTACATGATGTTGCTCCAACTTGGAAGGACTCTGCTGGTCTAGATATGTTGATTTTTATTAAAATCCTGTATTAATATGTGTGTTTTGACCTTTTGATTGATCTTCAAAACTAATGTGTTGAAGAAAGTTGAAACCACAGAAATAGCGGGGATAACGTATCGACTCAATCTGGTGTTAATAATATCGCAGAACCTTACTTACCGTTCATTTATGATGTATTGCTATGTATTGTTTATGGCTGCCTGGTTATAATTAGCTTGGTAAATCTTTCGAGTTTTGGTTTCTTGGGTCACCAACCTGTATTAAGAACTTTTCTCTTGTGTTGCAGGGAACTCCTTTGCAAGCCTGTTGTATTGGGTAAGGAGGTAGAATGAAATTGCATGCTCATATATAGTTCCGCCTTTTTGAAGCATCTTTTTTTCATCTTTGCAGTATGTGGCCATATTTCATGCTTCTGGTGTGTGTTTAAAGCCATGAATGCTTGGCCTGGATCCAGCTGTCCAGTTTGTCGCCACCCATATAATCATTTCCCAAGTATTTGTCAATTGCTGCACTTCTTGCTCATGAAGTTATATCCAGTTATCTACAAGAGAAGGGAAAGAGAAGTGGGAGGTGAGAGATTTGTTTTTTCTCTCATTTAGTCCTTGAACAGCAAAATATCATATGATTAGTTTCAATAGAGGTTTTGATTCATCAATGATAAATAGGCTATCTACTCCTTTTTAAATGTGTACTGACTTATGCAATGGCATCCCTGAAAGATATTAAAATTTTTAATTGATCTTTTCCTAGTAAAGTAGTAATAGTCATAAGCAAATAAGGAATTAGTTGTTGCTCTTAATATATCTAGATTGATTGTGAATGCTGTCCTCTCATATATTATTGCCAGTTGTCAACTTCCACAGGTGACTTAGCTGTTTGGGTAATTTATTTTTAAAAGTTTTATCTTTTATCATTCTGCTCCATATCAAACCGAAAGTGTGCAAAGTAGAGCATAATACATGGCAGATAGATTCTTAAGACTGTTAATTTTAAGCACAACAGAGTTTTAAAAGGATGGCTGATATATGAAGGTTTAAAAGTAATCTTGCAATATATATTTAAATTCCAGTGGCTGCAATAAGCAGCGTCACCATATTCACCTTGGAGAGCTGCAGCCAGCTTTAGTGGATTGATTGTGTAGCATGGTATGTAGAGAACTACAGATGCCCGTGAGTTTAGCAAAGATAATATTGCATGTTTCTATAAAGAAATGCGCATTATTGGTTTGAAAATTTCTTGAGCCTTCAAATTTCTAGATATTCCTGGTGCCTGAAATTATCTTGGGCAAGGTAGATGACTTTAATTCATTAATTAATTTTATACATATATGTATATGGTGCATCATAATGAGTAATGATTGGATAAAGTGCTGCTGACAAAATGTGGAAAAATTTTCTATTAAAGAAATATTTTTTTCTTACTTTTTGTGAATTTAGTTAAGTTGCTTTGATGATGTGGAAACTGCACAATATTTATTGGTCAAAGAACTGCATTTTTTTTTTTTTTTTGATAGGAAACAAAAATTTATTAATAAAAAAGAAGGAAGATACAAAAGTGAATCAGAAATCCACTGATAGAGAAACAAAACTAAAGCTAAAAAACGAAAAATGAAGAAACAATTAACAAATAGCTGCCTTCCAATCTAGCATAATTAGAAATAGTGATAGATCTTTGAATTCTATACTAGAAGAAGCCCACAGAGAAGTTAAGTAATACACTTTATCCCCTAGATAAATCTCCCCCTCTTCTTTATCGTCGAAGACTCTTTTGTTTCTTTCCTCCCAAATAACCCATAAAATGGCAAACACTCCACAATACCAAAGAATAGTAGCTTTTCTTTCCATCACCTAAGGCTTTGAAGTCTTCCAATAAGAGGGAACATAACGAATTAGGAGCAGCCCACTTCAAACCAACTAAGGAAAGCAACTTATTCCATAACAAACTAACCACCGGACAATGAAGAAAGAGATGATCCAAACTTTCCCCCAACTTTTGCACATAATACATCGAAAGGGAGAAAGACAAATACTCGAAAATCTTTTTTGAATAACATCACAAGTACTTAGTTTCCCGTGCACCATAAGCCAAACCAAAAATTTGACCTTTTTCGGGGCCTTTGATTTCCAGATAATGTTAGCAAAATCGAAACTAGGAAGAGAATCATCTTGAACCAACTTATCAAAAAAAGATTTGCACGAAAAAATGCCATTGGAATTGAGCACCCATCTCCTACTATCATCCACGCCGCGATTGAAAGAAATAGTCTCTAATAAAGAGATAAAAGAAGAAAATTCTTCAATCTCCCTATCATTTAGGTTCCTTCTGAAGTCAAAGAACTGCATTTAACTGCTTATATTGAATGCCTCTTCTAGTCTTATATTGTGGTTATGGTGGATGCCCTTTGCCCATGTTTTCAATTTATAATTGTTTTATGTTCTCTTGTTTTTTGCTGTAAATAATTTTGTTAAGTTTGGTGGTCAAATGTAAATTATAAGTTCGTGAGAGGGTCAGTGTGACAAGAAGACAGTGATGCAGATTCTTTTCAAATGTCAAATGAATAAAATTAAGTATACAGCTGAAATTATGACAAGAAAATTTCATTATGTGTGAAGGACAGTGATGCAGATCCTTGTTGTCAACTGACTAAATTTAAGGAGATATCTTGCTTCTAAACTCTGTTCCATTTGACATTCTGTTGAACACCTGAAATGCTAGATATGGATCACATAATTTTAATCACCTTGAAATCATGAGTTTTTTGCCTTATTATCTAAGTTCTTGCTCATGACATTTAGCATTTTTCTAACTATATTGAAGTTATTGCATTTGATCAGAGATTTCATATTGAAATAATATCCTTTATTTTCTAATTTAATTGATTAGAAGAAGAAAAGAAAATTGGCATGTTCGCACCTCAGTTTGATCGTCATGTTGTAATAATATCCTTTATTTTCTAATTTGATTGTTCAGAAGAAGAAAAGAAAATTGGCATGTTCTCACCTCAGTTTGATCGTCAATTATCTGGATCAAGCCCTACTGAGGCGCTTGATATCTTTGAAAATCCTCTATGTTCCCCCACCTGTCAACAAACAACATTGTATTTAGAAAACAATTGTTTCAGGGAAGGGAAATCTTCTGCATGTGTGAATTTGTTGGAAACAACAGTAGATTGTGGAGATGATACAACAAATAGATTAGCAACAATTTCAGAATCCTTGGAAGCCACTGGAAATTCACCTGTCCAAGAATGTAATTTGCCTGGAAATGAACTTGAACATAAAGCTCAGAACCAGGTTTCTGTTGACGATTTACCTTGTGCTGCATGCAAGAGATTGATCTTTCAGCCAGTTGTTCTTAACTGTGGTCATGGTAATCTCTATCACTTTAACTAACTCTCTTCCACAGTTAAAAGAAGAGATAATATTATCAGACTAATTCTTTATGATTGAGAATTCATTTCCCTTGTGCAGTATTCTGTCGATCTTGTGTAGTTGTTGCCAAGGATGGAAAGCTTAGGTGCCCAGATTGTCAAAGCTTGCATCCCCATGGGCTCCCAAATGTCTGTTTAATTCTAGAGCATTTCTTGGAGGAGAAGTTTCCTCGGTTATATGCAGAAAGATTGGAAGCCTTACTTAAACAAACCCATTGTCAGTAGCCTGCTACTTTCACTTCTTTATTTATTTATGTGTTTGTGCTTTAATTTTTGTTATATAGGTGTCACCATGGTGATATTTGGCTTAAAAAGTTGTGGTACTAAGTATTAACCTGTTAAGTTAAAGGATTATCTTGCGTTACAATAAGAGACTAACTGTATAGCACAGGCAAAATCAATACTTATTATTTGGATTTGTTACTTTCTTGGTGACCATAAGCAAGTTGGTGCCACTTCAAATATGATCATCTTTCAATTGTCTTAAAAATTATAATGAATTTAATGAAGTAGACACCTTCTGGCACTTATATGTCTTATCGTATATCTTACACATGGGTTTTATGTGCTTATTCTAGTGAATCGAATCTACTTTTAACTGATGCTAGCATGGAATTTTATGGCGTACCTGATCATCTCATCTAATCATCGCCCTTCGCTTCTCGCTTTTACTTTTGCCTTCATTAGTATCTTCATTTGTTGTTTGCTGAATCTGATTGCCAACGTTCTTATCTTAGTTATGCAGGAACTCAAAAGCCTTTTTCTTTCCAAGACATGCTATTTTCCAAATTTTGCACAAATATAATTTCCACATACAAGTGTAATAATATTTAATAATAAACTAGGTATTACAGTAAACTAACGCTATTTAACCGCAATCTTGGTACATGGGTATTTGCCATCTGTTCCTCTCCCTGCACTTGTCCTTTAAAATTCCATCTGTTTTAATTTCAAACTCTTTATCCAGTTACATGCAGAAATCTTCCCCAGCGCCTGCTTCTGTTGGCCAGATGTACATTGCATACTGGTGACAGCTTGTGGTTGCATGTGAACGTCTATGTGCATCTGTGTGTTTTTATGATGCTTTGAATTTAATTTACCTATTTTTCTGTCTTTATGTTGCAAGTTTTGTTCATAGTTTGACTTGCTTCTGTTATTTTTATCAAAAACAACTTTATTTCAGGTTCAACACAAAATCAACAGCAGCCTGGCAGTTCACTGTCATCTCCTAAAATTGTCTACATGCCAAGGTGGCTAGGCTATGGACCTAAGGTTCATTTTTATGCGGGTTGTGATTTCTGTGGGGTAATGCCTTCATTTTTGTCATTTTCTGCTAAGGCTGTTTCATTTTTTGACAAGAATTGCAATTATCTTCTGAGTTACATTGGAAGAAATTTGGATCTTAGATACAAATAATCTCCTTTGTAAACTGGTACTTCTGAGCCATTCACTTTATACAGCACTTGTTTTGCCTGTTTCACTGTTGGTATATTTGATCATCCAGTTGATAACCTCTACTAGCAATTGATCACTGAACAATGATAAACAGTGGTCCTTAAGTTTATGATGTTAAAAATTGACTTGACTATGTAAGATTACTTTAGACGGGGATCTAGTAGAGAAAAATATGTTTTTGTAAACGTCTCTTAGCTCAATTAAAGTCTTACTGCTAAGGTCAAATTATGGACAAAGACATTTACTATGCAGCTGCCACCCCCAGTCTCACTTATAGTTTTCAGTAAATCAATTATAATTCAGTAAAGTTCCCATGGTAGTATGTTCCAGCTATTTTTCTGCTTTAGAATTGTTTATCTGCCTTCCCAAAGCTGGTGGTAGTTTAAAATCTAGTCAAAAGGCAAATTTGTTTATTCTGTTTTTGATCCTAGGTTTGTCTATGAATGAGAAGCTGAATTGATTAGATTGATTGATTGGGTAAGGCTTCTTATTTATCAAGATGAACTTAGACTTTAAGGTACTGCTGTGACTAATATTGCAGTGAATTAAGGTAGGAATTCAATAAACAAAGTGTAAAAAATTGTGGGGAAAACAAAATTGCTAGTATGGTTAAAGTTGAATAATGATATTAAAAAGTGCTAGTCATCAAATTTGAAACATTATTTTGGTGCTGAGCCATTTTAACTAATGGCAAACAGTTTTTGCAGTCCATCCATGTAATAAGAATTAGGTTAAGCCGAGTTCAAATTCTTGATTATTTATTAATGTTGTCTGCTCTACCACTCTTAGTGGTGATACTAAATGATATGTTATGTTGCAAATCCACTGTGGACAAGTCTTCTTTACTTGGTAACCAATTTGAATTGATACATTCTCTTTATACATATTTGCAGATGTTTCCAATTGTTGGTGAGAGGTACAAATGTAAAGATTGTGGGGGGACAATGAGTTTTGACCTATGTGAAGCATGCTATAATAATCCCATCAAAATTCCGGGCAGATTTAATCAGCAGCACAAACCTGAACATCAGTTTGAAATTGCACAACCAACCAGTGATCTGTTGTATAGGACAGAATTTGAATTCTCTGATGATGATGACTCAGATACTGTAGAAAATTTTGATGGTATTTCTCATGCTCCCACCATGGCAGGTGACGCGCCACTAGACATGGAAAATGATACTAATGATCTGGATGAATTTTCTCCTGCTTTCATGTTGTCAGCTCATGTTTCACTGGATCGAGAGGATGATTTTGATGACCCTTCATCAGATTTGACTTCCAGAGATTGAGAAGGTACCAACTCTTAAAGCTTTGGCTCTATGATATGCCATATGTAGAACAGTATAGATAACTGAATTCATCCCATAGGCCACAAGCTTATATCTGCGCCAACCATCTGAGACCATACAAACCAGAATGATTGAACTCCATATATCAAAACATAGCTAATGTGTTTGCATGAAATTGTTGTTACCTAGAGTTCGATTTACTTGGTATTACAACATTTTTGTGGAACTGGTTGGGATTTTTTAGTTTTGTTCATCATCATAACCTTTTTCTTTTTAAAGTAATTTTTCAGTTTCTAATCATTATATCAGTTCATCTTTAACTGTTATAATGTATTTTCTTTTTGCGGTGACACTACAGATTCCCTATCGACTTGAAGGGTAAGAATTTCCTTTAGACCAAGGACAAGGTAGTACTTATGGTATTGAAAAATGAAATAATTATTTTGCAAATTTAAAGAATATATTTATAGTAGTATGGTTTACCTATAATCAGAAGTTGAAGGGTTGAATTGAAAATAGTGTATCAGATAGAAGATATGTTTTGCTAAGGGAATATTTAGGTTTTTGATCAGTTGATATATTCAACTCCCGTCCATGAATACTATGTAACTAAACAATATTTGCTTGATTTGATCAGCCAATTTGAATATAAAATTCTATGTAAAATTTTATATATAGTATGATATCAACAGATAGATCCAACTGTTGTCTTTATTTCAAGACATTATGGCCTAAAGCGAAATCTACATTTGAGATAGTAATAGAAATATTAAACATAGAATAGCATCATGAGATTGTACATGAATCCTTTGTTAATATAAGCCTTTATTTATCTCACAATGCTCTGAAAGCACGCAATTTATAGTCAACAAAAAGAAGAATGAAAAGGAACCAGGCTCTAATCAACTACTATTGATAATGCTTGAAATGCATAACAAGATCTCTAAAAGACTGATATATCAACAGAAGATCCAAATATCAGCAAGACTATAAGCAAGAGGCAGGAATTTGTTGGCCATAAGAGGCACCATTGACATAAGAACACTGAGAAACAGCAGAATTCCCAGATCCTTGGTGCATCAAATTGATATCTTGTAGCACAATGTTTTTGCATGGGAAGGCCTGGCTACACTGAAAAGATACTGCCACTTTTGTACTTGAAGTTCCCCTGATGTTCTTGTATGTGATATCTTTTATTTGCACGTGTGAGGGAGTCTGTAAACACGACCAATAACCAAAGAAATTTAAGCTAACGAATGCTTTCAATAAAAGAACTTTTCCTAGTAGAGTGCTTTTGACATCAGCATAACACATACCTGTTCATTGCAAGGAGGGTATGGGCAATAACGTTGATCAATGATGATGGGATTCTCTACATTATTCATTATGATGTCTTGATAAGTAACACCGGAAACAATCGCAGCCGTTTTGGTAGCCCAAGTCTTGATTCTCAACCCATTTGTCGTGTCATTAAAAGTGCAGTTTTTGACATTTAATCCCAACACATTCTCCTCATCCTGATACTTCCCTAAGCTCCCAACGCTAATTCCATGGCCAGGTCCACAAAACACTTCCGAAACGTTGATATTCGAGGTTCCAGAAAGTATGGCAATGCAGTCATCGCCTGTGCCTATTGATGTCTTGGAAATGCTTATTCTGTTTGAGCTTCCAATCTTAATACCATCTGTGTTTGGACTTTTTCCTGGGGCTGATATTCTCACGTTGCTCACATTCAAATTTTCACATCCAAATATGGAGATATGTCCATTTTTGCTATCGAATGATGTTATATGATTCACTCTACCATGCTTCACAAACTCAAATTTCATGGACTGCAGCAAATCAATAATCAAAATATTTTGTTAGTACAAGTATTTTACACAGTTTAAAACACTTCAAAGGGCACATACAATAAAGCATATATAATCTTAACACACACTAACATTAAGGTAAATTCGATTCGTGAATTCTCTATCAGCTAAAGTCCATGCCATTTGAAATATACATGCAAATTCAACGTAGATCGACTTTAATGCATGATGTATATACAATCATAAAGCCAAAAGATATAAGTAGCTTACAATTGGAAGAGCCCTGCTATTTTGATAGTTATAGTCCCAAGAAGAGGCTCCTTGACCGTGCAAGGTACCACCACCATTGACCACCAATCCTTTAACATATCGAAAAGAAATCCATTGATCACTTTCCATCACAGAAGGATTACTTGGAGCCCATAAATTCCCTTTCAACGTAAAAGAGACTCGATTTTTGCAAGGACCCTGAAATACTATCGAGCCAACTAGAAACGTTCCTGTTGGCACCAAAACCCTACTCTTTCTATTCCAATTACATGCATCAGACCATGCACTTATAAATGCCTACAAAAACCATCCCAGTAGGTAATTATTAGAAGGTTTTGTAAGTACTCAAATAGGATATATGCTGAAATGAAACATTTTATTTTTATAAATTTACATTGAAACAATTGTTCTGTAAGGTTTTTTAATATCAAAATGCATAAGAGACCAAACACATGAGATACAATTTTTGGCATCAGAAACATGTAAAAATAACTAAAAGTGCTTTCAGATTTTAGCGAAAAAAATCCAAATCAAGGTTATTGCTCCAAACAATTATTCTTGTAATATTTTGATAACTGCACTCAACATTTTTCCAAAAAAAAAAAAAAACAATTACACTTAACAAATTGCTTTTTAGTTTTTATAAAAAAAAAGGAGCTTTTTAAGTTCAAGATAAAATTTATATTCTTAAAAAAAAAAAGAAAAAAAGGAAAAAGAAAAGAAGGCTTCTCCCAAAGCATATCCAAACCAACATAAAAATAATGATAAGAATAAAGACAAATTGTAAACAGGATAGAATAATGCATGGAGTACTACCTTTGTGTTGTCAGTGCGGGCATCTGCAATTGCACCATATTTAGTTACATCGAAGACCTTGGCTAGACTTTGAGCATTGGGAACCATTTCAACCATCACCATTAAAAACAAAACCCTGCCAAGAATCATCACCAGACCCATTTCTTTTCTCTCTTTGTTATTTTTATTGCTCTTGATTCTGACAATGACTACCAACATTTTCTCTCTATTTATATCTAACTGGCCAATGAAATTATAAAAAAATATATGGTAACTTTGTTAATGTATTATGGTAATTTTTTTAGTATTTAAGTGAATCTAAATTGGATATGTTAAGTTATTTTGTTTGATTTTTTAACTTAAAAATACCAAAAAAAATTGAAAAAAAAAAAAGTAAAAAATCATGATTCATGGGATATGTTAAGTTATTTTGTCTGATTTTCAACTTCAAATAGAAAAAATAATTGAAAAAAGAAGTAACTAATCAGGATTTCTTTAAGGCAACAAATCATGATTTTTACTTAATTTCAAATCAATGAGCAAGGATTCTCTACCGTCTTTTTTTTTTCTTTTTTTACTAAGCTTTTGATAATTTATTGATATATTAATATAAAAAATAATGAATGGTCAATATTGCTATATTTTTTTTCTATCTTACATCACTCAAACTTAAACTTTTCTTATAAAAGACTAGCACTATATTAATATTATTAGAGAATCCCTGCTTCTTGATTATATTTACAATATATATTTTCTTTCAAATCTATTATGTGTTTCTAATTTTATCCTAATATTGTATTATGAATAATGTATATTTCCAAAAAATTTACCCAAAATTTTTGCGTACATGATGTGGCGAGCTTATTTGTAATTACCACATTAATTTCTGAATGATGTATTATGATATGGTAGTTACACATAAGCTTATTATATTATTTGGGTAATAAATTTGAGTAAATTTTTAGATAGCATTACATTATTCTCATATTATATAAAAACTGAAACCTGGAATTCAATTAACCAAAAACAGTATAGAAAAAAAAAAAAAAACCAAAAACAATGAGATAAAAAATTATAAATCATCCAAAACATGCTTGTTGATCAATCATAGAAACATAGGATAAATTAGTGGAATTTTGTTTGAACCGAGGATATAATTAACATAATTAGACTTTAATGTACTTAAGGGGGTGTATTCAATCTAGAATTCATTGAAATTTAAAATATTTTAAAAGTTTTGATGCATTTAATTCAGATTTGAATATATTCCATTAAAATCTAGATGTATTTAGTCCTATTTGTATAGAATCTATTAAAATGTAGGTGCATTCAATTTAGATTTTTATTTAATCCAATATAATTTAGGTGTATTTAATTTGGATTTGTGAAAAAAATCCAATGAAGTTTATATACATTCAAAAAGTCATTGATTTCACAGACTTTATTTAAATGATAGATTTGGATGAATTTTATAGTGATTTTTATGAAAAAAAATATATAATAAATTTTATTATTCTCACAAAGGTTTTGTTAAATTTTATAAAAAATTCCAACAAAATCAATATAAAGTTGATCGAATTTGTGAATTTCACCTAAATCTATCATTAAAAAAATCAATCAAACTTCAATAAATTCTAGATTAAAATACACCGTCTTACATATGAGCCAAGATTTTTTTACGTCTCCATCAAGACATCACGCAAAATTTCGGGTTGAAAATGCTTAAAAGGAGCAATATACACTATCACTTTCTGAGGTTTGACAATTACTCTCAAACGAATTTGTTCTAAATTGATCAAGATTAATTTCATTAATTTGAATAATTATAAAAACTTGAATATAAATTGGGAATGAAATAAAAGAACATCGAAGTTTCGTAGGGTATAAGTTCCCATCCCATTTTAATGGAAACTTAAAACTTGATTTGCATCAACCAATTTTTACAAATACTATAATAACAAATCATGATTCTCTTTCCTTTGCTCCTGTAAAAATGATCATTTAATATATTCGTCATAAAAACGAACAACCTCTTTCGTCACACAAACAACCATAGCCGCCCTTAAAAGGGAGTTCTGCCAACCAAATGTTTGATAAATAACTAGCTAGAATCTAATCAAAAGTTTGTACACCATGATTTGATTAAAAGAAGTTTACATGTTTTCACACCCCACATTTTAAATTGCATTATCAATATTTACACATTCACTTTAATATGTCTTGTCAACTTTGATAAATCGAACAAAATAATTTAATAATAATAAAATTACCGATAAATAGAATTAAAATTAGGATATATATATATTTTGAAATTCACATTAAATTATAAAGTGTTTTTATATATTCTAACATATAAAAGCGTGGGTGTTAGAAATATCATTAAGAAAATGAATTGGGAATTTTTTTTTTAGTAACATCACTATTTATAATATATAATTCGCAGACCAAAAAAAAATACAGTTTACAAATTTCTTTCATGGACAATAATTTGTGAACACTAATAATAATATTAAAAAAACAACTCATTTCAATTCTTCACTGAGAGTTTAAAATTTCACATATTTTTTATTTATATTATCCCATACGACCTTCTCAATTATAAAAATAATATATTTTTTTAATATACACTAAAACAACTTATATGTCCGGTTTAATGTTCATTTTAAAGGCTATATACTAATTCTACTTGCCGAAAAGTGAGAGTAGAGCCAGACCAGACAAAACAGACGTGGCCGAGTGCGAGTCCAACTTAACTTAGCTGATACTGATAGCTCCTGTAGGCTAGCTCCTCCGCTGATTCAAAAAATTGTGGTACTAACCTGTTAAGTTCAAGGATTATCTTGCATTACGATAAGAGAGAATTGCAATTATCTTTTGAGTTACATTGGAAGATATTTTGATCTTTAGAAAGACACAAATAACCGCTTTTTGGAAACTGGTACTTCTGACCCATTCACTTTATACAACACTTATTTTGTTTGCTGTTTCACTGTTGGTATAATTGATCATCCAGTTGATAACCTCTACTAGCTATTGATCACTGAACAACGGTAAACGGTGTTATTGCTAAAATATGAACAAAGACACTTACTACATACGCAGCAGCTGCCACCCCTAGTCTCACTTATAGGCCATCCATGTAATAAGAATTTGGTTAAGCTGGAGTTCAGATTCTTAATAATTTAATACTGTTTTCTGCTCTACCATTCTTAGTGGTGATACTGGATGATATGTTATGCTGCAAATCCACTGTAGACAAGTCTTCTTTACTTGGTAAACAAGTTGAATAGATACACTTCTCTTTATACATATTCGCAGATGTTTCCAATTGCTAGTGAGAGATATACAAATGTAAAAATTTTGGGGAGACAGTGAGTTTTGAACTGTGTGAAGTATGCTGTAATAATCCTGACAAAATTTCAGGCCGATTTAAAGAAAAGAATCTTTGTCAACTTTGAAGGACAAGAATTTCCTTTAGATCAAGGGTATGACAGTATACCTCATCATATTGAAAAATGAAACAATTATTTTGCAAATTTAGAGAAGATATTTTTAGTATTATGGTTTACCTATAATCAGAAGTTGGAGAGTTGAATTGAAAATAGTGTATCAAATAGAAAATATATATTGCAAAGGGAATATTATTTACGTATCTGATCAGTTGATATATTTAACTTCCATTAGTGAATATTATGTAACTTGATTTAATAAGCCAACTTGAATTAGACTCTAATAAACTATTATTGACAATGTTAGAAATGCATACCAAGATCTCTAAAAGATTGGTATATCAATAGAAGCAGGGGTGGACCTAGGCACATTAAGTGTATAATGTTAAATTTTAGATATTTAAATATATACTGGAATTGATATATATAACTTTGAAGTTTACAGGGTCACCAAATATCTAATAGTCAAATGGTGAGGCGCGACTCCGGTCCTGGTTCGATCCTCTTTCACAACGTCAATATGCGCTTTTTTTTTGTCTTATCGTTTTTAACAACGGGTGGTGCTTTTTTCTTGCCTTCTATTTTTGTTAAAGGTAATTAACAGTCTTTAACAACATGATATATTTTTTTTCTTCCTTTCTTTTTTTTAAGGTAATAATCAGTGCGTATGAATTTGTTGGTGGGTGAATGTGGGTTGCAAAAACAAAAAACATAGATACTTACTAACAAAACAAATCTTCAAATTTGAAATGTTTTGGCTTCGAATACATTTATAACCATTTATAACCTACCATGAACTATGGATATATATTTTTTTCTTTTTATATATTTATGAACAATTATCATTAGTTATCATAAACTTTTTTTTTTTTTTTATTGTAAACCATATCGTATTTACATAAACAATTGACTAATTTTCTTTCAATTTTTCAATTCATAACTTAGTGAATATTGCAAATTTATTTCCGTTCTTTAGTGCTAGTGTATAAACTCATCAATATTTTAGTACTATTTTATAGGGTTTACTCGTTAAAATAATAAAGGTTATCATGACCAAATTTTAAAAATAAAAATATATTTAACTAGATATGAATTACCTCTCCATTTATAGTTTAAGTAGTTAGTAAACTTTTCTTCTTACACTCGTGATTGGAAGTTTGAGTTTTATAATGTATATTTAATAATATATGTAGAGAGGTTTTTTTTTTTTTTTGGTTGTACGATAAATTTCTCAAATAAAAATACTTATTTGAATTATAAATATTTTTATCTTAATTAATATTTATTTTATTTTACTTTGTTATAAGGTGTTCCTTTGACATAAATGTTTGGTTCCACCACTGAATAGAAGATTCGAGTTTCAGCAAGACTACAGGCAAGAGGCCGGAATTTGTTGGCCATAAGAGGCACCAATGACATCAGAACACTGAGAAGCGGCAGCGCCTCCCTTTCCTTGGTGCACCAAATTGATATCTTGTACCGTTATGTTCTTGCATGGGAAGCCCTGGCTACACTGAAAAGATACTGCCACTTTTGTACTTGAAGTTCCCCTGATGTTCTTGTATGTGATATCTTTTATTTGCACGTGCGAGGAAGTCTGTAAACCCGACCAATAACCAAAGAAATTTAAGTTAACAAATGCTTTCAATAAAAGAACTTTTCCTAATAAAGTGCTTTTGATATCAGCATAACACATACCTGTTCATTGCAAGGAGGGTATGGGCAATAACGTTGATCAATGATGATGGGATTCTGTACATTATTCATTATGATGTCTTGATAAGTAACACCAGAAACAATCGCAGCCGTTTTGGAAGCCCAAGTCTTGATTCTCAACCCATTTGTCGTGTCATTAAAAGTGCAGTTTTTGACATTTAATCCCAACACATTCTCCTCATCCTGATACTTCCCTAAGCTCCCAACGCTAATTCCATGGCCAGGTCCACAAAACACTTCCGAAACGTTGATATTCGAGGTTCCAGAAAGTATGGCAATGCAGTCATCGCCTGTGCGTATTGATGTCTTGGAAATGCTTATTCTGTTTGAGCTTCCAATCTTAATACCATCTGTGTTGGGACTCTTTCCTGGGGCTGATATTCTCACTTTGCTCACATTCAAATTTTCACATCCAAATATGGAGATATGTCCATTTTTGCTATCGAATGATGTTATATGATTCACTCTACCATGCTTCACAAACTCAAATTTCATGGACTGCAGCAAATCAATAATCAAAATATTTTGTTACTACAAGTATTTCACACTGTTTAAAACATACAATAAAGCATATATAATCTTAACACACACCAACATTAAGGTAAATTCTATTCATGAATTCTCTATCAACTAAAGCCCATGCCAATTGAAATATACATGCAAATTCAACATAGATTGACTTTAATGCGTGATGTATATACAACCATAAAGCCAAAAGATACAAGGAGCTTACAATTGGAAGAGCCCTGCCGCTATTTGGAGTGATAAGTTTCCAAGAAGAGGCTCCTTGACCGTCCAAGGAACCACCACCATTAACCACCAACCTGTCAACATATCGAAAAGTAAGCCATTGATCATCTTTCATCACAGAAGGATTATTTGGAGCCTTCAAATTCCCTTTCAATGTAAAACTAATTCGATTTTTGCATGGACCCTGAAATGTTATCGAGCCTATTAGAAACGTTCCTACTGGCACCAAAACCCTACTCCGTCCGTTCCATTTACATGCATCGGACCATGCGCTCATAAATGCCTACAAAAACCATCCCAATAGCTAAATATTAGAAGGTTTTGTAAGTACTCAAATAAAATGTATGCTTAAATGAGACATTTTATTTTTATAAATTTACATATATTAAAACAATTGTTCTATAAGGTTTTTTAATATCAAAATACATAAGAGACCAAACACATGGAGATTTAATTTCTGGCATCAAATCATTTAAAAATAACTAAAAGTGCTTTGAGGTTTTAGTGAAAAAAATTGAAATCAAGGTTATTACTCCAAACAATTATTCTAGTTATATTTTAATAATTGCACTTAATATTTTCAAAAAAAAAATTACACCTAACAAATTGTTTTTTCTAAAAAAAAATGAGCTTTTGAAGTTCATAATCACAAGATATTCTTAAGGAAAAAGAAAAAGAAAAAAAAAAAAAAGGAAAGAAAAGGAAAGAAGGCTTCTCCCAAAGCATTTCCAAACTAACATAAAAAATAATAATAAGTAAGAAAACCAAATTGTAAACAGTATAGAATAATGCACGGACGGCTACATTTGTGTTGTCTGTACGGGCGTCTGCAATTGCACCATATTTAGTTACATCGAAGACTCTGGCTAGGCTTTGAACATTGGGAACCATTTCAACCATCACCATTAGAAACAAAACCCTGCCAAGAATCATCACCAAACCCATTTCTTTTCTCTCTTTTGTATTTTTTATTGCTTTTGATTCTGATAATGACTACCAACATTTTCTCTATATTTATATCTAACTAGCCAATGAAATTATAGAAATATATGGTAACTTTATTAATGTCTGATAATTTTTAGTATCTCATGGGTTGCTCTTAAACTACGTTTGGCATACGGGATTGAAATGGAATGAAATAAATTAGATTGGATTGGATTGAAATAAAATGGATTGGATTGAATTGGAATGAGTTGAAAATTTGCTATCCCATACTTGGTAGACTTTAAGATTGAATTAAAATTACACCATATTATGTTTGATGTAGGTTCGGATTAAATTGGAATAAAATTAATTTAAATATTTTATTACATAACCTAAATTAAAATGATTTTTTTTAAAAAAAAAAATCTTAAAAAAATCGATCATACATATCTACAAAAATCCACCAACATATTCACAAAAATTCATAAAAATCCACAAAAATTTACAAACAAAAATACACAAACATCTCAACAATAGATCTATCATCTCATTCTCTCTCTTTCTTTTTTGTTTTTTAATTTCTTCTCTCTCTTCTTCTTCTTCGTCTCCTGAAATTTTCTTCTCTCTCTTCTTCTTCTTCATCTCCTGAAATCTCTTCTCTCTTCTTCTTCTTCTTCTTCTTCTTCTTCTCCTCCTTCTTCTTCTTCTTCTTCTTCTCCTATCTTCTTCTTCTTCTGCTTCTTCTTCTTCTTCTCCTCCTCCTCCTCCATCCTCCTCCTCCTCCTTCATTCTCCTCCTCCTCCTCCTCCTCCCCTTTCTCTTCTCTCTCTGGTTTTGGGTTCCAAATCAAACCTAGAACCAGATGGTCCTCCTCCTCCTCCCCCCATTTCTCTTCTCTCTCTGGTTTTGGGTTCCAAATCAAACCTAGAACCAGATGGTTTTGGGTTCCACGATGGAACTTCTTCTTCTTCTTCTTCTCCCATTTCTTTCTTTGGTTCTGGGTCCCAGATCAAACCTAGAACCAGATGGTTTTGGGTTTCACGATGGAACCTAGAACATGCACCCAAACCACAACTATCCAAAAAAAAATGAAGAATATGGAGTGAAAGAGAGATTGAGAAATGAGAGAACATGATAAGTGAAAGGAAGAGACGAGGAGAGATTGAGAGAACCCATTCCCATCCCGTGCAAACCTATAAGTCAACTTGGGAATGTGAATTCCCATGAGTTTGGGAATTCAAAGAGGTTGGGATTAGGTTTCGAATCCCTTTCCAACCTCTCCAAAAGCCGGACTTTATGAGATTGGAAATTTTTAATCTCAATCCCATAAAATATCCAGTGCACCAAACATACCCTTCATGAATCTAATTGGATACATTAAGTTATTTTGTTTGTTTTTTAACTTTAAAATACCAAAAAAAAAAAAAAATGAGAAAAAAATAAATCTTGATTTAGTGGACATATTAAGTTAAAGGTTGTTTGTTTTTTTGTTTGAAAACTGAATAATGTTGTTGAAGACTGAAGATTGAATAATAATTGAAACCTAAAATCTAAATGATATAATTGTTTTTTTTTTTCTCTTACCTCTGATTGTATAATAATCTTGTTTGTTTTTTTATGTTAAAATTGTCCAAAAATTCGTAATTTGATATTTATATCTCTTTACTATTAGTTGTTATGTAACTTCATTTAATTTAATACAAACAATTATAATAAATTATTTAACAAATACTAAATCACTTTTATGTATATATTAATAATATTTTTATTCATAATTAAAATATGATTAATTATTATAGTAAAATAATTTTTTTTGAAAATTATATATATAAATTACTATAGTAAAGTAAATTAAACTTATATATTTAAATAAAAATAAACAAAATAATCTTAAGTTGAATTATTATTGTAACAAGAGTTGAAATTATAAAGTAATATATATTTTCTACTAAAATTAAACAACGATAATCAAATATTTAAGATAAACTTGGAAATATATTATTTTGAAAATGATAGATTTGAAATAATATATTTAAAAAACCATTAAGTGATTTAACATTAAGTTAAAAGTCAGAAATTGAAATTGTAAGTTTTTCTTTTTTTTCAATAATTTTTGGATGGTTTTAAGTGATTTAACCATTTAAAAAAATACAAATAAAAATCACTTAATAAATGTAATTTAGACATATTAAATGAAAAGTGATAAAAACAAATGATCTCTTATTTTATTTGATTCTCAACTTAGAAATAGAAAAATTATTTGGAAAAAAATGTAACAAATTAGGATATTTTAAGGCCAACAAATCATGATTTTTACTTAATTCCAAATCACTTTATTATATTTACAATATATTCTTCCAAATCTATTGTGTGTTTCTAATTTTATCCTAATATTATATTGTATAATTATGAATAAAATCTTATCAATATTTACATAAACTATTATTTAGTTTTGTAATACTATGTAACTAAACAATATTTGCTTGATTTGATAAGTCAATTGAATATAGAAGTTCGCTGTAAGACTTCTCATACAATATAATGTAGCAGATAGATACAATTGTTGTTTTTATTCCAAGACTTTATGGCCTAAAGCTAAAGCTACATTTGAGACACTAATAGGAATATTAAATATAGAATAGCACCATGAGATTGTTCGACTCTTCAGTTAATATAAGCTTTTATCTCTCCATAACCTGAAAGCACGCAATTTGTAGTCAACAAAAAGAAGAATGAAAAAGAACCAGACTCTAATCAACTACTATTGATAATGCTAGAAATGCCTAACAAGATCCCTAAAAGATTGGTATATCAATTGAAGATACAAGTATCAGCAAGACTGCAGGCAAGAAGCTGGAATTTGTCGGCCATGAGAGGCACCAATGACATGAGAACACTGAGAAGTAGCAGCTTCCCCTCGTTCTTGGTGGGTCAAATTGATATCTTGCATCGTTATGTTCTTGCAGGGGAAGCTCTGGCTACATTGAAAAAATACTGCCACTTTAGTAGCTGAAGTTCCCCAAATGTTCTTGTAAGTGACATCTTTTATTTGCACATGCGAGGGAGTCTGCAAGCACATGTCCAATAACAAACGAAATTTAAGTTCACAAATGCTTTCTATAAAAGAACTTTTCCTAAAAAAGTGCTTTTGATATCAGCATAACACATACCTGATTGCAAGGTGGGTATGGGCAATAATATTGATCAATGATGATGGGATTTTGTACATTATTCATTAAGATGTCTTGATAAGTAAAACCAGAAATTATCGCAGCCGCTTTGGAAGCCCAAGTCTTGATTCTCAACCCATCTGTTGTGTCTTTAAAAGTGCAGTTTTTGACATTTAACCCCGACACAGTCTTCTCATCGTGATCCTTCCCTATGCTCCCAACACTAATTCCATGGCCAGGTCCACAAAACACTTTCGAAATGTTGACATTGGAGGTGCCAGCAAGTATGGCGATACAGTCATCGCCTGTGCCTATTGATGTATTAGAAATGCTTATTCTGTTTGAGCTTGCAATCTTGATACCATCTGTGTTGGGACTGTTTCCTGGTGCTGATAATCTCACGTTGCTCACATTCAAGTTTTCACATCCAAAAATGGAGATATGTGCATTTTTGCTATTCAATGATGTTATATGATTTAGTCTACCGTACTTCACAAACTCAAATCTTATGGCCTGCAGCAAATCAATAATCAAATTACTTTGTTAAAACATTACGGTAAATTCTATTCATGAATTCTCTATCAACTAAAGTCCATTCCATTTGAAATATATATGTAAATTCAATGTAGATTGACTTTAATGCATGATGTATATACGACCATAAAAGAAAAAGATATAAAGAGCTTACAATTGGAAGAACCCTATTGCTAGTTTGATTGACAAGTTTCCAAGAAGAGGCTCCTTGACCGTCCAAGGAACCACCACCATTAACCACCAACCCATCAACATATCGAAAAGCAATCCATTGATCACTTTTCATCACAGAAGGATTACTTGGAGCCTGTAAATTCCCTTTCAATGTAAAAGAAATTGGATTTTTACATGGACCCAGAAATGTTATCGAGCCAACTAGAAATGTTCCTGCTGGCACTAGAACCCTACTCTTTCCATTCCATTTACATGCATCGGACCATGCACTCATAAATGCCTACAAAAACCATCCCAGTAGGTAATTATTAGAAGGTTTTGTAAGTACTAAATAAACTGTATGCTTAAATGAAACGTTTTATTTTTATAAATTTACATTAAAACAACTGTTCTATAAGGCTTTTTTTTTTTTTTGAGATATATAAGGCTTTTTAATATCAAATACATAAGAGACCAAACACATGAGATATAATTTTTGGCATCAAAATCATTTAAAAATAACTGAAAGTGCTTTCAGGTTTTAGTGAAAAAAAAAATCAAATCAAGATTATTACTCCAAACAATTATTCTTGTTATATTTTAATAATTGCACTTAACATTTTCAAAAAATAAAGAAGTGTCAAATTCACATTTATCCAAAAACAAAAGAAAAAATTTGTTTTTACTCACTTTTTTATGAAAATTTGAAAACAAACTATTTTCATTTTATACTCAAGTTTATTAAATTACCCTTAAGTCAAAATTTAAAAAACACGGAATTTAAACTTGGTACCAGGTTCTGTTACCCCACATAACCCAAAAAGTTGTTTTCAATGTTACATCTCACTGGAAACCTCCATTTTCAAGTCAAATCCAACCAAATTCAATCAAATCTAACTAAATTTAACCCTAACTATCAATACTCAATATCCAAAACCTTAAAAAACTTGAAAAATCATTAAAAAAAAACTCAAAAAATTCTAACAAAACTCAAACAATTAATAAAGAAAGTCAAAGATCTCATACCATAAACAGTAAATGAGAAGAACAAAGTAGGTAAGGACAATTTAGGTAAAGTGGATATCGACTGTAATTTGGATATCGACTGTAATTAATTTATTTGAGAGATTAAAAACCAATTTTTTAAAATTGGTGGGTATAAACAAATTTACAACTTTTATGCTAGGCATTTTTGGTATTTTTCACAAAAAAATAAAAAATAAAAACACTTAACGAATTCCTTTTTCTAAAAAAAAAAAAAAAAAAAAAAAGGAGCTTTTCAAGTTCATAATCACAAATATATTCTTTAAAAAAAAAAACAAAAAAAAAAACAAAAAAACAAAAAAAAAGACTTCTCCCAAAGCATTTCCAAACTAACATAAAAATTAATAAAAAGAAGAAAAACAAATTGTAAACAGTACAAATAATGCATGGACGGCGACCTTTGTGTTATCTGTATGGGCATCTGCAATTGCACCATATTTAGTTACATCAAAGACCTTGGCTAGGCTTTGAGCATTGGGAACCCTTTCGACCATCACCATTAGAAACAAAACCCTGCCAAGAATCATCACCAGTTCCATTTCTTTTCTCTCTTTTTTATTTTTTTATTGCTCTTGATTCCGACAATGCCTACCAACATTTTCTCTCCATTTATATCTAACTAGCCAATGAAATAATAGAAATATATGGTAACTTTATTAATGTAATGTATGGTAATTTTTAGTATTTTATGGGTTACAGTTAATGAATTTAATTGGATACATTAAGTTATTTTTATTTGTTTTTCAACTTAGAAATAGAAAAAAAATAATAATTGAAAATAAAAAGTAACAAATCAGGATATTTTTAGGGAACAAATCATGATTTTTACGTAATTCCAAATCACTTTATTATATTTACAATATTTTCTTCCAAATCTATTATGTGTTTCTAATTTTATCCTAATATTATATTATGAAAAAATTTATACCATAATATAATACTTATAATAGACAAAAACTAATTGTCCCATGCATTTATTTTTTAAAAAATAACTTGAAAGTTGCGCTTAGTCATTAATATCTCAATACCGTTGTTGAACATTCATTTTTTTTTTTTTTTTTTTTTTGCAACAAAAAAACAATTTCTACATCATTTTTTGTTATATCATAATTATGAATAAAATCTTATCAATATTTACATAAAGCTAGTTTAAGCTTTATTAAATTATTTAGTTTTTAGTTGTTGTATTATAATATTTCATAGATTTTATTTTAATGATAGATTTGAATGGATTCTATAAGGATTTTTATGGAAAAAATAAAAAATCTATAGCAAATCTTACCATTCTTTTAAAGATTTCATAAAAAATTCTAACAAAATCAATATAAAGTCTATAGAATTTGTGAATTCCACCCAAATCTATCATTAAAAAAACATTTATCTACATAAAAATAAGTTTTTTTTTTCTTTGGTAATATCTTTTCTATTAGGGATAATCCCAAAAAACTTATTATAGTTTGTAAAAATATCTATTTTACCACTATAGTTTCATTTTTATCTAAAATTCCTCATAATGTTAAAAAATTAATAGAGAATGATGATTTTACCATTTATGACTTCATTATCAATTTATGACCATCAAGAGTATTATCATCCTTTCACACATTTTCAGAGGGTATTTTGAGTGTTTTTATTAATATCAGAAGAGATTTTGGATAAAAATAAAATTATATATAGTAAAATTAATATTTTTATAAATTATAATAGGTTTTTTTTGGGATTATTCCTTTCTTTTATTTGAAACTAAAACAACTTATATTTCCGGTTTAATGAGTTCGGGGGCGTTTGGAAGGCAGGAAATGGCAGGGGATTTCCTAACGTGCAAAAAACCAGTGTTTGGTCCAACTTTGCGTGGGAAACATGTGGGCCTCATCGTGAAAACCCATGCTGATGGGATTTCAAAGTAGCAAGAGTGCCTGCGATAATGGGATTTCATTCCTTCTTTTTAATTATTAAAAAAATTATTTTATTATAATATTAAATATATTTAACAATTATAAATTTATTCAATCTAAAAAAATTATGTATATAAATTTATTTAATGGTTTTATGAACTTTATAGTTTTAATATCATTAAAAGTAATTGAATTTAAATTTATGAATTTTATAAACTTAAAATTTATTGAAAAATAAATTTTTATTTTTATTTTTATTTAAATACATTTAAAGATTAATTTATTAATGTTTTATTCACAAGCAAAGTTACACAAATATCAAATAAATTTAACAAAATTCAATCCAATCAAATCTCAATTACACAAAACATAGTATAATATTAATTTAATTTTATCCAATCCTATCACGTGTCTTCCCATCTCATCCATTATGTTGTATCATTTTCAATTCAATCTCGCACCCTAAATCAAACAGGGCTTAAACCGAATAGAGCTTAGAGTAGAGTCGAACCAGACCAAACCAGATCAGACTGTTGGGAAAATTCGTCTCCTAAAACATTTTCTTAAAAAAAAAACATGTCACCTATAAGAATATCAGAAATAATAGAAAAATAAAATAGAAAATAATAACAATCATCACAACATAAGAATTTACGTAGAAAAATTCCAAAATGGGAGAAAAAACCACGGCTCTTAGAAAAAAATTCAATATGTGAAAAATTGTTACAATCATTTGGACTATTCTCTCACATCCCACGATCTCAATACATTAACACTTTCTAAAGCATACATCAATTCACATATTCCTACACTTCAAAATAATAAAAATAAGAAAGGAATTTAAGTAGAGTAAAAAACAATGCTTAAAGTGTCTTTAACTAAGATGATTTAAAACCAAAATCTTGAGTTCCTTTTATAAGCTTTAAAACTCATTCTTCCTTATTTTATTTCAGATATAGTATTGACTCCATCTCTATTTTTATCTTTTATTTTCGATATGATTCACTCTACTTTTATTTTTATCAACTTCCTAACACAGACATGACCATCGACCGGTGCGAGTTCCATCCAACTTTAAACACGAAAAATTTCACAAAGCGGATACTGACGGCTCCTCTACAGATTCAATTTCATTGATCAAAGAAGGACATATTGTTGTTGAAACTTGAAACAATGATCCATAACCTCTTCTTATACATGTTAAAACTATGTCATGATAATCAACTAAAATGTACAATTTAGTATTACAAAGAGGAAAGCCATTGTGGAGCACACTCTTCTCCACCAACACCAACCTAGTTTCCTACTACTTTTCGCTCCTCAATTCGTCGCCAAACCCTACACATCTACGCCACCTCCATGCTCGCTTGCTTCGTACCTCTCTATATAGCAATGTCATTTTAAGTACCAAGCTCGTTTTGATGTACTCGAAGCACAACAGACTCATGCCGGACTCTCTCTCCGTCTTCTTCCACATGCCCCAGAGAAACATCTTCTCTTGGAACATCATATTGGGGGAGTTTTCTCGGCTCTCATTCTCCTTATAAGTCCATAGAGTTGTTTGTTCAAATGTGGGAGGAGTCTGATATCCGACCCGATGACTTCACGCTGCCTCTTGTATTAAGGGCGTGTGCGGGTTTAGGGAAGCTAGAACTGGGTATTTTGCTACATGGGTTGTGTGTTAAATTGGGTTTGGAGAGTAGTTTGTTTGTGGCCTCTGCTTTGGTGTCTCTTTATGTTGCTTTTTGTAGGGTTTTTGATGCACAAGTTTTGTTTGAGGAAATGACTAGCAAAGATGCTGTTTTGTGGACTTGCATGCTTGCTGGGTATGCTCAACTTGGGGAACCCTTGTTGGGTTTAGAAGTGTATAGGGAGATGGTTGGTTCTGGGGTGGAGGTTGATGGTGTGGTCATGATGAGTCTGCTTTTGGTGTGTGGTCAGTTGGGGTGGTTGAAGCATGGCAAGAGTGTTCATGGCTGGTGTGTGAGGAGATGTATAGTATCCGGGTTGAATTTAGGCAATGCTGTTGTGGATATGTATATGAAATGTGGTAAATTGAGTTATGGTCATAAAGTTTTCGATAGAATGTTTGAAAGAGATGTGATTTCTTGGAGCTCGTTGATTTTGGGGTATGGATTGAGTGGCAGTGTGAGTGTTGCTTTGGATTTGTTTGATCGGATGCTAAATGGAAGAATTAAACCCAATGATGTTACGTTTCTTGGTGTTCTGAGCGCGTGTGTGCATGGTGGATTGGTGGAGAGAGCGCGTCTATATTTTAGAATGATGCGAGAGTTTGAGGTGGTGGCTGAATAGAAACACTATGCTAGTATGGTTGATTGTTTGGCAAGAGCAGGGCTTTTGGAAGAGGCGGAGAGGTTTATTGAAGAAATGCCGATGGAACCTGATGCAGCTGTGCTAGGTGCAATTGTAGCAGGGTGTCGAGTGCATAATAATTATGAAGTAGGAGAAAGGATTGCCAAGAAATTGATACAGATTGAGCCGAAGAGAGCTGGGTATTATGTGCTCTTATCCAACATATATGCTGATGCAGGTAGGTATGATGAGGCGGAACTGGTGAGGATCTTCATGAAAGAAAGTAATGTGTCCAAGGAACCTGGGTGTAGCTTGATTGAATCGAAAGGTTGTTTGACTTCTCACAATCATAATGAGACTAAACCACCCACCAAAAAGTGACAAGTGACCACCATGTCCAGCTCACCTCAAGTCATTTTCAGAAGCTTAGATTCATCTCTGGACCACCACTACCACCGACCACATTGTTAGGGCTAAAAAAAAGCTGAAAATCCTGGCATCAACTATGTTCCCTGGGCCAATAATCAGACCTGCTATGTCAACAATCTCATCTGTACTCCTCCCTCTCTCTCTCTCTCTCTTTATTTTTATATTTATATATACTCAGTGGTCACTAGTGTATATTGGCACTAACCATTTGCTTCCTTATTTTTAATGAGATAAAAATGGATTAAATGGCTAATTTCTATGCATAAAATGAACAATGAACTAATTGTTGAAGTAAGTTCAAGTTATTAGTAGTGACTTTAATTCTTTCATTGCTCTGTATATAACTTTAAAATTCTAATACTCCAATTTATAGCTGAACTAGAGAAATGGACACAACACCAGAAGCAGCAATTGGCTGAGCAATTAAGGCCTCTAATCTGCCCATACTGCGGTCTCATTGGATATATAAGCATCTATTATTCACCCTTTATTCTTTTTAAATTGTAGAAGCTCATAAAGATCAATAAGCATTGATATTGTTCACTAGTTCAATATTCTTTTAGTCTGATGAAATTATTTTATAAACAGCAGTAAGGTACCAAAAGACTGGTATAGCGTTTCTGTGGTGGACCAAACTGGCTATGACAACTGCACCACTGATGGAGCACTGGGAAACATGAGTAGTGGTGAAGATTCTTCTCGACAAGGCCAGGAGGTACCACTTCATCTGTGGCAATAAGAACGGTGATGAGGACAGTTTGATAATAATTTCCTTGTTGACAATGGAACATTCTACTGCAGCACTCAATCTTATAATTTGCATGAGCAGGTATGAAGTGGAAGTGCCATTATTGCTGTGAATTGTAGTGGGTGGTCCTCACTCCTTGGAACCCAGCTGATCAGGTTTGGTTCCTTAACTGTTGCTATAAATCTCAATTTTGTTCATAAACGATCTCAAATGAAAATGAAGCTGATGTTATCTTATTTTAATCTTGATAATATAATAGGGTAAGTCCATTGACGAAACCTTTAAGGTCACGAGTTGCTCACTTGACATTACATTAGCTGATCATCGGAATCTTAAGATGCATGGATGGAAATGGGTGAGTGATTCCCAGTTTCAAGAAACATTGTTGTTTGTTGAAGGGGTCATGAAACTTCACTTAGTCTCAGTATGTTTTACCTTCCGGTCATAACAGTAACTTAATTGAAGCTTTTACATGAGTGTTTCATTCTACATGCTCTCGCAGGACACGCTTACTTGAAAATTGAAATATCTTTGTGAATAACTTTTATGTCAAGCGAAAAAATGGAGTGTTTTTTGGAACTAAAAAGTGCTTGGAGAGTTTATTGGAGAAGCAGTTAGGAGATATTTTTAATGAAGGATTCTTATTTATATATATTAGAAGACATTCAAAGTACTTTTTTCTGAAATATTTGGCACTTAGCAGGTGTTTTATTTGAAGGTGTTTAAAGAATGTTTGGATGGTGATGAGATCAAATGCTCATCATATTTACAATAATGAAATTTTATGAGTTTGGATCGTATTCATTTCTTCTTAAGTCTCAAATTATACAGTGAAACAAATTTAAAACTAAGACTATTTGTAAGTCAGACAAAAAAAAAAAAAAATCATAAATAGCTTTTAGTCATTGCACTTATTAAATTTGTTCATCCTTAATAATTTTTTTTACAATATTTTAGGACGAAAAACCTCTCAGATAACTTTAAATTGCCCCTCAACATCGTTGTTTAAATTATAGAAAAGAAAAAGAGAAAAAAGCCTTCTAAATTAAAAGAGCTAAAATTGAATATTGTAGTTCCTAATCCATATAATTCAGTTTTCAATTTAGATCAAAATCAAACACAAGACAGAAGACCTCTTAGTTGGAGTGAAGTTCTAAATTAAAAGAACTAGATTTGAATATTGTAGTTCCTAATCCATATAATTCAGTTTTCAATTTAGAACAAAATCAAAAGTAAGGTGCAAGACCTCTTAGTAGGAGTGGTTGAGCATTTCTTTTGATTCTAAGAGATAAAAGTTCTAGTCTCACTTTTGTTCTAAAATACAAGGTGTAGATATTTTTCTTTAAATTTAATCTACTTTCCAACCATTAAAAGAGAGAGAGAGAGAGAAAAAAAAAAAAAAAAACCAAACCAGTGTGATATATTTGCAAAATGAAAAAGAATGACATTCATTTATCTGTAAAGGAAATCGAGAAAAAAAAAAAAAAGTGAATTTATCTAAATTAATTGACTTGTTTTACAACAATACAAACCGGCATAAATCACATGATTTGTATTGGTGTGTTTCATTTCCCCTCTTTGTTTTTATTCTCCCTCCATGTTTTTGATTGATCCATTTGTAACTTAAATAGGAAACATGAAAATATATTTATATATACATATATATATATATGTATGTATATATTCTTGGGAGAGAAAAGAGTACAGAAGAAAAGATGTCATGGTGAATACTGAATATACGATAAAGAAAAGAGAAGGAAAAAAAAAACAGATGGTTGTCTGGTGAAATGGCATCCAACCCATAGAATTTAGCCCATTTTAACTAATCATCTATAGTTCGATCTGCACTTAGAATCTTTGAATTAAGAATAATTTTTCTACGTAATATAGACATTTTCCCCCGTTTTTGGAATATTTAATTCAGGATCACATCTCAGAAACTCTGATCATATCTCAAAAATCAAGAATGTCTAATAAGTTACACGTATATGATACTCGTGAAATGAATGTGTAATAAATAAATAAAGGAAATGTGTGATTAAAGATATGATAAAATAAAGAGAGAAGAGAAGATCGAGTCAAACAGAAGAAGGGGTATATTTCGAAAAAAATAAATAAATAAATAAAAGAAGAAGAAGAAGAAGACTAACAACAAGGGATATAAGCAAATCTGTCCCATGCATGAAAAGTTAATCGTGCAATTACCCTTTGATAAGAAAAACTTGCAAAAGTCTCTCAAATTTTCCATAATGCCCTTGTCAGCATCTAACAAAATTTCCACCTCGTAATGCTGGAGTTAGAAAATTTCTTTAGCTTGGCCCAAAGAGAATTTATGCTTGAGGTCAGGCCTGATCGAGTATCGATAACCCAAAGCATAAAATTTAGTGGAAATTGAGATTATGTTGTTTCTTAATTTTGACATTGAAAACATTGGAATTTGAAAATCTTTGTAGACATTAAATTATAGAACTTTGAATTTTATTTCCAACGCATCAAAAATCGCATTAATTTGATAAGTGAAAATTTAATATATAGTCAAAATATGAAAGTTGTGTCAATTACGAATTTTGTGCTTCGAGTTATCCGACTTAATATTCTGTCACGCCTAACTTGAAGCACAAATTTTTATAATTTTTGTTTTGAGTTATGCTTGACCAGATATCATAAAATTTAATAAGAAAATGAGATGTTATATTGTTTCAGACTTTCGACATTGAAAATGTTAAAATTGAAAATTTTTATGACATTAAATTATATGGCCTTGAATCATCGTTCCAACGTAATAAGAATCATGTTAATACGATAAGTAAATCTCAAGATATGAACCTAAATCGAAAGCTATGTAAATTAAAAAATTTTGTGTCAAGTTAAACTTAACCAAAAGTTTTTGGGTTAGGATGGACTCAGGTAACAAAATTTCATAATTTGTGTTTTGGGTCAAGTCTGATCTGATATTAGGTCAAAGAGAACCTGTGGCACAAAGTTTAATAAGACAGTTAGACTTCATGTTTCCTAATTTGATCTTGAAAAAATTGGGGTTTGAAAATCTTTTTGATTATATCAAATTGTAGAGTTTCAACCTTTTTCTAACCAATCAAGAATTGTATCAATCCAATAAGCAAGATTAAAAATATGATCAAATTTTGGGAATGAATTATTCATGAATATGAATATTTCTAAAAATTCGCTCCATTTGAATGGATATGGATACTATTATATTAAGGTAGGAGTGAAGCTAGATACAATTCCAATATCTATTATACTTGGATGGGGATGGATATGGTCTACGGTTGTACATCCCTATCCGGATCCAGTAGTATTTGACTATCTATAAATACAACTAATATAATTTTTATTATGTTATTACTAAAAGTAATTGTCACACCATCACCCAAAGTCAAGACATGCATTGACATACTATCAAATAACTTCTAAAAAATCCAAGAAAACGTATTTATAAATATATACAACCATCAAAGTTCTTAAACTAAAATAAATAAATTCTTAAGGATTTTAAAACGACATATAGCCTCATTTCTTAAGGAATAAAAAAACACTCCAAAATGACAAATCATCCTATACGCACGCGATAAGAAGCTAAATCATTTGAAATTGCAATATACTAAGTGAATTTGGAAACTTAGAAAGCATACTAATCATTATTAATTTTTTTTTCAAGATAACAAATATATAATAAATATACAATTCACGAATATGAAAACTATAAATTTCAAATTCATAATCGAAATATATTAAATCATAAACTTATCAAATGTCAAATATTTTTCTAGATTCCCTTTACGTGTTACTACATAGTAGGGCTTAAATAGCACATAACATAAAATAGAGCCAAAGTCACTTGTCAACAACTTACGTACAGAAGGCAAGCACAAATGAGGATTTAATTTCAAAAACAAAACATTCATGCCTAAAGATAAGAATCAGACCCTCATCATGATCATCAATGAGTCCTCCCACATGTATTAATTGGTCTACACACAAATACAAAGACTCATAAGTCTCTAAGGTATCCCGAAGACACTTCCTATATATTTAGATACACATAACAAATCACATATTATATTAGGCTCCATATAAATATCACAAAGGTGCCTACTAGTAGCAAAGAATAAAGATAAATCTAGATAAAACAATATTTTGTGGTACCATTTCATCACATATTTTCATAGCATAATAATCATCTAAATATAATCTTGAAAACATACATAATATTGTGATTGTAACAATCCAAGGCAAATAAACTTTCTACGAATCAAATGATCCAAACCTTAGTCCCATTAACACAATCACATATAAATCAAACTTAAAATAATGCCATAGGACTAAAAATAGGGCTATTGAACATTCCTCTAACTAAAAACCTAAAATTAGAGCTAAGCAATGCTGCTTTAAATTTTGTACAATGTTCGGTTTACGATTTTTAATAAATTGTGGACAAGCTGAAAAATTATGAAAATTTTCAGAAACAAATACACATACGTATCTCACACCTCAAAAATTTTCAAAATAATATAAAATCTGGAAGTGGCCTAATGAAATTTATTTAGTAGAGTCTTTTGGTGTGTTTTTGAGTGAACAACCCAGAATATGGTATAATATCGGAATTTTTGTAATACTTTATAGACTCCATTTCATTTAAAATTTTGCAAAAGTAAAACACATTTAGTTAAAGTTCCAAATGAAATTTTGATAGAAAAATAACTCAAATAAGTAATTTTAAAATATTTTCGTATTTGGACTTACACATGTTACTTGATGCTAAACAAATTCAGCACTTCGACCAAGAAAATAACAACTTTTAAAATACGGTTTCAAAATTCTAAAACTTTTCAATGTAACGCCTAATATGTTTATACACAATTGTACAAAATTAGATCAGGGCATCAAGCCTAATTTGAAGCACAAAATTTAATAGGAAAATGAAATATTATATTATATTTAATCAAATTTAATACAAAATTTTCTAATTTGTAATTTGTGTGACCTTCGTATTTTGATCATATCTTGAGTTTTACCTATTGGATTGATGCAAATTTTAATGTGTGGAAAAAAAGATTCAAAGCTCTATAATTAAAGGCCACAATGACTTCCAAATTTTAATGTTTTCAATCTCAAGAGTTTAAAACAATATAATGTGTCATCTTCTTATTAAATTTTGTGCTTCGAGTCATGCCTGACCCAATATCAGTAAAACAGTCTATCTAAAGCACAAAATTTCCTAATTTGTGTCGTGTATTTTGAGCCTATCATGAGTTATACTTATTGCATTGTTCTCATTCTTCGCTTTTGAAACTGAAAATAGTCGGTTGAAACAATGGGCATTTTAATTTCTTTTCATAAGTTTGCCAACCGTCTGTTTGAAGTTAATAGATCAATCTGACATTAGGGGAGCATACTAGTAAACATTTTAACACGTTAATGGGAGTTTGTGTTGATATAGTCAAAACTATCGTAATTGTGTTTTTGACAAACTCTGAGTAAGTTTGTGCCATTTTCCATATTAATTAAGTAAAGAAGATTTATCAAAATTTTTGCGCACATGATGTAGCAAGCTTATTTGTAACCACCATATTAATTTTCAGATGATGTATTGATGATATGGTAGTTATACATAAACTTGTTACATAATTTAGGTAGTGAATTTAAGCAAATTTTTAGGTAGTGTTGCATTATTCTCATATTATATAAAAATTGAAACCTGGAATTCAATTAACCAAAACAGTATAAAAAAAAAAAAAAAAAACAATGAGATAAAAAATTATAAATCATCCAAAACATGCTTGTTGGTCAATTATAGAATCATGGGATAAATGAGTGGAATTTTGTTTGAACTGAGGATATAATTAACATAATTATATCCTTAATCTACTTAAGATGGTGTATTCAATCTAGAATTCATTTAAATTTAAAATATTTTAAAAGTTTTGATGTATTCAATTCAAATTTGAATTGATTTCATTGAAATCTAGATGTATTTAGTCCTATTTGTATAGAATCCATTAAAATACAGGTGCATTCAATTTAGATTTTTATTGAATCCAATGTAATTTAGGTGTATTTAATTTGGATTTGTAAAAAAATCCAATAAAGTTTATATATATTAAAAAAGTCATTGATTTTGCAGACTTTATTTAAATGATAGATTTGGATGGATTCTATAGTGATTTTTATGAAAAAAAAAAATCAATAATAAATCTTATCATTCCCTTAAAGGTTTCATTGAATTTCATAAAAAATTCCAACAAAATCAATATAAAATCTATAGAATTTGTAAATTTCACCTAAATCTATCATTAAAAAAATTCATCAAACTTTAATAAATTCTAGATTAAAACACACCTTCTAACATATGAGCCAAGATTTGTTTACATCTATGTTAAGACATCACACAAAATTTCGGATTTAAAATGCTTGAAAGGAGCAATGTACACTATCACTTTCTGAGGTTTGACAATTACTCTCAAACGAATTTGTTCTAAACTGATCAAGATAAATTTCATTAATTTGAATAATTATAAAAACTTGAATGTAAATTGGGAATGAAATAAAAGAACATCAAAGTTTCATAGGGTATAAGTTCCCATTTTAATGGAAACTTAAAACTTGATTTGCATCAACCAATTTTTACAAATTCTATAATAACAAATCATGATTCTCTTTCCTTTGCTCCTGTAAAAATGATCGTTTAATATATTCGCCATAAAAACGAACAGCCTCTTTCGTCACACAAACAACCGTAGCCGCCCTTAAAAGTGAGTTCAGCCAATCAAATGTTTGATAAATAACTAGCTAGAATCTAATTAAAAGTTTGTACACCATGATTTGATTAAAAGTAGTTTACATGTTTTCACACCCCACATTTTAAATTGCATTGTCAATATTTACACATTCACTTTAATATGTCTGGTCAACTTTGATAAATCGAAAAAAATAATTTTATAATAATAAAATTACCGATAAATAGAATTAAAATTAGTATATATATATATATATTGAAATTCACATTAAATTATAAAGTGTTTTTATATATTCTAACATATAAAAGCTTGGGTGTTAGAAATATCATTGAGAAAAGAAGGAATTGCACAACACCCCCCTGAGGTTTGCCAAAAAACAGATAAAAACATATTTATCAGTTTATTACACCAAATCCCCACACCGTTAGCCAATTTTCGTCAACTTTAACAGTTGACCAAGATTTTTAATCAAATGACCATTTTGCCCATAGATAAGAAAAAATACTTAAAAAAAAAAATCATCATCACCATCAGATCATCACCATCATCATCACCATCAGATCATCTTCATCATCATCACCATCAGATCATCTCATCATCATCACCATCATCACCATCAGACCATTTTACCCAGATCATCACCATCAGACCATCTTCATCATCATCATCACCATCAGATCATCTTCATCATCATCACCCTTCGAACATCATCATCTCCATCCAACACCGATCATCAACATCATCATCATCATCATCACCATCACCATCAAACACCATCATCATCATCTTCGAACATCATCATCACCATCAAAACAAACACATACACTGCCAAAGCAACCCAGACCGGTCATCTGTCGCCGTCGTCGTTTTGCACGGCTTGGGGTCTTCGTTTCCGCTCGATCTTGGTGAGGTTGTGGCTGGATGAGCGGCACGTGAAGGCGCTCTTCTTCACCAAAAACATTTAAACAAATCATCTGGATTCCATTGGAACCCAGATCTGAGTTCCTTCAAACCCGAACTAGGTTCTAATGGAACCCAGAAACGAACACAGTTTCTGGGTTCCTTCGAACCCAGAGAAGAAGAAGAGTATAAAAAGAAGAAGAAGAAGAAGAAGACGAGCAGAAGAAGAAGAAGAAGAAGAAGATGAGCAAAAGAAGAAGAAGAAAAAAAAAAGGAGGAGGAGAGAGAGAGAGATTTTGTTTTTTAGAGAGAGAGACGTTTTGTTAGGGGTGTAATGGACCAAAATGCCCTTCACTCTGTTAACATTGACAAAAGTCAACGATAGGTGTGGGGGTTTTGTGTAATAAAATGATAAATATGTTTCCCTCTTTTTTTTGGCAAACCTGAGGGAGGTTTTGTGCAATTCCTTCTTGAGAAAATGAATTGGGATTTTTTTTTTAGTAACATCACTATTTATAATATATAATTCACAGACAAAAGAAAAATACAGTTTACAAATTTCTTTCATGGACTATAATTTGTGAACACTAATAATAATATTAAAAAAACAACTCATTTCAATTTTTCACTGAGAGTTTAAAATTTCACATATTTTTTATTTATATTATCCCATACGACTTTCTCAATTATAAAAATAATATATTTTTTTAATACACACTAAAACAACTTATATGTCCGGTTTAATGTTAATTTTAAAGGCTATACTAATTTTATTGGCGAAAAGTGAGAGTAGAGCCAGACCAGACAAAGACAGACGTGGCCCAGTGCGAGTCCAACTTAACTTAGCTGATACTGATAGCTCCTGTAGGCTAGCTCCTCTGCTAATTCAAAAAATAGTGGCACTAACCTGTTTAGTTCAAGGATTATCTTGCATGACGATAAGAGAGAATTGCCATTATCTTTTGAGTCACATTGGAAGATCTTTTGATCTTTAGAAAGATACAAATAATCACTTTTTGTAAACTGGTACTTCTGACCCATTCACTTTATACAGCACTTATTTTGTTTGCTGATTCAGTGTTTGTATAATTGATCATCCAGCTGATAACCTCGACTACCCATTGATCACTGAACAAGGGTAAACTGTGTTGTCTTTAAGTACTTTATGATGTTGAAAATTGACTTGACTGAATAAGATTACTTTAGACGGGGATCTTGTAGATAAAAATATCATTTTGTAAACGTTCCCTAGCTCAATCAATTAAAGTGTTATTGCTAAAATATGAATAAAGACGTTTACTACATGTGCAGCAGCTGCCACCCCTAGTCTCACTTATAGTCCATCCATGTAATAAGAATTTGGTTAAGCTGGAGTTCAGATTCTTCATAATTTAATAATGTTTTCTGCTCTACCACTCTTAGTGGTGATACTGGATGATATGTTATGTTGCAAATTCACTGTGGACAAGTCTTCTTTACTTGGTAACCAAGTTGAATAGATACATTCTCTTGATACATATTCGCAGATGTTTCCAATTGTTAGCGAGAGATATACGAATGTAAAAATTTTGGGGAGACAGTGAGTTTTGACTTGTGCGAAGCATGCTGTAATAATCCCGACAAAATTTCAGGTCGATTTAAAGAAAAGAATCTCTATCAACTTTGAGGGACAAGAAAGAATTTCCTTTAGACCAGGATATGGTAGTATGCCTCATCATATTGAAAAATGAAATAATTATTTTGCAAATTTAGAGAATATATTTTTAGTAGTATGGTTTACCTATAATTAGAAGTTGGAGAGTTGAATTGAAAATAGTGTATCAAATAGAAAATATGTATTGCAAAGGGAATGTTATTTACATATCTTATCAGTTGATATATTTAACTTTCATTAGTGAATATTATGTAACTTGATTTGATAAGTCAACTTGAATCAAATTCTAATAAACTATTATTGATAATGTTAAAAATGCATACCAAGATCTCTAAAAGATTGGTATATCAATAGAAGCAGGGGTGGACCTAGCATAGGGACAGGAGAGGCTCTTGCCCCATTGAAATTTTATGAAAATTTATAAAATGTATAATGTTAAATTTTAGATATTTAAATATATATATATATCGAAATTGATATATATATTTTGAAGTACACAGGTTCACCAAATGTCTAAGAGTCAAATGGTGGAGGCGTGTCTTACTGTCTCCTGCCGCGAATCCGGTCCTTTGTTCGATCCTCTTTCACAGCGTCAATGTGCTCTTCTTTTTGTCTTATCCTTTCTAAGAACAGGTGCTTTTTTCTTGCTTTCTATTTTTGTTAAAGGTAATTAACACTCTTTAACAACATGGTTTTTTTTTTTTCACCCTTCTTATTTTTTTGAGGTAATAATCAGTGTGTACGAGTTTGTTGGTGGTTGAACGTGGTTTGCAAAAATAAAAAACATAGATACTTACTAACAAAACAAATCTTCAAACTTAAAATGTTTTGACTTCGAATACATTTATAACCTACCATGAATTATGAATATATTTTTTTTCCTTTTATATATTTATGAACAATTATCATTAGTGATCATAAACTATTTTTTTTTATCATAAATTATATTGTATTTACATAAACAATTGACTAATTTTCTTTCAATTTTTCAATTCATAACTTAGTGAATATTATAAATTTATTTCGGTTATTTAGTGCTAGTGTATAAACTAATCAGTGTTTTAGTACTATTTTATAAGGTTTGCTCGTTAAAATAATAAAAATTATCATGACCAAATTTTAAACATAAAAATATATTTAATTAGATATGAATTGCATCTCCATTTATAATTTAAGTAGTTAATAAACTTTCTTCTTACATTCGTGATTGGAGTTTGAGTTCTATAATATATATTTAATAATATATGTAGAGAGTTTTTTCTCTCGATATACGATAAATTTCTCAAATAAAAATACTTATTCGAATTATAAATATTTTTATCTTAATTAATATTTATTTTATTTCACTTTGTTATAAAGTTTTCTTTTGATATAAATGTTTGGTTTCGCCACTGAATAGAAGATCCTGAGTTTCAGCAAGACTACAGGCAAGAGGCTGGAATTTGTTGGCCATAAGAGGCACCAATGACATGAGAACAGTGAGAAGTGGCAGCGCCTCCTTTTCCTTGGTGCACCAATTGATATCTTGTACCGTTATGTTCTTGCATGGGAAGGCCTGGCTACACTGAAAAGATACTGCCACTTTTGTACTTGAAGTTCCCCTGATGTTCTTGTATGTGATATCTTTTATTTGCACGTGCGAGGGCCACTGTAAACCCGACCAATAACCAAAGAAATTTAAGTTAACAAATGCTTTCAATAAAAGAACTTTTCCTAATAAAGTGCTTTTGATATCAGCATAACACATACCAGTTGATTGCAAGGAGGGTATGGGCAATAAAGTTGATCAATGATGATGGGATTCTGTACATTATTCATTATGATGTCTTGATAAGTGACACCGGAAACAATCGTAGCCGTTTCGGTAGCCCAAGTCTTGATTCTCAACCCATTTGTCGTGTCGTTAAAAGTGCAGTTTTTGACATTTAATCCCAACACATTCTCCTCATCCGCATACACCCCTAAGCTTCCAACGCTAATTCCATGGCCAGGTCCACAAAACACTTCCGAAACGTTGATATTCGAGGTTCCAGAAAGAATGGCAATGCAGTCATGGCCTGTGCGTATTGATGTCTTGGAAATGCTTATTCTGTTTGAGCTTCCAATCCTAATACCATCTGTGTTTGGACTTTTTCCTGGGGCTGATATTCTCACGTTGCTCAAATTCAAATTTCACATCCAAATATGGAGATATGTCCATTTTTGCTATCGAATGATGTTATATGATTCACTCTACCGTGCTTCACAAACTCAAATTTCATGGACTGCAGCAAATCAATAATCAAAATATTTTGTTAGTACAAGTATTTTACACTGTTTAAAACACTTCAAAGGGCACATACAATAAAGCATATATAATCTTAACACACACCAACATTAAGGTCAATTCTATTCATGAATTCTCTATCAACTAAAGCCCATGCCATTTGAATATACATGCAAATTCAACATAGATTGACTTTAATGCGTGATGTATATACAACGATAAAGCCAAAAGATACAAGGAGCTTACAACTGGAACATCCCAGCCGCTAGTTGAAGTGAAAAGTTTCCAAGAAGAGGTTCCTTGACCGTCCAAGGAACCACCACCATTAACCACCAACCTATCAACATATCGAAAAGTAAGCCATTGATCATCTTTCATCACAGAATGATTTTTTGGAGCCTTCAAATCCCTTTCAATGTAAAACTAATTCGATTTTTGCATGGACCCTGAAATGTTGTCGAGCCTATTAGAAACGTTCCTACTGGCACCAAAACTGTACTCTGTCCATTCCATTTACATGCATCGGACCATGCGCTCATAAATGCCTACAAAAACCATCCCAATAGGTAATTATTAGAAGGTTTTGTAAGTACTCAAATAAAATGTATGCTTAAATGAAACGTTTTATTTTTATAAATTTACATATATTAAAACAATTGTTCTATAAGGTTTTTAATATCAAAATACATAAGAGACCAAACACATGGAGATTTAATTTTGGCATCAAATCATTAAAAATAACTAAAAGTGCTTTCAGGTTTTAGTGAAAAAAATTCAAATTAAGGTTATTACTCCAAACAATTATTCTTGTTATATTTTAATAATTTCACTTAACATTTTCAAAACAAAAAAATTACACTTAACGAATTGTTTTTTCTAAAAAAAATGAGCTTTTGAAGTTCATAATCACAAATATATTCTTAAGGAAAAAGAAAAAAAAAAAAAGAAAAGAAAAGAAAAGAAGGCTTCTCCCAAAGCATTTCCAAACTAACATAAAAAATAATAATAAGTAAGAAAAACAAATTGTAAACAGTATAGAATAATGCACGGACGGCTACATTTGTGTTGTTTGCACGGGCATCTGCAATTGCACCATATTTAGTTACATCGAAGACTCTGGCTAGGCTTTGAACATTGGGAACCATTTCAACCATCACCATTAGAAACAAAACCCTGCCAAGAATCATCACCAAACCCATTTCTTTTCCCTCTTTTGTATTTTTTTATTGCTTTTGATTCTGGTAATGACTACCAACATTTTCTCTATATTTATATCTAGCTAGCCAATGAAATTATAGAAATATATGGTAACTTTATTAATGTATGGTAATTTTTATTATCTCATGGGTTACTCTTAAACTACGTTTGGCATACGGGATTGGAATGGAATGAAATAAATTGGATTGGATTGGATTGAAATAGAATGGATTGGATTGGATTGAAATGAGTTGAAAAATTACTATTTCATGCTTGGTAGACTTTAAAATTGAATTAAAATTATGTCATATTATATTTGATGTAGAATGGAATCAAATTGGAATCAAATTAATTTAAATATTTTATTATATAACCTAAATTAAAATCTTCAAAAAATCGATCATACATATTTACAAAAAATCCACCAACATATTCACAAAAATTCATAAAAATTCACAAAAATTTACAAACAAAATGCACAAACATCTCAACAATAGACCTATCACGGCCTTCTCTCTCTTTCTTTTTTGTTTTTTCAATTTCTTCTCTCTCTTCTTCTTTTTCGTCTCTTGTAATCTCTCATCTCTTCTTCTTCGTCTCCCCTTTCTCTCTCTGGTCCTGGGTTCCATATCAAACCTAAAACCAGATGGTTCTGGGTTCCACGATGGAACCCAGAACATCCACCCATACCACAACTATCCAAAAAAAATGAAGAATATGGAGTGAAAGAGAGATTGAGAGATGTGAGATCATGATGAGTGAAAGGAAAAGACGGGGAGAGATTGAGAGAACTCATTCCCATCCCATGTAAACCCATGAGTCAACTTGGGAATGTGAATTCCCATGAGTTTGGGAATTCAAAGAGGTTGGGATTGGGTTTTGAATCCCTTTCCAACCTCTCCAAAAGCTAGACTTTATGAGATTGAAAATTTTAATCTCAATCCCATAAAATGTCCGATGCATCAAACATACCCTTCATGAATCTAATTGGATACATTAAGTTATTTTCTTTGTTTTTTAACTTTAAAATACCCCCAAAAAAAAAAATTGAGAAAAAAAAATCATGATTTAGTGGACATGATAAGTTAAAGGTCATTTGTTTTTTTGTTTGAAGACTGAACAATACTGTTGAAAACTGAAGACTGAATAGTGATCGAAATCTAAAATCTGAATGACATAATTGTTTTTTTTCTTTTTTCTCTTCCCTCTAATTTGTATAGTAATCTTATTTATTTTTTTAAGTTAAAATTGTCCAAAAATTCGTAATTTGACATTTATATCTCTATACTATTAGTTGTTATGTAACTTCATTTAATATATATAAACAATTATAATAAATCATCTAACAAATACTAAATCACTTTTATGTATATATTAATAATATTTTTATTCATAATTAAAATATGATTATTTATTATAGTAAAATATTTTTTTTTTTGAAAAAATATATATAAATTACGGGCAAATTACCCACAACCTACCTATAAATTTGATATTCACAAGCGCGTACACTTTTTGATTTTTTTACAACGTCCTCCCCTAACTAACGGATTGACTAAATTGACCGTTAAAAAGATGTTAAAAGACCAAATTACCCTTGAGAACTATCAGATTATCATGGATTGGTTTTCGCAGCCAAATGAAATTACCAATATACCGTTGAAATCATATTCAACCAAAATCATCTTTAATCCCAGAAAACCTCTATAAAAATCATCTTCAATCTCTCCTCCCTCTCATCTTGAACCAAAATCATCATCAATCCAGGAAAATTATAACATCAATCACCAACCCAAATTTATCATCATCAATCAATCAACAAAAATAAGTGTTCAATCACAAAAAATTCTCTAAAACAAACAATAATCAACCCCAAAACAATCCAACTAACTCAAAGTCAACCTAAAACTTTCGAACTGGTTCGAAGAGGATTTGAACCCAACCAAACCCAGTTCTAGCTTCAAAGGGTTCGAATCCTGTTCAAACCCAGTTTTGGGTTCGAAGATGATTCAAACCCATCCTTCGAACCCAGAACTGGGTTCTGGGTTCGAATCCTTCGAACCTAGAATGAACTCAGTCTGGGTTCGAACTGGGTTCGAATCATTCGAACCCAGAACGAACCAGTTTGGGTTCAAAGGATTCGAACCCAGTTCTGGTTGGGCGCAAAGGCTGTGAACCCAAGCTGGGTTCGATTAGAAGAAGAAGAAGAAGAAGAAGAAGATTTGAACCCAGAATGAACCAGTTTGGCTTCAAAGGATTCGAACCCAGTTCTGGTTGGGCTTGCAGGCTTCGAACCCAAGCTGGGTTCGATTAAAAGAAGAAGAAGAACGAACGAACGAACGAACCAGTTTGGGTTCAAAGGATTCAAACTCAGTTCTGGTTGGGCTCGAAGGCTTCGAACCCAAGAAGAAGAAGAAGAAGAACCAGTTTGGGTTCAAAGGATTTGAACCCAGTTTTGGTTGGGCTTGAAGGTTTTGAACCCAAGAGGAAGAAGAAGAAGAAGGAGAAGAAGAAGAAGAAGGAAAAGAAGAAGAATGAGGAGGAGGAAAAGAAGAAGAAGAAGAATAAGAAGAATAAGAAGACGCAGAAGAAGAAGAAGAATGAGAAGAAGAATGAGGAGAAGAAGAAGAAAGAAAAGAAGGAGAAGGAGAAGAAGAAAAAGAAAAAGAAGAAAAATGAGAAGAAAAGAGGAGGAGAAGGATGAGAAGAAGAAGAATAAGAAGAAAGAGAAGAATGAGAAGAAGAAGAAGAATAAGAAGAAGAACGGTTTGGGTTAAGAAGAAGAAGAAAAAGAACGAACCAGTTTGGGTTAAGAAGAAGAAGAAGAATAAGAAGAACCAGTTTGGGTTAAGAAGAAGAAAAAGACGAACCAGTTTGGGTTAAAAAGAAGAAGAAGAAGAAGAACGAACCAGTTTGGGTAAGAAGAAGAAGAAGAACGAACCAGTTTGGGTTAAAAAGAAGAAGAATAAGAAGAACGAACCAGTTTGGGTTAAGAAGAAGAAGAAGAAGAAGAAGAACCAGTTTGGATTAAGAAGAAGAAGAAGAAGAACCAATTTGGATTAAGAAGAAGAAGAACGAACCAGTTTGGGTTAAGAACTAGTTTGGGTTAAGAAGAAGAAGAAGAAGAACCAGTTTGAGTTAAGAAGAAGAAAAATAAGAACCAGTTTGGGTTAAGAAGAAGAAGAAGAACCAGTTTGGGTTAAGAAGAAGAAGAAGAAGAACCAGTTTGGATTAAAAAGAAAAAGAAGAACCAGAAGAAGAACCAATATGGGTTAAGAAGAAGAAGAAGAAGAACCAATTTGGGTTAAAAAGAAGAAGAACCAGAAGAAGAACCAGTTTGGTTAAGAACCAGTTTGTTTGGGTTAAGAAGAATAAGAATAAGAAGAAGAAGAAGAATCAGTTTGGGTTAAAAACCTGTTTGTTTGGGTTAAGAAGAAGAAGAAGAAGAACGAACCAGTTTGGGTTAAGAAGAAGAAGAAGAACGAACCAGTTTGGGTTAAGAAGAAGAAGAAGAACGAACCAGTTTGAGTTAAGAAGAATAAGAAGAAGAACGAACTAGTTTAGGTTAAGAAGAAGAAAAAAGAAAAAGAAGAAAAACGAACCAGTTTAGGTTCAAAGGATTCGAACCCAGTTCTGGTTGGGCTCGAAGAAGAACGAACCAGTCTGGGTTAAGAAGAAGAAGAAGTAACCAGTTTGGGTTCAAAGGATTGAACCCAGTTCTAGTTGGGCTCGAAGGCTTCGAACCCAAAAAGAGAAGAGGAAGAAGAAGAATAAGAAGAAGAAGAACCAGTTTGGGTTCAAAGGATTCGAACCCAGTTTTGGTTGGGCTCGAAGGCTTCGAACCCAAGAAGAAGAAGACAACGGACCCAGTTCTGGTTGGGCTCGAAGGCTTCGAACCTAAGAATGAGAAGAAGAAGAAGAAGAAAAAGAAGAAGAAGAAAAAGAAGGAAAAGAAGAAGAAGAAGAAGAAGAAGAAGAAAAAGAATGAGAAGAAGAAGAAGAAGAAGACCTAAAAAGGAGAAGAAGAATACTCAAGAAGGAGAAGAAGAAGAAGAAGAATGAGAAAAAGAAAGAGAAGAAGAAGAAGAAGAAGACCCAAGAAGGAGAAAAAAAGAAGAATAATAGAAGAATGAGACCCAAGAAGGAGAAAAAGAAGAATAAGAATAAGAAGAAAGAGAAAAAGAATGAGAAAAAGAAGAAGAGGAAGAAGAATGAGAAGAAGGAGAAGAGGAGAAGAATGAGAAGAAGAAGAAGCAGAAAAAGAAGAAGCAGAAAAAGAATAAGCAGAATAAGAAGAAGCAGAAGCAAAAGCAGAAGAAGAAGCAAAAAAGAATAAGCAAAAGAAGAAGAAGAAGAAGAAGAAGAAAAAGAAAAAGAAGAAGGAGAAGAAGAAGAATGAGAAGATGAAACAGAAGAAGAAGCAGAAGAAGAAGAAGAAGAAGAAGAGAGAAGAGAGAGACAGTGACCGGTTAGAAGAAGAAGATGATGATGAAGAAGAGAGAGAGGAGAGAGACGATGTACAATGATGAAGAAGATGAAGAATAGAAAAAGAAAGGAGAGATAGGAGAAATAGATGTTAATATTGGATTTTGTGTTTTTATTTTAAATCATTTTTTAAGTTTGTTTTTTTTTCTCAAATTAATCTCCACCATCCATCTTAGATCGATAGTGGATATCTAATTAAAACATATTTTAATTAAATTTTTATTTTTTTTAATTTTTATTTTTTTTGAAAAGTAATCTCTATCGTCCATTTTTAAATGAATGGTGGAGATCTGATTAAATTTATTTAAAGTTTTTAAAATTTATTTTAAAAGAAAATTAAAAAAATAAATTCGTTAAAGGCTAATTTCGTCTTTTAATATTTGTTACACAATTAACCATATTCAGTGACGGTCAACCAGTCAATCCGTTAGTGAGGGGAGAACATTGTAAAAAAATTAAAAAGTTATATACGCCTGTAAATATTAAATTTACAGGTAGGCTATGGATAATTTGCCCTATAAATTACTATAGTAAAGTAAATTAAACTTATATATTTAAATAAAAATAAACAAAACGATCTTAAGTTGAATTATTATTAATTATAAAGTAATATATATTTTTCTACTAAAATTAAACAACAATAATCAAATATTTAGGATAAATTTGGAAATATATTATTTTGAAAATGATAGATTTGAAATAATATATTTAAAAAACCGTTAAATGATTTGACATTTAGTTAAAAGTCAGAAATTGAAATTGTAAGTTTTTTTTTTTTTGTGATTTTTTGACGGTTTTAAGTGGTTTAACCACTTAAAAAAAATACAAATAAAAATCACTTAATAAATGTAATTTAGACACATTAAATGAAAAGTGATAAAAATAAATGATCTCTTATTTTGTTTGATTCTCAACTTAGAAATAGAAAAATTATTTGAAAAAAAAAAAGTAACAAATTAGGATATTTTAAGCCAACAAATCATGATTTTTACTTAATTCCAAATCACTTTATTATATTTACAATATATTCTTCCAAATCTATTGTGTGTTTCTAATTTTATCCTAATATTATATTGTATAATTATGAATAAAATCTTATCAATATTTACATAAACTATTATTTAGTTTTGTAATACTATGTAACTAAACAATATTTGCTTGATTTGATAAGTCAATTGAATATAGAAGTTCACTATAAAATTTTTCATACAATATAATGTAGCAGATAGATCCAATTGTTGTTTTTATTCCAAGACTTTATGGCCTAAAGCTAAAGCTACATTTGAGACACTAATAGGAATATTAAATATAGAATAGCACCATGAGATTGTACGACTCTTCAGTTAATATAAGCTTTTATCTTCACATATCCTGAAAGCACGCAATTTGTAGTCAACAAAAAGAAGAATGAAAAGGAACCAGACTCTAATCAACTACTATTGATAATGTTAGAAATGCCTAACAAGATCCCTAAAAGATTGGTACATCAATTGAAGATACAAGTATCAGCAAGACTACAGGCAAGAAACTGGAATTTGTCGGCCATGAGAGGCACCAATGACATGAGAACACTGAGAAGTAGCAGCTCCCCCTGGTTCTTGGTGGGTCAAATTGATATCTTGTAGCGTTATGTTCTTGCAGGGGAAGCTCTGGCTACATTGAAAAAGTACTGCCACTTTAGTAGCTGAAGTTCCCCAAATGTTCTTGTAAGTGATATCTTTTATTTGCGCATGCGAGGGAGTCTGTAAGCACATGTCCAACAACAAAAGAAATTTAAGTTCACAAATGCTTTCAATAAAAGAACTTTTCCTAAAAAGTGCTTTTGATATCAGCATAACACATACCTGATTGCAAGGAGGGTATGGGCAATAATATTGATCAATGATGATGGGATTTTGTACATTATTCATTAAGATGTCTTGATAAGTAAAACCAGAAATGATCGCAGCCGCTTTGGAAGCCTTCTCAACCCATCTGTTGTGTCTTTAAAAGTGCAGTTTTTGACATTTAACCCCGACACAGTCTTCTCATCGTGATCCTTCCCTATGCTCCCAACACTAATTCCATGGCCAGGTCCACAAAACACTTTCGAAATGTTGACATTGGAGGTGCCAGCAAGTATGGCAATACAGTCATCGCCTGTGCCTATTGATGTATTAGAAATGCTTATTCTGTTTGAGCTTGCAATCTTGATACCATCTGTGTTGGGACTGTTTCCTGGTGCTGATAATCTCACGTTGCTCACATTCAAGTTTTCACATCCAAAAATGGAGATATGTGCATTTTTGCTATTCAATGATGTTATGTGATTTAGTCTACCGTACTTCACAAACTCAAATCTTATGGCCTGCAGCAAATCAATAATCAAATTACTTTGTTAAAACATTACGGTAAATTCTATTCATGAATTCTCTATCAACTAAAGTCCATTCCATTTGAAATATATATGTAAATTCAATGTAGATTGACTTTAATGCATGATGTATATACGACCATAAAAGAAAAAGATATAAAGAGCTTACAATTGGAAGAACCCTATTGCTAGTTTGATTGACAAGTTTCCAAGAAGAGGCTCCTTGTCCGTCCAAGGAACCACCACCATTAACCACCAACCCATCAACATATCGAAAAGCAATCCATTGATCACTTTTCATCACAGAAGGATTACTTGGAGCCTATAAATTCCCTTTCAATGTAAAAGAAATTGGATTTTTACATGGACCCAGAAATGTTATCGAGCCAACTAGAAATGTTCCTGCTGGCACTGGAACCCTACTCTTTCCATTCCATTTACATGCATCGGACCATGCACTCATAAATGCCTACAAAAACCATCCCAATAGGTAATTATTAGAAGGTTTTGTAAGTACTAAATAAACTATATGCTTAAATGAAACGTTTTATTTTTATAAATTTACATTAAAACAACTGTTCTATAAGGCTTTTTTTTTTTTTTTGAGATATAAAAGGCTTTTTAATATCAAAATACATAAGAGACCAAACACATGCGATATAATTTTTGGCATCAAAATCATTTAAAAATAACTGAAAGTGCTTTCAGGTTTTAGTGAAAAAAAAAAATCAAATCAAGATTATTACTCCAAACAATTATTCTTGTTATATTTTAATAATTGCACTTAACATTTTCAAAAAATAAAAAAGTGTCAAATTCACATTTATCCAAAAACAAAAGAAAAAATTTGTTTTTACCCACTTTTTTATGGAAATTTGAAAACAAACTATTTTCATTTTATACTCAAGTTTATTAAATTACCCTTAAGTCAAAATTTAAAAAACACGGAATTTAAACTTGGTACCAGGTTCTGTTACCCCACATAACCCAAAAAGTTGTTTTCAATGTTACATCTCACTGGAAACCTCCATTTTCAAGTCAAATCCAACCAAATTCAATCAAATCTAACTAAATTTAACCCTAACTATCAATACTCAATATCCAAAACCTTAAAAAACTTGAAAAATCATTAAAAAAAAACTCAAAAAATTCTAACAAAACTCAAACAATTAATAAAAAAAGTCAAAGATCTCATACCATAAACAGTAAATGAGAAGAACAAAGTAGGTAAGGACAATTTAGGTAAAGTGGATATCGACTGTAATTAATTTATTTGAGAGATTAAAAACCAATTTTTTAAAATTGGTGGGTATAAACAAATTTACAACTTTTATGCTAGGCATTTTTGGTATTTTTCACAAAAAAATAAAAAATAAAAACACTTAACGAATTCCTTTTTCTAAAAAAAAAAAAAAAAAAAAAAAAGGAGCTTTTCAAGTTCATAATCACAAATATATTCTTTAAAAAAAAAAAACAAAAAAAACAAAAAAAAGCCTTCTCCCAAAGCATTTCCAAACTAACATAAAAATTAATAAAAAGAAGAAAAACAAATTGTAAACAGTACAAATAATGCATGGACGGCGACCTTTGTGTTGTCTGTATGGGCATCTGCAATTGCACCATATTTAGTTACATCAAAGACCTTGGCTAGGCTTTGAGCATTGGGAACCCTTTCGACCATCACCATTAGAAACAAAACCCTGCCAAGAATCATCACCAGTTCCATTTCTTTTCTCTCTTTTTTATTTTTTTATTGCTCTTGATTCCGACGATGCCTACCAACATTTTCCCTCCATTTATATCTAACTAGCCAATGAAATAATAGAAATATATGGTAACTTTATTAATGCAATGTATGGTAATTTTTAGTATTTTATGGGTTACAGTTAATGAATTTAATTGGATACATTAAGTTATTTTTATTTGTTTTTCAACTTAGAAATAGAAAAAAAAATAATAATCGAAAATAAAAAGTAACATATCAGGATATTTTTAGGCAACAAATCATGATTTTTACTTAATTCCAAATCACTTTATTATATTTACAATATTTTCTTCCAAATCTATTATGTGTTTCTAATTTTATCCTAATATTATATTATGAAAAAATTTATACCATAATATAATACTTATAATAGACAAAAACTAATTGTCCGATGCATTTATTTTTTATAAAATAACTTGAAAGTTGCGCTTAGTCATTAATATCTCAATACTGTTGTTGAACATTCATTTTTTTTTTTTTTTTACAACAAAAAAAACAATTTCTACATCATTTTTTGTTATATCATAATTATGAATAAAATCTTATCAATATTTACATAAAGCTAGTTTAAGCTTTATTCAATTATTTAGTTTTTAGTTGTTGTATTATAATATTTCATAGATTTTATTTTAATGATAGATTTGAATGGATTCTATAAGGATTTTTATGGAAAAAAAAAAATCTATAGCAAATCTTACCATTCTTTTAAAGATTTCATAAAAATTCTAACAAAATCAATATAAAGTCTATAGAATTTGTGAATTCCACCCAAATCTATCATTAAAAAAACATTTATCTACATAAAAATAAGTTTTTTTTTCTTTGGTAATATCTTTTCTATTAGGGATAATCCCAAAAAACTTATTATAGTTTGTAAAAATATCTATTTTACCACTATAGTTTCATTTTTATTTAAAATCCCTCATAATGTTAAAAAATTAATAGAGAATGATGATTTTACCCTTTATGACTTCATTATCAATTTATGACCATCAAGAGTATTATCGTCCTTTCACACATCTTCAGAGGGTATTTTGAGTGTTTTAATTAAGATCAGAAGAGATTTTGGATAAAAATGAAATTATAGGTAGTAAAATTAATATTTTTATAAATTATAATAGGTTTTTTTTGGAATTATTCCTTTCTTTTATTTGAAACTAAAACAACTTATATTTCCGGTTTAATGAGTTCGGGGCCGTTTGGAAGGCAGGAAATGGCAGGGGATTTCCTAACGTGCAAAAAACCAGTGTTTGGTCCAACTTTGCGTGGGAAACATGTGGGCCTCATCGTGAAAACCCATGCTGATGGGATTTCAAAGTACCAAGAGTGCCTGCGATAATGGGATTTCATTCCTTCTTTTTAATTATTAAAAAAATTATTTTATTATAATATTAAATATATTTAACAATTATAAATTTATTCAATCTAAAAAATTATGTATATAAATTTATTTAATGGTTTTATGAACTTTATAGTTTTAATATCATTAAAAGTAATTGAATTTAAATTTATGAATTTTATAAACTTAAAATTTATTGAAAAATAAATTTTTATTTTTATTTTTATTTAAATACATTTAAAGATTAATTTATTAATGTTTTATTCACAAGCAAAGTTACACAAATATCAAATAAATTTAACAAAATTCAATCCAATCAAATCTCAATTACACAAAACATAGTATAATATTAATTTAATTTTATCCAATCCTATCACGTGTCTTCCCATCTCATCCATTCTGTTGTATCATTTTCAATTCAATCTCGCACCCTAAATCAAACAGGGCTTAAACCGAATAGAGCTTATAGTAGAGTCGAACCAGACCAAACCAGATCAGACTGTTGGGAAAATTCGTCTCATAAAACATTTTCTTAAAAAAAAACATGTCACCTATAAGAATATCAGAAATAATAGAAAAATAAAATAGAAAATAATAACAATCATCACAACATAAGAATTTACGTAGAAAATTCCAAAATGGGAGAAAAAACCACGGCTCTTAGAAAAAAATTCAATATGTGAAAAATTGTTACAATCATTTGGACCATTCTCTCACATCCCACGATCTCAATACATTAACACTTTCTAAAGCATACATCAATTCACACATTCCTACACTTCAAAATAATAAAAATAAGAAAGGAATTTAAATAGAGTAAAAAACAATGTTTAAAGTGTCTTTAACTAAGATGATTTAAAACCAAAATCTTGAGTTCCTTTTATAAGCTTTAAAACTCATTCTTCCTTATTTTGTTTCAGATATAGTATTGACTCCATCTCTATTTTTATCTTTTATTTTCGATATGATTCACTCTACTTTATTTTTATCAACTTCCTAACACAGACATGACCATCGACCGGTGCGAGTTCCATCCAACTTTAAACACGAAAATTTCACAAAGCGGATACTGACGGCTCCTCTACAGATTCAATTTCATTGATCAAGAATGACATATTGTTGTTGAAACTTGAAACAATGATCCATAACCTCTTCTTATACATGTTAAAACTATGTCATGATAATCAACTAAAATGTACAATTTAGTATTACAAAGAGGAAAGCCATTGTGGAGCACACTCTTCTCCACCAACACCAACCTAGTTTCCTACTACTTTTCGCTCCTCAATTCGTCGCCAAACCCTACACATCTACGCCACCTCCATGCTCGCTTGCTTCGTACCTCTCTATATAGCAATGTCATTTTAAGTACCAAGCTCGTTTTGATGTACTCGAAGCACAACAGACTCATGCCGGACTCTCTCTCCGTCTTCTTCCACATGCCCCAGAGAAACATCTTCTCTTGGAACATCATATTGGGGGAGTTTTCTCGCTCTCATTCTCCTTATAAGTCCATAGAGTTGTTTGTTCAAATGTGGGAGGAGTCTGATATCCGGCCCGATGACTTCACGCTGCCTCTTGTATTAAGGGCGTGTGCGGGTTTAGGGAAGCTAGAACTGGGTATTTTGCTACATGGGTTGTGTGTTAAATTGGGTTTGGAGAGTAGTTTGTTTGTGGCCTCTGCTTTGGTGTCTCTTTATGTTGCTTTTTGTAGGGTTTTTGATGCACAAGTTTTGTTTGATGAAATGACTAGCAAAGATGCTGTTTTGTGGACTTGCATGCTTGCTGGGTATGCTCAACTTGGGGAACCCTTGTTGGGTTTAGAAGTGTATAGGGAGATGGTTGGTTCTGGGGTGGAGGTTGATGGTGTGGTCATGATGAGTCTGCTTTTGGTGTGTGGTCAGTTGGGGTGGTTGAAGCATGGCAAGAGTGTTCATGGCTGGTGTGTGAGGAGATGTATAGTATCCGGGTTGAATTTAGGCAATGCTGTTGTGGATATGTATGTGAAATGTGGTAAATTGAGTTATGGTCGTAAAGTTTTCGATAGAATGTTTGAAAGAGATGTGATTTCTTGGAGCTCGTTGATTTTGGGGTATGGATTGAGTGGCAGTGTGAGTGTTGCTTTGGATTTGTTTGATCGGATGCTAAATGGAAGAATTAAACCCAATGATGTTACGTTTCTTGGTGTTCTGAGCGCGTGTGTGCATGGTGGATTGGTGGAGAGAGCGCGTCTATATTTTAGAATGATGCGAGAGTTTGAGGTGGTGGCTGAATTGAAACACTATGCTAGTATGGTTGATTGTTTGGCAAGAGCAGGGCTTTTGGAAGAGGCGGAGAGGTTTATTGAAGAAATGCCGATGGAACCTGATGCAGCTGTGCTAGGTGCAATTGTAGCAGGGTGTCGAGTGCATAATAATTATGAAGTAGGAGAAAGGATTGCCAAGAAATTGATACAGATTGAGCCGAAGAGAGCTGGGTATTATGTGCTCTTATCCAACATATATGCTGATGCAGGTAGGTATGATGAGGCGGAACAGGTGAGGATCTTCATGAAAGAAAGTAGTGTGTCCAAGGAACCTGGGTGTAGCTTGATTGAATCGAAAGGTTGTTTGACTTCTCACAACATAATGAGACTAAACCACCCACCAAAAAGTGACAAGTGACCACCATGTCCAGCTCACCTCAAGTCATTTTCAGAAGATTAGATTCATCTCTGCACCACCACTACCACCGACCACATTGTTAGTGCTAAAAAAAGCTGAAAATCCTGGCATCAACTATGTTCCCTGGGCCAATAATCAGACCTGCTATGTCAACAATCTCATCTGTACTCCCTCCCTCTCTCTCTCTCTCTCTTTCTCTTTGTTTTTATATTTATATATACTCACTAGTCACTAGTGTATATTGGCACTAACCATTTGCTTCCTTATTTTTAATGAGATAAAAATGGATTAAATGGCTAATTTCTACGCACAAAATAAACAATGAACTAATTGTTGAAGTAACTTCAAGTTATTAGTAGTGACTTTAATTCTCTCATTGCTCTGTATATAACTTTAAAATTCTAATACTCCAATTTATAGCTGTACTAGAGAAATGGACACAACACCAGAAGTAGCAATTGCCTGAGCAATTAAGGTCTCTAATCTGCCCATACTGCGGTCTCATTGGATATATAAGCATCTATTATTCACCCTTTATTCTTTTAAACTGTAGAAGCTCATAAAGATCAATAAGCATTGATATTGTTCACTAGTTCAATATTCTCTTAGTCTGATGAAATTATTTTATAAACAGCAGTAAGGTACCAAAAGACTCGTATAGTGTTTCTGTGGTGGACCAAACTGGCTATGACAACTGCACCACTGATGGAGCACTGGGAAACATGAGTAGTGGTAAAGATTCTTCTCGACAAGGCCAGGAGGTACTACTTCATCTGTGGCAATAAGAACGGTGATGAGGACAGTTTGATAATAATTTCCATGTTGACAATGGAACATTCTACTGCAGTACTCGATCTTATAATTTGCATGAGCAGGCATGAAGTGGAAGTGCCATTATTGCTGTGAATTGTAGTGGGTGGTCCTCACTCCTTGGAACCCAGCTGATCAGGTTTGGTTCCTTAACTGTTGCTATAAATCTCGATTTTGTTCATAAATGATCGCAAATGAAAATGAAGCTGATGTTATCTTATTTTAAATCTTGATAATATGATAGGGTAAGTCCATTGAAGAAACCTTTAAGGTCACGAGTTGCTCACTTGACATTACATTAGCTGATCATCGGAATCTTAAGATGCATGGATGGAAATGGGTGAATGATTCCCAGTTTCAAGAAACTTTGTTGTTTGTTGAAGGGCTCATGAAACTTCACTTAGTCTCAGTATGTTTTACCTTCCGGTCATAACAGTCACTTAATTGAAGTTTTTACATGAGTGTTTCATTCTTCATGCTCTCGCAGGACACGCTTACTTGAAAATTGAAATATCTTTGTGAATAACTTTTATGTCAAGCGAAAAAATGGAGTGTTTTTTGGAACTAAAAAGTGCTTGGAGAGTTTATTGGAGAAGCAGTTAGGAGATATTTTTAATGAAGGATTCTTATTTATATATTAGAAGACATTCAAAGTACTTTTTTCTGAAATATTTGGCACTTAGCAGGTGTTTTATTTGAAGGTGTTTAAAGAATGTTTGGATGGTGATGAGATCAAATGCTCATCATACTTACCATAATGAAATTTTATGAGTTTGGATCATATTCATGTCTTCTTAAGTCTCAAATTATAACAGTGAAACAAATTTAAAACTAAGACTATTTGTAAGTCAGACAAAAAAAAAAAAAAAAGAAAATCATAAATAGCTTTTTAGTCATTGCACTTATTAAATTTGTTCATCCTTAATAATTTTTTTTACAATATTTTAGGACGAAAAAACCTCTCAGATAACTTTAAATTGCCCCTCAACATCGTTATTTAAATTATGGAAAATAAAAAGAGAAAACAGTCTTCTAATTTAAAAGAGCTAAAATTGAATATTGTCCTTCTTAATCCATATAATTCAGTTTTCAATTTAGAAAAAAAATCAAATGTAAAGCACAAGACCTCTTAGTAGGAGTGATTGAATATTTTTCTTGATCCTAAAATATAAAGGTTTAGTATCACTTTTATTCTAAAACATAAAGTGTGAGTATTTTTCTTTAAATTTAATCCCTTTTCCAACCATTACAAAAGAGAGAGAGAGAGAAAATAAAGAAAAAGAAAACCAGTGTGATATATTTGCAAAATGAAAAAGAATGACATTCAATTATTTGAAAAGGAAATCGGAAAAACAAAAAAAAAAAAACATGTAAATTTATCTAAATTAACTGGCTTGTTTTACAACAATACAATTGGCATAAATCACATCATTTGTATTGGTGCGTTTCATTTCCCCTCTTTGTTTTTATTCTCCCTCCATGTTTTTGATTGATCCATTTGTAACTTAAATAGGAAACATGAAATATATATATATATTGTATATATATATATTCTTGAGAGAGAAAAGAGAACAGAAGAAATGATGTCATGGGTGAATACTGAACAAACAATAGAGAAAAGGGAAGAAAAAAAAATACAGATGGCTGTTTGGTGAAGTGACATCCAATCCATAGAGTTTAACCCATTTCAGCTAATCATCTATGGTTCGATCTGTACTCAGAACCTTTGAATTAAGGGTAATTTTTTACGTAATATAGGTCTTTTCTCCCGCTTCTGGGAGCTTCAATTAGGATCATGTCTCAGAAATCCAGATCATGTCCAAAGACTCTGATAAAAAATGTCCAACAAGTAACATATATATGATAATCGTGATATGTATGTGTAATAAATAAATAAGAGAAATGTGGTGATGGTGAAGATTAAAGATATGATAAAATAAAGAGAGAAGAGAAGATCAAGTCAAACAGAAGAAGGCATATATTTCCAAAAAGAAAAAAAAAAAAAGAAAGAAGGAAGAAGAAGAACAAGGGATATAAGCAAATCTGTCCCATGCATGAAAAGTTAATCGTGCAATTACCCTTTGATAAGAAAAACTTGCAAAAGTCTCTCAAATTATCCATAATGCCCTTGTCAGCATCTAACAAAATTCCCACCTCGTAATGCTGGAGTTAGAAAATTTCTTTAGCTTGGCCCAAAGAGAGTTTATGCTTGAGGTCAGGCCCTGATCGAGTATCGATAACCCAAAGCATAAAATTTAGTGGAAATTGAGATTATGTTGTTTCTTAATTTTGACATTGAAAACATTGGAATTTGAAAATCTTTGTAGACATTAAATTATAGAACTTTGAATTTTATTTCCAACGCATCAAAAATCGCATTAATTCGATAAGTGAAAATTTAATATATAGTCAAATATGAAAGTTGTGTCAATTACGAATTTTGTGCTTCGAGTTATCCGACTTATATTCTGTCACGCCTAACTTGAAGCACAAATTTTTATAATTTCTGTTTGAGTTATGCTTGACCAGATATCATAAAATTTAATAAGAAAATGAGATGTTATATTGTTCAGAATTTTGACATTGAAAACGTTTAAAATTGAAATTTTTATGACATTAATTATATGGTCTTGAATCATTGTTCCAACGTTATAGAATCATGTTAATACGATAAGTAAATCTAAAGATATGAACCTAAATCGAAAGCTATTGTAAATTAAAAAATTGTGTCAAGTTAAACTTAACCAAAAGTTTTGGGTTAGGATGGACTCAGGTAACAAAATTTCATAATTTGTGTTTTGGGTCACGTCTGATCTGATATTAGGTCAAAGAGAACCTATGGCACAAAGTTTAATAAGACAGTTAGACTTCATGTTTCCTAATTTGATCTTGAAAAAATAGGGGTTTGAAAATCTTTTTGATTATATCAATTGTAGAGTTTCAATCTTTTTTCTAACCAATCAAGAATTGTATCAATCCAATAAGCACGATTAAAAAATATGATCAAATTTTGGGAATGACCAATTATCCATGAATATGAACATTCTAAAAATTCGCTCCATTTGAATGGATATGGATACTATTATATTAAGGTAGAAGTGAAGCTAGAATACAATTCCAACATCTATTATACTTGGATGGGGATGGATATGGTCTACGGTTGTACATCTCTATCTGGATCCAGTAGTATTTGACTAGTCTATAAATACAACTAATATAATTTTTATTATGTTATTACTAGAAGTAATTGTCACACCATCACCCAAAGTCAGACAAGCATTGACATACCTATCAAATAACTTCTAAAAAATCCAAGAAAACGTATTTATAAATATATACAACCATCAAAGTTCTTAAACTAAAATACATACATTCTTAAGGATTTTAAAATGACATATAGCCTCATTTCTTAAGGAATCA